>JANDEH010000006.1:6250000-7500000 GCA_024610705.1 Tetragnatha versicolor | reverse complement strand
CAAAACGAATTCCATTGCACGCAATCGATTTATCGATTTATTTCAAACCGATGCTGATGAAATATCGACGACTCTCCGTTTTAATACCTTAATCGATACGGCTCAATAGCAAAGCTAAGTGCGAGGAATTTATTTGGTAGCGAGCGTGTCATAAAGCGATTCACACGCGACGCAGAATTAAACCGTTTGTTAATGGGCGATTCTATCAGAGCCCCCCTCTTCATTTAAAGAGGCATTTTAACTCGATTTATACCGCTTGATTAATAACCGAGTGGCCCCCGTTGTCTAAATGTATTGTCCCGTCCGATGCGTGACGATATTTCGCGTAGACAGTCATCTGTAATGGGATTTGAAATAGGCTGATATTGAGTGAATCGAAATGTTTTACCTCCTTGTGATCGACTCTTTTCGGACTTGGTAAATGAATAATGATGATGCAAGTCTCTTTCAATGTGGGATTTCACCTTTTATGTTTGGGTTTTAATCAATTTTAGGAGGTAATGCATGAGCGGACTTGAGTTATTGATTTTCCCCTCTTTTAATCTAACATATCCTTAATTATATTTGATAACTTTAATCGTGATATAAACTTAATATCAATCTAGAAATTTGAAATAATATGGAGGGGAACATTTGAAACTGTTTTTTCGGGAAAACGGAAATTTGAAACACGGGAAATTTGTCTCCCTTCTAAATGTTTGTATAGAATCCTACTATTTGAACCTCTCAAGAAACTCCTTATAGAATTTCGTAGAAAAAATATCTTCAAATTAAGAACGAAAGGAAGAAAATTTAATTTTAAAAATGCACTTTCCACCTGTTACCCTGCAGTAAAACGCATTTCTGTTTCCAATTGACCACTTAATAAATTTTAAAGGAATGGTTGGATTTGGGGACATAGATTATAATGGTAAAATCATCAGAGAAGATCGTTAAGGACTTGTAGATTTTGAATGTATTTATGAAAATCAATTTTCATTAATTCAATAGTTTTTTAACAGACACCTAAATGAAATCAGATTTACAAAGACAATTGTTTCGGGAAATTATCTATTTTTAACTATTTTTTAAAATGTGTATATAAACTACTTTGTTTTCCTCCGAAATAATTATGGATAGTAATCAGTTCATTTGTTAACCAAATTGAATTTGAAATTTTTGGACCAAGAAAGGCACATAAAAATATCAACAACTTCAAAACAAATTTTTTAATTTGAGATGATTTTCAGAAACTGACACATCAAAAGAGATAGGTTTATCGAAAAATTTAAAATCATGTACAGTTGGGGAAATAAAAAACGACTCAGTTGCGATTTCTGGCGAACCAATTGGGTTAGGAAGACGAATGAGGTGTCATTTTTCATTGTTTAAAGTATTCTTTAACCAAAAAAATTTTCGGGTCCTTAGGGGGTCGTCTTCATATTAAACGAAACACTAACTTTTTTTTTCCAATGGGGACCCCCAATTATTATTAGTTTTTCTGAAAGGCCACCCCCCCAAACCCTTAAATACCAAGTTTCATCCAGATTGATTAAAAAAATTTATTTTTCAAAAATAAAAAATTTTTTAAATCGTGAAATTTTTTTATGATAATCGATTCTTTAAGTAATTTTATGTAGGAAACCGAAATTTCAATAGATTTTATCCAATAGTTTTTGATAAAACGAACTATAGAAAGAGCATTTGCGGTATGCATTCGGCAACGGTATACGGCCCCTTAAGATATTAGGTCGTTTTTATCAAAAACTATTGGATAAAATCGATTGAAATTTTGGTTTCCTACATAAAATTACTTAAAGAATCGATTATCATAAAAAAATTTCACGATTTAAAAAATTTTTTATTTTTGAAAAATAAATTTTTTTTAATCAATCTAGATGAAACTTGGTATTTAAGGGTTTGGGGGGGTGGCCTTTCAGAAAAACTAATAATAATTGGGGGTCCCCATTGGAAAAAAAAAGTTAGTGCTTCGTTTAATATGAAGACGACCACCTAAGGACCCGAAAATTTTTTTGGTTAAAGAATACTTTAAACAATGAAAAATGACACCTCATTCGTCTTCCTAACCCAATTGGTTCGCCAGAAATCGCAACTGAGTCGTTTTTTATTTCCCCAACTGTACCTACATCAAACATAAGCATATTTTCATAAATAAAAATTTGTTTAAATGAAGCAATTAATAATTGTAGATAAGGTTTTTCGAAACATTTAAAATCATGTACATCAGACATAAGCATATTTTCATAAATGAAAATTAGTTTAAATGAAGCAATTAATAATTGTACAAAGATGAAAAATATTCAAATTTCAAGATGTAAAATAAAATTTTAACCTAATTACACCCACTGGTTCTGCGGGGTCCAATTACTTTTTAATGGAACTGGGGAAATGGGAAATAAGTTGCAAATAGTGTAAAGAAAACTTATTTCAAAAATATATTTTATAGATATTAAAAATATAAATCAGTTGCAAATAGCGTAAAGAAAACTTATTTCAAAATTATAGTTTATAAATACTAAAAATATAAATTAGAATGTGCCAGAAGACTAAAGGATTCTTACAAGTCCAGATCGTACTTCAGGTACTTCATGATACTTTTGGCCAATTCAAGATGTCCAAACTGTACTGCCACTTGGATGAGGGTCTTATGCTCATCATTCGTAGTTCCCAACACAGCAAGGACGTCATTCTCTTCCAGCGTATCCATCAACCAGCAGGTTTGCTCTTCATCCTCACCATGCCACGCGTCTATAAACAAACTCTCAACTAGCTTCATGAATTTATAGCATTCCCAATTGGCATTTCTGCCTATCTCTATAGGAGTCATGCCCGCTTCGTTCATCGAGCAGTAGGACGCTCCTTGAGCCATCAGGGCCTTGACCATCCCTTCGTCTCCGTTTTCCGCCGCTAAGTGAAGGGGTGTGTTGCCCAAGCCATTGATCCTTCCGTCCAGCAGAGCGGTTGCCTTGTCCGGTCCGATGCCTGGAAGCAAAGCCTTCGCGATGCCCACGTGGCCTTTGGCAGCAGCGATGTGCAGAGTGTTGTGGCCTTTGTCTGAGACCGCAGTGGGGTCGGAGCCGAGCTTCAAGAGTGCTCTCAAGACACCCACATGACCGCGGGACGCAGCCCAATGCAGGGGAGTAAAGCCCTGGTCATCCCGGGCTCCTACCACACAGGCTTGCTCTGAAGCGAGATCCTTCACTTGCCCGAGTTTGTTTGCTTTCACCGCCTTGAAAAAGGAATCGATGGTCTTCAAGAGAGAGTGTATCTCGCTTCCTTCTTGAGGGGTGAGACCTCGGGGAGATTCGGAAGGTAGTTTCACCCCATTTTCGATCAGCGCCTTGACTACTTCGACCCTTTCCAACGCAAAAGCGTAGTGCATCGGTGTCATTCCTGTCATGTCTTTGGTTTCCGTGACTGTCACCCTGTTTTTGATCAGCACCTTGGCTACTTCAACCCTTCCTAAAGCGCAAGCATAATGGAGGGGGGTCATTCCAAATGAGTCTTTGGCTTCGATGTCTTTCACTCTGTTCTTAACTTGAGCCGAGACTACTTCAACCATGCCAAACGCAGATGCGAAGTGCATTGGTGTCATGCCGGTTGAAAATACGGCTTCTCCATTTTCAATCATGTGATCTGCGGCCGTTTCACACTCAGGAGAACACTGTAGGGATATTTTCCCGCTAGAGTTCTCTGTGCCTTTCGCCCCATATTTGATCAGTTCCTTAGCTACTTCAACCCTTCGGAACGCGTAGGCGTAATTCAGTGGTGTCATTCCAGTCGAGTCCTTGGCATTGACTTTTTTTGGTCTGACCTTAATAAGCACCTTGGCTACTTCTATTTGACCAAATGCAGAAGCATAATGCAGTGGTGTCATACCAGTCGAGTCCTTAGCTCCTACTATGTTCAGCTTAACTTTGAGGAGTGCCTTCACTACTTTGACTCTCCCAAACGCAGAAGCATAGTGAAGAGGTGTCATTCCGTAGCGGTCTTTGGCTTCTATGTTTATCGTACTGGCTTTAATAAGCGCCTTGGCTACTTCGGCTTTGCCGAATGCAGAAGCGTAGTGTAAAGCTGTCTTGTCAGTCAAATCTTTGCTTTCTGTGTCTTCACCTGTCTCGATCATTGAAAGAATCGCATCTAAATTTCCCTCCTTTGAAAAAGAATGCAAGGTTTCTTTTTTGGCATTGAACAGTTCCATGTTTTGAATAATATGAATATTAAATTTAAGCTTTTTTATAACTATTTTGGGAACTATATATTCATTATTTTCTAAGAGATCTTGAAATATTTCTAAAGCTTTTTTTGGTTGACCCAGCTCTAACAAACTTTCCCCCATGGTCATCTTACATTCAACAAACCAAAAAGGGTAAACCTCATTTGTAAGCAGGATCTTATCATAGAGGTCAGAAGAAAGTTGAAGAGCCTTTTGAAAATCCCCTTGGATCACAGATATTTTTGCAATCTCATTCATACACTCTAAAAAAATTTAACTCTCTTCACCACAAACTTTCTTAAGGTTTTCGCTCTCTTCCATAAATATGGTCATAGATTCTTCCAATTTGCCTTGTAATTTGAGGAGCCTACCAATATCAAGTTTGGCCCTCAAGGTATTTATGTCAGAGACACCAAATTTCTTTTTTGATTCCTCATAAAGATTTTCTAAAGTTTCCAATGCTTCGGGGATCCTCCAATTTGAAATAAAGCAGCCGAATTTTATAAACATCCCTTGCAAAATACCTTCATCATGGGGTCCAAAAATACATCTTCTTATCTCGATTACGTCATTAAGAATTGCAATCGCAGTTTTGTGCAAACCAAATTAATTTACATACTGGGCGTAAAAGGTCCACTTTTCCAGTTCAAAATTGTCATAAGTGGCCGCAGTATCAATTTCCTTCTTTCCAGGAAAGAAGATTTCTCTCAATTCCATATCTACATCGGAAGTACCAGAAGATCCCCAAGTTAGAATACATTTTACCAGTAAATACATACATTTCTCAATACGTCTTATATCCATAGGATGAGCATTACAAGTTTTATTGTAGACATCTGTTAATAATAAGATGGCTTCTTCTCTTTTACTCAGTCCCATCAACGCAACTCCCAAGGCCTTTTGCAGATGTAAGACTGCATCATCACATTTTCCGAGAAACCTCGTCAAAAATTCGATGCAGTCTTCGCCAAATTGAGCAGCTTCTTTGAAGTTCCCGCTTTGAGTCATTCCAGTCACGATATTCCCAGGAACTTTACCGAGATACTCTATGAACAACATGGGGTGCATCTTTGCATGGTTGTAGACAGACATAAAGTGTGGATAATCTCCAATCGTCTTCACCTTGTTAAGCAACAAGATTGCATCCCTCAAAACCGTTGCGTATAATCCCATCAACTTGAGACATTTCTTGTGTCGTATACGAGTAGTTACCGGAAGACAGAACGAATTTTCTCCGGAACCCTTCTGAACCAGGGATAGATTTTGAAGTTCTTCGATGATAGCTTTGAGAGCACTTCGATCAGGAATTACTGGTAAAAACATTCCGATTTTAATGTCTCCAGAAGCGAAGAATGCCGCCATATTTAAAACATCAAAAGCCTTTGATCCACCTTGATCTTTCGTACGTCTGAGGGCAATAATTTTAAAACTATAAACGTATTCCTGATCCATGTTAACAAAATAAACCTATATTAACTGACACAGGAGCGATATCCTATGCGTGTTACCATTGAAGAGGAGACGCAGACTGTCTGATTTTGAAATGTGTAATCTACTTTTCCCCCTGATTATAATATGACAATCATTCCTGATTCTATGGATGTTTTGAAACCGAAACTTCATCGATGATAGGGAACGAAATTTAATAAAAGCAATCTTTGGTTCTAATGACTGGTTTAATCAGTTTCATTGTTCACAAATTTATTTAAAATACCAACTGATATCTTCAAAAGATAAAGTAAACTATTTATACCGTACTAAAAATTAACTTTTTTTTAACTTAACAAAATGGCTCTTGGTGGATACAGACAAATATATTTCTAACTGCATTTACTGTTTTACACTGTTATTCTACAGTTTTTTTTAAAAATTAGGTAGCTATATAATAAACTTTGTTTTAATTACAAAGTTTTTTTTAATTTTCTAATAATTTGAGTTTAAAACATAATATTTTCTTAAAATTTACAATTTAACTACAACATCAGTATTTAGCAGAAAAAAGAAGCATTTATGAATAAAAAACATATTTTTAGAAAAATAAATATACCTAAATACGTACTTTAAATACCTAATACTAATAATATAATACTTTAAAAATAAAAGGAGAAATATTAAGGAAACGACACACAGTAATTTTTTAGACAACACAAACTATATTTAAATAAATAAATGAAAAGTCATTAATAAGTTTTTTTTATATTTCTAATGGGCGGGTACTAGGACATTTAGGGTGTCTCAAAAAAAGTCTTTTTTCGAAAAACCTTGCTCCCCAGGGCTTTTCTCATTCCTTTTGGTCCCAAAAGATAGTGTGTGAAGTTTCAGCCCCCTAAGTTAACTCTAGGGTTTGCCTGTAGAGCCCCAAAGTTTGAAAAAAGTGGAAAAAAATGACCAATTTTCAGAATTTTTAAAAATTATGTTTAAGATTGTAAATGCAAATAATAATGGTTCAAATGCGTCCTTTAGGACTGATTTAGATGGAATATATTTATTTATGGGTATTAACTGTACACTGTAGCCCCTATAATTTAATATTAAAGCGTACTACTTCGAGACGTTGCATACGCTAAAGCTCATAATGCACTACCGGTGGACGAAATGAATTAAATCCGAATTTCTTCGAAGGAACTCCCTCAAATGATGTCATTTGGGGCTAAAATGATATTATAAATTATAAAAACCAGTGAAATAACAGTTTTGAGCCACTGAGCTTTTAATGTAAAAAGTGTTTTCTTCAAAATTTCTCGTTTCCAGCCTATAAAACCCAAAATTTAAGCTGAAAAAGGGGGGCTGTTGTACTTTTTTGATACCAAACTTTGAAATCTTTATAGGGGTTTCATTTTTAATGAGTAGAATTTAATTTTAAAGCGCACAGATGGGAAATGACACGGATATTTCCTATACCAGACGTGAAAATCTATTTTCTTTTTTTATGTTTTGAAAAACACTTCCTTTTAACGTATTAAGGAAAAATTTTTATTAACCACTTCTTTCTTTAACATTTCAACCAAGATTCCCAAGTATTAAACTGTTTTCCTAACTTTGAAAAAGGAAAATCGATTTTCACGTCTGGTATAGGAAATATCCATTTCGTTTCCGATCTGTGCTGTATAAAATTTAATTCTACTTGAAAAAATGAAACCCCTATGAAGGGTCTAATGTTTGGTATCGAAAAAAGTTCAACAAACCATTTTTTAGTATAAGTTTTGTGTTTCATCAGCTGGAAACGAGAAATTTTGAAGAAAATCATTTTTTACATTAAAAGCTCAGTGGAAGGGCTCAAAACTGTTATTTCACTGGTTTTTATAATTTATAATATCATTTTAGCCCCAAATGGCATCATTTGAGGGAGTTCCTTCGAAGAAATTCAGATTTAATTCATTTCGTCCACCGGTAGTGCATTATAAGCATTAGCGTGTGCAACGTCTCGAAGTAGTACGTTTTAATCTTAAATTATAGGGGCTATAGGGTACAGTTAATACCCATAAATAAATATATTCCATCTAAATAAGTCCTAAAGGACGCATTTGAACCAGTATTATTTGCATTTACAATCTTAAACATAATTTTTGAAAATTCTGAAAATTGGTCATTTTTTCCACTTTTTTCAAACTTTGGGGCTCTACAGGCAAACCTTAGAGTTAACTTGGGGGCTGAAACTTCACACACTATCTTTTGGGACCAAAAGGAATGGGAAAAGCCCTGGGGAGCAAGGTTTTTCGAAAAAAGGCTTTTTTTGAGACACCCTACTAGGACATTATCCTTTTACCACTGAAAATGCCTACCGCTAAGTACCTACTTAGCGTTACCCAGCGAGCACCTGTGGACCGAAGCCACGGAGGTGAGGTACTGTTGCCCGCCCCACACACACATTCACTAGCACAACCCCTTTTTACAGGGGGGCCACATTCATTCATCACACAAGGACAGAAATTAACATCCATGCCAAACGGGGATTCGAACCCCGGACGTACGGCTTCGCAGTCAGATACGCTAACCACTCGGCCAGCACGTCGGCTAGTTAATAATAAGTTTATTTGCGAATTTAGGTTTTTCAAAGAATCTAATATAATAAAATTGAATGTGTGTATATATATATGTTTGTCTTTTATACAAATCCACAGTTTTCTTCCGATCTGCACCAAACTTGGTATACCTACGTAAAAAAACTCAGAAAAAAACATAGGCTATGTTTCGAAAACTTTTAATGACCCCTTGACCCTCTTTTGACCCTTTTTATGGTCATTTTGCTGAAATAGCTTCATTTCCCCTCAAGAAGAGATCTGCTTACTCCATTGTTACAAAGAAAACTTAATGCTAAACAACAATTTTTTAATAGAAACACTAGGTACAAATCTATTTAAAAATTATATTAATATTTTAAAAATCTATTTCAATGAAATTTAAAAGTTATGTATAATTAAACATATTTTTATTTGACAGTTTATCTAATTTTTATATTTTAAAAGCTTTATGGAATATCATTGTTGTTAAAATAGTGTCCATGGAAACGAGGATGTAAAATCAAAAAGTGATAATATTTTAACTTTTAAGAAAGTTGGTTAACAAACCAAAAACCATTAAAACTCCCTTTCAACTAGAAAATATTAATTTTTTTTCTTAAATTTCAAAACAGAATAAGCTTTAATTATTGAATAATTTCACCGAAAACGTTTATTCTTAAAGAAATGATTAATTAAGGAATCTTAGAAATTTTAAATAATTTTTAGAATATTTTTTCCATGTGGTAAATATGGAAATCACATTCACAAATTATATTGCTTGAGAATTGAAGAAATTTTAATCCATCTGGGAATACTGGGATAAGAAAAAGTACTAGGAACACCGGGATAGGAAAAGTTACCGGGAAGACTGGAGTATGAAAAAGATGCCTAGGATACCGGGATGATTGGTAAATGCTGATTATCTAAAATTAGTAATGTATTTGGGAAAACTTAAAAATGAGGTGTTTGCTATCAAAACCAGCTTATTCCATTTTTGGAAATTTTACAGGAGAGACAAAAAACTTCTCACGTCCACAGTTCTAAAGCTAAATATGTTTTTTAAATTTTTAACTGTAGGTATAATTCGATTAGTTTTTCATTTTCCTTTCAGTTGCATTAACTTGGGCGTAATTACGCTAATTAGGTTAGAATGAGCTGACTTTGATGCAAAAACACGATTTTTCATACTTTTTTCAGTTTTTTTTGTTCAATTAAGTTGTGAAGTAGTTTTTTCCAGTTTATTGGGTTGGAATGAGCTGGGTTTGAGCTATATCCCTTCGCCAGGTTATGAAGGACCCTCTAAACTTTCAAAATATGCAAAAAAGTGGATTTCAGAAAAATATGGAATGAGCTGGTTTTGATAGAAAACTCCTCAAATAATAAATTTATACTCTTCACCCGTGCAAGGCCGGGCATATCAGCTAGTCTAATATAATAAAATTGAATGTGTATGTGTGTGTGTGTGTTTGTCTTCTATACAAATCCACAGTTTTCTTCCGATCGGCACCAAACTTGGTATACCTACGTAAAAGAATCCCCAAATAAACATAGGCTATGTTTCAAAGTTCTAGAACGACCCCTTGACCCTCTTTTGACCCTTTTTATGGTCATTTTGCTAAAATAGCTTTATTTCTGCTCAAAAAGATATCTGCTTTCCCCATTGTTACAAAAAAAACTATAATGCAAAATGACACGTTTTTAAAAGAAAAACTAGATATAAATCTAATGAAAAATTATAACTATAATCTAAAAATGTATTTCAACAAAATTTAAAATTTTAAAACTGGTAAGTATAGTACAAAATATTTTTATTTGAGAGTAATTTTTAAATAAAACGTTTCATGGAATAGCATTGTTGTTAAAATAATCTCCATGGAAACTAGGATGAAAAATCAAATGATGATCATATAGCTTTTAAGAAAGTTGGTTAACAGACCAAAAACTAGAGTTAATATTCAAAACCATTTAAGTGGAAATATTGTATTTTTCCTTAAAATGCAGGAATATGATTTATTTTTTAAATTTTATACCAAAGATATAATAAAACTCATGAAAATATGATTAATTAAGGTCGTTAATTGAGCATTTTAAGTGATTTTGGGAAGAATATTGTAAAGAAGTGGAACTAGTAGCACAAGAAATAAAACACTAAACAATATATGATAGGAAGATTAAATAGACTAGTAGATCAAAAGAAATAACTTCGACTTGTTCTAAAAAAAGAAAAGAAAAAAGATTGTACCATTTTTTAGTTTAGTGTGAAAGTTGTTTTGAATAAAGATACTATTTTTTAACTGTTTTTTTTCTTAAGACGTTACAGTCTTATTATTGGTGGCAGCTTTACCGGATGAAAACCCACGGCCTTAATGGAATTTATTTATGGTATGTGATGTTTGTTAGTTTTATAGTTTAATTAGTTGAGATTTTGTTTTTAAGTGTTGAATTTAGGATTTTTGTTGATTTGGAGATTTTGGTTCTGGAGTTGGATTTTTGTTCTGTTTGTGTTGTAAGTTTCAAAGGTGTGGTTGGAAATTGAATTGAGATTTTGTTTTTAAGTGTCGAATTTAGGATTTTTGTTTATCTGGAGGTTTTTGGTTTGAAAATAATTTGTAGTTGAATTTTAGTGCGTTGTGAATTTTAGTAATGGCTTTTCTTGCTAAAGGAAGGAAACAAGACCTTATGAACCTGGCAGAGGAAATGGGTGAGGTGGTAGACACTTCAAAAACAGTGCCAGAGATAAAGCAAAAAATAAAGGAAAGTAAGTTTTATGAGGAGGAGGAGGTCAAGTTGATGTTGGGGCGAATTATTGCAGATAGAGAGGAGCGTGAAAGACAGGAGCAGGAGAATCAGAGGCTGGAACGAGAAAGAAAAGATGAGCTTGAGAGACAAGAACGGGAGAATCAGAGGCTGGAACGAGAAAGAAAAGATGAGCTTGAGAGACAGGAACGAGAAAGGAGAGAGGAACAGGAAAGAAGGTTACAGGAAATAGAATTGAAACGTCTGGAGATTGAGGCTAATAGACTCCTGACGGAGAGGTCGACTCAACAATCCAACAGAATTCAACTTGCCCAAATTATTCCTAAGTTCGATGAGAAACGGGATGAAATGAGCTTATATATAGTTAATTTTGAGAGGAAAGCTAATATGGCCGGTGTCCCTAAGAAGGACTGGGTAGCTTACTTGTTGAGCGTTTTGCCGGCGGATGTATGCAATATGCTGGCAAGAGAATCTCCTGAGGATGCCGAGAATTATGAGTTTGTTAAAAGTGTTATACTAAAAAGGTACAAATTAAATAGTGAACAGTTGAAACAGTGTTTTTATCGGCATCGAAAATCCCCAGAAATGTCTTGGAGACATTATGCCCATGAGCTGAATAGCTACTTTTCAGAATGGATAGACGAGCTGAAAATTCAGACCTTTCAAGCCCTGAAGGATTTGATGATAACAGAACAATTAAAGTTTCGGGTTCCCGCTGAGATCAGGGATCATTTCCTTGGCGAGTGGATTAAATTTAAGACCCCATATGAACTGGCCGAAAAGTTGGATGAATACGAGAGCTTGCGTCTTAGTTTTAAGGAGTACCAAAGAAACCCCAATTTTACTAGACAAGGAGCCAATTATAGTGTGAATTCAAGGGATTTCCAGTCTGGAATTCAAATAAACAGAGGGCATGACATTGAAAAAACCTGGCCGAAAGAATTCGAGAGGAGAAGGCAGCCGCAGTGCTATGAGTGTGGATCCTATTCACATTTGAGACCACAGTGCGATAAATTAAAAAAGAACTTGGAAAATGTAGCTTCTAATACAAGTGAGGAAGTTGGATTTAAAGATGCTTTGGCGCCTTACATTAGTATGGGTAAGGTGAACGGAATTGAAATGGCAATATTGAGAGACACAGGGGCCAGTCTAGATTTGATTTGTAAAAAGTATGTAAATCCATCCAGGTATACTGGTGAGACTGTTTGGATTCGTACTCCTTTAGAAGAACATCCAGTGTGTTTGCCTTTAGCTGAGGTGGAACTGAACTGTAAATATGGACACTTAATAACAAAAGCCGCTGTTTTGAGGGACTCGTTGGACCAAGGAAGATACTTATTAGGAAATAAAACAGCTGCATTGTTTGAGAAAGCCGAAGGAGATGACAAAGTCAAGGTAATGATGGTAAATGCGGTTCAGACTTGGACTCAAATCCCAAAGAATGATCAAGAGCCTATACCCGAGGAATCAGATCCAGCAGTTGAATCAAATGAAGATATCTTGTTGAGAGATGACATTTTGCCAAACATAGAAAGGGAAAATGCAGAGCATGATCTTGTGCAAATAACCAACAGAGAGTTTGTTGAAGAGCAAAGGAAATCAACTGAACTGATAGAATTGTTTGAAGAAGCCGAACGAGGTTCATCTAGAAGGACTAAATATGTTACCATAAATGAAGTATTGTTTTATCAAAAAGAAGACCGAGATGGGACCAAACGAAGATTGCTCGTGGTTCCAAATAAGTACAGAAACAGTTTGATGAAAATTGGGCACGAGGGAACTGCTGCACATCTGGGGGTAACTAAAACCAAGGATGCATTGTTTAAGGCATTTTTCTGGCCAAATTGTTACAAGGAAGTGGAGGAGTTTGTGAGGTCTTGTGATAAGTGTCAAAGAGTAGGGAAACCTCCTGAAAAATCCAGGGCACCACTGAAGATTGTTCCAGTCATCACTGAAATATTTACAAAAATTAATGTTGATGCCTGCGGACCGTTGCCTCAAACATCTTCAGGAAACAAATACATAATCACTGCATTATGCATGTCTTCCAAGTACCCGGATGCAATTCCTGTGACCGATCTCCGCTCGACGACTGTTGTTGATGCTTTGCTTAAGATTTTTAGTAGGATGGGGTTTCCTCGAGAACTGCAGACTGATCAAGGAACTTCCTTTATGAGTGCACTTACCACAGAGTTTTTGGAGAGATTTGGCATCAAGGTTGTGCGAAGTTCAGTTCAACATCCGCAAAGTAACCCAGTAGAGCGAATGCATAGAACATTGAAAAGAATTCTGCGTGTCTTGTGCCTAGAAGCTGGATCAAATTGGGAAGAAATTCTACCACAGGCTCTTTTTGCATTAAGGACTGTAACACATGATAGTACAGGCTTTTCTCCAGCTGAATTAGTTCATGGTAAAAATTTAAGAACTCCCGTTATGCTATTGTATGAGAAACTAACCAACGAAGAACCGAAAGAGAACAGTGTGGTCAACTATGTTTTTGAACTGACAAACAGAATGAAACACTGCCAAGAACTGGCGATCCAAAACATGGGAGACGCCAAAGAAAGACAGAAGCTATGGTATGATCGGAAAACGGTGAAACGACAATTCAAAATAGGGGACCTTGTTTTGATTGTTGCACCTTCCCAGCCAAATAAGTTGTGTGTGCAATGGGTAGGTCCGGGAGAAGTTATTCGCCAAATTTCAGAAACGAATTACCTGGTTAAGTTTCCTGAAAGAGGTAAAACGCACGTGTATCATGTAAACATGATTAAACCTTACTATCAACGAGCTGAAAACGTTAATCTTTTGAGCTTGGAAGAAAATCAAAGAGATGAAGAGGAAGATATTCCTGGAGTAGAAGTGGAGACAATTGACACAGAACTGTCCTCCATAATGCAAGATATTCAGTTAGATTCCCGATTATCTCTAAACCAGAAAAGAGAACTCAAAACTCTTTTGCTTCGCTATTCTCACATCTTTTCCAATCAACCGGGATGCACAAACTTGGCGGAACATGACATTGAATTGGAATCCGAAACTCCCATCTTGGCGAGGCCATACAGAATGTCTCCCCGACAAACTGAAATTTTAAAGACTGAAGTAAAAAAAATGTTGGAACTAAATGTAATCGAACCCGGAGAATCCGATTTTACGTCTCCGTTAATCCTGGTGGAGGTACCAGGTAAAGATGCAAGACCATGCATAGACTATCGAAGATTGAATAAGATAACCAGGACACAGTATTTCCCATTACCAAACATAGAACAGTTAGTGGAGAGAGTATCAGCAGCTACCTATATCACAATTTTGGATCTCACTAGGGGTTATTGGCAAATTCCGTTAACCCAACGAGCCCAGCGATATTCTGCTTTTGTAACAAGCTTTGGTACGTTTAAACCTTTACGGTTACCTTTTGGGCTAAAAAACGCACCCTATTATTTCAGTAAACTGATGGCGGGTCTTTTAAAAGACTATGATGGCTTTGCTGTGCCGTATTTAGATGATGTCGCTATATTTTCAAAAACCTGGGAAAATCATTTGGAACATATCAGGATAATATTGGAAAAGCTTGAGTTGGCTCGACTGCACATAAAGCCTTCAAAATGTCAATTTGCTAAGGAATTTGTAAAATACTTGGGTCATCGTGTTGGACAAGGTCAACGGACTCCGGGGGAACTAAAAGTCCTGACTATTAAAGAATTTCCTAGACCCGCTACTAAAACTCAAGTGAGGTCGTTTTTAGGTTTAGCAGGTTATTATAGGAGATATATTCCTGAGTTTTCGGTGATCTCCGCACCACTGACGGATCTGTTAAAAGGGAAGAGTACAAAGTCTGGTGTTAATTGGAATGACGCCTGCCAGGTTGCATTCGAGGAATTGAAAGCTAAATTATCTGAGAACCCACTTTTATATAGTCCAGATTTCTCAAGGCCCTTTATCGTTCAATGTGATGCTTCAAACCTCGGTATTGGTGTTGTGCTGTCTCAATTAGGGGAAACGGATGAAGAGCATCCAATTTTATATTTGAGCAAAAAATTTTCAAGTGCCGAACAGAAGTACAGCACGACGGAAAAAGAATGTGCAGCCATAATTTTTGCAGTTCAGAAACTTAGATGTTATCTAGATGGCCAACAGAAGTTCACCATTCAAACTGATCACAACCCGTTGGTCTGGTTAGATAAGAACACTGGGACTAATCCCCGACTTCTGAGATGGGCTTTGATTTTGCAGCCTTTCGATTACGAGGTTGTGCATCGAGAAGGTAAACTACATCAAAATGTTGACAGTTTGAGTCGCCTTCCATAAAATAGTTTGTGACAACCAGAGATGAGATGAAGTCGAACTTTTCCCTCTTTTATCGTGAAAAGTTCCTCTCGAGGAGGGGAGGGGTCTGTAAAGAAGTGGAACTAGTAGCGCAAGAAATAAAACACTAAACAATATATGATAGGAAGATTAAATAGACTAGTAGATCAAAAGAAATAACTTCGACTTGTTCTAAAAAAAGAAAAGAAAAAAGATTGTACCATTTTTTAGTTTAGTGTGAAAGTTGTTTTGAATAAAGATACTATTTTTTAACTGTTTTTTTTCTTAAGACGTTACAATATTTTTCTAATATTTTGTTGTTTTTTATGGGAATCATGTGGTAAATGCAGAAATCGTTTGGAATACAAAATGCTTGATTCGACACCTTTCACTCATCAAAATATCGGCACGGATCCAGCACGCCTCCAAGAGGGGGGGCACTTTTCCAGAAAGATCTCCATTGGTACCATTGGGGGTACCAATGGTACCAAATACCCAATTTTCTGGGGTACCTCCCCCAGAAGAAAATTGAAATTTGACGTGTAAAAGTAGGGTCTAAACTCGCGTTTTTAGAAACGTTTTGAGTCTTGGGGGGGGCACTTTTCAACGCTATCACCTTTACTTTTTCACCCAAAATGTCAAAATTTTTGGGAATTTCCTAAAAGTTATCACTGAAGATCCCCTGGTGGTACTAATGGGAGGTATGGGGGTCCCCCTCAGAAAAAAATTGGGAATTAGACCGGTAAAAGTAGGGTTTTACTCATTTTGACAACCTTTTTGGGTTCCCAAGGGGGGGCGCTGTCCAGAGCGCTACCCCCTGGATCCGGTCCTGGAAGGTTGAAAATGAATTAAAAATTTTAAAGAAAAAAATCTCCATCTCTCCACCCGTGCAAGGCCGGGCATATCAGCTACTACAAAATATAATAACAATAATAGTAAGAAAAAGTATGTTTATTTAAAAAATTACTTCTTATGTGTTAAGTCCGAACCAGTGTTATTCTTAAGATTTTTTTGGAGGAGTAAAAATACTCCTTGACTTTTTACTCCTTTGAATACGGAAATAGCATAAACTGCATACACAGAGACATTTTTTATAAAAACGTTTTCTTTTTTAAGGGCTAAAATAAAAGAGAAAAATGAGGATGCTATTTTGGTTTTTAACAATTCTAGCATCTGTTAAGTATTAGTAGAAAATATTAAACAAAATAAATAAAACAATTAATTTTACATTAACATTCTAAATAAAATATCAATTTAATATTACAAATTTGAGTAGAAAAATATTATTTTTCGATTTCGGCGGGGCTCCATCCATTTTTTTTAATCAAAGGCTTTGTTAAAAATTTAAAGCGAGAAAATACACCTGGCTAGTCATAAAAGCGTATTTCCTATTTCCAATGCGTGAAATACGCTCTCAGAGGCGTTAAAAATATCTCTTGTCCGAACAGAAAACATTAACTCTGACAACAGAAAATATTCATATATAATGCACTAATTATTACAAACGCATGAATAGGGTATAAAAAAGCTTTATAAAGTTAAAGTCTTCCTTATAAATACTAAATAAGAATTATGAAATAATGTTTGAAATGGACCCACAATAAAAGGTAAGCATTTAAAAACAATAAGAATAACACTGTTCAACAAATTTGACCCTCAAAATTTTTTCCTTAATGAAAATAGTAATTTCTTTTAGATTTTGGGCTGCTGAATACGAAAATCACCATTAAAATTTTCAATTGACTCAGGATTTTCGGGGAACAGCCCCTCCCCCTTTTTACGTTTTTTGATGACTTTCTAACTTTAAAATTTGATTTTCAGGGTCAAAAAGCATTGTTTATTGCTTTCCAGGTGACAAGAAATGTTCAAATTAATAATATATGATAATTTTATAACAAATGGATAGGTTTAAGGGTTAATTACCCCCCTAAAAATACAAAAAATTATAGAGGTTTCTATACGCTATTTTTTCTCTTATTGTTTACGCAATTCCCGTTTGAAGGGTCCTAACCCTTCCCCAAGGACCCAAATTTGATGACAATATGCAGCAATAATTTTTACTAAAAGCGGTTGAGGTGTTAGCCTCCCAGAAGCCCCCGCGGAAGAGTTCGGAAGACTTCCAAAATCGCGAAGGCGCTTGCGTGCTCAGGAATTAATATTGATGATTTTGAAAAGATTACAAATGACGTTTTTCTTATATTTTGGGTGTATCCTAAGTAGAAACTCTTCAGTTCTTTAAAAGCTGACCGGTTTTAGGGAGTGAGGATTCCATGTTTCAAGATGTTAATAGATACACGGCTCTGGATAACAATTAGGGGGCATCCCCTTAAAAACTGAGGGTGGTGGAGGAAAATGGGTGTCATATTTGAATTCAGCAGATCATTTTACACAAGAATCAGCTGAAATTCAGTTAGTGGCTTCAAAAATTTTTTTGTACTGCACAGGTTAACTCTAAGTGCGGCATTGAACCCTTCCGTGGGTGCTTTGGGGGCGCTCTCACCTCAACCGCTTTTAGTAAAAATCCTTGCTGCATATTGCCATCAAATTTGGGTCCTTGGGGAAGGTTAGGACCCTTCAAACGTGAATTGCGTATAAAATAAGAGGAAAAAATAGCGTATAAACACCTCTATAATTTTTAACTAATTTTTTGCATTTTTAGGGGGGTAACTACCTCTTTAACCTATCCATTTGTTATAAATTTATCATATTTTATTAAAATTTGAACCTTTCTTGTCCCTTGGGGGCAATTTGAAGACTGAAGCAATGC
Source organism: Tetragnatha versicolor (assembly GCA_024610705.1). NCBI lineage: Eukaryota > Metazoa > Arthropoda > Arachnida > Araneae > Tetragnathidae > Tetragnatha > Tetragnatha versicolor. The sequence goes on along the minus strand of JANDEH010000006.1, from coordinate 7,481,954 downwards.
TTTTTGACCCTGAAAATCGAGTTTAAAGTTATAAAGTCCTTAAAAAACGTAAAAAGGGGGTAGGGGCTGTTCCCCGAAAGTCCTGAGTCAATTGAGAATTTTAATGGTGATTTTCGTATTCAGCGACCCAAAATCTATAAGAAATGACTATTTTCATCAAGGAAATTTCTTCAGTGTTGAACAGTGTAATGAAAAAAAATTAAAATCTCTGAATGCAACAGGAACTATTAAAAATAAAAAAATGGTATTTTTAAAAATTAAACTACAGTTATAATTGACTTAAAACCAAGAAATGTAAAATTACTCATGTCAGCGAAAAAAACTTTTTTTCAAGATGTTTGGGTTATTCCACCTGAACATGATTTGTGTGGTGATCTGAATCCGAAAAAGAACTCCATTTTGTCCTAGGACATCACGTTTTCTGACAATTTAGGGTTTTATATTTTATTGGGGAAATGCCTCAAAGCTTTGGAAAATGGACTTACGAATCACATACCAAATTTTTCCATAAAATCATTTCTAATATTTTTTGTCGTGATGACCTCCGTTTTATCATAGAACTTCATCTTTCTTGACAATTTAAGAAAAACACTAATTTTTCTAGAAAAATGAGGGCATATTTACAACAATTACTTATAAACTCAAACTTTACCTGTAAATTACTTTTTTTTAGGGTTTTTGGTGTGCTGAATCCAAAAGTGACCTCCTATTGATTTTTAATGCATCGTATTTTTTAACAATTTAAATGAACAGGTCAATTTTTCATTAAAACGGATACTACTCTTAAAAATAGTGTATGTGTAGATTTTTACAGAACATGCATAAATTTTTTTATCCAAATTTATTATTAAATTCTTTATTTTTAATGTTTTTGGAGCACTGAATTCAAAAATGATCTCTGTTGTCAAAATGATGTCAAAAACGATCCCTAGAATGTTATGTTTTTGGACAATTTAAGTTACTTTTTAAAATAACGGATATATTCACCATTAACTTAACCTAAAGCTAACCTGGAATCAAGATTTTTCGAAAACTCTGATTGGTTTAAAACGTGTTTCCCTTTTTCAACAACCAATTAAAATCTTGATTCCAGGTTAACCTATAGTTAGTGGTGAATGCAGCCGTAAATCATTACTATAGTTTCAATAAAAATAGTTTCATACACACAAAACGATTTTATTATTATATATCCTTCATTAAAATTATTACATGACTGAAATAAACTCGTTTACACACTCTAGAACCAATTTTTCCTCACTATAAGGCTCCTTTTGGTACTTCCCTTGTGAGTAGGAGCAAGAATGACTCAACGGAGCATTAAACAATAGTTCGGAATTATAGTGCTATTAACCCTTTATTTACCAAAATATTTTCAGCGCAAGTTTAGTATTGGTGAGTGGTGATGCTCCAAGTTTTTAGCGATAAAAATCACTATATAGTTACCCCAACTAAATGTTAAGTGAATTATGTGGCTTCTAAATATGGCGCCAAATAAACAAAACTAGCCAACCATCAGAAGTTCTAAACTTGAGCCACTGATACTTACAAGTACCGTCGGTAAATAAAGGGTTAAATCTCCCTGATAGTTTCTTTACATCCCTATATAATGTCCTGATTTCGTTATCAGCACATCAAAATTCATAAGAAATAGCTAAAATTATTCAAACAACTTTTTCGTAGCAGTCATGTGTTATTTCTGCCTATAAAATATCTTAAAAAGAGAAAAAAAATAATAAAAATTATAAACAAAACTCACAATTCTAGGTCATGCTTCAATAGTTTAACAATATTCTTAGTCAGCTCGAGATGTTTATGCTTCATTGCCACTTGGATCAATGTTTTATTCTCCTCGTTCCTAGCACCTAACACTGCCAAGACATCCTTCTTATCCAGTTCCTCCAACATCCTGCCGACCGATTCGACCTCTCCTTTTGTCACTCCCAAAAACAACTTTTCGACTATCATCAGGACTTTCCGGCATTCCGAGTCCTTGCAGAGCTGCATCGGTGTCATGCCTACAGCGTTTACAGGGCAGTAGATTGCCCCATGGGCCATCAGGGCCTTGACAACCCCCAGGTGTCCCTTCTCTGCAGCCGCGTGGAGAGGGGTATTGCCTCCGCTACCGGTCCTGCCGTCCAGCAAAGCAGCCACTTTAGCCGGTCCCATGGATCTTAGAATGGCCTCTGCAATCCCAACGTGGCCTTTGGAAGCAGCGATGTGGAGTGGGGAGTTGCCCTTGTCTGAGACCATAGTGGGGTCGCAGCCGAGTTTCAGCAGCCCCTTCAAGACATCTAAGTGTGCATGCAGGGCGGCCCAGTGGAGGGCGGTGCAGCCTTGGCTATCCCTCGCCCCCAGGACACAGTTTTCTTTGGATGCTACATACTTCACTTTGTCATTGTCTCCTGCTTTCACAAAATCGAAAAAGGAATTAACAGTCTCCAGTAGTTTGTGCATTTCACTTCCTTCAAGAGGGGTAAACTGAGAGGGGAGTTTGGAGGGGTATTTCGCCCCGCGTTTGATGAGCGCTTTGGCTACTTCGAGTCTTCCGAACGCGTAAGCGTACTGAAGTGGCGTCATGCCTTTCTTGTCCTTAGCTTCAATGTCTTCTCCTTTTACGATAAGAGAAAGGGCTTCATCTGTGTTGTCCTCTTTCACTAACGCATGCAAGGTTCCGGATGAGGCGTCAAACAAATCCATGCTTTTAATGTACGATACATTTGAGTTAAGCTCTTCTAAATCTACTTCTTCAGGGTAGTTTTCGCAATTTTCCAATAGATCTTGAAAAACTTCTAAGGATCTTTCTCTTTGATTGAGCTTTAACAGACATTTACCTTTAAACATTTTGCACTGAAAACAAATCTGATCAGTCACACCAACAGCAAGGACGAGTTCTTCATATAGATTTGTGGAAAGTTTAAGAGCTTTTTCAAAATCTTGTTGCAAAATATACACCTCTACAATCTCCATCTTAGTCTTCAAAAATTCCTCATTTCCGCCAGCTAACATAATTTTTTTAGCTATTCTCTCAAATACAAATATTGCTTCTTCCAAGGCTCCCTGCTTTTTTAAAATTTTCCCAATATTAATTTGAATGTTCATAGTTTTCCTGAGACTTAATTTCTTTTTAGTTCTCTTATGGATATTAAGGAGAATCTCCATAGCTTCTTCAAGCCTTTCTTCTAAAGTCAGACATTCAGCTTTCAATATCTGTGCTTCAACAATGCCTTCATAGTTTGGCCCAAACATGCGTCTCCTTTCTTTGATGACACTCTCAGTAATTGATATCGCTTTGCTTGTCAAATCGTATTTAGATAATAATCTGGCGTAAATAATCCACCTACTCAGTTCAAATTCAGCAACATCACTTTCAGAAACTTCTCTATCAAAAAATACTATTTTTCTAAGGCGGTTTTCGGCTTGATCAATAAGTTCACTTTTTAAAATAATTTTTCCCAACATAAACATTGTAGCGATTATATTATGTTCATCCATAGCAAGATAACTAACATAATAAGCATTGGTAACTGTTTTTATGGCTTCTTCTTCCTTTCCACATTGCATCAATGCCAGTCCCATCGCAGTTCGGAGATGCAATACCGTTTCATGAGATTCATCGAGGGTCAAAATTTCGTTGCATGCTTTACCAAATTCGACAGCTTCTTCGGATTTCCCACATCGACAGAATGAAAAGACGATTTTTCCAGGTAATGTATCCATATCCTTTTGCAGGGAAGGATACTTAATTGCATGCTTGTACACGGACAAAAAATGAGGATGATGCTGTCTTAGCATTTCTATTCCATTCAAGAGAGAAAGAGTTTGTTTCATAATGATTACGTCCATTCCTTCACATTTGAGGTGGTCTCTTTGCCGTGCTTGTGTGGTGTCCAAAATGAAAAGGGAGTTTTCCTTTGACCCCGACTTCACTAGTGAGTGCCGTTGCAGGATTTCTATAGCAGCTTTCAACACAGTTCGGTCCTGAATAATCGGAGAAAATAGCTCTAGTCGAATTTCCCCGGGGGAAAAGTATGCTGCCATGTTTAAAATAGCCATAGCCATCGTTCCATTTTCTTCCGCTATGACGGCATTGATTTTCTTTGAAAAATCGGAATCCATAACAAGTAATACGAACAAAACCGGTAAATAGCTGCTAATATACTGAGGACAAAACGCACATTGATGGCTTTGAAGTGTTCCCTCAGCGACCTTCCTGATTATATGCGGATCATACCTAACATAATCACAATAAGTATCAGTCTTATTAGATTGGCACTGTGATAAGGGAACAACCGCTGTTGGAAAAACAACTTCAGATAAGAATAAAAAACAGACTTCATAACGCAATAGATTGTTTCAGGATTTATATAGTTGTTTACTTTTTGTACTTGTAATTGAAAAATGCGATTAAACTAAAATTAGCATGTGAAAATCGCACTTTTCGCATATTTGCAAATTTTTCAGTGTTATTTTGTAGTTTTGTGTTTTTTAGTTTAAAGAACACAAAATTTAATCAAAAAATCTAAAAAATTTGCAAATTTGCGAACTTTTTCTTTTTTTTGGACCCCTGAAAAAGTGTTATTTTCACATGCTAATATCTCGGCGAATATTCAAGATATTTTCATGAATATTTTTTCAGTCAATTCTTCATGACGTTGGCAACAATACTCTCGCTGAGGTTTTTGCTCCATCTCTTTTAGTTTTTAAATTAATTTTTTTAACTTTTTGATTTCGCCGCTAGTAAGTCATTTCAGTGCATTCTCCAGATTCACTTACCTAGGGGTAGACCTGACTTCCATGACCCTAGGAGGCGTTGGTTCCGTATAAAAGCCGTGCAACGCAATTTTGAAACACCCTGTATATGAAACATGATCACTTCAAGCTTTTCCAGGGTATAACAGCATAAGTAACAAGTGGTTTTTAAATTCCTTCAACGTGTTTCTCTTTTAACCACTTTTAACATTACAACATATTACCAACTTAATACTTAACAAAATATTTACTGATTGGGATTTAAACACATTATTCTCATTAAAAATAAAATTATTTAAAATTTATCTACACACTATTTTAAAATTTGAATTTTCTTAGGATCATGTAGCATTGTGTATTTGTGTAACATATGAAAAGTCCCTCTCAGAGAAAATTCTTCTCGATTATTATACATTTTTTTCTCTTTTCTATGGAAGTTCTAAAACCAAAACTGCTAACTAAGAAAAAAATTAATAAACGTAAAATTTGATGCAAATGATTTGTTTAATCAGATATTGTTCTCAAATTCCTTTAAAATACCAGCCATTATTTTCAATGAAAACAAAAACATATGTTACGGACGAAGTGATTAATCGGGCATTATTAATAATGCCCAGAGTGGAAGGGCAAAGTGATAAATTTCATTCATAAATTTCGTTGAACTTTTCACATTGCCCGGGCATTATTAATAATTCCCAATTAATCACTTTGCCCGTAACATATACAGGGTGTTTCAAAAAACCTGTAACGATAGGCTATTTCCTAAAATATTTCCCCTAGACCCATACTTCCAATGGCGAATTTTCTTCAAATGAGGTGAAGAATTATATGAGACCAGTTTCAACTCCATGGGGGGTCTATTTTAGAAGATGCAGAAAATATACGGCCCCCGTAGACTGAAACTTTCAGTGGAAAAAATTTTCTCCATTCACCTCTCAATAAGATAGAAAAAATTCTGTCTAGATATCTTCAAAATTCACTGAGATATGCGGGTTTATATTTTTAAGGGACCGTCCGCAAGTTAAAAAGCACGTCATTCTATTAAACAATAAAGCAGTGTTTGGCTAAATCGGAACTTATAGGTATTGATTCCTGAGTATCAAGTGTTTCTGGGAGTCACACACTCGTGCTACGCTTATTTTTTACGTAGCTAATAGGTATGAAGGAGTACCTGATTTCGGGGCTCCACGAAATATTTTTTATAATCTTTTCGATAACTCAAGGTAATTTATAAATAAGTATTGATTTAGGTTAAGTATTGATTGGTAGGAGGGTTACTTTCAAACCAATGACGTCACAAATCTGAACGCAAAATGAGAGCTGATGGGCCCCCTCTGGGCATCGCTGATATGAGTAGCAATGACAGGTATCTGGATTAGCGTAGTTGAGCGAGCTCAACACCATGGCTGATTGGAGGAGTTTGTCATTTAGTCCTTGTCACCTCAAAAAATCAAAGTTTTACGGTAGTTTGGTTTCTAAAATGTTCAACTGTAGTTTGTGGATGGCCCCCATTTTGCAGTAAAAGTATGTCACTCATAGGTATGATAAAGTGGTGTAAGTCACGAATTTTAGCTTTTAATATCTTGGTGAATTTTGAAGATATCGAGATGAAATTTTTTGTGTCTGATTAAGAAATGAATGGAGAAAAATTTTCTCATTGGGGGTTTCAATCTACGGGGGCCGTATAAAAATTTTTTTTCTGCATCTTCTAAAATAGACCCCCCATGGAGTTGAAACTGGTGTCATATAATTCTTCACCTCATTTGAAGAAAATCTTCCATTGGAAGTATGGGTCTAGGGGAAATATTTTAGGAAATAGCCTATCGTTACAGGTTTTTTGACACACCCTGTATACTGATATACTCTGACTACCTACTGTTTTTAAATAGGCGGGAGAGTTCTACAGTTTTAGCAAAATTTTGGTTTTTTTTTTAATTTTCATTTTATTTACACTAGTTTTGCTTCAATTTTTCAAAATTCGATAGTTTTATACATAATGTATTCTAAAAACTTACAATTCAACTAAAATATCAGTACTTATAGAAAAAAAGATACTTTTTAATCAAACTTAATATTTTTTGGAAAAAATATAGCTAAAAACTTTTAAAAATAAAAAGAATTTATATTTCTTATATAAACTACAAAACAATACTTAAAATAAGAGTAAGTACGTTATACTTATGTAAAAATAACTTCCAATGCATAGATCCCCTAATTTGAAATAACAGAAAATATCCGCATGATAATATGTAGAAGTACAATATGAATGCATTAAGTATCGTAAAAATTGCTAGTCATTATAACTTATTAAAAAATCATAATTCAACAAATGAAAAGGTATGTAACTAATGTTTGAAATAAACAGACCTTAAAAGATGAACATTTATTTACATTTAAATAATAAAACAAGTTTTAAAATTTAGAAGAAGATGTAAATGCAGCAGATATTTTCAAAATGACAACAAAAGTTATTTTTAAAATGATAAAAAATTATTTTAATGTATTTAAAGCAAAGACATGTAACATTATTTTGCCTTTTGTAAATATTTTAAAAATAGAAACAGTTTGATGAGGAAGAATAATCAAATAAAACTCACAATTCTAGATCGTACTTCAAGAGTTTAACGATATTCTTAGTCAACTCGAGATGTTTATGCTTCATTGCCACTTGGATCAAAGTTTTATTCTCCTCGTTCCTAGCACCTAACACTGCCAGGACGTCCTTCTTATCCAGTTCTTCCAGCATCCTGCCGACCGATTCGACCTCTCCTTTCGTCACGCCCGAAAACAACTTTTCGACGATCATCAAGAGGTTCTGGCATTCCGAGTCCTTGCACAGTTCTATTGGTGTCTTGTCTACAGCGTTTACAGGGCAGTAGACTGCCCCATGGGCCATCAGGGCCTTGACAACCCCCAGGTGTCCCTTCTCTGCAGCCGCGTGGAGAGGGGTATTGCCTCCGCTACCGGTCCTGCCGTCCAGCAAAGCAGCCACTTTAGCCGGTCCCATGGATCTTAGAATGACCTCTGCAATCCCAACGTGGCCTTTGGAAGCAGCGATGTGGAGTGGGGAGTTGCCCTTGTCTGAGACCATAGTGGGGTCGCAGCCGAGTTTCAGCAGCCCCTTCAAGACATCTAAGTGTGCATGCAGGGCGGCCCAGTGGAGGGCGGTGCAGCCTTGGCTATCCCTCGCTCCCAGGACACAGTTTTCTTTGGATGCTGCATCCTTCACCCTTTCGTTGTCACCTGCTTTCACAAAATCGAAGAAGGAATTAACAGTCTCCAGTAGTTTGTGCATTTCACTTCCTTCAAGAGGGGTAAGCTGAGAGGGCAGTTTGGAGGGGTATTTCGCTCCGCGTTTGATCAGTGCCTTGGCCACTTCGACCCTACCGAACGCTATGGCGTATTGAAGTAGTGTCATGCCTTTAGTGTCCTTCGATTCGATGTTTTCTTCTTTTTTGATGAAAGAAAGAACTTCCTCTAAATTCCCCTCTCTCACAAATGCATGCAAGGTTCCGGAAGGAGCGTTGTATTCCATATTTTTAATTTTTAGAACCATTGATTTTACCCTCGATATATCTTCTACACCGTTATCATAGTTTTCAGAAATCTCGAGTATTTCTTCAAACACTTTTAGAGCTTTTTCTGGCTGATTAAGTTGCAACCAACTCTCGCCCATAATCATAGCGCATTCAAAACACATTAAATCACCTACTCCAAAAACTCTTACGAGTTTATCATAGAGATCTGACGAAACTTTTAAAGCTTTTTCAAAGTCACGTTGTAGCATACTAATTTTTGCAATTTCTAACACAGCTTTTAAAAACAGTCCAGTATTTTTACCAATAATCATCTCCAACATGATAACTAATTCTTCAAGTATTTCGATAGATAAGTCCCAAAATTCCACCTTTTTTAATACCTTTGCCATATTATATCGAACTTTAAATAGACTCCAATGCCACTCACCGAATTTAGACGTCCTTTCCTTTATTATAGTTCGAAGAACATGCTGAGCATCACTGAATCTCGATGCCAAAGATAGGCACTCAGCTTTTATTATCATAACATCGCAAATGTTGTCATCGTATGGTCCAAAAATTTGCTGCCTTTGTTTGCAGACATCGTCTAAAATCGATATTGCTGCTGTGGCCAAATCATAACTACTAATGATTTCAGCATATTGAGTCCACTTTTGCAATTCGGAATGGCTCCAACTTTCAGTAGCACTTTTCTTAAGAAAGACTATTTCTCTTAGGGAATCTTCAGCACGTAGAGAACCAAGGGGGTTATCTTTTAAGATAGCTTTTGCCAGAAGCTCCATGTAAGCAGAGGTTTCAGATACTTCCAACGTAACACACGCTTTATAGTAGGCAGCCGTAAGAACTTGAACGGCTGCATCTCTATTTTCTAATTTCAATAATGTGTGTCCAATCGCAGATTCCAAATGTAAGACCATTCCATGATACTTTCCGAAGGTTTTCATCAGAAACTCCTTGCATTCTGTTCCGAAATCCATAGCTTCTTCCAATTTTTCACTCTGATTCATTCCAAAGACAATATTCCCTGGTAGTGTATCAAGATTTTCTAGCAACTTGGGGTACAACTTGGCATGATTATACACTGACATAAGGTGAGGATAATCTCCCGGCGTCTTCACTTTTTTCAGGTAGTCGATAGTTCCATCCAAAAGGGATTCAGTTAGATGTGTATTTTCTAGATACTTTCTTAGCTTTACTTGAGTAGAATCCGAAATGAAAAAGGAATTACCTTTTGAGTTAATCCGCACTATTGAGTGCCGTTGTAGGATTTCGATAACCGCTATCCGTTGAGTTCGATCCGGAATCAATGATGAAAACATTCGGCTACGAATTTCTCCAGGAGCGAAGAATGCCACCGCATTTAAAATACTTAATACCTCTATGTTATTTTCCCCCCTCATGATGGCAGCGACTATCTTTGAAAAAGCAACATCCATGGCGGCAATATGAGTACAAAAGAAGCGGTTAATAAAGAATGCAAGATCTACTGTTAAAAAACAGAGTTGAAACTGGAATGTTTAATCGTTAAAAATTTCCAGTGAAAATGAATCTATGAGTGACAGCGGAACAAAGGTTCCGAGATTAGATATAGTATTACGTGAAGCAAGTTCTACCCGTACTACCACATGATAACAGCTGGACTGTACAACTGTATTGTGATTTAAGCTGATGCAGGTGCATTTCAGTGCCGAAATGCTTCGCTATACGGACAATAGAATAAACGCTCCCGTGTTGTCTGAAGGCCAAGAATTTTTAAACACATATCTTTTACTATTTTTGTTATTTAGGTAATGGTTCCATTTACCCTCTTAAAAATAGGGGTAGTATGTATGCCATATCTTTAAATGCATTAATTATAAAATTCGAATTTTTCTTAGGATCATGCAGCGTTGTGTCACATATGAAAAAGGCATTTCAGAGGAAAAATGTTTTTCTATTAGTTTTTTAGACTATTTTAAGTTTGGGAAAGTCATCCCCACTTTTATAGGGTTTTTTACATAATGTGTCTTAGATAAACCTTTTGCTGAAATATACCTTTTTTAAACTCAGATCTATAATATTCTAATGGTTAGTAATAACATATGTTCTAAACAAGAATACAGGTTAATTACAATGTAATTACAATTAAAATAAAGTTATACACTATTCTATGATGAATAATACAATATTCTTTGATGAATAATTTCGCTAACACTTTGGAGACAACCACGATAAATGTTCAAGACAAATTTAAATTTAAAACCAATAAGATTTCTTTAAAATAACAACTAATCTTAATTTCAGCAAGAATGAATTTGTTGGAAAAATTTCAGTGAGTTTTAAATTCACCAGAATTTTTTTTAGTTTAATGATTTTTTACGAAGTGGTGAAATAATCCTTCTTCGACTTTCCATCATAACCTTTATTTAATACAAATCAACGAAATAGGTGATCATTGCATATTAACAACCAATATGAAGGAAATTAACATTTAGGTTGGATCTAAATACTATTGTAATCCTAATTAGATTGACCAGAAAAATAATAGCTGAAATAAATATATATTTTGGAAATAAAAAACTTTTTGAGCTATTCAGTGCTTTAAAGAAAAGCTTTTAATGAAATTCAAACCTTTCCTATGAAAATATACAAATACACTTTAGAATTTAAGACACTAACATTCATTTTATCCAGAATTCACGTTCATTTGTACTTGTATAATTTTGATTCAAGAACGAGAAGCAATGCGTCGCCTAAGGCGCAAAATGACATAACTGCATTTTCCCTATTTTGCAGGAGATGAAAAAAACAGTTTGGCTATTAATTAAAGAAAATAATATTATTATAGTTTTAAACCTTTATTTTAGGCCTTTTTGACCGGGGATTGAGATGAAACGCTTCTCTGTGGCGGCGTCCCTAACAATATCAATGAAAGGCGTGAAATTATGTCATTTTGCCTTACGAATACAGTTATGCTAAAATGACAAAATTGACGATTGCAGCGATTTGAGTCATTTTTTCGTAAAATCGTTGGTGCCAGGTGATCCGGGGCCGGGATTTGCATAAAGATTGATGCAAAACTCAAAATGGCCAAAATGTCAGTTATGTCATTTTGCGCCTTAGGCGAGGAATGTGCTTTTAACATAAATATGTAGTAACATTCTAAATCAAAAATAAAGAATCATACTTGCCTCGTTTTTAACACATAAACCCATATGTTTTTTATAAAAGTAATTTATTTTCGCACGAATGATTCAGCTTTTATTACAAAAATGTAAAAATAAACTAGAAAAGTTATGAAAATTACATCAAGATATTTTACAGCATTTGAATATATCTTTAACAATGAGAATATGCATAATTTTAACATACATGTTATAAGTGAAATAAATCTAAAATTCTTGCATTTTATATTGATTATGAAAGTATGAAACACACAAGAGTACGATATGAATATCAGAGAACAGCTGACACTTATCTACTAAATTGATAAAATATCACAAAAAATTTTTAAAATGAAGTTAAAAAGCTACATTGAACTAAAGAAATCACAAACTACATACAGAAATAATTTTCAGTTATCAAGGTGTTGACTAAATTAAATGCTTCAAAGGAATTTCAATATTTTACAATTTTAGCAAAATAATTTATTTACTTGCTCATAGATAAAAATTTGAAAAGGCGAGATAAAATATATATTTATAATACTCATAATTACAATAATTAGGAACTTAAATAATTATCATGGAGAATTTTATTACTTTTAAAATAACAATAAAATATAAAAAATTTGGAGTGTTTCAATAAATCCACCCAAGCATGTGGAGTGCACAAAACTGTTCAAATAATCACTACGACAATTTTTTTCGGAAATGGAACGTCCTATCTGATAAAAATATGATTATTTCATTCCACGATGCACGCATGCATGCGCAATGAACATTTCAACATCTGAGTGCTCAAAGAAACCCAAATAAACATCTTCGCATTTTCTATGAACCCTAAACCAAAAGGGACCTACCTTTTTCAGTCAGGATTTTCTGGAAAACTATGGGTCATACAGGTATAATTTTTTGGGGATATTTCACAACGGATGTAGCTATCCAGAGTTCGGGAAAACTTGTTGAAACACCCTTAACGATACAATTAAACTTCCAAAAAGTTCTGGTCACACAGACACAATTTATAGACAAAAATTAACTAATCCCGTATAGTACAAAAAAATTCAGGAAAACTATTTGCAATTGCTAAGGAAAAAACATCTATAAATTAATTGCACTTAACATTTAACAACAAGCATTAATTAGTCATGCATAATTACAAAATTATTTTTATAAACATGTATATGTTAAATCCTTTTAAGTATTAAAGAAATTAGTCTACAAAATTACCTTCACTTTTTTAAATCTTACATAAGAAGCTTTACAAGACTTTTGGCCATTTCAAGATGTTTACACTCCATTGCCACCTGCATGAGAGTTCTTTGCGCCTCATTCCTTGCTCTGGACACTGTTAGGACGTCATCCTTCTTCAAATCCTCCAGCATCTTGCTAACGGATTCAACTTCCCCATTCTTTGTACTTAAAAACAAATTCTCGACGAGCATTAGAAAGTTCCGGTATTCCGAGTCCTTGCAGAGCTGTATCGGTGTCATGCCTGCAGCGTTTACAGGGCAGAAGACTGCCCCGTGGACCAACAAGGCCTTGACCATACCCTGGTGTCCCTTCTCTGCGGCCGCGTGAAGGGGGGTGTTGCCTCCGCTGCCGGTCCTGCCGTCCAACAGAGCGGTCACCTTGTCCGGTCCGATGGATCGCAGAATGGCTTCTGCGATTTCAACGTGGCCTTTGGAAGCAGCGATGTGGAGTGGGGAGTTGCCTTTGTCTGAGACCACCGTGGGGTCGCAGCCGAGTTCCAGAAGAACCTTCAGGACGCCCACGTGACCACGCAGGGCGGCCCAGTGTAGGCCAGTGCATCCCTGGTCATCTCTAGCCCCAAAGAGAGGTTTCTTTCAATGTTACTTCTATCAACTTGTTGGTGTCTCCTGCTTTCACCGAATCGAAGAAGGAGCGGACATTCTCCAACAGAGCATACATCTCGCTTCCTCGAAGAGGGCGGAACTCATCAGAGGGAAGTTTGGTAAGGTATTTTGCCCCGTGTTTGATCAGCAACCTAGCTACATCGACTTTTTCGAAAGATGAAGCGTAATGTAGAGGTGTCTTATCGTTTGTGTCTTTGGCATTGATGTCTCCTCCATTTGCGATCACAGAGAGTACCTCAGCTAAATTACCCTCTTTTGCAAACGAATGCAAGGTTCCTTCTGGTGCGTTAAACTCCATGTTTTTAATTAGCTGAATTTTTAAATTTAATTTTTTTAATACATCATCATCAACATTATTCGCTATATAATCGTCTAATAGGTCTAGAAAAACCTTTAAAGCTCTTTTTGTCTGATTAAGCCCTAACAAGCTTTCACCTATAATCATTCTACCTTCAAACAAAATAGGACTGGTCGTTCCATAATCTTTCACGAACTTATTATAGAGGCCTACCGAAAGTTTAAGAGCCTTTTCAAATTTTTTTTGTAGGATGCATGTACTAGCAATCTCATTTACAGAATTTAAATATTGCACCATATCACCAACGGTTTGAAATTGTTCTGCCACTTCCTTAAATATTGACAAAGATTTTTCTAACTCTCCCTGCTTTTTATAAATTTTACCCATCAGAAACTTAATATTTATGGTTTGTACGCTTAAAATATCAAATTTACTTTTCCTTTCCTTGTAAGTATTTTGAAGAAGTTTTAGGGCTTCTTGAAATCTTGATTGTAAAACAAAGCATTCTGCCATTTCTATTATTGCATCGCTTATACCCGCATCGTTCGGTCCAAAAGTACGTTTTCTTTGTCTAATCACGTCTTCAAATATTGATAATGCTGTACTGAAAAAATTGTAGTCACTTATTGATTTGGCGTAAAGAATCCACATTCTCAGCTCAAAATCCTTAAAACTTTCAGAAATCGTCCTCGTAGGAAAGAAAATTCGTCTCAACTGGCTTTCCGCTGCGTCTTCGGGGTTATTTTTAAGATGAATTCTGCTAGCATTCTCAGTGTATCATAATGAACCATATTATATCGAGCCGAAAAATGGAAATTTTTACTGTGAACGACCTTAAGCATTTCTATTGCTTCTTCTTTCTTTTTCAAATGCATCAATGATCGCCCCATGGACATTTGCAGATACAAAATTGTTTCATCATATTCACCAAGGAACTTAGTCAAAAATTCATAGCATTCTTTACCGAATTCTACAGCTTCGTCATATTTACCATTTAGATTTAATAAGCCGACGATATATCCAGGGAACATACCCATATCCTTGAGCAACTCATGATGCATCTTGGCATACTCGTATACAGACAGAGCGTGAGAATAATTTTTCGGTATGACTTCTTTGTTCAAGAGCGAGATAGTTTTTTTCAAAACTATTTTATCTTTACCCAGGCGTTTGAGATACTCTCTATGCCTTGCTTGGTTTGTTTCTGAAATCACAAACGTTTCTTCTTCTGGTCCCATCTTTACAAGTGATTGGCGTTGCAAATGTTCTATAGATTCTTTCAACTGCGTTTGATCCGACGCTAAATATGAAAATATTCCAATTTGAATTTCACCTGGAGCGAAGTATGCTGCCATGTCGAAAATATCCAAAGCCAAAATTTCTGTTGCACCTGACATGGTGATTGTAATTTTTCGTAAAAAACGGTATCACTAAAGATTGACACTGAGACCAAAAGCGTAAACTCGTAATGATAGATAGTATGAAAACTTTTACCTGAAACAGCAGACTGGTGAATTTAACACATTTAATCAGCTTCTAATATGATAGCGTAACATATTCGGGAAAGGAGACTTGAAACTGCTGTTGTTCAAAAGCTAAAATATGATAGTAAGCTCACTTGAAAACAGTCTTTGTGACAATGGGTTAGTTTAATCAGTTACAAAGTTCGCGATTGTTAATTTTGTTAAAAGAAAAAAACTAAGATAATTTTTGAGGGGAACGTTAAAATTTTATTTTTTTATTAGAATCATATGCAATTGAGATTGATATGCGTGCTGACAACATAAAAACGTGTTCAAAAATCCCTATTTCTACAGAGTAATCATGGCTTTGTAAATGAGTTTTCCTTATCTATGTTAGTCTCTATATTAAAAAAAAGTTACTGTCACCGCCGACGCCGCTGTTTCAGAAAATTTAATTTTTCAACTCTTTGAACTTTCATATAGCAAAAACTACTGGATAGAAATTTATGAAATTTGAAACGTTTGTAGAAGAATATTTGGGGCACATTCTCAAACAAAAAGCTAACCGATGTGATAATTAATACTGGGGTATTTTTAAGGTCAAAGTTGAAGTTTTTCTTTTTTCGCCGCGTAATCCAGTTCAGCGAAATCTATTAGCAGTAGAACTAATTTTTGCAGCCTAATACTCTGAAGTATGAAGATGTGCACTGCGCCACTACGTCACCCTTTTTTCGAATTTCGAATTGGTTAAGAGTAATTAATATTTTAATTTTCGAAATTTTTGACACTTTTTCGTTTTTTTTCTACCTAAAATGAAAACTAATCACGGTGTCTATATGGTTTTTTAAACACTTTTACTCTTATTTTTTAGAAAGATATTGGCGTTTAATTTTTTAAAAAATTCTAATTAGTTTTGGAATTATTAAGCATCAAAGTTTCATTTTTTTTTCATAGTTTTAGTAGGTCTTTATCAGACGTGTTTGATGTTTATTGAATGTTTTTAAATTTTATACTTGCCTGTTCATTAGATTGTCACGAGCACGGATATATTTTTTCTCTTATCACTAATTTCTCCAACAGACAATATGCACGATTTTCAAATTCACTTTAAAAAGAAAGAGAATGAAAAATTACGTTGAAAAATGCTAATTAAACAGCAATTCCATCAAATTAATTCGATTTAAAATGCATTTAAAGTTGCTCTGACGTCACTATCAACAAGAAACTTCAGTGCTTGACGATTCTGACTTATGACGTCATACTTCAGCGGTTCAAATTACGCGCGAAAGGCATCCATTGAAAAGCAATGGAGTTTGCATTTATGTTGGGATTTTTTGGTAGCCTGTAGTTTCTTATTTCGGCAGCTATGGACTGTCCTAAACAAGAAAAAAAGTACTATAAAGGATGTTTACTACCTATGTGCAAAAATACAAGTGTTAGAACGCCTTTATGTGTGCTTAGAGACACAAAGAAACAAACAAAAACGTGATGCCAGCTGCATAAAATGTAATAATGCATAGCAAAAGAAAACTAGAATTTTTGTGATACTAGTACATTTCCATTGCTATGAATGGAATGCTTGATTATCATCAGTCATCATTTAGTCCTGCAGACCGCCTCATAGTGTGCTTCTAGCCGTAAAGCGTGCTTTTAGCCAGGGAGGGGGTTTTCCTGGGCGGAATGGGCGAAGTACGTCGGGAGTTTTACTCCTGGCAGGGTTACCCAAGGCGTGAAGGCCATTCCACCATGCCCAGCTAAGGTCTGCAGGCACAAGGAGCTAAGTCAGACTTCTGACCTTCGGGTGCTCCGGGTCTCGGCTCTCAGAAGCTGTAAAACCTTTTCCTTAATCATGAGTCAAACTTATATATCATCAGTTTAAATTAATAAACGAAAGAATTTAATAAAGTCGAATAAATTATTTACTAATGCAAAAGTTCAAAAATTCAAAGATTTTTTGGTTTTTAAATGTTTTTTACATTTTTATTTTACTAGTGTTTTTTTTTAATATTTTATACTGACTATAACTAAATTTAATATTGTGAGAAAAAACCTACATGACATGTTGTTGTTGTTGTTTCTAACGCCACTTGGAATATCCAAGCTCCATCCGCAGTGCGTACAGGATTTAAGGCAAAGGGGTGCGGCTCCTGAGAAAGTGAGGCCCATGAAAGGCAGGAGTCCGACTTAAGCCTCGGATGATAGATGCCGCCACCATCTATCGCCACCTCCACAATTTTGACATGCATCTGAAGGGGAGGGAAATAGTCTCCAGACACCTGTACCCAAGGTAAACTGCGCCATGACCGAGCTCAGGACTTTCGGACCCACAGATTTAACGAGCACGTACTCCACATATACTCGATGGGTCTTCAGCGGTGTCGGGAATCGAACCCGGGACCCTCCGATCCCAAGGCCGATGCCTTAACCACTAGGCTCCCATTCATTACTAGACATTCATTACTTATTTACAAAATTTCCAAAGTTAGTTCTAGTTCTAATGCTAAGAAACTGAATGAAAATACAAGAAATCTGTACAAAAGGAATAAAATTTAAATTCTAAAAAAACATTTTTGAGTTTCAAGAACAGTGTTATCCAGTCTTAAAGAGATGCATAACGGGAGAGGTCAAAAAAGTTAGTTTTTATGCTCCATGTGCTCAGAAGAGTATTGCCTGAAACAAATCTGCTGAAGTATGACATCACACGAGGTTATACCCCGTTCGCACTGGCAGGAAAAAGACCCTCTATTTTCATTTCGCACTTAGTTGCCATAGAAACACACTTTAGGAATAACAAAATCGCCCCATTTTTTAAGGGTGTTTGAAAATCAACAAAGATGGCGGCGCACAATGTTTCCCAGGATGGGAAAAATTTATTTTCGGTGATATTTCTTCAAATAAAGACCAAGGACACTGTTAAAACAGTTTAAACTGGACACAATTACGAACATATTTATAGGTTATTAGGTTCTTTGAATTAGTACAATAATTTAACACAAAAAAGCCCATCAAAAATTGAACCGTGAGCTAAACAATGCTGTACTTCAATATCTCCGCTCATTGCTTTTAATTACTTAATAGTGTAAATGTAATTAGCTGCTGATAAAAAGAAATCAAAATATTAAACAAAAATTCAATCAAGAAATCTTTTCAGAACATTCTTGTTATGAATATGATAAAATTTATTTCGTGTTCTGCTATGCCAAACTAATATATCCATTGTATCCAGATATTTTAGATTTTTAAGGCAAAAAGACCCAGTTGGTAAAATAAAAGTACATCAAAATATGGAAAACAATGGACCAAAAACTGATTAAATTTAGTTTAATAAAAAAATTTAGTTTATTTACCTTGATATGATCCAATTTATCCCACTACAATCCAGTCAGCTTGTCTCGTTTTTGTTTTTATTTGAAATTCAGAAATAGTTTTCTTAAATCGTCTGTCAATTAATAATTATTTATGTATTTTTACATTTTTACTTTATTTTTTTTTAAAAAGTTGGTGATTATATTTATTAGTTTTAAGTTATTTAATAATAAATTAAACATTTCTTAGATTTCCACAATTAAGTGCTCAATCACCCTTTGCCAGTGCGAACGCTGTTTTAAGAAAACGCACTTAAAGTTTAAGTGCACTTAAAGTTTAAGGGCCCTTTAGCGGCAGTGCGAACGGGGTATTACGCCCCGTTTTGAGTCATACTTGACTTAAGGGCTTGACTTAACGGCTTGACTTAAGGGCTTTTTTTAAACACTTTTTGCGCTTAAATTAAAACTTTTTGTGATTTTTAAAGTTGATTTTCGGGTTTTTCATGATCGAATTAGTAAATTGGGTAAGTTTTAGGATGTTTCGTGATATAGTGCATATTGTATTTCCCGAAAATCCTCTTCCTTTCATCAGCACAAGTAACACTAAAAAAATATTGGATATATTTAAAAGATTATTAACCAAGTCTCTACTACTATCGCTAGCAAACTTAGAGAAAAAACGTAAACATACAAAACTTTTAATTCACCAGAATTTTTTTTAGTTTAATGATTTTTTACGAAGTGGTGAAATAATCTTTCTTCAACTTTCCGTCATAACCTTTATTTAATACAAATCAAAGAAATAGGTGATCATTGATATAAAAACATATTAACTACCAAGATGAAGGAAATTATTATTTAGGTTGGATCTAAAAACTATTATACTGTAATTTTAAATTAGATTGTCCAGAAAAATAATCTCTCTATTCTAAAAAAAGTTTTGGTGAATGGTTTCCAGAGAAAGGCTTTTTAATTACGGATCCGTAAAACAAGTTTTTGGTATCAAACTGTTCGGATTCTTTTGAGGATGTGCAATAAGCTTTTAGAATTCCTAAAAAAATTCTCAATTCTAAAATATTTCCATTTTTCTGGATTACGGATAAGGTTGCAGTTAACAGCAAGAAACTATCTTACAATTTATTATCCCTCCAATCAAAACGACCAATCGAAGCCATATTTTAAAATGGAAATAATTCCGTTCACAATTTAAAAATGCGCTTCAAAATATTTTCTAAATGAAATATCTTTAAAAGATTGATAAGAGTTTTTCAGAAACTTACAGATATGTTTTGTCTCTTATTGTTTTCAATAGCTTAAAAAGTATTGTTTAAAAGGTCTCTGTTTAAACAAAAAAATGAATGATAAAACACTAGGGGGCATATTCTGATGTTCGCCATCAGTGAATCCGCCGCGCGTATCCGCCGAAATGGTATTAAAATTAACTTTTTCGTGACTCACTTTGTCTGAAACGCCGAAGGCGGATTCACCGGCTCTCTCGCCGGCGGATACGAAACCGCCGACGACTTTCTCTTCTCTCATTGGCTGAAACCGCGCTGAAACCTTGGAAACAGTTTGTTTACATTCTTCATTCGGTTGTACTTCGTAACAAAAATTTGGCGTCCATCTTGCGTGAAATGTGCATGCTTTGATTAGTAGGATGTTGGTATGGATTAATATATTAAAATAATTGATAACTTTAACAAAAATGAGAGAGCACAGAAGAAAATGGAACAGCTGGGATAAGAGTCGCCATGTCAAACCAACACTCCTTGCCCTGCTTCGGATCACGCCCGATAGCAAAGAAAAATGTATTGAGGTATGTAAATTGTATTTTTATTTAATTTTCTCGTTTATGGAATATTTCAGAATTGGTAAATGTTTTAGTATTCAATATTTCGGATCAATTCGGTTAGATGTTCCGTTAAATATCACCAAGTTTGTTTTGGTATCAAATATTAGAAAAATCGCTTCAAAAATTACTAATCTTAATGTGATAAAAATGTTCATTTTGTATAAAATTGAATAATTTATAATATTTTTAATGTTACATTAATCGACGTGGCAAATTTCTTTTTGAATTGTTATATTTTAAGATTAAGAATTCTGAATAGACTACTAGAGGAAGTCCAATTCAAGATATGAATTAAGAACATGAATGGTGTTCAATACTTTTTTTTATTCAGTGGAAGTTACAAATGAAAGCTTTAAAATAAATATATTTTAATTTTTAAGATATTATTTTTGCTCAGAATATATAATTTGGTTATTACTTGTAATTCTTGATTGTTTTTATGCGCAGCTGACATAGCATTTGTTTGCGTTGGACTATCACATATTTAAAGAATTCTTATTCTCTCGCTTTCTATTAAACTAACTTCCTTCCGCAAAAAGGTTTTTTTTAAATTTAGGATAGTATTAATTGAATTATGAAGTTTACAGTTTACACCACACACATACAACATAAAAATCATTGAATGTATATATAAACATTTCAATATATAATTGAATAGTAATCAATTATACTGTTGAATAATTTTTTCTTGTATGTAATTAATATTTTGATTTTGTTTACATACTAGTATAATTTTTTTCAGCTCAACTAAAATGCTGTTCTTTGTGAATCCAAGAAAGAATTATTGAAAAGGGCAAATTATGAAAGTTTAAAAGGATGGCACTTCTATTTAAACTGAGAGTTATCTTTTAAAAAAATTAACCATTTGATAAATGGTAATGGAAATTAATCAATTATTCATTTAAATTGCTTTGAGGTAGTACAGTTATTGTATTTGATATAATTTATGAAACAAACTTGCTCCTATGAACTGTGACCATCAAACAGTGACAATCCATACTTAAATAAGTCAAACTGTATCTACTAATAAATGCCATTATTTAGAAAATAGTTGTAAAATTGTTTGAACAAATTGGTGTAGTGCTTACTTTTTTTGTTGATAATAAATAATCTTTTTTGTGATTAGAAGAGTTTTTATGTTTTTAGGATTTAGTTCATACAATATACTTTGAAATTTTTATAAGTTACACTTTTGTCTAACTGGAGTACTAAAAATTTGTTTCTAAAATCTGCCTCACTCTTTCCTACATGTTGTACAAATTTCAATTCAATAAAGAGTAACTGCAATAGTTTACACATTTAACTGTTGAAACATACTTTTTGCTAATTGAGTGGAAAATTCTCCAACAAATTAAGTATGCAGTTAAAAATAGAATAAGTTGAAGAATATAGAATATTTATTTACAAAATTCCTAAACTTTATTGAATCTATTGTAAGAATAAAAAATGGAACTTCCAAATATTTTGAAGATATGAAAATAGTGTAAGTATTATTTATTTTGTTTTATATGCTTGCAAAGTTTGTTTTATAGATTTTAAAAATGCTGCTAATATTGGGAAATGGTAATTAAGGATTAGTTTACTGCACAATAAGGTGAGTAGTGAGAGTCTTTCAACCAGAATTAAGAAACATAGTTCCTACTTCCTAACATCTTGCATTAAATTGAATTTAATGAGTAATTCCTTTGATGAAAAGATATTTCCATGTAATCATACCTTACAAAATAACTAATTTTTTTCTATTGAATATTTTTTTTCTACCCTTTGCTATTATCTCCCTTTTTTATAACCATTTTTCCAAAATCATGTAAGAATGAATTTCCAAAACATACTTGGAATTAAATTTGGGAAATGAAGCATTATTGTTATGAGTTACAATAATTACTTGGTTATGATAAATGTGCAAAGCGTTTAGAAATAAAAAAGATAAAATATTTTCTTTTTCTTTTATTGTTTTTATTAACTCTTTAATAAGTTCGATTAGTTAAAAGCTTCAGCTTGGTTTCTAGTTCACTCAAACAACAAAAACAAGCGACTTGCAGTGCAGATTGAGTTTGTTTACATTTTTGGAAGCATGTGAATGCATCAGTGACATTTTCCCGCCTTTTAATAGACAGATTTTATTGGTCGTTGAGCGTTTCAACGTCACGCCACGTCAAAAACACAACTAACCAATGAGCTGACTCTCCGAGATCTTCGCCTCTTTCGGAAGGCGATCTGAATACGGTGAATGAGATTCACGCTGGGCGGAAACGCCGCCGGCGGATTCACTGATGGCGAAGATCAGAATATGGCCCTAGGTGTTTTGACTATATACTAGGTAGCATATTAAATTTAACAGATTTATTGGTGAACTTTTAAAAAAAAATATTGATTAACAAAAGTTAAGAGCAGACTTAAGTCTGCTCTAATAATAATAATCCATCAATTGATAATAATCATCATCATTTGAAAATAGCCATCAATAAGGAAGTTGCATGTGTCAGATTTTCAAAAACAAACAAGTGTTCCGTATGGTTTTTTGTATGGTAAAATGAAATATCTGGTTAGTTTTTCAAAAAAAAATTTACAGGTAATTAAATATTTTAATTTAAAAGTCGAGAAAAAAACACGTGACTGAAAACGTTTTTTGTTTAAACTGTAGGATGACGTCAACAACAATACCATCAACTCCATTGCTTTTCAACAATGCCTATATTGTAAGATGACGTCACATCCAAACTCTTGGCGTTTTCGTGCGCTTTTAAAAAGGGGATTTTTGTTAATTTTTTTGGCAATCAAAAAATTTCTCGATCGGCCTCAAATTTTGGGTAGTTTTTGCTTATTTTTGCAAGAAGAATCGATAAAAAAATAATAATAAATCATGCAACTTCCTCACTGATGGCTATTTTCAAGGAAAACATGTTGATTAAATTATTGATAAGTTAGAACCAATAAATATTCTAACTTTTAAAAGAGTGTTATTCATGAAGATGCCCTGTGGGATTTTTGGAAAGTCCATTGACGTTTTCTTCTAATTCTTTTAATGAATATCTCTCTATTCTAAAAAAGTTTTTGGTGAACGGTTTCCA
The DNA here is from genome assembly GCA_024610705.1 of Tetragnatha versicolor. Lineage (NCBI taxonomy): Eukaryota > Metazoa > Arthropoda > Arachnida > Araneae > Tetragnathidae > Tetragnatha > Tetragnatha versicolor. Next base: position 7,458,660 of record JANDEH010000006.1, on the reverse strand, counting down.
GAGAAAGGCTTTTTAATTAGTGATAAATATAACACATATTTGGTATCAATCTGTCCGGATTCTTTTGAGGATGTGTAATAAGCCTTTAGAATTGCTAAAAAAATCTCAATTTTAAAATATTTACATTTTTTTTAGATAACGGATAAGGTTGCAGTTATAAAGCAAGAAACTATGAATTTTAAAACAATTGAAAACCTATTTCACTGTTTTTTTTAAATATTCAAATAACATCAAACAATTATCTTCTTTCTTATAACACAAATTTAATAAATGCTATTGAAATTCTTTTTTAACAACAATATTTTATGTTTTGAAATTCAAACGATTTTGATTAGATTCAAACTGATTTATTATTAATTTATCTTTTTATTTTTAAATAATGTATTGAAATGTTTATGTTTATCTTTGTTGTTGTGACAACCCAATCCTTTCTAAATTTACAATACAATAAAAACACGCTTTCTGAAATTATTATATATTACACAATACCTTGCTTTCAAAACGCTGCACAAGATATGGAGCTCGGGCAGTATCAGTCTGAAACTTAAGTTCCAGATTTTCAGAGCTACCGTTAAATCAGTCCTATTATATGGTTGCGAGACATTGAAGCTTAACAAACACCAAGAAGCTAAACTCGACTCCTTTCAAACTAAATGCTTAAGAAAACTCCTCAAAATATATTGGCCTAAGAAGATATCAAATATTGAATTACATAATATTTTTAACAGCAAACCCACTACAAAAACAATAAGATATCGTACACTAGCGGAAATAAAAATCCCAACACCATGAAGGAAAGGAGATATCAAAATCAAATTTTTTTCCATGATTTCACATAGTATCAATGTGAATTGATTAAAAAATCAGCCTTTCTGGATGTTAGGGGACCGAGAAAACCGGGGAGGAGTGTTGTCTCCATAGGTGTCCATTACCGCCGTCACTCGTCATGGTATTGAGTGACAGGGGCTCTAAATGACTTTTGAGGGATTGGAGGACCATGATGCCTCCTCAGGTAGTCCAAATTCATATGGTGCACCAGCGGACGTTGCATACCGGGCTAGGTGATTTCTCCTCATTGACCGGACTTGTTTTGTGAGCGTTGCTTCTTACGAACGGATAAGCCAGGGTAAAAATGCCACATAGGGGGTTAAGAAGAAAGCTTGGACATTGCATACAACATGTGGTTGTGCATGTTTCTCTTGAAATTTGTCCCCAGGACAGATCTGAAGGTAAGGACGGTCTACCGGCTGCAAAACCTCAATGACGCAGCTCTGGTTGGAAAAAGTACTGGTGAATCATACTCAGGAGTTGCAGAAATGGAATCCAATGCATCCCCACTCCGTTACCCTGCATCACCACTCCGTGGAACGATTAGAAAATCATCAGCTGAGTGCGCTCTCTCCATTGTGTCCTCAAACTCATACCCAACCGTCGTGGTGCTCCAAACCGAAGCAGGATTATCTCATAAACGCAATGTCATGAAATTGGAATTTTCATTTCCTTATTTCGTGCTCTATTGGCAACAGAAAGGCCCATTTTCAGCCCCTTGTTTATAGACAAAGATGTAAGAAGCTATGCGGACAAAACGGACAATCCGCAGTACTGCAAACGACATCCATCCCACTGCCACCTGTCCTCAGTGTGATCTACCGGTACTTTGGCCAACCAGAGCTGCTTCATTGAGGTTTTTTAGCCGGTTGTCCATCCTTACCTTCAGACCTGTCCTGGGGACAAATTTCAAGAGAAAAATGCACTGACACATGTTTTATGCAATGTCCAAGCTTTCTTCTTAACCCCCTATGTTGCATTTTTACCCCGGCTTATCCGTTCGTTAGAAGCAACGCTCACAAAACAAGTCCGGTCAATGAGGAGAAATAACCTAGCCCGGTATGCAACGTCCGCTGGTGCACCATATAAATTTGGACTACCTGAGGAGGCAACATGGTCCTCTAATCCCTCAAAAGTAATTTAGATCCCCTGTCACTCAATACCATGACGTGTGACGGCGGTAATGGACACCTAAGGAGACAACACTCCTACCTGGTTTTCTCGGCCCCCTAATATCCAGGAAGGCTGATTTTTTAAGCAATTCACATTGATACTATATACAATTATAGAAATAAATTTGACATTGATATCTCCTTTCCTTCTTGGTGTTGGGATTTTTATTTCCGCTAGTGTAGATGGAAGTGGATAGGGCACGTTCTGTGGATGCCTCCAGCAGATCCGACCCGCATGGCTTTAACTTGGACCCCAGATGGAAAGAGAAAGAGAAGCAGGCCAAAATACACCTGGCGGCGGCGGCGCTGGATCGGCGGGGGTGGAGGGCTGTGCTTGCGACCTCATGCGCCACATAGGCGTAAAGAGACTTAAGTCAAGTAAGACACAATACCTTATTTAAAAATCCTTTTGAAAGTATGATTCTAAGGTAATAAAATATTTTAAATTTCATAATGCCTAAGCGCAAAAGATCAAATATCACGGGTAGATGTTATAGAAGTAAAGATACAAAACTAAAATGTTTGCAACCTAGAAATTCATGTGTTTGCTATGAAACTGCCACAACATCGACGTTCGTTGTGAAGTTCAGTGATTTTGGTTTGCGAAACAATTTGAAAGGTTCTGCGTCAGCAGTTAACGGGGGTTGGCGAACGATAGCGAGCAGGGGGCGGTAGCTCCCTAGTAGCTGAAATAAAGAAATATATATTTTGGAAATAAAAATTATTTGAACAAGTCAAGTGCTTTAAAGAAAAGCTTTTGATGAAACTCAAACCTTTCCTATGAAAATACAGTCGAATCCGCTTAATGTGATCATGGTTAATGTTATCAATCGGATAATGTTATCGAAATCAACAGGTCCCGATCATTCCTATTTAGTTTAATGTAAAATACATCGTTTAATGTGATCAACTATGGATCAACACGCCGCTTAATGTTATCAAAATTTGTCCATATCCCCTAAAAAACGTCCTCTTTAGAGTTCAAGTTTCCTTTTGAAGGTCAATTTTTACAAACATCTGCCCCACCCAGCATTTGGAGCTTCTTTATCTGAAACTCAGTACGAGTAAGAAAAAGAAAACGGTTATGGGGGGTCCGAATCCATGCTTGTGATTGGTTAAAGAAACCACCAAGATCGACGCTTTGCAGATGTTTCTGATAGAGATTTTGATTTTCCCTTGTTTACTCGAATTCAGATTATGTATTAGTAAATAAGTGGTTTATTGGAGCGGAAGAAAGATACCTTTCTATACAAATAAAGCGAGTAAGCGATTGTTTTGTTTTTATTAATTGACATATACTCTTATACTTTCCCCTAAAAACTTTACTAGTGTGAAAATAGTGTTTTGAATACATTTATTACGATAAGGGGTCATCCATAAATTACGTGAGGTGTTTTTTCCAAAATCTGGACCCCCCCTCCCCCCTTGGTGAGATTTAGTGAGATTTTTCTTGACCCCCCCTCCCCCCCAAGTGAGATTTACCTACAACTTTTAAAATTTATTTCATAAAAATTATTTGCAATTTGTGCTTCATAGCACCTAATTAAGTTATAATTAAGTTAAAAAAAAGTTGACGTGAGATTTTAATCGACCCCCCCTCCCCCCTTGGTGAGATTTGGTGAGATTTTTCCAAACCCCTCCCCCCCCTTTTTGACCTCACAAAATTTATGGATGACCCCTAACATGATTATGATTTTTATGCAAACAGTTTAGGTACACTGTTAGCTGCTTTTCGATATGAGATCGCTTATTGCTATCGATCGGATAATGTTATCAGTTTAGTCTCGGACAATTGCGATCACATTAAGCGGACTCGACTGTATACAAATACAATTTAGAATTCCAATCGTCAAAATTATACCCTTGCCAAGTAGGAGGGACATTAAAATATTTTAACTATCGAATTTTCAAGATCAGAGTTCGAAAAAATGTCAATACCAAGATTTTTAAGACACTAACATTCATTTTATCCAGAATTCACGTTCATTTGTTCTTGTATAATTTTGATTCAAGAACGAGAAGCAATGTGCTTTTAACATGAATATGTAGTAACATTCTAAATCAAAATAAAGAATCATACTTGCCTCGTTTTTAACACGTTAATCCATATAAGTTTTTATAAAAGTAAATTATTTTATAGAGTACTAGGGAGCTACCGCCCCCTGCTCGCTATCGCTCGCCAACCCCCGTTAACTGCTGACGCAGACACGTTTGAACCGCTTCGCAATTCCTCACAAAACCCTGCTCACTGCACTTAAAACCTAAACTAAACCATCTGCGCAACAGCCCTAGTGGGCCAAGGCCTACGATGCCCATCTTCGTTTTCATGACCGTGGGGCCTGGGGTGCTAGGCAAATGTCCCGGTTAGGTGGTCAGCACAACGCGAGACCCCCAGTGTTTAGTTCCCAAGCATGCTTGGTCCTCAGTTTATCGACCCACTGAAGGGATGAAAGGGTGAGTGGACCCTGCCCAGCCCGGGATTTGAACCCCGGACCTGTGGCGTGGAAGTGTGATGCGCTACCACTGCGCCACTGGGCTTCACCTCACTGCACTTACTCACTTTATAAAACATTCTTAAAACAGGGTTAGTACTTCTCCGGGGTATTCTTTCGAAAATGGTGGATATACAATCAGTAGCGGAAATTTAACAGTTCCTTTATGGTAACATTAATTGGCGGGTCGCCTTATAATTCCAAGAAAATTAACAACAGAGCAATGTAACATTCCTTTACCATTTCCCCAAGGTAATGTTTTTTTCACAGATCCATTAAGAAGCACTGAAACATCTCAGGAATAAATTTAACGTTCTTAAAATTTGTAACTATTTTCATCGATTGGCTGTGAAAAATGTAGTAATAACCGTAAACATCACGAAAATTTAGAATTTTATCTTCATGAGAACAAACAAACGTCGAAGTTGTGTCAGTTCATAGTTTTTTCGATTTTTATCTTAATTTCTAAAACAATCCCCCGTGTTATCTAGTTGTTTGCGTTTTGGCATTATGAAATAAGGTGTCACATTTTACTACCTTAAAAAACATACTTGCAAAAGAATATAAAAATAATAATAATTGTAAAAAATAAATGCAAAAGTTCAAAATTTCCGAAAGCGAGTTTATATTTTGTTGTAAATATGGTAATGATCAGGTTGCCACAACGACAAAGATAAATGTAAAAATATTAATATGTTATTTAAAAAATAAAAGATAAATTATTTATACATAAGTTTTAAATATAATTAAAACCGTTTAAACAACAGAAATATAAATATTGTTAAAAATAACCCAAAATATATTTTTTAAATTCGTGTTATAAATAGAAAGATGATTATTTAATTTATTTGAATATTAAAAACCAGTGAAATATGTTTTCAATTTTTTTTGAAATTCATAGTTTCTTGCTTTATAACTGCAACCTTATCCGTAATCTAAAAAAATGGAAATATTTTAAAATTGAGATTTTTTTTTTGAAATTCTAAAGGCACTTTGCACATCCTCAAAAGAATCCGGACAGTTTGATACCAAATATGTGTTATACGGATCAGTAATTAAAAAGCCTTTCCCTGGAAACCGTTCACCAAAAGGCACTGTATATTTGCACGGCCATTTTTCAACTAAACTCTACTCTAACTTCCACGGCTAGGCGTACCATTGGTTCCATCACTAAGCGCCGAGACTGCTACGTCATCACGAGACCTACAGCGCATGCGCCACTGGCCGTTTTGGCCGTCCAAATATACACTTCGTCACCCCAAAAACTTTTTTTTAGAATAGAGAGATAAAGAATATTTGCACGAATTATTCAGCTTTTATTACAAAAATGTGGACATTAAGTTGAAAAGTTATGAAAATTACATCAAGATATTTTATAGCATTTGAATTTATATTTATCAATGAGAATATGCATAATTTTAACATACATGTTATGTGTGAAATAATTCTAAAATTCTTGCTTTTTATATTGATTATGAAAGTATGAAACACACACAAGAGTACGATATGAATATCAGACAACAGCTGAGACTTATCTTCTAAATTGATAAAATATCACAAAAAAATTTAAAATGAAGTTAAGAAGCTGCATTGAAGTAAAGAAATCACTAAGTACATACAAAAATAATTTTCAGTAATCAACGTGTTGTCTAAATTAAATGCTTCAAAGGAATTTCAATATTTTATAATTTTAGCAAAATAATAAATTTACCTGTTCAACATATATAAAATTTGAAAATGCGAGATAAAATATATAATTAAATATAATAAGGAACTTAATAAGGTCATATAATTAGGAACTTTAATTATCATGGAGAACTTTATAACTTTTAAAATAACAATAAAACATAAAAAATTTGGAGTGTTTCAATAAATCCACCCAAGCATGGAGTGCACAAAACTGTTCAAAGAATCACTACGACAATTTTTTTTTCGAAAATGAAACGTCATATCTGATAAAAAAAATATGATTATTTCATTCCATGATGCACGCATGCATGCGCAATGAACATTTCAACATCTGAGTGCTCAAAGAAACCCAAATAAACATCTTAGCATTTTCTATAAACCATAAACCAAATGTGACCTACCTTTTTCAGTCAGGATTTTCTGGAAAACTTTGGTTCATACAGGTATATTTTTTGGGGATATTTTTACAACGGATGTAGGTATCCAGAGTTCGGGAAAACTTGTTGAAACACCCCTTAACGATACAATTAAACTTCTAAAAAGTTCTGGTCACACAGACACAATTTATAGACAAAAATTAACTAATCCCGTATAGTACAAAAAAATTCGGGAAAACTATTTGCAATTGCTAAGTATATAGCATGTATAAATTAATTGCACTTAACATTTAACATCAAACATTAATTAGTCATGCATAATTACAAAATTATTTTTATAAACATGTATATGTTAAATCCTTTTAAGTATTAAAGAAATTAGTCTACAAAATTACCTTCACTTTTTTGAATCTTACATAAGAAGCTTTACAAAACTTTTGGCCATTTCAAGATGTTTACACTCCATTGCCACCTGCATGAGAGTTCTTAGCGCATCATTCCTTGCTCTGGACACTGTTAGGACGTCATCCTTCTCCAAATCCTCCAGCATCTTGCTAACGGATTCAACTTCCCCATTCTTTGTACTTAAAAACAAATTCTCGACGAGCATTAGAAAGTTCCGGCATTCCGAGTCCTTGCAGAGCTGTATCGGTGTGATGCCTGCAGCGTTTACAGGGCAGAAGACTGCCCCGTGGACCAACAAGGCCTTGACCATACCCTGGTGTCCCTTCTCTGCGGCCGCGTGAAGGGGGGTGTTGCCTCCGCTGCCGGTCCTGCCGTCCAGCAAAGCAGCCACCTTGTCCGGTCCGATGGATCGCAGAATGGCTTCTGCGATTTCAACGTGGCCTTTGGAAGCAGCGATGTGGAGTGGGGAGTTGCCTTTGTCTGAGACCACCGTGGGGTCGCAGCCGAGTTCCAGAAGAACCTTCAGGACGCCCACGTGACCACGCTGGGCGGCCCAGTGTAGGCCAGTGCATCCCTGGTCATCTCAAGCCCCAAAGAGACAGGTTTCTTTCAATGTTACTTCTATCAACTTGTTGGTGTCTCCTGCTTTCACCGAATCGAAGAAGGAGCGGACATTCTCCAACAGAGCATACATCTCGCTTCCTCGAAGAGGGCGGAACTCATCAGAGGGAAGTTTGGTAAGGTATTTTGCCCCGTGTTTGATCAGCAACCTAGCTACATCGACTTTTTCGAAAGATGAAGCGTAATGTAGAGGTGTCTTATCGTTTGTGTCTTTGGCATTGATGTCTCCTCCATTTGCGATCACAGAGAGTACCTCAGCTAAATTACCCTCTTTTGCAAACGAATGCAAGGTTCCTTCTGGTGCGTTTAACTCCATGTTTTTAATTAGCTGAATTTTTAAATTTAATTTTTTTAATACATCATCATCAACATTATTCGCTATATAATCGTCTAATAGGTCTAGAAAAAGCTTTAAAGCTCTTTTTGTCTGATTAAGGCCTAGCAAACTTTCTCCTGTAATCATTCTACATCCAAACAAAATAGGTCTGGTTATTCCTCCAACTTTTACGAACTCATTATAGAACTCTAATGAAAGTTTAAGAGCCCTATCGAATTTTTTAGTAGGACGCATGTACTAGCAATCTGAAATGTAGTTTCATAATATTGTAGCTTTTCACCAACTGTTTCAAATTTTTCCGCCAATTCCTCAAATATTGACAAAGATTTTCCTAGCTCTCCCTGCTTTTTTAAAATTTTACCCATGAGAAACCTAATCTTCATGGTTTGCAAGCTTAAAAATCCAAATTTACTTTTCCTTTCCTTGTAAATATTATTAAGAAGTTTCATAGCTTCTTTAAATCTTGATTGTAAAACAAAGCATTTGGCCATTTCTATCATCACTTCGCTTATACCCTCATCGTTTGATCCAAAAGTACGTCTTCTTTGTCTTATCACATCTTCAAAAATTGATATTGCTGTACTAAAAAAATAATTATATTCACTTATTGTTTTGGCGTAAAGAACCCAATTTCTCAACTCAAAATCACTAAAACTTTCAGAAATCTTCCTCTCATGAAAGATAATTCTTCTCAACTGGCTTTCCGCTGCGTCTTCGGGGTTATTTTTTAAAATGAATTCTGCTAGCATTTCCATTGTAAAAATATAAATCAGAGCATCTCGACCCAAAGAATGAATATTGTTACTGTAAACGACTGTAAGCATTCCTATTGCTTCCTCTTTCCTTTTCAAAACCATCAATGCTCGTGCCATGTACATTTGTAGATCCAAGACTGTTTCATCATACTCACCAACGATCTCAGTCAAAAATCCGTAGCATTCTTTCCCGAATTCAACAGCTTCCTCAGACTTACCACTCAGATTCATTCCACGGACGATATTTCCAGGCAAAAAACCCAGATCTCTGAGCAACTCAGGATGCAACTTGGCATACTTGTATGCAGACAGAGCGTGATGATAATTTTTCTTTGTCACTGTCCCTCCTCCGTTTAACAGCGAGATAGTTTTTTTCAAAACTATTTTATCTTTACCCACACGTTTGAGATACTGTCTATGTCTTGCTTGATTAGTGTCTGAAATGACAAACGTTTTTTCATTTGAATCCAACTTTACAAGTGATTGGCGTTGCAGGTTTTTTATAGCTTCTTTCAACAGCGTTAGATCCAACACCAACACTAACGATGAAAATATTCCAATTTGAATTTCACCTGGAGCGAAGTATGCTGCAATGTCGAAAATATCCGAAGCCAAAATACCTATTGCATCTGACATGGTGATGGTAATTTTTCGTTAAAAAACGGTATCCCTGAAGATTGACAGTGAGAGCAAAAGCGTTAACTTGTAATAATAGGTAACACAAAAGCTTTTACCTGCTGTAAACAAACCGAAGACTGGTGAATATAAAACATTTAATCAACTTTTTATATGATAACGTAACATATTTCAGAAAGAAGAACTGAAACTGCCGTTGTTCAAAAGCTGAAATATGATAATAAGCTCACATGAAAGCAGCCTTTGTAACAATGGGTTGGATTAATCAGTTACAAAGTTCGCGATTGTTAATTTTAAAAGAAAACTAAGATAATTTTCAATAGGGGAACGTTAAAATTTTATTTTTTTGTTATAATCATATGCAATTGACTGACATGAATGCTGACAACATAAATAAGTGTTCAAAAATCCCTATTTCTACATAGAGTAATCATAGCTTTCTAAATGAATTTTCCATAGTGTCTTAAATCAAACAAAAGTTATACAGGGTGTCCCATAAATAATGGGCCACACGTCTAGAGGGGATAGAAGACACCTAGACGAGTCAGAATCACATAGGATTCGGGGGTCATAGACCAAATCCCAGGGAGTTAAAAATGGAGCGACACCCCAAAAAAATTATTGAAAAATTCAATTTGTAGAGGAACTGCTATTGGTAGAAATTTAATTATGGTCTCAAAAATTGTGGTTTAATATGATCTTTAAAATTATCTCAAAAGTCTTCACCTTAAAATATTTTTTATTATGGAAAAAGTTAAAACACCACAAAAAAATGTGAAAATTCTGCCCAAACCTCCTTTTGTATTTCGAAATAATCTCTTTTGATTTTATAATCTGAAAGATCATAATAGTTGTAAACCCTTAAGTCGAAAGTTTCATGTAAAAACCATCAATATTAAACGCTTGAGATCCTGTTCAAGTTCGTTTTTTGCGTGCGCGAACTGGTTTCCTATAGCCGTTTCCAAAACGACAGTCTGCGGACGAAAAAAACGGATTTATACCATGCTTTAACAGGTTCTCAAGCATTGAATATTGATGGTTTTTACGTGACACTTTGGACTTAAGGGTTTACAACTATGATCTTTCAGATTATAAAATCAAAAGAAAGGATTTCGAAATACAAAATGAGGTTTGGGCAGAATTTTCACATTTTTTGTGGTTTTTTAACTTTTTCCATAATAAAAAAAATTTTAAGGTGAAGACTTTTGAGATAATTTTAAAGATCATATTAAACCACAATTTTTGAGACCATAATTAAATTTTTACCAATAGTAGTTCTTCTACAAATTGAATTTTTCAATAATATTTTCGGGGTGTCGCTCCATTTTTAACTCCCTGGGATTTGGTCTGGGACCCCCGAATCCTATGTGATTCTGACTCGTCTAAGTGTCTTCTATCCCCACTAGAAGTGTGACCCACTATTTATGGGACACCCTGTATAAGGTTATGGCTATTCGTGTAGCTGGTATTAACTCCAATAAACGAAAGCTATAAAATCAAGTAATTTATTTTCAATAACCATAAAAGCTTAAAAGTAAATATGTTAGGTACAAGTAAAAGTAAAGCAGATAGACAACACACAGCGTGAGCTGCCTTTTTATCAGTTCCGGTTCCCTCTGATCCGTTCAGTTCTTTTGCTCAAACTCGGTTGCCACAGTAGCCCCCTCCTAGTCACCGAATCAGGCCTGAAAGGGGACGACAAACCTGACCCGACGACCAGAACGAGTTGTGGTTTCCTTCCGGAGTGCAGACTGTAGAGGAGCACTGGAACCTGGAATGGTTTCAGGGGAAGGTGAAAAATTGGAACTGTACTCTTCGGAAAAAAGGAAAGCTGGCTTCAGCCGGTCTAAAGAAACACACTCTCTTGTTATTAATAAGGATGGTATAGAATTTTGGAGCTCTCTTGATTACCAGGTAGGGACCGTTGAACGGCTGCTGGAGTGGTCGCCGCACGGCATCAACACGCACAAATACATGAGTTACGTGAGCCAAATCCTTGCTCACGAACACGGAAGATTTGGCGCTGTGATGAGTAGCCGGCACCGGTCTCAACTCCCGCATCTTACGCCACAGTTCTCCTAAAAGATCTTTGCGGGATAGCTGTGCAGCAGCGTTTGAAGATGCTTGCAGAAATTCTCCGGGCAGTCTAATTGAGCAGCCGTAAACGAGATCTGCTGTAGTGGCTCCGATGTCTTGCTTCAAGCTTGACCTGATGCCCAACAGTACCGTAGGCAACACCTGCACCCACCGCTCCGTGGCATGGCACATAATGGAACTCTTCAGATGGCGATGGAAGCGCTCCACTGCTCCGTTGCACTTAGGGTTATAGGCGGTGGTGCGTGTCTTGGTGATGCCAAGGAATTTTACCAAGGACGTGAAGAGGTCAGACTCGAACTGGCGACCCTGGTCTGAGGATTGTCTCCGGCACTCCAAACCTGGCGACCCATCCAGAGTAGAAGGTATCGGCTACCGTTTCCGCCGTCTGGTCCTGCATAGGGAAAACCTCCGGCCATCTTGTGAACCGGTCTACGCAGGTCAGGGCGTAGATAAACCCTTTGGACGGTGGTAGAGGTCCAACAATGTCAAGATGAACATGGGCGAACCGTGCTGATGGTAGACCAAAGGAACCAGTTGGCGTGACGGTATGGCGCTGAACCTTTGACTTTTGGCATGCGACGCAGCTCTTGCACCAACGCTTCACATCCTTGGACATGGAGGGCCAGAAGAACCGCTTTCTGATAAGATCTAGAGTCGCTCGTGCCCCTGGATGAGAGAGTCCATGCAGAGTCTGAAAAACACTTTTTTGAAAATTATTAGGGACATATGGACGAAGATGTCCAGTTGAAATGTCACAATAAACTTTGGCAGAACCTAAACTCACAAGCCTCAACTCGAGGCCGGAATTTGTTTCCAAAAGAGATCGCAATGCCCCATCCCCGCTCTGTGCCGCCGCAAGAAGGTCGTAATCCAAACCTCCCGAATTCGCCAAATCAAGCTCGCAAATTCGAGAAAAACTATCTGAAACTGTATTTTGAGCCCCTGGAACGAACTTTATTGATGTGGTAAACTGACTGATGAATTCTAGGTGGCGGATTTGTCTCGGTGATTGCTTATCGCCTTTCTGCTGAAATGCAAACGTAAGGGGTTTATGGTCAGTATAGACCACGCATTCGCGGCCTTCTATCATATGACGGAAGTATTTGATTGCCGAATATATAGCGAGTAGCTCTCTATCATAACAGCTGTAACGCATTTCGGCATTAATGAGCTTCCGAGAGAAGAACCCTAATGGCTGTACCTGTCCATTTACCACCAGCTGCAAGACTCCACCTACTGCAAAATCGGATGCATCAACGGCAAGGTTTAAAGGAGCTTCAGGAGCAGGATGTGCTAAAAGTGTGGCATTGGAAATTGCATCCTTGCAAGCCTGAAACGCTAATTTTGCTTCCTCCGTCCAATTCACCACACCTTTATCTTTTTTCTTACGCTTTCCATCACCCTTTGCCAGAGAATGTAAAGAAGCCTGCATTTTAGCTGCATCTTTAATAAACCGGTGGTAAAAATTTGTCATCGCCAGAAATCGACGCAATTCCTCTATTGTTTTAGGTAGGGGGAATTCCTGTAATGCTTTTATTTTCTCAGGAAGGGGCTCAATACCATCTTTAGAAACTAGAAAACCTAAGAAATTTACCTTTGCTTTTCCAAAGACGCACTTGTCAAGATTGATTACGAGACCGTAATCAACCAGACGCTGAAAAACTTTCTCCAAATCAGCTCTATAATTTTCCTCGCTGCTGGAAGCTACAATGATGTCATCAATATAGGAAACGCAGCAGTCCAAACCGCGAAGAACTTCATCTATGAATCTCTGAAACGTCTGCGCTGCATTCCGTAGCCCGAAGGTCATGCATGTGTATTCGTATAAACCTATGGGTGTAATGACAGCGGTTTTGGGTATGTCTTGAGGTTCAACAGGAATCTGGTGATATGCCTTTACAAGGTCTATTTTTGAGAAAATACTTTTGCCATTCAAGGTGTGAGTAAAATCCTGAATATGTGGTACAGGGTAACGGTCAGGAATAGTTACATGGTTAATTCTTCTGAAGTCTCCGCAGATACGATATCCCACTGGTTTTTTAGGAACTAGATGGATAGGGCTAGCCCATTGGCTTTTTGAAGGACGTATTATGCCCTGTCGAAGGAGTTCTCCAAATTCCTTCTTCACTGCCATTAACTTCTCGGGCGACAAGCGTCGCGCAGGAGAATAAACCGGAGGTCCTGTAGTCTCAATCCAGTGAGTAACAGAATGGGGTTTAGGGCTCTGATTTAAGACAGGGTTGGTAAGCTGAGGGTACTTGGAAATTAACTGAGAGAAAGGGGTGTGACCGGAAACCATGGTCAAACCAAAGGTTGGTCCGGGACAAGCTAAACCCTTTGCGACAAGATTTGTGTCCTTGTCAAGTAAACAGTTATTTTTAATGTCAACAAGCAACCCAAAGTGCCTTAAAAAGTCTGCCCCAATTATTGGATGGGAAACCTCTGCGACCAGAAAACTCCAAGGAAATTTTTTTGTAACATCAAATTTTAGCTCCAAGACCTTAGATCCAAAAGTTCGTATTCTCGAACTGTTTGCGGCATATAAGGTTAGATCAGCTGGACTACTTTCGGGAGAAAGCCTTTTGGGAAAACAACTGACCGCGGCTCCGCTGTCGACAAGAAATCGGAAACCAGAAATTTTGTCGTACACAAAGAGTCGGCTGTTTTGCTGGCTGTCATTTGCCGCCGAGAAAACAAATGAGCCGCCTAGTTTTCCGCAAACTGGCATGGTTTGATACATGTAAAGGCTTTTTCTCCGAATCTTTGGTGGTAAAAACAAAGCTTACCTTGCTGCAGTCGTTCCGATGACTTGCTCCGGCTTGATGACCGAGATCTGCGTGAGGGGTTCCTGCTTCTGGAATACCTTTGGCATCGCTGAAATCCGCTCTCAGACGACAATCGCTTGACCTCCGCGCTCAAAGCTGAGATCTCATCCTTCAGTGATTGAAAAGATAAATCTGTCGAAGCCACGTCAGAAACTTGTGGAACCGCCGAAACTTCACAAATCTTGTCGGCCATCTCTGCTAGACTCTCCAGTGGATCCTTGTCGCTCCGAACGGAAAGAATCTGTTGGGCGTTGACCGGCAAGCGCTGCATCCAAAGCGGAAGCAGAATTTCATCATCAAGCCTACCAGAGGACAAATTCTTCATTTCTTGTAACAGCATTGAAGGTCGTTTGTCCCCTAACTGCAAATCCTGGAGTAGAAATCTTAAACGTGCAGTTTGTGATTGAGAAAACTGTTTAATGATGGCATATTTGATTACAGAGTAAGGGTTATCTGTAGGGGGTTTTCGGACTAGATCCGAGATGGTGGAGAGAACACTCTTGTCTACCGCAGAAACTACGCAGTGAAATTTTGTGACTTTATCAGATATACCAGCGAGAAAAAATTGACTTTCAAGTTGCAAAAACCAGGTCTCAGGATCCGACTCCCAAAATGGAGGCGCTCTGAATGCAACTCGAGCTAATTCCGGTTGCGATGAACCTGGAGGAAGAGTTGCGGCTGATTGTTGATTTGTCGGAGTCTTCTCATCATCAGACATATTTTTCGATGCTGGCGAGAGGTTTCTCACAAGGGAAACGCTCAACTCTACCCGAAAAAACTTGAAGAACGGCTGAAGCACAGAGCGGGATTAGTGATCGCAAACTTCCAGAAAGAAGGTTTAATCAGTAGAAGAAATCCATCGAAGATTGATCTCCACGATCGCATCGAAGACAGCAAAATCAGAAATTGTTGGTTGCGTAAATCTTTTGCCAAGTCACCACTATGGCTATTCGTGTAGCTGGTATTAACTCCAATAAACGAAAGTTATAAAATCAAGTAATTTATTTTCAATAACCATAAAAGCTTAAAAGTAAATATGTTAGGTACAAGTAAAAGTAAAGCAAATAGACAACACACAGCGTGAGCTGCCTTTTTATCAGTTCCTGTTCCCTCTGATCCGTTCAGTTCTTTTGCTCAAACTCGGTTGCCACAAGGTAAAACGAAAAGACACTAAAGAAAGCGGAGTTCATAATTTCCTGGTTCAGTCTAAATGACGCAAATTCTCAAGTATGAACTCTTTTCTAAGAAAAATACCTTAAAAAGTTATCAACAAAGCTTTTTTTTAAAACTAATAAGTAAACAACTTTACTTTTTTTAAATTATCCATAGAATTCCTTTTTAAGTTCACCAAAAACATTACTTTATTTTTCGATTAAGGTGTTTTTATCCCAAAAGTCATGGAAATATTTTTCATCCCTAAACTTTCTCTGAACCAAATTACCCTCTCTTCAGTGCTGAGATTGGAAGGGGACTCGAAATACTAATTGCCTCTTCTACATAAATTCGGAATTTTTGACAAAAAAATATATAATATAGGAGTGTCCCTTAAATATATATTTTTTCATATATAGCTCTGCAACTGATGAAAATAAAATTTTACAGAAGAAGTTTTAAGTGCTCCTTTCCCATGAAAACTTATAATCTATAGAATTTCACAAAATACATGCTTCTTGTGGCTATTCCCTTGCTCAGAAAAGAACAAAATCATTTACCGAGTTATTTTTTCATTAGCTCAATAGAATCATCCCACCACACATCCTCTCCTAATTGAGCCGTTAGAAGAGAAACCATTATCAATTAATTAATTCTTCATTAATCTGCAAGACAGGAGAAACGATACCGTGAAGCAATAAGCAAACAACTCCGCCTCCTGTTTTTCATCCTTTGTTCCGGTCGTAAAAATTTCCAACCAGTTCGTGACCACCTTCAATCCATCAATTCTTCCCTCCATCACCAATACCCCCTTTTTCTGGATAATGTTTTCCCGCCCTACCTCTCAACTCAACCAGACAACACCGTTCGGTTCGGAATGGAGCGTTTTTACGTTTATGCGTGTTTGAACGCGTTTTGCAAAATGGTCTATAAAGCTGTTAACGGAATTTAAAATCCGGAGACCCTTCCGATCCAACAGTTGATAAATTTCTTCCCGATCGGTCTTGATTTTGTTTATACTGTTGCTATGGCAATGATATCTCCGATCCGTTCCGTGCAAATAGAGGTGTAAAATGCTGGAGAAAGAGGGAAAAAAATCTCTAGTGTGTTGCGTGTGGAAAAATAACCCGTAGGATTCCTTGGAATTCAATGTATGGATTTGAGATTATTTATTTCAATCAATCTCCTAACGCTTTTTCTTGGAATATCGTGATATAGAATTCGATAAACCTTTAAAATGTGTTATTTGGGGGTTCTTTATGCTTCTTATTTCTGTAACTCTGTTTGAAAGGATGAATGGTCAGGTAGATGCATTAGACATTTCTTTTATAAATTTCATTTATTTTTTTTGCAGAAGGATTGTGATTGATAAGGAATGTATGAGCTTATTTAATTTTCGTTCTCTTGTTTAAGGAATTTTATTTTATAAAAACTAATGAATATCTTTTTTACATTTTAGTAATATTTGAAGATGATCACACATTTATCTGGAAGAAAATTTACAATCACAGTGCATGGAAAAATTGTTTGAAGTAAATAAACACAAATATTGCACAGTAATTATACTATATTAGGCTAACAATATTTTCTATTGATGTAAAGGAAGAAAACATTTAAAATGAAGATTTAAAAATATATCTTGAATGTGTAAATTATTTTCTTACACAATAGACTCTGCTCATTGTAACTTTGCTCATCTACCGTAGGAGATTCATCTCTAAAATATTCAATCATTGTTCTTAAATAACTGAATTTCGGTGCTCCCAAAGTCTTCATCACTCCTACTATTTTCTCGGCATTTGTATTTAATTTTTTGAAATATTCTTCTTTATTGCCCAATGAATATTTATTTTTTATTTCTGTTTTAATACTCCACCGAGTATATACCAAAATATAGTATTTTTTCTATATTTATAGTGTTAATCCAAGTTCATCTTTAATAGTATTATTGTGTGTGTGCTGCTACCTTATATTTGGGCATTTTTGACCCTATCAATAAAGCAATGTTTATGTGTAAAACTTGTTTTCATGTGCTATCATTCAAACCAACTGACACAGCAAAAGACCTATTCAACAGAAATCTTGTCTCAAAACATAAAATTTAAAAGCAATGTTTCTTTAAACAGGGAGTACCCTCAGTCAACCGTTACCATCGATTCACATTTAATGAAACAAAAGAACATCCCCTAAAACGAAGCTTCGACATTACATTCGCAGGACACAAAAAGGGAAGCACGCTCCCCTAAAACCCCCCCTTTTAGAACAATATTCGGAGCACGCGATTACCGCCTGGTGAAATATAGCTATAAGATAATTCCCCGACTTCCTAAACGGGCCCAAATCGAAAAATTGTTTCCGCGGAACAGTAAACTCCTCCCCGCCCCCCTAAAGAGGCTTTATTTATTAACCCCCCTTGGTTTTTAAAACGTAATTTAAAACAAGCCAAATGGAAGGACGCACAACAACTTTTAACTTCGAAAACGCTTTTACACGCGAAGCGTTCATAAATCAGATCGAAATGGTTACTCTTTTATTTAATTTCGTATCGCGAAAGCCAGAAACAAACGGTTCGTGCCTGTGCTTCTCTCTAAATATCAGGTTCTCCAATAAAAGCAGAGGCGGCTCTTCCATCTGAGCCCCTTCCCTGGAGATTTCCGATGCCGACTGTCACGTGTGAAATATGGGATATAAAAAATATTATATCAATAGAAGGGAAAGGTGGGAACATTTCTATAACTACTTCTTGTCTTTATCGATAATCCATAAAAGAAAGGACGCTCTGCTTGTTTGTTTCTGGTGATGGGCGCCCTTTAGGAGAGGAGAAGGGAAGGAAATCTCCTTTGGGGAATAGAAATCAAATTTCGCTTTTGTTTGGAAGAATTTAAATGTTCGGGTGTTGAAAATACTTAAATTCGGGTAATATTCCGTAATCGAGGTTTTCGCCAAATTTTGGCGATGACCATTTTACTGTATGCAACAATGTTTAATGTTGGCGGGATTTCCTCCACGCTTTTAAATCCGATCTTGCCAAGTTTGGCGAAAACCTCGATTATGGAATCTGTCCCTTAAATTCATTTTAGTAGGTTTGTAACCAAGGTGGACAAGTGGCAATGAGTGAAAGTTTTACAATGCGTGGTAGATAAAACTGTTAACTCTGAAAATTTTGTTTTTATGAACTCACGGTATGCCAGAAATTATGTGCCCTTATTCATCTAGTAGGGCTCGAATGATGGAATTTTTTTGACTGATGCCGATTGTATGAAAATTTCCATCGGCAGGCAAATGGCCAAGCATCGGCATTTATTTGTTTTTTAGGGCAATGAACCGATTTTTTTCACAAGTTAACATCGTCCGCCGATGGCTATTTTTTCAAACAATCGGCCAGGTTGATGCATCGGTCGAGCTCAATTATTTGAGCTTTTAAATTGCCTTTGAAAGTGAATGAAAGCGAAAGATCTTTTTAAAACCTCCCAAAGTTTGCCATTCCACCTCGTTCACACAAGTCCTCATACTTTGTCATTTGTATCACTTTGCCCAATGTCATTCATTTCTTGTGTGTGGTATCCTTTATGTACCAAAGGAATTTAAAGTTCTACTATTTTAGAAAATTTGAATAAATTCAAAAGGTTTTGCTGAAATTTTTAGGGTAAGTAGTTTGTAGATGTTGCCGCAAAACAACAGTTCTGTGACATCATTTGTTTATTTTTTAATTACTTGTTCATTTTCAATCCCCATCTTTACAAAAGTCAATATAAAGAAAATGTAGATTTTTCTTTACTACAGAAAGAAATATAGATAGATTAGATAGAAATTTGACAGCCGTTTGACAATTTTGGTCTAAAATGGAAAAATACTATGCTAGATTAAGCTATTAAACGTATTTTTCAAACATTTATCTCATTAAAACTAAAATTATATAATACTGAATTGATTAATTTAAAATTTCTTCGAAACATTAGCAAAAAAAAACATTTTAAGCATATTTTTTTCATAGTTAGGATGGAATCTATCAGCTGCTTTTAGGTATTTTATCACTATGGTGATATTCACTTTAAGGGGGTTCAGTACCCCAACACCTTAAAAAGATCGATTTTGAGATTTTGATAAATTATATAAGAGCTAACATTTAGCTTTCCAACGATGTATTACTTATGCCTGTAATCGGTTTTAAAGCACACTAAAAATTGCTTTAAAAATGTAAAGGAACCGAAATTCTTTATGCCGCGCCAACTTCGAATGCAAATATCTCAAAACTGTGTTTTTAAGCCTTCGATGTACCTTTTCTAGCAATCTAACAGTTGAAACATCATTATTTTTTGCACACATGTCTGTTATGATGTAGTTGTTATACTGAAATGAGCTTTTAAAAGAATATCTGTAATTTTTTTCAAAATATCACTTTTATCAGGAAAAAAATGCTATATTTCAAAAATTTTAGGGATGCAATGTAAAAAGTTCAATAAAATGGGTTCTAATTAATCAATTACTTAAAGCTCATTTCAGTACAACAACTACATCATAACAGGAATGTATGCCAAAAATTATGATGTTTCAACTGTTAGATTGCTAGAAAAGGTACATCGAAGGTTTAAAAACACAGTTTTGAGATATTTGCATTCGAAGTTGGCGCGGCATAGAGAATTTTGGTGTGTTTTCATTTTTAAAGCAATTTTTAGTATGCTTTAAAACCGATTACAGTCATAAGTAATACACCGTTGGAAAGCTAAATGTGTGCACTTTAATAACTTATCAAAATCTCGAAATCGACATTTTTCAAAATGTTGGGGTACTGAACCCCCTTAAATATACTATTAGATATCTTCGTGGTTAAAAGGGGTACAAAAAGAACTAAAGTATTGGGAAGGAACGGTTTAATTTTATCAACTGATGGAAAATAAATCACGACTACACTTTTCGTATCTAACCTATCAAAATAAAAAAAGAAAATTCCAAACCCTTCAAGATAAAGTAACTTAAAACTGCCTTTCAAGTTTCTACACCAAAAGATTCGCAGCATAAAAAAGCGCACATAATTCTAAACCCAATAAAAAAAACTACCCAACTGCTGAAAGTTTATAGAACCAGCAAGCATTCTTCTAGTCTAGTACTAATAGCATTCCCAATCTTAACTTGATATTATCGGTTGGCCAACTATTCCTCTGTAAAGAACTGACACGCGCAACTGCCTGTTAACCCCTCGTTCCCCAGAGAACCCTCCACACAAATTAAAAGCTGGAACTGATCGATTCCCCTGCCCTATACCTGGAACAAAACCGAATCCGAGTTTTTACCAATCAAAATAGCCCTCTAAACGAATTCGTGACAGTTGCGGTCACTGACAATATTACTGCAGGTGAAAATTTCATTTACTTTTTTTTGCATTAATCGGTGTTTATAATACGTATTAACTATTTTAAATTTTTTATAGTTCATCAGTGTTTCTCTCTACACATGTACCTTTATTTTTTCGAAGAGCAGGTTGGAAGATTATAAGCAGCTGACGATATTGTGCAAAAAAATTAATGAGATATAGCAACCAGATATTTTCACAACCAGTCTTACCTAATTGAAAAAATAGTTTTTTAATTAAAAATCGGTCATCTTGCGGGCGTTAAAGATAAAATGCATTGCATTTTTGTTCATTTTCGGCTGTAAGTAACCTAAGAACAAGAATGGTCTTTTTAGTTTGCAATTATACTGTCCGTAAAATCCCCCAGCCTTACTGGAGAAAATTTGATAATCTTTACCCTCTCTCGTTGAGTCAAATATAGTTTCCCAGAATATATTTGATCTATAAATGACCGAAAAAAAGGTGTTATTTTTGGAAATAACAGGAAATTAGAATGCATCTTACCCAGTAAATATGCTATGGAAATCTTTCTAGCTGTTCAAGTATATAAACTTTGTTTTTTAGTTATATAGATATCCTTTAACATAAGCTAGTAATTAAAAGAATTCGCAGAAAAAACACAATAAAAATTTAATTGACATAAAGTGTAGTTTCAATCCCTTTAAGTGGTACGTTTCCCAAACCTTCATATTGAGATAGTTTGTTGGTGTCATATCCCTGATAATACATGGATCAGATCCATGAGATTTAATCACTGACCCTGACGCAAGCTTTTCAATGCACCAGTCTTCATACATAGGCAGAGTATGTCCTTTATTAGACGATCAAAAAAAATCTTTAGGTCCCTTCATTGTGAATTTGATAGAGGTATTTTCCAGGGGGTAGGTAGGGTCTTATAGAGATTTTTTCACCTCTGTTTAGGATAGGCAGCTTTTGTGTGAACGAACAGTGCGTTCAGATAGGGGAAGGTGTTAAACTCCCAGAACCTCAACTGCCACTGACCGCAACTTCCACCCAAGCCAAAGGCACCTAACCCCTTCCAAAAGCGGCGGCACTGGTTGCTGAACGCCGCAGGTGCATCGGACAACCTCCCCACGACAGCGATGAAACGCGCCCGTCAAGGGAACTACTCCGCGAGAGAATAAAAAACCTTCCTCCTCCCCCCCATCCGCATTAAAAGGGAGCGAATAAAAAACCACCGCGGAGGAGCCCTGCCAAAACAAACCACCAGATCGGGTGGTGGGCACATTATTATACGCGAAGAGCCCATTTTTTGGGGAGCGAGCCCCCCGCAAAGTGTGCCGTCAAAATGATGGATTTGGTTTCCCACCGCCGCAATCACTTCGGGCTCTCGTCGGCAGATTGCGCCGGCCACCCTTCATTAATAAACTGACGAAAACTCCTCTCCCTTTTATGCCGCCCCGGCAATCTGGGGCGCCGCCGGGGTTGCCCGAAACGCGCTTTTTATCGCCCCCCCCACTCCGGAAAAAAGATGCGGCGCCAATGGGGATGCGGTTTCGGATGATTAGGATTCATTCGGTTATTAAAACCCCTATTTCAAGGTGTTTTTTTAAATCCCCGTTACCATGTGATAAATGCCCTCGTGCATGTTAGCTGTCACTCAAATTTGATACCATTTCAGGGGTCTGTTTAGAAGAAAATTGGGTCTGTTTTCGGACCCTTCACAAAATGTTTCATTGTAAAATCACAATATATTTTACCTTAAAAACGGACCTTTCCCAAAGTATTTTATGGCCTTTGAACGGATATTATTTACCATACTACAAATACGGGAGCATATTTTCCTAAATTCACAAAAACAGGATCTTATGGCTGAAAAGAACTAATGTAATAATGCTAACTTCAGATTCACAAAATTATTAGTATTTTTTTCACAATTTTTTTTACAAAAACCGGACCCTTCCCATAAAGTCTGGGCAAACCTCTGTGCATCTGCAGCGTCTTCGTATCCTACTTGTCAAACAATTTGTTTGATAAAAATATACTTCCTCTGTTGGTATGATTTCGAAGAGTTAAACATTTTGATAATATCTCGTTATCTCTACTCGTAGTACCTTTAAATTGAAACAAATAAATATTAAATTGGAATTAATGGGTGCCTCATAATTAACGTATCTAAAATTTTATTAAATTTATACCACTTCCTATCCGACCCAGTTTAAAAGTTTGGTTATAAAAGCTGCTTCCAAATATGTCAAGTTTACTTAATTGCAACTAAAAGTAAAGAAAATTTGGCTATTTATGACAAAAATTGGACGAATCATGAACGTTTGCGCTTCTTGGGAATAGTTTTTTTGTTTCACCGCTGTGATTTCAAAATTTTAAAAGGTTAACTTGTACTTTTTTATCTCATTTTTACTTAGATTCTTTTAAACTAAGGCAATGCTAGTTTATCTAATCTTTATTGATAAGACAGTTTGATAAAAGAAATATCCAAATCTATACTCTATGCTAGATTAAACACTGACGTAAAATGTTTATAATTTCAGATAATAAGGGGGAAATACCCTTTCCCATTTCTTTATCTAGCGTACACGCACACTGTGAAAGGAATGCGATATAGATTTAATAGATAGTGAATGAAAATATGAAGTTATACAGATATATTCTATAGCTTTGAAAAGCCAGGGGGGATTTTTCGAAACCTGAATAAGTTCCAAGTAATCCCTTAAAATTTTATCAATCAATTGCACACTTGCATCAAATCATAATTTTAGGGGGAAAATGTAGTGTATTCAGAGAAAGGTCTTGAATATACACTAATTAATCTATATGAATAAATTTGTGATATTTTTTGGGAGTGTGCAATTATCTCTCTATTCTAAAAAAAAGTTTTTGGTGAACGGTTTCCAGAGAAAGGCTTTTTAACTACTGAACCGAATGACACATACATGGTATCAGAATGTCCGAATTCTTTCCGGATTTCCAAGTAGGCCCTTCGATTTTTCAAAAAATTTATATTTTAAGATGAAACATGTTTTTTCACCTTTTAAAATGGTACTTTCTTGATGAAATATCACTCAAAGACTGATAAAAACATATTCTATAAACTTACATGTACGCCATTTTATACTGAAATTTTACACTTTTGTCCAATATTTATAATTTTTAGTCTGATTTTATCGAAATTAATTGTAAACATTGAGTGATGTGTAGGTTTTGTCCCTTATTATTTTCAATTGCTTAAATGTATTGTTTAACAAGTCTGGGTTTAAAAAAATATGAGTGATAAACACTAGGCATATTATACTATCGAGATCGAGTTACTTTAAAATATTGATAAACAATTAGAATTAGTTATTTTTATAATCATAGATAAAAAATAATTAAGATGAATATTTTTTAAAACATATCGTTTAAATTTTTGATAAGTTGTGGTTAATAGTATATATTTAAACTTTTAAGGGAGATTTATTCATGTAGGGGATTTGGTGACGTATTTTTGGAAAGTTGGTTGACATTTTTTCTGTAAATTGTTTTATAAAGTGTATTAAGTTCAGCGAGTTGGAATTTGGGGGAATTGCGAAGCAATTCCAAAAGGTCCTGCGTCAGCAGTTAACGGGGGTTGGTGAGCGATAGCGAGCAGGGGGCGGTAGCTTCCTAGTTGTATAAAAAACAAAAATCTGTACCTCAAAGGTATTTTGAAGTTTTTTAAAGTGTTTAAATGGTATTAAAATGTTTTTATAGCCTTTTTTATCGAGAAATTTTGAAGGACAAATGTCATTAGCCAAATTACCATTTCAAAAAAATTGCTATGCTGATAACACGCAAACTTCCAATAGAGGATCACCAAACACTTTTAATTATAGAACACCCGTTTTAAAGACCATTAATTGACATTTCATCGTTCAATAGGACCCTTAATCGCTCTTTAAATAGAGTGCTTTGTATAATTGGAAATAAATTTACACATCAATCTGTTAAATCTGTCAGTTGAATGTAATTATTATGAATAATTAGATTAGGTGTTCGAAGCAAAATTAGTTATGTCAGAAAACACACATATGTGCTATGCAGAAGATTATGATGTTTGATTTAGAAATGATTTTTTTGGTAGGGGGAACAGGTTAAGAAGAGTTTCTTGTGACATTTTATTTAGCTACTGATCACTTTTTTACATTGCTTCAAACTTACCGTATACCTGTTGGGCACGTAACACACACTACCATTTCAAACTAAACTTTTACTACAGATCCACTTTTACCTGTAAATTGTGCCACTTATATTTACAATTAAAATGCAGGTTTTAGTGCACAGGAATGAGCGAAAACTACTGGTGATAGTAAAGTGCTTAAAAATTCCTTCTGTTTTCCAAAAAAAAATTTATGAATTTGTTAGTAAGGAAAGAAATGATATTCTGATTCAAAAATCCATTGAACATGCAATCTTTTATTAATCCCACATCACACGATGTTCAATTGAATTCTTACCTTTATTAATCGGCAGTAAAAATTTTAAGTATTGCTTTATTTATTTTTCAGGAAAATGGAGCTACAGCTTCTTCTATGAAAAATCTGCCAGTTCAATCTATGTTGACATCGTCAAAACCCTCAATGCAAGGAGTTCCGTCTTTCAGGGCTACTCCAGATGTCTTCTTATCCACTGCCCGCCTGCACACGTTTCCACAGTTCTCCTTGCAGCATATGTCAAAGGTGCGACAGTCACTTTGCTTGCAGCAGTCGTTCCGTCGGTACCACATGGGACACGGCTCGTTAGATCGTTGTGGAGGACAGAACTCTGAAAAGATGAGTAGTAGTGGAAATTATATAATAAAGTCGTAAATACTAATAAAATAAGCTGTAGTGTATCAGTTTAAATTGGGACACATAAAATAAAGACAATACTTTTTGCCTTCTTGAAACTGTCACTTAAATTGAAGGGCGTTATTTTTTTCTTCTCCAGGGAAGATACTTTTTATTATGGAACCTTTCGTTATAGGGATATCCCTCTGAAATGTTTAAACTACTTTTTATTAGAGCATATTGTAGATTAAATTTCCAATATGCTCAAATAAAATCTTAATATCTAAAAATGCAATTTTTAGACACATATTTTCCCTTATAAATTAAAGGAAACTATTCTAATTGAAAAGAACACAAATGAAGATAAAACATGTATCATTAAACCTTTTCTCCTATCCTTTTATCAAAAATTCTCCCCCCCCCATTCACTTATTCTTCACTGAAATTATAACAAAATCAGTTTTTCAGTCTTTAAAAGAACAGAAACAAAATATATCCAGACCCAGTGAAAACATTTATTTTTTTTTCATCAGTGAAGCATGTTATTTTTATTATGTTTATGAAATTTTGACGTATGAACAAATATTTTGTGTGTTTACTTTTCCCTTTTTACTTCATAATGATATGGATTAAAGACATTAATTCTAAATCAGTTTGGAATAAGTTTAATGTGTATAACTTATTTCATTTTCCGGGATGGATGGTCGTGTTTGACGTTTTGAAATCAACTGATAAAAATTGAAAATAAAAATAAATACCAAAAAAATTGTTTGGTATTTATTTTTATTTTCAATTTTTATCAGTTGATTTTTTGCCACTGAGGATTCTCTCCAAAGCAGAGAGCGAAACGTTTGGAAATTATTTTCATCAAAGACGGCCATCCACCTCGGAAAATGAAATAAATTACTCTTCAGGTCGTGGAAGTTTTCATCAATTTAATGTGTATAATTTTGAAATCCTTCACAAGAATATTTTTAAGCTCAAATTGTTACAATAATATTAATTTAATTCTTTTTCTAACAATATAAACATCTTTATTTATAGGTTTCCTTTTCCTTTCGAAAACATTTCATTCAAGTTTGGGAAGATGATTGATCTTCATTAATGAAAATCCCTGCTCGAGTTTTTACACCAGCAACTTGCATTACATTTATATTAGCTTAACTTCAAATAATTAAACATAAGTTAAAATTTAATAACATGGTAATTGGTAAAAATACTTATGTAGATTAAATTACAAAATTAAATATATCTATAGGTATAGGTATTGGGCCATAAAATGAATGGGTCCCTAAATATAATTGTTTTCTGGTTCTTACGTATTAACACAACCGCAGCTACAGATTTTGCGGTTTTAATTAAGATTATAAGATAAGATTATAAGGTTTTTTATTATTATTATTAGGTTAGATTATAAGGTATTTTTAAGGCCAAATCTGTAGCTGCGGCGGCATTAATACGTAAGTACCTTCTTTCTTTACATTTCAATATGAAGTTTCATAAAGATAAAAGTCTTACTTTCAGATGTAACTATTAACACACCAATCATGAGCAGAAATGCAATTGATAACTTCCAAGTCATTTTGAATCTGAAAAAAAATCAAGATTACTAATTTTTCGTCAAAACACGTTTTTTTTTAAATGAGAGTTTTCTTGTTCTTTGCACAAAATACCGATTGCGCCTTTATAAAAAGTTAAGCACATTTAAACCCTCTGATAATATTCATAGCGGGGCCATCATCTTTTGTTGTCTTTTGCTCGATAACTTGCATTTATCCTTCTAACTGAGTTTTGAAAATTCTATAAGCAGTTATTCTAAAATTATGCGAATTATTTTACTAATATAAAGTGGCAAAATGACATACATATCTAAAAACGTAATGATCAAGGGAGAGCAAAATATAGATTATTAAGGATTTTCTCAACAGAAAAATCAACATATAGCCCTTTAATTTTATTACGCAAAATCTAATGAAATTTGAAGCTGAAAGCTGATAAAATAGAAAATAAGGAAATTCGATATATTTACCTTCCTGGTTTTTCTATGAAGGTATAAGAGTTCGAGAGAATCCCCTATTTATACAAAAGTTTTGATTCATTCATTTGAAACATTTCCATAAAAATCGCCAATCTAAAAAATACTTGCGCGCCAAGTATTGCTTATAAAGAAATCGAACACTTTGTGAACTAAATGCATATTTTATTGGTATAAAAATTTAAAAAAATTAAATTCAGTTGAAATATAAAAGTTTATTTGACAAAAACTTTAATTCCAGTAAATAAAATGCATTTACAACTAACTATTAATTTATAACTTTTGATTACAAAGATTTCAATATAATAGGGTAAGAATAAAACTCAAATTATATGTATGGAAAATGATCTGATTTATCATTAAGATAAGTAAATTCGATTTTAAAATAATACTTCTAGTTTATTTAGTTATATTAACTTGACTTTTTTCTAACGTTTTCACCAAAATGTGGAAACTAAGCCAAACTGGTTTTTTGGTAAGGTTTTAGGGTTATTGAGTAGATGTGCTTGAAATGTAGTTATAAATAGTATGTGATACATTTATTGAAATGTCAAGAAGGAAATTTGACACATCAAAGGTAATACATGCCTAGCTATAAAAATAAAAAGCTTCTGATGAAATTGTATGATGAAGTTTGACATTTAAAGGATATTGCCAGTAAATGTAATCGACCTTTGTGTAATTAACTGACATAAAAAAGTAGAGGTACAGATGAAAGAAAGTGACCGATATAAAATTAATCGATGCTTATTTTATATATATTTTTATTCCATATAAAAAAGTATATATCGGTTAAAAAGTTTTTGTATAAATATGTAATCCCTCAAAAAAAGTTCATAATTTGATTTTAAAAATTTTATGTCCTTTTAACAACAGCAATTCACAGTGAAACTTTGTAGTGTATCCATAAAACATCAATGTTTTAAATTAAAATATTCAATTTAAATCCATATTTTACAGAATATAAACTTCATTTAAAATGCAATTTTAAGTTATTATAAAGCGAAAAAGCACTTTTATTCTTTTAATAAAGTCAAGTATTTTATCAAAAAAGTAAGTTATAAATTACCGTTTAAAGTTCACGAAGAAAGGTTAATATCGTGTCAAGTACGTCGATTATATTAATGAATGATACCATCCCCGATAGTTCAAAGAAGCTATCAGTAATCCATTATTAAAAAATACCAAAGAGGAGCTTTGAAACACTTTTACCTGTTTTGGCACGTAAAAGTCATTTAGGCTAAGTTTAGTAATGAAAAATGGATCAGTTCCATCAATATTTTTCATTTACGCTTTCAGTCTCCAACGAAGGTAAAAAACAAATAACCAATACGTCATCAATATAGACAACACTGTAAGTGTTTCAAGTAATGTATTGGCTGCTTTCTAAAACAGGATTTCTCAAGTTCAATCTTTGGTCCTATTTTCCCCATGAGATTCATTAATAAATGAATTTTAGTTATTGACGATATGCTGTTTGCCAAAAAGTTTATTTACTCATTTATCCTGTATTTTCCCAGTAACTAGATATGGGTGAAAATAGATGCTTATGCTTCAGAAAAGGGATCATCAGTTTTTTCAAGAGAAGATATCAAAAAATACTTTTGTTAAGATACTAAAATTAAACCATTGAAAGCAAATATTTTTATATTATTTTATACTTTATGTTTCAAGATTAATTGGTTATAGACTTCTTTTTTCGTAATTTTTATGTGTTTGGGGATACAATTTTTCTATTTTTTGTGTAGCCAATCTCCTTATTGGTATTGTTTTCAATTACTTTACTGGTACTTTTTAGAACCAGTGGGTGACTGACTAAAAAGTTAAAAGAAAATATTTTTACAGTAAATTATTAAAAAACAAAGGTTCTTAACCCGTAACAGGGGAGGTGAAAAATTGGAACATACAAGGGGACGTGGGGTCTCAGAGGCTCCGCAACTTTCTATATTTTTTAAAAATTGTCTAATGAAGATACGATTCTGATATTTGAGTACATTGTTATTTGAACATTTATCTCTTGATAGAAAAATATTTTCTTTAACTGTATGATGAAATAAACATTTTTCCAGACAATTTTCCAATAGACATAAAATCATCGATGTTATCTAATTATCGTTGCGGAGTCTGGGAGACCCCACGTCCCCTGCTACGGGTTAAAATCAACCAAGAAAAGTAATATTAAAAAGCAGTTCTTTTTTATCATTTAAAGTATTTTGTGGCAGAAACCAGAAAAATCTTACCGCCTAATTTTTTTAAAGACCAAACACAACAACAAGAATTTTTTTTTGAGTGTACAATATTACTTTTATTAATAAATATATACAAGTAAAACTGTTATTAAATTTATATGACACATAGTAGGAATCAGAAATTCAAATCAAAATTGATCGATGTAATAAAAAAGGTAATTAAAAATATTGTATTAATTATAGTTTTCATCCCGTCAGCATTTCCCAAAACTTTTTAATGCTTGCAATAGCGATTGCAGATTTTAAAAACATTGCGATTCATATCACACTGATTTATTTGCAGCATCCTTATTTAGTAAGAATTATTATGAAAATATATATTCTATCAATGTGTTGATACACGAAAATCCTAATTTGCCTACACTTTCAACTTTTTATATGTATAAAAGAGAATGGACGGAAAAAAATACACATTTTAACAAGATATTAACATTGAACTTATATATATAGATCTAGAAACCTTATTTAGATGTTAATTTTAAAGTAGGTTAAATAAATTATTGTTGAGCATTAGCATTATAATCTGTAAAAAAATTCTCTTAAAAAAACAGAGATTTTTCGGTGTCATTGTGATGCCGGATTATATCCGCCATTTAAGGAAACGTTTGTTTTTTTTCTTTTCCCGTCAATTAAGGAAACGTCTGCGTTTTATAAGTAAAACTTTCCGTCATTGTGAAGGATCGTTTATTTCATCTTTACAGGAATATTAGTGTGTTTATTTAGGCTCAACAGGTATTTTTTCAATATTGGAGTAATTAAAATAAAAAAGAATCTTTTAAATAAATGTTTACTCTAAGAATTTAATACAATTGATTACTTTGATGTGAATATGTTTTTTTGTAATTTAATTCTAAGAAAAAATCAGAGTAACCGATTTCTGAATTCTCGGTATTAAAGTTTACGGAATTAATTACGACTTCTAGCTTACAATTTTAATCCGTGAAAAAATCACGGAAATGAATACGTAAGCTGCAAACTCACCACATTCCAAAAGTAATAAAGAAAACGAGAAATGAAAATCTAATTAAAATATATTTAATATAACTGAATAATAGCTTCATCCGTAAATATTACGTTCTCTACATTCATATAAAGAAGCGAGTAGAGGAGGAAAATTTGATTACAAATAGTAGTTATAACATTCAACACATTTTCGGAAAGCTCTGTTTCGATTAAATTAGTTATAGGATAATTTAATCGTTTCGAAGGCGGTCGCCAGGGGCGGCGCTGGGCGCCTAGAGAGGCAGCCCCTCCGCTTCACACGCGCCCCGCGAGAAAAGCGAGCGCGCGGTCCAAACTGCTTGATAAACGGGACGCCGGTTGGTATGGCAACCAAGCCGCGGTTTACGGTTATGGATGTAACGTCAGCATTTGGCAATTACCGTGCGGTTGCGGTTTTGGAGACCGATTATTTCTCGCGTTTTCTAAATAAATCCTTTTTGGGACCGGATTGTTCGAGGGGGGAAATAGAACGAGAGTGACGAATGAGATAATATGGAGGGCGCTGAATAGACCGCGTAATGGGTTCTGCCGTTGCGCCCTCTATCGCCAACACTCAATAGACATGGCATGCACACAATTCAAATTCCCATGGTTGCATTAACTGCACCATTACATAAATATAGCCTTTGCTTAGTGGTTGTTTTCTCCCCTTTATTTCATGCGCCGCTACCGCACTTGAATTTTTATTTGAATTTCTTATTTCCGCTCCCCTTTTCCTTATTTCGGTATACATTTATTTGACGCAACCTTCTTTCGCTTCTTGTGCTTGTTTGCTTTTTTTGCGCTCCAAAACGTAAGTGCAATCCTTTTTAAATCCGGATGCCTTTTTATGTTCTTTTACAAGGGACGGGGCATTTTTTTCTTCTTCTTTTTCTCCTTCGCTCTGGTTACTACTGAAGAACGGGGGAAATGTTCTTGCTGGGTTTTTTTGCATGCGAATGCCTTGTTTTTTTTCTGTTCTCCCCATCGCCGCTGTAGTGTTTTTCCGAGAGGTTTTTTGTTGTTGTTGTTGCGGTGATATTTAGTGATAATCACCGTCTATCATAAGCGGGAGAACGCATTTTATGGTCGAGAAACGCTGTTTCTCGAATGTGGTAGGAGATGAAAGTGTTTCCAAGAGGGTAATAACGCTGCAGGACTTCGAAATGTAAATTTGGAGTTGTGAGTTTCGAGCAATTCCGTTATGAAGTAGGTATAAATGGTTTACATGTGATGAATACGAAATTTCGTTATGAGGTTTATTGCATCGTAAAAAGATTATAACAACGCTTTCTATGAACCTCCTTAAAATGTAAATTGCCTATTTTAAACTATGCAGCAACAATCACGAGCATAAACTGATAGAAATACACTTTATGCAAGTTTTAACACGTTTTTCTCAACTACGCCGCTTTCCCCATCAAGAACAAAATCTAAGTATACTTCTTTTTACTTTTATGTTCAAAATCGTAATGTTTGCTATAAATGCGTTCATTTTATCAAAAGTTTGCATAAAAAACTAGCAGTGTATGATCTACTTTTACAACTTTTTTTGAGTGCACTTTAAGAAAATTAATGTACCTAATAGGTAAAAGAATTAAAAATCAGTACCCGTAAACGTAAAGATGTAAATATTTTGAATGATTGTCGATGAGTTAATTATTTTTACTCAACAATTTATCAATATATTTATTAGGATTTATGTGTTAATTGACACATAAATCCTTTAATCATTTAAAAATCCTGTATTTATGAATTAGATCAGTGGTCTCCAACCCCCGGTCCGCGGACCGGTGCCGGTCCGTGGATCAAATGGTACCGGTCCGCGGGCCGATCATTTCATTGAAAATGAATTTAAATTCCTATGTTTATACTCCAAATTAATTAATGAATGAAATGAATTATAAATCCCTATACATTTATTTTGTGGTGTAACTGTATCTTATTTTGAAAGCATGTTTAAATACAACTAAATTAAAATTAATAAATCAAAATAATCTAGAAAAACCCATCAAAGCCCCCCCAGCGGGCCACGGTAAAATTATCAAACGTTGACCGGTCCGTGGTGGTAAAAAGGTTGGGGACCACTGAATTAGATTGCTCAAAATTAAAAATTTAATGATGTATGTGTATCATTAAATCTACAAATAAACAGCGCTTATAATTTAACTAGTATTTTATCTAGGGGTATGTATAAAAAATCGTATAAAGTATTATCAAATAGCATTTAAAAATTTAGTGGACTAATAAGTCTAGTTGCTATAGTCTGTTCGTTTAGAATTGGCGCCTGAAAAAGGATCAAAAACTCTCAATAACACCTAATAACGCTCATCACAAAACTTCAATGACCTATTTTTTACAGTATTTTAACTTCTTCTCTTTCAGCCGCCTTTTTATTGCATAAGAAAAAATTTCGACGATAATTACAGTAGTAACTGCTTCTAATACATTACGTCTCAGGCGCCTGTTCCAAATGAACAGAGTATAATTACCGGAAGTTAGTTTTTCCACATTCGTAAATTAGTTGTTTTCACTGCATACAAACAACACTCGCTACAAAGCACGTTTTACAGGTATGTTCTGCAAAGAGTTTTTACCGCAAAGCACTGCATCCGAATACAACCTCCCTCTCTTTTAACGGCCTTGGTTAAACCAGTTAAACCATATCTCTATATAACTTGTCATATATTTATTTTAAGTGAATAAGTATTTAAAAATATAGGAATTTTATGAAGCAAATTGCTGAACTTATCAAGATAGAATAGAATAGAATAGAATAGAATTTTATTTGCCTTCAGGCCGAAGCCCGCTTACAAAGACAAAACCACAAAACACACTACAAAATACATAATACACAAAAATTGCAAATTACAATAATAACAAAAAGTATAAAGTGTGACAGGACTAAAACTCCAAGGAAATGTTTTCGTTTAAAAAATTATTTAATTTCTGGGCATTTTTAATAAAGTATGCTATTGAGCGATATTCTCCATGTTTAAGGGAGAGAAAATTATTTATATTATTACGGAAATGAATTAAAGAGGAGAGATATTTTAACCGATAAAAATTATAAACTGGACACACGAAAAACGCATGTTCCCAGGATTCTAATTCTTTTAAATCACAAAAATTACAAACTTGCTCAGGGTGTATTTTAAAAATTTTATTTTCAAAAAATAAGGATTCCTGATTAATTCTAAGTTGAAATAAAATTTTTTTAACTGAAATATCGGAAAAGGAAACCATGTAGTCTTCTATGAAAGGGTTAGATTTTATTAATTTATAGTGCAGATTAATTGTATTATTAGCCAAGCTAATCATATCTGACTGAGCGTATTGATTTATAAAACTTATGATAATTTGAGGAAGGAATTTTGTGGCAATATCAGGGTCCTGAGAAAACCAGACAAAAGAGAAACCAGAGTTGTCTATTAAAGATTTAATGTTTAATGCCCAGTTGTATTTTATTTGTTCTGAGCCGTTATAATAAAATTGTTGATATGCTATTTTCGTTAATCTATGATCGGCCATTTTCAAAATTCGTGTCCAAAATTTAAGAAGCAATTTTATGATAGTAACAGCCAGACTAGTTTGGCCGAGTTCCAGTCTTAAAATGTAGCCTGGAGTATATCTCGACAGATTAAACAACTTTCTAATAAAATAATTCTGAATTTGTTCCAACTTATTAATGAACGATAAAGACCATATTGGAGAGCCGTAACTCAAAGTGGACAAAATGAGAGAATGAAAAAGTTTAAACCACTGGTTTTATCAAGATAAAGCCTTTTGTAGATAAAAAAAATTGAAGGAGTTTTAAAACAATTCACCTAATATAAAATTACCCTGTATAATTTTTTAACAAATTTACGTATTTAATAACTGATTATAGATTAGAGCTTATAAATATGAGAAAACGTATTTTTATTCACTTAAAACTTTAAAGGGGGTTCTACAATACTTCCAAAATTAGTATTGTATTGGAAATAAAAATTTATTACAATTAAACTTAAAGTGACCTTCAATTAAGTAGTTTATTTAATCAATGACTAGATAAAATTTTAGGTTATGTTTTATTAATTTCCTTAATTTGTATACATTTATATGCACATCTGTAAAATCTGTAATGTTTAATCGTGAAATCTATACATTTAAAAGACAAATACATTCAAAAATAGTTTATAAAATTTATGAATTAAAAAAGTTCTTAATTTTTAATATGTACTCACATTTTCTGGAAGAATTGCTACAGGTAATACGGTGGAACATTAAGCTGTTCGAGCCCCGAAAGTAAAGGTTCGAAATGTAAAGCCTCTGTATATAAAGTGTTTTTTTGATATTTTAAAAAGGAACTGAAGTGTATTGATGTGTTACAAATTGTATAAATACACTAATGTTTCATTGTGTGGGTTAGAGCAAGACCCTCTATACACTATAGAGGGTAATATAGAGGGTCTTGGTTAGAGTGTGTGTACAGAAGAGAGAATATTTTAATTGAGTCTTCAATAAAGGAGTTTTTTTACTGGTCCGTCGAGTTTTTATCGTCAAAGAATAGTATTGGGTTGTCCCATAAGTTCTGTTACTTTTTACGAAGTTTTGTCTTTGAAATTTTTTTATGAAAAACTGGTAATAAGTGGAGATTTCAAATAAAAGGGATTTTGATATATGTATATTTATGAACATAATGTGGGATTTTGGTAGTTCTCGGGATATTATTTCTTTTCAAAATGGCGGTTTGAAAAAAAGACAAAAAACGACGATTTTCGCGTAATTTTATTCTTTTGTTTTAAAAACTAGGAAGAACGCATAATTCATGGCTAAAAAAAGTTTTACTGTATATTTGAAATGTTTAGATTACGATGTCATAGTTTCAAGATGATTCGATAAGTTTAAGGTTGGAAATTTTGGCTTTAAAACTTCATATATTGGTAATTTCACGTGTTTTTAAAGCACGCCTATTGTTTTTCTAAGCAGCTGGTATGAAGTAATTAAAGGCAGGTGTTTTTTGAACCATAATGCTTGTTAATGCATTGAATTGATGCCATTAATGCATTGAAAGTATCTTTTCATAA
This sequence comes from Tetragnatha versicolor, assembly GCA_024610705.1. Taxonomy (NCBI): domain Eukaryota; kingdom Metazoa; phylum Arthropoda; class Arachnida; order Araneae; family Tetragnathidae; genus Tetragnatha; species Tetragnatha versicolor. The sequence goes on along the minus strand of JANDEH010000006.1, from coordinate 7,422,827 downwards.
TATCATTCAATTGATTTATTTCTAATTGCCAAGGAGTTGTTTTTATTGTTATGTTTTCGTATGAAGCAAAGAAAATTGCTTTGTTCGCTGAGCGTAAGTTCAGCGAGTGTAATTGGGATAGGCTAAAACGTTGCGCGCTTGCATTGTGCGCACTATTTTCTGAACTTAAGTTCAGATATAATTTAATATACTGCATATTTTGAATACTTGGGTCTTTCCCAAGCTTTTTTATTGATTTTGATGCTATTTTTCGTAAAAATTTCTTTGAAATGATTAACATTACTGAGGTAAGTTTTTTGCAATAGATGTTATGTTTGGGACCGAAATTTCCTAAGTTAAACTTATCGAACTATCTTGAAACTATGACATCTTAAACTAAACATTTCAAGTATATGGTAAAACGTTTTTTAGCCTTGAATTATGCGTTCTTCCTAGTTTTTTTTTTTAAAGAAAAAAAATACCCGAAAATCGTCGTTTGTGGTCTTTTTTTCAAACCACCATTTTGAAAAGAAATAATATCACGAGAACTACCAAATCCCACATTATGCTCATAAATATACATATATCAAAATCCCTTTTGTTTGAAATCTCCACCTATTACCAGTTTTTCATAAAAAATTTTCAAACACGAAACTTTGTAAAAAGTAACAGAACTTATAGGACAACCCAATATTATCCACTACATTCCAGAAACAAAATTTAAAACTACTTAAAAGCAAATTTTATATCAAGAATTTTTTTAATATTTTCTTACTTCTTATTTATGTATCTCTCTTTCAAAACACAATACATTCAATGTTAGTTTTAAAAATTAGTTTTTATACATTTCAATGTAGGTTATTAATTTTGTTGACATTAAACTGTTATTAGTATAACACAATTAAGCTAAAATAGTTATTTTACACAGTTTCTCTTACTTTTTTTATTTTTCTCATAGGGGGATATTATTAAACTTTCGACGTAATTTTAACATCATCAAAAGTTTTGCTCAGGTAAAAGGATCTCTCATGAAATTGATACTTAATAATTGTTTAGATAAATTATACTGTCATCGTCATCAAAACAGGGAATGATATGATAAAAAATTAAGATTATGATGTATGAAAGTAACTCGTGAGTAAGCTTATCTAGATAACTAAATTTTCAGAAAAGAGTTAATTTAACTTCAAAAAATATTGCCTTAAAAAGGTTTGACCATATATTTAGTACCATAAAAATTTAAATGGAGAAAATTCTAATACTAAAAAAAGAATAAAAACTTTTACTGTATGTAGATTATTGAATCTAATTATAGTGGTTTTTCATAACATAAAGCAACAGCGTTTCAAAAAAAAGTATAACAACAACTTACACAAGTACCACTTTTCCAATTACTCCCCAAAATAAAAGCTAATTATTAACAATTACATAAAACCCTGCCGTAAAACCCCGCAAATCCATTCAATTAAACCCCATTAACTTCCCCATAACCCACCGTGAATCAAACCGCACCTGGCAGACATCCCCAAACGATACATAAAACACCCCCCTGCGAAAATGCCCCCCTCTAAATGACACCACCCCCACAACGATGGTCCAACACCTCCGAACTGTGATAATTACCTAAAGGGGTGCAGACAGAAGGTGCGATCTATTAGGCAAGCGGCGTGAGATCCAACCACATGTTCTCTTTTCAGAGAGAGACAACCCCCCCTCATCGTTGGGGGGAGTTCGGGGCCCCTTAATCACGCGATCGTACCCTTAAATGCCCCCTGGAATGGTTTTTATCGGGAGCAGGGGCCTGTATCAAGTGGTCCCAGTGCCACGGGGAATGACGTATTCGAAGATTCGGTTGTGGTCGGTTATTCGAGAATTGGAGGTTAGAAAACGCTCAATAAAGACAATGGAATCGTTTTTTAGGGGTGACTAAGCGTGTTAAAATGACCCCCATTACGAATATTGGAATTCGTGTAGCGCTATTTTTCTATTTTATGGTCGGCTGTGATTGGGCGCGTCTTGAAGAAGTGCGGTTGATGATGAGAAGTGATGAGTGGAAGGCGGTAACTTGAGAAATTTGTATTGTTTTGTCAAAAGCTAACGCTTTGTTGTCACGAACGGAAAACTGGATTCGTGTGGAAGCAAATATATTTAATGTTTTCATATTTCTAGTTGATGGAGCAAACGAATGACTGTCTGTTCAACTTATATAATACAAAAGGGAGAGATAATAATTATAAAGTCTTATAATGCAGACAGTGATATTTTTAACGCCTCTGAGAGCATATTTCACGCATTGAAAATAGGAAATACGCTTTTAAAAACTAACCAGGCGTATTTTCACGCTTTGAATTTTTAATAAACGTTTTGCTTAAAAATGCATGGCACCCCACCGAGGTCAAAAAAATTTTCTACTCAAATTTGTAATATTAAATAAATATTTCATTTATAATGTTTAATATTTTCTATTTATATTAACAGATGCTATAATTGTTAAAAACCAAAACAGCATCCTCATTTCTTCTATTTCAGTTTGTCCATTAAAAAAACTTTTTATAAAAAATTTGTCTCCATATATAGTTTATGCTATTTACGTATTTCACTCCTCATAAATGAATTTCACGCCTCCTAAAAAACTCAAGGAGTATTTTTACTCCTCCAAAAAATCCTAAGAATAACACTGAATGCAGATATATCTATTTTGAAATCACTATAAACCTCTGAAATTAGAAGGTAAGTACTATGTATTTTCTCTTAAGAATTAAGGAAGAAAGTCGTAATCCATGCTTTGCAAATAAAAATTGTATCTTAAAAGTCATTTTGAAAAGTAATCTATGTGATCATAAAAAATATACCGATCCTCAGAACGAAAGAATAAAAAATACCTATATATTGGTGGTTTATTTTCAAATTTGAATTTTTAAAACGATCAAAGAGTTACACTCGTATAAAAAAGTTATTTTTACTATTATTAGCTATCGTAGAAAATTTCAGACTCTTATTTTGGAAGCACAATTTTTATACAAAATTATTTAATGTACTAATAGTAGTGGTTTGGTTACTAAGAACTTTTAAATCTCTTACTGTATTTTTCAGGCAAAATCTTGTCTTTTAAAGCTTAATATCAAAACTTATTTACTTTGAAACTTTTCGAATTTATAGATTCAATGAAATTTATGAACTTTTGTAGTTTTAACACAGAAAACAGATAAGAGAACAGTGTAGTCTTTAACAAGTATTGCAGTAAAATTAATCACGTAATACTTTGTCAAAATTTATATACAGATAGCAGGTAGCATTCTAAGTTGAACTGTTAGCATTTTTAAGTTCTAGAGGACATTAATGTTCCATACACATAATATATCAAAGAAAAGTAAAGTGGCAATAAATTAACTCATATCCGCTAACAATTACCATCTAAACTTTGAAAACTCCATATTTGCTTTCAAAACTCTCTAAATTCTTTCCACAAAAAAACTATACCGAAAGGAAACGGACCTTAACACCGCATATATCAATACGGCACACGTTAACAACTATCACCGAAACTCGAATCGAATCCCTCAAAATAAATTCGCTCACGCACGTGCACTAAAATCCCCAAAAATCACGCAACTCTTCCTCGCAACTCGAGGAAAAATACTTAATAACACATTTCAAATCATCCACGTATTCCTAAAAAAAGCAAAGCATCGGCAGAAACTTTAATTCATCCTAACAAGCGAGAAACACCGGCTACGAAGACAGCTGCCACTATTTAGCGGCAACTAATCGCAGCGGGCGATATTTTTCTAATTATTCCCCTCACCTTCGGCCATCTTTTCTTTTCCTTAAGCGGCCATTTTTATCGTTTTATTTGATGGAGGAGGCAGAGCCGAAAGTAATCAGGCGCAGGAAAAATGTGTCAATAATAATTGCCCTCCGCCGTTCCGCGGAATTAATTAAAAACGGCGATTCGCGTAAAATGTGCTAAATTCTTCGCCTCTTAAGTTACAGTTAGGTTCTTTTCTTGCGGTTTTTAATTGATAACCTTGATTGCCGCCCGCCCAGCTTTTTGAGTGGATATCTCCTCGCTTTTCCCGATAATTATTGCGTGATCTGTTTTGCGCCCTAATCATTTTTAAGTACGGGGAACGGAGCTTTTAAAAGGAATTGCGGAAAATATCTCGAGAGGGAATTGTGGGGAAAGTGAATTCTTTCTCTCAAGAGAGGAACAATCACTAAAAAGGAATATAATCTCGAAAAAGAAGTCACAAATCTTTGTATTATGAAACTATTATGAATATTTTACATACATGGCTGTTTTTTCTACATTATGTTACATCCCCTTTTAAAGATTAAGATTGAAGGAATTAAAACTTTTTCATTCATATGCATAAGTTTTAACAACTATTACTTTATTTTCTCCCTTTTAGTTTGCAAAATTATTACGATAAAAAATAAAGGTAGAAAATATAGTTTGATACCCAAAATGTATGTGTGTATGTGTCACATTGTAGATTTAGCATAAAAATATTTTTACAGTGCAAATTTTTATTTTCCTTCTAAAATGTTTTCATTTTCTTAAGCTAATCATAAAGTTATAATCTATATCTCCTCTTAAATTTAAAAAACTATTAAAAATACAGGGTGTCCCAAAACGACCGCCTAAACTCTGCACAGCTAGATTCCTCGTTGGGAGTACATAAAAACTGGCCAAAGAAGCGTTCCTGTACTATCCATAGTTTACGAGAAAAATACGAAAAACAAAGTATGACGTCATTGCCGGTGCAAGAAAAAAACACTTTATTGAACATATCAACAGCGGTATTATGCACAATTACAAAAGATTATGCCAATTACAATTATTATGCACAAGTTTTTATATATACAAAAGTTAACATTGAACAATATTTGTAATTAATATTGCTCATATGTTAATATTTGAAGCTCTCCCTACAGCATCCCACCTTCAATATCCGTAAATTAGTATTATATGTTAAATTCCTGTTTATTTTAATTAATGTATCATGTATATTTTTAATTTATTTATTGTGTGTGTTTTATTATTTTTCTATTTTCTGTATATATTGTAAATTAATTCCAACTGGCCACCTGAATGGGTCAATGACTCCTTGGTTGCTTACATGTAATTTGTTTTTTCATTTGTTTACTTTGTTAGTATATTTGTTGTAAAGTTTATTTTAATAAAGTTTAAAAAAGAAAAAGTTTAACATATGTATTAATATTCTTTCATGGTTCTCTTTTGTCCAAATCGTTGTTGCAAAATATTATTCGTGTTAAACAAGCATTGAAAACTTTTACAGTAGAAATTTTCAATGTTTGTTGTGCTTTTTAATATAAAGTCAATCTATATTTATATGCAGTTTTAAAAAGGAAAAAGTAGATAAGATAAAAAGTGAAATGCGCTTAAATAAAAGATTTGTTAACCTATATTCTTCATTTCAAGATTGTCAGAAGGATTAGAGAGTGCAGAGACGCATTTTCTCAATATCTCAAAAAGTCACAAAACTACTCTCTACGAGAAGATTGAACAAGGATGTCCTAAACCACCGAACTGATTGGTTGTTTGGGCAGCCAAAATATCATAAACTTCTTTCCCATAGCTTGGGAAACATAATCATTAAAATATAACAAATCGACTTGGAAGAGTTTTGGATTCGGCCCAAACTTCAAAGAAAAGACGATAAATTGTAGCAATTTGCCAACGGAATAGACATCTGTTTCGTATCTTCATAGAACCTCCATGAAAAAAGAAAAAGTTACCTAACTTACCTCCAAATGCTTTTTTATTGATAACGCAGCATTTTGTAAATCGTGTAACGTATAGCTAGAAAGGCTACTTGAAGGTGTAATTTGGAAGCCTTTAGCCCGATGCAAAGTAAGTGAGAAAACTGGGCCTTACGCGGTACTTTATTTTCGATTACGTGTTTATTATCTGGAAAAAAACATAGATTCTTCTTATTTCAGATTTTTCAGAATATTTCACACTTTAGCCAACTTTATTTTTGAGTTGAAAGTTGATTGTTTTCGCTTGTAGGGGATTATTTACTTAATGGAATTTGGAGAGCTTCTAATACATATTTTAGGATTTGCTTGGACAGTTGAGTTAATATTTTAATTTCTGTTAGAATTCTGCATATAAGAAGATATTACAACTTTCTAACAATGAAATATTTTAGATACATTTTTTATTTACGTTTTTCCTCTCAGAAAAAATACTATCCTACAGTCACCATCAATTCTCAACAAAACCATAAAGAACACTATTTTTAAGATTAGATCTTTTTCTTCATTTAAGTATTAACTTATAACATTTTAAAAATTCTTTTTTAAAAATGTCTTAAAAATCCTTTTGGCTGTTTCCATTTATTTTCATTTAAATACCACCTTTGCTTGTCTTATCCAGAAAATTATAAAAAGTAAATCAATTAGATTAAGTATAAATATCATGGCAAAAAAGAAATCAAAAATAGATTTTCCTACTCTAACCCAATATTAGCCTTTAACGTTGTAAAAATTAGAGGACATCCAAAAAAAGAGATAATTTTGAACAGAAAACATGTTTATATCATGTATTATCTTATTTATTAATCACGTTCAAAAGATACGTTCCAGCTAAATATCTCCAAGTTTTTTGAACTCCATATAATTTTAAATTTTGACAAATATTTAAGATTTTTATTGATAAACTGAATAGGTACCCTAATAACACAAAAGTCACAGTGACGTCACTGAGGGTCACACAAGTCACAGGTCACAGAGTGACTGAAATGCGTCAACACAAAGAGGTCACATTGTGACCGACATCTAATAGAACTTGTGTGAACACTCTGCAACGTCATTGTGACTTCTCGAGGTGACCATCACCCCTAAGTCACCTCGTGACGTCTCTGTGATTTCACAGTGTGACCGATTAGTGACGACATGTTTTTAGTAGGATTATATTGAGGTATATCTGATTTCAAGTAAAAAATGCACTTAAAATAGCCTGAAAATACTTAACAATTTCAAACTTGAAGAAATTGTTAATTTTATTTAATTTTTTCTAATTTTAGAAAAAAAGTGTTACCACCAGCATTAAAATCTCTGTTTTAAATATATAAATATCTGTAATAAATTAAATCTCCAAAGGGGACCTTACGCAGGACCTAGAAGCAAACCTTTTCTAGTAGCTCAAGCTATATTTTGTATGCTAGAATGTCGAGGTTTTTCTAAAAAGTTTCAAATTCAAGTCATTAGGTGACCAGACCACTAAAGGTTTTCTGAATGTAGACAAGTTAGCAATAAGATAAAAAACTAATCTGCCATGTATATAAACGGACAAAATAGGAAAATAAAATGGTGAGTGACACTATTAGGGAGGAAATTACTATTTCATTAAGCATGGATTAAAGCAAATATATTTAAAAAGTTATGTAAGAGTAAGAAGATAAATATTAATAATTTTTTTGGCATATATGCTTTAAGAAAATAAATAAAGAGTGTAACTTCACCGCTAGGTCAGTGTGTCCGTGTAAACTGATTTGCCCCGTTGTGGTGACGCGGCATCGCGGTCATGGTGTGACTCGTCACACTGAGAAGAACAAAGAAGTCAAATTCAAGTCATGAGGTGACCACTGCACGGCAACGTGTCGAATACCAGTCACTGCGACGTCGCAGCCAAGTTATCAAGTGACACTGCGACGTCACAATCAGGTCATAAAGTGACGTACACATCGTGACTACTCTGCGACGTCACATTCGCGTCACGTAGTCACAATCTGGTTGTACTGTGACTTCACAAGGAAGTCACGAGTGGTCACAGATTTTGGTCACAAATTGCGGACATTAAGCTGTCACTGTGACGTCTGGTGACTTCACGGTCATGCCCGTGACCCCAAAGTGAAAGTCACAAACGAGTCACATATTGGTCACCTGGCTATTAGGGTATTGATCCAACTAAACAATTTAGTTTGAAACTATCAATATTTCTACTTTTTGATGTCCAAAAAGTCACGGAGATATTAAGTTTGAATGTTGACGGAATTGAACCAAAAAATGAAATAACAGCTTTCTATCCTTTAGGTTTAAAAGATAGGTTAAGAAGAGAAGTATAATGAAGCTCGTCTTGAGACTTCATACTGGCAAAGTAAACGTTGCCCTTATACTAAAAACATAAGAGAGTGAAGTCCTTAATACACATCTATACCCTGGAAATACTGAAGAGAAAAAAAAGAGGGAAAAGGCCCCACACATATATAAAATCGGGTGTTCCGTGCTAGGATGGCGTGCGCCTTAATCGCCAAGCGGGCGCCCGCCCCCTCTCAATCCGCTTTTAACCACCCAATTACGCATCGGATCTCGGCGCGCTCCTTAAGTGCTTTACACGCCAACGGCCACGCCCGCGCAAAAAGGGCGGCCGCCGGGGCGCAAGAAACGGCGACGGAAGCGCTAGGAGGCGGCTTTTTTTTATGCCTGGCGAGGGGAGAAGTGTGGGTTCGGGATATTGCCTTGTTTTTGCTTGTGGGGAGAGAGGAATGCGATTGAGAATGTTGAAGAAAAACTTTGTCATATCAAATGGTCTAAATGTGATTAAATTAGGTAATATAGTCGACTCTCTCGCTCAGGGAAACAGTTTGAAGGAATGGGTATAGGAAAACAATCAATTGTCTGCTAGAAACTGAGAAAAACTAATTTTAAATTTAAAACTAATTGCACTCGACGAGCCAGGTTCGTAATTAGACTTTTGTTTCGGAAGACGTTTACCCCCCTCCCCTCCAATTATTTCTGCACCTCCCCGTTACGCACTCATTAAGGCTAGTTAGAAAATCATAAGTAAGATATAAATCTAGTCTATTTTATATCTATATATCTACACTATTTTGTGTATAATGCAGAGGTTTTCCCTCTAATTTTATCTGAAAGAAATTTAGACAACATGTAAACCTTTTTAAAATTTATTAATTTGAAATAAACCCTAAAAACACATCTGTAATCTCAATATTAAAGTCTTTTTGTTTGTACTAGGAGTAGGAATACACACAGTATGCGTTCGCGAAACACTTCACGGTAAAACTCCATTTTGTAGCTTACAGAATTATTCTGCGAAAAATTCATGGAAATGATTGCAAAAACCCCGAATTAGTTTTACAGTTAGGTACCCTTTTTTTAGTTTTTGAGTCTCTTATTCTCTTTAAGTCTCCTAAGTCTTATTTTAAGTCTCTTATTTGAAGAAGTTAGGGGGAAATGCGAAGATTTAAAACTGAAGTTGTGCTTTCATCTGCCATTTTGATCGGATTCCCATGATTGTCATTTTGGTTCCCTCTCAAAAGTAGTTGAAGTCAAAAGGGGGGAAAATGTATTATTTTTAAGACTTAAAACTGCTATAAAACCATATAATTTTTATGTATTGTGAGAATATTTTAGCCATCAGTGTATACTGAAGGTAATCAGTAATCAAAAGTGTCAATTTAATTAATTAGCTCTTGCGGATTAAATTTCTCAAAAATGATTATTTTATTTATGTATATCCCTTATTTTCAATTTAGTGACTCAAAAAAAATATTTGCACGAAAACAAAATTGCAGAAAATCATAATGCAGTAGGATAAAGGATTAAAGTTTGATTTCTGTGAAGATATAATCTATACATATAATTTATGGATCAATGTATTTTCCTCTTTTTTTTCTCTTTTTTCTTTTTTGTATATTTTCTTGTCATAGTGTTTTGTATTTTGTTTATTGCAATAAATTTGATTTGATTTGATTGATAAGTTTTACAATAGTTTGAAAGGTGAATTAACGTTTGAATGTTTTTAAATCTCAGCTATCGAAATCCACAGAACAGCCTGCTTCTAACGTGTACGTCTACCAAGACAGAAAAACTATTTTATAATTAATACTATTAAAAAATATATTTGCCAAAAAATATTTTGAAATGTTTCAGAAATCCATACCAAGAACAAAGTAATCAGTTTCAGATAATCTTAAAATCATCTAAATTGTAAGCACTACTTTTCCTTCATTTTCTTGATTAAGTTTTTATTTAAAATATTTTGTACAAACTATAAACAAACAATCCAGCCTGGTGATCAAGACTAGGCCAATCTAATCAAAAGGTTGCGCGAACTATTCAAGCCAAGAGCAATGCATATTATCAGTTTTTGCTTTTTCAGCTCATTGGATTTTTTTGTGTGTAATGGAAAATGTTTTTTTTCCAACTTTTAAAATATTTTTGGAGAAATAATATATAAACAATAACTTGTTTACGGTCACTTTGTTTTTGTAGTAGAATTAAATTACAAAAAAAAATATTCGCCTCAGAGTATTAAATTGGATTAAAATCTTCGAGTATAAATTTATTTGAAATATGTGTTTTGATTTAAATTATAGTGATATTAATAAATTACTATTTGTGCTTAAATAAATGCATTAATATTAATGAAAGGATGAAAAAAATTAATCTCCTCAAATGACGGAAAGTTTCACGAAAATAAAACGAAACAATGATGTGTATTATGTTACAGTTAATGTGCATAATTCGGTAATGTGCAGACCAGACTAAGGTAAAATACAAATTACCTAAGCAAATTACCTAAGGTACCTATTTCATACTTTACCTAGGTAATCCTTACATTATCAAATTATGCACATTAATTGTAACATATATAATAATTGCGTGCGTTTTTTTAAGAGTAATTTTTACAGTACCAATTGGCATAGGTAGTGTCTGATGAGCTGATGAGAATAACTCAATGGAAAGCAGATTTCGATGTTCTAAAAAATGCAATTAGAAGAGACTACAACATTTTAAAATATGATTTCTCACTATGGAGCAATTTTTTTCTGCAACCACACAACTCAGAAGCTATAAGGTCAGCGTGAGTAAAAATGTAACCACTGTTGCTTTGAACCTGTTTATATCTCACTCTCCCATTTTAAAAATAAGACCACTATTTGTACCAAGAAATAAAGGTGCCCCACACCAACGGAAAATGATCCCTATTATATGCAAAATAAAGCCCTCTGATGGAGGTTGTAAAAAAGGTGTGTATAAGTTGTTGTTGTTGTAGTGTGCCACTTGGAATACCCAAGCTCCTCAAGGATTCAAGGCAAAGGGGGTGCGGCTCCTGAGAAAGTGAGGCCCATAAATGGCAGGAGTCCGACTTCTGCCTCATGAGATGATAGATGCTGCCACTATCTATCACCACCTCCACAATTTTGCCATGTATCTGAAGGGGAGGGAAATAGTCTCCAGATACCTGGACCCGTGGTAAACTGCGCCATGACGGACCACAGGACTTTCGGACCCACAGATTTAACGAGCACGTACTCCGCATATACTCGGTGGGTCTTCAGCGGTGTCAGGAATCGAACCCGGGACCCTCCGATCCTGAAGCCGATGCCTTAACCACTAGGCTCCCCACCGCCCTGGTGTGTATAAGTAGCTCACGATTTCCGCTTTCCATACACAACTGTGAAATTATTTTAAACTAATCATAATAATTATTTTACCTAACCAAATAAAACTACGGCATAGCACCTGCCAAAAGTTTGACGAATTTGTAGTACAATAAACTATTTTAACGTAAATGAATAAGTTTAACTTATACAAATGTTTATCGAATTGAATTACACATCAAATGAGTGTTTGGCATTTAATTTTTTATTCTTTCCAGGATTACTTGCTGATACTTTATGATCATTGAATGTAAAGTAGATTTGTAGGTGTTCAACGTGGGAGCAACATCATACATTCAAGAAATGAAACTACCACGTTCAAGCGTATTTCAAAATACAGTTCCATGGGTATTCGATGTCAAAAAACGTAATGCAATGCTATTTTTACATATTTAGTGTAGGTACTATAATTTTTCACATCGAAAATAAAGTGAATAATTATTTTAAATCGGTTTATAGAATCTATCTGAATATACTGAATCTGAATCTAGTATAGTTGATTGTGCACAAACTATTTTCCATTAAAAAAATCTATAAGTTGCAATGGGGAAAATAAAAAATACAATAGAAAATAAAGTTTATTTAAATGAGTATTTACTTGAGTTACTTATTTATGCCTATACTGGACATAAACTAAATCTTTGGTAAAACATTTTTAGAAAATATTTTTTGCTCAAAATTATAAAAAAAATATTTGAGTTTCATAGAAACTTTTGAAGATTTAAATATTAAACAAAAACTAAAAGTGCCTGATTTATCGAATAACTTCTTCAGCATTTTAAATTAATGTGATATTTGATTTACAATTAACAGTAGGGGAGACTGTTGTTCCTAAGGTCAGTTGTGCTTTCGGTCACCGCGTTTAAAAATTCGGGGGGAAAATGGAAATTTGAATTGGTGGTCGATATTGAATGTAAACAGATGTTGAACGTCGCGGCGCACGGAACGACCGTGAACATAGACGGCAACCACGCCGTTTCGATTTATGTCTGAAGTTACGTCACGGTTCCAAACTGTGACCATGTTGTTTAGAAGGTAAAGTCGGGTGTATGATGTGTGTCCCCATATGAAATGTTTCTATTGAAGAGATTTCATCAAAGATGTAATTGTGAAGGGACCAGTGTTATTCTTAGGATTTTTTTGGGGGAGTAAAAATACTCCCTGACTTTTTTAGGAGGCGTGAAATTCATTTATGAGGAGTGAAATACCGGAAATTGCATAAACTATATATATAAAGAGACAAATATTTTATAAAAACGCTTTATTTAATGGACAAACTGAAATAAAAATGAGGATGCTATTTTGGTTTTTAAAAATTATAGCATCTGTTAATAAAAGTAGAAAGTGTTAAACATTATAAATAAAATAATTTATGAAATAGTGTAGGCTTACACGGTCAGATTCAGAGTTATTTATTAAAAATTCTTCCGGGTGTAAGGACCGTGGTCTATGAGTAAAAACGGACGTTTCGTCTACATCTGCGGTAGACATCTTCAGCGAGACTGAAATGAAAAAGTTAAAGAACGCCAAAGCTGACAGTGTCACGTGGTAGATCCAGAGGAGAAGAGTCTCATTGGTCAACGTCACTGAGAGGCTTGATTCTAGATTTCCGGAGGGCTGGGTACCAAACACGTGGAGTAGTTAGCCCCTCCTCCTTGCGATTAAAATTATTCTGGTGTTTGTGAATCTCAATGGCTTCTCTCACAAGTCGGGCTTGGAAATGTGTCGATCTGGATATAAAACCGATTTTCAAACCTACGCAGAAAATATGCAATCTCTTACGCTCTGCAAAGGATCCACGTGATCCGCTACTAAGCAGAGGAGTCTACAGAGTTCCCTGCTCGTGTGGTTTGGTTTATATTGGTACTACCAAGCGATCCATAAAAAACAGAATTTCTGAACATAAGAGACATTGTCGCCTTTTACAACCGGACAAATCAGCAATCGCTGAACATGCTTTATCTCAAGACCATATTATCAAGTTTGATCACACTGATATTTTATCCAGATCGATATATTTCCAAGCCCGACTTGTGAGAGAAGCCATTGAGATTCACAAACACCAGAATAATTTTAATCGCAAGGAGGAAGGGCAAACTATTCCACGTGTTTGGTACCCAGCCCTTCGGAAATCTAGAATCAAGCCTCTCAATGACGTTGACCAATGAGACTCTTCTCCTCTGGATCTACCACGTGACACTGTCAGCTTTGGCGTTCTTTAACTTTTTCATTTCAGTCTCGCTGAAGATGTCTACCGCAGATGTAGACGAAACGTCCGTTTTTACTCATAGACCACGGTCCTTACACCCGGAAGAATTTTTAATAAATAAAATAATTTATTTTACATTAAACATTATACATGAAATATTTATTTATTACAAATTTGAGTAGAATTTTTTTTATTTCAGTGGGGTGCCATGCATTTTTTAAGCAAAATGTTTATTAAAAATTCAAAGCGTGAAAATACGCCAGACTAGATTTTAAAAGCGTATTTCCTATTTTCAAAGCGTGAAATACGCTCTCAGAGGCGTTAAAATTATCACTGGAAGGGACACTGCCAAGGTTGAGGGAAATGGTCACTGAAGTCCGCAGATTTTAGAGAAAAGTACTGTGAGATGTAGTGTGATTACTTACTTCCTTTCAATTGCAGTGAAAATCATGTAGTTTCAAACTTTGTTTATCTTTTAGGAAATAGTGAGGGAAGTAAAATAATTTAGCAATTTTATAAAAAACGCAAGTGTTACATTGCAGTGAAGGAAACGTCACCTGTAAATCATGCTTTGCCTTCGCTATACCAATGTAGGAGTGAAAACAACTATAGAGGAGAGTGTTGTAGTAGTTGTACCTTTGGCTACCGTTATAAAATTAGGGAAATATGTAAATTTGAATTTATGGTCGATTTTGAATGTAGACAGATGCTATATAATTGCTAACGTGAAATCAGCAAATTGAAATTTATAGGATAATGTATTTACTGTTTTTAGATGCTAAAAGTTACTTTTAATGCATCACTACATTAATATTTTGCTCTTTCCCTTTAACTATGATACTATTAAATGGAATATGCGTGGCAAATACACGAGATTTAATTTCGATATTAGAAGTCGTCAGATCTCGATCCTTTAATTTTTTTATAGAACTTAGAATGCAAAAACACCTGATGTTGCACCTTCGGACACCATAAGTGTTGAACCTATGGATACGTTCTTGATGTGTCTGTAGTTAGGGCCGGATTCAACTCCGTTTCGTTACGTTCTAAAGAACCGTATTTCACCGTCCTTTACCGTACAACGGTAACGTCAGGTCAGGAGCAGGGGTCGGCCGTTTCATCCGCTGCCGTTTTCCTCTGATTGGTTGAAATGCCCGATGACGTAGCTCCATTTATTTATTCCAACCAATCAGTGGCAAGCTGGGCAAATGACTAAAGAAAACGATAGTTGAGTTGTTTGGAAATCGGCGTTTTTAATTGGGTTTGGTTAAAGTGAATACATTTTAATGCATGTTATATTACTTTGAAAAGGCTATGTATTTGTCGGTGATTATGTTACTGAAATTTTTAGATGAAACATCAGGCATTTTGTGATCTGAACTACTTCTTTTTAGTTTTTGATTCTATTTTGAATTTAATGTAAAAAAGGTATAAAATCTTTAGCACCACTGTTTCATTCAGGTATATGATGATAATGAAAAACTTAAAATTTCCACTGAAGAAGATATGTGAAAGTTACCTTATTACCGACAAATGCCGATCAAACTAAATGTAGATCGATTTTTTATCAAGGAAATATACAGGGTGCTTCAAAATTGAAAAGAAAAAGAAAAAGTTGACATATTTGCAAATTTTTCAGTGTTATTTTGTAGTTTTGTGTTTTTTTAGTTGAAAGAACACAAAATTTAATCAAAAAATCAAAAACATTTGCAAATATGCGAACTTTTTCTTTTTTGGCCCCTGAAAAAGTACTATTTTCACATGTCAATATCTCGGCGAATATTCAAGATATTTTCATGAATTTTTTTTCAGTGAGTTTTTCATGACGTTGGCAACAATACTCTCATTGAGGTTTTTGCTCTATCTCTTTCAGTTTTTAAATTAATTTTTTAACTTTTTAATTTCGCCGCTAGGGGCGCTGTAAGTCATTTCAGTGCATTCTCCAGGCTCACATACCTAGGGGTAGACCTTACTTCCATGACCCTTGGAGGCGTTGGTTCCGAATAAAAGCAGTGCAACGCAATTTGAAACACCCTGTATAAGATCAATCAATTTAGATCGATGAAACTATTAACAATAAATTTCTATTTAAAAATTCCATGTGCGAAATCCAGATTTGCATCCATAAAGTTCCTTTAAATGATCTTTTAAGCTATAAAAACTTTGCCTAAAGTCGATTTCCGATTTATTACATCCGAGGAATTGTTCATTAAAAGGTAATACACCAATGAAAAGTGTTCATTTTTAGCTTTTTTTCAACTAAAACTTCCCTTTTTATGGGGTCTACAGGTACAACTAGGTCTTTCTATAGGGAGAGCAGGTTGTTGTATACCTATGGACACAAATTTCGTCAAGTTATTAAATATTATAAAAAAAACAATTTTGAAGATTTGATCTAATAAAAAATATTACCCCATTTACTAAGGTCAGGGATCTTTAATGTTGGGCTCTTTAAATGGTCGAAATGTGATTTTAACTCTCGTAGAAAAATTAAAACGTGAATTTTGTCCAATGGTACAATAGTTTCCACTATACCTACTTTTTTATCTCAAACTTTAATTTTAAAATAATTTTAAAAAAAATCTTTTGAAAATTTATGCGTACTATAATTTTATGTGACACTTCTTCTTTGTGTGACTTCTCAACCTTTTTCTCTCTCTCTTTCCTTCTCCTAATATCTGACCTCTTGAAATTTTTTACGTCCCCTCATCCTTGAGAAGTCTATACTAAACAGTATGTGTGGTCACTAAAGTAGTAATCTATCTATTCATCGAAATTAAAAGAAAAACTTACTGTCTTTATACAAAACATAAATGCAGCTAAACATCATTTTCTCATAACACAGTAAGTCAACTCAGCAGATCACAAGTGACTTGAGTAGCATTGGGTACAAAAACCTAGATCCAATCAATTGCAAAAGCACCACAAACCCAGTTCGTGAATCCCGGAGAGAGCGATTCCCTAATCCGGTATTAAACGGGCGCTGGAAAGTTCGCCAACCGCGCCCGGGGTAATAGATGCTGGGTCACGGGTGATCGACGAGTTTCGATTCGCTCTCATCTCTGGCGGGGCACCTGGGGCCGTTCCCACCGCATCTTGCTCTGCGCTAATTATCCTTGTGCCGGGGAAGCCCAGGGGGAGGGGCTGATGTATCGCCGCTCAAGGTGACTGTGGGGGATCTGTTGCTAAATGCGCTCTTCCCGCCACAGTAGTGTCGGACTGTTTTCCGAAACGTTTGGTTGGGGAAATGGTTCGTGGCTCGAAGGATGGAGGAAAGGATTTGAATACTGGGGTTTAGTTTGGGCAGAATGCAGTGTCTGAAAAAAAATCCCTGTATTATTTTTTCTTTCATTTATCTCTCATTTTAAACCTTCTCCCCTATTTCTCTCTCCTCGCTTCTTTTAAATTCTCTTTCTTTTCTATCATTATATTTTTGCTTAATTTTCATCTGTTAACCAGTAGTTCTTTTCTCCTCTTTTCTACATACCTTTTCTTTCTTTCATCTCTTTTGTTAAATCCCTTACCTTTTCTCTTCTTCATTATCTCGGTCTCTCTTTCTCTGTCTCATATTCTATCCTTCATCCAATACCTCATTCATTTTCTCATTTTTGTCTCTTTCTTTATTTTTCTCCTTTGTTTTTTCCAAATTTTCACAATCTTTTTAACTATTCTACACTATTTTTCATCTATTCTCCTGTTTTTCGTACACATTCTCTCTGCCATTGCTTTCTTTCTTTAAAATCCACTTACCCTTTCAATATATATCTCTCTATTATATTTTTCTTTCATTTTTTCCTTCCAATTTTTTTCTATCATCTCTCGCCACTTTATTCCTTCTTTTATTTAAAATTCCTTTATCATTCTCATTTTCAATTATCTTTTTCTCTGTTTATTGTCTTCAAATTACCATTGTATTCTGTATTATTATCCTTTTTTTTTTTCATTTCTTTTTTTCTTTCAAATTCTATGTTATTTCTCTTTCTTTCATCCTTTAAGGTTATATCAAAGCATACCATCTCTCTTTCATTCATATGTTTTCCTTGACTCTTTCATTTAACTGAATAAATCATAACCTTTTTCATTAACTTTAAGATATCGATGTAAAGATTAAACACAAAATTCTATTTAAATAAATACTTTTCATAACTATATAAAAAATTTATAAATGCCCTACCTGGCGTCTCTAATAAATTCGTGATACTTTTGAATAAAACCAAATCCACTAATCAATCTAATAAAGACCTCTTACCAGATATTTCGTGTGACCCAACATAATAATAATAAGATGTTATGAAAAACTCCCTGATTTGTGCAAAACAGAAAAGTTAACAGGAAAATTATTCAAAAATATCCCCATATAAACATATCTATAATGGATACAATAAATGTGCTTATTCCAGTTACTTCTTGATAAAAATATCTTGCTCATTAAACGAATACTCATGCCTCTATGTCAATGATTATATCGCAATAAAATCTTTTCTGTCGGCAAATCTCAATGAATTTCTTCCAAAACTGTTATAAACTGGAAAAGTTTTCATTAAATCTCAAATCGTTTGTAAAATATTAAATTTACAAAAATATTTTTATAAGATCATTTTGGAGCATCCTTGTCTAATTAATCATCACACTGAAATGAAGTTAATTAAAAAAAGTGATAAAAGAAACAAAAAGTGAAAAATTCTAGTTTTGTGATTTAATCTGAACTTTTAGATAATGTGATTAGATGTAAATTTCACTGATACATAATTATTTAATTCAGTTTAAATAATAATAAATTAAATAATACCTATAAAGGCAAAGTACTTGAGGAACAGATAAATAGACGAAATTAAAAAACAACGGTTTTAATTCACAATGTAAAAATAAAAAAAGTTGTTTTTTATGTTAAATAATGCCTCTTTATTTTAAAATGCATGCAAATTCATATTCAATGTAGATACCTCCAATGCGCATGGAGTGGATGTATACATCATTGAACCAGGACAAAAAGATTTTAGGGACCTCTTTTAGTTTTAGTAAATTCTTCAAAGGATCCATTAAAAAATCAAATATAATTTATCAATTCCAAACGGAACACTATTAATGAACTGAAAAATTAAACTTCAGGACTCAAGAACTCGTTTCGAGATTATTTCAAATCAAAATAATACGGAAATCTTTATTAAACTCAGGCGAGAAAATATTCCCTAACCTTCTTTTAAATTAGCAAATTAAATATCAAACATTTTCCTCGAAAAGAATAAAACGGCCGACCGAACTTTCTTTATTAACATTAAAAAATAGTTAGGCACTATAATTGACCAAAGCCTTCCCCCCATCACCCACACACCGTCCGAACAATTCCCCTCAGAGAAAACCCATTCCATCGGCACACCTGCGAAACCTTTTGGAATCCCATTAAAAGACACCTATCTACCGCTCCTAATGAAAACTCCCTTCCGTCCATTAGGGCTAATAAAGGAAGAAAATAATTAAAAGAAGAAAAAAAGGGGAGAGTAACAAAACTTTTCCGCTTTAAATCCGTAAAAGCGTTCCCATCCGCAAAACACTCGCTAAGTGCCTCTCATTAGCCTCGCGCTCTCTCTCTTCTTATTATTATCATCATCATATTGGAGTTGATTAAGATGCTGCTGCGGCGGGTGATGAGTCCGAAAGAAGCATTTAAATGGCGCAAAACATCAAGGGATAAGATGGAGAGGGGGAAAAAAGGAGGGAAGAATCGGAGGTGCTCTTCTTGTGTGTGATGATGGGGGAAAAGCCATTGGTCGATCAATAACGCAAACTGGGTAATTTGTTGGGAGTTGCGAAAGAGGAAGGGGAAGATCAGACGGAAGGTGGGGCGAGCAATCAAGGGTCCGAGTGAGGGGTTTTGAGAGGGTGGGGGCGTCATTTGGCGACTCTATCGCCTCTCGGTTAATTAAACTGCGGGAGTTGGTTCGGATTTGAAGTACAGTCGACTCCGCTTAGTATGATCCTTTTTTTCAGTAGAATGATAACAATATCTGCGCTCTTAAAACGACAGTCTCAAAAATGAGTAAAAATTACTCAAATCTGAGTATTTTACGCACTCATACAGGCTCAGATCCAAATTTACTCAAATTTGAAAACATGCATGTACATTTTTGAAACAACATGCAAACACATGCAAAACATTTTTGAAAATGTGCAGATACTCAAAAATAAAGCATCATGTACGCATTTTTCAATTCGTTCATGACATTCTTATAAAGATGGTGTAATGTGTTGCAGTTATGATGACCATATAGCCACGTTACTTAGACATGGGGAAGTAGACCAGTAAGTTGAGTTGCGACGTCACAACGTTGTGTTACACGTTATCCTACCAACTTAACCCATTAACGCCCAAATTATTTTCGATCGAAGAAGCAAATTCGAACTTTAGCCCATCCCTATTACAAAATAAATGAAGCAAACGCAAAAAACACAGGGTATTAGGATTGAGGGATGTTTTCTCTTGCCATATGTGCAGTTTCGTTACTGTTGGGTGAATTTAAGGTAATTTAAGAGAGCATTTATATGAACCTATATTTAGCGTTCTAGAAATAGATCACTGGGGGGAGCGCTAATGGGTTAATGTTACTTTCTATATTGCAAATATTTCAATTTTCAAATATAAACTAAAAATAACCATAATTTGAGTGAAACTGAGTATGTCTAGTGTTGTTTCAAAATTGAAAGCATTGGGATCGTCATATTATTTAAACCAAAAAGTTTCATACCAAAATGAGAACATCGATTTACTCAAATTTGAAAGTCATTTCTCTCAGTGTGGTTGATAATAATAAACGATTTGGTACTAGATAATTTCAAACAGTATAAAGATTATTTACTGTTTTGTGTAATGGTAGATCTTAGATACTATTTTTTCTCTAAAGGGATTTGATTGCTAGAGTTTGGAGGATTAGTGTTACATTGTAATGTGCCAATGTTTTCTCTTTTAATATTAATTGCCAGTTTCTATAGAATATATATTTTTGTAGTCTACGAAAATAGTTGGAGATTATCATAGTGATTTAAACCATTGGCATTTTAGATAGATGTTTTAAAAGTTTCTTTTTAAGATAAATTTTTATGTATAAGTTGAATGATAAATCTACCTATTAAAAAATTCCTGAAAAAAGAATAGTATCTTTAACAATAGAAATATGAAAAATACCGATACAAATACTTAGCTAGAAAAATGACAAGAAGTTTCAGCCAGATATAAATAAAACATTCTAATAAATTATTTCTAATGACACTTTATTAAATGACTTAATACATCAAAAATACTTACACATCATAGAATACATCGACGAAAAAATTACAATCAGTATATCTGTATAAATATAAACTAAAGCTTGTCTGCCGTCACTAGGCGGTAAGAGCCTTTTTTGCATTGTGGAAGGCAGAGAAAACCGGTTTTCGACCGCCTGGTTTTCGACCGACAAGCTATAAGAGCGTTTCTAAATTGCATTAAATAAGATATTAACTTTACATTTAACACATTTTCGTTTAATAACTCCTCACACTAAAAATGAAACGCCATTTTTATTCAACACTTTCAAAATTGGTTTTGATAACTAGTAAAAACCAACACTCACCCTTACCTACAAACCACCATTCCTTCAATAATTTTTCAATTAACACACAACA
Organism: Tetragnatha versicolor; assembly: GCA_024610705.1. Classification (NCBI taxonomy): domain Eukaryota; kingdom Metazoa; phylum Arthropoda; class Arachnida; order Araneae; family Tetragnathidae; genus Tetragnatha; species Tetragnatha versicolor. The sequence continues at coordinate 7,401,542 of JANDEH010000006.1, read as the reverse complement.
TCCAAAATCAAAATACTCACCTCCATTCTTTACAGCCCGCCGCTTAATAGGCCTCCCTTGGCGCGAAAATTGGCAGAGTGACAGGCGGGATGCTGCAACCCCTCCCCTCTTAATGACAGCCGGAGCCCCGAAGGGTCAGCTTTGATCTCTCCCAACAGATTAATTCTCCACCACCGCCCCATTAACACCCGTTCGGATTTTAACCCACCTCGGACGGTCATTTGCGGGGGTCGCCCTCCCATCTTTTCCGCATTTAAATTCGAACGATGGCCGGTTTTATCCATCAGGTGCCCGTCTTTTGGGGTTGCGCAGCGGAATCCCTAAGGGGATTTTTAATTGTCGGTGGACGATCGAATTGCCGTTCAGGTGGTTGGTTTATGGAGGGCTGATGCCTCGATTCGTCTCGATGGAGTTTTAAAATTTACAGTGTGTGTGTTTGGGGTCTGAGATTTTTGAATAATTAGTTGGCATGTCTGTGAACTGCAGATGGGTTTGGTTGGAAATGATTGTAAAGTGTAAAAATATGGAGAAAACTTTGAAAATGTATCTTTGAACTATCTATTTGAAAATGTTTTACTCATTGCTGTAATAGTCCATCGGAAAAGAGATACAAGAAAAACTGAAATGCTTTAATAACATATTTGGTGATATTATTTAGCAGGAAGGCATTATTTTAGTGGGTAATTTTAACTTACAGGTAAATACTTGGTATCAATTAAATAAAAACGTACTGTTAGGGGGATGATGTTTTTCTTAAGTAAAAAATTCCCTAAAAGAATTAAATAAACTCTAAAAACATAGTTTTGTTCAGCTTTTAAAACAAACATGGGTGTGATGAACTTCGTGATTTTATTTGTATAATGTAATGTTTGCGTGCTTAAATAAAATAAGAAAATTTACGACAGCTAAATGAAATTCTCCCAGTTAGAGGAAGTAGATTCCTTTTATACAAAAAAAGATGGAATCCGAAAAGTCCAGCATTCATCTTTTTCATGTAAAAATAAGTAAATGAATACGATCTCTTTTTAGCAATAGTGTTTCAATGTGTGTGTTATGGTCCAGAAAGCTTCAATATCATCCAAAAATTAATTATAAAAAATGAAAATTTCAATAAGCATATTTGGGGAATGGTGTAGATCATGGGATAACATATTAACATCAAGTATTAAAAATATCTTTTGAAGGGGAAACATAATATGACGAACACACTATGTATATAACAATATCGTGGAAAATGTGGCTTCGTAGCAATATTAGGCGTAGTTGTGCCCTGTAGCCCTGACGTATCGTTTCGCAATTAAATGTACAAATTTTTGGGTAAAATGTGAGGGTATTTTTATTTTCCCTATTCATTTCCCTATTCATTCCAACCAAATGCTTTTTCAGAAGCAATCCTCAGAAACATTAAGATTTACTAACCTCCATCCAAACAGATAACCACAGGCCCATAGAAACCAGCAACTCACTCAATCTAATAGAATACAATTGCGCATTCAACCACAATCGCCGCCAAACTGCCCGATGCAATCACACCGATTCGCAGCGGTCCATGGGAATCCATAGCCCGAGTTAACGGAATTCATAAACATGCTCTGCTAACGCTATTAGCCGGGCGATAATCGGAAATTAATGAACATCGGCCTCTTGGGAGTGAACAGCCCACGTTCGCGCCTCGCAACCAGTCAATGGCATTGCTGGTGCAGGGGAATCTAGTATCGAGTGTGAAATTTGAATGGCCCTGATTTAGGGGGTGATGGGGAGCATTGATCTTGGTTGATAGATCCAGTGGGTTTGGTTTGGATGGGGAATAAAATGGGTTTAGAATTGATGGTTTAGGAAATATCCCCTTCAGTTCAAATATTATCATGCATAAGTAAGAAAAAAAGCAGAACTCCATCAATGTTTTTTAAAGTTGAAGTTGAAATTATTTTAAAAATTAAAAAAAATTAATTCATCAATCAAAACAATTGTTCGTTATAGGAACAAGGATGTATCTGTAAAGGAGTTGCCATTTTAATATTAGATACCAGGATTTATTAGCTCTTCTTTCCTGTCTGTCCCGGTAGAAATCGATTTTACACTTACTTCCCGATGAGTTAGCGGCTTAAAACCTTACACATAGTTCAAATGTAGATGACGATGTAATATTACACTTAAGGGTTTTTTGTTAAATTAATAAAAGGCAGATAACTATGATTGCAACAAAAACTTTTTAAAAACCATGATTCTTAAAAGGACTAAAAAGAATAAGAAAATTTTTCCTAACTTTTTTCAAAACAAAAAACATATAGATAATATATTAAATAAAGAGTGCGTGGAGTAGCTGATGAGTTATCTATCGCATAATCCCCTAGTTTTTCGTTTTACAAGAAGTTAAGAATAATTACTTTATTTTAGTTTATTTAAGAAAATAATGTTTTTAAAAAGAATTTTTATTTCAGCAGTTATGCTTATAAAATATTTATTTGTAAGAAACCTTTAAAAGAAAAAATTGTGTAACCTTGTGGTACTAAATTTCAAATAAAGATCCTAATGGGTGTGGAAAATAAGGGTTTTGAAATCTTGAAATATATATTCATTACCCTCATATATTGTAGTAATGAAGGATAAAAACTAAATTGTCGTGTGGAACTTTAAAAAGCCACATAATAGGATCTTTTTTTTCAAAGATGTAGTGAAATGAAACAAGAAAATTTTATTTAGACCTTTTGGAAATAAAGAGTAGGTTAGATTTAAATGCGAATAGATGAATTTATTTTCGGGGTTAATTTGTGAAATGTCATTAGATAATAACTGAGTTTTCCTGAAATTCGTTAAATTAAGCACTTCACAGTAATGTACATTTGAATTTAGTAATAAGAACATTACTTATTCTAAAACTGTTTATACCATGAACACAAAAACTTCATTTAGAAAGCATTTTCCTAAACTCTTCAACCTAATAATTTACTCTCGAAAATGAATCCAAAGCTCACCGCCCGAAATAAGTTCCAACTAAATGCTAAACCAACTTTCTGAAAAATAGCAGCAATTAAAAGTGTTTATTTTTAAAGAACGCCATTAGATTACCTCCAAAACAAACCTAAACTTTCACGCTTAAAATTAAAACTCATTCCGCTCTTCGAACAATTAGATTTATGCTAAGAGTCACAACAAAGCTGGAAAACACCAAAAGAGAAAAAAGGAAGCGTTCTGCACCTAATTAGTCCACACCCTTAATGAACCCTCCGCCAGGTCATTAACACGCCATATCTTTTAATCAACCCCACCTGGCGGAAACAAACTAACACATTTCTTTTCACGGTCGTGATTAATATCCCTCGCGGGGATTATTAATAAACCCCACCTCTCATCTCGCCTCCATTAAACCCCATCCAATTACACCCGACGCCTCCGAATTAACTGTAACCGCCGCCGCAAAAATAATAAAAAAAACAACGTAAACACTCGAAAGAAGCGAGAAGAGGAGAAAGAAGAAGAGGCGAAAACCTAATTTTTATTCCACGTAATCGCATTCCCCCTCCCTTTTTGTTTGTTTGTTTTTTTCTCCGCCGGTTTCCCGTGACATGCAGTGCAGCCCCTTTTACGCTTGGGAATTTAAAAGCCGTTATTGACAGCCTCGGGTCGTGATTGGGCGAGGGTAATGGAATGGGTGCGCGCGCAGGCTGTTCCGCGGGACGACGGAAGTGTGAGTGTCTTTCCCCCTTTCCCATCTTTTAACTTGAGGGATGATTGGGTTTCCGAGGGTTAGATGAGGGGCCCTTGCGTCTATTGATTGCGCCTTTTTTAGAGGTCTAGGTTTAAATTTGATACGAGACTCCATTCTTTTCTTATTGTAAACTGAAAAACATCCCATTGAAAAGAATTTACACTAAACCAGTAACTAAAATAGTGAGTTTACTGGAATCCGGTCACGAGGATTTCATCTATTGTACAGGAATTTTTCAACCTGTAGCGAATAAATATTTATAACCAGCCATAAAATAGTTTTATTAATTCACTTGATTATTTTGTTAAAAAAAATCATGTATTTTTTAATTGGGTATAAATAAAAGCCTAATAACACCAAATTAAATAAGTATTAACCCCCTTTTAAGCGTAAAATGTATTTTAGAATATTACCTCAATACTTCAATAACGATCGCTTCGAATTCGATCTGCAAACATAATATGTTTGAATGTATGTCACCAATTGAAAGCTGAATCAGTAGAAAAGGGATATTATATTATAATATCCCTTTTCTACTGATTCAGCTTTCAATTGCTAATTAATTTAATATCATTCCCTTAAGATAAATTCTTTATGTACTCATGTAGATTTTTCATGTTAGTAGTAAAATATAAAATGTTTTATAGATATTTTACACTTATCTAAAATGAATAGTCAGTTTGAAAAAGGAACATGTCCACAAAAACCAAGTTTTGAGAAAATCGGGGGGGGGGGGAACCTGTATAACTAATGGAATACTCATTGTGTAACCACCAAATTTTTCTGAAAAATTTGGACCCTTTTGAAAATACAGAACACTCATCAAAAAAAGTATATTAAAAATATTGTACAGTTAGAAAATTTTGATAGACTCCTTTTTATAAGCTTAAAAAACTTAACTTAAAAAGTTTTAAACTTATGAAAATAATCTTAAAAATCCTATCAATTGACAATTAAAATGTATTCATGCTTAGTTCAAAGCGACGAAGTGAAAAAGAGAAGGACTAAGAAAAATAAATTGAAAAGTAATATGAAACTGTGAACCATTAAGGAAGTTAAATGAATATCAATGAAGTTAAACATTTATTGGATAAAAAAGTTCAAAGAACTTTCAAATTAATAACAAATTTTATGCTAGCTTAGTTTTAACAGCACAAAGAATCAGAAAAAAAACAAGTTCATTAAAAAAATTACAAATTACAAATCATTACAAATTATTATAAAAATGCAAATTCAAGGGGCTATATTTGTCTTTAGGGGGTTGTTATTTTTTCCTTGGAAGCTTGAAGATTTTTTTACCACAAAAACCAAATTTGGGCCTATTTGCTTTTTTATACCAATTTTGACTTTGGTCTTTATTTTCTTTTTAAACTGGTGATTTAAATTTCAAATATAATTTTAAAATGTGTTTCCATAAAAATGCGTTATTAAAAATTTAAATACTTTGATCTCTTTAAATTGTCAATCGTTAATAATTGCTACAGATCTCGGAAACCAACCCGTCATAAATAATTACATGAGTTTTCACCACAAAAAATCCCACATTTTTGTACTTAGGAATAAAAATTTAGATACAGCTATTCTTTTCACTGCAATAGAGGTTAGTTGTGTAAACAAATTATAAAAATTTAAACTTTTTTTCTCTTAAACGTCAATGTTAAATAAGAATGAAAAAATGTTTTAGAATTTTTCATATTATAGATAACTATAAGAAAACACTGTTATTGAATTAACTTATTTTCTTTAATATAGAATTCAATCCAATAATTTAGTTTTAATATTATTTTAGACAAAAATAGGCATTTATGACACATTTCTCCTCTTTTAAGCTAGTTAAAATTTTAATTTTTACCTTTATTCGAAATATCCTATTTTGATAAAAAAAATTGCTCATAAAAGCATTCCAAAATAGTTTCCTAAAAGAAACATAAGGTGAAACTACAAAAAAACTGATAAAACCCGATTGCACACTCTAGGAAAGCTTTTCCGAAAGATAGCTTTCTTACGATGCTCTTGATCTGTAAAACTAGTTTTTTAGTTAGATTACTTTTATTGCGGAGAAAAAAAGAACACAAGTTTAAAATAAGAGAATAGCGAAAGGGGATTTTAGAGAATTACGAGTAGTATTACTTTATTATAGAGAGAATAGTAATAGATATTAATAAATTTTAATTGTGGATGGCTAAAAATGTATTAAAAAGGTATTTAAAGCATTTCTGCTCCTTTTAATAAAATTAAATTTTACATCTCAATATTGGATGACCGGTTTATTTTTATTAAAACCATTATTTGGAACATCTAAGCAAATTAATAACAGGTTTTTTATATTAAAAGTGAGTAATGTATTTTTGAAACTTCTACTCTTTTCTTTCACGCATATCCTAAGTTTCATTCTCCATTTCATAAAAAAATAAAAGATTGCGGAATCAAAACCAACAATGTTATCTGTGTACAAAAAATATTTTATACTCGTATATATGTGTCTTTTTATTTGAAATTTGTAATAGAAACTTTTTTTTCTAAGTAAGAAAGTTAATAAATAAGTCAATAGTGAGAAATTGGATTGAAAATCCGGTCTGAATGTAATTGAAAAATAATATTTAATGAAGTTAAAAACAGTTAGTATGATGTTAAAACAGTTACTTTAAGTATTTAATTATAAAATCTCACGTGAAAATCGACATCTAAATTATCAAAACAAAATAGTTGGTTTGAATGTGACATTAAATAGCACCATAGTCACATTATCTGACCGAAAGACATAATAGTAAAAAAGTTAAAGGATAATATCTTAGAATCTTTTTCTAAACTAAAGCAACTAATAGTTTTGTTTGAAACGGTACCTATTGTCCACAAAACCACTCCGAGTGAAAAGTAATAGACCGCAAAAGGAAAGGGGGCACTAAAACAAAGTAACTGCCCCGCACAGCTAAAACAACTCAACGCTCCCAAACCACACAAATTAAGGGCCATTCGTCTCCCTGCAAAGGAGGGGCCAAACACAGAGAAATAATTGCTTCTAAAACCGACGCAACAAACGATAAACCGAGTCTTCCACCCCCCTCAAAGCTATCAGAGCGAAGTGACGTCCCGCAAAACACCCCTTTTCCGGGGCGACACCTACCACTTAGAACAGCGCCCGTTCCTCCAATGAGCGAGGGCCGCCGCGGTGGGCGTGGCGCCAGGAGGGGGCGGTCCCCCAATTAGTCCGATCGATCCCTTGACACTTCCCCTCCCTGCTAAACTGCCGGGAGATTGGGTATTAGCGGTAAATTAGGTGGCGGCTTTGGCAACACGCACTCGGCGAGTTCAAAGGGTCGGCTGCTGCTACTGGTGTGTGTCATCAGAGGGGGTATCTTCTCCTCGTGCTCGCTCTCTCTCGCTCCCGTGTTGTGTTCGATGGAGTAATTGAAAGAGGTAGGTTTGGAGAGCATGTGGTTCATGTTGTTGTCTGTTTGTGTTGTTGAGAAAGTGGATTTACTGTGTGAAAAGAGAATTCACTAATACTTTGAGTTAAAGGTTAACCAACTTATTTTAAAGGCAAATTTGTTTACTTAGTACTAAAAAGTTATAAATAGATATTAAATTTATGCGATATCTTCATAATTTATTAAACTAGCAATAGTTAAATTTTGTTTAGAATTATAATTATTTTTTATATGAGGGTTGCGATAATTTTTCATTTATAGACAGGACTTTTCCTTAAATTTATTCATTTATATCGTGATAAAACAGTTTGTAAATCAAGAAGCTGTCAAAAATGATTATTCTTACACGACATTTACATATCCATTGAAGGATCTGTAAGTTTATGAATCGAATTCAATGGAGTTAAAAATAAAACTAGCAATGATGTTTGCAAAAGAATTTTAACCAAACATTAATTTGAATTTCTTGCTTTTAATAACATCTTGAAATAAATATTTTGTTGGCGAGAGCAAAAAAGCAATAAGTATGTTGATGTTGTTTTAAATAAGAAAGAATATAAATTCTTGTGGATTTTTAATAGATATTATCATTATATTTCCATGACCATTTTAAAAATCTTTATCATATTTAGATTTTAAACAATTACACGGATATCTAGTTTATTTGTCGAAGACTAATGCACAACATTTTATTCACGAGTAAAAATACTTTATTATCCTCTGATTTATTTAATGAATACTGCTTTAATTATGATTCAGTTAGTCACCTTGCTTTGATTAAAACTCTTTATTCCAGATACTTTGATAATACCATCTTATTCTAAACTGGTTTTTTTTCGGCCAAGCCAAATAATTAGTTTTACATTTTTATAAGTTTACACATAAAAAATCCTTAAATGTAATTCTTGATGAATGACAACATTTTTATTGAACCAGATATACTTTTTATTTGAAGAAAAATACATTGATTTTAAATAGAACAGTGCATTTATATTAAAACTCACGGAAATTTCATTTTCGAAGAGGAAATACTAGTTTATTCTGTACATTTGATGTGCACTATTTTAGCTAGAATTAGTTTTAGTTTCTGTAGTGTTTCTATAAGTCTATTTTCCCCAAAATTAATTCATATAAAAATAGTTATCTATTTAGTTAAGTTAAGCATCAAATCGCAACCAAGCAATAAATCTATTTAGCCAATTTTCTTTCTTTAACCTTCCTACCCTCTTGAAAAAATAGTCACATATTCCCCTCGTGGGGTCTCTGAGGACCCCATGCGTAAAACATGCCTATGACTCTAATAAAGGTTAAAAATTCCTTAAATGGAGAAGAATTGTCATTTTTTATTTCTAGAAAGATGCTTCAGAATAATTTATCCAATTTTTTTGGTATTTTTCTCATTTTTTCGTCTTATTACGGCTTAATTGGGTTTCTTTTGATACACGTTTTTTATAACATCTGGACCTTCAAACAAGAATTAAATTACAGAAATGAACTACATTGAAGTTGTTTTACTTAAAATATTTATAATCACACTGTTTAAAGCATACTAGTTGATATACCCGGTCTTGCACGGGTAGAATTTAGTAGTTTATTTTAAACGATTTATGAAGCTGCATAGATTCTCTATTCTGCATTATCAGCTACCTGTCACCCCAGATTAATTTATTTAGTATTATGAAACATGTAAAGTTTGGATTCTTCTTTTTAAAATTGAAATAATACAAAAAAAATGATCGGTTCAGATTTCTTAGTGAAATCAGTATCTCGCTTGCTTATGTAAGTTTTAACATAAAATTGGTTTTTTCTTGATAATTCTTCGAAATCACATTCTGGACTTCCGTAAACACTCATAAATATTTGAAAGCATTCTTATTTTTCAAAGAAGACTGAATATAAAAACCTATTTACAATCAACCATGAATTTATATTGTTTTTGTAAAGAATGTGTTCAACAGGAAGTAATGGCGACAGTTGTCTGAGTTTTTTTTGCTACAACTGTTAGATACTCAAAAGATTTCTATAAATAGCATATTTTTCTTAGAATGTGAATAAAAAATTTAAGAAATAGCGAGTGATTCAATGTATTTAGCCGCAATCTTCTTTTTGTAAAAAAAATGACAATTTCTACGAAAATATCTTTCTAATATTTCTCCAAACGTTCTAAACAAACATGCAAACCTTTTTTTATCTATAATACAACAAAAAATAAAATACTAAACTTTATTTGATACTGTTTTACCGCCATTCATGGCTGGGGTCTCAGAAGACCCCAGAGGGGGAATATGTGACTATTTCTCCCAAGACACTTAAAAATGGAATAATAACTCCAAAATTTTTACCCATTGTAAAACTTTGCGTAATTAAGGAATAGTAGCATCGGAAATTGTCAAAACAAAAATGCATGGGAGATATCAAGCGTCAAAGTGCTTCTGGGGTCGAAAAAGACCCCAAACGGGTAGGAAGGTTAGACAAGAACATACAAATTTGTAAATAACGTTTAAATAATATTCAACTTAAATTGATTATTCATCCATTAACTCTTGGAACTTAAGTTAAAAGTAATAAAACTTAAGTTAACAACATAAATTACTAAAGCAGAAAAAAACTATTTTAAACTGTCGTTTTTCTCAAGGACTTGGCACTTCAAATGACTCAATGATTTGTTTATTTCCCATACTATTTGTTTTTTCTTATTTGATAAGTATAAACATTTTGTTAAAAATATTATTCTAATTTATGCAACAAAAGTATTAAGCGTATTAAAAGTACTCTCAAGCCTTAAATTGACTTGAAAATTTATTGCTTAAACCAATAGTGATTAAATGTAAAAAAGTTTATAATGTTCCGCGTTTTTCTAGTCGAATCGTTCTTATTGGTTCTGCATCCAAGTTAGAGAGGGAAGAAAAAGTGTAATTACTTTAGTGAGATAACACAAACAGCTTTTTATAGATTGATAACCCTAAATTAATGGTTAAATACCAGTTTTTAACATTTTATAGTAAAGATCATTAACTTTCGAGAGGAACACATTTTTGTGCTTTATTTTTAATTATAATATAAGAAATATTTTGCTATAATTAGGTTCATCGGCTACGATCCATTGGCTCATTTTGCATATTATCTTTCTCTGAAACATAATATTGTTTTGTAGGTAAAGTTTAAATAATATTCAGCTAAAATTGATTATCAATCCACAAAACAAATTGAAAACATTTAACTCATCACTGAAGTCACAAAAGCGAAAAAAAAACTATATTAACCTACTTTTAACACTTGGTACCTCAAATTTATTGATTTGTTTAAATTTTACATCTTTGCACATTATAATACTTGATTACTGATATTTATTAAATTTATTTTAATTAACTTCATAAAGGTGTAAAAGTTTTGAGATATGGACAAAGGCGCCATTGTCTTAAAATTGTATACGGTTGTCTTATTGTATGGGAAAGAAATAGGTGATACTAGAATTGAACGGTACCTGAAAATCGTGGCAACATGTAAAACCCGATAACTTGGGAGAGACAACTCTAGGCGGACTCGCAAAGAGCAATAAAGCCCCTTCTCGTGTTTCTCAATAGTGAGTATTATGGGTGTAAAGTATCTGACAGAGGTCAATAATTTCCCTTCTCTGTTCATCGTTAAAGGAAGGAAGTTAGAATTTAATGTTATGCATAAATTAAGATTGGCCCTACAGAAACCCTTATAGCTATTAGTGCCTTCTTTTCCCGTGTTTTGAACAATTTCAATTTATGATTATTGTTAAGGGTTATTAATAATTCGGGATATAATGCTCCAAAAAAGTATTATCCAACTTATTTTTATTGCAGTATAACGAGATGGGGTTTATTATCAAATCTATTATCAACTTTCAATCAGTAGGGTACCGAATCAATATTAATTATTGTGGGGACGATATCAGATCATAAGGTACTATACTCTTTTATAATTTAACATAGTTCATACTTAAAACAAGATAAAATATGGTGTTAAAAGATCGATTTATTAAAAATTTCTGAAACATTTATTTAAAATGCGATATCATGGGTGATTTAATTAACAACTGATGGTTTATAGTCTAACGAAAGTTTTTAGATAAATAGGGAAAAACGAAAACGGTACGGTTTTGAGTAATTTTTACAACCAGAAGGACATTAGTTTCGTTTTTAAGTGTAAATAAAATGCTATTTCTTACAACAACCCCAGTTGCACTTTTTGATTTTAAGTTAGGGGGGAGGGATTTTCTTAAAGTCTTGTCAATATAGAGGTAGGGGAGATTCTTGTGCCTCCTAACAAATTTTACCAGTTTCACAAGGTTTTATCATATTTTAATGTCTATCTATATGAATTGAAAATTTGTTAAAACCACCTCCATTTAAATGATAATTACTTTTAAAAGAAAGAAAACATTATTTATAATACTAGGGGGCTACCACCCCCTGCTCGCTATCGCTCGCCAACCCCCGTTAACTGCTGACGCAGTAACTTTTGGACCGCTTCACAATTCCCCACAAAACCCAGCTCACTGCACTTACTCACTTTATAAAACATTTTTAACACAGGGGTAGTACTTCTCCGTGGTACTCTTTCAAAAATGGCGAATATTTATTCAGTGGTGGAATTTTATCATTTCCTTTATGGTAACATGAATTGGCGGATCGCTTTATAATTCTAAGAAAGGTTCATATATAGTTCCCGCTAAATATGAACCTTCCCTTAATGTTTCAGTGCTTCCCTTAATGTATCTGTGAAAAACACATTACCTTAGGGAAATGGGTAAAAAAATGTTTACATTGCTCTGTTGTTAATTTTCTTGGGGTTGAATTCCGTTATAGTTCCCGCTAAATATCACTAATCTCTTTTGGACACTATAAAGTATAAATATTGCTAAATTGTTTCAAATTCATAGATTAAAGTGTTTAATTAGATCTATAACTATTCAGTTTATCATTAAAAATTAGAAAAATTGGTTTACATTTGAATATTGAGCGTTCGAAAGAGCTGGCGATATTTAGCGGGAACTATAACGGAATTGAACCCCAAGAAAATTAACAACAAAGCAATGTAAACATTCTTTTACCCATTTCCCTAAGGTTATGTTTTTTCACAGATACATTAAGGGAAGCATTGAAATATCTCAGGAATAAATTTAACTTTCTTAAAATTTGTAATGATTGACTGTTAAAAATGTAGTATTTATCTTAAACATCGCGAAAATTTAGAATTTTATCTTCATGAGAAACAAACTTCGAAGTTGTGTCATTTTCATAGCAAAGACACCGAATGTCAAGACTTCCAACATTTTCATCCTTATTTCTAAAACATTCACCCGTGTTATTTAGTTGTTTGCGTTTTGTCATTATGAAATAAAGAGTTACATTTTACTACCTTAAAAAACATACTTGCAAAAGGATATAAAAAATAAATGCAAAATTCAAAATTTCCGAAAGCGAGTGTATATTTTATTGTAAATATAGTAATGATTAGGTTGCCACAACTACAAAGATAAATATAAAAATATTAATTTGTTATTTAAAAAATAAAAAATAAATTAATTATATATAAGTTTAAGATATAATGAAAACCATTTGAACAACAATTAAACCCTTAGTGAACAACAAAAATATAAATAATGTTAAAAATAACACAAAATATATTTTTTAAATTCGTGTTATAAATAGAAAGATGATTATTTAATCTATTTGAATATTAAAAAACCAGTGAAATATGTTTTCAATTGTTTTAAAATTCATAGTTTCTTGCTTTGTAACTGCGACCTTATCCGAAATCTAAAAAAATGGAAATATTTTAAAATTGAGATTTTTTTTAGAAATTCTAAAGGCACTTTGCACATCCTCAAAAGAATCCGGACAGTTTGATACCAAATATGTCTTATACGGATCAGTAATTAAAAAGCCTTTCTCTGGAAAGCGTTCACCAAAAACTTTTTTTTGAATAGAGAGATATAGTATCAGCATTTTTTGCATACATTTGAAACAGACGGATTTTGAAATAAAAGACAAAAACACTTACCAACCCTACTCAATATGTGATGTGCTCAGAAACCATAGGTAAATGCTATTGTTTACTTATTTTTCATTTTTGGTGACCGTTATCATATTGAAAATTTCAACAGAAACAGCAAGTTATGCTCCGTTATCTTTAAATTTAATTGCTCAAAAGTATTTTAAAAAAGGTTGATATTATAATTTAATTAAATACTGTATCCAATTTAATTAGGTTTTTACTCCTTAAGAATGTGCTTTGAATTATAAGTATTAAAAAACAAGATAGTATAGTTTACTTTTTACTTCCCCCTTTGCCTTGAATCCTTGTGGAGCTTGGTAATTCCAAGTGGCACCCCATGACAACAACAAACACAACTCTTTACTTGAATATATGGTAATTCAATGTTTACACAATGAATGTTTACAATGTAACTAATGAATGTTTTTGAATACAAAAAGCATTAAAAAACGTATTACTAATTCAGGAATGAAATTTAATTTCTTTTATTAAACGTAGCTGTGTTAAATTAAACTACTAGGCATTGATAAAAGTTCAACTTTTGAGAAAAAGAAATATTTATTTCCATGTGAACATAAATTTGGAAATCGGTCTTATCAAAAATGTGTTTAAGCACGCAAGATGAGCATTAACTCCGACAGAAGATATTTCAGACCTACATTTATCATTTAATTTAGACAGGTTCACACAAAGCATCATTCTGTTATGATAGTTTGTTTCAGTTCATAACTAACAAATTAAACTTTTACACTCCAGTGTTAGTAAAAAATATAATCCGCAATATTTAAAAAATTTAGAAAATTTTTTTTAAAAGATTAAGATGTAACTTCAATAAAATTTTTATCACAAACCATATCTTAAAATTTTACTCTTCAATCTTCTGTTTTCGCCTTTTATCGTTAATATTTTACTTAGGGAAATAATAAAATGGTTTACCGAAAGGAAAAAGTATTCTATACCCAGAAAAAAACTTAATTCCGCTAATTTTTGTACTTGATAATTAAAAAAAATTACACCAATGAGAGTTGTCTAATTGTAAAGTGCAAAACATGGGGAAAATAATAAACGAAAATCACTTTTTGATAGAATGACTTTTATATAGATGAATTCAACTGTGTGACTTCACAAAAAGCCCTTGAGGAATAGACTAACGTTGTTGAGAGAAGTCACAGTTTCAAAATTGAGTAAATCGATGTTTTCATCTTGTTATGAAACTTTTTGTTTCAAATTTGAAGACCCAATGCTTTCAATATTGAAACACCAGACATACTCAGTTTCAAACAACTCAATAGTCACCACTCAAATTATAATTACTTTTAACTTATGTTTGAAAATTGGAACATACTGGAAAACTGACAAATACTCCAATTTTTGGTGTGACTTTGCAATATAGCACCCAAATTACTTCTAAAATTAATCTTCTCGTGACACTCGTCGCACTTCGATTTATGAGAATGCCAGGCACTAACTCAAAAATAAGCACTTGATGTTTCATTTTTGAGTATCTGCACGTTTTCAGAAATAAGTAATGCATGTTTTCAAATTTGAGTAAATTTGACTCGGAGCCAGTTTGAGTATGTGATATTTTTAGATTTGAGTAATTTTTACTCAGTTTTGAAACTATCGTTTTAAGAGTGTAAGGAATATCAATATACAGTGAAGTGCTCAGGGGGCTTTGGTCAATCTTTCTATTGAACTCATCTGTAATTAATTTCACAATAATTAAATGAGGAGGTTTAGTAAAAAATAATTAAAAAATTTTTTATACATTTTTTATTTTAATTTATGAACAAAGCCTTATTTAAGTATAAATTTTTTAAAAACAAGTTAATTTTAAATTAAATACGTATTAATTTTTTTAAAGTTTTTAAATAGAGTAATCACTCACAACAAAGTTTGTAAAACAAATAAGAAACAAAGCTTCAACAAACGATAATAACTCGGCTGAAATAATGACTTTTGGAATTAAAAAATTTGTTTTATCCTTTAAAGTCTGTTTAGAGAAGTTTTTATGTATAACTCAGCTGAAAATATTTTATTACTCTTCGGGCCGACTCACCAACCTTCTGTTAAAGAGAAACGCAAGTTAGCGTTAAGCGTAGATTAAACTTTCAGTTATATAATCGGTAGGGTCTGATTAGAAAATTTAAGTTCCAGTTAGTGAATTCCTTTTTCATGAAAACATAAACAGCACATAATAACTTCAATTTTGATTATTTTTATTGATTTAATTCTCAATTATTTTTGAATATTTTGAAACCAACTCGACTAGAGTTCTTTTTTCAGAGGTAATTAGTGCCCCTGCATATCTTCATTTGAGAGGAATTAGTTTGATTCTGTGTGCTGTAATGTATGTTTGTGTTATATATTGACAAATAAAAGTAGAAGTGGAAGTTTCAGGACACAAATGTATTTTCAACCAATCACGAAATTCTACGTCGAAATAATCGATATGATAATATGAGCTTTTTAATCTTTAATTTAACGACGAAAAGTTAACTGGAGGTTTCGTTGGTAAGACGACTGTGAATTTTAAACTCTGGTTAATTTCTACGTCCGTTTAACTAAACGAAGATTAGAAGTTGGTGAGATCGAGCCTTAGAAACTTATTAATTTTCAATTATTAATTCTTAATTAAAAATTATTAATTTTTAAAATCACCTCCTTCTTCACTTTCAATTTCAATTCAATATTTTTTCAGACCGTCTTCAAATTAAAAAGTGATTTTATCTACTAACTAACGGCATAATTTAATGAAATTCGGCTAACATGGTTTTGGGCGGGTGCCGGTGCAGCCGAATATGTAATAATAGTTGAAAATTTCCCGTAGAATAAAGAAGTTGAACGATGCCCATTTTCGCTGGCGAACATTGTCCTCTAGCGAGCACAGTTTACATTTACCGACATGGGTTCTTATAAAAATCTTGTTTGTCATGGCATGACAGACCTGCATGTTAGTTTGGTACCAATTTTTTCAAACATAAGACAACCTGTAGTTTTGAGATAAAACACGGCGAGACATTCTGAATGATAAACATTTTTTAATATCTTTTAAAGGTCCCAGATAATTTGTACTACACTAGCCAGGGACTATTTCTGTTTTTCCTTTCAAGTGTTTGTGTCATTCGCTTTATTTCAAGGGTTTCAGCCAACAATATTCCAGTATTGGAGCAGTCAAAATGGTATTGGTGACTAAGCATGACATGGCTTTGCCCTAATATCATTATAGCACTTTACCTTTTAGAATTTTAACTGTGCGCCTTTTTATTCTCTCAGAAATTATAAGAAAATAAGGTTTTGTATTTAGGTGATCCTGTTCAAAAAGACCATTTCCAAATGGGTGAGGGAAAAAATCCTGCCAGAAGTTTCTACTTTTTTTAAGGTACCATAAAAATTGCTTAATCGAAAAAATAGTGAGTCTGCTTAGTAATAAGAAATCTTAATGTAATCAAATTAATTTATTTTTATGAAAACGTTATTTTATGCATTGCAGTAAGTATCATATTAAATTTAAACTAAATGCGTATAAAAGTTCGAGGCAAATCCTAATAGCTATAACACAGAATGTATCCAAAATAAAATTAAACCAATCCCTAAGCAACATAATGGAAAAATGAATGATAAAGTTTACACTATGATCTCTCACTGTACTTATTACAACTACAAAACTACATTAAAAGCAATACATATTCTAAAATCATTCCTTGTAGGAAAAATAAATAACCCCAAAATATCAATTTTTAAGGAATAAAGTAACCTTAAAAACGTATGTGAGAGGGGATGAAGGTACAATTTTTAAATTAGCCAAATTTTTCCACCAAACAAATTTGAAGAAGACGGTTTGTTGGACAATGTCCAACATCTTTACTAACTGAATGCTTCGCTAAAATGACTGAAATTTTATATAAAAAGGAGTTAGATCTCCAGTTCTTATAAGGTGCACTGGTTTTATCTTGCAGGTGTGTAGATTCCTACTTTTCTTAAAAATCCTTAATTTATTAATTTATGATGATGATGAGTTAGTGAACTATTTGGTAATTGAGTTTCAAACATTTTTTGTCAATTAAAATTTGCATATTACTGCAAAAAAAAGTCATATAGTATTACGCATGAAGGATGCATCATGTGTTCACTTAAAAGCTAGTCAGAAATGTTTAAAGAATATAGTTTTCTATTAATTCACTGAGTAAACTGTTTATAGGGGGTAAAAAATAGTGAATATTTATTTGAAAAAATATCCATACAATATAAAATATATCTATGGTATAAGTTATATCAAAATTGCAAAAAAGAAGAGAGATATTCTGGGGTTTATTAAGTTATGGTCTAGTGGTCTAAAATGATCCCTTATTGCTCAAAACTACAACTAAATCAAACCCAAAATGAAATTTTAAACTACGGGTTCAGTTATTCATATGGCCAAGTTATATATCGGAAAATAATATCCCTAATACAGCGGTTCCAAGAGGAGGATCGCACCGACATGATAATATATCTGTTACGGTATGCGATAAATCCGGGCATTATTAATAAATCCCACATATTTCGGGCAAAGGTATAAATACTCTTTGATGGATTATATTGAATTTATTACATTGCCCGCCTTGTTTTAGGCATTATTAATAATGCCCAGTTTATAACTTTGCCCGTAACATAGGAGAAATGGGGGCACATTCGGACAAGCCCTTTATCTCTATGTTAAAATCAATTTAAAAATATGAAAAAAATACCAATAGGTAGTTGTATTGGTACGACCCTTTGCCTGAATTGTCAAAGCAGTGGGCCCATTGGAACCCTTAGTGCCTGAAAGATGCCTGCTTTATGGAAGGTGCAAAGTCTTTTCCAAAAAAGTTTCTTCTCCTTTTATTAGTGTGAAAATTCAATCAATAAAGTTTTTTAAGTAGATATTTTGACTTGAATTCTATTGTGGCATCAATAACGTTAAGTCCCAAAAAAAAAATTTCCCCAATCTCAATTGCTATTAACTACTTAAAGCTGGAATGGAAGATGGGGCACAAAAATCCGTTCTAATTCCTTTTCTTGATTTCGAACACATTTTTAGATTATAAATATGGTATTTTAAGATACTTTAAATTTAATTAGTTCAAATATTTGTAGAATTTAACTTAAATTTCAAAGCTTTTAAGAATTTTCCAGTTTTAGCTTATACCATAGAAGTTGGATGAGTTTTAAAAACGATTGTCTTCCGTTTAAATTTGTTTTTATTTAATATTCTTTATTAGTCTAGTTTTATGCATTTATTTTTGTAAGCCCTTAAAACCAGTTGAAAAATATTTTGCTTACTACTATTATTAGAAAACTTTTACAGTAAGTTGTTATTTTATTTAAAAAATATATTAGTTATTCTTTACCTCTAAATTTTCTCATACCCACTTAGAAACATAAATTGATTTAGGTAATTTAAAAATTTGAAGTAAAGCTATAAATGACAAGCTAATAAAGGAATAGCTTTATAGGTCATAATTTGAAAAGTATAGTTAAAACGAAAGAAAAGACTGAAAGGAAAATTCTTACAAAACGTAGTTTATCTATTTACCATAATAGTCTACTAAAAATATCCAAACCATCAATTTCTGGAAATAGGTATTGAGTTTCTAGCTATCTCGCTTTCTTAAAAACTGAAAGCTATTTTTTAATTTGTTCTCATTGATTTTATTAATATATAATATATTCGTTATCAGTTCTCACGAAGTGCTCTTTTCCTTATGAAAGACGTAATCTCCACTGAAATTTCGTTGAAATTTTTCTAAATGGGAAAAAACTTCTAAAATTTAAGGAAAAAAACTTTTAAGTTCCAAATATCCAGCTTAATTGGTTGCTGTAATGCTGTAGACTTATGAATAAATCAGTTTTTGCATCAATATCTTATAACCATATGAAGAAAAAATCAAAAATGTACTTTTTGTGTGAATGTGCCCCCCTATCTACTACTATTATTCCTTAAATTTGGGAATATATTTACACATACTTCGCCTTTATTCAACTTATCTTCTTTGAGAAGTTAAATTTACTACTATGGATGAAATTTTTTAAAAAATGGTTTCAAAGTAAGTTAAGGTAATAAAAATCCATCCTCCTAAATAATTAGCTTTCTTACAGTGTCATTGAAATCAGGAATTCCTTTCACTCGAATTTTTGTTTCAAATTCGGAAGAAACTTAGTGGCGTACAGTGTTATTCTTAAGATTTTTTGGAGAAGTAAAAATACTCCTTGACTTTTCAAGGAGGCGTGAAATTCATTTATGAGGAGTGAATTACGGAAATAGCATAAACTGCATAAACAGAGACATTTTTTTTATAAAAATGCTTTCTTTTATAATGGACAAATTAAAGTAGAAAAATGAGGATGCTATTTTGGTTTTTAACAATTATAGAATCTGTTAAGTATTAGTAGAAAATACTAAACATTAACAATAAAATATTTTACTTTACATTAAATATTCTAAATGAAATGTTTATTTAATATTACCTATTTGAGTAGAAAAAATATTTTTCGATTTCGTAGGGCACCATGCATTCATTTTTAAGCAAAACTTTGTTAAAATTTCAAAGCGTGAAAATACGCCTGGCTAGTTTTTAAAAGGGTATTTTCGACCACAATAAGAGGATAGTGCTAAGGAGGAACTTAAAGCAATCCTCAACACTGCGCCTGCGTCAAAAGTTAAGCGGATAAGAAAGATATTATAGTAAGTTTAAAGGTAACTGATTCTTCACTGAAGCAGTGGTACGATGCTTGCTTAGCATGTGGAAGTTCATGGGTACTATTATTTTATTTAAAAAAACTTATATTTCCTAGAGAAATTTCCCCCAACCAATCAGAGCAGACTCTGCTAAAAGTTCCCCCTGGGCACCAACCTCTTGTTTGACCAGAGTAGATTCGGTTTCTCGAAAATCTGTCTTTGATATTTGAAAAATTTGGAATTTGTGCTCTAGAGCAGTGGTTCCCAACCTTTTGTGGCCCATTGCCCCCTTTCTAGAGGTTGACTAACACCTATCGCCCCCTTTTCATTCACATTGTATATCTAATTTTAATTTGAAGTATAAAGTGTAAATAATAAAGCAATTTTATGTCATGGGGTCCTCCCCCCCCCCGAAAATTTTTGTAAATAAGACTCCAAAAACCAGGTTTTTAACTAGTTATGGTACACCTCTTCCGAATTTTGGACATATATTTTTGGTAGGATTTTGATGACCTAATTATAAAAATTTTTGAAAAATTAAGTTCCAAGTACAAAAGGGGGGTTTGGGGGCCCTCTCTCAGGAAATTTTTGGAAATTTGATCCTAAGAAACAGGGTTTTAAGTTGTTTTGGTACATTAAGTCTGAATACAGTCTGTCATACAGTACTGTTTATTTCCCCCTTTAAATACCCATCGCCCCCCAATCGCCCCCACCTTATATATCGCCCCCTTGATAACACAAATCGCCCACCTGGGGGCGATCGCCCCCAGGTTGGGAACCACTGCTCTAGAGAATATCGAATGATACACGCTAACCCCTCTTTCCATTGGAAATATGAAAAAACCAATCCCAATAAAAAGCCCTTTAAATATAAGCCTCTTTTGATCACCAAAAAATCTCCCTCCACAGCGTGTCCGATGACGGCCCGCACCTTCTTCCCCGGCAAGCTGCCCGCCGGCATGGACCTCAAACTGCCCCTGGAGCCAGAAGACTGCCCCGACAAGATGTCTCCGCCGCCCCAGCAGCACAAGTTCTCCATAGACGACATCCTGTCTGGAAGCACCAACGCCCCTGCCCACCGCTCCCTTCCCACTTCAGCCCTTCTGCTGAGGGCGGCAGCCCGGGCTTCTTCCAGGAAGCAGGAGGAGCCCCCTTTCAGGGCCCCCGTCTGCGTGCGCCCTACGCCTTTCCATCCGGGAGGGGCGCTGTGCCCCGCCAGACCCCCTCCGGACGCCCTGGGGTACCTGGGGCTGGAGGCGCCCTTGCAGCATCAGGGGGAGCCCCACCATGGGGCGGCGACGTTCGCGAACTACGCCACGGCCACGTCGGCGTTGGGGAACTACGGCACTTGGCTGGGGAGGCCGCCTTTCTTCACATTGTCTGGTAAGAAGCATTCGTTTATTTACATACGTTTCGTTTATTCTTTATACGTATATGTTACAGTTAATTACGGAAATTCGGTAATGTTCAGAAAAACTAAGGTAAAATGAGAATTACCTAAGGTAAAGTACAAAATATTTCATACTTTACCTAGGTATTTACCCGAACATTACCAGAGTATGAATATTAACTGTAACATATATATTATACGCATCGCTCATTTGCTCATTTCATCCACATAGAGAGGAGATCCACTTAAACATAACAGGTAGGGGAAAATAAAAATCTCAGGGACTCTACCTATTTAAATTTACTTTAGCATTATACTTGTGGTACTTTTAAGTCCCTAACATTGTAAAATAAACGCTTAAATTATTCATATCTTTAAAGTAAACTCTGATTTCAGTTCTAATCTTTTGTAATTAACATCCTATACGATGCAAGTTCATAATGAATTTCTAGCATCTTCTTTTGGCAACGGCTTTAATGTCGTAACTTTCTCTTCTGTATCAATAAGTACTCCACAATATTGGTTATAAAACTAACCTGTAATAGGATTCTCAGTAATTCTCAATATTGCAAATAGTCGATGGAAGTCAGTAAAATTTTTGAAGTAAGAAGATAACCCCAAAAATTTATGGCATAATACTCACAATCTTAACCCAATACGAAGCAATAAACATAATGGAAGGAGAATTGATGTCACTCAGATGCTTAACAAGAGAGTATACAGTGTCATTCCCTAAAAATACACTAGAAGTAAAATGCATAAAACTTGAAATATGTTAGCCAAATATCTTTCCAATTTCCCCCCACATATTTTACATTAAAAACTTTCACATAATTTGTAAAGCTTTCAACCCTTCAACAAACTTTTACCATCCTCCTCCATAAAAGAGTCATAACTCCGAGACACTCACAATCCTTCAACCTTACTACGCATTCTGACCAATCCCCAAACCTCATTCTTAATTACAAACTAACTTCATAATTCCGTGTCTTTCCGTCCGTTAACCCAAAAGCACTTAAACCCACAGCTTTAAGGCTTATTTGAAAACGGCCGGGCTTCAACCTCCACTGCTGACCATCCACATTTATGCCTTTCCAGAGCAGATAGTCCGTCCAATTTTTCCCTCGAAAAGAGAGCACTTTCCGTCGTAAAGTTTCCGTCTAATTAAAGGAGTTCTCCCAGTAAGCCATTTAAAGGAAATGGATATCGGACTAAGGGACGAAGTTGCTTTAAAATTGCGTGAGACTGGCTCTCCCTACGCTTTTAAGTCCCCTCGGAAAGTAATTTAGTGACCCCTGGTCAATTGTGGAGAAGTTCTAGAAAATTCTTAAGTTGTTTAAATTCATAAAGTGGACGGGTCGTCGAGAGATGCTCCTGTAGTTCCGGAGAGCAATTATCTAGGACACGCAATGATCTCGTAATGACCCCTCCGGTTCATTTGGTGTCGGATCGTTAAAGAAATGGTTTTGGGTCATTCTTCGTTTTCCTTTCGACGTGTTTCGAAGGCGGATGAGTGTGTCTAATATTGTTCAGAAGTTAAATTACTTAAAAGTTATCATGGTCATTTTCCAAATATGCATATTATAGATTAGTGAGGCTTCAATAAACATGTCAAAGGCCTTTAGATGCCTTTTAAAGTTATTTCCCTCATTCAATAGGATTCAAAAATGTCTAAATTTACCAAAATGCCGGATTAGTTAGAATTTTTCAAAGCACAAACAGAATTAAGTTGATTTTTAAAACTAAATATAAATTTGCGTATGGATGATAAATATTACGTATTGGTAAACTCCCTTTGAGGATCTTCTGCTTCGCTGCAAAAAGAGGACCCTTGTGGTGAAACAACATTTACAGAAACAACGCAAAGTTTATGAATGATACGGTTTACGAATGATATGGTCGAATGTTTAGTTAATGAATGATGTGGTACAATTTTCCCTCAAGAGCTTTATGTGACTTCAAAAACTTTTCTGATAATAACACGATACGATTAATGTTAGTAAAAATTTTAAAAAGATTATGTTGCTGTAAACCACTTCTCTCCTCATATTAACTCTAATTAACTCTTGTATGAAAAATGAGGAGCTTTGAAAAACAGTAATAAATTATGGTTTTTTAACTTTATTTTTAAAAATTATGTGACTTACCTGCTTTTACTAATTTTTAAACGTATATAAATAAAAAGAAATAATCTTTAAATAATTTCGTTCGGGAAAAAAAACTTCGCCGAGAACTTCTCTCCATCCATACATATGGTAGCGGCATCTGCTGTGATATTAGCAAAGTGTTAGTATTAATTTTAAGGAAAATAAGTTTATATTAATAGTAAACACTTGAAATTATCATTTATGAAACTAAAATCACATTTTAAAATGTGTTTTATGCGCAAAATATTGAACTGCATTTTAAATTAAAGTATATAACTCATCTTTTAGCTCCAAAACCTTCTGGTAGAAGACCAAGAAAGCCAGGGGTTGAGAGAAAACCAAGACAAGCCTACAGTGCTAAACAGCTTGAAAGGTTGGAAGCAGAATTCAAAGTAAGCATATAAAACTAGTATCTGGAAAATTATATTTGCCCCCCCCCATGAAATTTTTCTCAATACCTCATCTACTTTGGTATCACTCTTTGTTCTTGAATTTCTATTATGTGTTCAAATATGCTAGATGGATTAAATTTCATGGGAGGCTTCTTTTTTTTAATCATATAGGTACTTCATATCAAACAGCTGTATTAAAAGATTATTTTAGTAATTAAACATCCTTATGCTTGTTTTTCTTGTCATGTAATGATAACTTCCACTAATAGCATTTTTTTTAATTATTGATAAATAAAAATTTTTATATACCAAAAAGCAACTGAAATATTTTGTTCATTAAATTTCTTTTAAACAAAACTTAACTCTTAACAGATCGACAAGTACCTGAGTGTGAGTAAAAGAATGGAATTATCAGCAGCTCTAAATTTAACAGAAGTACAAATCAAAACTTGGTTTCAGAACAGAAGGTAGGTTGTTTTAAATTATGAGTAAAAATTTTAATAAAAAAAGGCATAAATTTTTTTCTTTTACTTTAATTACTCAACCAATGGAATCGTTCTGAATATTTAATTTATCCATTACTTACATGAATAATAATATGTATACAGGGTGTTTCAAAATTGCGTTGCACTGCTTTTATTCGGAACTAACACCTCCTAGGGTCATGGAAGTAAGGTCTACCCCTAGGTAAGTGAGCCTGGAGAATGCACTGAAATGACTTACAGCGCCCCTAGCGGCGAAATTAAAAAGTTAAAAAAATTTATTTAAAAACTAAAAGAGATAGAACAAAAACTTCAGTGAGAGTATTGTTGCCAACGTTATGAAGAACTCACTGAAAAAAAAATTCATGAAAATATCTTGAATATTCGCCGAGATATTAGCATGTGAAAATAGCCCTTTTTCAGGGGTCAAAAATGAAAAAGTTTGCATGTTTGCAAATTGTTTTGATTTTTTGATTAAATTTTGTGTTCTTTAAACTAAAAAAACACAAAACTACACAATAACACTGAAAAATTTGCAAATATGTGAACTTTTTCTTTTTTGACCCCTGAAAAAGGGCT
Source organism: Tetragnatha versicolor (assembly GCA_024610705.1). Classification (NCBI taxonomy): domain Eukaryota; kingdom Metazoa; phylum Arthropoda; class Arachnida; order Araneae; family Tetragnathidae; genus Tetragnatha; species Tetragnatha versicolor. The sequence continues at coordinate 7,376,685 of JANDEH010000006.1, read as the reverse complement.
ATTTTCACATGCTAATATCTCCGCGAATATTCAAGATATTTTGATAAAAATTTTTTCAGTGAGTTCTTCATGACGTTGGCAACAATACTGTCATTGAGGTTTTTGCTCTATCTTTTTTTTTTCTAATTACAAACAAAGTGAAGAAGATACGAGTGTATCACCTGGGATTGTATAACAATCCATGTAGGTGAACAAATATTTACAAGGAATTACATTTACACAATAAATTACAAAAATATATATATATAAACATAAATATTATAAGCAAAAATTAACATTACATGAAAACAAAACGAAAAGAGTATAAATACGATACAATATCAAACAGGAAATTAGTAGCGGCAAACAGGGTGTCATAAATTATGGCTTATTATCTGTCGTAAAGTAAGTAGTTGTGCAAAAAAAAATATGAATGGAATATAATTACACTAATAACTCAAGATCAAACAAAAAAGTGTTCAATGTCCCCAATAGAAAACAAAAAGTCTTTTAATTTCTTTTTAAATGCATGTTTGGTTAGACTATTTTGAATTTCTAAAGGTAGTAAATTAAAGAACTTAGGGGCTAGATAAAAGAAATTTTTACAAAATATAGTTTTTTCAGGTTTAGGTACAATATATACAGCATTAGGTCTTCGGGGATTTATTATGTTTCGCTTTCTGCAGATATCGGAATTTAAGTAGAGATAGAGACTTGTTTTAAAGTAAAAGAGGTAGCGAATAGGTAAAATATTCAATAATTTGAAATTATCAATATTAATGGAATACACTTGAGATGATAACAATCTTATAAATCTTTCCTGGAGTTTACATATTCTTTTTAAATTTATCTGATAGTCTCCACCCCATATTATTAGACCGTAGTTAATTCTAGATTGAACCCAAGAGTGATAAAGAGTTATTAGGAATTTGCTGCTTACTTTTGGCCTTAAATGATAAAAATTTAGCATTATATGTCTTAATTTATCAGCAATATACTTGGTATGGGATTTCCACTTTAAGTTGCAGTCAATATGAAGTCCAAGATATTTTATTGTTGACACTTTATCAATTGATTTACAATTACAATCATCATAATTATTACAGTGATTATTAACATGATATTTAACGGAAAGCTGAATTTGATTATTTTGTCTTAAGTTAAAAATCATGTATTTTGTTTCATCGACGTTTAATCTCAGACAGTTATCAAAAAACCATTTACTAATTTTAACTAAGTCTAAATTCATCTTTTGGTTCAAATCTTCAGTAGAATCGACAGAATATAAAAGAACTGTATCATCGGCAAAACTTATGATTTTACCGTGTAAATTAAGGTTACATAAATCATTTATAAATATTAAAAACAGCAACGGACCTAAAGTTGAACCTTGGAAAACTCCATAATTGATTGGAAGGCATTTACTTAAGGTGTTGTTAATTTTAACAATTTGTATACGGTTTGATAAGTAGGATTTTAAAAAATTGTAGAAGTGACCTCTGATTCCCGTTGATGACAGTTTATATAATAAAATACCATGATTCACCGAGTCAAACGCCTTAGATATCTCTGTATAAATAAAAGGCTAACGGGCGATGTGTGTATGTGTGTATGTATGTCCGGGGTAATCTCTTGAAATAGGCCACGGACCGAAACCAAACTCGACGTACAGACGTATTCCGAGTCGGGGAGTAACTTAAGATAGTTTTCAAAGCTTTAAAATCGAATAATTACCAGAAATTAACGAATTTATAGCCGAAAACGCTTATTTCTCCATTTCTCTACTAGAGTAGATCTGCTCGACTCACTATTGTTAACGAGATGAAAACCTTCAAATATCAAATATTTTAACAGGAAAAACTCGATAATTGTCCATTTAAAAATTATATCAGTTGTAAAAACACAAAAATTAAATCAAATAATTAATTTTGAAACGTTAGTTTCCCCTATTTTAAGATATTTTCATTTAAAATTTATATATTTATGGAATTTGTAAATTTTATTTTCATGGAAGAGGACTTAAAAATAAAACATTGTTTCAAATGAAGCGGTTCACTAGACTTTTAAATTTACTAGATCTTTTATTATTGTTTCAAATTTGTTATTTTTGTTCACTAGACTCATTAATTTACTAGGAAACATTACCGAGAACACCGGGAAAAGGAAAATTACCGGGAACATCGGGATAGGAAAAAAAATACCGGGATTACCGGGACATAAAAATTACCTCGATTAGCGGGATAGGAAAATTATCGGGAACATCGGGACAGGAAAAGTACCGGGAACATCGGGTTGGTTGGTTGTTTTGGGTTTTATGGCGCAAGGTCCATATAACGGACATTCCGCGCCAACCGGGAACATCGGGATAGGAAAAAGTACCGGGAACATCGGGATAGGAAAATTACCGGGAACACGGATAGGAAAAAGACGTCTGGGATACCGGGATGATTGGTAATTGCTGATTTAAAAATTATAAATATATTTTTAAAAAATTTAATTTAAAAAATATATATATACACTCCACCCGTGCAAGGCCGGGCATATCCGCTAGTCTCTGTATAAATAAAAGGCTAACGGGCGATGTGTGTATGTGTGTATGTATGTCCGGGGTAATCTCTTGAAATAGGCCACGGACCGAAACCAAACTCGACGTATAGACGTATTCCGAGTCGGGGAGTAACTTGGGATAGTTTTCAAAGCTTTAAAATCGAATAATTACGAGTAATTAGCGAATTTATAGCCGAAAACGCTTATTTCTCCATTTCTCTACTAGAGCAGATCCGTTTGACTACCTATTGCGAACGAGATGAAAACTTTAAAAAATAAATATATTTCAATACGAAAAACTGGATATTTGCGCATTTAAAAAGGATATTAGTTGTGAAAACGCGAAAATAAACTCAAATAATTTATTTCCAAACGTTATTTTCTTCTACTTCAAGATATTTTCGTTTAAAATAAAAATATTATGGAATTTGTAAATTTTATTTTCATGGAAGAGGACTTAGAAACAAAACATTGTTTCAAAGAGACAGTTCACTAGACTTTTCAGATTACCAGATCTTTTATTATTGTTGTTTCAAATTTATACTTTCTTCACTAGGCTCATTAATTTACTAGATTTTTACAATCTGTCACTTTGAAAAGGCATTAGGATATTAAACAATATATATTATCAAAATAAGAACACGTTTGCAAATATATTCTTACTTTTTTACGGGGTGTATGCATTAAATTTGACAGTTGTGAATAAAAAGCGATTATTTTGTGGTTTTTTTCTTTGTTCTGATACTTTTGTTTCTTCAATATGTTCTTAATGCGTTTGAATATAGGATGCTGAATTCGGAAATATGAGTTTTTATGTGTTCTGATTAAATTTCTTTAACGGATATTGGCCACGAATTTCACATTTCTGTCTGAGAGCAATGCGAGAGGTCGCAGGATTTCACGAGTAGCGATTTCATTCTAACTCCTTGCTTTCAACTTATAGTAAAATTTTAATGTAGTAAGCATTCTAGGCTTAACTTATTAGACTCAACACGTTAAAATGCCTAAGAAGAAAAGTTGTCTTGGAAAAACCACGCCAGCAGCTAAAAGAAAAAAGAATTTACGGGCTAATGAAAGCAATATTGAACGAGACCATCGTCTTCAGGCTATGCGAGAAGCTGCCTCCACATCTCGAGCTTCAGAACCCGAGGATAAGCGTGAGCTTCGCCTTCAATCGATGCGGGAGACCTCCGCCCTATCTATAGCCACGGAAATTGAAGAGGAGCACGAACGTCGCCTTCAATCGAAGAGGGAGACCTCTGCCCTATCAAGAGCCACGGAAACTGAAGAGGAGCACGAACGTCGCCTTCAATCGATGCGGGAGACCTCCGCCCTATCAAGAGCCACGGAAACTGAAGAGGTGCACGAACGTCGCCTTCAATCGAAGAGGGAGACCTCCGCCCTATCAAGAGCCATTGAAACTGAAGAGGAGCACGAACGTCGCCTTCAATCGATGCGGGAGACCAGAGCCTTGAATCTTGCGTGCGAATCAAACGATGACAGAACAGAGAGACTTTCGGAGAAACGTCAATTGCCTAAAATCCACAGGGAATGTCGTTTGAAATCAAGTTTGTTCTTGGAAGGATTTCATTACGACGCTACGAAAACGTACCATGATGATAGTGATTTCCTAATCGGAAAAATGGACCGAGAATGCAAGCGTTGCGGAGCCTTGAAGTTTAAGGGAGAACCTTCTGGGATATGTTGCTGCAACGGGAAAGTTTGCCTTCCTGCCCTAGAATCACCTCCGGAGCCTCTGTTTTCCTACATGTCGGGAGCCACACCTGAGTCGAAACATTTCCTAAAAAATATTAGAAAATATAATAGTTGCTTCCAAATGACTTCATTTGGAGCAACTATGGCGGATCAAGGAGGCTTCAAATCCACATTTCGTGTCCAAGGCCAAGTCTACCACAATATCGGGTCCTTACTTCCTCCTGAAGGTGAAACCCCGAAATTTTTACAAATTTATTTCGTGGGTGTCAACGAAGAAGCTGAAGCATCCATACGCTGCAACCACATTCCCGGAGTGAGACCTGAAGTTGTGTGCAGTATTCAAAAGATGCTTCACGAGAATAATATTCTCTTGAAGACCTTCAAAACTTCGCTGGAAGACATGCCTTCGGACGAGTGCACCTTGGTGTTAAATGCAGAGAAGAGGCCGGTAGGGGAGCACGAGAGGCGCTTCAACGTTCCCCAAAGTGACGATATGGCCGTAATCATCACGGAGGGAGCGGCCAACAAAAGAGACGTGATACTGAAGAAAAGAAGCGGACATCTGCAACGAATAACAGAGACTCACCGATCGTACGATGCTCTCCAATATCCCCTAATTTTCCCTAAAGGAGAGGACGGATACGACATCAACATCTTGCAGTCTAATCCTGGTTCCAAGGACAAAAAAGTCAGCATGAAGCAGTTCTATGCTTACCGGCTTATGACGAGGAGGGATTCCAACAACCACATCCTTAACTGCAGATACCTGTTTCAACAATTCGTTGTGGATGCATATGCCAAAATTGAAGCGGAACGACTTCTCTATATCAAGCTCAACCAAAGCAAGCTTCGAAGCGAGGAGTACATCCATCTGAGAGATGCCATATCCAAGGATAAAGCCGCCGATGACATCGGTAAAGCCGTCATTCTCCCCGCCACCTTTACCGGGAGTCCTCGCCAGATGCACGAGTATGCGCAGGACGCGATGGCTTACGTACGGGCGTACGGGAAGCCGGATTTATTTATAACCTTCACCTGCAACCCTAACTGGCCTGAAATTGCGGAGGAACTGACTCGTGGACAAACTTCGAGTGATCGACACGACGTTGTCGCCCGGGTTTTTCGCCAAAAACAACAGAATTTAATCCATTCATTGACAAAGAGCTGCGTGTTTGGAGAGGTCAGGTGTTGGTTATACACCATTGAATGGCAGAAAAGAGGGCTTCCCCATTCCCACAACCTGATTTGGCTGAAAGAAAAAATAAAGCCGAGTCAAATCGATGATGTGATTTCTGCCGAAATTCCTAATCAAGACACGGATCCTCTTCTCTGGGAAATTGTAAAGAAGAATATGATTCACGGTCCTTGCGGCAACTTAAACAAGGATTCACCGTGCATGAAAGAGGGCAAATGCACGAAGAAATACCCAAGACCACTCATTAAGGAGACACAAACAGGCGATGATGGATACCCCAAGTATAGGAGGAGAGATATCGACGAGGGTGGACTCACAGTCAAGTTAAAGGTTCGCGGTAAAGACATCGAAGTGGACAATAAATGGATCGTACCGTACTCGCCTCTTCTGTCGAAAATATTTAACGCCCACATCAACGTGGAATACTGCAATTCCGTAAAGGCGATAAAGTACATATGCAAGTACATCCACAAGGGCAGCGATATGGCTACCTTCGTTTTAACAGAAAACAAGGACGAAATCACCCAATACCAACTGGGTAGATACATCAGTTCAAGTGAAGCTGTGTGGAGAATTTTTAGTTTCCCCATCCATGAGAGATATCCCACCGTGCTGCACCTCAGCGTCCATTTGGAAAACGGACAGAGAGCGTATTTCACTAAGGAAACCGCTGCAAGTGTGGCCTCTAATCCTCCGAAGACAACCCTCACCGCATTTTTCCATCTTTGCGAAACAGACGACTTTGCCAAGACTCTCCTCTACGCGGAAGTCCCTCGCTACTACACTTGGAACGCGGGGAAAAAGATGTTTTCCAGAAGAAAGAGGAGCAGTCATGGATCGGACGAAGGAGGCATGGTATCGAGCGATGCTTTAGGAAGGGTCTACAGCGTACATCCGTCTAACGCCGAATGCTTCTTCTTGCGAATGCTGTTGAACGAAGTAAGAGGCCCGACTTCTTTCGCGAGTCTGAAAACTGTAGGTGGCCACATTTGCGACACTTACAGGGAGGCTTGCCAGGAACTTGGACTTCTGGAGGACGACCAGCATTTGGAGAAGGCCATGTCGGAAGCGTCCCTTTCATCTTCTCCCCAAAGAATACGGGATTTGTTTGCCGTCATTTTATCTCTGGCCAATCCTGCGCAACCCAAGGCGTTGTGGGAGAGCTACAGAGATGATATGAGCGAAGATATCCTGTATGGACAGAAAAGGCTCCTCAATCAAGACATGCAAGCCAACGCTGATACTTTCAACAAAGCTTTAGTCCTAATCGAGAGAAAATGCCTGTCTATCTGCGGTAAAACTCTTCCTCAGTTAGGACTAGAGTCCCCCTCGAAGAAGGCGTCACTCGCCACTGATGCAGAAGTTCTTCGGGAAAGAAACTATGACCCAGTAAAGTTAAGATGCCATATAGAGTCGAGAAAACCTCTTTTGACCGAAGAACAGCTGGCTGCGTACGACGTCATTCTGAAAGGAGTCAATGACGAAGAAGGAGGCATCGTTTTTCTGGATGCTCCAGGTGGAACCGGAAAGACATTTTTAATAAACCTGATTCTGGCGGAAGTGAGAGTCGCGGGAAAGATCGCTGTCGCTGTTGCTTCCTCTGGCATAGCTGCAACTCTCATAGATGGTGGTCGGACTGCCCATTCTGCTTTGAAACTGCCTTTAAATGCCGGAAGAGATGAAAATCCAAGCTGCAACATTAGCAAATCGAGCGGTCAAGCCAAGGTGCTCCAATCCTGCAAGATTATCGTGTGGGACGAGTGTACGATGGCACACAAAAAGTCTCTGGAAGCTGTCGACAGAACTTTGCGTGACATACGATCGACAGACAAACTGATGGGAGGAGTTTTTCTACTTCTTGCCGGTGACTTCCGGCAAACACTGCCGGTGATTCCCAAGTCTACTCCCGCTGACGAGTTTAACGCTTGCCTGAAGATGTCCTCTCTTTGGAAGTTTGTCCGGAAAATCACGTTGAAGAAAAACATGCGAATCACCGGAGAGGAGGAGAACTTCGCCGGAAAACTTTTGGAGATAGGAGAAGGCAGATTTCCGACCACTAACGGAGAAATATCCCTTTCAGAGGATTTTTGCACCACTGTAGAATCTACCCAAGAATTAATAGATCATATATACCCTAACATCCACTCCAACTTCAGAAACCAAGAATGGCTGCGCGAAAGAGCCATTCTAGCACCTAAAAACGATGCCGTCCATGAGTTGAACGTCTCGATCCAGAAGAAGATTCCAGGGAAAATGACTTCGTATAAATCGATCGACACAGCGATGGACGACGATGACGCAGTCAACTTTCCACCAGAGTTTTTGAATTCCTTGAACCCCCCTGGAACTCCTCCACATCACTTGGAACTGAAAGTGGGGTCGGTCGTCATGCTTCTGCGGAACATTGATCCTCCCAAATTGTGCAATGGGACAAGGCTAACAGTCAAGAGGCTTTCTGCGAACATCATAGAAGCCACAATCCTCACTGGGAGTGAGAAGGGAGAGGATGTTTTTATTCCTCGGTTACCTTTGATCCCTTCGGATTTCCCCATCCTTTTTAAGAGGATTCAATTTCCAGTCAAGCTGGCTTTTGCCATGACTGTTAACAAGGCCCAAGGACAGTCGATTCAACGGTGCGGCATCAACCTCGGCGAACCCTGCTTTTCCCATGGACAGTTATACGTCGCCTGTTCCAGAGTCGGGTCCTCCAAAAACCTCACCATCCTCGCTCCAGGTAGTAAAACTAAAAATGTCGTTTACAAGCACGTTTTAATTTAAACCAAGTAATTTCATATGTCATTTAATTTTTTATGATAGCGTATTCTTTTCTTTCAATATATTTGTACGGTTTTTCATTAAGAGCTAATATATTTTTCATGCCTCTTTAAATCAGTGTTTCTTCTCTTAAAAATGCATTTCTTATTTTAAGAAACTACTATTTGATATTAAAAAAAATTGATTTTGAAAATTCAAAGTGCTTTTTAGCGTATTTACCAAATGGAGATTGTTGATAAGTTTTATTTTCTAATTTGAATGAAATTGAGGGAAATTATTTATATATTTTTAGTTCTTAGAAATATCACGTTTTTCAGTTTTCTGTAAAAGATGTAAAAATACTGTACTTTTGATAAGCCACCTTAAATATAATTTAAAAGATTATACGTTTATAATGAGAGTGTGTGCTTTAAGTTGCGGTGGATGTTTAGAAATGTATTTGATCTCTTCACTACTTTTGAATTCTGATCAAATTTTGTAAATTGATAATTCTCTCACTGTCACTGCACCGTGAAGTTATATATATGTAAATAGTATTCTCTATTTTTATTGACGCACAGTGATTGTATAAATATAAATAGAATAAACTGTATTAATGCACAGTGTATGTACATAAGTAAATAGATTCCGCTCTTAAAGTTGCGGTGGATGTTTAGAAATGTATTTGATCTCTTCGCTCTTTTTGAATTCTGATCAAATTTTGTAAATTGATAATTCTCTCACTGTCACTGCACCGTAAAGTTATATATATGTAAATAGTATTCTCTATTTTTATTAACGCACAGTGATTGTACAAATGTAAATAGAATAATCGGTATTAATGCACAGTGTATGTACATATGTAAAAAGAATCTTCTCAATTAACTCTCAGTGTAATGTAAGTATGTAAATAGATTCCTCTCTTAAAGTTGCGGTGGATGTTTAGAAATGTATTTGATCTCTTCGCTACTTTTGAATTCTGATCAAATTTTGTAAATTGATAATTCTCTCACTGTCACTGCACCGTGAAGTTATATATATGTAAATAGTATTCTCTATTTTTATTGACGCACAGTGATTGTATAAATATAAATAGAATGAACTGTATTAATGCACAGTGCATGTACATATGTAAATAGAATCTTCTCAATTAACTCTCAGTGTAATGTAAGTATGTAAATAGATTCCTCTCTTAAAGTTGCGGTGGATGTTTAGAAATGTATTTGATCTCTTCGCTACTTTTGAATTCTGATCAAATTTTGTAAATTGATAATTCTCTCACTGTCACTGCACCGTAAAGTTATAAATATGTAAATAGTTTTCTCTATTTTTATTAACGCACAGTGATTGTATAAATGTAAATAGAATAATCGGTATTAATGCACAGTGTACGTACATATGTAAAAAGAATCTTCTCAATTAACTCTCAGTGTAATGTAAGTATGTAAATAGATTCCTCTCTTAAAGTTGCGGTGGATGTTTAGAAATGTATTTGATCTCTTCGCTACTTTTGAATTCTGATCAAATTTTGTAAATTGATAAATCTCTAACTGTCACTGCACCGTGAAGTTATATATGTAAATAGTATTCTCTATTTTTATTAACTCTCAGTGATTGTATAAATGTAAATAGAATAATCGGTATTAATGCACAGTGTACGTACGTATGTAAATAGAATCTTTTCAATTAACTCTCAGTGTAATGTAAGTATGTAAATAGGTTCCTCTCTACTCCTCTCTTCACAGTGTCTGTATATACGTAAAAAGAATCAGCTGTATAGTACAGTGTCTGAAGTAAATTGGAAAACAATTTAAAAATATAACATTATTTTGTTTTAAACAAGACGGTTCAATAAACTTTACTGGTTATTTTTTTTAAGTTTCAAATTCGTTATTTTGTTCACTAGACTCATTTATTGTATACTAGAACACCGGGAAAATTAAATTTATCGGGATAGGAAAATTACCGGGAACATCAGGAAAGGAAAACTAAGGAGAAGACTGGGATATGAAAAGTCGAGAGAAATACAGGTATGAGATTGGTAATTGGTATTGAAAATTGTGTTTAAAATTGGGAAAACTTTAAAATATTAATTTATACGCTCCACCAGTGCAAGGCCGGGTATATCCGCTACTGGAACGGGTTTGAAAAACTAACAGGAATACCGGGATAGGGAAAAGTCGAGGGAGAATCCGGGAGGAAATTGGTAAATGGTATTGAAAATTGTGCTTAAATTTGGGAAAACTTTAAAAAATTCATTTATACTCTCCACCCGTGCAAGGCCGGGTAAATCAGCTAGTCTCTGTATAAATAAAAGGCTAACGGGCGATGTGTGTATGTATGTGTGTATGTGGGTATGTCCGGGGTAATCTCTTGAAATAGGCCACGGACCGAAACCAAACTCGACGTATAGACGTATTCCGAGTCGGGGAGTAACTTGGGATAGTTTTCAAAGCTTTAAAATCGAATAATTACGAGTAATTAGCGAATTTATAGCCGAAAACGCTTATTTCTCCATTTCTCTACTTCAGTAGATCTGCTCGACTCACTATTGTTAACGAGATGAAAACCTCCAAAAATCAAATATTTTAACAGAGAAAAACTCTATAATTGTCCATTTAAAAAGGATATAAGTTGTGAAAACGCTAAAATAAATTCAATAAATTTATTTTGAAACGTTAGTTTCCCCTATTTTAAGATATTTTCCTTTAAAATTTAAATATTTATGGAAAAGTGTAAATTTTCTTCATGGAAAACGACTTAAAAAATAAAACAATGTTTCAAATGAAGCGGTTCACTAGACTTTTCAATTTACTAGATCTTTTATTATTGTTTCAAATTTGTTATTTTTGTTCACTAGACTCATTAATTTACTAGGAAACATTGCCGAGAACACCGGGAAAAGAAAAATTACCGGGAACATCGGGATAGGAAAAAAAAGTACCGGGATTACCGGGACATAAAAATTACCTCGATCAGCGGGATAGGAAAATTATCGGGAACATCGGGATAAGGAAAATGATCGGGAACATCGGGATAAGGAAAATAACCGGGAACATTGGGATATGAAAAATTACCGGGAACACCGGGATAGGAAAAAGGCGTCTGGGATACCGGGATGATTGGTAATTGCTGATTTAAAAATTATAAATATATTTTGAGAAAATTTAATTTAAAAAAAAATTATACACTCCACCCGTGCAAGGCCGGGCATATCCGCTAGTCTCTGTATAAATAAAAGGCTAACGGGCGATGTATGTATGTGGGTATGTCCGGGGTAATCTCTTGAAATAGGCCACGGACCGAAACCAAACTCGACGTATAGACGTATTCCGAGTCGGGGAGTAACTTGGGATAGTTTTCAAAGCTTTAAAATCGAACAATTACGAGTAATTAGCGAATTTATAGCCCGAAACGCTTATTTCTCCATTTCTCTACCAGAGTAGATCTGCTCGACTCACTATTGTTAACGAGATGAAAACTTTAAAAAATAAATATATTTCAATACTAAAAACTGGATATTTGCGCATTTAAAAAGGATATTAGTTGTGAAAACGCGAAAATAAACTCAAATAATTTATTTTCAAACGTTATATTCCTTTATTTCAACATTTTTTCCTTTAAAATTTAAATATTTATGGAAAAGTGAAAATTTTTTTTCATGGAAAACGACTTGAAAATAAAACATTGTTTCCAATGAAGCGGTTCACTAGACTTTTAAATTTACTAGATCTTTTATTATTGTTTCAAATTTGTTATTTTTGTTCACTAGACTCATTAATTTACTAGGAAACATTGCCGAGAACACCGGGAAAAGGAAAATTACCGGGAACATCGGGATAGGAAAAAAAAGTACCGGGATTACCGGGACATAAAAATTACCTCGATCATAGGGATAGGAAAATTATCGGGAACATCGGGATAAGAAAATTATCGGGAACATCGGGATAGGAAAAATTACCGGGAACACCGGGATAGGAAAAAGGCGTCTGGGGTACCGGGATGATTGGTAATTGCTGATTTAAAAATTATAAATATATTTTGAGAAAATTTAATTTAAAAAAAATTATACACTCCACCCGTGCAAGGCCGGGCATATCCGCTAGCATAATATTTATGGAAGAGTGTAACTTTTTTTTCATGGAAAACGACTTAAAAATAAAACATTGTTTCAAATGAAGCGGTTCACTAGACTTTTAAATTTACTAGATTTTTATTTTAGTTTCAATTTTTTTACTTTGTTCACTAGATTTATTAACTTACTAGAGCGGGAACACTGTGATTTAAAAATTACTGGTAACATGGGATAGGAAAACGTACCGAGAACATCGGGAGAGGAAAAATTACCGGGAACATCAGGAGAGGAAAAATTACCGGGAACATCGGGAGAGGAAAAATTACTGGGAACACCGGGAAAGGAAAAAATTACCAGGAACATCGGTAGAGGAAAAATTACCGGGAACATCGGGAGAGGAAAAATTACTGGGAACATCGGGAGAGGAAAAATTACCGGGAACATCATCGAGATAAGAAAATTTACCGGGAACACCGGGATAGGAAAATTATCGGGAACATCGGGATAAGAAAATTTACCGGGAACACCGGGACAGGAAAAAATTACCGGGAACACCGGGACTTTAAAATTACCGGGAACACTGGGATAGGAGAGAGGCGCCTGGGATACCGGGAAGATTGGTTATTGCTGATTTACATAATAATAAAGGTATTTTAAGAAAACTCAAAATAAAAATACTTATACACTCCACCCGTGCAAGGCCGGGCAAATCCGCTAGTCTTTGTATAAATAAAAGGCTAACGGGCGATGTATGTATGTGGGTATGTCCGGGGTAATCTCTTGAAATAGGCCACGGACCGAAACCAAACTCGCCGTATAGACGTATTCCGAGTCGGGGAGTAACTTGGGATAGTTTTCAAAGCTTTAAAATCGAACGTTTTCGAGTAATTAGCGAATTTATAGCCGAAAACGCTTATTTCTCCATTTCTCTACCAGAGTAGATCTGCTCGACTCACTATTGTTAACGAGATGAAAACCTCCAAAAATCAAATATTTTAACAGGAAAAACTCTATAATTGTCCATTTAAAAAGGATATAAGTTGTGAAAACGCTAAAATAAATTCAAATAATTTATTTTCAAACGTTATATTCCTTTATTTCAACATTTTTTCCTTTAAAATTTAAATATTTATGGAAAAGTGAAATTTTTTTTTCATGGAAAACGACTTGAAAATAAAACATTGTTTCAAATGAAGCGGTTCACTAGACTTTTCAATTTACTAGATCTTTTATTATTGTTTCAAATTTGTTATTTTTATTCACTAGACTCATTAATTTACTAGGAAACATTGCCGAGAACACCGGGAAAAGGAAAATTACCGGGAACATCGGGATAGGAAAAAAAAGTACCGGGATTACCGGGACATAAAAATTACCTCGATCATAGGGATCATAGGGAAAATGATCGGGGACATCGCGATAAGGAAAATGATCGGGAACATCGGGATAAGGAAAATAACCGGGAACATCGGGATAGGAAAATTAACGGGAACACGGATAGGAAAAAGAGGTCTGGGATAACGATTTGTTAACGAGATGAAAACCTTCAAATATCAAATATTTTAGCAGGAAAAACTCGATAATTGTCCATTTAAAAACTATATCAGTTGTAAAAACACAAAAATTAAATCAAATAATTTATTTTCAAACGTTATTTTCCTTTATTTCAAGGTGTTTTCCTTTAAAATTTAAATATTTATGGAAAATTGTGAATTATTTTTTTTCATGGAAAACGACTTAAAAATAAAACATTGTTTTAAATGAAGCGGTTCACTAGACTTTTAAATTTACTAGATCTTTTATTATTGTTTCAAATTTGTTATTTTTGTTCACCAGACTCATTAATTTACTAGGAAACATTGCCGAGAACACCGGGAAAAGAAAAATTACCGGGAACATCGGGATTGGAAAAAATTACTGGGATTACCGGGACATAAAAATTACCTCGATCATCGGGATAGGAAAATTACCGGGAACATCGGGATAGGAAAATTACCGGGAACATCGGGATAGGAAAATTACCGGGAACATCGGGATAGGAAAATTACCGAGAACATTGGGATAGGAAAAATTACCGGGAACACCGGGATAGGAGAGAGGCGGCTGGGATACCGGGATGATTGGTAATTGCTGATTTAAAAATTATAAATATATTTAAAAAATTTAATTTAAAAAAATATATATACACTCCAACCGTGCAAGGCCGGGCATATCCGCTAGTCTCTGTATAAATAAAAGGCTAACGGGCGATGTATGTGTGTATATATGTGTGTGTGTATGTGGGTATGTCCGGGGTAATCTCTTGAAATAGGCCACGGACCGAAACCAAACTCGACGTATAGACGTATTCCGAGTCGGGGAGTAACTTGGGATAGTTTTCCAAGCTCTAAAATCGAATAATTACGAGTAATTAACGAATTTATAGCCCGAAACGCTTATTTCTCCATTTCTCTACTAGAGTAGATCTGCTCGATTCACTATTGTTAACGAGATGAAAACCTTCAAATATCAAATATTTTAGCAGGAAAAACTCGATAATTGTCCATTTAAAAACTATATCAGTTGTAAAAACACAAAAATTAAATCAAATAATTTATTTTCAAACGTTATTTTCCTTTATTTCAAGGTGTTTTCCTTTAAAATTTAAATATTTATGGAAAATTGTGAATTATTTTTTTTCATGGAAAACGACTTAAAAATAAAACATTGTTTTAAATGAAGCGGTTCACTAGACTTTTAAATTTACTAGATCTTTTATTATTGTTTCAAATTTGTTATTTTTGTTCACCAGACTCATTAATTTACTAGGAAACATTGCCGAGAACACCGGGAAAAGAAAAATTACCGGGAACATCGGGATTGGAAAAAATTACTGGGATTACCGGGACATAAAAATTACCTCGATCATCGGGATAGGAAAATTACCGGGAACATCGGGATAGGAAAATTACCGGGAACATCGGGATAGGAAAATTACCGGGAACATCGGGATAGGAAAATTACCGAGAACATTGGGATAGGAAAAATTACCGGGAACACCGGGATAGGAGAGAGGCGGCTGGGATACCGGGATGATTGGTAATTGCTGATTTAAAAATTATAAATATATTTAAAAAATTTAATTTAAAAAAATATATATACACTCCACCCGTGCAAGGCCGGGCATATCCGCTAGTCTCTGTATAAATAAAAGGCTAACGGGCGATGTATGTGTGTATATATGTGTGTGTGTATGTGGGTATGTCCGGGGTAATCTCTTGAAATAGGCCACGGACCGAAACCAAACTCGACGTATAGACGTATTCCGAGTCGGGGAGTAACTTGGGATAGTTTTCCAAGCTCTAAAATCGAATAATTACGAGTAATTAACGAATTTATAGCCCGAAACGCTTATTTCTCCATTTCTCTACTAGAGTAGATCTGCTCGATTCACTATTGTTAACTAGATGAAAACCTTCAAACATTTAATATTTTAACAGGAAAAACTCGATAATTGTCCATTTAAAAAGGATATAAGTTGTGAAAACGCTAAAATAAATTCAAATAATTTATTTTCAAACTTTACTTTCCTTTATTTCAAGATTTTTTCCCTTTAAAATTTAAATATTTATGGAAAAGTGTAAATTTTCCTCATGGAAAACGACTTGAAAATAAAACATTGTTTCCAATGAAGCGGTTCACTAGACTTTTCAATTTACTAGATCTTTTATTATTGTTTCAAATTTGTTATTTTTGTTCACTAGACTATTTAATTTACTAGGAAACATTGCCGAGAATACCGGGAAAAGAAAAATTGCCGAGAACATCGGGATAGGAAAAAAGTACCGGGATTACCAGGACATAAAAATTACCTCGATCATAGGGATAGGAAAATTATCGGGAACATCGGGATAAGGAAAATGACCGTGAACATCGGGATATGAAAAATTACCGGGAACACCGGGATAGGAAAAAGGCGTCTGGGATACCGGGATGATTGGTAATTGCTGATTTAAAAATTATAAATATATTTTGAGAAAATTTAATTTACTAGGAAACATTGCCGAGAACACCGGGAAAAGGAAAATTACCGGGAACATCGGGATAGGAAAAAAAAAGTACCGGGATTACCGGGACATAAAAATTACCTCGATCAGCGGGATAGGAAAATTATCGGGAACATCGGGATAGGAAAAGTACCGGGAACATCGGGATAGGAAAATTACCGGGAACACGGATGGGAAAAAGACGTCTGGGATACCGGGATGATTGGTAATTGCTGATTTAAAAATTATAAATATATTTTTAAAAAATTTAATTTAAAAAAAAATATATATACACTCCACCCGTGCAAGGCCGGGCATATCCGCTAGTCTCTGTATAAATAAAAGGCTAACGGGCGATGTATGTGTGTGGGTATGTATGTGTGTGGGTATGTCCGGGGTAATCTCTTGAAATAGGCCACGGACCGAAACCAAACTCGACGTATAGACGTATTCCGAGTCGGGGAGTAACTTGGGATAGTTTTCCAAGCTCGAAAATCGAATAATAACGAGTAATTAGCGAATTTATAGTCGAAAACGCTTATTTCTCCATTTCTCTACCAGAGCAATCTGCTCGACTCACTATTGTTAACGAGATGAAAACCTTTAAATATCAAATATTTTAATAGGAAAAACTTGATAATTGTCCATTTAAAAAGGATATAAGTTGTGAAAACGCTAAAATAAACTCAAATAATTTATTTTCAAACGTTAGTTTCCCCTATTTCAAGATATTTTCCTTTAAAATTTAAATATTAATGAAAAATTTTAAATTATTTTTTCATGGAAAACGAGTTTAAAATAAAACATTGTTTCAAATGAAGCGGTTCACTAGACTTTTCAATTTACTAGATCTTTTATTATTGTTTCAAATTTGTT
This sequence comes from Tetragnatha versicolor, assembly GCA_024610705.1. Taxonomy (NCBI): domain Eukaryota; kingdom Metazoa; phylum Arthropoda; class Arachnida; order Araneae; family Tetragnathidae; genus Tetragnatha; species Tetragnatha versicolor. The sequence goes on along the minus strand of JANDEH010000006.1, from coordinate 7,359,518 downwards.
ATTTTTGTTCACTAGACTCATTAATTTACTAGGAAACATGGCCGAGAACACCGGGAAAAGGAAAATTACCGGGAACATCGGGATAGGAAAAAAAAGTACCGGGATAGGAAAAGTACCGGGAACATCGGGATAGGAAACTTACCGGGAACATCGGGATAGGAAAATTACCGGGAACACCGGGATAGGATAAAGGCGTCTGGGATACCGGGATGATTGGTAATTGCTGATTTAAAAATTATAAATATATTTTTAAAAAATTTAATTTAAAAAAAAAATATATACACTCCACCCGTGCAAGGCCGGGCATATAGGTTTTAAATTTGTTACTTTTTGTTCACTAGACTTATTAATTTACTAGACTTTTTATTATAGTTTCAAATTTGTTACTTTATTAAGATGAAAAAAGACACCGGGATAGGAAAAATTACCGAGAACACCGGGATAGGAAAAAATTACCGGGAACACTGGGATAAGAAAAATTACCGTTACTTTATTAAGATGAAAAAAGACACCGGGATAGGAAAAATTACCGAGAACACCGGGATAGGAAAAAAATTACCGGGAACACTGGGTAAGAAAAATTACCGAGAACACCGGGATAGGAAAAAATTACCGGGAACACTGGGGTAAGAAAAATTACCGTTACTTTATTAAGATGAAAAAAGACATCGGGATAGGAAAAATTACCGAGAACACCGGGATAGGAAAAAATTACCGGGAACACTGGGTAAGAAAAATTACCGGGAATACCGGGAAATGAAAAATTATCGGGACCACCGGGATATGAAAGATGCGCCTGGGATACCGGGATGATTGGTAATTGCTGATTTAAAAATTATAAATATATTTTGAGAAAATTTAATTAAAAAAAAATTATACACTCCACCCGTGCAAGGCCGGGCATATCCGCTAGTATCTAAATAAAGAGCAGCAGTTATTTTACTAGAATTTATACTATTATGAATAAAATCTGTAAACTCCAGTAGAGCTTTTTCAGTATTTGATTTAGGTAGAAAGCCGTATTGATTTTTTGAGAAAAAATTTGAACTCTCCAAGAACGAAATTAATCTATCCTTAATTAATTGTTCAAATATTTTAGAAATCAGAGGCAGGACAGAGATAGGTCTATAGTTTGAGAAATCATTTCTGTTTCCCTTTTTAAAAATGGGTGTTATTATTGAGGTCTTTAATGACTTTGGGAAAATACTTTCATTTACTAAGCTGTTAAATAGGCTAGTGAGAATATTTATATGAGAAAATGATAGAATTTTGAGAATTTTCGCATCTATTCCGTCTGATCCTGGGCTTTTCTGGGGATTTAGATTACGAATGCAATTTAAGATTTCTGCATCATCTATCTCTAGCCACACAAATAAATTTAGATTTGTCTTTAAATGTTCTTTAAAATTTTCATTGGAGTTTGGGATATTGTTGATTGAGGAAAAGTATGAGTTCAAATCATTTGCTAAATAAAGTTCGTCTGTATGATCAGGCAGGGTTTGATTTTTAATGCTATTACCTAGAATGTTATTGATTAGTTTCCACTGCTTACGGGTTGAGTCACAATCATTAAATTTACTTTCATAAAATAATTTATTGGCAGATCTGATTTTTCGTTTTAGTACTTTAACTGTTGTTTTATAGGCTATTTTGAAAAAATTATCACCTGGGTAACGTAAGGTTTTTTTATATAGTGCTTGTTTGGACCTGATTATGCTATATATTTCTAAGTTAAACCATTTGTTTTTGTCAAATCTGGAATTACTTTTAGGAACAAAGCTGAAGCTATGCTTAATTGCACACAATTTAGTATGAAAATCTGAGAAAGATGATGCAGCATTAGATTCAGAAATTCTAAAATCATAGGTTTTTAAAAAGTCCTCCAACTTATTATAGTTCACTAATTTAGGTCTTATTTTATCATTCGTATCAAGGTTTGTAGTATTTCGTGGGGAGCTCAAAACTAATCTACATTAGTCTTGCAGAGTGAATTTCTTTTATATTTGACAAGCTGTAACGTGATAGGAGGTGGTCTATACAAGTACCTGAAGAAATACGAGTTATATCACTTATAAGTGAAGAAAATCCATGAGCACTAATCAAATCCAAATAGTTTGCACTATGATTATTTAAATTCAATAGGTCAATATTTATGTCTCCTACTATTATAATGTTTCTATAAGAAATTTTAGATAATACAGTTTCAAATTCAGATACAAATGTTTCAATAGTAAATAAATGTGAACGATATATTGAGATTATACAGAGATTAAGAGATTTACTTATAATTATAACTATTTCGGCAGAAAACATTTCTATATTAATTTTTTCAAAATCATATTTAGATTTATAGTATACTAAGACACCTCCTGATCTGTTATAGCTTCTGTTACAATAAAAAGTTTTAAATTGATCAATTCCGTAGAACTTAATTTCATCATTGGTCAGCCAAGTTTCCGATAAAACTAAAACATCAATAAGATACAAACTGTCAGATAACAGGCTTATTAACTCATCAAACTTTGATTGAACACTCTGAATGTTGAAATGTACAATATTAAAAGTTACGTCGGCTGCTGGATAAAGAAGGAATTTCTTTAGATTTTCAAGAGTGTCTATAGTGGAATAACTGGACATAAAAAAGATGGGGTTATTGTTGGATGGGTATATCAATTAGATCCGATTCTTTACGTATTCTAAAAGCTCTTGAGTTTTCACTTTGACGTAGAAAGATTTTTCCATCTCTGATCCAGCAGAACTTGAAGTTTTTCTGACGTTTAAATTGTTTGCTTAGAAATAGGAGTTTTTTCATGCCTGGAGCCAAATGTTCATTCAGGTATATGGGAGTTGAATCAAGACGTTCATTTATATCGGATGCCAGGAAGCGCTTTTCTCTGGATGCCCGCAAACATCGATCCCTTTCACCTTTTGTTGCAAATTGTACGATTATAGATTTACTTTTATCTTTTCGGGTGGATGGGACACGGTGAGCTATAAGAACACTAACCTCGCTGTTGACATCCAAGGCGTTTAAGATCGATGTAACCACCTGTTTAGTGTCCTCACTTGGTACCTCGGGGAAATCGGAAATTTCGAGATTTGTTCTTCTTGAGTACTGTTGTAATTCGAGTGTTTCCGATTTTAGTAGCTCGATTTCTACTTTGTTGCGGGAGATCTCCGATTTTAGGATGTCATTTTCTTCCTTAACCACCTTGACTTCGTTCTTTAGATCATTTATGGCTGTTGTCAGCTCTTTAACAATTTCCGCTTGAAAATTTAAGCTCTTGGAGTATTCGATAAACTGCGTTTTAATGAATGACTTAAGATCCATGATTTCGTTCAAAATTGGTTGGTTACTCACATCTAGGTTTGAAGTTGCAGCGAAGGGTTCGGCAGGTGTTGGTTTTGCTTCCCGAGCGTTCGGCTGGTTCGTGACCCGTTGGGTTCTGCATCCTAGGCATTTCCGGACTTTTTTGTCACGGCACTTTTTGAAAGCTATTTCCGTAAGACCGCCACAATAATAGTGGTATGTACAGTCGGAGTCAAAAAAAACGTTCCAAGGACTGTTAAGAGGAATCTAGACCTTAACCCCGTACGCATGGTATAGGAAAATAGGTTTGAAATATTTCGCCAGTCCCGATCGCCAAAGGTTTGCCACTTGTTAAAATTACAATAACCCACAAAACTAAGCCAATCCTTTAGTTATTTGTAATATTTGCGTCTCTCAATGTAGATCCCGGTAGCGTAACGGTTAGAGCGCTGGTGTTGTATGAGTTAAGTCGAATTTGAACGTTTTCTGCAACTTCTTGTGCTGATTTTATAATTTTTAAGAGTTAGAAGTTATTAATAAGTGATTATAAATTATATTTAGTTTTTATTGGATATTTAAAAGCTTTTTTTAATCTTATTTTCTATTGGGGTAACCTTTTTTACAATCGTCCAACAAATATTTTTTATTTTTGACATTAGGGGATCTTTTATTTTTGTATTTTTTTAAACTTAATAAAAATGTATTTTCAAAAGCTATTCTTATTTTAGCTTTGTTGTTTTTTAATGTTTGATGTTTGGATTCATTTAGTAGAAGTTTTTAGAAATACTCTTTATTTTTCATCCAATTCGATCCCAATTTTTCTCAATTCGTTGTTAAAATAAATTTTAAAAAATTCCCCCAGAAAATTATACATATACAATTGCGGAGTAAACGATTCTGATGAACGCCTTATAATAAAGAAAAATAAAATGAAGCAAAGATATTTTAATTTAACTTCGAAATAGATTTATTTTCAAGTAGAATATCATAACTTTCCTTATTTCCTTCTATCAAAAAACAATTTGTCGTGAAGGACAGTTATACTTAAATCTAGTTTTGGTATACAACCATGGAGGGATACAAAGTACAGAGAGTGAAATCTGGGGGCACACTGTAAACCTTCGGGATCGGGAATTTTCTGGGGGGAGCTTATTTCCCTCCAGTGACTCCACCCCGTGCGGATTCAGGGGGATGGCACTCTGGAATATGACCCCCCTTGGGAACCCAAAAAGTTTTAAAATGAGTAAAAACCCTACTTTTAACAGGTCTAATTTCAAAATAGTGTTCTGGGGGAGGACCCCGATACCCCCTTTTAGTACCACAAGGGGATCTTCAGTGATTATTTTTAGGAAATCCCCAATATTTTGACATTTGGGAAAAAAAGTAAAGGTAATAGTGTTGAAAAGTGCCCCTATACCTCTAATGGTAACACAAGGGGATCTTATATAGAAAAATGCCCCCCTTGGAGCCGTGCTGGATCCGCGCCTGCTCCTACCATCTATACAACATGGAAGAGTTAGGGAAGCAGCATGGAATTGTCCGAATGCCTCTTTCACCCAGAGTATAAATGGTTACCGCATCTGGATGCAGCTTGAGCCCAGGACGAGGATGTCTGTCGTGAGATATAGACTGGAATCATTAAAATAATTTTTAATAATTTAGTGGTGACCTAGTAACTAAAAATATTATTAAATCTTTCTCTCTTTATTAAATCTCTCACCAATCTTTAAACAAAACTTTCTTGAATAGGTAAAGCAATAAACCTACCCTTTCATTGGCTGGATCAATCTGTAGCTGTTCATTCATGATCATGTATCACGAATGAGGGATGGCTACATTGGATTGAACTCGCATGTGTTTGTGTAATGCTTTTTAGAAATTTTAGAAGCCGAACATTTTAACTGGAATTCGGGAAGAGGGGAGGTAAGAGAGAATGAATTGAGAGACATTATAGAGGGGGGAAATTGTGTCCTCCTTTCTAGTTCTCATAAGTCTATGGAACTGTCCCTCAACTCCAGGGGATACAGGGAGGGGTAGCTACCCTCTAAATCATGAGAGTAAATTACTTAAACTTTAGTCTTAAGTAATTAATTTTCAAAAATTTAAATTATGAAAACTGGGATCACTTGGGTTCACCTATGTCAAAGAGGATTAAAAATCAAAAATAAGAGATCTCCCCGGGCAGTATGTCTATTTATAGGCATTTTCCCTTGAAAATTCTAGAGATTATACGAGTGATCGATCCGGGGTGTTACCTAAATATTCCCCAATGTCCCAGAACAATTCACAAAGCTACTCTTTAGGGTCAAATTACAAAACATTTCGGAGATGGACCCCAGACCCCCTTTGTTTGGGGCTAAGTATATTATCTTAAAAACTTTTGCATTATTTTCACAAAAGGTCCAAATCCCATCTCGAAGCAAAACTCTGGCCCATCATCCCGGGTTTTAAAATGGTTCTCCACAAGCACGAGAAAGATCGACTATGCTTGCTTCGCCCTGAGCAGAATCCTGGGTACGCTTATGCAACTCAACCAAATATCTGTATATTAGAAATATAGCTTGTTCCCCACCCCCGAGACTGCTTAGTACAATTTCAATAGTCTCCAAAGCAAATTATTTTTTAATTTCTTAACAAAACTACTACTACTAACTTTTACTAAATCCGTAGAGTTCCCATTATTAAGTCATATAATTAAAATTCCGTTACAAATACAAATACAAATTAAGTCGACCAACTACAGGCTTAAGCCCAGCAAGGTTGGTCCAGTCTTTTTAACTCAAACTACCGGAATCCCAGTATCTGTCAATTTTCCTCTTGAACTCGTTTACCCCTCTTGAATTTACAATTGTTTCAGGCAACGCGTTACCCCACGATTTAAAAGAATTTATAATTGTTATTTATTTAAAATAACTTTAAAAATAGTTAAAATAGAATTATTTTCTGAAATAGTACAAAGAATTATGTTTAAACTTGTATTCGCCTGAATAAGCTTGGTAAAAAAATTCTTAAGAAATTTCTCGGATTAAAAAATTTCTTTAAATAAAATATTTTTTCCAGTGTGAAGTTAAAAATACCTTTAAAAAATTACTTACTTATCGGAGTTGGATTTTTTAATGATCATAGTGGAAGATCCAGAGTTCCAAGTAAATTTCATAAATAATTATTTTAAGATTTAGGAAGAAACTTTAACGGCTGCTGAGAAATACGATTGAGTGCTTTGAATAAAAAATCAGGTAAGAATACTCCTCCACAGAGATTGGATCATCCGTAAATAAATTTCAACATCAATCGTAATGACTTTGAGAATGATCCGCATTGAGGATCGAACCCGCGAACTTCCGATTACTAAGACGTTACTCTAACCACCATACTACTATTTTAAAGCATTTTTATTCGAAAAAAAAAACTGCGCCAAATCATGGATAACCAGCCAAATATGTTTCCTTAAATTAGATATTAGAAAATTGTTCTCGCCAATCTTTTCCTATATTCAGCGATTCGTTGAAATTTCAAATCCTGCAATCCCGTTGCTTAACTTTTGGAACGATTTTTTTGACTCCGACTGTACCTTCGCAATTTCCCGAGCACTTAATTGCGTCATCAGGTATTTTAATCTCTTCTTGGCACGCACAGCAGTTCATGATGTTGACAGACTTATTATTATTTAAATGACACCAAACTGTTATTACTTATTCAGATTATAATAAATTTTTTTTAGAAATAATTAAAACAATATGTATTTTTGTTCAAAATACCGAGGAACGTAAATAAACAGTTGCAGCTGAGACACAGCTGTTGCCACTCTTTCTTTTTTTTTTAATTTTTTAAAATTTTTAATTTCGCCGCTAGGGGCGCTGTAAATCATCTCAATGGATTTTCCAGGCTCACTTACCTAGGGATAGACCTTACTTCCGTGACCCTAGGAGGCGTTGGTTCCAAATAAAAGCCGTGTAACGCAATTTTGAAACACCCTGTATATTTAAGGTCTTAAATTTGTTATTATCATCTTTTTAGAGAACAATTTAATAAGTTCAAACCATGTAAAACTTTTTAGACTTTGAGAGTCCAAAGTATCGTGAGTATCCACGTTATTTTTATAATAATAAAAATAACGTGGATACTAAATTCGCACCAATTACTTGAAACTATTGCAGAATTCGAAGTAGAAATTTTTTTAGTAAAATGTATTTTATATTAAAATATTGCTTTGGTATCGTGTAAATTATGTTTACAGATGAGAACTTGGAGATAGTACTGTTAAATACTGAAGTGACAATTTAATAGTAAAAGAAAATCACCGAAAAGTTATTTATTACCTCTTTTGGATCTCATAAAACCTCATATACCTCTGAATGAATATTTTAATAAGCTTCTATATCGACAGTATTCTAGTGTTATTAAAAAAGAGGGTAATAACTCTTGTATCTTCCAGGACGAAATGGAAAAAGCAAGTTACGGCCCGTATGAAGATAGCCCAACGCCAGGGTCTGTGGCCGGCCCACTACCTCCCTTCAGCTCATGCCTTCGCCCCCTTCCTTAGCGCCTCATACTGTCAACTGTCATCAGCAGCTCTCGCGGACAACATCGAACTGAGTCGGTCAGCCGTATCTGAACCCACGCCGCCCGACTTGGACGACAACAAGTCACTGGACGACAAATGAGACGGACATTTTTGGGAAAGTGACTGACTCTTTGACTCATGAGAAGAGTTTCGAAACTCGACTTCGAGAGATTAGCTTCAAAATTCAAGGAGTGTGTTTCCGAGATTGAGGATTATTTTGGCGAATAAAACGAATTTGAATTTGAAGCGGATATTTTGTGGACTGAAGATTCGTACAGCAGAAGCAATATGAACTAATGTATTCTAGTCAAAGTCTTACGGCTGATTAATACGCTGCCGGTCAACGTGCCAAAAGAGTTAGAATAAAAGTTTTAATATTATTCTTAGTCTTTATGTGGCGTTCTACCTTTCCACAGATCATGGTTTCCTTCTTAAAGTAAGCTTTTATAAGGTTTAATCAACTTGTTTTCAAGGACTATAGTCTGCTCACTTAGAATAGGCGCCTGAAACAGGATTAAAAACGCTCAATAATGCTTAATAACGCTCATCACAAAATTTCAGTGACCGATTTTTTTTACGGTATTTAAACCACTTTTGTTTAGGCTGCCTTGTCATTGCAGAAGAAAAATTTTTCGATGATAATTACAATAGTAACTGCTTCTAATATACATTACGTCTCAGGCGCCTATTCTAAATGAACCAGAATATAGCAGTCTTTACTGATGATGGCAAAATGGCACACCAACTGGTAAGTCTCTTAGGTACAGAACGAAGAAATTGCTTTGCTTTTATTGCAATCAAAATACTATTCCTTTTAAGAAAAACTAAAATGATAAAGAAGTAAAATTTTGCAGGTTTATTTTTAAGATTTGAAATTTATTCCTTTAGTTTTCAAGAATTTAGCTCAGGGTAAAAAAATACAGACGAGTTTAACTAGAAGTTGACAAAATACCCCAAGCACTCCCAAAATTACACAATAACACTGAAAAATTTAAAAATTTACGAACTTTTTCTTTTTTGAGGTAGGTCTGAAAAAGTGCTATTTTCACAAGTTAATATCTCCGCGAATATTCACTATATTTTCATGAAATTTTTTCAGTGAGTTCCTTTGGTAACAATACTCTCACTGAGGTGGTTTTTACTCTATATCCTTTAGTTTACAAATTAATAATTTTATTAAAATAATTATTTATTAATAATTATTTTAACTTTTTATTTCACTGCTAGGGGCACTGTAAGCCATTTCAATGGATTCTTCAGGGTCACTTACCTAGGGATAGACATTACTTCCGTGACATAACTTCCTTGGACACGTTGGTTCCAAATAAAAGCAACGGACTTTTGAAACACCCTACTAAAATGTGTTTGATATCGTTGTTTGACTTGGGAATAATAAAACAAAACTTATTTCTAGTATTTTCATAATGAAATATTCTATTTATCCATGTTTATTTCACGTAGGCACAAAGAACTTTTTTCCTACTAAAATGTAAATTTCTCTTTATATACCATAAAAAAATAGCTAAAACTTGGATTGTTTTATAGGTAATATCTTAATCTTAAACCTCCAATTGAAATTTTGGTATTATCTACACCCTTTCGACCACAATGTTAAAAAAAAGCCCCCCCCTACCCTATTACGTATTTTTTGGAACACAGTTCTGAGAAAGATAGAAGTTTTTTGTAAGAATTTTAGGCAAAAATTACTATCATTTAAAAAGGTAAAGCCTTCATAATGCACTTCAAGATTTTAAATGTTTTAGACGAGTTCTACTGTGAGATGTCTTGAAACCCTTGACCACTACTGATTGATTTGAGCGTAATATTATGGAATAATCTGTAAATATTCCAAAGAATATCCAATCTAAGTAATGTGTTTTTTCGGTTGAACTCGTCAAAAAATTGATTCTAAAAATGTGTGTTCTTTACTTTTTCTTAACCAAATAAATTGGTGTTTTTACCTTTTTGCTGTCTACACTGCAAAAAAAAACGGAAATTTAACAGCAAAAACTGCTGTAAATATTTTACGCATTTGCTGTAATCTTAAAACACTGCCTTTTTAGCTGTAAATTCGAAGCGCCACCTTTTATAGTTTACTGGCAACTTCCGTGCTAGTGACCAGATACACACTTAAAAAAAAACGAAAAACTTAACAGCAAAAACTGCTGTTAACATTTTACGCATTTGCTGTAATTTCAAAAAAAAAACTGCCTTTTTAGCTGTAAATTTAAAGCGCCACCTGCATTAGTTTAAATTAAATATATAGTTATTTTACTGGTAGCTTTCCTTGAAATATCTGTAATTCTTTAATTGGTCATCAAAATAAATATTAAAAGAAAATGAAATTCTTGTTTATTGAATGCTTTTAAATGTGACATTACCTTTACAAGATAATAATACTATAATCTGTACAACATTAACCTATGTCTAAAGTTATTAATTTGGTAAGAATTTTGTATCATCTCTAAAATTAAATGAAATTAAAATTAATTGGATTCAAATTCCTCAATAATACCAATCTTAAGACCTTAATAATTCAGCACCTCTATAGCAACATTTGGAGTGATTTTTACGTTATGGAACAAAAAGCAGGAGATATAACAGGTTTTTGAAAGAAATGTTAAAATAGCAACGAAAATGTTGCTTAATACATATAAACAAAATAGTTATGAAATAACAGCCCAAATTATGTATAGTTCCGCATAAATTCCAGTAACGTTCATGCTTTTTATGAGTTTTTACAGCAGTTTAACACTTTCCTTGAAAATTCTGGTTTTCATTTCTGAATCCTTGCGGACAGGAAACCAATGTTTGTGTTTATGCTCACCACTAAAAGAGTCAAATTATTTATATGAGCTGTAAGAACCGACTGATGTGTCAAATATTAGGAAGTATAACCTTCGTAGATCACTGCCTTCTAGAGGTGGTTCATAATATGCCACGTTAGAGAACATGAGACACATGAGATGAACATAGCTTTCTAGTTTTTCTGTGGAATAATTACAGTATCGCTGTAATGTTATCACTAAAATCTGTAAAATTACAAAATTGCTGTAAAAATACAGAATTGCTGTTAATTTACAAAATTGCTGTTAAAGTCAAAAATTACAAAATTGCTGTAAAATCACTGCAAAAATGGCTGGCACCCATATTGCCAGTACTTTTGGCTGTAAACTTACTGTGAAATTTTTTGCAGTGTAGGTGAAAAGATATTTATTTTATTAACAGATCCCCAAAACACAAGAAAATGCTATTGATCAAATTGTTTGAAAAATCTGTTGTTTTAATAATAGTCATTAGATAAAGGCGTGGGGAATGTCAAAGTTTTGATAACAATTTAGATTAAAAAACATTTAAGGGTATGAAATGGATTTCTTTTTATTTTACTATACACCTAAAATATTCTTCTCATCAGTTCTTAAGCTTCAATTATTCTCCTTTTCAGCAATTAGCTTCTCAAGTCTCTTATCGTTTGTTATCATTTCATTAGTATAGGTTTTGGAAGCACAGGAGGTGGTGGCACAAGCTTCATACCTGAAAACGAAATTCATTACATGGAAAAAATAATTAAGGAATATAAAAAAAATTACACAGACAAATTACTTTTGAAATTAATCATACACTGCACATTATTGATTCCAAGATAACTTGAAATGAATATAGACGAGTATAGAATTGATCTTGAAGTGTAATACATTTTGACTCCGCTTTTATTGTGATAACGGTCAATGTTATCAATCGGATAATGTTACCAAAATTAACTGGTCCCGATCACTCCTCTTTAACTAAACACAAAATGTAACGTTTTATGTGACCCCTTTATGTTGACAAAATCTGGAGAAATCCCCTAGAAACTTTTTCCCATTTGAAAGCCACTTTTAATACACAATCATACAAAATGAGTCATTTATTTATTAGTGACTAGCTGATATGCCCGGCCTTGCACGGGTGAAGATGGAGATTTTTTCTTTAAAATTGTTAAATCAATCATTCATTTCTACCTTCCAGGGGGTAGCACTCTGGACAGCACCCCCCCTTGGGTACCCAAAAAAGGTTGTCAAAATGAGTAAAACCCTACTTTTACTGGTCTAATTTTCCAATTTTTTTTCTGGTGGAGGACTCCCATACCTCCCATTAGTACCACCAGAGGATCTTCAGTGATAATTTTTAGGAAATCCTCAATATTTTAACATTTTGGGTGAAAAAGTAAAGATAATACTGTTGAAAAGTGCCCCCTTAGAATCAAAACGTTTCTAAAGACGCGAGTTCAAACCCTACTTTTACACGTCGAATTTCTAATTTTTTCTGCGGGAGGACCCCTATACCCCAATGGGAATCTTGTCTGGAAAAGTGCCCCCCTCTTGGAGGCGTGCGGGATCTGTGCCTATATTTTGATGAGTGAAAGGTGTCGAATCAAGCATTTTAAATTCTGAACGATTTCTGCATTTACCACATGATTACCATAAAAAACAATAAAATATTAGAAAAATATTCTTCCCAAAATCATATCCTGACGTGGATCATGTGCCATAAAAAAACAATCAAAATAAAAAAACCCTTTCCAAAATCACTTAAAATGCTCAATCAGAGCTCTTAATTAATCGTATTTTCATGATTTTATTATATCTTTGGTATAAAATTTAATAAATAAAACATATTCCTGCAAAAATACAATATTTCCTCCTCTGGTTTTTTTAACTCTAGTTTTTGGTCTGTTAACCAACTGTCTTAAAAGCTACAATATGATCATCATTTGATTTTTCATCCTCGTTTCCATGGAGATTATTTTAACAACAATGCTATTCCATGAAATTTTTTATTTAAAAATTACTCTCAAATAATAATATTTTGAACTATACTTACCAGTTTTAAAATTTTAAATTTCATTTAACTATATTTTTAGATTAGTGTTATAATTTTCAAATATACTTTTATCTAGTTTTTCTTTTAAAAACTTTTTATTTTGCATTATGTTTTTTTGTAACAATGGGGTAAACAGATCTCTTTTTGAGCAGAAATAAAGCTATTTCAGCAAAATGACCATAAAAAGGGTCGAAAGAGGGTCAATGGGTCATTCTAGAACTTTGAAACATAGCCTATGTTTTTTCTGGGATTCTTTTACGTACATATACCAAGTTTGGTGCAGATCGGAAGAAAACTGTGGATTTGTATAGAAGACAAATATACGCAACCACCCACACACACACATACACACATTGACTTTTATTATATTAGATATATGTTCCACTCTCATATTTTTCTTTAAGAATGTAAAAGTTGCAAAATACATACTAGGTATTAGATAATCGTTTTAAATACTTCAATTAGGACTACATAGTTGTGATTTTAAAGCAAACACTATCGATTTACACTGTTTGAAACTGTTTAGTACCAAATCGCTTATTATTATTATCAATCGGATATTGTTATCATTCTACTCTTGGACAAAAGTGATCACATTAAGTGGAGACGACTGTATTAGAAAACCATCTTTTTAATTTCGACCAGGAAAAGTTCAGGATGTTTTTTAGTTAAAAGTCGTAATTGAAATTTATGTCTTACTCGATCCTTGCTTGACACAGAACGGCAGGTGCCTACTCCACTTGCCGCCCCTGCATTCGTAGCCCCTGCGAGGAACAGTCATTTGGTCCTCATAGCGGTCGCATTTCACATAGCAGGTGGCAGGAGTGGAAGTGGTAGATGTGTAGCAGTCCAAGTTTCCTGGAGATTTCAAAGTCAGCGTGCAGTCCACGTAAGCTGCAATGAGAAAGCTTTATCAGTAACCAAAAATATGTCAGATTTCTATAACATGTTAATTTTTTTCTTCTGGGGAATCCTTTGGATCCTTTAACGCATAGTTTAATATTTACGTTTCAGATCATCCGGATCACTTTGAAAAGTTTGAAAAGGTTTAAATAAATATTTATGCTACATTTCATCATTCAAATCTGTTCACTGCTGAAGAAAAGAAAACTCTTAATATTTTTGGGGTGTAAAATAATTTTCAAAACTTAGACTAGAATTCTTATTCCAAGATCTAATTACTGGTTTATTAGAAACTGTTAAATTTCATTTTTTAATTTTTTTTTCAAATAGTACATATTCTTTTAATTGCCTTTAAAAATAATAATTCTCATTTATCTCCTTTATAATTATCTCACACTTTTATTTATTTCTAATCTGGATTTCATTTATAAAATAAAGTATTCATTACACGTATAAGGTATGTAGGTATATTCATTATTTCTCCCTTTTACTAATTTTTAAAGACATCGATTTTTACATAATTTGATCTTTGATTTAATCGGGTATAACATCACTTACGTTCACATTCCAAAAATCCTCGAGGTTTCCATACATTTTCAGTACGTTCACACCTCATTTTCTTGATAACTCCTCCCGGAAGTGTGTAGCCATCGATGCATTTTTGGACACATTCCCTAAAAATAACATAGTGATTTGTAAAAAAAAGAAAAAATAGTTTAATTTCCTATAAAAAAATCCTTGATGAAAAATTTCAGTTCTCTAAAATAGATTTTAATCAACATTCGGATGGGGTTTTTTTCATAGTTTATACACTAAAGCCAAAATCAATGGAAACTTCAAACTCTTCATCTGCGGACGTATAAACCATATTAAAAAAAAAATTACTCATTTAATTTCTCACAATTACGATAACAGAAAATTAAAGAAATATTTTAGTTTTCTCATTTACTTATTTTCATTTTTTGTATCCTAAACAGCAATACCATAACTTCAAAGAACCATATCAATAAATTCAGATTAATTATAGAAACATTAATTTGCTTACACGTATCTTGCTGCCTTTTTACAAGTGACATCTGACGTTTTTAGGTTATGAGGGTAGAGACAGGTTCTAGTACTACGTCCTTTTCTATGCTTTCCACTGTCTAAAACAAATCACAAATTATTAAATTTTTATGAGAAGTAACTTTGCCATACTTGAATAATATAAGCCACTTATAAATATTAATATTAATTATATATTATACTAACATTAATTATTAATATCTTTATTAACGATTACTATATTATACTATTAATGTTAATTGATCCCTAATCCAATTTAAAAGATAAAACATTCTTCGAAACATTTTAAATGAGTAGAAATTAAAAACCTGGTTGGATAAATATCAGGATAAGAAAGTACATAAATAACAAATGATAGGATATTTTTTAGATTAAAGGATGTATCCAATTTTTATATTTATCCTAAATTCATATTTAAACTAGAAAAAAAACTTTCTATACGGTCAAGTCTTAACCGGATCATTACTACTATTTTACCTATTACTATTTATTTATTTTTCTTTACTCTCAATTTACTCAAATTACTCTCAATTTACTCTCAACGTGTTCGATATCCAAATATTTATTCCTAGAATTGTCAATTTTACCCTATCATTAGTTAAGAAATAGTTGAATGAAGTTTTGAAATCCATAACCTAGAGCACAGAGGTTCTCAAACAGTGTGTCGCAACCCTCTAACGAGAGAAAGGGATGCTGGCTTAACCAAATAGTAAAGATAATAAGTAAATAAAAATGTTTTTAAAAAAACTTGATTTCGAAAGTAAAAGATAAGTAAAGAAACACTTTTGTCACGTTAATATGATGGTGATGCAAATATTCATTTAAATAATATAAAGATTCAAAAAAATATTTAAAACAGTGTTTCTACACGCGTCGAGCACCTCGAAGGCCAATTAGGAACTTTGATTTTTCTTGAGAAACATAACTGCAAATAATTACGCTCAGATAACTAAAGAAAACGATTTTAAACGCTGTTTTTAAGAGTTAAAATCCAAAAAATTTATGGTGGGAAAACCCCCAGACCCCGATTTTAATCGTGAGTGTTAGTATTGCAGTTACAGGCAAAACTTAAAAGTTATAGGTATCTGCTGTTCAAAATCCAATCATTTTATTTTTAACAAATGTAAACAGCATTTAAAAGTAAAATAGTTGAGGACCATATTATGTCCTTTTGTGGACTTGTAGATGTGAAAGAGAGCAATGATGGAATTTAATAATTTGAATTATCTGCCCAAGTCAAAGTTAATGCCCTTAAAAATTTCTTAATTAAAGATGAGGTGGGTAGCGTTAGATTATGTTCAAAAAAGTTGGTCGTGATGGACAAAAGTTTGAGAACCCCTGACCTAGAGTAGTAAGAAATATAAATCTTAACGTACCCACATCGAGTATTTCAGGGTCAGAAAAGTAGTGTTTTGACAGTTGAAAGTATTCTGCAAAATAACAAAAAAGTACTTATAAAATTCACCACACTAAAGGACAAAATTTTTAAAAATTAATGAAGGATATTAATGTTAAATAACTAGTTAATCCGGAATTTAAGTTAGAATAACGCAACTATTGAGAACAAAACCAATACCTCGTAAGCATCTTGAAGTGGTCTTTTTTCTCCCCCTTTTAACAGGAGTGGAACAGCTATCAGTCTGAATGCCACAGTTTTTACACGAACTTAGCATATTGCAAACCTCTTTAGGGTACGCATTAGAGCACATTTTTAATCCTATTTTCTCATCAATAATATCATTCATTACTGTGCTGAAAAATAGTAAATGAAAGTTGTTTATACATGCAAACACATCTTTCTAACAACTGCAAGAGTTTTCAGAAATAAATATTTTTTTTAATTTTATAAATCTATCCATACCTGTTGATGGAATTGGCAGTGCTATTCATGTTCCCACAACTGCATGTTAGATTGTATTGGTCATTTTTGAAAGGTCCAAAATAATAGTCTGTCTTATGTCGAGTTATGATAGTTCCCTGAACATGATAAACAGACATAAAAATTCCAATTAATATACCTGAAAAGATTGACATGAAACTTTTGTAATATTTGAATACAACTTAAATATTTATGTATTCTGAAATTATAATTGACCTAAAATTATGTTATATTTTAGTTTTAGATGTTAATTAAAACAATTATAATTAAACACTTGTGTTTTTTTAAACATTTTTAGTAAATAGAACTTAAAAAGTTATGAAATTAAATTTCTTAATTTTTTTCAAATTTTATGTTCATGATATAAATAGCAAAATGCTAAAAAAAAGATACTAAGAAAATAATCAAAACGAATACATTTTAAATTGATAGGTTAGTCAGAATTCCAGAACTCTAATCGATGTAGTTAGCACTTAGTTTTATTTTGGAGGGGTAAATAGAGGATGTTTTTTTATTCATTTCCAATTTTTAAAAATTAAAATTTTTTTGATTTCGGAGTTAATCTTGAATCCCCCTGAACCTCATTTAAAATAATATAATAAATTAATACAATAATAAATTAATTTTTCCATGTTAAATAATACTATAGGCTAGAAAAATTGAAGTGGAGCTTTCAAAACATCACAAATCTAAGCTTCACAAATTATTTCCAAGTGAGATAAATAGACAATAACTCATCATACCCTTTTTAATATTGTATTCTATATTTAAATAGGAAATAAATATGAAAAAAGCACTTTAAGGCAGTTCTTTCATAAACTTCTAAAAGAATGTAAAGTGTCACGGCATTTCATCCTTAGTTTTAGAAATATTGCAATTTCTGTAATTTATTTTTAAACTAGCTTCGAGTTAAATTCACTAAGCCAAAGAGTGTTTTTAATTTTAAAAAATATTTTATAGCCCAAAGAAAATTGTATTATTGCACCTCCTTATTAGCATTATAATCAGATAATCATTTAATTTAAATCCTCTTTATTATTAAGATATGAATGTGTGATCTTACCGCATAGCCATGAATGTTGACACATTTTTGACGGGTCCATATAAAGGAGGAGTAATAATTTGTTGGCCAAAACCGGAAAATCTAAACCCGGATCTCGTCTTTGTAATCAGTAAAACTAAAATCAACATTCCTCTTAATTTATACAAAACATTTTCGCAATAAAAACATTTTTCTTTCTAATACATGGAAAAGCCACTGTTGAATATTCCATTATTTCTTTGCCTAAAGCATATTTTTGTAACATTAAAAGTTAAAATAATATTTTAAAACCGGAGAAGATAAACAGTTTGTCATATTTTATGTTTTTCTAACTAACCATACTAAGTAGTGGTGTAATAAAAATGCTTACCATTATGTGCTGTGTATTACGAAAATAATCAATATTGCTTCATATTATGAAACTCCGGCCACAAAACTACAAGAAAACAAAAATAATTATTTATTCTCCAAAAAGTTTTTCATTGTAAAATGAACAAACCGCATTAACTTATTTTAGCATTGCTTCCACGAGTATTTCCTTTACATATAGCTACCTGGCACCACTTAAAATAATGATGTCACAAGCTTTTGTTTCCTGGTTTTAGACATATCGACCTGGAGTTTTAGGCTTCAATATTGTCAAAAATCAAATTAAAGAGGCGTATGGAAAATGAATAGTATTAGAGAGAGAAAGGCGTGAAAAAACTTTTCAAGTTAGTTTCTGAAAAAATTAAATACTTGCTATCTGATCTGTAAGTTCAATTCTGGTCCAGCAGATCTAAAAATTTTTATTAGTGGTATTTATTCGTAATGACCACTCCTTGCTTCTTGTTGCACCATTTATAAATACTTCTTTGATTGTAAACTAGGGTGTCCCTTAAAAATGGAAAGTCGGGGAAACTTTTGCGACACCCCCTAATTTTTTTCCTTTTGGTATCCTAAGAAAGTGTGCAGAATCTTAAATCGATCAGAAAATATTAACACGTGCCTCAAACGGCCTAAAGTTGAGGAATTTTGACATTTTTCTCAATTTTTCGAAAAATTTTAAAAATGCCTTAAAATATTATTTTGTCGAACAATAGGGCTTTAACACATCTAAATATTCATATTTGACCGTTTTTCATTCCCAGCTAAGAGAAATTGCCCAGTTTTTAGCCTGGTCATCAATCGGAAAATCATCAAATTTGCCCATTTTATACTGAGAATAGATGATACAAAAGTCAGTGGGGAATGACTAGGTACCATTTGTAGACGATATTGATGTGTAGATAAATTTTCTGGAGCTAAAATTATTTACTAGCATTTTAATTACAGGCGCCATATATTATTACATTACCACTAAAAAAAATTCCGGGATAAACGGTATGGGCATGTTTGGTATTAGGCAATGCGTATTTGAGTTTTCTAATCTCAGTTAATACTAATAAAATCCTTAAACCACTTTTTTAAAGCTCTTTACTCAGTTTGAATGGCCACCAGATCTCTTATTACATAACTACAGATGATAAAATTCTAAATGCATAAGAGGGGAAAGAGAAATTCTAGAAAAATATTGAAAAACTAGACTTCAGCACATACAGAAGTATTGTATTCTGTAACTTAGTTGAAAAATTGAAGTTCATACAAAATTAACCCGCTCTTGATGATAATTGATCCTACTGCACTACGAATAAAAGCCATTTACCATGTTTAAAGCCTGTTTTTATGTTTTATCATGATTTTATAGTACATAAGAGCATAAAATATTCTTGTAACATGAAAAACCGATTAGTTACTGATATTGTGATGAGAATATGTTAAATATTGACAAAGGTTGCTGAAACAAGTCCTTTTTTAAGTCAGAGCTACACTTCACTCTGAAAAAATTTATACAGTTTAGACCAGTGTTTCCCAACCTTTTTCGGTCCATGCCCCACCAAAGCATTTCTAAATTTTCCATGACCCCGGTCTCAGTGGAATATATAGAAATATATTTTGAGACAAGCCAAAATTATTTCTTAGCCCTTCCCTCCTATGTACATTTAATAAGTCTAATGAAGCTTTTCAGAACATTTTTAGGTAAGAACTAAATAAACTAACTAAATCAAGTTATAAGCTAAAGAACTAAATCAAGTTATGAGTAACCAAGAGGTTCTGGGGGTCCTCCCCCAGCAAATTTTCGGAAATTTAACTCTAGAAAGCCGGTTTTTAACTAGTTTGGTGCCACTAGTTGGGAAATTTTGGATATTAATTTTTAGGTAAGATTTACATTTTGATGAACCTAATGTAAAAAAGTTTCAGATATAAGCGTTCTAAAAACAAAGAGATCTTGGGTCCATCACCCAGAAAAGGTTTGGAAATTAGACTCTAAAAACAGGGTTTCAACTTGGTTTTGATACATACTGGTCCAGATTTCAGACATACATTCTCAGAGGGTAATAGGATCAGATTTTGATAAACTTCTTTTTAAAAAGTTTTTTTTAATTTTCCCCCTGGATTGGTCCCAGGGGGCAATTTGGTTGAAAATTTTCAAATTGCCCCCCAGGAAAATGATATTGCCCCCCGGTGGGGCGTGCGCCCCACGTTGGGAAACACTGGTTTAGACTCTTAAAAAATACCGAGAGTTTAAAATAATTTAATTTTTTAAATAAATTTATCAAAAAATCAACTTGAAATCTAATTTCTTCTTCAAGAACGTTCACTAATGAAAATTGAGGGGTTTTATGGGGCAAGATTAGGCCATTCTATCCCAAATGAAAATTGCTTAGTGCGAAAAAACACTAAGAGAAGTTGAAGAGTTACAGAAACTGTAGTTAGTATTTAAAATTCTTCTATAGCTAAGAACCAAATGCCAGTGTTTAATCGGCTTTTCATGTTACTAATTTGCTGAATTGCAGGAAGTCTTTATGTTTATGTATGAAATTATGAAATACAAGGTCTATAAACATGGTTAATGACTTATAATCTGGGTGTAGTAGGCTCAATCATTATGAAGAGCGGCTTAATTTTCTGTCAACTTCAACTTTTCAACAATACAATACTTCTGTATATACTGAAGTATAGTTTTTCAATATTTTTTATAATTTCTCTTGCCCCTATTATGCATTTACAATTTTATCATCTATAGGGGAGAGTGTTGTACCTCTGGACAAAAATCACGTTTGGATTTTTCTGAGACAGGTAAAATCACATTTTTAACATTTAAAGAGTCCAACCTATAGTCCGTACCTTAGCAAAGATGGTAATATTTTTTATTAGCTAAAATATTCAAAATTGGATTTTTAATTAATTTTAATAACTTGACGAAATTTTCGTCCATAGGTACAACAACGTGCTCTCCCTATGGACAGACCCAGTTGTACCTCTGGACACCCTTAAAAAGGAAATTTTTAGCTGAAAAAAGCTTAAAATGAACATTTTTATTGGTGTATTACCTTTTAATAAACTATATCAAGCATTTTTAAAATTGGGAATAGATTTTTAAAAGTAACGTAGTTTTAGATCGTAAATGATCATTAAACCGAAGTTGAATGATAAAAGTCATGATTTTTTTACCAAAAACTCATAAATCACATGGGATTTTCAGATCGAAGTTTGAGATAATAGTTTCATCAATCCTGCTGATAGTTCTGATCACTTCACTGATCCATAAAAACAATCCGAAACAACACTTAGTGAGGAAGTTGCATGATATTTTTTTTATTTTTTTAATCGATTCCTCTTGCAAAAATAAGCAACTACCCAAAATTTGAGGCCAATCGAGAAATTTTTTGATTGCCAAAAAAATTAACAAAAATCCCCTTTTTAAAAGCGCGCGAAAACGCCAAGAGTTTGGATGTGACGTCATCTTATACTAAACATTGTTGTAAAGCAATGGAGTTGATGGTATTATTGTTGACGTCATCTTATAGTTTAAACAATAAACGTTTTCAGTCACGTGTTTTTTTCTCGACTTTTAAATTAAAATATTTAATTACCTGTATGAAAAACTGACTAGATATTTCATTTTACCATACAAAAAACCATACGGAACACTAGTTTGTTTTTGAAAATCTGACACATGCAACTTCCTTGTTGTGCAAGCATTTGGTGGTAATAACTTTCGCAAATCTTCATCGGTGGAAATTTCAAAAGGTTTTTGTAAACATCATACTTAAATGCAATAGGGTGCTTAAGGTTTTATACCATATTTTACATTAAATGCCATGTAAAATCAAAAATTTTAAAAAGTAGTTTAGATCACAAAATATTTGATTTTTCATCTAAAAATCACTTGAAAATAATCGCCGACAAATAGATAACCATTTAGAATTAATTTAATATGCATTAAAATGCATTCACTTTTATGAAACCTGATTCAAAAACGCCGATTAGCTTACAGACACCCACAAGAACGTGTCCGTAGGTACAACACGTATAGTGTCCGAAGGTACAACACCAGGTGTTTTTGCATTTAAATTTCTATAAAAAATAAAAGAATTGAGATCTGATAATTTCTAATATCGAAAATAAAAAGTCAAAATCTCGGGGATTCGCCCCTTATATCATATTTTATCGTATTATAATTTAAGGGGAAGAAAAATAGTAATGTAGTGATGGACTAAAAAAAACTTTGAGCACCTAAAAACAGTAAATTTATTATATTAAACATAAATACTATTTTAAAGAGCTGATTTCACGTTAGCAACTAGATAGCATCTGTGTACACTCAAATTCATCCACAAATTTAAGTTTCTATTTTTTCCTGAATTTTAAAATGCGGTGGCTGAAGGTAC
Organism: Tetragnatha versicolor; assembly: GCA_024610705.1. Taxonomy (NCBI): domain Eukaryota; kingdom Metazoa; phylum Arthropoda; class Arachnida; order Araneae; family Tetragnathidae; genus Tetragnatha; species Tetragnatha versicolor. The sequence continues at coordinate 7,337,138 of JANDEH010000006.1, read as the reverse complement.
AACCGTTCTTAGGTAAAGCACTCTCCCCTAGTTATGTAATAAAAGATATGCTGGCCATTAGAATTGAGTGAAGAGTTTAAAAAGTGGTTTAAGGATTTTATTAGTATTAACTGAGATTAGAAAACTCAAATACGCATTGCCCAATACCAAATATGCACATACAATTCATCCCAGAACTTTTTTAGGGGTAATGCAATCCAATGTGGCGCCTGTAATTAAAATGCTGGTAATTAATTTTAGCTCCAGATAATTTATCTACACATCAATATCGTCTACAAATGGTACCTAGTTATGGAATTACGTGGTTATAAGTCATTCCCCACTGACTTTTGTATTCTCTATTCTCAGTATAAAATGGGCAAATTTGATGATTTTCCGATTGATGACCAGGCTAAAAACTGGGTAATTTCGCCTAGCTAGGAATGAAAAACGGTCAAATATGAATATTTAGATGTGGTAAAGCCCTATTATTCGACAAAATAATATTTTATAGCATTTTCAAAAATTTTCGATAAAATGAGAAAAATGTCAAATTTCCCAACTGTTTCCCAAAATTTGCTTAAAATTTAAATTTTTTCAAAGATTGTTTTGTCTTTTTTTTTTAATTTAGGTAATTTTTAGATGACTAGTGGGCTCTGTCCCCTGCTCTCTATCGCTCACCAACCTCCGGAACTGCTTCGCAGTTCTTTAGAGATTGCTTCGCAATCTTATTCGCAAAATATTTTCGATTTTTACTAAAATCATATTATTCACAGTGAGAAAAGCTTAAGCATTGTTAAAATCACTCTCTTGTCCCTCGTCCTAAATTTTTCCATTAATTTTTTAGCTGATTTAATCTTAATAACTAGATATTTTTTATTGTTTTAGTTATTGTATATTAGTGGAAATAATTTTAAAAGTCAATTATCTCTTTTCAATTTTCAAATTTTTTAATATCACAATTTTGTTGGAAATTTAAGTAGTAGAGAAATTTACAATCCAGCATTTCTTTAAAATTATTTGAATAATATTTATTATCTTGATTTTATCAACTTGAGTAAACATTGGTGGGTCATTTTCCTATGGCGAAAAAAAAATTTACAAATTCTATCGGGCACAGCAAGAAAAGGGTGCCAAATGGTCTCAAACTAACACGCGTAAAATATTATTCCATTATAACTCTCTTTGCCTCCGGATTGGCCTCAAGTAGAACAAAAATATGTAATTTTTCATATTTTTTTTAATTTTATAAATTAAATTTTTTTGTCGATAACTCTTTAAAGTTCACAAATAAGGGTATTTAAAAGCAATTTTAATCACATTAGTCACCTTCATGCATTATTAATACAAAAACAACTGCCAAAGTGGCAATATAATGTGCTATCATATTAACAAGAGCCGTAGAATATGAATATTTTTTGCCAACAAACAGTGGATTGTCAGTGGTACAAATTTTAAATATTGGTTAGTTCATATACATTCTCTCTCAATTTTGGTCAGTATAAAATGGTATTTTTAATTTTTCAAAATAGAAACAGTTGTATTTTTTATAAATATGCCGCGCTTTCGAAATTCAGCGCGCGGACAGTTATTTCACTGGCTGGTCTTGGGATCCAAATATGATCGCAAAAATATGTTGAAACAATTGTCGAATGGATAGTTCGTTCATAGGCAATATCAGTTATGATTCGCTCAGTTATGATTTACCTAATTTTTTGCTATAGCAATTGACTGAAACCCAGGCCCATGAAATTTTACTTCTTTGAGGATTTACTCAAAATAGCTTTTTAGCATTCCCTTATGCGTTCATAAAAGTTAAAATATAGCAAATTTAACTGTTAAGGATAATTACAAGTAAGTTTTGAAAAGTAATGTAGCTTATTTAAAAACTTAAATACTGAGCTTTATGCTGAAAACGGGGATTTACCGCTCTTCCTAAGAAAATATTTCATAATTTGACTCTTAAAATGTGGTTTTAATTTATTTTTGGACATTAGGGAATCATATGGGGACACTTGGGATGGACTATTCCTAATATCCCAAGAAATTTCAAGGAAATCAAAACTTTTAAACTATTATCCAAATGTTTTCCTTGGGGTTGAAACCTATAACCCAAAAAAGGTACCCACCTTCTGACATATCCCTTTTTATTAAAAATTTAATGTTTTTACCATCCTACTCAACCAACAATAAAGGTTTCGCACATTTTAATGATTCCAGCAAGAAATTTTTGATTGCCAGTTCTAACCATTGAGATATTTCAAAATATGTGAGGCGGAAAGCGAAAAGGGACCTCTTGTCGGCGTTCGTCGAAATGGAGTTATTATTTTTTTCTTAATCTGTATAGATTTATGAAGATTTAAGACCATCATCATCCTTGTAGCTCAAAAAATGACGAATCGCCAGTAATTAAAAGTTTTAATAGAATAAGTGGATTTTGCGAAAAACGACCTTCTTTCAAAATGCTATACCCTCTCGTTATTTTTCACAGTTAATAAGGAATGATTCCAACAGCTAAATTTCGGTTCTAAGGGTCCAAGGATCGATAAAATCGAGAGAAAAAAAATTCGATAGTTTTGACCTTCTTCCGGTTTTTTGGCTTTTTCTCGAAATCAACTTTGCCGACAAGAGGTCCCTTTTCGCTTTCCGCCTCACATATGTTGCATTGCAACTCAAGTATTTCAACTCTGGTTTCATTTATAATTATTTTATAGTCTTCAATGATGATTTTTATACCCTTTTGCACATTTATATTCATGACGGATTTGTGCAATCGAGGTAAAAGCCTGATTTTCTTTCGTCCATTTTTACATGAAATTACTATATTAATCGAAACTTTGAGGCCAATCCGGAGGCAAAAAGAGTTATTATAATCGAATAATATTTTACACATGTTAGTTTGAGACCATTTGGCACCCTTTTGTTGCTGTGCCCCTGGGAAAATGTGAATTTTGACCCACCCTAGTAAACATCTCCCTTATAACATTTTCTTTTTATAGTTTACTAGCGCTGACGCGCTAGACTCGGGCTTCGCCCGGGTTTCAATTTTTTTTTATAAATATCATCTGGTGCATTACAGATGGGCTTCTCCAGTCCATTTTTAAAGAAGATTTTTCCGGTGTGTCACAGATGGGCTTCGCCAGTCCATTTAAAAAAAATTCTTCTGGTGTGTTATAGATGGGCTTCGCCAGTCCAAATGGGGAAATAGTTAAATGAAGAAGCCACTTTTATGTTTATGCTAGAGCAATGGATTTTAAACTGCAACAATCGAAAATATGCCTACAACAATTAATGTTTCATCTTATCTTGTTATATTTACAACAATGTGGTTTTTCCCTGAAGGTAGGCACGAAATATAGGTTTTTAAGCATAAAATTGACCAAAAAAGTTGTTGAAATGCTTCGATTTTAAATTATTTTTATTCAGAAACCTTCCGTGGGGGGGGAGCGAGTAGATCAACGTGGTATAGTTTAATAGTTAATGTAGGTTCGAAAAGTTTAAAACTATAAAGGACATACATACATTCATACAGACAGAAAAACAGACAGATATTCATTTTTATGTTACAGATGGGCTTCGCCAGTCCATTTTTGAAAAAATTATTCTAGTGTGTTACAGAAAGGCTTCACCAGTCCAAATGGGGTAATAGTTAAATATAGGATCCATTTTTATGTTTATTCTACAAAATTGGATTTTAAACTACAACAATCGATTTCAATATACATCAATCGATAATATGCCTACAACAATTAAAGTTACATCTTCTCTTATGACATTTACAACAATGGGGGTCCCCATGAAGTTAGGCATGAAATATGGGTTTTCAAGCATAAAATGGGCCAAAAAATTGTTAGGATGCTTCGATTTTAAATTATTTTTATTCAGAAACCTTCCTTGAGAGCGAGTAGATCAACGTGGTATAGTTTAATAGTTAATTTAGGTTCGAAAAGTTTAAAACTATAAAGGACATACATACAGACCTACAAACATTGATTTGGGTGTTTCAAAATTGCGTTGCACGGCTTTTATTCGGAACCAGCGCCTCCTAGAGTCATGGAAGTAAGGTCTCCCCCTAGGTAAATGACCCTGGAAAATCCATTGAGAGGACTTACAGCGCCCCTAGCGGCGAAATTAAAAAGTTAAAAAAATTAATTTAAAAACTAAAGGAGATAGAGCAAAAACCTCGATGAAAGTATTGTTGCCAACGTCAAGAAGAACTCATTGAAAAAAATTTGATCAAAATATCTTGAATATTCGCGGAGATATTGGCATGTGAAAATAGCACTTTTTCAGGGGTCAAAAAGTAAAAAGTTTGCATATTTGCAAATTTTTCTGTGAAATTGTGTAGTTATGTGTTTTTTTAGTTGAAAGAACACAAAATTTAATCAAAAAATCAAAAAAATTTGCAAATATGCGAACTTTTTACTTTTTGACCCTTGAAACAGTGCTATTTTCACAAGCTAATACTCCGCGAATATTCAAGATATTTTGATGAAATTTTTTTCAATGAGTTCTTGACGTTGGCAACAATACTTTCAGTGAGGTTTTTGCTCTACTGTGGAACCAAAGATACGAAAAGGGTCACGTGATTTTGACAGGCGATGGAATTATTTCGGAGGGAAGTAAGGAAGAAATTGATGAGCAGTTGATTGAAAGCGGAGAAGACATTTGCTTGCTGGAAGCCGCTTTGAATTTTACTTAACAGCTTTTTTGGAAGCTGAAATGAGTTCGCTCGTTTACCAATCTTGTTACATTTTTGACACTCTTTACGATTTATTTTTCGTCTAAGATCGAAATTGAACGGAATGTATTACCGTTTCGTTAAGTCCACTGGTTCATCTCCAGCTTTTATAAGTTGATGTTTTAATATTTTGAAAACCCTTATAATAATCGTCTTGTCACAATTTTACCCCGCATAAGGTTTTTATTTATTTTTGTTTTTATGATCAAAGAACACTTTTTAGATAATAAAAATACAAATTTATGATTTTTCATGATCGTGATCATGAATTTTATGATTTTTCATTCATCCCCATACCACCGCTCCTGTGAACTAGCCACGTCCAAGCCTGGACAGAGAGAAAAATGCTGTTTCTACTTTAGATTTTTTTTTCAAATTTTTTTAAGTATTGAAATCGTTTGAATTTTGAATGAATGAATTTTAATTTAATTAAACAGTATACTACAAAAAATCGAATTTCCTTCTTAAAATTTTTGTTCCTCTTATTTTTAATGGCTTCAAGTTTTCACGGTAAATCCTTCGATAGTACTTCAAAACAAATTTTACAGAATGTGATATAATTTTTTTTATCATCGATCGAATTATATCTTCTATGATGCAAGAAAATTTGCAAAAAAAATTCATAGATGCCTGTTTTTTGTATTTAGTTTTTGTTATGTGTGTTTGAAGATAATGTTGAAAGTGTAAAATAGTTAATAAATAAGTTAGTTTGTTCCAAATGACTAATTATTTCTTTCCTTAAATTTATTACCGTGTTGTAAACCTACCCTTAAACAACTCTCATTAGAAGAGTGAGGGAAATAAATCCCCATATCCCCTCTTTGACGAAACCTTTACGATTGACCTCGTGATTAATATTGTCGAAAATGTAACAAGGTTCGTAAGCGCGCGAACTCATCTTAGCTTCCAAAAAAGCTAGAAAGTAAAATACAAAGCGGCTTCCAGTAAGCAAGCAAATGTCTTCTCCGCTTTCAATCAACAACTTCCCATCAATTTCTTCCTCACTTCCCTCCGAAATAATTCCATCGCCTGTTAAAATCACATGACCCTTTTAGTATCTTTGGTTCGACAGTATCTCCTTTAGTTTTTAAATTAATTTTTTTAACTTTTTAATTTCGCCGCTAGGGGCGCTGTAAGTCCTCTCAATGGTCAATTACCTAGGGGTAGACCTTACTTCCATGACCCTAGGAGGGGCTGGTTCCGAATAAAAGCCGTGCAACGCAATTTTGAAACACCCTGTATATAGGGGAGAGTTTTGTACCTGTACCTCTGGACAAATATCACGTTTGGATTTTTCTAAGACAGGTAAAATCACATTTTAAACATTTAAAGTGCCCAACCTACAGTCCTAACCTTAGCGAAGATGGTAATATTTTTTATTAGCTAAAATCTTCAAAATTGGATTTTCAATTAATTTTAATAACTTGACGAAATTTGTGTCCATAGGTACAACAACGTGCTCTCCCTATGGACAGACCCAGTTGTACCTCTGGACACCCTTAAAAAGGAAATTTTTAGTTGAAAAAAGCTTAAAATGAACATTTTTATTGGTGTATTACCTTTTAATAAACTATTTCAAGAATTTTTAAAATTGGGAATAGATTTTTAAAAGTAATGTAGTTTTAGATCGTAAATTATCATTAAAACGAAGTTGAATGATAAAGGTCTTGATTTTTTACCAAAAATACATAAATCACATGGGATTTTCAGATCGAAGTTTGAGGTAATAGTTTCATCAGTCATGCTGATAGATCTGATCACTTCACTGATCCATAAAAACAATTCGATCGACACTTAGTTGTGCAAGCATTTGGTGGTAATAACTTTCGCAAATCTTCATCGGTGGAAATTTCAAGTTTTTTGTAATCATACTTAAATGCAATAGGGTGCTTATGATTTTATACCATATTTTACATTAAATGCAAAGTAAAATCAAAAATTTGAAAAAAAGTAGTTTAGATCGCAAAATATTAGAATTTTTCATCTAAAAATCACTTGAAAATAATCGCCGACAAATAGATAACCATTTAGAATTAATTTAATATGCATTAAAATGCATTCACTTTAATGAAACCTGATTCAAAAACGCCGATTAGCTTACAGACACCCACAAGCACAGACAATAAGAGACAGACCGGTCAATGGGCGGGCGGCCTACGACACGAACGCCCTCAACCCACGGTACCTGCACTAAAACTGTGGTTACAGTTAAGCTTTTAGGTCTGGCAACCATGGAGACGTTTTGCGAAGACGTAATCCATCGACCATATAATCACCAGGATCGCGATCCTTGGCGATCACATAAACCCATTAAATGGTTTTTAAAATTAAAAAATATCTTTTTTTTTCAACAATTTTTTAAAATTTGCTATTATAATAGAAAATTTAAATTAAATCATTAAGGTTTGTTCATCAACAAAATTTCGTGATCGCATATGATGAAAAACTCGATTGTAAAAATACAAGCTTAAATATAAAGCAATCAAGAATCACACAAGTAAATAATGAATCTAAATTATTTTATTAAATCTCATATTTCAATAACTACAAATATTTGTTATAACCCCTTGGCCTTTTAAGACAAACATGATGTGTAAATGAAGTTGCAATCCTCGTGAATCTAAACGAACACATCTTTTGCAAATACGAATCCCAGATCCCAGGCACATTTGAAAGGAATTCTTGACAATAAAAATATATAATACTAGTATACATTTTCATCTGAATTAAATACATACGCCTATAATTAACGCGAATTATACTGAATTCTATCAGGCTTAAAAATCAAGTTCAAGAATGCAACACAGATTTTCCAATGGATTGCAAAATAGAGAAGAAACGAGATAAAATGTGCCTTAATGCAATAAGACACTGTTAAAATGATTTATAAATCTTGAAAACAATTGAAAAGAGTACGATTAAAAACAATTTACACAAACTTCATGTTTACTTTCGAAATCGAATATTGCAAGTTTCGTCAACAAAAAAATGTATAAGGATTTCGATTAAAAAATATTAAATTAATCGATTAATGCCGGTACCGCTTGTCGCAGGCGCCACTTGAGCTCTCTGGATAAGCCCCGCCTATTGACCGGTCTGTCTCTTATTGTCTGTGCCCACAAGAACGTGTCCGTAAGTACAATACTGGCAAAAAAAATCGACTCAGACCCTATATCTCTGGAACGGCTTGTGATATAAAGACAAACAAGGTATCATTTTTCATGATTTGAAGTATTCTATATACAGAAAATTTTTCAAGTTCTTAGGGGGTCGTCTTCATATTAAACGAAGCACCAACTTTCGTTTTTCCTATGGAAACCACCAAAGATTATTCCAGATTCTGAAAGAGCACCCTCTAAAACCCCCCAAAACCAGTTTTCATGCCATTTGGTCCCCAAATGAAGCCAGGAGTGGGGGTTGAAGTTCGTCAAATTTACGTTGAAATCTCGTTTTTTACGTTGAATTCTCGATTTTGATCCTGCGGGGTTGATGGTTGAAAGGATCAAAATCGAGAATTCAACGTAAAAAACGAGATTTCAACGTAAATTCGACGAACTTCAACCCCCACTCCTGGCTTTATTTAGGGACCAAATGGCATGAAAACTGGTTTTGGGGGGTTTTAGAGGGTGCTCTTTCAGAATCTGGAATAATCTTTGATGGTTTCTATAGGAAAAACGAAAGTTGGTGCTTCGTTTAATATGAAGACGACCCCCTAAGAACTTGAAAAAATTTCTGTATATAGAATACTTTAAATCATGAAAAATGATACCTTATTTGTCTTTATATCACAAGCCGTTCCGAAGATATAGGGTCTGAGTCGATTTTTTTTGCCAGTATTGTACAACACGTATGGTGTCCGAAGGTACAGCACCAGGTGTTTTTGCATTTAAAGTTCTATAGAAAATAAAAGAATTGAGAACTGACAATTTCTAATATCAAAAATAAAAAGTCAAAATCTCGTAGATTCGCCCCTTATATCACATTTTATCGTATTATAATTTAAGGGGAAGAAAAATATTAATGTAGTGATGCACTAAAAAAAACTTTGAGCACCTAAAAACAGTAAATTTATTATATTAAATATAAATATTATTTTAAAGAGCTGATTTCACGTTAGCAACTAGATAGCATCTGTTTTCATTCAAATTCAACCACAAATTCAAGTTTCCGTTTTTTCCCAAATTTTAAAATGCAGTGGCTGAAGGTACAACCGTCCTTAGGTACAACACTCTCCCCGAAAGAAGACTAGCGCTGACGCGCTAGACCCGGGCTTCGCCCGGGTTTCCGTTTTTTAATAAATATCATCTGGTGCGTTAAAGATGGGCTTCGCCAGTCCATTTTTGAAAAAAAAATTATTCTGGTGGGTGACAGATGGGCTTCACCAGTCCATTTTTTAAAAAATTATTCTTGTGCGTTACAGATGGGCTTCGCCTGTCCATTTTTAAAAAAATTATTCTGGTGTGTTACAGATGGGCTTCGCCAGTCCAAATGTGGAAATAGTTAAATAAAGGAGCCACTTTTATGTTTATGCTGCAACAATGGATTTTAAACTGCAACAATCGATTTCAATCTACAACAATCGATAATATGCCTACAACAATTAAAGTTACATCTTCTCTTATGATATTTACAACAATGGGGGGTTTCCATGAAGTTAGGCATGAAATATGGGTTTTTAAACATAAAATTGACCAAAAAAGTTATTGGGATGCATCGATTTTAAATTATTTTTATTCAGAAACCTTCCCTGGGAGCGAGTAGATCAACGTGGTATAGTTTAAAAAGTTAATGTAGGTTCGAAAAGTTTAAAACTATAAAGGGCATACATACATACAAACAAACAAACAAACGGACATTGATTTTTATATATAATAGATATTTAATTATCTAGATTTCCTAAGAAGAAATATGCATACATGGACAAAAAACACAGAAAGTCATGAAAATATTGGAATTATACATTAGGGCGGAGCGAAAAAACGATATTTTTGATTTTGAAAAAGGCCTAGTGCGGAAAAGTTGTGTACTGGGGAGTTAGTCACGTGTGCAAAATTTCGGGGAAAACAAAAAATGTCCTCCGTCTTTGAAATGGCCTTGAAGTTTCAAAAAAGTCCTGATTTTTTTACAAAACAACTAAAAAATCAAAGATGAAACCCTCATATTTTGTTTCTAATTTTTTTTATGAAGAAGTAATATAGTTATAGATATAATGTTCCAAGTTTCATTCTTCTATCCCCCCTCCTTTGGTAGTAATAATTTTTAATGTTCATTGAACTTCTGTAAAGTTGTTTTTCCTGCATTTTTAAACAGCCTATTACTCTAGAACTATACAACTTAAAAACCTGAAATCAGTCACATTTTATTCGTAATTTTATGCTCTTTCAATTGGTGTGCATCATAATCGTTATATTTCCATATTTTTTTGTTTGGCTTTAAAGCTTGGCAGATTTTTACTAAATCATTAAAAAAGTGTATTTTTATAGTTTTTTTTTATGAAGATCGTAAATTTACTTAAAACAAATGCTTGCAAAATAAAATGTGAGCAGATGTACGTAGTTTTATTTAACAGAAATGCTGAAGTAACTGGAAACTTAGTTCAGAGAAGCAGCAGATGCAAACTTTGCTCGCGCAAGCGTCGATCACCAATATAAAGGTCTTTCGTTTGAAAGGGTATTTCCCTTTTGTGATGTTAGCTTTTTGATTATTATAGTTCGGTTTGAATAGAAATTTTGTGTTGATTAGAAGTTTACCTGCCAAATTGATTCAGAATTGCTGAGTTGTTTTTATCATCTTTTGTTTAAGCAGTTATTTGCGAGGAAAGATGCTAAGTAGAAGTAGTTTATTTTGCCCAGTGCTTGGTGCTCCAGCTGAATTAAGTGGCAATATTTTGCCAACATATGAAGACGTAATGAAACATTATTTATGGGTGAGACACGATCAAAAAGTTAAATTAAATAACATCAATCCAAGTGTGTCAGAAGTCTCACATAAAGTGGCAAAAAGAATTGAAGAAATTTGGCATAAAGCATCCCTCCCTATTATTTCATACAAACGTATAGTACAAATGATTCGCACTTACAATGAAAAGTACAAAAATGTAAAGGTTTATTTTTGCAGCAAAAAAGTTTCAGCAGCAACCTTAGAATCGAAGTATAAAACCTTTCAGAAAAACTCTAAGGCATTGTTTGATATTTCTTCCTGTAAATGTGTTTCTTTTGACTCATGTTCTTGCCCAATGCCTAAAAAGGTCCCTAAATTGGAAAGAACCTTCCTTATAGACCAAAGAACAAGTAGGCAAATGTTCATAGGCGCAGTTGATTTGAAAACAACTGAACAACTAAGAAAAAGAGCCGATAGGAAGCTGAAAGAGACTGACACAAGTCAAAAAAGAAACATCTCTCCAACTCCCAGTCCATCAATGCTCCCATTTCCCGATACCGATTATGATTTGGATGCATGCAAATCAGACACAGATTACTTAAAGAAGCCATCTACGTCAAGATGGAAAAAATGTGAAGGAGGAAAGACGCCACAGTCAGTGCGTTATCCAGCAGTAGCTGTTGCTTGCGACAGAACTGGAGTGTCAGATCGGGCTGGGGCCATCATTGCGAGCGCTGTTTTGGAAGATTTAGGAATGATAACAGAAACAGACGCATCAAATGTTGTTGATAGACATAAAATAAGAAGACAGAGGAAAAAAGTTAGGAGTGAATATCAATTCAAAAATGAAACACAGTTGGAACCACTAAAAGGACTTTATTTTGACGGGAGGAAGGACCAAACTTTAATTCAAGAGAGCATAGAAGGAACGATGCATCAGAAAACAGTCTTGGAAGAACATATTACTATGATTAAAGAACCAGGAAGCAAGTACCTTGGACACATAACACCACCTTCGTCATCAGCTTTGAGCATATCTCAAATGATATTGCAATTCATGGAAAATAAGAATATTGACATTCATCAACTTGAGGCAATAGGGTGCGATGGAACAATTGTTAATACTGGATATAAAACTGGGGTAATTCGTCGTCTTGAAGAAGCCATTGGTAAACCTTTACACTGGTTTATCTGCCAGTTACATGCTAATGAACTGCCACTCCGTCATTTAGTGCAGCATTTGGACGGTGCTACGAGTGGCCCAAAAGCATTTTCTGCCCCAATTGGTAAATCACTGACGAATTGCGAAAATCTCCCAGTTGTTATTTTTGATGTTATTTCCTGTGAATTCCCCACAATTGATGTAAATGATCTCAGCACAAACCAACGATATCTTTGGGACATTTGTCAAGCTGTTAAAAATGGAATCTGCTCATCCAGTTTATCGCAAAAAAGCCCTGGAAAAATGTCCCATGCACGTTGGTTAACAACTGCAAATCGCATATTACGTTTGTATGTTAGCTCTTTAGATCCTTCATACGAACTTCGAACTCTTGCGGAGTTTATAATGAAGGTATACGCACCTATGTGGTTTACAATAAAATCGAATCCACACTGCACGAATGGTTCACAAAATTTGTGGAAAACTATAAAAGTGTCACGCTACCTCAAGAATGAGTTAAAGGATGTTATTGATCCAATTATCCAGAGAAACGGGTATTTTGGTCACCCAGAAGCTATACTTCTGTCAATGATCACTGACGAAAAGCAACACATTCGAGAACTAGGACTCCGGAGAATTTTAAAGGCAAGAGAAGAAAAAAAGGATGAGATCCGACAGTACCGAATTCCGAAGTTGAATTTTGAGGCAGCTACATATGTAGACTTAATTAATTGGGAGAATTGTACAGAACCCCCAATAACTGCTTCTTTATCTGAAGCTAATTTAAATTATTTGATTGTTAGTGGGAAGTCTATTTTGCAACATCTGGATATCTTGAAATTCCCTTGTCATACTCAGAGTGTGGAACGTTTCATCAAAATCGTAACAGAGGTCTCTAGAGCTGTGTGGGGGGAAAGTAACCGTGATGGTATGATTATAACACGCACGCAGTCCAGAAAAACGATGCCTACCTTTGAAACCAAAGGTGAGTACCGTACCCGATAAAAACAAAGGAGTAAGTGTCCATATGGTTGGGTGGATGGGTGGGCACGGGTGGAACTCGCGATGCAGCCACCTCCTCGTGGTGAGTTCTGGGTTTTTTCTAGACTATTTTTTTCTAGAAAAAAAGCTAAGAGCTGCATAAAATACACAAATTAACGATACGCTAAAAAACTGCAAAACTTTAAGAGTGATTTAAAGACGGAAATTTTTTTTCTTTTTTCTGAGTGCAAATTTTGGGGAAATTATTATGGAAAAAAATTCGGTTATGATGCATACCAAATGAAAGAGCATAAAATTACGAATAAAATGTGACTAATTTCAGGTTTTTAAGTTGTATAGTTCTAGAGTAATAAGCTGTTTAAAAATGCAGGAAAAACAACTTTACAGAAGTTCTTTGAACATTAAAAATTATTACTACCAAAGGAGGGGGGATAGAAGAATGAAACTTGGAACATTATATCTATAACTATATTACTTCTTCATAAAAAAATAAGGAACAAAATATGAGGGTTTCATCTTTGATTTTTTAGTTGTTTTGTAAAAAAATCAGCTATTTTTTGAAACTTCAAGGCCATTTTAAAGACGGAGGACATTTTTTGTTTTCCCCGAAATTTTGCACACGTGACTAACTCCCCAGTACACAACTTTTCCGCACTAGGCCTTTTTCAAAATCAAAAATATCGTTTTTTCGCTCCGCCCTATTATACATTCATTATACCTGAGTTCTTTAAACAGAAGAAGGAGAATTCAGTTACTTAAATAATAGACTGTTGTACCTTTGGAAAAAAGATTTCGTTTTACTTTTCTAATACAGATAAAAGGTGAAAAGATGAAGAAGAACAGATAAAAGGTGAAGAAAATTTAATCGGTGTTATTGTTTTTTCCACCAGTTCCGATTTGGATTTAAGTGACAGCTTCAGTGGGCGAATGACAGAATTAGCAGGAATGATGTGGTATCAAAGGAGGCCGTGGCCGACCGTTTGACTTGAAGTTTGCCTATGGGAAAAGCCCTGTTAAAAAAGTTGGCATTAGCGTCTATAGAGATGAATACTCTGTTAAGCTCCACCCTGTGGTATGGTAAGGAATATATAATTCCAATATTTTATAACTTTCTATGTTTTTTGTCCATGTATGCATATTTCTTCTTAGGAAATTTAAATAATTAAATATGAACCATAAAAAGAAAATGTTATAAGTGAAGATGTCTACTCAATTTGATAAAATCAAGAAAAAAATATGATATAAATAATTTTAAAGAAATGCTGGATAGTAAATTTCTCTCTTATACTATTTTAATTTCTAACATAATTGTCATATTAAAAAAATTTGAAAAGTGAAAAGGATTATTGACTTTTAAAATTATTTCTGAATGATCTGAATGAATTATGAATGATCTGATTTTAGTAAAAATTAAAACTATAAAAAAGTGATAAAAACTAGATTCATCTAGTTATATTTATTATTTTGTTTTCAAAAACTATTTTGAAATATCATCTATCAGTATCAGTAACAATTGCCAAAAAACAAATTAATTCAGTAGAAATTAGTTATTTTCGTAGGTTTTTATGCACAGTTTCTCATAGGATTAACATAGGCACTCTATGGCAGACCAACTGGCGCAAGTTCAGAGGTGCGGATGCTTGGCGAATTTTGGCTGTTTAGCGGCACATTTAGAAGCCAAATCATTCACTTAACATTAGTTAGGGTTACCATATTAGTCATCTTTACCGCTAAAAACTTGGCGCATCCGCACCTCTGAACTTGCGCCTTTTGTGACGTCTCGACCTCGTTTTGTATACATTTTATGAGCCAACCAACCCAACCTGGCCAAGGCCAAGACCCTCTATATTATATCTATTATTATATCAAGACCCTCTGTTTATAGAGGGTCTTGACCTCTGTGGTCTTGACCTGGGTCCCTGGCTCAAGCTCAAAGTTGTCAAAAGCTACCACTAGAGGGCGAGCTTCAGCGCAAATTCAGAACTGATGAGGGGACATCCTTACATTACGTGAGGCGTTTTTTCCAAAATCTGGACCCCCCCTCCCCCCTTGGTGAGATTTAGTGAGATTTTGCTGGACCCCCCTCCCCCCCGAGTGAGATTTACCTACAACTTTTTAAAAATAATTTGCAGTATCGTATCTGTGTGCATTCCTTTCTCATACTTAAAAATAAGAAAATCGTACAATTTATAACATAAAAAGTTGACGTGAGATTTTAATCGACCCCCCCCTCCCCCCTTGGTTTTTCCAAACCCCTCCCCCCCCTTTTTGACCTCACGTAATTTAGACTGCTACGTAATCACTAGACCTACAGCGAATGCGCCACGGGCCGTTTGGGCCGTGCAAATAGACACTTCGTTATGATGGGATGTCCCCTGATGGTTGGCTGGGGAGGTTGAGTTTACTTCTTGCCCTAGTCCAAGCAAGACCCTCTATATAAAGGCCTCCCAACTCAGCCGTGCAACGTCATAACTTTCACTCATCATTGACGTCACTCCATAGACTTAACAAGGCAATTTTCCAAGACCCTCTATATACATAGCCATCCAACTCCGGGTGATGACGTCAGACGTGGGTGAAAATTGCCATGTTAAGTCTATGGAGTGACGTCAAAGATGAGTGAAAGTTATGACGTTTCACGGCCGAGTTGGGAGGCCTTTATAGAGGGTCTTGAATTTTCACTCACGTTTGACGTCATCGTCCGGAGTTGGGTGGCCATGTATATAGAGGGTCTTGGTCCAAGTAAGTTAGTATTAATAAAGCAGATGTTTTTTCGCCTGTTTTTTTCCAAACCATGGGGTTTCTTTTTCTTTTTTTTCGCAAAAAAAATATGGAATCAAGTTAATTCGAGTTAGTACGGTTTTATAACTGTTAACTGAACTTCATTTTTCGAATTTGTTGTCTTTCGAATGGCAACATCTTCTCTTGACAACAAAAAATTATTTCCACTGAGAAAATTTCATCGTGAATCAGTAAGGGGAATTAGGTTTGTTAAACATCTTTTTCCATCCTAAATACATTTGCAGTGTTTTATTATTTAATAAGTATTTAAATTATTAAGTTGATGTATGATTCCTTTTGAATACTTATTTTAGGGTTTAACGGATCCAAAATGGTTCAGAGGTTAACCTATCGAAGAAGGTTGTGTTACAACACACAATCCAACAGAGTTAAAGTGTGGGTATTTAATTATCTTATGTGTTTAAACAACTGTAAGAGTTAAACAGATATTTCACAATTGTTTCTTTTTCTAATTTGACATCCCTGGAGATTTACTCTTGTTTACCTTTTAGATCCAAAACACCAGGTGGAAGATTAGTATACTTATACCCCGGCAAGCCTGGTAAAACTCCCAGATGTGGTGATTGTCATAAAAAGTTGCGTGGTGTAAGTATTCTTTTAAAAAAATTCATTTTTATTATCAAATGCCTGTTTGTTTAATTCCATGGGTGATGATTATTCTGTAAACCTTATGGCGCAGCTTCGATAAGAGTCGACCAGCCGCCTTGTTTACCCACAGCTCAAATTAGATCTATATGGTTGTGTCCTCATCTGAGCTGTCTGTAAACATGGAGGCTGGTCGACTCATAGAAGCTGTGCCAATCTGGCATACTACCTTTTAGCTCAGTTGCCAAGTATTACCTTGAGAAAAACAATTGAAATCTAGGCTTTCGAGATTATAGTCCCCTGTTTTTTTACATAGGAAATGGGTGCTGAAACTCTCGTATATTAAGTGAAAGATAAATGCACTTGAATCTCTTTTATAAGTGTTTGAGTCACCTATCTTTCAAACAAATTCATTTGGATTATGTTAACTGACCTGTTGGAAACTGAGGAGCAACTTTTCTTATTTTGAGAGAATGCTAATGCTCCAAAGGTAGAATATGAGACTATGTGTTACAATTGTTTATTGATATTTGATTACAAATATTAATTATGTTTTGGTTCGGTTCTGATAACTTTGGACCTGGAAAAAAATGTAACCTTCCCCCGAACTTATTAGAAATTCCCCTAACCTTATGTATTGCTCCTATGGAGCTGGCAGGGGCTTCTTCCCCCGAACCAGCTTCGTAGGTTTGGGCACTTTTTCCAGGTTCAGGTAACTGTTTTGCTTAATATCGGCAACATAATTGCTTAAGTTACAGCTTTAGAATAAGTCCACTTTTTGAACGGTCGCCAAGTTAACGGTATTTCATGGCCGACAGGCCGTGAAAATGTAGGTAAAAATGGCGGACGGGTTTCAAATACGGCGCCAAGGTCGCCATAAGTGGACTTATTCTAAAGCTGTTCCTTGCTTAATTTGACAACATATATTCAAATATATTAACAAATTCCTGGATATATCTTGGTACTTTTCCGTTAGCAGGGTGCATTTGTCGCCAATAGTTAACCCAAGACGCCAAGCGAAGAAATTTGGCGTAATTCTACATAACTTGGCAATTATTTGCTTGCACCCGGCTAACAGAAAAGTACTTGTACCTCTGTTATTTGACCTATACCCATTTAAAGGTGCACGAGATAAAAATGTCTTTGTAAACAACACAATTTTATGATAGATCTTTTCAGTATTGAATTAAGTGTAGCTCCATTCTGTGTATATTAGTTAAACTGAATTAATTGTTTTTTTAAATATTCAAAAAGTTTTTCTCTGAAACTAATGAAGATGTTCAATAACAGGGGTGCAAAAAATGTTACGATCCCAATATTTCCTCAGAACACAATTTTTTCCAAAATTTACCCCTGAAAGTCTCCATATTTTCATCAAAATTAATGTTCCTTTAAAGACAAAAACAATGTTGTGATTAAACATGAACGTGATTTTTAATGAAAATCCCTACTCCATAGATACGTTGTTTTTCCTGCATATCAGTCAAAATTAAAGGAAAAGCAAACTCCACTAAGAAAACTCGTTTTTTCAGCGTAGATCTGTAGTTTTCTGCTTAACACTGTTACTCCATTCTTACCTAATATTTGTAGAATTTGGAGGACATGCTATTAGCAGCCAAGTTACTAATAGCAACTTGGATTTGTAGATCATTTTCTTCAAAAACTTGGGCAAAAATTTCCCCACAACTGCCTGAATTTCCCCTGAACATTGTTCGAGCGTTCAGGCATATTCTGTGTGCTGCTTCAATAACCCATTCATCAATTTAGTGAGAAAGTTGACATTTTTTCGGATGAATATTTTACCATTTTAAAAATTAGTTTTAGTTCCCAAATTTATAAGTAAACAACACCCACTTTTACTCTTATAACGCCATCCAATTTCCTTTTAACTTAACACTGCCAACTTTAGGAACATTGCTGTACAGTGATAAGAATGGTGTTTAACGTAATGTAACACAAAGAGATATATTGCAATTCACAGGGGTCCATTTTCGGACCCTTTCAAAATTATTTTAGACTTAAAATACTGCAAATATGGGACCCTGTTTTCACAATTTAATGCTAATTTCAAATTTACCAGAATATTAGTAGATTTATTCAAAAACCTGACCCTTCACAAAAAGTCTGGACAGACCCCTGCTCTGATTGAGTTAATTATGAAAATATTTCTTATATATGGTGTGTGCTGTGTGACTATCCTTAAGTAGTCCTTAAATACTCTTAAGTTCCTAAACTTATAGTTAATCTAAAAATCTTGTCTATTTCATTTCAAAAACCAGATTATTGCCACCTGCATCCTAGAATTTATTATTTTGTTATTGATGTGGACAAATACTAAATTTTTGTCTCTGCCGAGAATATAGTCCCCTGTTTTCAGTGGTTGATAATAGGTGCTGAAACTCTCGAACACTAACTTAAGGAAATGCACTTAAAACTCTTTGATAAGTTTTTGAGTCACCTATCCTTAAAACATTCTAGTCCCCTAAAATGCTACTATTACTGGCTCTTAACATAGTATACCTTACAAAATGTCATTGCGAGATTATAGTCCCCTGTTTTCTACAATAGTAAATGGGTGCTGAAACTCTCGAACACTAACTTAAGGAAATGCACTTTAAACTCTTCGTTAAGTTTTTGAGTCACCTATCCTTAAAACATTCTAGTCCAATAAAATGCTACTATTACTGGCTCTTAACATAGTATACCTTACAAAATGTCATTGCGAGATTATAGTCCCCTGTTTTCTACAATAGTAAATGGGTGCTGAAACTCTCGAACACTAACTTAAGGAAATGCACTTTAAACTCTTCGTTAAGTTTTTGAGTCACCTATCCTTAAAACATTCTAGTCCAATAAAATGCTACTATTACTGGCTCTTAACACATTATACCTTACAAAATGTCATTGCGAGATTATAGTCCCCTGTTTTCTACAATAGTAAATGGGTGCTGAAACTCTCGAACACTAACTTAAGGAAATGCACTTTAAACTCTTTGTTAAGTTTTTGAGTCACCTATCCTTAAAACATTCTAGTCCACTAAAATGCTACTATTACTGGCTCTTAACACATTATACCTTACAAAATGTCATTGCGAGATTATAGTCCCCTGTTTTCTACAATAGTAAATGGGTGCTGAAACTCTCGAACACTAACTTAAGGAAATGCACTTTAAACTCTTCGTTAAGTTTTTGAGTCACCTATCCTTAAAACATTCTAGTCCAATAAAATCCTACTATTACTGGCTCTTAACATAGTATACCTTACAAAATGTCATTGCGAGATTATAGTCCCCTGTTTTCTACAATAGTAAATGGGTGCTGAAACTCTCGAACACTAACTTAAGGAAATGCACTTTAAACTCTTCGTTAAGTTTTTGAGTCACCTATCCTTAAAACATTCTAGTCCAATAAAATGCTACTATTACTGGCTCTTAACATAGTATACCTTACAAAATGTCATTGCGAGATTATAGTCCCCTGTTTTCTACAATAGTAAATGGGTGCTGAAACTCTCGAACACTAACTTAAGGAAATGCACTTTAAACTCTTCGTTAAGTTTTTGAGTCACCTATCCTTAAAACATTCTAGTCCAATAAAATGCTACTATTACTGGCTCTTAACATAGTATACCTTACAAAATGTCATTGCGAGATTATAGTCCCCTGTTTTCTACAATAGTAAATGGGTGCTGAAACTCTCGAACACTAACTTAAGGAAATGCACTTTAAACTCTTCGTTAAGTTTTTGAGTCACCTATCCTTAAAACATTCTAGTCCAATAAAATGCTACTATTACTGGCTCTTAACATAGTATACCTTACAAAATGTCATTGCGAGATTATAGTCCCCTGTTTTCTACAATAGTAAATGGGTGCTGAAACTCTCGAACACTAACTTAAGGAAATGCACTTTAAACTCTTCGTTAAGTTTTTGAGTCACCTATCCTTAAAACATTCTAGTCCAATAAAATGCTACTATTACTGGCTCTTAACATAGTATACCTTACAAAATGTCATTGCGAGATTATAGTCCCCTGTTTTCTACAATAGTAAATGGGTGCTGAAACTCTCGAACACTAACTTAAGGAAATGCACTTTAAACTCTTCGTTAAGTTTTTGAGTCACCTATCCTTAAAACATTCTAGTCCAATAAAATGCTACTATTACTGGCTCTTAACATAGTATACCTTACAAAATGTCATTGCGAGATTATAGTCCCCTGTTTTCTACAATAGTAAATGGGTGCTGAAACTCTCGAACACTAACTTAAGGAAATGCACTTTAAACTCTTCGTTAAGTTTTTGAGTCACCTATCCTTAAAACATTCTAGTCCAATAAAATGCTACTATTACTGGCTCTTAACATAGTATACCTTACAAAATGTCATTGCGAGATTATAGTCCCCTGTTTTCTACAATAGTAAATGGGTGCTGAAACTCTCGAACACTAACTTAAGGAAATGCACTTTAAACTCTTCGTTAAGTTTTTGAGTCACCTATCCTTAAAACATTCTAGTCCAATAAAATGCTACTATTACTGGCTCTTAACACATTATACCTTACAAAATGTCATTGCGAGATTATAGTCCCCTGTTTTCTACAATAGTAAATGGGTGCTGAAACTCTCGTAAATTAAATGAAAGATTGATGCAATTAAAACCATTTAGTAATCTATTGAGTCACCTATCTTTTAAACATTTCTTAATTGCCCTAGCTGGTGTCAATATCAATAAATATACTTGGTCCTTGTGCCCCATAACCTGATCCAGTCTGGGTCTCATTAAAATTTAATTTTAAAAAGGGGCTTGGGATGTGTTATAACTGCTAAAAGGTGTAAAATCTAGATAATGGAGAAATTATTACATCTTATGGAATTCTTTATTAATAACATTGAAAGATAGCTTTTAATTTAGGTATTAGTTTGATTTCGGATAATATTGTGGAATGTTCTTCTCTATTTGAGAAAAAAAATGTTTGGTTTATGAGATGATAGTCCCCTATTTTTTAAGATAAAAAATAGGTGCTGAAACTCTCACAAATTAACTAAAATATTGATGCACTTAAAGCACTCTAGTAGTATGCTTTTGAGTCACTTATGTTTTAAACAAGATTAAAATGTGTTCCTGCTGAGGTATTTAAGTACTTCATTCAGAATAAAAACAACTTCAGTGGCGAATCCAGTAGGGGGGCTGTGGAGCTGCAGCCCCCCCCAGGAATAATACATTCAAGTTTTGGTAATAGCAATAAAGTGCGGACATTCGGTGGTGTTACCCAAAGGTTCTCAAAATGAATCGGAACCCTACTTTTAAGGGTAAAAATGCCAAAAATTTTATGGGGGAAGACCCCCAAACCCCCTCGAAATTTTGGAATATAATAAGTACGGTTTTTCCTTGAAACTGTAGGGATTTACAAGGAGTGATCCTCTTTGTCTATGATGTAACCTAAAGTGTCTCAACATGAGTTAAAATGCCACTTTTAGGGACAAAATTCAAAAAATTTTCTGGAACCCCTAAGCCCCCTAGAAATTTTCCAATTCATAATACTATAAAGAGGGTTTGTACGGGGCCTTGAAAACCTTGTAAGTCCTGGAATTTCAAATTTAATTTTCAAGGCCTGGAATGTCCTGGAAAAAGCAAATTTTTGTACTAAAGTCCTGGAAAATCCTTGAAAAAGATTTCAGGGTATCAACTTATTATGTTTAAGTTTGAAAATCCTATGACAGTCCGGAATTTCATTGAAAAACCTCAAATTTTCATACGTTTCCAGGCGTTTGCCTGTAAAGTTGGCGTTTTGACGGCGTGGACTAGGGCAGGAAAAACAACTTGACGGTCGGTTCGTGATCGCGTTTTTCTTACTTCGCGTCAAAATTCTTGGTTTTAAATGCTTGTTTTTGGAGAAAGTGTTCATTTATCATAGTTCAAATGTTATACCAATATTTAGCTGGCAAATTAAAAGGTTAATGAAAGGAATTTCTTGTTTTTGAAAGAAGGCAAATAGAAAATTATAGTTTGAACTTTTGAGTTTTAATATCAAAGAATTACAAGGTGTGTAGATACTAGGGTATATGAAAATTGTGTGTAAGGCAAATTACATTATTTAGGCATTATTAAATTAAATTTTTTTCAGAAATAAAGTCTTAACAAAATATTACATAAAAAATAATTTCTGGGGGGATTGAAATAAAACTTCTTGAATTAAAAATTTTTTATGTGAGGTAGTTTTAATTTTTCATTATCTGCATTTCACAAATTTTTTTCAATGCATTAGAATGGCTATTGATAATTATTCAAAGTTTTATTGAGGTAGTTTTTTATCTTTGAGATTAAATCTGTCATAATAGGTGCATGTATTTAAAAATTACTTGAAAATATTTTTCCAATATTCTATATCTTAATCAAATTTTTATTCAAACCTTTTTTGTAACTCGGAACTTGTATAAAATTTGCTTTTATTAAACACTATTAGATAAAATTGTACAAAATGAAACAGCACTACTTAAAAAATGGTTGCAAACCATATCGGTCATCCTTGAATTTTTATCTGGTAGCCTGGAAAAGTCCTTGAAAATCCTTGAATTTTTTTTCCTCAAAGTGTGTACAAACCCTGTATAAACTTTCTTCCTTGAAAATTCTGCCGCTTACAATGAGTGGTGCTCTTTTTGGGTAGAATCTAAAAGGCTTCAAAATGAGCTAAAACACTATTTTGTGGGGCAAATTTTATAAAATTTTCGGGGGGAGAACCCCCAGGCCCCCCTTTTATGTGGAGTTGACATTTTTACACAATTTTGAAACTTAGTGCACCAAAATTACAACCATACTAAGTCATCTCACTTAAAACTTAGTATTCCTAAGATTAGACCTTAGAAAAGATGTTGAGTAACCCCCTAAACCAAAATCTGGCTACGGCACTGGCAACCCCCTCCCCCTTTCAGTTGCTTACATTAATATTTGAACATCCCATAACAGCAATTAACTTATTTGTGAAACTCAGCCCCCCAGACAAAAATCCTGGATTCGCCACTGAACAACTTGGTTAAATTACTTAAAAGTTGAATTTAATTATTATTGTCTGAATTTTAAGTTGGTTGTGTTTTATAGATTACCCATGCCCGCCCGAGAGAATTATCGGCTCTTTCCAAGAGACACAAGACAGTTACTAGAACTTTTGGTGGATCTAGATGTGGAAAATGTGTCCGAAGCCGGTAAGTTAATCCTATTTTTGTTTTAAATTATCTTGCTGTTTTGGGCATTTAATTTGAATTTATTATGGTGAATTTTTATTGTTGGTAAGTCCAAACAGACCTGGCCTTGGTATAATAATACCAATTGATAATGCCTGGTTTTATTATTTATTCCCTTAATGTTTTCCGATATAGTTGACTGTTTCTAGCTATGCATAGTGCAAATGACAGTAATTTGATCTAATGATTTTAATTATTATTTATGTGGTTCTGATGCATCATTGTAAAGAACAAATTCCGGACGTGGAAAAAGTTGTAACCTTCCCCCAAACCTTATGTATTGCTCCTATGGAACTGGCAAGGGCTTTCCCCGACCCTGGTCCGTAGGTTTGGGTTCTTTTTCCAGGTCCGACAAATTCTGCCCTGCCAAGTTATACAAACTAAATTATTTTGTTTGCCGAGAATATAGTCCCCTGTTTTCAGTGGTTGAAAATAGGTGCTGAAACTCTCGAACATTAATTTAAGGAAATGCACTTTAAATGCTTTTATAAGCTTTTGAGCCTATCCTTAAAACATTCTCTGATTTTCAATCTGTGTACTTAATTTTGGTTTATATTTTAATCCATATGAAAGGCTACTATTACTGGCTCATTTTCATAATATGTTACGGGCAATGTGATAAATAAGGCATTATTAATAATGCCTGAAGTGGAGGAGGGCAATGTGATAAATTCAATTGCATTTCAATGAAATTTATCACTGCCTGCCTCCACTCTGGGTATTCTTAATAATGCCTGTAACATATATATTACAAGATTGTCAATGTCATTGCGAGATTATAGTCCCCTGTTTTCTACAATAGTAAATGGGTGCTGAAACTCTCGTAAATTAAATAAAAGATTGATGCACTTAAAACCATTTAGTAATCTTTTGAGTCACCTATCTTTTAAACATTTTTAATTGTACGAGTAGAGATGGAAAATTTTGAGAAGGCAGAAAAAAAACTTTTTTTTTGGGAAAAATTTACCTATTTTGCATAGAAAAGAGCAGTAAATCATTAGTCATTATATTATAAATCATTAAAAATCAATTTATAAAAATTCTTCCAAAATAAAATTTTAAATTTTGAAGTAAAAATAAACCCACATTTGATTAAAACTTGAAAAAAATTTATTACAAACTTCTGAATTTCCGGATAGAAATCAACCCTTCAGAAAAAAAAACATGTTTTTTCCCCAACGTTTCCGGGTTTTTTACAGCCATTCCCATCTGTGTACGAGTTGCGAAGACTGTCAGTAGCAATAAATATGCCTAATAACCTGATCCAGTCAAAATTTCATTTTAGAAATTGACTAAATTGTGCTATACCTCTGCTAATAGGTATAAAATTGTCACAATAAAAAAATACTAAAACTGATGAATTCCTTATAAACCTCATTGTAAGATTAGTTTTATTTGAGGTAACAAACAGTAGGATGTTGAGATTAGCTTCTCATCAATGCTTCTGTAATTTTAACACTAAGTGGTGCAAATGATGATATTGTGATAGGGACATATGAACTTGATGATTATTTATCTATCTCTGATGCACCATTCTTAAAAGCATTCTGCTCCATCTTATCCCTGATTTCCAAAGCTACTATGCATGTGATGATATTTTGATAGGGACAGATGAACTTAATGATTATTTATCTGCTTCTGATGCATTATTGTTAAGACAAATTGTGTCCCAGTCCATCTGCAATTAATGTTAGGCTGTCCTGTCTTTCTAGCCAAGTGAATAAATAGCACAGGGCTTCACCCGAAAAACCTAAAATGAAAAACTGCTGAAAAGTGTTAGGATTGATCAGCTGCATGGGTAAAAGTTAATCCATCTGGAAATGGAAATCTGTGTGAGGGGGGCTTCAGACAAAAATATTAATTAATGCTCAGGTAATTTGGAAATAATAAGCAAATTTTATGAAAAAAGTTTGGTTGAATTCAGTAGTTGGCAAAGACAATTTTCTATTACCTGCCTATGAAAGGCCCCGGGTTCGATTTTGTGGCCATGGTCGTTGATGTGGTCAGCGTGCCTGGCTACGAGCATTAACGACCCTGGTTCAATGCCTTGTGGCTTCTGATTGTGTAGCTGGTCATGGGTCAACTCAGCCCTTCATCCTTTCAGGGTAAATAAAATAAGGACCCAGCTCGCTTGGGGGTCCAGCATCAGGCTGGACACAAGCTAAGTAATTAGCACCCAAGGCCTGAAGGCTAATGAAGAGGTGATGAGCCACTAGACCTGGACAGAACTTGATTGATGATTGACCACTGATTAGCTGTTACACTAAGAATTGAACCTAGGTCTGCACATCACTGGGTTTGGTTAAAAGAAATGTATACCATATACCCACATTGTAAATACTTGTGTTAAGTTCTTTATTTCTTAAACTGTTATGCATGTGATGATATTTTGATAGGGACAGATGAACTTTATGATTATTTATCTGAATCTGATGCATATACCCCAATGGCCTTGAGAAATACTTAAATTTCAATTTCAAAGGACATGGAATGTACAAATCCTTTAAAAACCTTGAATTTTATCTGAAGTATTTTAATCTGAAAAATTCCCAGTTCAAACACGAATAGTTCGATTCATCATGTTAACTTAAACATAAAGTAGGATCTTGGAAGCTGTATAACTTGGCTACTATAAGACTCCAGTAATATGAATTGATTTGCTTATAAGTGGCCTTTCTTCATTTCCAAGGGTTCCTCTTAGAGAGAAAATGGGTCCATTTTGGACCCTTCACAAAATTCCAATTCCCAAAAAGTCCAAAGATCAAAATTGGTTTGAAAATTGAATTCAAAATGTTTATATCATTTTTAGAATGGAATTTGCCAGATTTTGGGCCAATTTTAAAAGTTCTAAATGCTGTGGTTACACATCAAGCCCTTTGTTTTCACAAGATTGCTAAAACAGGACCCTGGATGAACCTTTGTTAGTCAATAAAAAACTTGAAAGAATTATTGAAATTTCCTTGAAAAATACTTTATTTTCCCTACAAAAGAGTGAACTCTGATACTCTTTTTATTCTCTTCTTTCTAGTTATATGTAGTGCAAATGATGAAAATTTGATAGGGACAGATGAACTTAATGATTATTTATCTAACTGATGCACTGTTTAGTCACTATCTGCTCGTTTTCCTATTGCCAGGGATCCGATTTTGTAGACATAAGAATGATTTTCACACTTTTTTAAATTATAATGAAAATTTCAGACTTTTTACTTAAAAAAAATCAGTTATGAACTGAAATTTTTGACTGATTTCATTTTTAAAAATTCAAGTTGATGTTCTTGATTTTTGTTTTGACAAGGCTTTTTTAATAAGGTAAATTTTTATATAAAATCTAATTAAATATAGCAGCTTAACACAGTGGAACTTTTAGTTTTAAAGTGAAGGAATCTATTGTTGGAATTAATTTAAGTATTAGTTTTTCTCGATTTGTTAATTTTTTAAGAGATCAAATGTTATTCGCAGTTTTTAGACTTTTTTGCCAATCTCATCCCTGTATTATTACCATGAATGAATTATCTACCTTAACCAATATCTTTCATTGCAATTTTCTTCAGGACAAAATGGGACATAAAAAATTACAAGGTAATTAGTACCATTATTTAATGGTAAAGATTTAATAAAATTTGATTTTGGACATTTCCCAACTTTCAGTCAGCCTATTAACGATTAGTATGGGTACCAGGGTTGATGATGGTGAAACCCATGATTTTTTAAAATTTAAATTAGATTAATAAAATAAAGCTATACTTTTAAATACACAACAAATAGTTTGTTCATTTAAATGATTTTAGTTCTTCACAGCATCGTGCTCTTTATCAAGTAATGTACTGCCTACGTCATGGCGATTTGGTGGTTTGTACAAGCCTCATACTTGTCACCATCTAGTGATGTAAAATTCTCGGTAATAATCTTTTGGAGAACATTCTCCAAGAGGAGAATTTTCGAGAATATTCTCCTAGAAGCTACTAAAATAAGTTTTTTTTTGTGAAAAAAAATTTTTAGAAGGTATATATTAACTTCAAATCAGGAGAATATTAAAGATTATACAATTAAAAAGCCATCATAAAATTAAAAATGTTTTTAAAATTACTAATATTCTTGAGAATATTCTCCTAGAAACTACTTAAATAATTTTTTTTGAAAAAATTTTTAGCAGGTATATAATAACTTCAAATCAGAAGAATATTAAAGATTATACAATGAGAATACATCATAAATTAAATTAAGTCAAATTTAATTTTAAAATGTTTTTAAAATCACTATTAAATATGAAAGACAACATGCTTGAAAGGTAAATGCAGAGTAACCAAGATGTATTATATTAACTAAAAATTTTCCGACTATTAGTGTTTTAAAAAGTAAAGTGAAATTTTTGAACCCACTTTGAGAATCAATAATAGTCTCATGATAAATTGATTTTATATATTTCTTGTAAAATAAATACTAAAAAATTGGAAATATTTTTCTCAACAGATAATTCTTATGTGATGTCCATTTCTTTTAAGAATATTCTCCTGATTTTACAAAGTTATATCAAAATTAGCTAAATATCAGGTTTAAAAGGTAGTTTAGTTTGACAACTATTGCTATTGGTATTACAATTGCTTTCTCAACAACTATATGGAAATAATTTAGACTCCTCTTTTTTGATCAGAGTATTTTCTCCCATTAAAACTTGCTTCTAATATACTTTAAAAAATATTTTTTACTCAATGAAATTTACTTATTTATTAAAAATGATGCGAAATAATGAAATTACAGTTCAGAGAATATTCTCTTAACTAAAGATGACTTTTTAAGGGTAAGTTTCATCAAAGTTATTATTTTTAGGTTTTTAACACTAATACTTCATGGCCATTTCATATTATTAAACATATTGACATTTATTTCCATTTATCTGTCAAAAAACAGAATATTCTCAAAATTCTCGCCCCTGGAGATTATTCTCGTTCTCCGAGAATATTCTCGCTTTACATCACTATCACCATCTTTTTAAAATCTGAGTGATCCACACTTGAAAATGGTAATAATGGTTGTTGCCTAAATAAAGGGAGCAACTTGCTAAAAAATACAAGTGTTTTAAACAAGGTTTTTAAGTATGTTTAATTTGTTTTACTGATAAATTTGTTTCTTAATTTTACTTTCTAATATTTTTTAGGATTATCAGAGCATTCCTTATTGAAGAACAGAAAATAGTAGCTAAAGTACTGAAAGCTCAACAGTTAACTACAAAAGCAGCAAAATAAACTGTAACAAAATAAAAAACGTAAACATTATTCTCATCTTTGTTTATCAATGACTTCTACATATGAATTTATGTAACCATTGCACTTTGAGTGAATACCAAATAAATTTCGAAAACTACTAAACATATATTATAATCAAGCTACCTAAATAAACTAGTATGAAAATATCTTATTTATTAAAAGTAATTTTCTTTATTAAATGTTAATATTGTACTAATTGACTTAAAACTTATTAATTTCGCAGCAAAAAGAACCACTGCTAGAATTTGAGGGGGCAGTGGTTTTCTGTTCCAGACCGTTTTTAACCCTTTGTTGCATCATGTCCACTCTAGTGGACAAAAGTTAAGTTTTTTTTGCTATTCTGTAAATGCCTTTACAGATTTCATGCATGTATATTTGTTTTACTTTGTATGCAACAAAGGGTTAAGTGGGCTCAGACCACTGCAATTTCGAACGCTGGTAATATGCATGGGTGCCACTAAAGTTCTGTGAACGGAATTCCGACCTGGGTATATTGAGTAACCCAAAGTAAGCTGATCAATTGGCTGCTAGCTATTTGTTCTAAATTTCGGTACTTGTATAGCTCATTTTGCTCACAAATAAGCCAGTTTTACTCAGATACAGGTTTAGCTTAAGATTTAAGGAAATATTTAATTGTTCATATGATAATTTTTTGGTTTTTCTTCAAATGCTAGACTGGGGAAAAATGATAGTTTAAAGTTCCGTCTTGCAATTATTGGAGAGTGGCAGCCATGGTAATATAAATAGTAAGGCATCCATTTTGGAAGTGTTAATGCAAAACCTTAAAGCT
This sequence comes from Tetragnatha versicolor, assembly GCA_024610705.1. Taxonomy (NCBI): domain Eukaryota; kingdom Metazoa; phylum Arthropoda; class Arachnida; order Araneae; family Tetragnathidae; genus Tetragnatha; species Tetragnatha versicolor. The sequence goes on along the minus strand of JANDEH010000006.1, from coordinate 7,307,693 downwards.
CTCTTCACCCTACTTCCTTGAATACATTAATTGCAAGGTAAAAAAAATTCTCATCATTTTAAGGAGAATTTTTTTATTTAAACTTAAATTTGGTTGGAATAAAGTGTTAGCAGCTACTGCTAACACAGAAAGCTTTATTGGAAGCCATGGCCACTTCCACTAAAATTTGATACTGGCAACACTCATTTTGCCAAGAAATAAGCCTTTTTTAATTTTTACACAAATTGCATGGGTGGAAAATCATCAAAATTTCCTTTTTTGCTCCAAAAACGTGATTGAACGATGATATCAAGTGGAATGCCAGGGCAGGGTTCATACGCTCCTTAATACTCCTTGAAAATGATTTTCATTTTCAAGCACTATGGAAACTCCTTGAATTTAGGCTGTACTCCTTAAAAACTCCTTGATTTTCATTGTGAAATTTATTAAATAATATCTTGTCTATAAAAATAGTTTCAATCCGCATTATTTTCGAGAAAAGTAATGGGTTACCGCGGAAAAACTCCTTGAATACTCCTTGATTTTGATTTGTGAAAAATTGTATGAACCATGCAGGGGACCCCCCCCCAAAAAAAATCGAACTAGGTGCCCAAAACAAGTTTAAGCTCTGCTTTTTAGGGTAGGTTTTTTGCTTTATGGTCAATCACATCCATTCAATGATTTGAACAAAACCTTACCAGTTTCACAGATTTAAGTAAAATTTAGTAGCTTGAACGAGAGATTGAGATTACTTACAAGTTCTTGGTATATGGTTAGTAATTTAAATAAGATGTAAGTTGATGAAGTTTACTTTCTTTTGCTTAGTTTTTTTAGGCACACCATGTAATAATGCATGCAAATGCAATTTATTGGAGTATTTTTCAAAATTTTTAATTTGTTGTTACTATTATAAGTAATTAAATGTGTCAAGGGCGTAGCCAGAGGTGGGATTTGGGGATATATCCCCCCCCGAAAGTTAGAAATTTTACTTTTTTGACCGTAGAAAAGGAATAATTTTACCCCATATCCGATATCCCCTCCCGAAATTTTTTTTCTGGCTACGCCACTGAAATGTGTCACATGAGTTGTCAAAATATTTGTTTAAAAGTACATACGGTGTGTGACCAAGAGGATGAAAGTTCTGAGTAAATTTGAATGCAAACTTCTTTTAACATGGAAGTATGCTGCACAGTGGCGAATCCAGGATTTTTGTCTGGGGGGGGCTGAGTTTCACAAATAACTTAATTGCTATTATGAGCTCTTTAAATATTAATGTAAGAAACTGAAAGGGGGAGGGGAGGTTGGCAGTGCTGTAGCCAGATTTTTGTTTAGGGGGGTACTCAACATCTTTTCTGAGGTCTGATCTTAAGAATACTAAGTTTTAGGTGAGATTTTTTTTTAATAATGATAATTTTTTTTAATAATAATTTTCATTTTCTGCTTTAAAAATACCATCTACAAAAATAAGATTTGGTCACACACACACCAAGAGGCAACAGAGCCAGTACTGGTGACTACTTAAATTATATAAAAACTAGGTAAATAACAAGAATGATTAAGATTATAATATAAAATTACAAAATTCAAAACAACAGAAACGATACAAAACAAAATAAGGTTTTTGAATTAATAAATAAACCATGGCTTACTGCGATACGGAAATTGAAACACGTAGTTCAATTTCCTACTACGTTAACTACGTGTTTCAATTTCCGTATCGCAGTAAGCCATGAATAAACCGGTCTACTACTATTCGGCGCGGCCGTTTGGGCGCGGCCGTTTCGGCGCTGGCCGTTTGGGCGCTGGCCGTTTGGGCGCGGGGCCGTTTCGGCGCGGCCGTTTGGGCGCGGGCCGATTCGGCGCTGGCCGTTTCGGCGCCAGAAATAAAATGAAAGTAAATAGAACTCTTTCATAATCCTTCTAAAAATTCGAAGAAAAAAATTTTTGTCTCGCGCCGAAACGGGCCGGCGCCCAAACGGCCCGCGCCGAAACGGCCAGCGCCCAAACGGCCGCGCCAAATCGGCCGCGCCCAAACGGCCGCGCCGAATCGTCCCATTCCGTGAATAAACACAGGACATAAATTTATCAAAATATACATAGATCAAACATTCTGGACAAAACTGGAAAATATAAAGAGTAATTTCGCTTCTAAACGTGGAAAAATAAATCAATATCGTCAATTTCAATTAAAAACGTAAATAAAACTTTCTTGAAATAATAGTAGCTGTTTATTGACTGCAACTCTAATGGTAAACTATTATATAACTTAGGAGCTAAATATAAAAAATGCTTGTGCGATATACAGGGTGTCCCATAAATAATGGGTCACACTTCTAGGGTGGATAGTAGACACCTAGACGAGTCAGAATCACATAGGGTTTGGGGGTCCCAGACCAAATCCCAAGGAGTTAAAAATGGAATGACACCCTAAAACAATTATTGAAAAATTCAATTTGTAGAAGAACTAACTATTGGTAAAAATTTAATCATGGTCTCAAATTTTGTGGTTCAGTGGCGTAGCCAGGGGGGGTGCAGCGGGTCTTTTGCACCCCCCCCCGAGCCCCAAACTTTTTTTTGTGAAATTAAATATTTCAGAATTTCTTTTATTCCTCTATTCCCGAAAATCGGATTAGGTACACCAAAACAAGTTAAAAAACAGTTTTTTAGGTCCAAATTTTCAAAAATTTTATGGGGGAGGACCCCCAGACCCCCTCGGTACTTGTAACTTTATTCTTACAACTCTATATTAAGTTTGTTAAAATTTAAAAATTCTACCACAAAACCTGTATCCGAAATTCGGATGAGGCGTACCAAAATGAGTTGAAAAAATGAGGTTTTTGACTAAAATTTCCAAAAATTTTCTGGGGGAGGCCCCCCAAACCCCCCTTTATTAGTTGGAGCAGGATGATTCACTGCCTTTAACATATTAAGATCATCAAGAGGATTCATAACCCCACATAAAAAACCAAATCCTGGATTAAAAACTTCGTTCTAGTTTGCTGTTAACAATGGTTTCTTTGTTTCATGATTAAAATACACCATTAATTTAATATTAAGTTATTCATTCAGTGAGAAAAAAATAGGGTGATTAAAATCCTTAATTTTTTTCTTTCATTTCGATATCATCATGCACCCCCCAAAAATAATTTCTGGCTACGCCACTGTTGTGGTTTAATATGATTTTTAAAATTATGCTAAAAGTTTTCTCTTTAAAATTTTTTTCTACGAAAAAAAGTCAAAAAACCTCAAAAAAATGTGAAAAATATGCCAAAACTTTATTTTGTATTTGGAAATCCTTTCTTTTGATTTAATTATCTGAAAGATCATATTTTAATACCCTTAAGTCCAAAGTTTCACGTAAATACAATCAATATTAAACGCTTGAAATCCTGTTAAAGTTTGTTTTTTGAGTGCGAAAACAGCTCCAGAAAACGAACGTTCAGGGAGAATCTACGAGTTACGGATAGATAATCGCTAACTTTCTTTTCTCTCCCAGTTTGGCGAAACATACCAAGCTCCTACAGATCGCCAAGACAGCTTGGGCGATTTGTTGTTGGCGAAAGTTGGCGAGGAATCTCGTATCGCAAATAATGGCGAGAAATTTAGCGAGCATCAATCCGTAATTCGTAGATTTTCCCTCAACGTTTCTTTTCTGGATCTGTTTTCGCAAGCAAAAATCAAACTTTAAATAGATCTCAAACGTTTAATATTGATGGTATTTACGTGAAACTTTGGACTTAAGGGTTTTCAACTATGATCTTTCAGATTATCAAATCAAAAGAAAGGATTTCTAAATACAAAATAAAGTTTTGGCAGATTTTTCACATATTTTTGTGGTTTTTGACTTTATTTCGTAGTAAAAAAATTTTTAAAATGAAAACTTTTACAATGATTTTAAAGATCATGTTAAACCACAAAATTTGAGACCACGATTAAGTTTTTACCAATAGTAGTTCTTCTACAGATTGAATTTTACAATAACTGTTTTGTGGTGTCGCTCCATTTTTAACTCCCTGGGATTTGGTCTGGGACCCCCGATTCCTATGTGATTCTGACTCGTTTAGATGTCTACTATCCCCTCTAGAAGTGTGGCCCACTATTTATGGGACACCCTGTATTTCTTTACGTATTGTTGGTAGTTCAAAGATTATATTAGGACGTCTATCTGAAATATTTTCTTTTAATTTACAAAGTGATTTATTTTTAAAAAGTTGTAAATTATTCTATAAAAGGCATTATAACGGATTGGTAGTAATCTTAGGGATTTATAATGAGGTGTATTAGTAGTTTTAAAATAATTTAAAATTTTGAAACATTTATTCTGTACAGATATAATCGGATACAAATTGGATTTATAGTCACTCCCCCAAACTAAAATTCCATAATTACTAATAGAATAAAACCATGAGTAATAAAGAGTGATCAGAAAGTCTTTTGAAATTTTATTTTTTAGGTAGTAAAACTTATAAAGAATAAAACGGAGTTTTTTAGAAATTTCATTGACATGCGTTTTCCATTTTAGGTTGCAATCAATATACAAACCAAGGTATTTAATAGTAGGGGAGAGTGTTGTACCTACGGACGGTTGTACCTTCAGCCACCTCATTTTAAAATTCGGGAAAAAATGTAAATTTGAATTTGTGGTCGATTTTAAATGTAAACAGATGCTCTAGTTGCTAACGTGAAATCAGCTCTTTAAAATATTATTTAAATTTTATATAATAAAAATACTGTTTTGAGGTGCTCAAAGTTTTTTTTAGTGCATCACTACATTAACTCTTTTCTTCCCCTATGATTATGATATGATAAAATGGAATACATGGGGGGAATCCCCGAGATTTTGACTTTTTAGTTTTGATATTAAAAATCGTCAGATCTCAATTCTTTTATCTTTTATAGAACTTTGAATGCAATAACACCTGATGTTGTACCTTCGGACACCATAAGTGCTGTACCTACGGACACGTTCTTGTGGGTGTCTGTAGCTAATCGGCGTTTTAGAATCAGGTTTCATTCAACTGAATACATTTTAATAAATGTTCAATTAATTTTAAATGGTAATATATTTGTCAGCGATTATTTTCAAGTGAATTTTAGATGAAAAATAAAATATTTTGTGATCTAAACTACTTTTTTAAATTTATGATTCTACTTGGAATTTAATATAAAATATGGTGTAAAATCCTAAGCACCCTATCGCATTTAAGTATGATGATTAAAAAAACTTGAAATTTCCACTGAAGAAGATTTACCACCACATAATCATTGTTATTATCACCAAATGCTTGCACAACTAAGTGTTGATCGAATTGGTTTTTTTTGGGATCAGTGAAGTTGTCAGATCAATCAGCATGATAGATGAAAGTATTATCTGAAATTCTGATCTGAAAATACCATGTTATTTTTGTGTTTTTGGTAAAAAATCAAGACTTTTATCATTCAACTTCGTTTTAATGATCATTTACGATCTAAAACTACATTACTTTAAAAAATCCATTTTCAATTTTAAAAAGGCTTGAAATAGGTTATTAAAAGGTAAAGCATCAATAAAAATGTTAATTCCTAGCTTTTTTCAACTAAAATTTCCCTTTTTAAGGGTGTCCACAGGTACAACTGGGTCTGTCCATAGGTACAACAGGTTGTTGTACCTCTGGACACAAATTTTTCTATGTTATTATAAATGATTAAAATTCCAATTTTCAAGATTTTGGCTAGAAAAAAATATCTCTGTACTCACAAAGGTTAGGACTATAGGTTGGGCACTTTAAATGGTCAAAGTGTCATTTTACCTGTCTTAGAAAAATCCAAACGTGATTTTTGTCCAGAGGTACAACACTCTCCCCTATTAACAGATTGAAGAGAATAACATGAACAATTAGAAAATGCTGCAGTTTGGCGAGTGATACTTAGGTTCAAAATTTAAGCTAGGGTTCTTCAAACTGAAATATATATATTTAGTCTTATTCAAGTTTAATTCTAGGTGATTTGATGAGAACCAATTACCAATAGTAACTAAATCCTGTTCTACTTGTAATTTAAGAGTATTTAAATCGGAACATGAATAAAGCAGAACCGAGTCATCAGCATAAGAAATAATAGATCCAAATAATTTTAATTTACAGAAATCATGTATAAAAATTAAAAAAGTAAAGGTCCTTAAATAGAACCTTGAGGAACACCCTTCGTGAGAGAAATAAAACTACTAAAATCACTGTCTATTTTTACTCTTTGTTGTCTATTATGTAAGTAAGATACAAACCAATTTAAAATGTTTCCTCTTATTCCAGCATAATTGAGTTTTTGAATTAAAATTTTATGATTAACGTTATCAAATGCTTTGGAAATATCCAAAAATATGGCTAGGGTCTTTTTGTTATTATTAATGCTGGTATAAATAAAGTTCGTGAATTTTAAAACATCAACATAATAGCATCAACTCTTTTCCTTCGTAGATTACTTCGTAAGGTTTTAATTTCGGGGCACTAAATTTCAAAATTGTGTAAAAATTTCAACTACAAGTAAAAGAGGGGTCTGGGGGTCCTCCCCCAGAAAAATTTTGAAAATTTGCCCTTCAAACTATAGTGTTTTAGCTCATTTTGAAACCTTTTAGATTCCACCCAAAGAGCACCACTCATTGTAAGCGGCAGAATTTTCAAGGAAAAAAGTTCATAATATTAGGAATTGGAAAATTTCTAGGGGGTTTAGGGGTTCCTCTTCCAGAAAAAATTTTGAATTTTGCCCCTAAAAGTGGCATTTTAACTCATGTTGAGACACTTTAGGTTACATCAAGGATCACTTCTTGTAATTCCCTTAAGTTTCATGGAAAAACCGTACTTATTAGATTCCAATATTTCTAGGGGGCTTGGGGGTCTTCCCCCAGAAAAATTTTGGAATTTTTACCCTTAAAAGTAGGGTTCCGATTCATTTTGAGACCCCTTGGGTAACACCACGGAATGTCTGCAATGTGTTGAAATTTCCTTTTTTGGCTTTATTGCTATTACCAAAACCTGAAAGTCTTATTCCTGGGGGGGGGGCTGCAGCCCCACAGCCCCCCCTCTGTATTCGCCACTGATGCTGCAACAAAAATGCATATACTACTAATGTTCGGCACTAGTTAACTAGTAGTTCAACTACTTTTTTCACCAACTACTTTCAAAAAGTTCAACTAAAACTCACTGAGCTGAGTGACTAGTTAGCGTGCCGAAACCGCATCATACCGCGGAAAGGATTTCCATCTTTTAATTTTCCCAATCTGTTAGCACAGTTGTATGCACAGAATGAAACGATCATCTAAAGTTTGCTCATAATATTTTAAAAAACAGGCATGGGCGGATTAAAAGGGGGAAATGCTCTTCCAACTTTGCTTCCAGCTTGCCCCGATTGCTTGAGCAATCGGGGCAATTTAACCTTCCTCGCTGGCACGATCTATTTAGTTACACGAAAATTTTAGTTAGCACTGTATTTAGAATTTTATTACTAAATCGATGTTTAGTGAAAAATGTCAGTTGATATTCTTTTATAATTTAGTAACTTAAAAATCCTAGAAATTTATTTTTTTAAAACGTATTATAGTTTACAGTGTTTTTTCATCAGACATTTTTTATTTCATATCACACTAGAATATTTAACTTGGAAAATATAAGCTGCAAGTAAAAAAACTAATTTCAATCTAAATCAATATATTATTCGCTATTTAAAACGTTTTTCTACTTAAATCGAAAATGTATATTAAAAATGTATGTTGTGCAAAGGATTATATTGGTGAAATAAACAATGAATGGTTATTTAGTTTCTTAAATTTATGGTTATTTAGTTCCCCGCCTTGTAGTGGGTCGCAAGAACTGTGACACCACTACAGATGGATATGCGGCCCTTTGTGTCGCAGATTGATGACCCCCTCATCTCCGAGCGTGACCTCACTTCCCTCTCCTCCCCTCGACCCTAGGTGAAGACGGACTCCCCCATGCGGAGCGCTCGTTCACGGAACTGACCCCTCCGTTCGCTTGGACATCCCTTCGTGGCCCTCTTGACCCCTTCGCATGAAGTGAAGCGATTTCTACTTATATTTATTTAATGTGAGTCCCACGCGGTAAGGGCCAGTTCAATTTAAAACGTTCGTTTTATTTTTGGTTGTTCATCATCGTTCTTCTTCGCGTATTATTATTTACGTGCTCTAATTTTTAGCTTTATGGAGAAGGGATTAAAAGGAGGAATTTCCTCTTCATCAACGATTCCAATGGCGGTAAGTTCATTAATATCCTTTTCATTGTTTAATGTTCGTGTTATCTTTATCGATTTGTCAACAGGTGGACATAAATTAGAGCCGAGCGGGGCCATTCATTAATTATGTAAGGGTCCCGAGGGGGAGGGGGTTGGAAAAATCTCTACATACCCTTACTTGAGGGGGGTCAAACCCATTCTTACATAAGATTTTTCAAGTTAATGTAAACAAATTCCAATTATTCTAATCAAATTACTATTGAATAACCCCAGAAAAACTTAAAAAATTGTCAAATCATCCTTACGTAATTAATGAATGGCCCCTAAGCAAGCAATTTCCTCATTCGATTTTTATGTATTAAAAGTTGTATTCACCGTATTTCAGAAGGCTCGGGTTTTCTTACATGTTTTAGCTCTCGACTCGAGTAGTACTTACAAGAAGATGGAAACCTCTCTTGAGTTAGCTCGTTGTTGCATAAAAAACAAAACGACCCTAATCTCATGCTTTGAAAAAACTGGAAAAAACATTTCAACAGTTCAGAAATCGTAATGCTACGATTGTGACGCCACTATAGAGACTCTGCTATCATAAAAATTTAACCTGAGTAAATAGCCATGACCCATCTGTATCTAATAATATAAACCGAACTGAAGCTGATACTACTGAAGTTAAAACCATTTTAAAAACTATTACTTCAACTACTATTATTACTTGTCTTTCCTATAAATAACGCAATTGTGTGTTTTAGTTTCAGTTTTAAAACTTTTCTTTTCACTAAAAGAAGGAGGTTGAAGGCTCAAATTTCTTTTGACTTTCTATTAAGATTCTGACCTAAGAGTCTAAAGTAAGGCTTAAGTTGTTTATCACTTTCTTTCTAATCTGGAGCTCATTTATACTATGCTAAGTTAGTACGTCATATTACAACATTCTAAAGAAATCCCAAAGTAATACCACCTCAGTCATGCGGTAACCCTAGTTCCTTAACAATTGTTGCGAAGGAAAAAAACCGTATCTTTTATGATCGGTACAGCTTTAGAAAAGGCCCTCTTTTGGAACAGTCGCCAAGTTGGCAGTTTTTCATGGCCGATCGGCCGTGAAATTGTAGGTAAATATTTCGATCGGCGCCAAGGTTGCCAAAAGCGGACCTTTCTAAAGCTGTTCTGGCTGTTCTTTTATGAAACATGAGGAACAGCTTTCTTCTACGGGTACGGCGACTTTCAATCCACTTGGCGCTTTTAGAAGACGCCAAGTGGCCATATATCGATACCACGTATCCAAGGGGTTATCGCCGTTGGCGACTTTCAAAAATTGCCGTACCCGTAGAAGAAAGCTGTTCCAAATATGATTATATAGTGTCGTAAGAAGCTATTTATTGTAAAACGTCTAAATTGAAACGAGAATCGGTTAATATTTAGAAACTGGGTGCCACTCTAGCCAACGTAAAAAGACTTAAGATCCAATCTCGCCAAGGTTAAATAGACTTCAGGGTTGCAATGGAAGAGGAAGATAGGGGCACTAGAAAGATCTTCAAGTGCCAGGGACAACGAAAAAGAGGAAGGCCAGTCAAAAGATGGTTGGATGAGGTTGAAAAGGACCTTGAAATTCTAAAAGTCCGTAATTGGAAACAAAAGGCAAGGGACAGAAGGCTTTGGAGGAAAATTGTTGGAGAGGCCATAGTCCAACATGGGCTGTAATGCCAGGGAGTTAGTTAGTTAGGTTGCAATGGAAAAGAGATCCTCCTGCTTCTCCAGCAATTGGCAAATGTCGCCAATTGTGAACCAAACACAAGCAAAGTCGACAAGCGAAGCGAACTCATTCCCCTTATGGTTGTAAAAAATTTGGCAGAATTCGACGTTATTTGGTGATTTTTTTCGCTTGCGCCTGGTCAATGGAAAAGTACCTGAAATTTTTACCCAAGAATCATAGTCTTTGTCCATCCAATCCTAATTTTTCTTTTCATTGGTCAAACGAAATAATCTGCTTTTTTTAAGAACTTATACTGGCTACAGTACAGATGAGGATTGGCTTGATGAGGACTATAGTAACATTTTAAATTAAGGGCCAAACTTTTTCTTTTTTAAGTTTCAATCAGATTCCAGTCTATTGACAAATCCAGTAGAAAGTACTCAGCACAGCTTCAATAAGCGTCCTTCATTTGGTGTCCATGACACGATCCCCAAGTTGGCAATGTATAAAGATCTGCAAGCCGATCAGCTTGTTGCCAGTTCCGCCCACCATGTTTTACCACTGCGTAAATGATAACACATAAGTGTGTTACGATTACGGTGTTACAGCTTGATTGAAAAAAATTACAGATTTTGCGTTTTTGTCCACTTAACTATCCGTGAAAACTAAAAACACTCGCGACGTAAACGATTTTCGCTAATTGTATCTTTTTACTTCAAATTACGTACTGTATCTTTTTACTTCAAAAAGTTTAACGAATGTGAGTTTTCAAAAATTGGCAAGTGTGCTATTTTTTTCATAAGTACCGGTTTTCCGGCACCTAGTTGAAGCTGGCTTCTTTTCGTATTGTAATTGCCATGCAGAAAAAACTTAAGGTCAGAAGAGCATAAGTATATTGATACCTCTCAAATCGCGTTTTTATCTATTTTAATAAGTGTTTTCAGCTAATTTTTCTGAGGATTTCCTAAATTGTAAATTTTTTCTGATAGACCACTTTGAAGCTAGATAAGATAATAATGCAGTGTTTTTAAAAAATCCTGTTGGATTATAAGCTGTTTCAGGCATGATGTAAAAGAGAATGGCAGGGAACCCACCCTGTAAAAAAATCGGGGACTAGTCGAAATGTCCAAAACGAGTTAAAGCCCTGTTTATTTTATTCAAGACCCTGTCAGTTACACACAAAGAAAACTGTTTCTTAAACCACATTTTTTTTCAAGAAGCTAATAGATAAAAAGTTTACAAATGTAGTAGTTTGTTACATCTTGAATTTGTTAAAAATACATAATGTTAGAAGCAAGTTGATGTATATTTAAATGTATTAATAGTATAATGAGTATATAGTAATGAGTATATGAATGTATTAGTTGATGTATATTTAAAAAATTTTCAGGATCAACCTAAAGCAACCATGAATGATTATAGTGATTCTGAATATGCTACCTTGGGGGCAGAGTTTGGAGGGAGCTTTGGAGAAAAGGCTATACGCATGGGTAAGTGTAAAAGGGCATTTGTTTGACATTATAAACTTTTGTGACTGCTTACAATTTACTTGATAATTTCGTTTTTACAAGGGTTTAGGGGTGTTGTCATTTTTCTAACTCAGAATCTTAGATTTTGCAATAGTGACACCCCTACAAGGTTCACTAATAGAATTATCAATAATTTGTAACTCAAATAAGGTTGTGCTTAATAAGCTGTTGATTATACTTTAAAATGTGTGTGGTGTAAATTTGGTGTCATTCTGGCTTTGGGAACCAGGCTTCTGGAATCAGGAATTAGTACTCTCTAGATTCCTCTCAAATCAGCCACAGGTTGGCTATGGACTGGACTGGAAACTTGCAAATCTGTTTTGCAAAGTAAAAATAATTTGAATTTAACCCAAAATATATCAATCAAACAATCTTTCTATTAAATCAATGTGTTTCTTCAAATATGGAGACCAGAATTGAACCGCATATTCTAGATGAACTCGACAAACCTCTGTACTCTGTAAGATTATGTTCCCTGTCCTTGGAGACATAGTTTTTCCTAATCAGGGGTCTGTATAGAAGGAAATAGGGTCCATTTTCGAACCCTTCACAAAATATTTCATTGTGAAAACGGACCCTTCACAAAATATTTTACCTTAAAAACAACCTTCACAAAGTATTTTAGCCTTTAAATGGACATTATTTTTCGCAATACTGCAAATTTGTGAGCTTGTTTTCACAAAAACGAGCTCCTGGCTGAAGAAAACTAATTTCACGCTGACTAAAATTCATAAAATTATGAGTAGATTTTCACAATTTTTACTAAAACACGAACCCTTCACAAAAAGTCGGGACAGGTCCCTTGTAACTTGCTTAAGAGAGCTTGGGCAATAATCTCCATTGCTTTACCGCCGGTAAGGTCATTAGAAACATAGAAACTGTGAGTTTTACTGAAACTGTGAGGGCAATGCCTTTGGGGGTGAGGTAAACATAAACAGGTGGGATCCCTAACTGCCACTCATTATACGGTATTGATAAAAAAAATCCCATCCTTGATTCAGGGAGTCAATAAAGGTCGTTAAACCAACATTATTCGAAGATGAGGCGCAACAATCCCTCCCAAACCACCAGACGCCAACTCTTGGCTGGGGAAAAGGAGGGAGAGGGGAGTTTGCTTGAACACAAGTAGTCAATATAGATTTAATGTGGTCAGAAGCCAAAAGGTCTAGTTTGCTTACAGCCAAAATTGCTTTTTTTGTCCACAACTATTTTTTCACCTCTTTTCTCTCAATTTTTCCTGGTCCCATGGACCCGATATTTTGCTGGAGTTGCGTCCCGCTATCACAGATTTGTATAAAAACCAGACGCGAACCCTTGGCGCTTTTTGTCCGATTTTTTTGGACCTTGCGCCATTAAACCCCAACTAACCAACCAACCCGACGCGAACCCTGTCCACATTTTAATGAACTCTATGAACAGCATTCGAATAGTTCAATTTATACAGGGGCCATTTAGAGTTGTAATCAATACTTCAGTATATTTTTAGAAATGTTTTGAAATTTTATCCAAATGGCGAGTTAGATGTTTCTCAAATTAATGTTTGATGATTATTCTTAATTTCTTTTCAGCCTTTATTCGAAAAGTTTATGCAATTCTCATGGTGCAGTTAGCTATTACGTTTTCTTTCATTTCCTTGTTTGTTTTCAGGTAATGTATATTTTTTAAAACCTCATTGTTGAAATTATTGATTTTAATTCCAATTGCTTTTTAAATAAATTACATAAATATTTGCTGTATTATTACTTTCCTTTTTATTTATTCAAATAATAATTTTCTCTATTCAATTTTTTAGTGAACCTGTGAAATTGTACACCTTTAGCCATCCAGAAATGATTATAGTTGCATTGTAAGTGTTGTCTATTTTAGTACGGGAGAGAGAGAGATGGTGTTAAATTTTTCAAGAATTCATCTGCCTGTACACGATTTAAAAATATGACAATAGTGTTAGTAGTGCTGAACACGGAATCGCGCATCAGCTGGTCAGGTATTAGTGAGTTAAATATGGGGAGGGGTTCAAAGTTCAGGGCTCCTACGCCTGCGCCAAACTGCGCCAAAACCAAATTTTGATACATACTGCTACAAATTGCCTATTTTACCAGCTCCTGCGCCAAAACTGCGCCATTTTCAGAGACTACTACTACGGATTCTCCGTAGTTTCTACGGATGCCGTCGTTAAACTACGGACTACGGATAACCATCGAAAAAGCTACGGAAAATCGGAAATCTATCATAAAAAGCGCAAGTTTTTTTCCCAATTATGCTCTATTTTTAGGATATTTTTTCTTGGACGGCCGGCGGGCGCCAAGTTGAAGTTGCTTTCATGAGTTGTTTGTGCGATGTGGAAAAAACAACTTTATAGTGGTTAGAAGCCGTCGTTCGGTGTTTAGGATTGCATTCTGCGGAAAAGTCGAAAAATAGCGATTTTTCGCGCAAGTGCCGTTTTTCCAGCACGTAGTTGAAGATGGCTTCTTTTCACATAGCTGCCAAGTTTTACGGATTGTCCGTAAAATTTACGGATTTGCACCAAAATTTATGGTTTTACGGATCGACCCGAAATTTTTACTGAATTTACGTTTTTTTTTGCATTTTTCCTCTGTGAAAAACGTAAACAAATCTTGTTGCGCCAAATTAAAGTCTTGTCTGCCTTTTCTAGGCGTTTGGAAACAGGTAAATCGCGGAAAAAGCCGCGATTTTTCGCGAAAGTTTCGTTTTGTGCGCCGCGTGTTCCGTTCCTTCCGCGACTATTTTCGACGGCCGCGGACGCCAAGTTGAAGTCGGCTTCATCTCGTGTCAGTATTAGAATGCAGGAAAAACTACTTTAACGTGGTGAAAGCCAACATGTCCGATGGTTAGAATCACGATCTTGAAAAGCCGAAAAATAGCGATTTTTCGTGAAAGTTCCGTTTTATCCGCGATTGCTTCCTACCGGCGCCTAATTGAAGTTGGCTTCCTTTCACTATTGTATTTACTTTGTAGAAAAAACAATTTTACTATGGTCAGAACTAATTACTTAGGAGGTGAATTATCACTAGACGTAATAACCTCAAGTAAATAAAAATTGAAAAGATGTAAAAATTGGATAAGAGCTGATAAATTAATAGAGGTTTAAGTTAAGTATTTATGAATTAAATCTATACGCACATTATTTGTCGTAATCAAAATTATGGTTTCATGTCGTACGAAACGTTTTACTGATGCAAGTTTAAAATATAATGAAGGGCAAGCTTTTGTAATTTTAAATTACTAAAGCTTCCCTGCAATCACGTTGCTACAAAATACATTTTTTATGCTACAAAAGGCATTTTTGGTGATACAAAACTTGGTTTTACCTGATACAAAAGACATTTTTTGTGATACAAAACTTGGTTTTACCTGATACAAAAGACATTTTTTGTGATACACAACTTGGTTTTACCTGATACAAAAATTGATACAAATATTTAAAAGTGAGTGTGAGCCCTGAAAGTTGCAAAAAAAAAAGTGAAAAATAAATTCATTTGCCCGTGAATGAAACTTGGTGAAGATGGTAGTTTATACCATCCTGATTACAAAAATGACCGTCAGCTGGTCGCCTGAACATGCAAACAAAAAATTTATCCGACAATGCATGAAACTTGGTAGGGTTGTCAATCTCTGTTACATTAAGTAATAACGAGTTACTAGTACAATAGATACTAATAATTCATGAGTTGCTAGTACCATACCATACCTTACACTTGGAAACTCACCATTGAACAATGTTGAAAACTAGCAACTCGTTATTACTTTGTGTAACCGAGATATGGTTATTTAAATTATTTTTTGGTAAAAATCAGAGAATTTACATACATCTCTCCCTTCAAACATAAGCTGGAACTGGACAACCGAGATTGACAACCCTACTAAGTTTCGTGCATTGTCAAATAAATTTTTTGTTAGCATGGTAATGTGACCAGCTGACGGTCATTTCACTGCCACCCAGCCAGCTGATGGTCATTTTTGTAATCAGGAACGTATAAACTGCCATCTCCACCAAGTTTCATTCACGGACAAATGAATTTATTTTTCACTTTATTGCAACTTTGAACCCCTCCCCACGGTCAACCCACTACCACCTGACCAGTTGACGTGCAATTCCGTGATCAGCACCACTAACTCTATCTGGTCATATTAAATTCGTATACGGGCAAATGAATTTTTCATTTTACTTTACTGTTTTCATTTCTTACTCTTAAAAATTTATCAATTCTTTAAAACTTAGGTAGCAACCTTTTAAATCGGGAAATTTTCTTTATTTTTATTCAAGCAAAATAAGAGGGTGTCCCATACAGAATTTTAAAGTTGAATTTTTTGAGGACCACCCTAATAGCCATTTAGAGCATGGTTTGGAGCAAATGTTAAGTAAAAAATTTTCCATATTGAAATTGCTCACTTAAGGGAAAATTTCCTGAAGTTTTCTTTTTAATAGAATTTTGTCAGTTAATACTAAACAACTGAATGAGGATAACCAAAATCCAGATATATTTTTTAAAACATTTAAGCTTACCTTCTCAACATTAGATCTTGAAATAAATGAAGGGTTTAATTCAGATGATAGGGTTGTCCAGTTCCAGCTTATGTTTGAAAGGAGAGATGTATGTGAATTCTCTGATTTTTACCAAAAAATAATTTAAATAACCATATCCCTCCCTCCCCAAATAAATTTCATATTGAATCTCGGACTATAGCTTTAATCCTGATTCTTTACAGCCCTCAGGTACTAGTGAGTTTAGAACCCTGTTGAGAAATGTTTACTCCAAATTATTTATGCTAATTAAGTATAATAAACACTTGACAGTTTAAATTTTTGGGATCTAGGTTTTTATATATTTGTTTCCTACATAATTTTAAATTAGTTTTGAATTGAAATTGTATTTTATATTTTAGTGTTCTGGTGTTTGTTCTAATGATTGCTATGGCTTGTTGTGACAATGTGAGACGGCAATTTCCTTTGAATTTCATCTGCCTGTTCCTCTTTGTAAGTATTTCCTTTCTTTTTCGTTGGTCAATATGTTAAAATAACTTACTATCCACTTTCTTTCTCGCTCAACTGTAGTGTTGAAAACCTGGCTGCTTACAAGGTGTGTGTCAATTATACCATGCCAAATAAAGCATTCATTTTTAATAACGTGCAAGTCAATCTTTAAATATCCTAAATATTAATATGGTAAAATTTATTGGTGTCTTGGACTGTTTTACCTAAATTATTAATATTTTCTTCATTTGTAGACAATTCTTGAATCATTTCTTCTTGGAGTGGTTTCCAGGTAATAATTTTGTTATTGAACTTTAGATTGGTTTTCCCCTTTAATTAATCATGTTTAAATGTGTTATTTTTTTCTTTTCACAGTGCCTATGAAGCTGATGAAGTATTGTGGGCTGCTGGAATATGCAGTGTAAGATACAAATAACCATTCTTTCTATTGAATTCATTTTACTCTACCATTTGAATATGTTCTGAATAAAGTAACTTCCAGTACACTTAAAAAACATTTTGTATAAAGTCTGTATTTATACACTATGTAACAATTAAAAATGTTTAATTCATGTAGTAGTCTGTTTTAAAATTCAATTTCAAAATCCTAAGAAGCAGTTTGCTGATTTATCAGAATATTTGAATTTTTATTAACAAATTTTGATTTTATTGTTTTACTTCCTTGTATTAGTAAGCTATTCTAAATTAAAAGCTCCTAATTTCAAAATTAATTTAAACTAAATTTCTCATTTAGTTTTTATTTCTTAAATTTTTTTCAATTATAGAGTTGTAATCCATTCTTAAGTTCCAAAATTAACTTTATTACTTTTTTTTCAGTTTATTTGTCTTGGACTGACAATATTTTCTTTCCAAACCAAAGTAAGATATTTTCAAATGTTTTTACAATTCATTGTGGTATAATATAGATGATTGCTCAAACCTAAGCTTGGGTACCAAGTTTATTTATCATCCATGTGATTTTATGCTAAATTATGAAAATCTGGTGAAGTGAAAATATTTTTTCGCTTTTTGTCAGAATTGCTAACTTAGCTTTCCTAATAAACTTTAAAACTAGAATTCTAGTTGTCATACTTACTTAAATAATACTTTCTAAAAGCAATGCCAAATTTAGAACTAAGAATAAATCTGAAATAAATTAATCAATTTTTAAAACTATTTTGATTTAGTTTTAATGCATTTTTGAGCCCTGATATTTTATTTGTATAAATATTTTGCGGTTTTTATTCCAAATCAGGAATGCATCTAAAAAGAAATTGGGGCCAAAAACAGCCCCTTCACAAAATTCCGACCCTCAAAAACGGCCCCTTCACAAAATTCCGACCCTCGAAAACGGCCCCTTCACAAAATTCCGATCCTCAAAAACAGCCCCTTCACAAAATTCCGATCCTCAAAAACAGCCCCTTCACAAAATTCCGATCCTCAAAAACAGCCCCTTCACAAAATTCTGGTTCCCAAAAACAGACTTAAATCACGCTATATGCGCTCGCTGAGTGTAATTATATTAAATGAATATATATATATAGGGGAGAGTGTTGTACCTCTGGACAAAAATCACGTTCGGATTTTTCTAAGACAGGTAAAATCACATTTTGACAATTTAAAGTGCCCAACCTATAGTCCTAACCTTTGTGAGTACAGAGATATTTTTCACCAGCCAAAATCTTGAAAATTGGATTTTTAATCATTTATAATAACATGGAAAAAATTTTGTCCAAAGGTACAACAACCTGTTGTACCTATGGACAGACCCAGTTGTACCTGTGGACACCCTTAAAAAGGGAAATTTTAGTTGAAAAAAGCCAAGAATTAACATTTTTATTGATGCATTAAGTTTTAATAACCTATTTCAAGCCTTTTTAAAATTGAAAATGGATTTTTTAAAGTAATGTAGTTTTAGATCGTAAATGATCATTAAAACGAAGTTGAATGATAAAAGTCTTGATTTTTCACCAAAAACACAAAAACCGCATGGTATTTTCAGATCAGAATTTAAGATAATAGTTTCATCAATCATGCTCATTGATCTGACAACTTCACTGATCCCCCCAAAAAAACAATTCGATCAACACTTAAATGTGCAAGCATTTGGTGGTAATAACAATAATAATTTGGTGGTAAATCTTCTTCAGTGGAAATTTCAAGTTTTTTTAATCATCATACTTAAATGCGATAGGGTGCTTAGGATTTTACACCATATTTTACATTAAATTCCAAGTAGAATCATAAATTTAAAAAAGTAGTTTAGATCACAAAATATTTGATTGTTCATCCAAAATTCACTTGAAAATAATCGCTGACAAATAGATTACCATTTAGAATTAATTGAACATTTATTAAAATGTATTCAGTTAAATGAAACCTGATTCTAAAACGCCGATTAGCTACAGACACCCACAAGAACGTGTCTGTAGGTACAGCACTTATGGTGTCCGAAGGTACAACATCAGGTGTTTTTGCATTCAAAGTTCTATATAAGATAAAATAATTGAGATCTGACGATTTCTAATATCAAAACTAAAAATTCAAAATCTCGAGGATTCCCCCCATGTATCCCATTTTATCATATCATAATCATAGGGGAAGAAAAGAGTTAATGTAGTGATGGACTAAAAAAAAACTTTGAGCACCTAAAAACAGTATTTTTATTATATAAAATTTAAATAATATTTTAAAGAGCTGATTTCACGTTAGCAACTAGATAGCATCTGTTAACATTCAAAATCGATCACAAATTTAAATTTACATTTTTTCCCGAATATATATATATATACAGAAATAGGACCTTATTTTAGAATGAAAAATTATTTTCACAAAATTCCCAAACACGGCCCCTGGCAAAAATCCTGGATACACCCCTGCAAATTTTTAACTTCATTGAAATTATATTTATTTTGTTTCATTATTTTATTTCAATTACCTCAAAATTTTTAACATTTTTAAAGACATATTTTTTATTAAACAGAGTGTCCGCTAACCCTGGAAACAGGGGAAACCTGGAATACTCAGGGAATTCGAAAATGCCCTGGAATACTCAGGGAATTCCAAAAATATTCTGGAAAAATGTGATTTTGTACAATGCGTAGCTTTTTCCAGCGTTTTTTTTACGTTGTGGAGTTACCATCTCCGGTGTTTAGTCAAATCAACGGCATCCTAACGACACGAGCTAAATTTTTTTAAAATTTGTAATATAATGTGGAAGTTAGATGTTATGTTAAGTTAGTGGTAGTTAATTTTTAGTGTTATGAAAGTGATAATATAAGTGTAGTTGCTAAAAAAAAACATAACCCTGCTCCAAAATTTTAAATTTTACAGTTACAAAAAATGCCTTAACTTGCTACAAATTTTAAGTGACTTAAGTATTTTGTTGCAACAAAATACTTGAAATATAGCAACATCCCTGCTTTCTCAAATTTAGTCTGTTTTATGCTTTAAAATTACAATTTTTACCAGGGTTGTTACGTTTAAAACACTTGTTTTAAACATGTTTAAAACAAAGCAAAAAAACCTTGTTTAAAACACATATATTTTTTAGCAAGTTGATCCCTTTATTTAGGCAACAAATTTACCATTTTCTAGTGTGGATCACTCAGAGCTTAAAAAGAAGTGTCAAGTATAAGGCTTGGGTACAAACCACCAAATCGTTATGACATAGGCAGTACATTACTTGATAAAGAGTATGATGCTGTGAAGAAAACTTACAAAAATAATTTAAATGAACGAACTGTTTGTGGTGTATTTAAAAGTATAGCTTTATTAATCTAATTTCAATTTGAAAAATCAAATTTGAATTTTAAAAAAATTATGGGGTTTCTTAGCAATTCTTTGTCGAGGGTAAAAAAACAAATAAAACGTTTTAAACAAAAAAACACGGTTTTTGTTTTTATTTAAAAAAAACATGTTTTTTTCCAACCCTGATTTTTACTAGTAGTTATACATTGCTAGCATATGCAGGGTGGCCACAGACCTGGAAAACCTTAAAAACCTGGAATTCTCAGGGAAAAATCAGGGAATTTTAGCAAATCTGATAATTATCAGGGAAATTTCGGGACTCTGCCGCTTTCAACAAAAAAAATCAATATTTTTCTTTAAATATGCGCATTTCCATTCTCTTACAAAATAAAATCTCCAATCCATATAAATTAGTGTAAATGCAAATGTTCAAAAAAGGCTTCTTAAGGTTCCATGTGAAAAAGGTCTTAAAATAATCTTATTTTATATTCTTATCTAAATCTTGTTTATATTATTTCTCCTGCTTTCCGCAATTTTTACACTCATTCCCCGGTTTTCTAGATGAGTAAAATGTACTACTTATTTATAAAATATCAGGGAAAATCCTACCAGATTATCAGTGAAAACCTGGAATTATCAGGGAATTTTGAAATCAGTTTTCTGTGGCTACCCTGCATATGTAAACTTTCCATCTTATCACCAAATATAAAAAAACGCCTTAAAGCTTTAGTTTGACCGAACCTGGAAAATCAAAAAAATTGTCCTGGAAAACTCAGGGAATTCTTAGCTTAGAATTAAGTGGAAACCCTGTTAAATTTAATGACATAGTAAGGTACTTGCTGAATTTTTTCATACATGAAACTTATAACTTCTCTGCATAACTTGCTGATCTGTGAACCAAGAGTATTCTGAAAAAGCTTCATCCTACAAAAGCAGTGGTCCGTGCAAGGCAATTTTACTACCGTTTTGCGGTACCTTCACAAATTCACCATTTGATAAATAGGTACTTTCACAAATTCAGTTTTAGTAAAAAGGTACCTTCACAAAATACATTTTTGAAAGAAAGTTCTATAGGAAGCTATATTTTCTTAATAATTAACTTTTTAGCCTTTCTAGACTGAATTTTACTTTGTTTTTAATGTTTAAAAATTATTAACATGTAATTTGAAAGTTAAATTTTCACAAATTAGCACTAGATCTTCACAAAATAGGTACCTTTTAAAAAATCCTCCACAGACCCCTGAAAAGATACTGTGTTACAATTTGAATTTCAAACAATTCAGAGTGTAATCATTGTGTTTGATGGTTAAATAAGGATTTTTTGCTGAAAACATTTGTTAAAAAGGTCATACAAAAGTAAACAATTTTATAAAATCACCTTCAACTTTACTGTTTATTGTATCTGTTTACAAGATTTAGAATTAGTAGCAAATAAACAAAAAAAGAAATTTAATTTCTTTTCAGTATGATTTTACCATGATGGGAGGCATGCTGTTTGTTGCTCTGCTGATTTTTGTGATATTTGGATTTCTTACTATTTTCATGTACAATCAAGTAAGTTTTCTTGCCCATAGGTTTTTCTATTTTATACCAGAATACTATCTAGGGTTGAGTCTGAATAAACTAAATCTAATCTATTTAACATACTTTGAAATTTCTTCTTGGAATAACAAGAGGGAAAAATACATCCCAGGTATACTATTTTAAAGTGAAATTTCCTAAACGTTTTTAGGGGTGAAACCCCCGTCTCCTTTTCCTGTTTAAAGTTTCATTATTATTCGCAAAATTTAGAAAGATGTTCTTGTAATAATGTGTTAAAACTTTTACGCACTATTGCTATTTATATTTTTGACTTTAATCTTTTTAGACCCAGCTTATTGCGCATTCCTAAAACAAGCTACTGAATTTTTTTAAAATCAATTTACTTGTGTGAAAATCTGGGGGTCTTTGATGTAGAAAATGAATGTATGAAGAAAAGCTAAAGAACCTGGATTTTTAGGAACCTTTTCAATCAAACAAAATTTAATCACAGTGAAACCTTGGTGAAAAGTTTTTGTTAAAATGAAAAAGGATTTAAAATTTACAAAACACTTTTAAAGTTTGCATTTCTTATGGAAAACTGGAAACATTTATTTGTTTCTAAAAGGAAATAGGGAGGGAAATCATTCACTTGTCAGTTGGCCTAAAATTTATGAAGCATTCTAAAACCTTTAGTTAATTTTTAAAACTTATAAAATTAATGTTGATAATAATTCCAGATTATGCATGTCCAAATTATCATTTTTCTTTGGTTTTTGTGCAACTTTTAGTACAGTTTGTAATGTATTCAAATACAAAATGTACCCTAATTTACTCTGTCTACTCATTGCATTCAAGTTAAGGGTATTAATGTAGTTGATTTTAAAAATATTTGTGTGTTAATTTTCTGGTATAATTAGTAAAAATTCAAAGTATGAAAGATTTTATTATTCATACTCGTTTTCGATAGTTTGTATTTATGTAAAAAAAATCTATAATTTAAAATGTATTCTTTTAGGTTGTAAGATTGATTTATTCTTGCATTGGAGCCCTGATATTTTCTCTTGTAAGTATTTAGTCATCTTTAACCTTATAAATATTTTCAATGTATAGTGAAAGTTTCATTAAATTGCTTTTCATTTACATTCTTTTTCTTAAATATATTTGTAATCTGCCATATTTTTTATTTTATTAATTATGCATTAATCTAATTCAGCATTTCCTGTACAACTCGTGATTCCCTATAAGTTTTTTTAAAAATTTAGGGGACTGAAAGGGCTAAAATTGTGAACATCAAATAGCTTTATAGTTTAATAAAAATATTTTGCAATTTATTAATAAGAAATAATGAATATGCTTCTATTTTTATTTAGTATACTTAGTACATAAATTTAAGTCTCTTCACTTTTTCTTTTAGTCCTTGATTTTAAATTTTTTTAGTTCCAATTAAAGTAGTTGATTTTAATGTATAGTTTTTCTGAATTTGATATTGAAAGGTATGTTTTTTAAAAGTTTATACACATGAGTAAAAAGAGGGGGGGGAATAACAACCCCCTATAGGCAGATATAGCCCGTTGAATTTGCATAATTAAAGTTAATTTTTCTTTCTGTTCTTATTCTTTGTGATGTAAACTAAGCCAAAATAAAATTTACTTTTTTAAAAGTGGGGGTTTTTCTATAAAATTTTTTTATCTAGGGAATGTTTGACTCCATTCATATTTACTCCATTGATACTGGCTTAATGACTTAGTTTCATATCATACCCGGGTCTACTGCGCTTGTTGCTAGCTATTGTATAAATTTAAATTTTTCAGTCATTTTATTCAAAAGCTAACCTTTTAAACTAATAAACTACTTTATCTTTCTGTTTCTCTCTAGTACCTTGTATATGATACTCAACTTTTGATTGGTGGCCATCACAAATATTCAATTTCTCCTGAAGAATACATTTTTGCTGCTCTGAATCTTTACCTGGATATCATTAATCTCTTCATCTACATTCTTCAAATCATTGGATCAAAAAACTGAGTTGTACAAGTTGAAAAAAGGTTCAATAGTTTTTGTGTTAGTCTGTGTAAAATTTGGTAGCCATAATTTGTTTTGCATGATTTTAAATGCTTTAGTATGAAGCTTTCATTTGTCCCTTTTTTTTTTAATTAAGTTGCATTTCCATTGATGAAATGAGCTTAAATTACTGAGATGTATTCAATTCTTATTAGTTTTAGGCTTAGAAATGTACATATTTTAGGCTTGGAATATAGTGGACTGATCAGTCTCCATTGAAGTGTGCTTTAAAAGTTTCAAGAATTGTACATAAAATAAGATTAAGTTCCATTCCTCTATCCACTTTTTTAGCTAATTAAAATTACTTTATCAAAAGTATTCTTTGTGCTGCCATCCAAAATATTGTTACTTAAAACATTTGATTCCTATTACTCTTTCAATGTGGTGTTAATTGCTCCTAGTCAAGCTTTAACCCCTTAAGATTTGGTAGTTGTAGTTAATGTGAGAAAGACTTGTAAATGTGCTTTTTTAAATATAAAGCTGTGAAAACCCAGCTTCAAGAAGGGAAATCTCACTGCAACAATTTCCAATTAATTCAAGTGTGATTGGAGTTTTTATTATTTTTCATGTTCATCTTGTTTGTATATGAATGGGTTTTTTGTTTTCAAGAAATTAATGTATTTTGTCTTATAAGTTATAATGTATTTTGATCATCATAAATATAGTTTTAAAAGAATGGTTCTCGAATAAATATGGTTGTTTCCTAATTATATGCTTTATTCTTTACGTTAGTCTATTACAGTGGCATAGCCCCAAGGTGGCAGTCAGCCCCAGGTGTCACCCACAGGGTGACATCCAAGCCAGCAAATTTGGTATTTTTTAAAAATTTAAATTAAAAATTTTTTTGGGAATTTGACTCTAAAAAAAGTTAATTATTTTTGGTGCATCATTTCGGGAGGGGGAATAGAAGGAAAAGGATGTAAATGTAAGATAATATTCATTGTTTTCATCCCCTTAAATTAGACAGACTTGCTGTCACGTAACTTTTGTGGCACGGTGGGTGGTATACTATGGCCATTTAGATCTTGGTGGCATTGTGCTTTACAAATCCTTATCTTTTTGGGCCCACACCTTGGCGATCACCCTGGGAATGACGGCGACCACGCAGTACGCCAACCCGCCGTTCAAGGCGAAGGCCTGCAGGTAAAACAGCGCCAAGCTCCACCTGCTCAGCACCAACAGGTCCGACAGCAGGCACAGGCTGACGGACAGCAAGGCGCTCAGCATCTTGGCGGGAAGGTGGGCGGGGCGGAGGAAAGGGGCGCGGCTGTTGAAGGCCAAGCCCATGCCGAAGGCGTAGCCGCTGTAGCGCATCATCGCGAAGAGGGGCGTGGTGTCCAGGTGGACGTACTCTCGGCGGGCGCACCAGCGCAGGGCTCGCTGCAGGGTCCAGGCGGGGTCGGAGCCCAGGGCCTTCAGAAGGCCGTACACCGAAAGCGCGCTCGCGAACATGGTGGCGAGCAGAGCGACGTGCTGCTTCAGGCTAGGCTGGTAGTCCTGCAGGCGGTACGACTCGTGCGCGATCAGCCAACCTGCGGAGATGTTCGTTAGTGCAGATGTACTTTAAAAATATTATGCCACTTTACACAAAAAAGTGGTGGAAAGAAGTTGCCTCTATATCATTGAGGGATATTTACACCGCGATACGGAGGGACCTTCCATCGATAGATGGGAGGTCTCTCCTTGTCGTGGAATTACATATGCCTTGCCCAACCCTGGATCAGAACTCGGGCCTGTGAAGTGGCAGCAAGATGCGCTACCACTGGGCACTGGGCTTAGTTTATTTTTATAAAATGAAAAAATATAGGATGGGTGAAAGGTGTATATAACCCCGACTTTATCTTCTTTCAAATCCAAATAAAGAACTAATTAAAAAAATCAAGGGGGGATGAGGGAGTACCTATAGGTCGGTGGACCTTCAAACTCCAATATAACTTGGCCTCACTGGGTGAGGCCATTGGCAGAACTGTTACAAAACGTGTGACTGAATGTCATGGTCAGCAGAGCGCGCTTAGCTTGATGCTAACACGCTCTTGATTTCCCCAAGTAACCTTGGTACTCATTTTATTGATCCCGGAGGGATGAAAGGCTGATAAATGTTTTGGTGACTGAATTCAAAATTCTTTCTAATGTGAACAATACGTATATGTAGCAAAATTTCGGCTTACCGAGGAACATTCCAAAGAAGCATTGGTGAGGGAAGTGAGCTGCAATGAAAACTCTGGATGCTCCTATTGCAGCCAATATTATGAAGTAAATCATCCAACATAATTTTGAAACTAGAAAGTAATTTCTGCAAAATAAAACTGCGTTAATGGCTTTTAATAATTCCTAATATGAAAACACATTATATAAATAAACACAAAAATCGTACCCAATTTTATTTTTACAGCAGTTTTGAAGGAATGAATCTATAATCACGAACCAAACAGCTGCTGTAGCTTGAGAATGGCCTGAAGGACTACCTGAAATAGATATGGAATAACTAAACTTGCTTTTGTAAGCGGCTGTAGTTTTTTATTTTGTTTAAAACAAAAACTTAAATTATACCGGGTCCTGTTTCACAGGTAAGAGGGAACTGGTGAATGTGAGGAAGGGGGCTTCCAGTAATGTTGTACACATCGGATTCGTGAATCCACCAATATGGACGTTCTCCATGAAGTAACCTGAGAAACCATTAAAGAAAAATTGTTCAAGAAATTTATGCAGCCGAAAGTTTTTTTGGAGGTGTGATAGTCTTCGAAAATAAGTACAGGGCTCCCAGCAGGTCTCTTTTTTCCCTAAAAGTCTCTTTTTTCACCTGAGGTCTCTAAAAGTCTCTTTTTTAGGATCAAGGTCTCTTTTTTTCCTTTTTCCCTACTTTTAAGCGTTAGATTTACAAAATTTTTCTGGGGGAGCCCCCCCAGACCCCCTCTACCTTAGAAATTTTTGTCTCTATATCCTTTCTCCGTAGAAAATTCTGACTTACAAGATATCGGTCTCTTTGGGTGTTATCAATGGGTCAACAATATTAGTTGAAACAATACTTTGAAGGCTAATTTTCCCTAAACTTTCCAGTGAAGAACCCTCATCCCTGTATCTATACTTGGGGTTCATATTTTATACAAACTGCGAACACAATTTTACAGGGTCTGTTAGTTTGAATCAATTCTCCCCCTCCAACCCCCCCCACAATAGTCTGGTTATGGGTTTCTAGTGTGAAATAAAGCAATTAATATAAATTTGAAAATTATTTGTAATTGGTATCAAATCTTAATGTATAGTATACATTTCAAAACAATTTATTTTGTTTTTAGCACCCCAAAATACATAGAAATTCGTTAAAATTATTCAACAACAAACTTTTAGGTTGCAGACCTGTAAAATTAAGGCATCTATTAGGGTAAAATACAAAAATTTTAAGGAAGCCATGGAAAAAATTGTATGTGAAAAATAGTCTGTTATAGGGGTATGAAGGATAATTATGACCTTATGACATCCTTATTTAGCGGTATAGCCAGGCTTTTCCTTTGGAGGTCCAAAAAATGCATTATTGTAAATCAACGAAATTTCTGTAGTTACCCAAAAAAATTTGTCATTTTTAATTATACTCCTCTCTGTTAATTAAGAGGTTAACTTCTGTGTGTTAATTAGGATCTCTCCTCAAAAACTTCCCCTTGAAAACAGTGTCGAACTCGTTTTTGGCGTCAGGCCCATAACTAGATATTTGTTTCAGGGATTTGACTCAATACTATTTTACTTATGAGTGTTTTTACATGCTTTGTTTTAAAACGCTTTCTGTGATAGGATGTTAATCTGTGTACAATAAGTCTAAAGTTTGAGGGCGCTTCACCAGAAAAATTTTGGAAATTTCAATTTGATCTTTTGAAGCAGTGTTTTAGCTCATTTTGAGACCTTTTCAGTTACATCCAAAGATTTCCTTGCAAGCCACACTGAGTTTCAAAGGGATGTTTGGGGTCCTCCCATAGAAAATCTTTGTTATTTAAACATTAAAAGAGTAATGTGTAAACTCGCATATTTGAGCCCTATTGGGTTACAACTACTAGTAAAGAGGATCGCTCTTTTAAAGTGTAGAATTTTTATGAGAAGCACAGTATCAAAATGTCTCCCTTGAGTGGCAACTGGTTATTATAAAACCAAAACTATAGGGTCTAAAATATTTTAGGTCTGAACCCAAAGAACCCCCCCCCATTTTTGGCTACGGCACTGTTTTTTTATTCAAGAATAATCTTAACTTTTCAGTGTTTTAATTTTAATTTGATTCAAGTTATGAAAAGTATACTTTCTGTTTTGAAGGATTATTCCAATATTTCATTTCAACATTTAAAAATTACCTTGAAAATATACTTTTTTTATTATTTTAATTTAATTTTTTTTATTGAACCAAAAATAAAAAAAGAACACAATTACAAGCTCACATAGCCACCTGGGATTTCAATCTTTGGCAATCAATCGCCTTTTTATCTAATTTCTACATTAATTTTATAACATTAACTATTTTGTGAAGGTAAAACTCTGAAATTTTTGTTTCATCGACCTATTTTTTCATGACACTGTTAAATTTTGGCTTAAAATTTCGGTCTCTTTTTTCTCTTTTTTAAAGATATTAGGTCTCTTTTTTCCCTAAAGACAAACCAAATGTCTGCTGGGAGCCCTGTAAGTACAGTAATAGAATTTAAAGTAGTTGTGAGAATAATTGATCAATGGAATCTTCATCTTAATCAACATTTTAAAAAAAGCGAAGGTTTTTCGTGCAACATGCTACCTTCCCAATTTCAGTTTTAATGATCGGAATGATTGAAGAAAAGAAAGAATTTAAACTACGTATATATTTGCAAGTTTTTCAGTGTTATTATGTAGTTTTGCGTTTTTTTTAATTAGATAAACACATTGTATAATATTTAAAACTTTTTTTATTTTACCGCTTGGGGCGCAGTAAGTCATTTCAATGAATTCTACAGTGGTACTCCTTACTTACATGATCCTAGGAGACGATGGTTCCAAATAAAAGCCTCGAAACTGACTTTTGAAACACCTATCCAATTCCCATTTTCGTTGAGCTTTGGTTTGATAGAATTGTGACGATTTTGTTTTACTTACCACTTGAGTAAATGATTGGACCATTCCACCAGGACTATGACCCACATTAGTTTCTTTCCCGTCTTCCAGTCGAAAGAGAAAATGAGCGGTGCGTAAAACAAGAAGGCATAACGAGGGTCGAAAAAGTTAGAAATGGATTCGAAATAGTCGCCATAGTCGAAGAACCTATGGAGAATAGATAATAAAATATTCTTCTTCAGTAATTTGTGAAGGAAAAGAAGTAAAATTTACAATAAGGATTTACCTGTAATGGTTAGTGAGTGAATAAGTGTGGTTATCAATAAGAATTTAATTATTAGACTAGTCATTAGTAATTAATCATTTATTATTTCTTTAACCATTAAGTTTGTTAGATACGTTAAATTAGAATATTTGAAGAAATAAAATAACGTTAATTTGAAGAAACTATATAAAACATGTGTAAGATTGGGGGATTAGAGTAAACGGTGAACTATTACCTGAACTGTAAAGTTTCTATGATGGCAACATCTTTTTCATACAAAACTTCCATTTTGTCTAGCAAATAGAAATCCTGAAATAATGAACAAAATACTGAAATCAGAGACAGGTTTAACTTCTGGCAATGCTGTAGTTGGAACAAAATATTTCGGAGGACTCTCCACTTTTATTTTCATTTTTGTTCGTTGTTTTTCACCTAAACCCCATATTGGGGGGTACAAATATTCCCCCCTCCGTCTTCCCGCGTCCAACCCTAATATGAACATGGACTTCTGGCACTTGTAAAGGGGGGGGGTGGAACAGGCTTATCTCTAATTAAATTAGCTCTCTTTTAACAACTACATATTTCAGAATTTAAAGGTTGATAAGCTATAAGAAAACTTGAAAAAAAAAACGTTTTTTAAGCAACTTTTCTTCAGAATTTTTTTTAATATTAATTGAATACTTTATTTATTTATTTTTGAAAAGATACATGCTTGTTTTCCCTCTTTAATATATTCCTAAGCACATCTCCGATTTTATTGACAATAATGTATTGTCTCTTTCCACATATTCATAATACACATAATTTAAAATTAATATTAATCTATGGAAAATATCAAATTATACCTTACCTTATCTACATGTAAAGTTAAATCATATTTTTGACTCTCCTTCTTCCATTGCGCAGCCAGAGTACATATTTAATACCCTTCACACTGTTCTTCGAATGCTCGAATATTGACTGTTTCATTTGAGATCAATGAGAACCGTACGGGTGATATTTATACACACATGTTGCATCATCCTCTTTAATAAGATGGTGGCTTCATAAATTCCCTTTGTTGGGTTATTGTTCCATACCTTTAGCATCGCTTCTTCCTGTGTCAAGATTAAGACTTAAGATTAATTGGGACATGCGTTAATCAGTAAATTTACAGTTCAAGCTTTGTAGACGGCAGAAATACCGCTGGTGCGCTGAAAACACCTATTGAACTGTGAAACGTGACGTCATCCCTAAGCTTGATCGATTGATGACTTCTCTTCATAGATTATTTTAGACCAGAATTCTATATAGGAATAGGTGTATTATGTATCTCAATGATTCAGTATAGACTGGTAGCTTTTATTGGTTAATGATATACCCTTATGAATTCCTTTCATAGGCAACACGCTTGATTTTGGTTGATAAAAAAAATTAAAGTACTTAAAAGCCAATGAAGAAGTAAAACGCAGGAAGTGGGAGATGAGGGATAAGAGAAGAAAATGAGAAAAAAGGGGGAGGTAATATAAGAAGGAAATGAGGGAAAGAAGATGGATTTTACTATAATTCTTTTTATTACTATGCCAGAAAATACATCTGAAAACGTCCCATTGACCACAGTTTGAGAATCACTGACCTATAACTTTAAAATAAAAAGAAAAAAAAGACTTCTCCTCTTAACCGGATCTAGTTTAGCCATATCAAAGTATCAAATCAGCCATAGAAATTGTAACATCCCACACTGCTTAAAAATAAAGTATTGATTAACAGAAAAAATTATATTTATACGTATTAGCCCGCCGTACAGCACAGTAAACGAGCCGTTTTCGGATTCAGCCATGGATTCAGCGGGCCTGGTCGACAGGCTAATACGTAAATACTTACCTGAAGGTATTTTTTTTTTAAGAAAACGTATATTATTCAGAGATATAAACAAAAGTACCAATAAATTACACTAACGAAATGAGAGTGTAAAATAAAATTCCAATTTGAATTTGAGTCAAACGTTAAATCAAAGCGAAAAGAATCCTATTCAAAGTGTTAACAGTTTTACTAATCTATAGTACAGTTGAACTTACTTATAGCGAACTCTGATTTTTACTAGAACCTGATTATGGCAATTAGAGAAGAATCGAATAATATTATAAAATATTGTACTGATTAGAAGTTTTTTTCAAATTCCAGTTACTAGGAATAAGATTTCACAAGTCCCACGTACATCGAAGAGAAGAACCTTAGTCAAAGCGTTAGCAACTGACCGCTAGATGACAGCACCACCCTGAAAAGTGGCACCGCTGGATTTAATTGCAGAACAAACACGCATATTTTTCTTACCCTGATTTATAAAAATTAAGCTAGTCCCAATTTTATAATAAATCAATTAAGAATTAAATTTTTTTGGAGAAAATGGAAGCAGCTCTGCTGGAACTAAACATCAACCCAACTAAGCAACAGGACAGGAGATAGGGCGCCTTGATTACGTGATTTATTTCACTTTTGACGATAAGCTAGTTACTAATTTTTGCTATTTAGAAGCCCATAGACATTCTACTTTCAATTCTCCTTTACGAAATAAAAGAGTGGAATATCTCACTTTTACTACTAAACTCGGCTTCATTTGACGACAGGGAACGTCTGTCGAAAAAATTTTCATACCTTTTGGATATTGATCAGCTAGGCAGTAGGCCTCAAATAGATTAGATCTATTAAAGTTTCAAAGAGAAACCTTAGTTTAAACATTATTGAACAAGGAAAGGGGGTTCCTTGGTTAAATTCTACTAAGGGAAGCGTGTTATCTTTAGCATCTGGATTCCAGTCTCCTACCAAAAGTACCCCCACATAATGAGGAAGCATGATTTTTTTATTTTTTTAATCGATTCTTCATCCAAAAATAAGCAACTACCCAAAATTTGAGGCCGATCGAAAAAATTTTTGATTGCAAAAAAAATTGACAAAAATCTCCTTTTTAAAAGCGCGAGAGTTTGGGATGTGACCGTCATCGTTCGGTGACCATTGTTGGAAAGCAGCGGAGTTGATGGTATGATTGTTGACGCCATCGTCGTACGGTGTTTTCACTTAGCGTTTTCAGTCGTGTTTTTTTCTCGACTTTTAAATTAAAATATTTAATTACCTGTACATTTTTTTTTTAAATTGTGACTAAATATTTCATTTTACCATACAAAAAATCATACGGAAACCATACATGCAACTTTCTTAATGTTACAACGTTGTAACAATTTTGTGGAGTAATATTTTAACATGTGAGGTAAAATATTCTCACAAAGCAGTAAATTCAATCAACAATGCAATTTTAATTTAAGTTTATAGATTGTTTATTTACTTAAATAAATTTTATGCCTTTTTCTCTTCCGTAGTTTTTGAATTTTTTCAAAAATTATATTTTTATAAAGCATATAAAGTTTCAGAAAATATTTTCTGTTTTGAACATATTTTATTTTAAGTTTTTTTACAGAGTAAAGCAATAAGAGTTCGTATCTTTGTTAAACTAAGAAACAGCTTAAATTAAACACGTAATTCTATTTGTTTCTTTTCTGAAATTTACTCAAGCTAAGCATGGATAGCAACGAATGCTCCCCTATAAGTTATTGGGATAACGAAGAAAATCCTTCATATGAAAATATTAGAAAGCTTTCTTTAGAAGGAGAACTCGGACTTTTAAATCTGCCTAAGCAAGTCGTGAAGCAGCAAATGATGGATGGATTCACATTCAACATTCTATGCATCGGAGAAACGGGGATCGGGAAGTCTTCCCTAATAAGTTCTCTCTTCAACATAGATTTAGGAATCGAAGTCCCTCTTTCCCATCGCAACCCTGAAGTAGCGTTGGTTTCCAGATCATATTCACTGGACGAGGAAGGTGTAAGATTACAGGTCACCGTCGCAGAAACGATCGGCTACGGGGATCAAATCAATATGAAAGACAGCTACCAGCCGATAGTGAACTACATCGACTCCCACTTGGAGAAGTACCTCCAAGAAGAGATGAGAGTCCAGCGGTCGTTTACCTCCTTCCAAGACCCTAGATTTCACGTGTGTCTGTTCTTCATCTGCCCTACAGGGCACGGTCTGAAAGCTCTGGACCTGATTTGCTTGAAGAACATCCACCGCAAAGTGAACGTTATCCCTGTGGTGGCCAAAGCGGACACCCTCTCCCCTTCGGACTTGATGCGCTTCAAGGGGACCATCATGAAGGATTTGATGCAACACCACATAGATATTTACGACGACGACTTGGAAGAGGACTCTTCCCTATTCGAGACGAACTACTCGTTCCCGTTGGCAGTGGTGGGGAGCAAGGACTTCGTGGTGCTCGACGGGAAGATGGTCCGGGGCAGGAGGTACCCCTGGGGGACGGTGGTCGTCGAAGACGAAGACCACTCAGAGTTCTGCGTCCTGAAGGAGAAGCTGATACAAACCAACACCATCGACCTGATCGAGCGAACGCATGAGGTGCATTACGAACGGTTCAGAAGGGAACGGTTGGGACGGTTGAACGTCAACGACTTGGACAAAGACGGTGCCCTGGTGGACCTGATGCAGATGGAGTGTCGGAGAGAAATCGAGCTCGTCCGTGAGAAGAATAGGTTGGAGAAGGAGGAGGCGATCAGGAGTTATCTGATGAGGGCCCAGCAGCGGCTGCAAGAGCTGGTGGATGAGGAAGAGCTGATGAAGGATAAGTACAGGGAGTTGTTCTTGGCTGCTGAGCTGGAAGAGAAGGTGCTGAAGGAACAGGGGAGGATGCTGGAGAAGGAGATATTGGAATTTCGGAAAGTGAAGGACCGGTTTCAAGTGGATGAAGTGTTAACTGCTTGAATTCGAGCGGATTCCACACTTTTTATTATTAATACACTTTTAATTATTATTGACTTTTAAGGTACTTTTCAGTTATCCATACTACTACTTTTCCGTTATCCATACTACCCCTTGGTGACTAATCTGTTTTTTCTTTCTTCTGTTGTTTTCTGTTCTGTTTGTTTTGTAATAAAGTATGTTACGTCAAGGTAAAAAAAAATCGGTTAATCTTTATAAGCCTACTTGGCGATAAAGTTTGTAATATGGCAACCCATATCGTCAAGGAAGTTTATGGTAACCCTATGGGCTATACCCGCCCAGGGCATCCTTGGACCTGTTTGGCACACTTTTTGAGATTTTCTTGGCTTAAAAAATAGAGGCCTCGGCTTGTAAGTTTAACCGAAAATCTTAAAATTTGTCAAATAGATGTTGGGTTTGCAAGTTTTGAAAATATTTCTAACATTAGGTGTACAAAATATAGGAAATAACAGGAGAGTACTTAATTTTGTTCCTAAAAATTGGTAGTGCACTCTTGCAGTACTATTTAAAAAAATGTTTGCAATGTTTGTAAAATGCTGCCAATAAAGTCCGATGGACGAGTACTATGGACTACTAGTAGTAGGTACTATAAAAGCTTTTTGGTACTTCTCTAGAAAGCCGGCGCAAATCTCGCCAAGCAGATTTTTTGGCGACAGCTTTATTTCCGAGATTTACCAAGCTTTATTTCTTCTCAAAAAGAGATCTGCTTACCCCATTGTTGCAAGAAAAACATAATGTAAATAACTAGTTATGAAAAGAAAAACTAATATAAGTCTGTTTAAAAATCATATTAATAATCTTAAAATATATTTCAACGAAATTTAAAATTTTAAAACTGGTAAGTGTAGTTTAAAATATTTTTATTTGAATGTTTAATTTTTAAATAAAAAGTTTCATGGAATGGCATTGTTGTTATTTTTTACAAGCAAAGGGTTACAAGCGGTGATATTCCGTTTGGCGCTGGTTGCATCATTATTGGAGACTTAATCGCTTGCGCCGGGATTCTGGAGTAGTACCAGCTTTTTTTTAATAGCTAGTAGAAATTCGCAAATTTTTGCAATATTTTTATTATTTTGGGCCCACACAAAACAGCTAGGCAGTTTTTGACGGGATGGATGACGAAATCTTTCCCCATAACCAGTCGATTTTTGGTTAATCCAGTTAGTTCTTCTGCTGTATTTGATTGTTTTAGGAAAGAGGCCTGGCTATCATTGTGTAGTGTAAAACGACAAGAGGAGACATTGTAAAGAATTTACAAAAGTTTTTCGAAGAAAACTTTTTTAAATCAGACCCATGAGATGTACTATTCAATGATCTCTTGAATATACCGTTCCTGAAGAACAGAAACAATCGTTACAATTTTCTTTCATGTTTCAAAATCTTATTATGTGTGGTAACCAATTTTTCTTGGAAAAGGTAGATTAGTTTTAAAATACTATCGTTATTTCTTAAGAACACCTGCAAATGTAAAACACTTGTAAAAGATAAAGATGAGAAATAAAGAAACGAAAATCGAAGAATTATTTTTTATTTATTTACAAATAAAGCATGATATGTTATCTTGGCTTATAAATTCAAATGAAAACCAAAAGTATGTACAATATGATACAAATATTTGACTTAACAGCAAACTTTCTCCGAACAGTTTAGGCATTTCCCTTTAAATTATTTTGTGCATTGTCCGAAGAAAAAAATCTGCTACTCTATTTCAATATATGTACAATACACAAATCGGGTTTTTTTGAACTATTTACAATATTTACAGAGCATTTCATCATCAAAACAGAGCAAGTCAAACAAAGAATGAAAAAAATTCTCAGCAGAATATCCTAATACAGAAACGAGTTCATTAACAAGTTCCTTCCAAAATAAAAGTCGATTCGAACACCTCTATGGTGAATCGTCTTATAGTCACATGAACCAATTAAGTATGGTTCATTATAACTATGGGTTCAAAAACTGGCAGTTAAAATGATGGTTGTTGAGAGTCAATACCGATAAAATGGTTCAGCAAGGGTTCTCTGTATCCCGAATTCCTTATCAAAGGAATCAACTCTTTCTAATTCATACTTTCAATTTTCATTCCCTGCGAAACAGTTTTCTGTAGTTTCCAAACTGACGGGTTTCCGTTAGACTAAAGTTTTGTTGCACATATAATTAACCAGGGAGATATCTAGAAAAGTCACTGAGGGGGCTTAGAGGAGTATGCCAGGAACAGGAGAACATCAATTTATAAGTAAATTTTAGAACATAATTTAATATTTTTGAAATAGATAACCTTTAAAGGTTATTTATTTTGTCGAAAAATGTATTCTGAACTTCTATCCCCCTCTCAGATGCCATACCTACATCTGTCCCTGAACTACCCATTCAACTCAAATATCAAATCAATTATAAACAAGAATATCCCTTGGACATCCCTTTTCAAAGTTAAAACAAACTCCATCAACACAGTTTCTAGTCCTTTCACCGCAACTTGACTATCATCGGAAGTATTGACTCTATCAAAAATCAACCTAATCTCACTACTAATCTGTATAATAAGCTCACTCCCGTTTATTGCGACTTCTTTTTCTGAGCGTTGCCGAAGACCCTGGACACCACGTAAGGCGCGACGGTGATCATGATGTAACTGAGCATCGCGTTGAGCAAGAACGCCTGGACGTAGAAGAAGAACATGTGTCCCTTCAGCAAGGACACCTTCTCGGAGAGTTTGCAGACGCCGACGGACACCAGAGCGCATGCGAGTCTGAAGGCAATGGAGTGCTTTTTAGTGGCATTCGACTTGAAGGTGTCGCTGTTGAAACCGAAGCCCATGCCGAACATGAAACCGCAGTAGCGCATCATGGAAAAGAAAGGGGTGGTGTCCAGGTGAACGTATTCTGGCTTGGCGCACCACTTGATGGCGCGGCCCACCGACCACATGGGGTCGACGCCGATGGCGGTGAGGAAGGCGTACATGGAGAGGGCGCTGAAGAGCATGCCGAAGGTGACCCCGCAGTAGCGGAAGGTGCTCATCTGCTGTTGGTTGATGTTGTCCAGTAGCATGGCTACCAACCAACCTGCAAGAAAGGACGCCATTTAGTATTGGTTTCTACGATGTGGTTAGGTTTTTTAACGCATATTGGGGGAAGTGGCATAGTGGGAAGGAAGGATCAACCAGAGAAACTAAGTCAATTAAGGGCCGTCCATAATTGATGTCACGCTTGGAAGATATGGAGGGGGTTCATTAGTTGTGCACACTCTATTGCAAGGGGGAGAAGGGGTGTTTAAGAATTGAATCGTCAGTTTGAAGAAGGGAATAAGTCCAAAAAATGACAAATTGACTTTTTGTGGTCAAAACAATCTCCAAGCCTTGCTCTACACAGGGGTGAAAAGAGGGGGGAAATAACTAACCCCTACAGGGAGATATCGCCCCTTGAAGTTGTGAAATCGATGTCCATTCATTGTATTTTTTAAAGTTAATTTGGAATTAAAGTTAATTTGTCTTTCTTTTCATATTCTTTGTCCTGTAAACTAAGTTAAAATAAAATTTTCTCTTAATTTCAATGTTTTTCAAATTTTTTTATGCAGGGAATGTTTGACTCCATTTATATTCACTCACTCCATTGGTACTGCTTTAATAACTCAGTTTCACTGTAATTTTGAATTATATTTGTCTTATTCTTTATATTTCACCCTTTTGTGGTTTAAACTAAGGAGAAATATAATATAAATGTGAATTTGAGGGTTTTTTTTCATTTTTCATCAGAAAAATTTCATAAGGTGGAAGAAGGGAATAAGTCCATCAACTTATTTTGACTGTAAAATATTTTTGAATATATTTATATTTGTTTTGATGATTGCTCTGTTTTCTAAATAGGGTTCTGAACTTCCAGTAAAAATTTAGTGGTTATACAATGAAAATTCCATTATTTATACAGTTTTTCGATTTTCTCAAAACTTGGTTTTTGGACTTATTCCCTTCTTCAAACTGACGATTCAATTGTGGCATCACACATTGAAAAAAAACAGGAAAAACAATTTTTTTAGGAAAATGTAGTTTAAATGACATTATTATAAAAGTCATATAGTAAAAGTTCCCTTTGAAATTACAAAATGGGCTGCACTTAAACTTAAATAGAAAAAAACATTGGTCCCAAATTCTTACCAACTTTATTTTAAACTTATTATTGGTAGCAGAGTGTAACTAAGACAAAGAGAGGGGAAGGGTATTGTGAAGTATGTCACTTTGTGACCCAGGGAAAGGGAGGGGGTCAAAAAGGGTGAAAAAAAAGTGTAAATCATTTATTGATGACCCCTAAGAGCTGGATTCGTATTTGCAACATGACTCGAGGCATGAAATATTTCTCAGGGAAAAGATTCTATTGATGCTGGAAAACTGAAAGACCGAAGGCTAAGTGAAAGCTTTAGGCGTGGGGGGCAGGGTCAAACGTGCAAACTTTTCGTGAAAAATAACTGACATGATGCAAGGCTGTAAGTTGGCATACGTATGTATAGAAGGTGAGTAAAAGTTAGGAAAAATACAGCAAGAAGGCTAGGTGGAGGATAAAGGGATGCCATAGTCTAGAAGGGATAAGAGTCTGGATTCCTCCAGGCTTTTTGGTTTTAAAAAATACAACTACTTACCAACAGCCATTCCAATGAAGCACTGGTGAGGAAAGTGGGCAGCAATAAACACTCGGGAAGCACTCACTGTCGTAAGAAGAACCAAGTAGGCAAGCCAAGTGACTTTAGCAAAGACATTGGGGCTAGAAGAAAATTTGAATGTTGTTGTCAAAATTACACATGTCTCACTTCAAAATTCAAATGAAATTCTTCTACTATGTCGAAAACTATGTAGTTATTGGCACAACTAAAATTACAAGCATATAACACGACTAATAAAACTGCTGTAAGGCCAGTTTATTAGAGTGCCCGAATTCAAATTTGTTGACTCGAGTTAAATCCCTGACTGCTGGATTATTTCATATTTAAATTTTAAGATAAAAAGAAAATTTTGTAGAGTTTTATAATAAATTAAAATTTTTACTTTTCATTTTAATAAAATTGAAAATTGACGCTTAAAATTTATAAATATTTCTTTTTAAATTCTAATAATTTTAAATTTCGTGTAGCTAGAAATAATTTTATATTGGAGGTTTTAACACAACAAATTTTAATCTTTAAGTTTTCAAATGTATACAATAAATACGAGATTGATTGTGTATCAATGTGATACGTGAATCAAAGGCCTCTCTTATCTTTCTCCTTATTTTAAAAAAATTCATGTTTCTTAAAAATAGGATTTTTAATCTAAAGATGATGAGTTGATTTCCAAATCGCTTAGCTTTGAGTCATCCAATACTTTTAAAAAGTGAACTAAAACAAAGTTCAACTATGTGATTAGATGGTTTACATTAAGCAAAATCAAATTCCATTCATTTTTAATCACAAGTCCGAAGTTCTGCACGGATCTCATCTAAACATAACCTGATTTTATTCTTATCTTGTCAAACTCCAACAAAATGTATATTTTTTATCACTATTTTGTGTTCGGTAACTTGATAGCAAAAACATTAACAGGTTCCATTAAGAAAAAAAATCATCAATAAACGAATTGCATGAGGATGAATTTGATCTCACATTAAAAATAACAGACAAAAAGACAATGGATTCACTAATTCTTAATGAAGTTCGTGTTATTATTTTGTTTTGGTACTTACCTTCCTTTCTTGATACACCCATATTTCTTCAAGTAAGAGTCTAGAATCACGTACCAAACTGCGGCTGTGACCATAGAATGACCTGATGGACTACCTACAATAACAACAGTTTTTTGAAATTCGGAGATTTCAGTTTCTTAAAGAATTTAGTCGTATCGTAATAAAATTTATAAAAAATATATAAAATTTTAAAATTTATTTAATAAAATTTAAAATAAAATTTTTGTACATTTCTCTACACATATATTTATTTTTAATAAACCAATTATAGTTTTATTAATTTAAGAAATTAAGGTTCCAGTGTTAATATGAACAATATTGATATGAAAATTGAAAAGCTTCTTTAATTTGAACTTAAGTTAAACGTTCAATATACCTGGTCCAGTTTCACAGGTCATAGAAAACTGCTGGATATCGGGAAATGAAATGCCAGTTTGGTTATAAATTGGAGTTTCGTGTATCCACCAGTAAGGACGTTCACCGTGTAAAGCCCTTTAAATAGAAAAGAGTAATTTTAAAATAATAATAATAATTTAAAATAATAATATAATTTAATAAAAAAATAAGTAAAAGACTAATACCAAAAAATTCGATTCGTATAGTGTTGAAAATCAATTTTATATGTTTCCAAGCTTGAAAATATGTATATTCATAAACTTAAAATATGTCATCGTTCGTTATTGGGAAGAACATAATTATTGTTTTCAATAGGCTTTCGAGTGAATTTAGCATTCTTATCTTTAATTTGTACCTTTACCAAAAGTAATATTCAAAAATATCTTCGATAAGTAGTAGTTAATCCAAGACTTAATGATTTACTACATCAATCTAGCAACATACTTTAAGGGATATTTTACTTTTCTCATACAGATATGTAGACTAATTTCACTTTATACTCTAGATATGTGACTTTATCCTTACCATTTCAGCATTTGATTGGCCCACTCAGCTATGACTGTCACCCACATTATTTTCTTTCCTACTCTCCAGTCGAGGGAGAAAAACAAGGGAGAATAGACTAAAAATGCATAACGTGGGTCGAAGAGATTAGAGATCAGGAAAAAGACGTCGCTCTGTTGAAGGAACCTAAACAAAATGTAAATTCCTGTGTAGACCACATTTTATTTCAAAACTTACAACATTATAATATTTTCAGAAATAAAATAATAAAATTTCAGTTTTCATTTACCTATTGTTGGTATAAAGTTTAAAAAAAATCGAATCTAGAACTATTCAATAAAAATGTTAAAAAAGCATGACTTAAGTTCATTTTGAAAGGATCAGTTTAATTTTTAATCAGAATTATTCACAGAGATGGTTAAAAACTGTTGGTGAAATACTACAATTACATAAATTATTAATTACGATAAATAAGAAGAGGAATTTTGAAAAGTTTTATTTTCCATGGTTAAAAAGCTTAGTTAAAGAAAGAAATTAGACACAAATCTTTCACTGCAAAAAAATTTAAATTCAATACGTTTTAACGATTAATAGTTGCATGCAAATGATGAAGTTGTATTTCCGTATTCTTAATATTTTATTAAAAAAAGGGACATTTCCCCCCCGTTTTCCAAAATTATACAGTATACAGCCGAATTTGTGAATAAAGATAGTTTGTTTGTTTTGCCAAAATACCAAATGCTTATTTGAAATATTAATTTAGCCTATTCAGAAAAATAAAGTATGCACTACTTTAACTCCTAGCAGTTTGGTGGCATCAGCAGTTTAGATGAACATTTATCAACCCTAATACCGCTGAATTTTTTCTCTAGATCTAATTTTTAGCATTATTGAGTTTCATTGGTCATTTGCTTATTTAAAAATTACTACACAAGAAAATTAATCTTTAAATTTGTGTTTCTTACCTGGCTTGCAGCCCTTCGATTGCAGATACACTATTTCCATACACAATATCCATTGTTCCTGTTAGAACGTTCGCCATATCTGA
This sequence comes from Tetragnatha versicolor, assembly GCA_024610705.1. Taxonomy (NCBI): domain Eukaryota; kingdom Metazoa; phylum Arthropoda; class Arachnida; order Araneae; family Tetragnathidae; genus Tetragnatha; species Tetragnatha versicolor. The sequence goes on along the minus strand of JANDEH010000006.1, from coordinate 7,266,147 downwards.
AAGAAAAATAAAGCACGTTAGTTTAACTCAATTTTTAAAAAATTCAATTAATTTTTTTAGAAGTCTCCTATATTCAGGAACAGGATCTATAACTTATTGGTATACTTAGAAAAAATAATAATTGTTCCTCATCTTGACCATTATCAGCTGAATTAACTGGTAAACATGTTTTCCCATCAAAAAAAACTAAACCTATCCCTGTAAAATCTCAAATTCATCTTATTGAAAATATTTAAAATATTTGCTATGTAAGTTTGTGGAAAAGGATGTGGTTATTTCTCGATGTTTTGAATAAGAAAACTAAATACACTAACATGATTATGATGGAAATTCTATAAAATTTCTATCTAGCATCATTATGATGAAAAGAAAATGTTCTTATTTCTTCCTATTGAAGAAGTTTACGTCAATCAAGTAAAAACTGCGTTTACATGCCGCTGTATTAAAAACGAGGTTGCAAAGCACATCATAAATAAGTTTGTTTTCCAGCATAGTGCATTGCATATTTCCTGCACATGACCGAAAACTTGTTTTAAAAATATCGAACTCATAAATGGCACGGCATCTATTTTACTAACCCATATTTCGTCAATAAATCTTATTTTTAACAATAAAACTCCCATAAAAGAAATAGTTCAACGTAATCAAATTAAAATGAGCGAGGACCTCGGTATCCTAAGCATAAACCAGTGAGTCAAAAATCACCAACCAACCGCAACCAACCAAATTAAGAAGTACTATAAGCTGTGGGTGTGGGTGTTTTTTTAGCTTGCTATAAGCGCAGGGTCTAGTTGTTTTCACTGCATACTGATTCATATCAAGGAAAAACTAGTTTTACAGTTATAAAAAAAGCTGTGCTAAAAAGTCCCAAATAGGACATCTTTCTACTATCTATTATTTTGCCAATTTAGTTCACGTAAGACTTTCATTAACATATTTTTTTCAGTTAATAAAAATAAATAGTCAAATTGTTTCAGTTAATAATGAAACCACTAAAGGCATTACGTTCATAACCTACATTTTTTTAAATTAATAAAAAGAAATAGTGAAATGATTTCAATTAATAATGAAACCACTAAAGGCATTACTTTCATAACCTACAATTGATTTAAAAGTCGGTAAAACTGTTTTCCTAATAGCGTAATTTAAATAATATATTTTAACAGGAGAAAGGCACAATTTTATTTTCTAAATGGCCTATGTCTTTTTTTCTTATTAAAAGGGCAAATTAAATTTTGCGTCTGGACTTCAACAGAATACGCAGTAATGCTTATTCTGAAAACAAATTGCTCAATGACTGAAACGCACTTTCACATTATGAAATCTGCCGATCATATTCCTCTGTTGACTCTTTTTTTTCCTTTTCTGGCTTTATACGTGCTGCTGTGTCAGCCTTTCTGTGCGAATCGCGGGGAATTTGAAGAGAAATTCTCAATTTACGACAGAGATCGGAATGAGCAACAGGCTATAGCTCTCAAAATCAGCAGATACCGCGGAGGTCAAATCCTTCTTAACCCAACAAGAGATAAGTAGATAAAACAGAAGATATGACTTTTGAGTTTACTTTAATGGTGACACAATAAACTAGAGTGTTTATTCTTTTATCTTTTATATCAAGTGTTAGAACTGTTTGTCTTAAGGTTATGCGTACCTGAGATATTTAATCTTTTTGTTTCCAGTCTTATGGTTCTTTGAACAAATATCTTGTCATTTCAAGATTTTAATTTAATTAAAGGGAGAAACGGTCAACATGACGTTTGGAAATATTGAAAGATCATATACTTTCTTTATAGTACGGGAGCTGGCGTTAAATTTCAAGAATTCATCTGCTCGTACACGATTTTAATTTTACAGGATAGTGTTAGTGGTGCTGATCATGGAATCGAGCGTCAGCTGGTCAGGTAGCGGTGGGTTGAGCGTGGGGAGGGGGTCAAAGGTACAAAAAAAGAAAAATAAATTCATCTGCTCGTGTATGAAACTTGGTGGAAATGGCAGTTTAGACCTTCCTGATTACAAAAATGTCCGTCAGCTGGCTGGGTAGCGGTGGAATGACCGTCAGCTGGTCACGTGAACTTGCAAACAAAAAATTTTTCTGACAAAGCAAGAAACTTGGTAGGAAATCAATCTTTCTTACATAAATAATAACGAATTACTAGTACAACAGACATTAATTCATGAGTTGCTAGTGTAAGTTGAAGACTAGTAACTCGTCATTACTTCATGTAATAGGTATTGACAACCCTACCAAGTTTCATGCATTGTTAGATAAATTTTTTGTTTGCAAGTTCACGTGACCAGCTGACGGTCATTCCACGGCCACCCAGCCAGCTGACGGTCATTTTTGTAATCAGGAAGGCTTAAACTACCATCTCCACCAAGTTTCATACACGAGCAGATAAATTTATTTTTCACTTTTATTGCAACTTTGACCCCCTCCCCACGCTCAACCCACCGCTACCTGACCAGCTGACGCTCGATTCCGTGATCATCACCACTAACACTATCCTGTCATATTAAAATCGTGTACGAGCAGATGAATTTTTCATTTTAACGCCAGCTCCCGTACTATTAAAACATGATAGTGTTACATTTACTTTTTAATGTTATTAAAAAGTATCTATAATAATAAAAGAGCTTTACGGTTCACCGATTCATCGGTTCATCGGTTCACCTATCAACGCACAGCAAAATCTACCGGGGCTAAAGAGTCGAAACTTGGTGTGGTGGAAGACTTTACAGTGTATACGCGCATTAAGAAGGGATTTTTCGAAATTCTTTTTTCCTGACCCACAGGGGTGCTTGGAGTGTTTTCTACGTTTTTGAGCCTAGCACCGTCCCAAATGACCCTAGATCTTCGTAACTTCGCAGGAAGGTACCTATTCACAATATCTAGAAAGGCATTTTTCGAATTTTTGATATTCGAATTTTAAGGGGTCTAAAAATTTCCAAAACCCGATTTTACTGAGCATAAACAAAGTTTTACATTTTAGAAGAAAAACATACTAATAATTTGATATTTCGAAGCGACCGGTAAGTAATATCTTCTTAAGAATATTTCAAAGAAAGTAATTTCTGGATTTTTCAATACTTCATTCTGGAGGGGGTGCACGGGGGTTTGAATATTTACTCCGGTTTTTAGTTTTTGCTTTCTATCACCCACCTTATTAATGCGATTGGTATGAAATTTTAGCATGTTGTTCCTCACACAATCGGGAAGGTTTTCAAAAAAGAATTTTTGAAATCAAACCATTCTAAGCTGTCTTTTTTGGCCCTTTTCTAAATTCTTATGCGTAGCTTCAATGTTAAATTGATAACGGTTATTGCTCCTTCCAAGTGAGGCAAAACCTCTATTATTAGAAATATTTATTTAAAAATATTTTATAGCAAGTAGAATTTTTTTTTAAAAATATGATAAAGAAATAATTTGTGATAAATCAATTTTTTACAATAAATTAAAACTATTTAACCGAAAAAAAAATTTTCCATTTAATAAAAATTTAAAATAACAATATTTCATCAGAAGAATTTTAGATAGTTGATGTCAATAATTCAAAAAATGATGTCTACTTTTATTTCATGTTTGAAGGTGATTTCTTTAATGAATGAGTTGGTAATAAATAAACCAAGGGGGGTTCAGGGGGTCTCCCCCTGACCTTTTTTTAATTTAGATTTTAAAAACCGGTTATTAACACTTTATTTCGAAAAGTTTTTTAGGAAAGTATTTATTTTTATTTGTTTTGAACTTTATAAAAACAGCGGGATGAAGAAGGGGGGAATAAATATTATGTCAATAGAAATCGCTGTTCAATAATAGACCTTTACTTTCATTTGAAGTGAAGGTGGAAGAATTTGCCACTCAAGGCATTACCAATTGGAGAAATGGATGGAGTGAACAAAGGATATTGAAGAGAACAAAGATGTAACACCTTGAAATAAGGGGGTTAAGATAGTCTCCCACCAACTTTTTTCTAATTTGAAAATATCAGTCTTAAAAATGAGGATTTCACACATTTATTCAAAAAAGGTGGTAATTTTAGAGTTTTATATCTTAAGGAAGTTTAGCATCAAAAAAGAACCCCAGCGGGAATGCAGTTGGCCATAATGCCCTTAAATGATGCCCTGGAAAGGAATATAATGAAGAAACTAATACTTATTTATTTTAAAACATTTTGAAAATCCTTTTACCCCCGAGCGACGGCGGGTATATCAGCTAGTATATTATAAAACTACTTTTTTTAAAGTTTTCAAATTTTTTTGAGGGGGGATAAATTATTGGGATACTCTTCTTAATAACATGAATTGATAACTTGAAAATATTATTTTAAGATATTATTAATTATTTAAGTATTTGAAATTATATTAAGAAATATTTTTAAACACTAGGGAGCTACCGCCTCCAGCTCGCTATCGCTCGCCAACCCCCGTTAACTGCTGACGCAGGGCCTTTCGGATCGCTTCGCAATCCCCACAAAACCCTGCTCACTAAAATTATTTATTTATAAAACATTCGTTATAACAATTAGTAGAAAAAACGTCAACCAACTTTCCAGAAGCACACTCTCTTAAAAGTTAGAATATTTATTGGTTAAATTATCAATAATTTAATCAACACGTTTTCCTTGAAAATATCCATCAAGTCTAATCGTGCTATTGTTATTCAATATTAAAAAAAACGTTCAGCAATGAATCTGTTAAATTTAATATAGTACCTAGTAACTCGTCAAAATATCTAGTGTTTTATCATTCAAGTTTTAGTTTTAATTTAAACAATACGATTTAAGCTATTAAAAATAATAACAGACAAAATCTATATTGCACTCAATGTTTACAAACAATTCATTTTGGTGTGTGAAATTCTATACTTGAAAAGTAGATCTGTGAGTTTCTGGAAAACTCTTATCAGTCTTTTAAAAATATTTTATTTAGAAAGTACATATTTTGAAGCGCATTTTTAAAGCGTGAAAGGAATTATTTTCATCATTAATGAATAGCGTCTGTTGGTCATTGTGATTGGAGGTATAATAAATTGTACGACAGTTTCTTGCTGTTAACTGCAACCTTATCCGTAATCCAGAAAAATGGAAATATCTTAGAATTGAGAATTTTTTTAGAAATTCTAAAGGCACTTTGCACATCCTCAAAAGAATCCGAACAGTTTGATACCAAAAACATGTTATACGGATCAGTAATTAAAAAGCCTTTCTCTGGAAACCATTTACAAAAACTTTTTTTTAGAATAGAGAGAAGAGATACAATAACAACTAGCATGTTCAAACCTAATTCATATAGGTATAATACAGTTTTCTACGTTTACTTTAAATAAAACTTTTAATTATATAAGGCAAACTTGTGAAAGATACAAAAAAATAATACATATTTTTTTAATAATCAGTGATCTTTTTATTAGATTTGAAATTATATAATTCAAACGTTTAAAATCTTATCCAGTAACTAAAATGTTGCAATCTAAAGCTGTACGTAGCAGACTATGAAAAGCTGGAAAAATATCCTATGAAATTCTAAATTCTATGCAAAAAAAAACTTGGGAAATATTACAGTGCCATAAATTTACAACGATAATTCCCTTTTTGAAAATCTTTGAAATTATTTATTTATAAAATGTAACATTTTCCGTATGATTTAATTTTTAAATATTTTTTTCAAGACACCATTCACAACCTCATTAATTAAAATAAACTATTCAAAACAAAAGTGAAACAAATTATAAAATACAAGTAACAAAGATTATCCCACATCATAATACTTTAAAGAACCTTAAAAATTGCTTACACCAAAATCACAGAATCATATTCATAGGATGAAAAGTAATCCCAGTTATGGATTAAAAATAATACTGGTAAATCGCGAACTAACGAACAAATGTAATTTTTACGCATTTAATATCGATTTTGAACAGTTATTCTGAATGCATGTTAAATTTCTTTTAATAACTAAGTTAAATTGATGAAAGAAAATTTAAATGCAACACAAGGCAGGCAAAAGCAATAAGCATAACAATCATACCTAAAATATTACCCGGCTTCTCACAACGCAGAATAAGGAGTTTCTACGCACAAAAGATGATGAGTAACTGACTGATTATATTCTTCTCTTTGCTCGACCAAAGATGCGCAAAAAGTTTCACAAGCAGCGGAATCCAGGTATATATACTCTCGTCCTCAGCTGTTTATGAGTGCAGGAACCCATTACGTCACTTCATTTCTCATCTGATAACCGCGCGCTTCTTCATTTTTTTAACTGTCCGCTCCGCGATAAGACTTGTTTTCCGTTCTGTCCGAGATATTCCTTTTTATTTTTTTAGTTAACAACTTCCTCTCGAAAGGCGCCGCGCACAATAACATTCGATTCGTATTATTAAATGAATAATAATTAATGGAGTTTGTTTACTTGGGTTCTGAGTCAAGCGGCTTCTTCTATTTGTTCCTTTTATGGAACTTTCTCTTTTTATTATGATGCTGATGGTGGCGCAATAAGTTTTACGGAGGAAATATTGTTTTAGGATTGCACCTTGGAGAAGCTTCTTTATTAGGTGCTTTAGTTATGATATAGAAAAGGTTTTCTTCATCGATATTATACAAAGCACTTGAAGTAATATAAAATTGTTTACTTATTCTTTTTTAGGATAAGTTGAACGGGGGTTCTCTAAAATAAAAAGGATGGGATTCAGAATACAACATTTTTCTCAACAAATACAGGAATGAGATTGGAGAGGGATGCCGTCTCCCCAAATAATATGGATTTTGACCAAAAAAACTTACAAAGTAAAAATAAATAAAAGAAGTCCCGTCAGAAATTTTCCCAACTACAGAACTTAATTTTTTTAAAATGGAAGTTATCTCAGTAGATGACTAAGAGATAACTTAGTAGATTGCTGTTCTCTTTTATGGTACTCTTTTCCTTGGATCTGATTTACATAAAATAAAAAACATTTTAAGGCTTCAAATTTAAAATTAAAATATGATTTGCAGAAATCAAAAGGCCTTATTTAAAAAAAACTATATTGTGGTATTTTTTTAAAAATCGCAAAATACACAGAACGATTTAGTAAGAAGTAATTTGCAGAAGCAATTTTTTCAGGAGTCATCATTACCATGTATCGATTACAAAGCCAAATGATTAAATTTTTTAGATTTATAAAGAGGAAAGACACTTCAATTTATAAAATGATAAGCAGACGCCTTAGTAAATTTTTAACAAAATCGTTTATTAAAACCAGTTTTACTGCGATTTGCCCCAGACAAATTATTTCTCCCCAGACATAATTTTTTTGGAACTTAATGTTTAATAAAATAAAATAAATTAAACTTATTAAAATAATTTTCAAAATAATATTTAAAACAATGCACTATTTATAAACTATAACAAGTTTAATTATAGTTGGACTTGAAGCGTTGAATCTAATGAAATTAGGAATACTTCTTTACTATCCCAGATCAAAATAAATCTTGATAATCATGTATGTGAAGTTTGTACTGTAAAATATTTCAGTGTAGAACACCTTTAAATTAAAAAAACCTTTATCATGTGTAAAATCAACTTTATTTATTTTATAAGAACTCTTTGTTTGAACGAAATAAAATATAAAAAGATGTCACAACCTTTGAATCTGAAGGCTCTGCTTATCTTCATTCACTTGGATCAAATAGGACAGGTCCTCATTTAATAAATTACCTAGTTTTTAAGAGTGGTTTCAACAGTGGTGAACACACTCAGATAATTTGTATCAATATTTGAACTCAATCGTCCAATACCTTTGCTTATCGGAAACTAAAGAAACGGAATAAAGTGAGGAGAAGACTTATAATTTCCTTCATTTTACTCTTCGTCTTCGTGCATAAAGGTTTTCATCATCTATGCACTTTGCCTTGTCGGTGTTGTACTTATTAACATTTTCCTAAAATTGGCTGAACCCAATTATGAACGTTTTTTGTCCCAAATTGTTTAATAATACGTATTTTTAAAGATAAAACGTAAAAAAGTTCGAAAAGAAAAAACTCAATTTAATGAGGAAGTTTCATATTTTTTTTTTATTTTTTAAATCGATCCTACCTTACGAGAAAACCCTAAAACCGAGATATTTTTTAATTTTGATCATTATTTATTTTTTTACTGCGGCTTAAAGTTTGCGCTCTGGAAAAGGCGGGAAAACAGCGATTTCAGATTTGTGATGTCACTCGGCATGTCAAAACGACTACAACTCGCATCTCTTCCTAAACTATGCAGCCGGCGTAGACAAAACTCGGTACATAGACGTATCTCGAGGCGAGGACGATCACTACCAAGTTTTCCAAGTTCGAAAATCGAATATTTACAAGTAATAAACGATTTTATGGCTAAAAACGCTTATTTCTCCATTTCTCTACTAGAGTGGATCTGCTTGACTCACTATTTTAAATATGAAAACCTCAGGATTAAATATTTTTAATAAGAAAAGCTCTATAATTGCTAATTTAAAAGTTAAATCAGCTATGAAAACACCAAAATAAAATCAAATAATTAATTTTAAAACATTACATTCTTATATTTTAAGATTTTTCCCCTTAAAATTCAAATATTTATGGAAAATATATTATTAAATATTTTTTATTAAGTGGGACTAATCCCCATCTGGTCTGATGAAACTAGACCAGATTCATGAGGTCATAAAGACCTTTTATTTTAATAATGAATAAACATCAACAATGCTTTTTGTTTAGTGTCGAGTGACGTCAAATTTGATTTTTGAGCGTTTGCGATTGCATCATTTGTTTACGACTTTTCTCAACTTTTATTTCTTCTATATCTCAGTAAATAAATTTTTGAGGAAAATTTGGATTGCAGATTTGGATTTTTCACATCTTATATTGTATTAATATACCCCAAAATCGAAAATTTAAAAAATATGAAACTTCCTCATTATAATTAAATTTTACGTAATTAATGATTTGTCGGGTGAAAATGTAGGTTAGAATTCAAAATAACAAGGAAAATTGGTGTAAACGTAGAAGATAGTGTCCTGATTCATATTCCAAAAATTCCCAGAAAATCCCTCCAGGGGAAAATCCACCACTTTGAAAAAACCACCGTCATGTTGGACTCAATTTTTAAGCATAGTGATAGTGGATTTTTCTCTTTACACAACAATGAAATTTCTCCAAAAAGGCATTATTGTAGCCGAAAAAACTGGAATTTTAAAGTTAAATATTTCAAAAACTATTCGAGCGATTTAAATAAATTTAGGCTTAAAATGTAGTTTATTTATTAATTAAAAACATGCAATTACGTGTTTGTTTTACGTGACCGTTTGTTTGCTATATCGTTTGGAGCATAGTTTGTTTTCTTCAATTTGACCGTTTTGTCCATTCTATTTGATTTAGTTGCAACCAAACGGTGATATTTTTGACCATTCACGTAATTGCATGTTTTTATTGAATAAATAAACTACATTTTAAGCCTAAATTTATTTAAGTCGCTAGAATTGTTTTTGAATTATTCGATTTAAAAATCCCAGGTTTTTTTCAGTTAAACTGCAATTTTAAAGTCGAATATTTCAATTCCATTTTTTCTGTAAATGCATTCCATATATTTTAATTAATCTCTTCGGCATTATCCATTACAAAGATAACATTCCCTGATTTCGATTTAATTACCGAATGATAAATTATTTTCTTTTTCGAAGGCATAGTCACTTATCTCACAGATAAAAGGACGGATCTGTGAGGAGGTTATCCACGAGTAGGAGGATAAAATATTGATAGAAGCAAAGTCTGACCCGAAAGTTTAGTGTTTTTTTATCGTTTTGAAACTGATAGACGATCTCCTTTCATCGGGTATGTCTCCATCCACAAACACGTAAGCAGCAAATAAACGGACCCCGTATACGCAAATGATAAAGGAGAGGAGAAAGGACGTAGATAGTTTCTCCATACTTTTTGACGAAATCACATTGAATTTGAAAGAATAAAAATTATTAGATACTCTCTCTATCAGATATTTTGACATGGGGATAAATAGATACGATACCATTATTTAATTAGTTATATGTGCCTGAGAGAAGTGTGGTGTATGTGTATTAGGGTGGCCCAAAAAACTTTTTTTTTCAGGTAGAGTTCTGGGCACCCTCTACTTTTTTTCGAACAGCTAGTAGAAGCTCACATCCAAAATTTCAACTCTGTATTCGAATTAAAAATCGATGACCAAGCGGAGTGAAAAAATCCAAATTCGAATATAACTAACATTTGTGTGACATTTTTTGCATGTTTTAAGTCATATGGACACCCTCAAGCGATTTTATGAATTTTCCATGAGTCAATCGCTCTTGCTGTATAATTTTAGGGATAGTTTAGGGACTTGCCTAAATTTCAAATATTTTTATTTTTTTATACATGATTAAAATTTATTTTCAACTTGAAATTTGGTAGTAATGTTCAATTAAAGAGTTAAAAGGCTTTTAATATTTAGAAATTTTTTTTTCAAAAAATTTTTCAAAAGAATTTTTCATTAAATTTTTTTTTCACTTTTTTTTAAATTTTTAAAAAAGCTTTTTGAAAATGATGGTCATGATGCACATTAAATCAAAGACAAAAAAATTTACAAACAAAATGGGGTTAATTTCAGTTTTTTAAGTTGTATAGTTCTGGAGCAGGGGTCGGCAACCTGCGGCTCTTTTGATGTAAAGTTGCGGCTCTCCAGTTCCATTCGAAAAAAATAATTATAAAATATTACCCAAACCTTTAAAAAATCAGAATATATTTTAAGTACCTAATCAAATCAATGTGACAAAGAGTGGTGTAACCCAAAGTTCTAAAGATGAGTAAAAACATTACTTTTAAGGGTGAAACTCCAAACAATTTCTGAGGGAGAACCCCCAAACTCGTCTCAAAATGTTGGATAAGTGCTGTTTTTCCTTGAAAATTCTGTGATTTAGGAGGAGTGTGATCCTCATTTGGTCTAATATAGAAGTTCTTAAAAAATGAATTAATACACTACATTTAGGAGCCAATTTCCTAAATTTTTCTGAAGTAGGACCCCCACCCCCTTGAAATTTTGATGTTTATTATTACTATACTATTTTTCCTTAAAAATTCTGCCATTTAAATAATGAGCGGTGCTCTTATGGTGCAATCCAAAAAGGCCTAAAAATGAGCTATAAAACGCTATTTTGAAGGGAAAATTTCCAAAATTTTTTATGGGGGAGGACCCCTCAAACCCTCAGATTTTTCTAGCAGTGCTTAAAAAGTTTTGAAATTAAGAATACTAAAATTAATTTCCAATATGTATGTAAGTCATCTAAAACTTAATGTAAAAATGCACCCGAAAGGAGGGACCTCAGAAAAAATTTAGGGTATACCTCCCAAATACACACAAATCACAAATTTATAAAATTACCATCATCCCAATCTAAAATTAAATATAATAAGCATATGCATTATAACATTGAAACAAAAATTTTAGTGGCTCTTTAAAAACTGGGAAATTTTGTAATTCTTAAATTTTGGCTCTTCCGTTTCAAAAGGTTGCCGACCCCTGTTCTAGAGTTATTAGCTGTTTAAAAATGCAGAAAAAACAACTTTACAAAAGTTCTTTGGACATTAGAAAATTACTACAACCAAAATATAGGTGATAAAAAAACAAAACCTGGAACATATTATATCTTATAACGTTAGTAGTTTCTTATAAAAAAATCATGAACAAAATGAGAGGGTTTGATCTTTGGTTTTTTAGTTGTTTTGTATAAAAATCTTCGAATTTGGACTTTTTCACTCCTCTTGGTCATCGCTTTCTAATTAAGGTACAGAGCCCAAACTTTGCCTGAATAGTTTTCTCTGTAGGTCTAAAAAATTGATGGGGTGCCGTGGCAATTTCATAACACTTTATTTTTTCCCATAGAAAAGTGGGCCACCCTAATGTGTATAGATGTTTTTACAACGTCAAATAGCTGTTTGATCTATGGGGATCAAGACATCATGTAGTTTTTCAGTAAATTTTTATTTTTTAGGAATTTTTCAATACATTCTGAATAAAATGAAGGCTTTAATACCTGCATAATTTCTATGAAGATCATAGGGTTTTTTTAAGTATAACTTATCAAAATTTTCCCTGAATTTACCGTAATATCGTTCTTTTATTATGTACGAGGGTTGTTTTTTAATTAACTTCCGTTTTGCTCCTGAAAAAAAATGGTCGGAATTTCGAAATAATTTTGCTACTGGTAGATAGGCACATCCTTGAGGATCAATTTCCCTCATTACTGGAAAAAATCGGACATTTCTTCTATTATTTATCGAATTTACAAGCGCGCTCCTCGAACTTATTTCCCGCCAACCCATAGAGAAATCCTCTTTTTCGAAATTTTCCCGTTTTTTATAGTTTAAAAATAAAAAACAAATGAATATTTAAAAATAAGGCTATTACGGAAAGTTACAAACATCTTTAATTACTTTTCATCGTAATCACCTTTAAATAGACCATTTACCGTACCATTTCACAAGTTTTTCGATTCCGCTTCATGAAAAGTTTGATTTTTCGTTGAGCTTCGCATCGGTTCGGACAGCCATTTTCCCCCTCAGCGCACACTTTGCCTGCGAATCTATCGATATTGTCTTGTTTATTATGGCTGTAACTCCAGAATCCCCAATGCCTGGAACTTGGCAGATGCAAAACATATGGTTTTAAACATCCACAATAGCATGCTGCAAAAATCACCTGCCTGCCGATTGTCTATTGTTAATGCGAACAGAGTTTAAAAGAAGAGAAATTCTCTATGGGTTGGCGGGAAATAAGTTCGAGGAGCGCGCTTGTAAATTCAATAAATAATAGAAAAAATGTCCGATTTTTTCCAGTAATGAGGGAAATTGATCCTCAAGGATGTACCTATCTACCAGTAGCAAAATTATTTCGAAATTCCTACTACTTTTTTTTCAGGAGCAAAACGGAAGTTAATTAAAAAATTCAAAACCGTTTTTCTTGGAAAATTATATTTCCCTTGTTTAACGGTACTTTGAAAAGAAGCAAGTAACTTTACAAAGCAATTAAAAATTACTACAAGGAGTAATATTTTAAAAATATACACTAACTCAAACCTTAGATAAAAAGGGCAAGATTTTAAACTTAAAATATAGGGGAGAGTGTTGTACCTCTGGACAAAAATCACGTTTGGATTTTTCTTAGACAGGTAAAATCACATTTTGACCATTTAAAATGCCCAATCTATAGTCCTAACCGTTGTGAGTAGAGAGATACTTTTTATTAGCCAAAATCTTGAAAATTGGATTTTTAATCATTTATAATAAGTTGGAAAAATTTGTGTCCAAAGGTACAACATCCTGTTGTACCTATGGACAGACCCAGTTGTACCTGTGGACACCCTTAAAAAGGGAGGTGTTAGTTGAAAAAAGCTAAGAATGAACATTTTTATTGATGCATTATCTTTTAATAACCTATTTCAAGCCTTTTTAAAATTGAAAATAGATTTTTTAAAGTAATGTAGATTTAGATCGTAAATGGTCATTAAAACGAAGTTGAGTGATAAAAACTTGATTTTTTACCAAAAACACAAAAATCACATGGTATTTTCAGATCAGAATTTAAGGTAATAGTTGCATCAAAATCATGCTGATTGATCTGACAACTTCACTGATAAAAAAAAACCCCACTTCGATCGACACTTAGTTGTGCAAGCATTTGGTGGTAATAACAATAATAATTCGGTGGTAACCTTTTTCAGTGGAAATTTTAAGTTTTTTTTAATCATCAGACTTAAATGCGATAGGGTGCTTAGGATTTTACAATATATTCTACATTAAATTCCAAGTAGAATCATAAATTTAAAAAAGTAGTTTAGATCACAAAATATTTGATTTTTCATCTAAAATTCACTTGAAAATGATTGCTGACAAATAGATTACCATTTAGAATTAATTTAACATTTATTAAAATGTATTCAGTTAAATGAAACCTGATTCTAAAACGCCGATTAGCTACAGACACCCACAAGAACGTGTCCGTAGGTACAACACTTATCGTGTCCGAAGGTACAACACCAGGTGTTTTTGCATTCAAAGTTCTATAAAAGATAAAAGAATTGAGATCTGACGATTTCTAATATCAAAACTAAAAAGTCAAAATCTCGGGGATTCCCCCATGTATCCCATTTTATCATATCATAATCATATGGGAAGAAAAGAATTAATGTAGTGATGCACCAAAAAAAACTTTGAGCACCTAAAAACAGTATTTTTATTATAGAAAATTTAAATAATATTTTAAAGAGATGATTTCACGTTAGCAACTAGATAGCATCTGCTTACATTCAAAATCGACAACAAATTCAAATTTACATTTTTTCCCGAATTTTAAAATGAGGTGGCTGAAGGTACAACCGTCCGTAGGTACAACACTCTCCCCTACTTATAAAGTTAACATCCTATGATCTCTTCAGGAAAAGATATTAAAAACGTTGAAAATTATATGGAAAATGATGAGCGACTAAATTGATATAAATAATAGAAAATACTTAAAAAATAGAATTGTTCTATGATAAGGTATTATTAAGTTATCCAACAAATTTTAGTATGCTATAAAATTTATTAAGTTGTAAAAATAGTATAATCAGATTCATGGACTGGTTCAAATATTTTGGGACCTCCATTGATATAGCACGTTCTCACTTTTTTATAAATTACTATTCCTGCTGTATTAAGCTAGATAGGTATCCAACAAATACAACCATTGATATAAAAGCCAATGTCACACAAGTCTATCTGTATGGATTAAAGAGCATCAGTTATTCTAGTATTATCAGGTATGTTAATTCCCGGATATTAATGCTCTCGCTCGCTAACTCCAATCTATAATTCTACCTTTAATAGTTCGTGATCTTTGTTGAATGCCTGATATGGTAAAAGGGAATAATTTCTAATTTATAACTTAGACCAGGCCGCTTTGTCTTCGCAATACCTTAGAAAATTCCTCTGTCCGACTTTTCAAAAATATTCTTCATCCTTAAACTTGGCGAAAATGTTTTAAACAGTCTTCATTGTCTTTGAATTTCAAGGCCCGATTGAAAAATTTTCCTGACCTTTTAAACCTTTATTTCCTATTAACCATCAACTTTTTCTGTTTCAAAATTACATGGATTTCAGTTAAATATTTAAAGATAAGGTTTTTTTAAAGCACACATCTAAAAAAATCATATTCAAACAATTCATCATTCATTCATCTTCAAAATAATACTTTTTTTTATCCTATTTTATTTCTAAGCATCAAAATTTGTTTAGAAACAGTTTTTCTAGAGTTCACTCCTTTGTAATTTGGAAAAGTTAGCAACAAAAGTTGACCCAAAAAATGTAGCTTTTTAAATTATTTTACTCATTCATTTGTAAAAGAGTAAATTTTTTTGTCAAGATAAAAATTTACATGCAAGACAAGGGAGTGTAAAGTTCAGTCAGGAAACGGGAAACGTTATGCAAATCACCCAACCATAAAAAATGTAATCTGACATTATCTAAGTGTGTGGACATGAATATTATAAAAGTCAATATTCCAAAGAGCATACACATCTGGGAGAACTTTGGTCCTGATAAGATCCAAGTGATTAAAGCACTGAAGGGTTTCACTCGGACCAAGTGATAATCGCTTACAAATGAGAGATGATATGATTTTTGAACCTTATCATTTTACTTTTCATGCGATGATTGATTTCTATAAAACTTTGCTCCTAGAGCTCGTTGGAAAAAGTTACGCAAGGTGTATGCATAACACGTGGGCATATTGCATTTTTTACATCAGGTGAAAATACTACAAAAGAAGTTCCAAAAACTGAGAATTAGAAATATTCAAAAAAGGGAAAAAAATTTAGGGAACGGAGTTTTTCTCAATTTCCGTGAAAAATTCGCAAGGAAAATTTCATTTAAATTTAATAAAGGTGATTGTGCAAAAGTTATACCTAATTATCATCAGTCGTTCTCACAGGTTGTGATGTTTTCTTTTTGCAAGCCAACTTTAAACGTTCTTATACTGTATACTTTCTTATACTAAACTTACACTGTCGTTGTGTTCTTTTCTAAATTCAGCTATAAATTGTTTTCACCAGTATTTAGGTTTACGTATTTTGAAAGAATAGAATATGTGATGTGGATAAGTGTGTTAAAATTAATCAAACTTCTCTCGATTAAACCATTTTACATTTTTTGTAGGGTTTATTGAGTACACTGCATTGGCTTTAGAGTTCCCCAAATTCATTTCTATAAAACATGAAATTAGACATATAATTAATCATCATATATAATTAAAGTACAGAAAATCCAATTAATCAACCCTTAAAATCCTAAACCACCTTAGATAACTATTAAACAAAAAGAAAACTAGGGGTGGCCAGGACTAAAAGGGTTATGGGTTAAAGCAATAATTTAAAGTCAAATTGTTTAATTTTAAGAGCAGTTCTTTAATCAGTCAATTTTTATTGATTAAAGGGTTTTAAAAATTAATTAATTGAATTACCCATGAAATTTTAAAAAATTTTCAACACATTGAATCATTAAAGAAAACAAAATTTAAAAAAATGAGACATAATTTTAATAGATAAATAATTGAGAAATAAATTTGAATGTTTCTTAGAGTTTGAAATAAAATTGTTAAATCTTGGTAATGTTTCTTGAATGTGCTCAACGTAGTAATTAGAGAAACCGTCATTTTTGTAAGGGAAAAAGTACATTGCTGTATTTTATCATATCAACGAATAAAATGCGTCTTACACACTTTCAAGGTTACTGAAATCAAAATTTCTGATAAATCCTCACACCATCGCTCTGAGATAAGATGTATGCATTGAAATTATATCATAATTATCCAAACAAAATTTTATTTTTATAGAAATTTTAGTACTCTAATTGTTTTCATGATAACGATGTATTTCTTGTAGTGTCTTTTAATTAGATACTACAAAAGAAAGAATAACCCTTTATTTGGTTAGATATGAAACCCACAAAGGATTTTTACTACATGTGTCGGTCTTGACCAGGGATTTCCAACTAGCGGTCTACCGGGTCTTTTTGTAAGTCCCCTAAAAACCTCCCTTTAATAGCTTTATAAAACTTTTTAGCATGTTTAATTTTTTATAAAAATTTCGTATCGGAGGAACCAGAACCCCCTATTTACCTTTTTACTTATGGAGTACTTTTGATCGTTGTTTATGGTAAAAAACTGAAAAGTTTGGCGTTTGGGGGGAAGAGTATATGATCTATACATCCTCTGAAATTTTCGTAAACATGATAGTTCTTTCACGCTATGTGAATAACCCACATCCCTCCTCGCTGGGAAAGAATCATATTAAAGACTGCTCGACTGTCTCCCGAAATAATATAACATACATAAAAAGGAGCCAGATTATTCTGGGGCCCGCCACTCGAATTGTGATGTTGGAAACCCCTGGCCTTTAATGTATAACATATAAAAAAAAGAATCCCGTTTTAATATAATGAAGATAGTCTACCATCAGATCTCTTATTTTTATGACGAATTGAAAATGTATAATAAATTAATATATGTTGGCAAAGTCATACGGGTTGTACAGAAGATGAAAAAAAGATTATGTAGTTTCCATTGGTACATTCTGTTATCAAAGATGTCCATCAAACTAAAACAATTATGTTTCAATTTTCAATACATTGAAGTTTTTAATTTTAAAGTATTCGAAGAAAATTTCCCGATTTTGTTCTGAGGTAGATGCATGTGGGCCCTTTTAACTTACTGCTTTAAAAAATATGTTTAAATGCATGCCATTTTTTAATTGTACCCCTTTTGAAAAAGTAGCAATAATTTTTGTGATTATAGGTAGAAGCTATGCAAAATTGCTATTGTAAAATATTTTCATTCCAATATTGTCATATGTTTGAAAGGTAATATTCACAAAATAATATGTAAAATTAATATATTTTTTAAATATCACTGATTTTTTTAATTGTTTGTTGTCCTCACATTTTTGTTCAATCTTCACTTTACAACTCACAGGTTTCGCATAAAAGCCCTTAGCATAAACTGAAAAAAATATTTCTTTAATTTGAACAGTTGAATGAACAAGTGTACCAAATTTCCAGCATGGCCACTGGTCACTGTCTCAGAAATATTCTATTGTTGACCAGCTCTCCCTCCATAAAAATAAAAGAGTTCAAGGTTGAAGGGCGATAAACTGTGTTAGCAGAAGACAGGGAGTTTCAACCGACCTTATGGATGAACTGGTAAACACTTGAAGGCTGTTTGAAATTTCCGACGCTTCCAAGAATCAGGATGTCTCAGCATCTCGAAAAAAAATCCAGTCCTTCTAGATAAGAAGGAGAGCACGATAAACAATCCTTGGCTTTGAACCACCTTCCACATGAAGAAAACGGGTGTTCAGAGAGCCCTGGGAACGTCGAGATCTTATACCTAAAATTGTTTACGGAAGAGATCATTTCTATCACGGATAGTTTGGGATCTTTCAATATTGATTTGCCAGGAGTTAAGTGGGTCACTGATAGATGAGTCTAGAATGTAGTCTATACAGGTGGTATTCTACTAAAACTATACAAGGTTTATTAAGAGTTGAGGACAGGAACTATTAAGCCCCCCAAACGTTGCGATACTTTTTTTGAAAAGGAAGATTTCTATGGCAAAAACTGTTTTTCCATTTTTTCCTTATTAAAAAAGAAAGAAAATCCTTAATTATAAGAGAATTGAAAGTATTATTTTATGTAAGAACCTGGAAGATCCTTTTTATTCTTTGAATAGAAGTTATCTTCCGAAAATTCTCTACAACATTTATACAAATATAAAAGCAAGCACACAAATGTTATAAAAAGATGAATTAAATCTTGTTCATCTTCTATTTTTGCTACTTACATTTCTATTCTACATTAAAACTCCCATCTCCCCCCTCTTCTCTCATGCGATAGACCTTCTGATCTTCTCTCCCATTAATCATTCTCTAGAGCGCATACCTAATAATTAAGACGTGAATACATTAAAGAACGCAGGAAGGGAGAAAAATTTTATGAAAAGACACCAGTGGTATCAAGACTGCGTCTGTGAATATCAAAAGAAAATATATCTTAAGACCTTCCGTTTCGGAAAAATAAATAATTTCAAATCAAATTACGGATTTCAAGTGTAAGGTTCTGTCCTTTGTCTTACAAGGTAAAGACAGCCTGGGGCCTACACTCTTAAAACGACTGTCTCAAAACTGAGTAAAAAGTACTCAAACTCTGGCTCCGATCGAAATGTACTCAAATTTGAAAACATGAATATACTCATTTCTAAAAATGTACATACTCAAAAATGAAACATCATGAGCTCATTTTTGAGTTCAAGCTTACGATGTTTCATTTTTGAGTATGCACATTTTCAGAAATGAGTATATGCATGTTTTCAAATTTGAGTACATTTGGATCGGAGCCAGTTAAAGTATTTTTTACTCAGTTTTGAGACTGTCGTGTTAAGAGTGTATGTGAGGCATACCAGAAGGTATGCCTGAGTCGTCATTCATGTTGGTAAACATTCACTCACCATCCGACAAATTGCGCAACTCTTTTCTCAGTCAGTGTGATGCACCCGGATGGTGGTCTCAATCTCAAGGTCCTTTCCGGACAAACGGTTCACGTGAGACCCAGGTCGGCAGCTCGTGATCCAAAAAGCGTTGTCTCCACTATCATCGTTATCGACCACCCTTTGTGAAGAGCATTTTTTGGAAGAAAGTCGCTTTTTCATCATTTCCCTTGAACTACTCCACTTTTTTGGACGTCAAAATACATTTTTTCTACTTATCTTTTGATTATTTCTATCTAGGTGATTGTTGGTTTGGAAGTAGTGTCATAGACAAGTGAGATATTGCCATGGAAACTTGGAACTTATTGAAACTTATTTTTTGAGCCTCGTATCTTTAATAGTTCAGGTAAAAGCACGCTTCTGTGTGTAATATCATACCTACGACTACGCCTGTTAGAAAATGACTTAAATTTCGCTCATAAACGAGTTGTATGGCTCCCTTAGATTTAATAAGCAACTTCTTTTACTTTAGTCTCTTTGCATTGCGTTTTATACTTTGCTAAGTAAATTTTACTTTTTTAGTTTATTAAAATTAGAAAAGAATAAAGGAATAGACGTTTTTAAAACGTTTTTATTAGGCCGCTTTCAATCTTGTCTATCCGTCCGTCCGTCCGTCTATCTGTCTGTTCGGGGGGAATTATGTAATCAATTTTAAGCATACTTCCCCATGAGCTAGAGACTTGAAATTTTGAGCATAGTTCAGATCTGGATAACAATACTATATTATCTCGTTAGTTCGGTTCAATTTGCTTTCCTGAACCCCCAGGGGGACTTAAAGTTTAGAAGTTCAACTATAGGACCTTATTGTTAAAAATCATTGTTGTGCAGTTTGCCTCTCGTTATCAAGATGGCTTTAGAAGTGTTGTATAAAATATAGTTAAAGTTCAGAAAAAAAACACGTTTTAGTTTTATTAAAAAGAGAAGGGAATCAAATTCTTGGAAGGCGTTCAGGGGTTCAGGTCGCGAATTCTAAACTTTACACAACAAAACTAAAAACCAGAAAATAATTAATGAAAAAAACCTTTTTAAAGAACAACGTTTTTAAAATTCACTAAAAAGTATAAAATAATTTTTTGTAACTCCTTGTAAAACGAAAAACGTGGGGATCATGCAATAATATTTACAGCTACTACTCTTGTCACTCTATTTACCATTATATCCACAGTTAAAAATTATTTAAATGAATGATGAAATTCAGTTGGATTAAATACCTAATGCATGATCCCCACGTTTTTCGTTTTACAAGGAGTAACAAAAAATTATTTTATACTTTTTAGTGCATTTTAAAAACGTTGTTCTTTAAAAAGGTTTTTCTTTATTAATTATTATCATACTTAATTTAGATGTTTACCTATTGTACATTTCGATTTAATTTTTTGTGAGTGTTCAATTTCTGTTTTTCAATAAGTAAACAGAGAGAGAGAGAGAGAGAGCATGAAGAAATGTATTGAAAGAAACCATAAAAACTGGTAGCTTTATTTCCTAGTTTTTCTGTTGAACGAAATATTATTAAAATATAAATATATATTTAAAACTATTATCTTCTTCTACCCCATTACTTTTCATTAGTAAATCGTTATTAATATGGACCAAAAAGACTTTATAGATTCCTATCGTCAATGGTACCTACAGTACACATAAACATAACTGTCCTTTCAGAACCTAAAATATCAACAAGGAACCAAATTTCAATAACAACTTCGGGATTCGAGGCTATTGCGATAACAAAAACTAAACCATTCTCGGCTGCCTTACATTGAAACATGAACTGCGAACGAGGCTAGAAAATAGCCAACCTCCTTTGCTTACAAATAACATCAAGGTTAAGGTCTTTCCGGCGTGACGTCTTCTGTTTGGTAGCATGGCGATCGCGTCTCCCAGACGTCATAATATTCTGAAGGTTGTTTATGAACTGCTTTCACTTTCAGATCATGGAACAGTTCTGTCAGCCAGCTCGAAAATATTTTGAGTTTAATGGTAAAGTAAGAACTAATCCACACAGGATTTCATGGAATCAGCATCAAGTCCGTACGTAACTAGACTTTTTCGTATGGGTGGACAAATTTAATATTTTGTCACCACACATAATAGATTAAAAGTAACTGTAGAATTTATAGAATTAATAAAAGATAGAATTTTTGAAGTACATGTATTGTTAGTTTTTTTTTAGTTTGGGGTTAGTTTTTTAGTTTTGGGTACCACTGAGTACATGCCGAAGAAGGGCAAGTAGGATGTAGGTGCTTTCTCTCAAAATTCTTATAAATTTCTATTCTTGTAAATATTATCTCTATTTTCTTTTTGACAGCTGGATCCATGGAAACCCCTCCCTTTGTTACTTTAATTTTTTCGGGGAAAAAGCCAGTTCATAAGCGCTCATTTAAGGAGCGACTGAACCTTACAAATTTATCCTTGTACACGGCCTTATTCTGATCATCGCCTGATTATGGTTTGATGGTCATATCATGAAAGTACGGTTTAACTCAGTCATGGAAATTTGAGGCCCTTTGGGAGGCCCCCAAAGAAAATTGCTTTTCATTCGCAGTAGAAACTTAAAAAAAGTCTTAAAATAATTATAAAAAATTCGAAGGGGTGGGTGATCCCGTTTTCTAAATCAGCCCTTCAAAAACCTACCACCTACCTTGCAGCTATTCATAAAAAGTCGTCTCTTTGTTTGGAACATCGTAATAAATCATATCACAATGATGAAAAACATAAGTGTTTTCAAAACATGAATTTCTGAATAAAGCTTATAGGTGATAATACGACGATTAATCAGGTTATTTTTCACATTCTTTGATTATAGGAGATAGCCCAAATCTTCACCTTTCATCTGGTATCTAGAATTTTCGTATTTCATTACATCCTAAACTTCATCCAGAATTTTACCCCTGATATAACTTAAGTCAGTGCAATTGGTTTCGAATCCTGTTAAAAGTAAGCACACATTTTTTCCACATTTAATAGGGTATGTCCTATAATATATTTCATAGGGGATGTAGACGTCACAATAGAAGATGGAGGGGTTTATCAATATGTGACTCGTAAGAAAGAAGAGAGGGGGATTAAAGGATGTGTGTTACATCCCACACAGCTTTAAAAATATTCTACAAATCAACAAAAAATACCCATTAATGGAAAACTATGTGACATGTGAAATAAGGGGTACTTTAACACTTAATGGCATGAAGAAAGGAGTGGATCAAAATGTTAGAGAAAAGCCAACACTTTGGAGAGTCTCATAGCAATTAATCGCTTCTTGTGGTCGGTAAAATAAAAAACCCACTCTTTTGTCATCTGTTGACAATGCCTGAGATGGAGGTTATCAGGAGGGTGCTCGGGACACAAGAGGGTCACGTGATACCGAAATGTAAACACGGCAGAGGAGACGGAGTCGATCTACTTTCGATCCGAAGCTTGCCAGCAGCTGTACCAGATCTTCCCCTTTCGTAACTCGTTTCCTAATAGATTAAATTTGTTTATCAAAATTATAGTTCTGCGGTAATACACATATCTTCTGTAATAGCTTGTTCTCGAAGCCTTCTATCTACCCCTGGTTCAAAATTAATACCCTATTTATTGAAGATGAGGTTTTTATGAATGACCCTTGATGCAGTGTGGTTCCAATCGCCCTCGATAACATTTGAATGCTGAAGTGAGATGGTGGAAAAATATCATGAGTAATAAATATCTCAAAAACCAGTTAATAGTTCAATAACAAATGAAAATAATATCATCTTAAGTATTTTAATTTTCTGAAATTTCTTCCAAAGCATGCAATTGGCCTTTGGAATTCATACTTTAAGTTTACAATAAACTTCCTAATCGGGAAAATATGTAGGCCCATTTACACTGTTTCACCCTGTTTCTCCTGAAAGATTCACACACCAATGCAAGGGCCGGGCGGATCCTGGACAGATTTTAGGAGAAGGCATTCCTAGCTGGACAGGCAAAATACAAGAATAATTTTTTAGACTTAAACCCCACGCGTGCTTAATAGGTTAAATGTACATTTTTGAAAAATGAATGATGAAATGAAAGGAGGAAAAGAATTGAAGGGGGTCTGATCTGATGGAGGTTTTTGGAAATTATAGATTTAAAAACAGTTTAGTGGATGGAAAAATTCTTATTTTCTTTCTATATCTTAAACATAGAATTTTTGTCGGAGAAAGGTTGGATTTAAATTTCCTCTCTTTTCCCTTTTCATATTCAAAATGATGTTATCAGTCCCTGATTTATTAGCAATGTTATCTTATTTAATGGTCCCTTTTCCAATTCAATTTCACACGACAAGTTATATTTTATTTTACATACTATTGCCATAAATTTGATCAAATAAAATAAATGCTAAATTGGGAAAAACACAGAAGCTCTATTGAATTTAAATCTCTAAACTACATAGAGATTTAATAACACCACCAATAATCCTGCATTCCAATTACTTAAGAAAACTAGTAACTGTGTGATGCGGTCTGCGTGGTTCCGGCACCATTACCAATCAAGTCTTGAAACCTCCTGAAAAGAGTTGGACCAGCCTGCCCTAAAGAAGCAGAATATTTTAGTTAGTTTATAGTTTTTCTCCGATTAAATTTCCCTTTGTCCTTCAGTATTCAACGAAGAGCTTTTATAAAATACTTTTCTTAGTATCTCACTCAGGCATGAATTGCCCACGTGAATCTCCCTCAGTTCTTGTCACGTGATAATCTCGTGGATAGGTGAGGCCCTGTATGCCTGGAACGGAAACCATCAAATAGTAAAAGCTGACATAAGGGCCATCTATAAATGATAGGAGAGAGAGAGGGGGGATTCACATTAATCTGTGACACTTTGTGACAAGGAGAAAGAGAGGTTTCAAAACAACGAAAAAATAAAACTTGGGAAAAATTTTTTTTCTGGAAAATGTAGTTTATAAATGACATTATAAAGCTAATACTTACAAAGTAGGAGTTCTCTTTTAAACTACGATGTCAAGTGCACTACTTGAGTAAAACATTAATCCCAGATTCTCAACAACCTTATTCCAAACTTATTATTAGCAGAGCGTGACATGTGACAAAGGGAGGAAAGGGATATAGGAAAGTGTGACATAAGGGAGGGAGGGGTGAAAAATATAGGAAAAAAAAGTTTGACATCACATTTATGGATAGCCCCAAAGGTGGTCAGGTCAGATTTCTTCCGAAGCTTCTCTCCGAAGGGGTTAAACTGGAGTTATTAAAACATAAAAAAGAGTTACAGTCCTTAAAAGAGACTGAAGATACAACTGATTTCTTAATTTAGAATGTTGTCAGGCACTGTTGACAAAAGTATAGGTTGTGCTCTCCTGGGATTCTCTTAAACCTAAATGAGTCTCTGGCTAGGCACGTGATTCATCACGACACTTAAATAAATGATAAATATTGACGTGACACCGTTTCGATGCATCATCTCCTAAAGACTCCGAATAAAACAAAGTGAATCGAAACAGCTGTCTTCCCTTATCGTGTGTTCTAAAGTGTTTTGGTGCTCTCTCAACCCATAAGATTCGTTGTGAAATCAATGAGGATGATGTAAACAAGTAGTTTACATGATCCAGTTGTTTTAGTCAGTCTCCATAGTATTAGGGTACCCAAAATTTTTAACAACACTAATGTGGAAGCCATATTCAAAGTTATCAGAAAGAATGGAAAATTAGCTTTTCGCTTACTCTGAAATGGAATCCTTCTTAGAACTAACTTTAACACCGACGTTGATGGCTGTGTGAATATGACCCTAAGAGAAATTAAACAATAGGAATAACCTGATAATAAATAGGATTAGAAGTTTTATACTTCTCTTTTATGTAACCACAACGAGAACAAAACAAAAGAATCCGATATTGGAAATTTCAATGTTTACAAAAATACTGTGTCTTAAAATCATGAAATGCGATGGAGAGTTATCAAAAAAATGTTATTGAAAAATAGAAAAACTGTGATTCCCCCCCCCCCTCCGCAAGGGCGGATCCAGGATTTGGTTTTTGGGGGGGCTAAGAATTTTCATAATCCAATTGAATCTTCTTGATTATCTTAATATGAAAAAGGTAGTGAATTATCCTGCTCCAACTACTAAAAGGGGGGTCTGGGGGTCCTCTCCCAGAAAGTGTTTGAAAATTTAAGTAAAAAAGCGCACTTTTTCAACTCGTTTTGGTACGCCTCATCCGAATTTCTGATGGTAGAATTTTTTTATGGTAGAGTTTTGGGGTTTTGACGAACTTAAAATAGAGTTGTAATAATAGAGTTACAAGGTACCAAGGAGGTTTGGGGGTCCTCCCCCATAAAATTTTTGAAAATTTAAGTAAAAAACCCACTTTTTCAACTCGTTTTGGTACGCCTCATCCAAATTTCGGATATAGATTTTATGGTAGAAGTTTTGCGTATTTACGAACTTAATATAAAATAAAGTTGTAATAATATAGTTACAAAAGTACCAAGGGGTCTGGGGGTCCTCCCCCAGAAAACTTTTTAAAATTTGACCTTTAAATAACAGGCTTTAACTCATTTTGGTGTATAAAATCCCATATATAGTGTAAAACTTATCATTTTTTTGGGGGGGGGCTTCAGCTCCTTAGCCCCCCTGGATCAGCTAGTGCCCCTCTGCATACGCACACAACGTATTTCAATTATTGTGCAACGAACAATATCGTTCTTTTCGAGGCTCAGATTCCAGTCAATGAAGTTTGAAACTACGCTGTTTCTAGTAAAACTAGGACGCATGCTTTTGTTTATACACATGCCTCATAAAGTGGAATCAGTTGTGTTTTGCGAGGGTCAGTGCCTGGAAAACATTGTAGTGATTATATTTTAGATATTCCTTTGCAAAACTAACGTTTATTAGTTCCTAAACTTTCTTACCTTGGTGCATAATCGACACTGTGAAATACCAGTTTAATTACGCATGTTTAATTTAAAAATAATATGAAAAACACTCTCGACCAGAAAAGAGAATTTAGAGCACTGGTGCCAAAGTGGTCCCTATGGACTCCCTGGGGTCCACAGCGACTTTCAGGTGTTGATGAGCATGGAAATGAAAATTACGGGTCCACGAAACTCAATCTTATGAACATTAAAAATTATAGAAATTTCAAAATCTTGATATATCTTAAATTAAAAATCAAATACCCTTTAAAAACTTAAAATAATAGTAAGTACTAATTATAAAGGTCAAATTTCAAAAAGGTTTCTTTGGGTGAAAAACCCCGAACCCCCCATCGAAATTTCGACTTCTACTTATATTACTTTTTCCCTTGAAAATTCTGGCACTTCCAAGGAGTGTTTATCTTAAGGCGTTAGCCAAAGAGTCTGAAATGAGATGAAACATTAATTTAAAGAAGCAATTTTTTAATAAATTAGGGGAAGGCCTCCGACCCTCCGAAATTTTGACGTCTGCTCTACCTGTTTTCTTTGGAAATTCTGTAGCGTATGAGGAGCAGGTCTCTTCGGGTGTAACTAAAATGGTCTAACAAAATACTTCTTTAAAGGTTCAAATTTACTAAATTTTTCTGGAGGTGAACCAAGGTCCTTCAACATTAGGGTGGCCCACTTTTCTATGGGAAAAAAATAAAGTGTTATGAATTTGCAATTTTCAATTTTTTAGACTTACGAGAAAACTATTCAGGCAAAGTTTGGGCTCTGTACCTTAATTAGAAAGCGATGACCAAGAGGAGTGAAAAAGTCCAAACTCGAAGATTTTTATACAAAACAACTAAAAAACCAAAGATCAAACCATCTCATTTTGTTCATGATTTTTATAAGAAACTACTAACTTAATAGATATAAATGTTCTAAGTTTTGTTTTTTTATCACCTTTATTTTGGTTGTAGTAATTTTCTAATGTCCAAAGAACTTTTGTAAAGTTGTTTTTTCTGCATTTTTAAACAGCAAATAACTCTAGAACTATACAATTTAAAAACCTAAAATTAGTCCCATTTTGTTTGTAATTTTTTTGTTTTTGAATTAATGTGCATCATGACCATCATATTAAAAAGTGTTTTTTTTTTCAAAATTTAAAAAAGTGAAAAAAAATTATTGAAAAAATATTGAAAGCCTTTTAACTCTTAAAATGAACATAACTACCAAATTTCAAGTTGAAAATAAAATTTAATCATGTAAAAAAATATTTGAAATATAGGCAAGTCCCACAACTAAAATTAACGATTAAAAATTAACGCAAATTAACGCAAGAGCGATTAACTCATGGAAAATTCATAAATTCGCTTGAGGGTGTCCATATGACTCAAAACATGCAAAAAATGTCACAAAAATGTTATTTTTTTTTGTATAAAAATATTCGATTTTTCAAAAATTTTAGAAATTTCACTGCTCTAGGTCATCGACTTCTAATTCAATTACAGAGTTGAAATTTTGGCTGTGAGCTTCTATTAGCAGCTCGAAAAAAAGTAGAGGGTGTCCAGAACTCTACCTGTAAAAAAAGTTTTTTGGGCCACCCCACTCAACATGTAACGGACCTAACAGTAAAATTATACAGGTAATCAAATGATTTTCCGTGTTTGAATCATTCATTTGAATCATTCACACGTTTTCCCCAAGTTCCTATGAAATATTTAATTCAGAAATTTAAGCGTATTTGGTATTTTTGGCTGGTTTGTGGTTTACAAAGGAGAGGGCGTGTACGGACGGAGTATGAAAAAAGTAATCAAATCAAGGGGGAATAACTGATCCATTGTGAAAAATATATGAGAACCTCTGATTTAAAGAATATTTAAAAAGTTTATGTTGAAAATTTAGGTGTACTTTTTTAAAATAATTTTTGAACCGATAGAGACATTCTAAAAAACCAAGACCTTCAAACGTCTGGGATCTCCTCTTGTTGAAATGTGGTGCTGCCATCTAGGGTTATAGGGAAAAACAATATTTTAAGTAGAGTACATGTTAAGAAGGATGACAAAAAAAGGGAATTTTCACACAATGAAGGTATATTTTTGCGTTTTCTAAACAAAAATTTGTAACGCAAGGTTTTTTTTTGAAGTGTTGTATTAAAATCAAATATAAAATCAAATATGGGGTGTGTTTAGTTTCAGTTATCAACTGAACTTTTATCCACTGCTTTCTTCAATTCTCTATTTTATCATTTATTTTTGAATAGCAAATAAAGCAATATCAAAATTTATGACTAAAATAAATCAAACTTGGCACTGTCCCTTTAGAAAAAGATGTTACAAGGATCAAATAAATGAACATTAAGAGCTTAAAATAAATTAAACCTTTTACGCTTTTAAAAGTTAATGAGAAAAGTTTCTTGATCCTTAATCATAAAATTAAATTGAACTCAATTAAGTAAGCAAAAATGAAACTTGTTTACTATGCACACTAGGACATTTCTTAGATCGAAAAAAAAGAGTGATCGAATTTTTATTTGGTAATCAATCTGCAAAAGAACGTTTTGTTTGTTAAAGAAAAATATAATTTAATTTATATATACCATGCGATACCATTTTCAAAATAATTGATATGATCCTGCTGACCAATAAAAATAAATTTATTTAATATAGCGAAAAAAAACTAAACCACTTCTAAAATCAATGCACAATTTTAAGAACCAATCAGTAATTCAAAAGTAAAAACAAAAATTAGTTTATCATTATATAAAAGATATTACAAAAAAAATTAAAAGATGCATAAAATTTATACCACACTAAAAGATCATTGCTCATCCAAGAAAAAATACTATCACGACGAGGATGGGATTCGAACCCACGCGGGCAGAGCCCAATGGATTAGCAGTCCATCGCCTTAACCACTCGGCCACCTCGTCCTCTGCAGGGAATAAGAAGTTATATTACAAAACATCGTTTAAGGACTTTTATAAAACAAACACGTAATTATCTTGATTGTAATTTTTTTATTAGGTAAGCGTGACAAAAAGTTACTTTGTTTCAGTGCGAATTTACACGGCAATCTTACGTGAGTTAATATTTAAATGCAAAAATATATGAAAGATATCAATTTTCATATTGTTTTCTTATATTCGATATAAAAATATTTAAAATTCAAGAACCATTCATTATCAATACTCTCATACAGAAGCGTCAATACTTCCTTTATATCCATCCGACTTCCTTCGTCAATCACTTCCCTTTATATCCATATCCCCCTCTAAATATTTTTCCTTGCTAATTTGCTTCACACTATGTATATATTAAATTTCCCAACCATGAAACTACATAATAGATAATAAACTCTTTCCCTGTGTGAAATCTTTATGTTCCCAATTTTAATACATTACATATAATTGTTGAATCTAAAAAGTTAAGCAAGAAGAGGGTAAAAATATAAAGTTGTTGGAGCTCTGGTAAGAGTATGGAAAATTTTTAGGTAGAATTGGAATTAACTTGGGATATTATTCCTAATTTGGACATATCCACCAATATTTTTTCTGGCTTGGCCAGTCTTTAAAAAACAGCTGCCTAAATACTGCTTAATTTATTCAATTAGGATTACAACAACCACAATTCCATTCCCAGATTAATACAAAAACTATCTTTTAGGCAGTTCTTAATTATTATATATAAAACCATGACTTTTCACTTTCATTTAACTTCAAAAGCCCAATTTAAAAAGCAGAGAACTTCTCTGATAGGAAATCCAAGTTTTTATGAGGTTGATAAGTTTGGCTACTATGCCAATAACCAACAGGCTAGCTCGCTATTAGTATAAATTGGGCACTAGTGCTGACACAATGATTTGTGTCACCATGTAACATATTCTGAATAAGGGTGAAAATAATAACTTTGAGATGGAACTAGACACTTCATTTAAATGCAAGCAAAAAAATTGTTTGTTACTTGAATAATTTTTATTATTTCTTTACATTACAAATAAAAAAACTTACTCTAAATTTAAAACAACTATTTATATTGAGATGGAACTTGTAAAATAAAAAAACACTGTAAAACTGCTCGACTTGCTCTAGGTATTTAGCTAATGAATTAGAGAAGAAACTTTTATGAGTGAAATAGTTGCCTTTAGATAAAAAATGTATTTATATTTCAGCACTAAAGCAAATGAAATTTATTTCACTCAAAAGGACTATTTAAAATAAAGAATATGCAGACACATTTGTAAAAAATGAAACTAAAGCAAATGAAATTTATTTCACTCAAAAGGACTATTCAGGGGTGGAAAATCCAAAAATGATTTTTGTATCAGCTTTAGGGCAGTTTTGTATCAAGTCAAAATGCATTTTTGTATCAGCTTTTAGTGGTTTTGTATCAACGCAAATTTCATTTCCGTATCAGTTTACAGTGAATCAGCATCAGGTTCGGTCAAACTAAAGCTTTAAGGCGTTTTTTTTTTATTTTTGATGATAAGATGGAACTTTAATTTTCTTCTATTCATACCATATATTAAATAAACTTGATAAAAAAAACTGAAAAAATATCTTCTGGGTCATTCCACGCCAATTCATCCAAGGTGGTATACCCACCTACCGCAGATTTTTATGAAATTTTGTATGTTCAATGTATGCATAAAGATAAGGGGAAATACAAAATTTTATCCAATTCTATCAATTACTTTCGGAGTTATTGCTCCTTAAAATTTTACCCATCTATGTTTTGAGCCGACGATTCGGTTTGGTGTTCATTTGCGTTTTACCTTACCAAATTTTTATTTATGTAGGTAAAAGCTTCAAATTTCATTTATTTATAGCCAATTGTCTACGAAATAAAATGGCGGAGTAAAATTTAAAATCGAAACTTTTTACCGTGGTTTAAAAGTCGTCTAAACACGAAAAAAGGGTTTTTCTTAGTGTCTTACAAAAACGCATGAAGCACAAATCTCTATGAATATTTTCTTATGAACTATGCATTAATAGAAAGAAGAGGAAATTTGCTTTCAAACAGTGAAAAAAAATCAGTGGGGTTTGGGTTTTAAAGGGTCTTTTTAAATCGATGAAAATTAGAAAGTGGTTCTGATTAAATCAACCTTAACTTAAGTGCCAATAAAGAAAAAACTACTGGTCCAAATATCACTAAACTTGATAATAGTTTAAAAAAGGATTGGGACTTCACGTTTTTACAAAAAAAATTAGTTTGAAAACACACAACTAAGAATTAAGGGGACTTAGTCATGCGTAAGTCTGTTACAGATAAGCATACTTTCCGCAAGCTTTTCGTCTTCCTCAATAGATGGCACCACGATGTGATATCAAATTTCCCTGACTAGTACTGGATCTTATTAGATAAACAAATTAGATTGACTTCTACAGAAATGACCATAAAACAAAAACTACTCGACCAAACATTATCAAACTTGACAGAATAAGTTTTGATAAGGTACTTTTGTTATTCCGATCCAAAAAGACCCTTTAAAACCCAAACCCCACTGATTTTTTTTCACTGTTTGAAAGCAAATTTTCTCTTTTTTCTATTAATGCATAGTTTATAAGAAAATATTCATAGATTTGTGCTTCATGCGTTTTTGTAAGACACTATGAAAAACCCTTTTTTCGTGTCTAGACGACTTTTTAACCACGATAAAATGTTTCAATTTTAAATTTTACTCCTTCATTTTATTTTGTAGACTATTAGCTTTAAATGAATGAAATTTGAAGCTTTTACCCCTACATAAATAAAAATTTGGTAGAGTTAAACGCAAAATATCACGAGCCCGAATCGCCCGCTCAAAATCAGGATGGGCTTAACTTTAAATGGCCGAAACTCCGAAGCTACTTGACAGAATAGGATAAAAATTGATATTTTTTCTAATCTTTATTGATACATTAAGCATACAAAATTTCATGAAAGTCTGAGAACCTAGGGTATCAAATTTGGTTTTCGCTGGATGATTTGGCATGGAATGACCCTTCTATAGATTAGTATTAATTCGTTAAATGATATATTAATTTTAAAATTAGACATTTAATTTATAGATGTTTTACTCATTGAGAAAAATAATCTGTTTTCTTTTTCTCTAGAAAAGCTTCGACCAATTCTGAGAGTGAGCAAGAGCTCAAAAGGAATACAAGATTTGTGAAATGACTATACAATACACTGGCTAGAATGGGAGTACTCCAGGTTTAATTTTTGGGGGTGCATTTTTGCGAAATGAAATTATTTTAATGAAAACTGAAGTCAGATTATATTTGATCTTCAAATTATTCTAAAAAACCAAAATTTAGAAATGTTTAATTGATAATCAGGAGCCTTCAGTAAAAATTAACTGTAAAAGGCTAGTGCTTAAAAAGTATCAAATTATTCAGAAATTTAACTGAGAAAAATTAAAACTTCAATTTTAAGTAAAGAATCCTATTTGTGTATAAAGACTACCTTATAAAGAAATTTCATAATATATTTTCATAAATAAGCTGAAAATCTTATCAGGTTATATTTTTTGGAGGAAAAACTACCTATCACTCACAACCATACTATAACTATGAAATTATTAAATTTAAATTAAGACTTAAGCAGTAATTCAAGTTTTCCAATAAAGTTTCTTTCAATTGTTCTACTCAAAATAATTTTAATTTGAGCACCAATAAAATAAGACTTCATAAGCAAGTCTGACTTTAGAATATCTCTCCATGAAAAAGCTCAAGTCCGTTTTCCACAATACACCAAATGCGAGAAGCCGACGATTACGCCCCGTAAAATAGGCTTCTCCTCATCTTGAGGCTGCATGGTAGGAACAGCATGAACACGGCTTTCTTCCAATAAAAGTCGTTTTTCCGTAATACAGTAAACGAACGAGGAGAAGGGGCCTTTACAGACCGAGTCGCGCGATCGCATCGCCGCCGTGCCGATCCGCGTGCGAGCTAGGATGCCGTTGATTTGACTAATTACCGGAGATGGTAACTCCACAACGTAAAGAAACGCTGGAAAACGTTACGTATCGTACAAAATAACATTTTTCCAGAATATTTTCGTAATTCCCTGAGTATTCCAGGTTTTCCAGGGCATTTTCGAATTCCCTGAGTATTCCAGGTTTTCCCGGTTTCCAGGGTTAGCGGACACCCTGAAAAACGGAACTGTCGCGAAAAGTAGCTATTTTCCCAATTTCCGGAACACTAGACGGAACACCGGACTTGTTGGCTTCCAACCACGGTAAAGTTGTTTTTTCTACATCGCAATAATGACGCAAGAAGATGCCAACTTGAATCAGCACCCGCGGCCGTCCAACAAAGTCGCGGGAAGAACGGAACACTCCGAAAAAAAATTCCGAAAAATTGCTATTTTTCCGACTTCCGGAACACCGGACTTGTGGGCTTCTAACCACGGTAAAGTTGTTTTTTCTTCATCGCAATAATGACGCATAAAGAAGCCAACTTGAATCAACAGCAACACCCGCGGGCCGTCCAAGAAAGTCGGGAGAAGAACGGGACATTCCGCAAGAAAAAACCCCCCGAAACTTTCGCAAAATATCGCGATTTCCGACTTTTCCGATCGCGATTTCCGACTTTGGTTCTTTTCTTATAAGTTGGATTTTCAGGGTTACAAATTCAGATTGAACGGATTATCGCGTTTTTGGCGCAGTTTGGCGCAAAAATCGGAATTTTGCCATTTTTGGAGCAGATTGGCGCAGGTAACCAATTTCGGCGCAGTTGGCGCAGATTTTCCACCCCTGACTATTTAAAATAAAGAATATGCAGACACATTTGTAAAAATGCATACTTTAAAGTTGGGGTTTATCATGTAACTAATTTTAATCATATTTAACCCATAGCAGGGGACATGAGTCTCCCAGACTCCGCATCATTTTCCTTTCCTCCCCTCCACACGCTTGGATTGAATGGATTCTTCCACTAACTTCCCTTTTCGTGATCTAGGCTATGACCTCTTCTTAACAGCATGTTGAAAAGTGCAACAGTATCGAAATTCCACTTCTATTCCAATTTTTTGGAAATTCCATTTTTTCACCTCCCGTTTAGGGTTAAAGTCTTTTAACTGAAGCGAATAAATATAGTCTGTAGGGTAGTCTGCTAGAACAGGCAGCCCATTCCGGCTGATTGGCTGGAAACCGTTTTCCTGGCTGTAATTTGGTCACCGTAGCCTTTTCTCCAGTGCTAACTTAGGGTGGAACAGAGTATAGTGAAATAAAATCAAAACTTTTAGGTAATATTGAGGTTAACAATCCAACTTTATTGTTTC
Source organism: Tetragnatha versicolor (assembly GCA_024610705.1). Classification (NCBI taxonomy): domain Eukaryota; kingdom Metazoa; phylum Arthropoda; class Arachnida; order Araneae; family Tetragnathidae; genus Tetragnatha; species Tetragnatha versicolor. The sequence goes on along the minus strand of JANDEH010000006.1, from coordinate 7,231,451 downwards.
ATCCTACAAAATTGGCAGAGCATGAATTTTGAATAAAATTGTAGGAAGTTTTTTAACCTAAATATATTCAATTTTCAATTCACTGGATTTTTAACAAAAACTAAAACTTTATTTAATACAATATGTACAAATTCAACTTTGCCCCTTTTAGCGGCGGTCAGCTTTAAGTCCACGTTTGCCAGAGAACAAATGCCTAGGTTTGCTAGTAAGAATTCTCCTGTCTGCTTCTCCTTTTCGTGCTTGCCTGTTTCCAGCTCGCTGAGATATTTTTGCAAGCTTTTGCACTTTGGTTTTCATCTGCAACAAAAACAAAATTAATAACTTAATAACATAAAAGTTCTATGCAAAATTCTCTCCAACAAAATTACTTTGACTGACTGGTGAATTTTATGTTTTTCCCGAGGTTAAAAAAATATCGTCCGATTTTTTGCTCCTCAGAAAAAAAATTATAAAATACAATGTGAAATACAACCAGTTTCTCAGACATTAATGAATTCGGCTCAATTCCATTATCCGTCCCATCAGTACCAATAGTAAGAAATATGGTTGAAAATTGCAAACTAATTGATTAAAATAAGAAGTTATATCAATGACAATGATATAAATTTTCCACATTTGAATATTTGTTGCATTAAACGTAGCAATTTATTAAATGGGCCAGTCAAAAAATTGAACCATGAATTTGCATTATTGAATATCATGTGTTTATTAATAATTAATTTGAAATTTTTAGATTCTGGGAAATTCAAAATCTGCTACATGAGCATGTTGCCAGGTTTTTTTTGGTAACGGAACAAAAATAGTGATGGTTCCAAATCAGGGTTGGCAAAAAACCGGGTTTTTTTAAAAAAACCAAAAAAACCGGGTTTATTTGGTTTTTTTGGTTTAAACCAAGTTTTTTTAGAATTTTTTTTCAGAATAAGTTATTTTAGCAGTGATGTTTGAAATTGAGTTGTAAATGAGACATTTATTTCAGGGGTTGTTTATAATTGATAAATGATTTGTATATTTCAATTAATTAATTAAATTTAATTAATTTGTTTTAAAAATAATTTTTGTTTTTAAAATATTCCAATTTGAATATCTAATATTATTGTAGTGAATAAGAATCAGTGTTAATTTATCTTGGATAAATGACTGAAATAATCAAATTATTTATCTTAATTATATATGGATTAATTTATGAACTTAAGAAATTTCTTTAGAAAGAGAAAATTTTTTTTTTAGTAAATAAAAGGGAAATGTAAGCAACTAATGTTAATTGAAATTGGATAAATGATTGAGATAATTAATCCGATTAGGGAAATTAACGGTTTTTTATTAATTTAGTAAAAAAACCCAACTGGTTTTTATCTGTTTATAAACAAACCAACTGGTTTTTAGTTTTTATCATTAAAGAAATCAACGGTTTTTATTAATTTAGTAAAAAAACCAACTGGTTTTTATGACTGACAAATAAGACAAATTGGTTTTATCAATTAATTAAAATCCAAGCCATATTTTATCAGTGAAAAACAGATAACTTTTGTGTATCTTTAGTTACTCTTTGAAATAATGCTTCATTTTAAAGGAAATCAATAAATGAACTATCTCTTGCAACATATAATAAGTTTAACTTAAGCATTTAAGGTTAAGATTAGAGAGAATTCAATAATTAAAACCATTAAATTAAAGGATATCTGAGTTTTAATCACCTTAAAATGTCAATTTTTTGATAAATCTGACTTTTTAACTTTGTGCAAAAGATTATACTTAATAACACTTTCTTTAAAAAATCCTGAAAATTTTTTATAATTTCTAAAAAAACCAAGTGGTTTTTTTGATAAAAAAACCAGCATAAAAAAACCATGGTTTAAACCAATGGTTAAAACCAAATGGTTTAAACCAGCCAACCCTGTTCCAAATATAGGTAAATTACCAACTTGTATTGAAATCTCTCCTTAAAAAAATTGTTCACATTTATCAGAATAAATTTTTCTGATCCAGTAATTTAAAAGCAAGCAACAGAATTAAAGGTTCAGTCTAAGTACAGTAGAACTCCAACACAGGACTGGATGTCATGGGATGATAAAAAAATTTGGATCATTAGATTTTTTTCTGAAAAGGGTCTATTTAAAAAAAACTATTCAAAGAAAGAAAGCTTTTAATTAAATGAAAATGCAGCATTGGGATAATTGAAGTTCTGTACTAACTAAGCCTAATGCATATAACACATGAATTTTAAGGAAAACTTGTTCTTACCTTTGTATCCCTGATACCAGATTCATCTCTGGGAACTCTTGAACTGCTACGAACCCTGCCTTCACTGTCTTCTCGCTTGCGTTTCACAGGTCTAATTACTCTTCCAACAGCTGCCTCTTCAAAGTGAGTCTGCAAAAACATTTCCATTTAATGCTCACAAAAAACATTTTTGCTATGTTTCTATTATTAAGCAAACACTTGAGAATCAGAAAACAGATTCATCATTAAAACAGCGTTGGATCTAATTTCATCATTTCTCAAGATAATTATTTTACTTCAAGGTACAAAAGTAGGTCAGAACTTACATTTTCTCTATCCAATTCAACACCAAGCTTTTTCATTTCTCCTTTCAGACGACTTACACTTCGACTCCTCTGCAAATAAAAAGCATTTGTCAAGACTATAGCAAAATATGATATGCTTTAATTTGTATAAAGTTACTATTATAGGTTATGAGATAATAAGCAGCTATGCATAAAATAATATTTTACCACCTACTTAATTTATTTGAGAGGGAAAATGTATGGAAGGTGACTGAACAGTTTATCTCAGACGTATAAACTGCTAATTAAACCCCATGATACTTTAGCACGTTCTTGAAGCATTATTATCAAAAGGAATAATAATAGCAGAACAACATGCATTGATTTTTAATTTTTTAGGTAAGAAATTCCTTTAATTTAGAATTTCAGTTAACAAAATTAATTAAAACTAAAATAATTTTTAAGTAAAAAATTTGTTATTACTTAACAAAAATGTCCAAATAGATATTTATAATTTAACAGCCAACCTTTTTTCAATTCAGTATATTATCAGAAATTTTATATTTGCAATCAATCAAAAACACAATTTTTAACCTTACATTGCATTTTTATGCAACAGGAGCAACATAATTAGTTGAAGGGACCAAATATTTATCCAACTTACCAATTTTGCAGTTCGAGGAAGTTTAGGTTTGGTAATACTCTTTTTAATCTGAGATTCTATCTTCATTATTCCCTTTTTCTCTCGTATCCTAACAAGTTTTAAAAAGAAATTTAGATGCTAACATAAATGGGAAACCAAACTCAGGCATTAACTTTTATATATATTTAAATATGACCAATTAGTATTCTTACCTTCTAGCAAGATCACGGATCTTAAGCTTTTCTTCATCTTCTTCACTTTCACTCTCATCATAGAATCCAGCTTCATCTCTAATGTTTTCCTCTTTCTCCAATTTTTGAAATTTCTAAAAATAAAATACATTATTGTTTAATTCCCTAGGTACTTAGTTTAATCCATACCATTCATAATTTCCAAAACATATTTTAATATTTATCGAGTAAATGTTTTTAAATTTCTTAAATTTTTTATTAAGTCCTCCCTTCCATTATAACTACAAGCAACTTACCTCTTTTATGTCAGGATCAACAAAATCAGCTATATTGTGCCCTTCCCATAATTCAGGTATGACATCATATTTCTCATCTTCAGCAATTACATAATTTTCTAGAAAAAATTGAAACTAGTTAATTCTCTTCAAACATGCACAGAAATGTTAAACTTCCATGTTCCTAAATTTGTATACTTACTTTTAAGGTCAAGTATGTAATCATCACCAAGTTCCAACTCAATTTCTCTTTCCTACCATAAAAAAAGTTAAGTTATAAGACTGTTTTTATCAAACCTCTTTGAAATTAAACAAAAAACCCATATTTGATTTTTTAAATAGTTTGATCATTCAAAATGAAGATGGATTTTAGTGTTCTTTTAATTTACAAGGGTCATTTACTAGAAGTTTGTATAAGCAACTAAATCTTAATATTCTCATTTCCAGAAGTCAACACAAATTTAAAATGAAATGTACGAAGGTACTGAACAGCTTATCTCAGACGGACAAACTGCGAAATAAACTCCAGGTTACTTTGGCATATTTTTGAAGCCTTATTATCAACATTGATAATAACAATTAACATGCTCCAATAACTTCCGATATTCAAATTGCTTTGTACAGTAAAGTACCATTAATAATGTCTTTCAAGGGACCAACGTATAAATGAAGACTTATGATTGAAAACATCTTTGATTGTTGGGTTTCTAAGGCTCTTGATGCAGGCAGATTTACATAAATACAAAATAATAAATTTGAGGTTTTTCTAATGAAAAAATTACTCTAAAACAACAGTTGTAAACTGAAAATAATAATTAAATTTTAATATACTATTAAAACATTTAACATAAAAATGAAAAACCATACCTTTATAGATCATCCTAAATATTTATTTTATTTTTCATATCTTGAGTACTATATTGCACATCCCAAACACTACGACCGAATACATTGCATTGTATATTAATATCAAATCATCAATTTATTACATTTAAAAAACCTTCATTAAGACATTGGGAAATTACTTTTAACCAATATTGCTTGTCATATAAACGTAAAATTTTTGCAATAAAATGAATAGGTATGAATTGGGACTTTGTGAAAACGACGTATAAATGGAAAAGTCGTATTAACGATAAACAGTGCTTTACTGTACTAGAAATTCGTGTTCCTATGACATTCTAATTTGAAACGGTAATCATTTGATTATTTCTTAGATCATCTACTCAGAAAATGAATTAATTAGTGACAATAATCACTAACAATTATTGACACTGTAGAGATTAGAGCTTTAATCATAATTCAAAATTTGATAACAGAACACCTAAAATAAACACATTATTTACTGTGTATATTATTTGCTAAGAGAATTACCAATTTCCTTTCTGCTTCTATTTCCATGCGGACCTTTTTCTCCAAAACTGCTTCAGGAATGTGAGGAAGTCGCACCTAGGAGTTAACATCAACATTCAGATATTCAATTTTTTTAAGTTAAAAATTAATGGCATAAAATCTTTATTGAAATGCAGAAACTGTAATAAAGGTAAAGCGGGACTTGTGATTTTCACAATCAAAAGCACACAATTGATGTAAGGTGTTGCTTAGCAGATCAAATACATGACTTGCTTCTTGTCCACCAATTTTTATTGCATGGCACAGAACCTCTATTACTATGCAAGATAATGAGGTACTCGGCTGTCATGCTCTTATTGAACTTCAAATTAAAACAAGTAAAATTTAAATTCAGTTTAGTTTTACACTTATATTTGATGGGGAAGAGCAGTTTTAATTTGTTTCATTTTCAGGATACTACTTCCAGCTGAACTAATATAAAATCAACTCTGTATATTAAGAGAAATGAAGAAACAGCAGGCAAACAAATATTACTTTGTCATCTCTAGGAGCTGGCTGAGCTACTTCCAATCTGTTCAGCACAGAACTTGCTTTTTTGCCTTTTAGTTTTGTATCTACCCTGTGAGCTAAAAGTCTATCACAAGCTTCATTTCGGAGTTCAATCACACCTTCACTAGTCAGAGTACTCATTTCGAATATAGGATAACCTTCATCAACCAAGCTTTGAATCTTTTCCTGAAAAATTAAATGATATTATAGCAGCTTCAAACTTCAAAACAAAATACAAGGTAATGATTTCCCCATAGAAAAAAAAACATATTTTGACTTTCTGGTATCCAGTAAATGAAGTTGGTAGAATTACTGAGCTTTTTATAAAGGTTTGGGTTACATTAACAATTGTCTTCTCTATCATATTTATTATGAAAAATCTATAGCTAAAGTATACTTGCCAACTTTTGAAAACCTGCATCAGTAACACTTTTAGTTGTAACATTACAAAACTATAATATGAATGACTTCAAATAAAAAAGGTACATATTGCTGCATTTTTACCAAAATATACATACTTAAAATTTTTTAAATAATTGAAGAAAATTGTGAATGTGTGTTAAGTACATTTTCCGGATAATTCAAAAAAGTTGGCAAGTATGCATAAAGTGAACGGCAAAATTACCATTTTATGTTCTGGAACTTCATTTAGTTTTAAGACATCAATTTTGTTTGCTGCAAGCACTGTGGGCTAAAAAAATAATTACTTAATCATCTTACAATAAACAAACTGAAATCAGATTATTTAATGAAAAACACAGACTACTTTATGTTAAAAAACTTACTTTGTTTGCAAATAATGGCTTTATACTGTTAAAAAGATCAACCTGGAAGAAAAATATCAAATGAACAAGAGGGTACAAATGACACTAAATTTTATCCTAAAAACTGACAATTCTTATTGATTGCTACAACAAGCAATCCATTAGAAAATAGTCTGCTAGTTTTCTTCTAGTTATTTTCAACACATCGCAATGATATAATTAAAAATTAAGTTTTACAAAACTATAGCAACATGCTTTTAAACACCTTTTAATTTAAAAATGAGCAAAAAAGTACAGTTAACATTCATATTTTAATTGCATGATTTGCAGGAAAAAACATGAATTTACTAATTTAAATTCACACATGTGAAGATAATTTCTTTTTAAATTTGGCAAGGTTAATTCTTGAATTCTTTATGTAAGGTAAGTGACTGGACAGACCATATACAATATATAATCTGCTAATTAGCAAACCTGATTAATTTAGCATATCACAGAACCTTAAAAAAATGATCTAGTAAGGTATTCGGCAGATATGCTATGCACTTCTAATTTCCATTTGAATTTTGAATATATGAACTTTTAGGACATGAACATTCTAATTATAAGTTATAGTTAACGATACCACTTGATAATTAAAATGTTTCACGAGATGTTCTGACAACTACAGCCCAACAAATATTAAAGGAATTTATCAGAATAAACACCAAGCTTTAGCTATGTTTGATGTTGCTAAGCAGATCACATACATGACTTGCTTCTTGTCCATCAGTTTATATTGCATGGCACAGAACCTCCATTACTATTAAAGGTAATGAGGTACTCGGCTGTCATGCTTAGAGATGGGAATGGCCGGAAAAAACCCGGAAACTTTGGGAAAAAAACCAGTTTTTTCCAAATAGTTTATTTCTTTCCGGAAAAATTGAAAATGTTAATTTAAAATATTTTATTTAGAATTTATGTATTGACCGATATCAATTAAAGTATTATTTAGATGATATTCTTTTACAATAAAGTACTTTAAAATGAAGTTTTAACCATTTAATAAGCGTTTTTTCCCCAAAAAAGTTGGATTCCACTCGGGAGAAGTTAAAATTTTTTAAGTTTGTGGGCATTTAAAAATTTTCTACATTCACATTCTAATGTTTTCTTCTTGATATTTTTATACTCAATATTTTACATGAAAACACAAATTTGGAAAAAGAAAGCTGCAAGATAAATTTTAACAACCCTAGTGTTATTTATTTTACTCTCTAAAAACAAAAATAATTTTGCAATGCAAATTAATATCAATAATACCAATTAGGATTAGAAGATTATATATATATATATAAATTTGGTATTCTTATATATTAATTATAAAATGCAGCACTTTAAAAATATTTTAACCATTAAATCAGATTGTCTAACAATCATAAGCATATGATATGACTTACTACTTCTTCAAATTTCTCTGGGTTATCTGAATTTAAAAAAAATTAGATCAGATTTCAAAGTTTGGGATTATTGGATGCTTTTTACGGGGTTACTTAAAAAAATATTTATGGTGTATGAGTATTTATTGAACAATGAACACATTAATGTCATGAAAATTAAACAATAAAAAATAAGTTCCAAAAATATTTAAACAAAACAATGAATGATTTTTTAATTTTTTTATATAATGACTTCAACATTTTTTTTAAATTGGCAGAATTTAAATAAAACTTCTCAACCTTTCTAAGAAAACATGATTGCAATGATTATGTGAAAAAGGTTAGGATCAATTATGTATATTGATGTTAAATATTATAGCAAACATCTGTTATTTGTTATTGGATCATGTTGCATACAAAATTAATTCATCAAAAGTACTTTATGTTTAATAAATAAATATTTAATTAATGTTATTTATTACAATCAAAATTGTAATATTAATTATATTTATATTGCATATATTATATTTTATAGTTATAAAAACTAGTTTTTTTGTTTTAAAATTACTCGTAAAACGCTGCAAATTTTAATTTGGAAGAATTATTTTTAATTAATTTATGATTTAATAACTTATAATATATAATGACTAATGATTTTTATACAGCGAATGATTATTTAGCTTCTAAAAAAATATGTATTCAAAAACCACTCTTTTCTATGCAAAAAAGGTCAATTTTTCCGACTTTTCCAATTTTTCCGGAAAAAAACCGGTTTTTTTCCGCCTGCCCAAAATTTCCGGAAATTTTCCATCTCTAGTCATGCTTATATTCAAAATTAAGAAAACTGCACGATGTTGCTAAGCAAATCAAATTCATGACTTGCTTCTTGTCCACAGGTTTATACAGGGTCTCAAAAGGTCAAGTACAAACTTGGCATGTAGGTCTGTCATGCCATGACCAACAAGATTTTCATAGGAACCCATATCCACAAATGTAAACTGTCCGCTAGAGCAGGGGTTCCCAACCTTTTTGCACCTGCGTACCACTTTACTTTTTGAGAAATTTTGGCGTACCACCAGACCTAAATATTTTAATAAACGTAGTATAATATTTTCTCTTCTAAGAGTGTTCAAAGGCTTTTTGAATTAAAACTTCATATTTAATGGTTAGATATTTGTTTATAACATGCTTATAATAAAGGAGAAATAAAAAGATGAAAATGGTATTAACTTACTGTTTTATTTATTATACTCATAGGTATAATATACTCACAGGTGAGTCGCTTTGACTCACGCGTACCACCTGAAACCTTCCCGCGTACCACCAGTGGTACGCGTACCACCGGTTGGGAACCTCTGCGCTAGAGGACAATGTTTGCCGGCAAAGGAGTGGCATATAACTTCTTTATTCTACTGAAAACTTTAATTATTAAAACAGATTTGAAGAGAGCACCCTCGAAAACCCCTGTAAACCAAATTTCATATAATTCTGCAAGTAATTAGCAGAGAAAATCCCCTCCATTATAATTTCTTTCTAATTTTTGCAAACTGTCTTCAAATTAGGAAGTGATTATCACTGCTGATTACCATCGGAATTTAATAAAATCTGGTTTACAGGGGTTTTAGAGGGTGCTCTCTCCGAATATGTAATAATAATCTAAGTTTTCAGAAGAATAAAGAAGTTAAACGTTAACCCTTTGCCGGCGAACATTGTCCTCTAGCGGACAGTTTACAATTGCGGACATAGGTTCCTATGAAAATCTTGTTAGGCATGACATGATAGACCTGCATGCCAAGTTTGTACTCGACTTTTTGAGACACCCTGCATAGCATGGCACAGAACCTCTATTACTGTGTGAGTTAATGAGGTACTCAGCTGTCATGATAATAATTAATCAAAGCATAAAACTGGGGGAGTGACCCGAGAGTTAACTTTCATTAATTAAAATTTAAACCATAAGGGAATAATTTGACAGATAGGATGTTAATACTCTAATATAAACCTTAATGTGCACTACTGTTAAGTTGATATAGACTATTTCTATTTCTTATCAAAAGTTTGAAATTTATAACAATGACCTGACTCAAAAATGCCAATTGAGTAATGTAAGGTAATGCTGAGCAGATCAACATTGTGACTTGCTTCTTTTGTATACCCTTTTAATTTGGCATGGCACAGAACCTCTATTACTATTGCAGATAATGAGGTACTCGGCTGTCATGCACTTACATCAGTTGAGGAATTTGATGTTCAAGCTTTCCAAAGCTTGCCAAATGTACACTCCTGTTAAGTTGATATTGACTATTTCTTATCAAAGGTTTGAAATTATAACAATGACCTAACTCAAAAATGCCAAATGTGTAGTGTAAGGTAATGCTGAGCAGATCAACATTGCGACTTTCTTCTTGTTTACCCTTTTAATTTTGCATGGCACAGAACCTCTATTACTATTGCAGATAATGAGGTACTCGGCTGTCATGCATTTTTTACAACAGTTAAGGTATTTGATGTTCAAGCTATCCAAAGCTTTTCAAAACCATGCCATGTGAGTAAAACATGGTCCACCATCGATTAAGGCCTAAATCAATTTTAGATGTATGGAAGGTACTGAACAGCTTGTCTCAGACAGACAAACTGCGAAATAAACTCCATATTACTTTAGCATGTTTTTGAAGCCTTATTATCAACATTAATAATAACAGCTGGTTAGCATGCATGATAAAGAACATGGAGAAGAAAATTTCTTTACATGAGAAATTTGAGTTTTGAACTCTAGCTCTCACTTTGTTTGATTTCTCAGCAATTTCCATTTATCATTATTTTAGCATACCTGCCAACCCGTTCCGATTTTTACGGTTTCTTTTTCAATTTCGGTTTTCCATTTTTTAAATTCGGAACAATTTAATAATAGATAGCTGTAGTCTATTCTCTACGTATGTATTATTAAATTTGTACTGTAATTTGTATTACATTCGTTACAAGAATTCAAAATCGGAACAGTTGGCAGCTATGTTTTAGCCATGATTTGAAGGAATTTAAGACTAACAAATTATGATTGCTATTTTTTAACTATACACAATTTGTTTTCTTTAAAAACATTTCTGGTAAAATTTAAGCAAAGCAAATGTTTTTATTGAATTAACAAGTAAAAAAGTGTAAAAATGTCTTAATTATGAAATAATGTATGGAAGGTGACTGAACAGTCTATATCAGACGTACAAACTGCTAATTAAACCCCATGTTGGACTGTATCAAATAGTATGAAATAATTCTTCCATCGATAGCTCTAAATTACTTTTAATTTACAAACTTAACGATGATACAAAGACAATAAGACATCACGATGGACATGACATACACGCACAAAGAGCGAATTTTTACGAACTGAAACCAAAACTCAAAAGCAGCGAGAGGAGAAACAATTCAACAGAGCGCGCCGGAAGTGGGTAATAAATTCAGAAACTGAAACTTGCCGAAGCGCTCCAGTGACAGAATTTAAAACCAGGGAAAGGAGGCGTAAACATCCCGGCCCCCGTTGAATGGTTTCTCCACAAACATTCAACAAGTAAATTAATCAAAAACAATCAATTAGCTGCTACAAATTAAGCTCAACCAAATACAAAATTAATGACGAAGAAAAAATACAAATAAGAACTATATAGTCCAATGAACTAAAAGTTAACTCTACAAATAAACATCAATTCCAACATTAAGATAATAGTTACACAAAGCTTATACCAAGACAAAATTAACATTTATCTGTACTTATAGGAAGAACACATATTTTGGATATTGACCTGGTATATAGTCCAAAGGCTGTACGTACATTTACAACTCGAACACAGCCATCCTTACCTAAAATTACATCTGTGATTCTACCAAGAATCCACTTACCCTTTGGAAGGTTGTCTTCCTTAAGTATAACCATATCATTAGGTTTGACATTATTTTTTGTGAATTGCCATTTCTGACGTTGCTGAAAATGGCTTAAATAATCCAACCTCCAACGTTTCCAAATTAGTTGAGTCACTTTCTGAACCCTTTTCCATCTGGAGAGACGATTGTCAGGTACCTGAGTTACCTCTGGGGTAGCTACAGAGTTAAGTGCTCTGCCAATAAGAAAGTGTCCAGGAGTAAGGGCTTCTAAATCATTAATGTGAGAAGACATAGGGGTTAAAGGTCTAGAATTAAGAATACCTTCTATTTCATTGATTATCGTTAAAAACTCTTCATAATTAAAGTTAGAGTTACCAACAGCCCTTCTAAAATGGTGCTTAAATGATTTTACACCTGCCTCCCAGAGGCCACCAAAATTGGGTGCCCTGGGAGGAATAAATTTCCAGGATACATTTTCAGTAGCCAAAAAGGCTCCCAACCTCTCATCTGGATTTGAAACTAACTTGTGGAGCTTCTTTAACTCCAAGTGGGCTCCAACAAAAGTTGTAGAATTGTCACTGAACAGAGTATTACATTTACCACGTCTGGCAAAAAACCTTTTTAATGTTGCAATGAAAGCTTCTGAGGTTAAATCACTTACCAATTCAATGTGTATGGCTTTAGTAGCCATGCATACGAAAATTGCAACATACACCTTGTGAAGTGGACCTTTTCTCTGGTTTTTATATTTAATATAAAAAGGTCCAGCATAGTCAACACCTGTGTTAAAAAATGGAGAGCTGACATTAACTCTTTCAAAAGGTGGACTACCCATCAATTGGTCTACAACTAATGGTTTGTTCTTTACACAAACAATACAATCATGAACAATTTTCCTAGCCAAATTTCTACCATTAATTGGCCAAAATTGTTGTCTGGCATAATATAACAGAGTTTGTGGACCAACATGAAGATACCTTTTATGAAGATTTTCTAAAATTAAACAAGTAATTTTACTCTTGGGTGGCAATATTATTTGATGCTTTTTATCAAAGTTAACATTTGAATTTTGCAAACGTCCACCCACTCTTATAACATCATTATTATCACAAAAGGGATTTAAAGATTTCAAAACACTATTACCTGGAAGTGATTTACCCTTTTTTAAACATTTATATTCAACCTTAAATTCAGTTTGTTGAACCCATCTTAACAAAGCATTTTGTGCCCTTTCAAATTCAACAGCTGTTATAGGGCCATTTAAAATTACACCTTTTTTCTTACAATTATCAAGAAACCTGTAAACAAAACTCAAAATTCTAATTAGTTTTGCATAATTATTACTAATAGAAATTACATAAGAAAACACTGAATTTTCCACACAAGAGGTTAAACTAATTTCCACTGGTTTCTTAAGCTCACTCTTAAAGTCATCAAGATTATTAACAGAGTCTGGAACATCAGATTCCTGAAAGGCAATGGATTGAGTTAGAAAGGTAGGACCATACCACCACAAACCCTGGTCTTTGATCTGGTTTGGCAAAAGACCTCTGGAAACAAGGTCAGCAGGGTTTTGGCTAGAACTTATATGTCTCCACTCAAAGTCCTTGGTCAGTTCTTGGATTTTCATTACTCTGTTGGCTACAAACGTTTTTAGTTCATGGGGGGATTTTCTAAGCCAAGCAAGGACTATAGTCGAATCTGACCACAGTACAATGTTCCTTGGGATAATGTCAAGAGCTTGTAGAACCTTACGCAATAGTTTGGAGAGTAGAAGACAGGCACAAAGTTCGAGTCGAGGCACTGAGAGGCACTTGATAGGCGCCACACGAGATTTACTGCACAAAAGTCTCACTGCAGGTGATCCAGAAGTGGGTACGGATTGTGCATAAACAACCGCACCATAAGCAGAAGTCGAAGCGTCTGCAAAACCATGGATGACGATGCATGGTTCACGAAGAGCAAGTCTTGGAATCTCAAGGGACTCCAAATCTGGAAGGGTGGAAACGAAATTATTCCACTCTGTAGATAGGGATTCCGAGAGTACTTCATCCCAGTTCAACTTGGACAGCCACAGATTTTGCATAAAAATCTTTGCTCTAGAGATGACAGGGCCAATCAATCCCAAGGGATCAAATATTCGCGAAATGTGAGACAAAACATCTCGCTTACTATAAGAGTCACGAATGGGCATGTTGATCTTGAAGCTAAAGCAGTCAGCCTGGGTGTTCCATAACACACCAAGAGTTTTATTCATTGGGGTAGTCTCTAGCTGTGATGCAAAGTTGAATTCCAAGTCCTGGTTGTGGTTGGAAACACGAAGCAAATCTGGGTGGTTGGCACACCACTTGTGAAGTTCCATACCTCCACGACCCAGCAACTCGATCAATTGTTGCTGGAGGATTTTAGCTCCATCCAAGGTTGATTCACCAGACAGGACATCATCGATGTAAAAGTCAGACAAAGTCACTGATGCAGCAAGGGGGAAACCAAGCGATTCATCTTGGGCCAGCTGGTGAAGAGTGCGAGTAGCTAAGTATGGGGCACTCGCAGTACCATAGGTGACCGTATTCAGTCTATAAATCTGAATAGGTTGATCAACACTGTTCTTCCACAAGATGCGAAGAAGGTCCCTCTGCGATGGATGCATAAGGATCTGTCTATACATCTTGGATACATCGGCAGTAAAGGCATACCGATGCTTACGAAAACGAAGCATGATGGAGAACAAGTCTTGTTGAGGTATTTTACCCAACTTTTGAAGTTGGTTTAACGACACACCATTCGAAGTTGCAGCAGAGCCATTAAAAACGACTCTCAATTTAGTCGAAGTCTTTTCTGGACGGTAGACACCGTGATGGGGCAAATAATAACAGTTGCCTGGCTCCTGATCCTCAAAGATTTCCTCCATGTGTCCCAAGGTTTCATATTCACTAATAAAGTCTGCATATAAGGAATGCATAGTTGGATCACGATCTAGCCTTTTACTAAGAGAGCCTAACTGTTTAGATGCCATGGTTTTTGATTCCCCTAATTCAATGTCTGATTTCAAAGGCATTTTTACAATGTACCTACCATCTGGCATTCTAGAATGTGTTTCTAAGAAATGTTTTTCACATTCCATTTCCTCATTACTTAAATTAACCTTAGTCTCGTCTGTGGATTCAATTTCCCAGAATTGCCTCAAGGTATCATCCAAATTTACTGACTCGCGAACAAAGCCACAATAGAGTTCCTGATTAGTACCCTTTACAGAAGTTGAACCACTAACCAAAAAACCAAATGCACTTTCTTGCAAAACCAAATGGGAATCCTTAACATAAATTTTCCTAGTTCTTAACATATCAAAGAACAGCTCCACACCAATTAAACCATCTACTTTCCCAGGCCTAAAGAATTCTGGATCAGCAAATTTAATATTTGGACTGAAATCGTGAAGATTTATGGCTAAACGTTTTGCAGGGGTGATACTAGTTATCTTAGAGACTACAACAAACTCTGAGACCCTCACAAAATCACTAGCAAAATTTGAAACCTCTACACTAACCTTAGATTTAACAGGAATCTTAGCATTATTTAATCCTGATATGGTCATATCTAACTTATGCTCTTTTACTTGCAACAAGTTAACTGCATCTTTACTTAAAGCATTTATCATGCTCCCAGAGTCACATAAGAACCTTAAGGGTTGTTTATTCCCATAAGCATCCCGAACATAAGCAATAGCTGTAGCAAGCACAACCTGAGGTTTATCTAAACAATTTGCACTAGCACAAACTGACTCATGGGGCTCCACTTGGTTTCCTATGTTATTATCATTAACATTCCCTGTATTCACTATAGAACCAGATGATTCAAGAACCTCATCTTTCCTTTTAGTATACTCAGGGTTGGAGAAAATATGTAAAAGTGAGTTGTGGGGTTTATCACAATTTTTGCAATTATATTTAGCATTACACTGCCCAACCTTATGTGAGGGGGAAAAACACTTTAAACATAGATTATTTCTTTTTACTATGCTAAATCTCTCCCTAACACTAGCTTTTATAAAATGGAAACATTTGTGAACAGGGTGAGAACCATTTTTACAAATGATACAAGATTTCCCATTTGAGTCAACAAGAAGACTCTTTACCTTGCTAACAACTTTAGATTTCCCAGTACTTCCCAAATTTTCCAAATACTGACATCTCTTTTTCAAAAATTCAATAAGATTGTCCCATTGAGGCAATTCTGAACCTTCAACAGACAGTTCAAAGAGCTTTCTTGTCTCTTTGTCAACTTTAGTTAGCACACTATTAACAATAATGTTTTCACTTAATTTATTCATTTCCAAATCTAATGACTTGAGAGCACGAATATTTTTGATTAACTTATCAACCATTGCTCTCAAATCCACAGCAGATTCATTAAATATTTTATCCAAATTTAAAATATCACTTATATAAGAATTTACTAATGCTCTTTTGTTATCATAACGTTCCTCTAAAGCTTTGAAAAGAGAATCAAAGGTATCCTCAGTTGTCTGGATTTGCTTAGCAGATCCGAGCAACGCTGACTTTAAGTAAAATAATTTTTGAGAATCCTCGAGCTGGATGTTTGTTGCAATCAATGAATTAAACTGCATTTTAAAATTATGCCAGTCCTCGAAATGGCCCGAAAACTTGGGCAAAGGTATCTCTGGTAGTTTAATTGACATGCTCTGCTTATTCAAATTAGCATTATCATTAATACTAGGCAATTTAACAATAGAGGTTTTCAAACGCAAGAGGCTTACCTCTACTTCTTCAATATCGTTTTCCATGGAGGAAAACGTTTCCTCCATGAGAGTAAGATCCGCATCATCCACTGCCTTATAGTATTCAAGGCGAAGAGTTTCGAGCTTCTGTTTTATTTGCTCGATGCTATCTAACTTCATCTGTAAGACCAGCTGATCATCTTTAGCAATTTCTTCATCTTTTACGAATTCGATGATTTTGGTTATTTTCGTCTTCAGCGCGCCGCGCTGTCTATTTAGAGTTTTAACCAAGTCTTTGTCCTTCTCAGGGGGATCTGTGGTAACGACAGTTTTGTTCGCAGACTTCGTGTCCGGCATAGCGAAACAGCAACAAAATTCTTCCGATTGAAGATGAAAACAATGTTCAATGAAAATCGAAACTTACGAATGTTCCGATAACGAAGAAAGTTCCTTTTCCGAAATGAAGGCACTAGCACTAACGAAGGGGAAAACGAAAGCGAAGAAAGTTCGAAAAACGAAGTATATCCATAGGTTATTAAATCTTCCTCCGGGTCGCTAGGACCAAAATGTTGGACTGTATCAAATAGTATGAAATAATTCTTCCATCGATAGCTCTAAATTACTTTTAATTTACAAACTTAACGATGATACAAAGACAATAAGACATCACGATGGACATGACATACACGCACAAAGAGCGAATTTTTACGAACTGAAACCAAAACTCAAAAGCAGCGAGAGGAGAAACAATTCAACAGAGCGCGCCGGAAGTGGGTAATAAATTCAGAAACTGAAACTTGCCGAAGCGCTCCAGTGACAGAATTTAAAACCAGGGAAAGGAGGCGTAAACACCCCATGATACTTTGGCATGTTATTGAAGCATTATCATCAAAAGGAATAATAATAGCAGGACAACATGCATTTATAAATAATTTTGAGATTTGATTAAAATTTCAGTTATCAAAACTAGTTTCAAGTTAAATATTTGTTTTTTAAATGTATGGAAGTCGACTGAACAGTTTCTCACAAAGAAAAACCGCTAATTATCTCCCTATGTTATATAGCATGTCTTTGAAGCATTATAACCAATATGGTTTTAATAGCAGGACGACATGCACATAAATAATTGAAGAAATTGTCACATCTGCCAAAAAACACAAGTCACATTTCATTTGTATCTCCACAAACTATAAATGCATTTAAAGTCATGTATTTCAAAATTCAAAGAAGCACTTCTACAACACTATGTTCATTTAGAATAGGTCGATTAGATGTAATGTACTATATGCAGTAATTATTATAACTCATGGAAATATTTGTCTTGTACAATTACTAAGCAGCCTAAACTGAAGTAGGTAAAATACTGCAAAAGAATATGTTACTGAGGTTGTGTTAAGAATGTTACCATAAATGTACATACCTGCCAACATTTCAGAAACAGAAATAGGAACAGCACGCACGACACATTTTAAATGTGTTAAAGGGGTATTATTAAAAAAAACTTGTAATTCATAACTTTTATCTCATGTCATGATTATTAAGAGGACTAAGTGCTTTATACCTAGTGATGTAAAATTCTCGGTAATAATCTTTTGGAGAATATTCTCAAGAATATTCTCGAGAATATTCTCCAAGAGGAGAATTTTCGAGAATTTTCTCCTAGAAGCTATTAAAATAAAAAAAAATTGGAAATTTTTTTTATAAGGTATATGTTAACTTTAAATTATAAGAATATTAAATATTATACTTTGAGAAGTCAACATAATTAGAAGAAAGTCAAATTAAATGTTTAAAAATACTATTAAACAGAATACATTAACATATTTAAAAGGTAAATGCAGAGTAAGCGAGCTGTATTCTATTTTTAAAACTTTTCCAACTTTTAAATAGTGTTTTAAGGTAAATTATGTGTATCAGGCATGACATTTTTCCACAAATTTTTCACCGCAAAAAATTGGACAAGGTGTTAAAAATAAGCTAAAACCTTGAATTTTAGGATCAAATTTCCAAAAATTTTCTGGGGGAATACCCCCAAACCCCCCTTTTAATACTTGGAACTCTATTTTTAAAATATTTTTTATTAAGTTCATTAAAATGCATTCTACCTAAAATATATTGAAAAATACTATTAAAAATGTTGTTCACGCAATTTTTCCGACTTTTTGCTTTCTTGTCAATCTCATCTCTCTTAATGAGAATATTCTCATTAAGAAAAAAGGATGAGATGCAAGTGAGTGAAAATTTTAAGGTTTAATTACTTCAGGACCACACAAGTCTAAATTAGTAAGAAATAAATTGAATTGTGACTTAGAGAATATTTTCAAGATAAATTATCTGTAAAATAAATAGTACTGTTAAAACATTATTTCAAATATTTTTCTTAACGGATAATTCTAATGCGATATTGTATTTTCTTTTCTCTTAAGAATATTCTAATTTTACAAAATTCTATCTTAAAATTAGCTTTAAGTTAGGTTTAAAAGGTCCTTCTCAGTTTGAAAACTATTGGTACCTTTGCTTTCAACAAATATATATGAAAAGAATTTATACTCCTCTTTCAATTGTATGAGTATTTTCTCCCACTAAAACTTGCTTCTAATACTTTAAAAAATATATTTTATTCAATGAGAGAGAGAGAGAAAAAAAATTTACTTATTTAAAAAAAAACCTTGCGAAATTATGAAATTAGTTCAGAGAATATTCTCTGAACAAAAGATGACTTTTTAAAGGTAAGTTTCATCAAAGTAATTAATATTTTTAGGTTTTTAGCACTAATACTACATGTCCATTTCATATTATCAAACATATCTACATTTATTACCATTTATCAGTGAAAAAATAGAATATTCTCGATTATTCTCAAAATTCTTGCCCCTGGAGAATATTCTCAGAATATTCTCGTTCTCCGAGAATATTCTCCGGAGAATATTCTCGCTTCACATCACTATTTATACCCTTATATTCTGACTAATAATTATCTCCATTTATACTAGGATATAATAAAGTTAAATTTTTCTTCCATTTATCTGGGTTTAAATTTCTGCAAATAGAATAACAAAAATGACTCAAGATGTCAAACGCTGGGAATTTCATACATAATAACTCAGAAAGATTTAAAAATACTTGGTAAGTACTAATAAAATGAAACAGTGAAATAAGCAAACATTGTTTGGAAAATAGAAAAATTAATCTTTATTAAGTGCTACTAAAGTAGCTGATTTTGCCCTTTTACAGGGGGGGCGTAAAAACGGAACATTTGGTACTAAAATCGTATTTTCGGAACAACAGTGAAAAATCGGAACGAATACGATTTAATCGGAACGGTTGGCAGGTATGAATGTATCACCGGCCTATTCTAAATGATCAGACTATGACAAATACTATAGCCTAGAAACTAAGGTAGTTTTCCCATACTAATGTGAACTTACCTGCTCTTCTACAGAATAGTTGCATTGTTCTGAAGGATCAATAATAAATATTACACAAGCTCTCAGATGGGCCAATGCTGTAATAGCCAACATCTCAATGGTGTTTCTGTCTTCAATCGGATGATCAAGAATTCCAGGAGTGTCAATAACCTAGACAACAGTTATTTGTGAAAAAACAAATAATAATACTATGGTAGAAATCAATTCTTTTCAGCAGGAATATTACTTTTAGCAAACTAAAAAATTTGTACTAACCTGCCACCTAAGATATTTGTAGTCAGTATGTCCAACATACAATGATTTAGTTGTAAATGCCCAGGATTGCACTTCAACTTCAGCACGAGTTATCTGAAAATATAGAAGAATTTATCACACCAAATAAAACAATCGTGTATTTTACAAAGTGCAATTTTAGCATTACTGTATTTTACAAAGTTAAGAAAGCAAAAAAAATTTTTTCAACAATTGAATACTCAATACACCTCTTAAACCAGAGTCTGATTACTACAAATCAAACCAATTAATTTAATTGCATTGAATAATGCTTGTTAAAGTAATGTCTGAAAATGAAAATATTAAATTAGTAAACTAACTAAATTATTTCCATTTTCAGTTGATATAACACATGTACGAAGCATCAATACTAACAAGTAGAGATGGCAGACAATGTGTATTAAAACTTGGTATTTAATCAAATAATGCTAGATAATTGTTTATAGTAGTTTTCCATAGCAGGGCTCCCATTGAGTTACACTTTCAGAAATAGTAGCAATAGTCTCCTCAAATATGAAAAATAGTCTCCCAAATAGTCTCCTAAATCACGAAAAATAGTCCCCTTAAATAGCCTTCCCAAATAAAATTCTCCCATTACATTAAAAATAGCAGTAGATTTTTCAAATAAATTAGATAAAAGCTGAAAATACTCAGAAAAATTACACATCAAACAAAAATAGAATAATCAGGGATGGAAGTGCCCAAAAGGGGTTTTGGAGCACCTTTGGAGGAGGGAAAAATACCATTTTGGAGCAGTAAAACCATGTTTTGGAGCAGCAAAATTAAGTTTCAGGGCAGGAAAAATGCCATTTTGGAGAAGCAAAACTGAACTTTTAGAGCAACTTTATTTAGGGGTCAAAAATAAGATGGAGAAATATAGTATTTTACCTTTTTAGTTCAGAAGCTATTTTATAAGCCTAACATATTAACTTTTCTTTTTGAAATCCTTAAAAATTACATAGGCACCTTTTTAATTCACTAGTTGGTAACTGAATCAGACTTGCCAACCTCTCAGAGTCAAAATTCAGGAGAAATTATTATCGGTGTTTAGGCCTTTAGAAACCAATTTAAATACTAATTGAATTTCTATCACTTGAAAATTCAAGTGAATTGTGGAAATAATTCTCAGAAAAAAACTTTGCTAAATACTGTAGATTATTGAACCAATACCCTCAATTTTGGGAACGCAATAACATTCCACCCATTGTTAGAAAATATGAAAGGATTTGTTTATTCTTACAAATTTAATTTCTTTTGAAAAATCTTTTTGTATGCACGTAGGGGTGCACAACCTTTTTGGGAGGAGGAGCACTCACATTGTTGATTGGGACATGGATGGGGCAAAAGAAACAGTAAAAATATTAGACTTAATACAGTAGGCAGGTGCAGCTTTTTTTATAAAATTTTAAGTAGAATTTGCATCTTAAGTAACTTAACATAAGTTAAGATGTAAGTAATAGAGTTTGAAGTATACCAAAGGGGGTTCTAGGGGTTCTCCCCAGAAAATGTAATAAATTTGACAGACAAGACATTGACTAGCTTTGGTATTCAAGGTCCAACTTTTGAACATACATTTATAGGTAGAACTTGCACATTGATAAACTTAGAATTTGAAAAAAGTTTTGAATTATAGAGATCCAAGTGCAAAGGGGGTCCTGGGGGTCCTCCCTCAAAAATTTTGAAAATTTGACCCTATAAAACATGGTTTTAGCTTGTTTTGGACACCTAGTCTGATTACATTTTTAACCCCTTGATATCATATCTGAAACTGAAAAAAGTTATAATTTAATAAGATTTTTGAAAAGGGCTGTATATCTTATCTTACTTAAAAAGATCTTTCAGTAAAAATTAACAACTTGGGAAATCCTTAAGAAATATTAGTAGAAAATACTGACAAAATCAATAAAACGATATCTGAGAGGTATCACTAGGCTTATTAGGCTCCTCTGACCACTTAAATTTCTTAATTACGATATGAAAAAAGCCAACTGCAATAGGCGCCGAAAAACGGTACTTTCGCGAAAAATCGCTATTTTTCGACTTTTCCCACAGAATGTGATCCTAAACTCGACTTGATGGCTTCTAATCCTTGTAAAGTTGTTTTTTCCACATCACGCTCACAACACAAGAAAAGGCCGAATTTAACGTAACTTTTGCGTATCTTTTGCGACTGCTTTCGTTAACGGCTGCGGGCGCCAAGTTGAAGTCGGCTTCTTCTTGCGTAGTTATGCGATGTAAAGAATACAACTTTACCGTGGTCAGAAGACAATATTTGGCAAAATTCGTCCGAAAATTCCCTTTTTGGCGCAGTCCATCGCAATTTTGGCCAAAAAAGTGTTTTTTGGAGCAGGTTGATGCAGGGTACAACGATTGGTTCCAATTGATGATTCAAAGAAACACAAAAAAAAACGGAAATAGTCGCCCAAACTAAAAAAAAGTAGCTAAAATCTTTGAAAATAGTCGCTTTTGGCCCTTTTTTGCTTAAAATAGTCGCCATAGTCGCCCAACCTTGAAAATAGTAGCAATAGTCGCCTATGGGAGCCCTGCCATAGTATAAAGTTAAGGACATATGATTATTTTCAGGAGAACAATTAAATATGGAGGATAATCATTTGTTTGAGCATCAGAAAATGAAATCATCATCAGATACAGCGTTGGATCAAAATCATCATTGCTCATAATTGGAGAAATATCTTAGAGCAATGTCAAGAGCTTTTATTATAAAGAATAGTACTAGTTAACATATTAAGAGAATGTTCAAATGACTAGAACTGGAATGGGAAAATCATTTATGAGCATCAGAAAATGAAATCATCATCAGATACAGCGTTGGATCAAAATCATCACTGCTCATAATTGAAGAAATATCTTAGAGCAATGTCAAGAGCTTTTATGTAGTATAAAAATTTTTACCAGTTAACATATTAAGAGAATGTTCAAATGGCTAGAACTAGAATGACGGGGAAAAATCTAGAATCAGATTTAAAATTATTTTCAACACAATAGTTCTGCGTTGGATCTCAATCATCATGTGGTTTTCCTTTTCAGCATCATGTTAAGGGTAAGTGACAGTTCATTGAGCACAGGAAAACAAATTCTGAATACTACACAGCAATACCTATTAAAATATTTAACAGCAGGAAATTATTTACTTTGTTTATGAAGCTTGATTTTCCAACATTTGGAAATCCACACACTAAGAGAGTCCTGGTGTTGGGGTCAATGGCAGGAAGACGAGACATGTGTTGACGTACTTCTTCCAAATATTTTAGACTTTCATTCTGGCGCCTCATTATCGTCACCATCCTGTTGACAGAACATTTAGCTTATTTAAATAGGTATTTAATAGGCTTAAAAAGTCAATGTTTAAATAGCCATTTTTTAAGAAAAAAACTGTTGAAATATCAAATCCCAGCATTTTACACGAGAAGACATCTCAGTATAGGTACTATAATATCCATTTTTCTTTATTCTGATTACGAGTTTGTTGCCTAAATAAAGGGAGCAATTTGCAAAAAAATATGTGTTTTAAACAAGGTTTTAATAGTTTAAAACGAGTGTTTTAAAAGTAACAACCCTGATATTTACCATAGGAAAGAGCCTCATAAGTCAGGAACATTTACACAAAATGAAAAAGATGGTTTTTATATGAAAATTCGTTAGCAAAAGCTGATTTTTTCCATTAGAAGTCTTAAATTTTAGTTTAAAAGTCTGAAAATCCTTCAAAAGGCTGAAAAATCTCATCCCTGATATTAATGTCATTCATGCAAGTGGTTAAAAAGTTTTTCCTTCTATGTGTAAACTGTCAAGCAAGAACTTTTTAGAGTGAAGAGATTAAATCTTGTGTGGCCCATGGAAGATGGTGGAGTAGTAATTTAAAAGAGATCTTTGGATATCATTCATGACGTAAGCACTTTAAAAAAAGAGAAACACAATAACACAATTAAATACTATGCTATTGTTAAAACTTCATATTACCTGCCTAATGCTGCCTTCTTCAACATTTTACATCTGTAAAGAGAATCTCCATATTTTAGGAGGCGACAGTATTCTTGACCAACCCTGTAAAACAACATTGATTGAGTTAAGGCAAGTCGGAATTTGTTACCTAAAACAAATGAGAAAGAATACTAGCATGTTACAGCAAATTAAAATCTCAAATTCATGAGAACTTAGAAATTTGTTGAATTCCTCTATCCCACCATGTGGCCAATCATGAAGAGTAACTGACAAGTGGCGAAGCTGAATGGGAATACTAATTTGTTACATATTAATGCAATCTAACTTCAATTAAAAAATACTTTCTCACACTATTCAGAAACAGCCTCTTAATTGCATCATGAAACAATAAGATAAAAGAAATACATCACAAAGTATGAGAAAGATTTCTTAAAAATTTTTAACAAATTGTGTTCCAACAAATTAAAATCTCAAATTCATGAGAACTTAGAAATTTGTTGAATTCTTCTATCCCACCATGTGGCCAATCATGAAGAGTTACTGACATGTGGCGAAGCTGAATGGGAATTCTAATTTATATTTTAAAAGGAATTTGACTTCAGTTAAAACATACTTTCTCACACCATTCAGAAACAGCCTCTTAATTTCATCATGAAACAATAAGATAAAAGAAATACATCACAAAGTATGAGAAAGATTTTCTAAAAATTTCAACAAATTGTGTTTCAACAAATTAAAATCTCAAATTCATGAGAACTTGGAAATTTGTTGAATTCTTCTATCCCACCATGTGGCCAATCATGAAGAGTTACTGACATGTGGCGAAGCTGAATGGGAATTCTAATTTATATATTAAAAGGAATTTGACTTCAGTTAAAACATACTTTCTCACACCATTCAGAAACAGCCTCTTAATTTCATCATGAAACAATAAGATAAAAGAAATACATCACAAAGTATGAGAAAGATTTTCTAAAAATTTCAACAAATTGTGTTTCAACAAATTAAAATCTCAAATTCATGAGAACTTAGAAATTTGTTGAATTCTTCTATCCCACCATGTGGCCAATCATGAAGAGTTACTGACATGTGGCGAAGCTGAATGGGAATTCTAATTTATATATTAAAAGGAATTTGACTTCAGTTAAAACATACTTTCTCACACCATTCAGAAACAGCCTCTTAATTTCATCATGAAACAATAAGATAAAAGAAATACATCACAAAGTATGAGAAAGATTTTCTAAAAATTTCAACAAATTGTGTTTCAACAAATTAAAATCTCAAATTCATGAGAACTTAGAAATTTGTTGAATTCTTCTATCCCACCATGTGGCCAATCATGAAGAGTTACTGACATGTGGCGAAGCTGAATGGGAATTCTAATCTATATATTAAAAGGAATTTGACCTCAGTAAAAACATAATTTCTCACACCATTCAGAAACAGCCTCTTTTAATTTCATCATGAAACAATAAGATAAAAGAAATACATCACAAAGTATGAGAAAGATTTTCTAAAAATTTTCAACAAATTAAAATCTCAAATTCATGAGAACTTAGAAATTTGTTGAATTCTTCTATCCCACCATGTGGCCAATCATGAAGAGTTACTGACATGAGGCGAAGCTGAATGGGAATTCTAATCTATATATTAAAAGGAATTTGACTTCAGTAAAAACATACTTTCTCACACCATTCAGAAACAGCCTCTTAATCTCATCATGAAACAATAAGAGAAAAGAAATGCATCACAAAGTATGAGAAAGATTTCCTTAAAATTAAAAGAAAAGAATAAATAAGTTGCATTGAAATCACAACCAAAAAATATTTTTTCTTCTCAGAAACAGCCTCTTTTTAACATCATTATAATTAAGATATTGATGAGTATACATCACATAGCAAATAACAATCATAAACCAAGTTATGGTTATTAACACAATTATTATGGTTTAAACACAATTATTTGTTAAACATTCATCCTACTAACCAAAAAAGTTATCCAATATGCTTCTCAGAAAGTCTCTAAATATCATCATTTTAAAATTTAGTAAAAGTATTTAAATGCATCACATCTGTGATCATTTCTAAATCTGCACGTCTTTTTAGTTACACTTTTCTTAAGATACAATAACAATTTCTAAAGCCACTCAGAAACAGCCTCTTTTTATCATCACAAAATTATAAGATACAATAATTATGCATCATTGAGCTAAAGAAATTACATTGGGATTAGAAGCAATTTAGGACTTTGTAGCAAAAACTCTTCAGTATGAGTTTTAAGCATTTTCTTTAGGAATGATTGCACAGCTTTTGAAAAACAAAAGCCTTGGTAACATTCCAGCTCTCACTTAAGAATCATTGGATAATAATGCTGAATCATTTTAAATGTCTTCAGATTAGACATTGATTTTATACATGAGAAATTCTGAACAAAAAGTTATAACAATAGATACTTAAAACAATGTAGCAATTGCACCATGCAATAAGATGCTTTCTGCAATTAATATAGGAATGAATCCACAGATCTTGTAGTATGAACTACAGAACCTTGGTAACATTCCTGACACTATGAAACATCTTAATAGAAATCATTAAATTTCATGAGATGGAAGAACACTTCCAAAATTAACAAAACATACTTAAACACTAAAGATTATATAATATAATTTAAATTCATCCAAGTTCCCAGCATTGGTCAAATTTAATTTTGCTTACTTTTCTATCAGTCGTCTGGCAGTGTTTAGTTGACCTAAGGCAATTTTATAGTGGTCTTTATCATACAAGACATTAGATATATCTGCAAAGAATGGATGAATATCCTAAAAGAGAAAAATATTTAGATAATTAAAAGAAATTACCATAAGCATCTGGATATATTTCCAAAGTACATAGTGTAAAACTGTTTTAAATATGTTAATAATAACATAACTTTGATTATAAGGCGAGCATACGCAGTGGCTAAAGGCACCAACGGTACTTTTAGCCCATACAGGCTATTGGCACCGCCTATGTATGAGCACTCACAATAGTACTTCTAATTATGAATAGACTGTGTGAGCAATATGAATAGAATGCGTGCAATGTTTGCACGCATCCAAAAGTCCAAAGGGAGTCTTAATTCGCAATGTAAATAAATTTTGTTTTTTTTCTTAAGTTATTTTGAAAAAATAATTTATTGCGTTTTAAAGGGGAATACCAGCATTTAATGAAAACGGGGGGAATGCATATTTTCTAGTGATAGAAATGGTCCTAAATTCAAAAATTCGACATGGAAAGTTTCAGTAAAATTCAGTTTATTCAATGTTATAAAATAAAAAACGCCAATCGCATGACGTCAGATCTGTTTCGGTCCTACTTTAAAGTGAAAATTAGCAACATCTTTGAATCCCTAATCGGTTTACGATAAATATTTCAGTTTGAATGACATCACATGCTGTTTTCTCACCCTTTTTTTAAATTGAAACTTTGAAATTAAATTACAAAATAAATGTTTAAACAAATTTGTGTATATTCCTCTCCCGGATAAAAATACTGGATTTTCTGCTCTGAAGGCTTGTAAATTCCTTTTCACAAAAACCATTCCATTTCTATTACTTTAAAGTGAATTTCATGATGCGCAAGCATCGTCGGTGCCAAGAGCCTGAGGAGACTACGGCATCGTCGGTGCTTTAAGCATCGGCTGGGTTGTTAAGCAGTCAACTGCACAGCATATCAATGCTTTAGGTATGGAATTATTGCATTTTAAATAAGTACCATTATAATCATTATAAGTAATCATTATTCACATGCAACTACAACAATATGTAGATTTTAAACATGCACACATTCTTCTTCAAATTAAACTGCCTATTTCAATGAAACTATATGAAGATCAAGGTAGTTACTAGCAACTGCATCTCATTCCAAAGATGGAAACTTATCTGCCAAGCATATCATGCAAAATGTCAGATAATTTATTAATTCTTCATATTGATCATAATAAATTACCTGTTGCTCTAGCACAGTTGTGCATGTTTAACAGCCTTCAAAGGCTGAAACAGAATACCTGTGCCATCAGAGCATGCTTACATCCAACTACTATTATTTCATGCACTACATGCTTTTCCTAGACCTTAAAACTTTTCGTGCATTAATGCAGGTTATGTGCTTTATGGAGGACCTGTTTCAAATCTGGTCCCACAGCAACATGAAGAGTTGTCATCATATGGGCCGTGGATAAACATGGCAGCTGGAGAACTCTTTCTAAAGCAACACTTGTTCAAAATTTAGAAACTTTTTAACTAGAAACTATCATATAGCTGATAAACCATGATTTTTATCAGCACAAATCCACTTTCTAAAATGCAGGCAAAAAATGCATTAGAAATCCTCTTAGAAAATTGATTCTCCCTCTCCCCAAAACATTAGAAGACATCCTCTTTTTTGGATAAACACTAACCTGAGCACAAAAAACCCCTATTCTGACATTCTAGGCATATTGGACATAGGTCAAATTGGGTGGAAGGGATTAGTGGCAACGGATTCAATCGACCTTTTTAAATTTTTGGCGTGGCGAGGAAAGTAACGTCTCGAGCCCGTGTGGTATTGTTTTTCATAAATATAATTAATTTAAATCCTTTTTTTAAAAGGATGCATTAAAATTAACTTAATGTTAAAGAAAATTGCAAATCATACAACAGAGGAATACTAGCAGAGGATTCATCATCAAATGTAAGTAATTTCATCTTCTCTAAATTATTAATTCTGTTAAATTATTATCTTGTACCTTTAATGCCCTTTCTTGAATTCGATTGTTAATCCTCCAAGTATTGGATGTCTTTCGTTGATCCTCAATTCCGCTTTTAATGCATAGTATCTTGCCATTACTGCATTTATGCCTCATTACTCTTTTTTCTCTTTAAAATTTTGTTAAATTATTGATCTCTTGTACCTTAAATGCTTTTGTATGCCCTTTCTTTAATTCTTAATTTTGATTGTTAATCCTCCAATATTCCGTTAATCTTCAATTTTTCCAATTACTTTGGCGTTTTTTGTGGTGGGGGAATTAAAAATTAACCCCCCGTTTAATTTTAAAATTAATTGGTTCTTACGTATTATACCGTCGAACGTGCCACTTATTTAAAAACGTTTTTAAATCACATTGACTTTTCTATTGATATACCGCTGAATTACGGCTACTGAACGGTCGACGGGATAATACGTAAGTACCTTAATTTTTATCGATCTGTGGATCATTTTGTGGTTTTTGGTATGAAACCATCGCCAAGATAGTTCCCAATATTTGGCGATGGTCTCCCCTAATCATACAAACATGTTGAATAAACTTCAAAATACAGCTTCAACTTACCTCTAGCTTTGGAAAATCGGTCAAAATTTGTGTGAGTTTATCACGATAATTTTGCTGAGTAAATTTTACTTTTCGCATGTAAAACGACCGAATCCGAGAAATCTTGAACTGTTTACGAACAATAGTTGGAGTCTTCCTCTGGGTTTTTGAAAGAACAATGTCTGTGAACTCCTGTAAAAAAAGAAAAATATTTTTTTGCCAATCATATCCGATAGATTTTATTGAAAAGACTAAGGTTTCACAATTTTCTAGGCACGCTTCAACGTAACACGCTAAATTTCTACATCTTTCAGTGGAAAGAAACAAGTAAAGTTTAAACATACCTTCGAAGTGGGTACACAAACAATATTCTTGAAATTATAGTGAGTCATGATTAATAATAATGTATATTTTAGAAATAAATTAGATCCAACTATTAACCACGCGGTAACATCGCTAAATTTTTTCCGAAAGGAGGAACTTTCTTCACTTCAGTTGATTTCCCAAAAAAGTTACCTACAGATCAATCCGACATATGTGCGTATCGAGCGACACTATTTGCAAGATTCTGCTAAAGTTTCAGTAGTCCTAGTCGTCCTAGTCCATGCCTAGTCCCTGTAGGATGATTGGTTGAAGTTCTCAAAAAAAAGAACCCGGCAATTCCCACATTTATTTTTAATTTTTTGTTCGATAGAGGGTATATCCACAGAGTAAAAAGCGGTTTGAAATTAATAATATAACCCCGCGTCGGTCTTAGTCACAGAGTACTAGAACAGAGGGTCCGTGGCCATAGGCGCTAATGGAAATTAAAAAGTTGGATGGATGTGGGGCTATTTTGGTGCTGGGATCGCATCTACGTCATGAAAGGCGGGGAAAAAAGCCTGATTGGCCCTATTCCTTCACCTTCGATATTAGCGGCCAATCACAGGTTTGATCTCTCTGTCAATCATTTAGTTCCTCGTAGCGCCCTCACATCCATCCAACTTTTAAAAATATCGTTTCGGACCCTCTGTTAGAATTTTTCTCTGTGGTCTTAGTACTCGAAATGAAAATTTCAGGGTCCTGGGCCCCCTTCGCTCCGGGTGATCGTACCCCCTCCTTCCCCCCTCTTTTTTTTCAAAACTGTATAGTGTAGGCGTAGGGTGTAGGGCAGGGGTCGGCAACCTTTTGAAACGGACGAGCCAAAAGTTACAACTAACAAAATCTCCCAGGTTTTAAAGAGCCACTGATTTTTTTGTTTCAATTTTACAGTATTTACTTATATATTTTATTTTAGATTGGGAGGATGATTTTAGTGGGAGAGGTTGACCCTACATTTTTGCATACACTTACACATTGTAAATTAATTTTAGGGAACTTAATTTCAGAATTTTGTAAACAATGGGAATTCCAAGAAAAATTGGAGGATCTGGGGGTCCTCCCCCAGAAAAATTTTGAAATTTTCCCTTCAAAATAGCATTTTAGCTCAATTTTAGGCCTTTTTAAATTGCACCCTTAAGAGCACCGCTCTCATTAATTATTTAAGAGACAGAATTTTCAAGGAAAAGTATGAACAGCGAAATTCGAGGAAGAGGGGGTCCGACGAAAAATTTTGGAAATTTATTCATTTTTTAGAAGACCATATGAGGATCACTCCTCATACGTCACAGAATTTTATAGGAAAAACAGTTCAAATATTATGTTCCAAAATTTTTAGGGGTAGGGGTATCCCCCAGAAATTGTTTGGAGTTTTTACCCTTAAAAATAGTGTTTTGACTTCTCTAGAGATTGGGTTACACCGCTTCTTGTGAGTAGCATTGATTTTATTAGGTACTTAAAAATATATTACTGAATTCTTAAGGGATGTGAAAATATATTATAATTTTTTTCATATGGAAATAGAGAGCCGCAACTTTACATCAAAATAGCAGCATGCGGCTCGCTATGATACAATGACTTTGAATTTGATTTTCAATGTAAAAAGCATTACTTAAGGATTAAACTAACTCCCAATAAGGGGACAAAAAAGTTTGAAATTTCTAAAATATGAAAATTTGTAGCAAATGGACAGTCTTTAAGGGGTTATGAACCCCTAAAAATGCAAAAAAAATCTTTAAAAAATATAAAGGTTATTTTAAGCTATTTTTCCTGTTATTATTTACGTAATTCAACTTTAAAGGGTCTTAACTATTCCCAAAGGACCCAAATTTAATGAAAATATGCAGCAATGATTTTGAGGTGTTAGCGCCCCCCAAAGCAACGGCGGAAGGGTTTAATACCGCACTTACGGGTTAAACAGCTGCACTAGAAAAAGTCAAAATGCCACAATGAATTTCAGTTGATTCTAGTGAAAAATGGCCTCCTGAATTTAAACATGACACCCGCTTTCCTCCATCACCCTTAGATTTAAAGGGCGCCCCCAATTGCTATCCACAGCCATGCATGTATTAACATCTTGAAATATGGAATTCCCACCCCCTATAACCAGTCAGTTTTTTAGAACTGAAGAATTTACCCTAAGGTTAGACTTAAAACATAAGAAAACTATCATTTTTAATGTTTTCGAAACTTTAATATTAATGAATTCAATGACCTTGGGCGACCTCTAAATATTTTTTAAAAATTCTAAAAAAATTCTTAGTAACTTACGTTCACAGAAAGAACATTTTTTGGGATGAGAGGTAACAATTTCAAAAGTAGCGCTTTTTCGGGACACCCTACTGTAATAGTATGTAGCATTTTGAATCGTTGTAATCTGCCGCCCCCAAAAATTTTGCCGCCCTGTGCTATAGCACATGTTGCACGTGCTTAAATATTAACCTAAATATGCCTGCTTTATGGGAGCCATTATTGACAATTTTGAAGGACTAGAGGAGTTATGTTATGGAAAAGGTTGAAAAACACTAAATAAAACACTGGTTTATTCGATCCCTTAGGAATTAAATTGTTCTCTCCCAATTATTGTTAACACAACCCATAGTAAAAAAGGAAGTCAATCATTGTGTGAATTCAATGCTTGATTTTCTACCTGAAACAATCATTAAGAAATTCACATTATCTATTCAAAGGTCTTCTAGAGCAGCGTTTCTCAACCGGGGTTCCGCGGAACCCTGGGGTTCCGCGAGGCTTCCTCAAGGGTTCCGCGAGGGATCCGAAAATATTTTTTGTACATTTTAGGATAACCCCAAATAAATTAAGGAACAGCCAGCCAAATGCGAGCCAGAGTTTTTCCGTTGAACATTTTCTTCTGCTTCGGTAGCATTTCGGTGTTTTACGAAAAGAAGATAAACCCTAGCTTGAAGGGGAATTTCAAAATAAATTTCTGAGGGAGGACTCCTAGCCCCCCTTAAAATTTTGACGCTAATTACATTCCCCCCTTGAAAATTCTGTGTTTTACAAGTAACTGTTCTTTTCAAATGAAACTCAAGGGGTCTTAAAATACGCTGAAACTCTATTTTAAGTGGCAAATTTCGAAACATTTTCAAGGGAGAACTCCGAAATTCCCTCAAAAATTTTGACGCCGGTTATACAGCATTTTTCCATTGAACATTCCGCTGTCTCAAGAAGCTTTTCTCCTTGGTTGCTCTACAAAAAGTTTGAAATGGAGATAAAAGACTAATTTAAAGGAGAATTTTCAAAACAAATTCTGAGCGAGGACAAAACAGCAAGAAAAAATATTGTTGCATGGCAGTGGCGTATATAAGGGGGGGGCGAGGGGGCCCACCCTCACCCCGAAATTTGGACTAGGCATACCAAAACACGTTAAAACCCTGCTATTTAGGGTCAAATTTTCAAAATTTTTCTGGGGGAGGACCCCCAAACCCCCCTTTAGTACATAAAATTATATTATTTTTTATTAAGCTTTCATGAAAGTTATAATCCTACCTAAAAATGTATGTCCAAAATTTGGATTAAATGTTCCAAAAACAATTTAAAACCCAGTTTGTTGGGTCAAATTTCTAAAAATTCTCTGGGGCAGGACCCCCCAGAACCCCCTTTCCTACTTAAAACTTTATTAATCAAATTTTTATGATATTAAGTTCTCTTGAATGGAAATTTCACCTAAAAATGCATTAAAAAGCTACGTTTAACCTATTTTAAATATGTATTGGAGGGGTTGAGTAATACTTTTGGGCCCCTCCCGAAATAAATTTCTATATCGCCAATGTTGATGTTGCATAGACACTAGGGTTCCCTGGAACTTGGACTTTGTCAAAAGGGTTCCGTGAGAGTAAAAAGGTTGAGAAACGCTGTTCTAGAGCCAGGTAAAGATAACCACCCAGGTGTTTATTCCCTAGGGTTTGGAAGCTCTGCTGTTCAGAACACTATTTCCGAGATTCTTCTCAATCAGTGATACTCATTTTCAGAAATCATGACGATATCCGCCCGAGTCTTGATACTCTTGACATTGGTCGCTGCAGCATGTGAGTTTGATCCTTTTGTTCATTAAAAAAACATTTTCCTTTTCAGACAAAATTGTTTTTTAAACTTCCAAAAATGATTGAAAGAGCAAAAGATTAATAACTCTATTTTTCCAGTCATGTAATGGCTGTATTCACCGCTAACTTGACCAGCGGTTAACTGAGAGTTAAATCTCTCTGGTTGTCGGAAAATTAGATTTCCTACTTTAACTGCCAATTAGAAGTTTGACTGCCTGTCAACCGCAAATTCTCAATACCTACAAGGTCACGTGGGTTGGCGGATGCGTCACAAAGAAACAGCACAGTATTATAATTAGTCAAGTTACTGACAGTGATCGTTTTTGAGGCCTCATTGGTTCTTTTGAAAACATTTTTTGTCGTTACTGTCGCAAACTGTTTTGTCTCTTTTGACGCGCTGATGTAATCTTCCATAAGGCTACCTGGAGACTTTTGTCTCGGTGACTAGAACATAATTGTCGTCACTCGGGCTATGGCTAGAAGCTAGAGCGCTGGTGTCGTAAATCGATTCTAGCACCCTCTTTCGAGAGGTCGCTGAGTTTCTGCGGTTGTCGCAATTGCAGAAAATCGCAAAATCGCTTTCGCAAACCGCGTGGTGTAAAGCCGCCATAAGGCTGAACACGAGTATCCCATGCCACAATTCCTTAAAATTTCATAGAGAGGAAAATTGTTTTTTTATTGAATACAAATATATATAACTAGCTGGTATGCCCGGCCTTGCACGGGTGGAGATGGAGATTTTTTTCCTTAAAATTTTAAATTCATTTCCTACCTTCCAGGCGCGGATCCAAGGGGTAGCACTGGTCAGCACCCCCCTTCGGAACCCAAAAAGGTTGTCAAAATGAGTAAAACCTTACTTTTACCGGTCTACTTCCCAATTTTTTTTTCTGGGGGAGGACCCCCATACCTCCAATTATTAGTACCACCAGGGGATCTTCAGATATAATTTTTAGGAAATCCCCAATATTTTGACATTTTGGGTGAAAAAGTAAAGGTAATAGTGTTGAAAAGTGCCCCCCTTAGACTCAAAACGTTTCTAAAAATATGTTTAAACCCTACTTTTACACGTCAAATTAAAAAAAATTTTCTTGGAGAGGACCCCCCATACCCAATGGTACCAACGGGGATTTTGTGTGGAAAAGTGCCCCCCTCTTGGAGCCGTGCTGGATCCGCGCCTATATTTTAATGAGTGAAAGGTGTCGAATCAAGCATTTTAAAATTCTGAACGATTTCTGCATTTACCACATGATTCCCATAAAAAACAACAAAATATTAGAAAAGTATTCTTCCAAAAATCACTTAAAATTCTCAATTAGATCCCTTGATTAATCGTATTTTCATGATTTTATTATATCTTTGGTATAAAATTTAATAAAACATTCCTGCAATTTAAGAAAAAATACAATACATCCACTTGAAAGGTTTTGAATATTACTCTAGTTTTTTGTCTGTTAACCAACTTTATTAAAAGGGCAATTCCACGGGTAACTGACTGACATTTTTTCAGAAAAACGCTTAGTATTTTGTTATTTTCTTCCCAAAAATAAATGATAAAAAAATACTTTCCGCCCAATTTATTGCTTTCTTGTTAGCTTAATCTAATGGCACAATTAAATTTTCAAAATATGTTTTTATTGATTTTTTAAAAATTTTAAATGACGTGGTAACTGACTGACATTTGTGAAACATTTATGTCAGTCAGTTACCACGTCGTTTAAATATTTATTAATTTTAATATTTAAAATAAAAAACATATTTTGAAAATTTAATTGTGTCATTAGATTAAGCTAACAAGAAAGCAATAAATTGGGCGGAAAGTATTTTTTTATCATTTATTTTTGGGAAGAAAATAACAAAATACTAAGCGTTTTTCTGAAAAAATGTCAGTCAGTTACCCGTGGAATTGCCCAAAAGCAACAATATGATCTTCATTTGATTTTTCATCCTCGTTTCCATGGAGACTATTTTAACAACAATTCTATTCCATTAAACTTTTTATTTAAAAATTAAACTATCAAATAAAAATATTCTGCACTATACTTACCAGTTTTAAAATTTAAAATTTTGTTGAAATGTATTTTTAGATTATTAATATAATTTTTAAACAGCTTTAGATATAGCTTTTCTTTTGAAAACTTGTTATTTTGCATTATGTTTTTTTTGTAACAATGGGGTGAAAAGATCTCTTCTGGAGGAGAAATAAAGCTATTTCAGCAAAATGACCATAAAAAGAACAAAAAAGGGGTCAAGGGGTCAATTAAAGTTTTCGAAACATAGCCTATGTTTTTTCTGGGATTCTTTTACGTATGTATACCAAGTTTGGTGCAGATCGAAAGAAAACTGTGGATTTGTATAGAAGACAAACACACACACAAACAAACACACATTGACTTTTATTATATTAGACTAGCTGGTATGCCCGGCCTTGCACGGGTGCAGAGTATAAATTTATTATTTTTAAGTTTTCCCAAATACATTTCTAATTTTGTATAATCAGCATTTACCAATCATCCCGGTATCCCAGGCGTTTTTTTTCATATTCCGGTGTTCCCGGTAACTTTTCCTATCCCGGTGTTTCTAGTAATTTTTCTTATCCCGGTGTTCCCGGGTGGATTAAAATTCCTTCAGTTCTTAAGCAATATAATTTTTGAATGGTTTCCACATTTACAGTTGGGGAAATAAAAAACGACTCAGTTGCGATTTCTGGCGAACCACTTGGGTTAGGAAGACAAATGAGGTGTCATTTTTCATTGTTTAAAGTATTCTTTAACTAAAAAAATTTTCGAGTCCTTAGGGGGTCGTCTTCATATTAAACGAAACACTAACTTTTTGTTTTCAATGGGGACCCCCAATTATTATGATATTTTCTGAAAGGTCATCCCTTAAAACCCTTAAATACCCAGTTTTATCCAGATTGATTCACAATTAAAAATTTTTTGAAAAAATTAAAAAAAAATTAGTTTTTAAAATCGTGAAATATTTTGATGGTAATCGATTCAGGTAGTAATTTTATGTATAAAGCCAAAATTTCAATCGATTTCACCGAATAGTTTTTGATAAAAACGAACTTTAATCTTAAGGGGCGGTATACCGTTGCCGAATGCATACCGCGAATATTCTTTCTCGTTCGTTTTTATCAAAAACTATTCGGTGAAATCGATTGAAATTTTGGTTTTATACATAAAATTACTATCTGAATCGATTACAATCAAAATATTTCACGATTTTAAAAAATAATTTTTTTTTATTTTTCAAAAATTTTTTAATTGTGAATCAATCTGGATGAAACTGGGTATTTAAGGGTTTTGAGGGATGGACTTTCAGAAAATATCATAATAATTATGGGTCAACATTGAAAAAAAAAAGTTAGTGTTTCGTTTAATATGAAGACGACCCCCTAAGGACTCGAAATTTTTTTTGGTTAAAGAATACTTTAAACAATGAAAAATGACACCTCATTTGTCTTCCTAACCCAAGTGGTTCGCCAGAAATCGCAACTGAGTCGTTTTTTATTTCCCCAACTGTACATGGAAAAAGTATTCTAAAAATTATTTAAAATTGCTTAGATCCCTTGATCTTCAGGAATCTTCAGGAATTAACGTTTTCGGTGAAATTATTCAATAATTAAAGCTTTTCAAAATCAATCTTTTCTTGTTGAAAGGTAGTTTTAACAGTTTTTTGCTTGTTAACCAACTTTCTTAAAAGGTAAAATATTATCACCTTTTGATTTTACATCCTCGTTTCCATGGAGACTATCTTAACAACAATGACATTCCATAAAGTTTTTTAAAATATAAAAATTAGATAAACTCTCAAATAAAAATATGTTAAACTGTACTTAAAATTTTTAAATTTCATTGAAATAGATTTTTAAATTATTAATATAATTTTTAAATAGATTTGTACCTAGTGTTTCTATTAAAAACTTGTTTAGTATTAAATTTTCTTTGTAACAATGGAGTAAGCAGATCTCTTTTTGAGGGGAAATGAAGCTATTTCAGCAAAATCATAGAGGAGATATAACATATATCTCCTCTGTTATCTGTTATATCTCCTCTATGAGCAAAATGACCATAAAAAGGGTCAAAAGGGGGTCAAGGGGTCAATTAAAGTTTTCGAAACATAGCCTATGTTTTTTCCCGAGTTTTTTTTACGTAGGTATACCAAGTTTGGTGCAGATCGGAAGTAAACTGTGGATTTGTATAAAAGACAAACACACATATATACAGGGTGGTTATAAAAAAAGTAACCCGACTTAAGGGCCTCTAGAGGCCAAACCGTTCATCGGAATTGAATGCCATTTTGATGGAAGACGTTTTGAGGGATGGGAAAGAGAATGGTATGAGTTGGAGCAGTCTAACTTTATCAGTTACGGTTAAAGTGAAAAAAATTTTGAAAAATCCCATGTAACCCCCCTTTTTTATTAGCGCTATGTGATCCCCGATGTCTAAAAACACAAATAGAGTTGAAACGGCACCTCTAAGTTGTAAACTCGCTCCTAGAGAGGCAATTGAAAACAGCTATGAACAGCTATAACAGCTGCCTGATTATAACTAGTCACAATTTCACAATTCACTAGTCCAGCTCCCATTGAAATAACATTAGTTTCATAGCTTTTTCATTTGTCTCTGTAGGAGCGAGTTTACAACTTAGAGGTGCCGTTTCAACTCTATTTGTGTTTTTAGACATCGGGGATCACATAGCGCTAATAAAAAAGGGGGGTTACATTGGGATTTTTCAAAATTTTTTTCACTTTAACCGTAACTGATAAAGTTAGACTGCTCCAACTCATACCATTCTCTTTCCCATCCCTCAAAACGTCTTCCATCAAAATGGCATTCAATTCCGATGAACGGTTTAGCCTCTAGAGGCCCTTAAGTCGGGTTACTTTTTTTATAACCACCCTGTATATCCTACTACTATTATAATTGTGAATGTTTGTCTGGATGTTTGTTACTCTTTCACGCAAAAACTACTGAATGGATTTTAATGAAATTCTACCATAATGTAGCTGATACATCAGAATAGGACATGGGCTATAATTTATAAAGAGAAAATCAGTCCTTCATTCTTTTTTCCCCGTTTTTCCTGCTTTTTTTCACTTATTTTTCCGTGTTTGAAAACCTGTTTTACCAGTCATACAACGAGTTAAAAATAAAACATTGTTTCAAATGAGACAGATCACTAGACTTTTTCATTTACTAGATCTTTTAGTTTAGTTTTAAACACTGGTTTTAAATTTGTTAATTTGTTCACTAGACTTACTAATTTACGAGACTTTTTACTATGGTTACAAATTGGTTATTTTATAAAGGCACCAAGATATTAAACATTATCAGGAACATCGGGATTGTAAAAAGTGACAAGAACACCGGGATTGGAAAATTAGCGAGAACATCGGGATGGAAAAATTACCGAGAACACTGGGATAGGAAATGTACCATAAAGACACCCAGAATACCGGAATATAAAAATTACCGTAAACACTGAGATAGGAAAATTACCGGGAACGCCGGGATTAGAAAAATTACCGTGACCACCGGGATAAGATTACCGGGAACACACTGGGATAGGAAAGAGGCGCCTGGGATACCGGGATGATTTGTAATATTGTTAATTTACAAAATTATAAATGTATTTTAAGAAATATTTAAAAAATTAATTTATTCACCCCACCCGTGCAAGGCCGGGTATAACAGCTAGTATATATATATACACACATTCAATTTTATTATATTAGATAGCCTCCATAGCTGCAACAGCATCAAAAAGTAGCTCCAATGTTACAAGAACCGTTACTCATTTAGCACTACCCAGCAGCGGCGGATCTAAGGGGGAGGGGGGGGGCTTTCGGGCTGAAGCCCCCCCCAAAGCGTCCAATATTTACTTAGTTTGTCAAAACATAAAAAATCTATATCCGAAATTCGGAAGAGGCGTACCAAAACGAGTTGAAAAAGTGGGGTTTTTGACTTAAATTTCCAAAAATTTTCTGGAGGAGGACCCCCAGAACCCCCTTTTAGTGGTTTCAGTAGGATAATTCACTACCTTTTCCGTATTACCCTTAACAAGAAGATTCAATTGGATTATGAAAATTCTTAGCCCCCAAAACCAAATCCTGGATCCGCCACTGCTACCCAGGACGTGTAGCTTATAAAGTATGCTACGGACGCGAGTAACATTTACATTACCCCCATTGGGTGCATCACAATATAATTATGTAATTTATTATTATATTGTGATTTGTGAAAGCTAAAAGAGAGACAAACATTTTTAAAATAAGAAACATTTTCTCAAAAGAGATTAAATGACTTGATAAGTGATTTGTGTTTCTAATTTGCTACAATGGTTTCAATTCTAGGGGCTGCACCAAGGTATCGAAATCCGATGGAAAACCCGGATCTTTTCCAAGGGGACATCGTTGGTATTGATAGCTTTGAAGTAGGTAACGCATAATCCTTTCTTTTTTTTAAATTTATGTTCAATGTATAATTTTGCTTGCTCCATTGTTTATTTTGCAAGGTTTCTAAAACTGTATTTCGCTTTATAGGATCGAAATGCTATTCCCAACAATACGAAAAGATGGCCTGGTGGAGTGATACCATATAAAATTGATAAAGGATTAGGTAATATTGTATTTAGTTTATGTAAAAAAATATCACACTCACAGCTCTTAAATTTTAAGATCAAAATTTGAAAATCCAACCTGAACTTAAATCCTTCAAATAGGATAAGTATAGAAATGCACTCATTTTATTTACTCGTTTTTGCACAGTATTTTGGGTATCAGCCGTAATAATAACACGTTGTTATTTCTCTCCTTCAATCATTATAATTCTTTTAGGTTTCCCTTTCCCATATGGGTTTCTGACCCCTGGGCAACTCATATGTGTGTGTGTCTCCCTGCTTTTTTTCTTTGTGTTTGTGTTATTAAAATATAAGAAAAGTAATTGTAAAGAGTTTTTTGTAGTTTTTTGGCTTCAATTGCTATATTTGTTTCCGGCAGATGACTTGAAAGATGAAATTGCAAATGCCATGAAGCACATCATGGACCGAACTTGCATCAAGTTTGTTCCCTGGGATGGACTGGAGAGAGGCTATATCAAAATCTTTCCTGGAGATGGGTAAATAAGATTTTCAGCAATAAGAGTTTGAAAATTTAGGATTGAAGATAATTTTACCGTATCTCTTGTACTACAACAAATACCAATAATGAAAAATAATTAATGAAATACAAGGGATGTTTTTAAAATGAACTAAAAAGTATAAAATAATTTTTTAACTCCTTTTAAAATGAAAAACGTGGGGATCATCCATTAGGTATTTAAATCATCTACTTCCTCTCGGCACTTGGAATGATTAAAGCTCTGGATGAAGCTACGTTACTTTGCTATCCAGGGCTTTAGGAATGGAAAGATAGGTAAAGAGAGTGGCAAGAGTAAGTAGATGATAAATATTATCAATTGCTTTGAGCCCCACATTTTTCGTTAAAACGGAGTTACAAAATATTATTTTATATACTTTTTAGTCCATTTCTAGAACGCTGTTTTTGAAAAGTTTAATTTCTTATCTCAATAATTATTTTCTGCTTTTAGTTTTGTTTGTGTAAAGCTTCAAATTAGGCCTGAATGACTTCCAAGCATTTTATTCTCCTTTCCCTTTTTAATAAACCTAAAAAAAGCAATTTTGTTTCCGAATAACTTTAGCTGCTAAAAATCATTGTTACACAGATTTTGTCTCTCGTCGATTCAGATGGAAGGCATTTTTATAACACTAATAAAATATGAAATTAAAAAAAAAACTTATTCGTGACAAACTTGACATTCTATTACCTCAAATAAGTTCCTTGGATCCATAATATAAAGACTAAACTTGCATACAGTTTTGTACTGTGTGTTACTTTTATTCTTACAGACATTCATTTTCCTAATGTTTTCAGCAACTTTTCTAAAAAGCCCTCTTAATAATGAGAGGCAAAATCTTCTTAACAACGATTTTTTTTAACAAAAAGGCCTATGGTAACTTGGTTAAACTTTTGGCTTCCTCTGGGGGCTCAGGGATAGCAAATTTATTCCAAACAAGGGGATGATATAGTGCGGGGAAACCCCCAAACCACACAAAGTGCTCCCTTTGTTTGTCTTATCCTCCCATTTTCTCCCAGTTGTGCTTTCTCCAGTGTTGCAAAACTAAACCGCCCTAAAAAGTTTACTAGGTCGTTCCTAAAAGTAAAAGAGGGGGAGTCAGGTGCCTGTAAAATCTAGTTCTTATGGAGAAGGTCGCTCAGAGATGTTTAACGTATGATGACCAATAATTAATTCT
The DNA here is from genome assembly GCA_024610705.1 of Tetragnatha versicolor. Classification (NCBI taxonomy): domain Eukaryota; kingdom Metazoa; phylum Arthropoda; class Arachnida; order Araneae; family Tetragnathidae; genus Tetragnatha; species Tetragnatha versicolor. Next base: position 7,189,420 of record JANDEH010000006.1, on the reverse strand, counting down.
TGTATTATTTCTCTTCAGGTGCTATTCGTATTGGGGAAGAACAGGGAAAATTCAGCCCGTATCGTTAGGATACGGCTGTGAGCCAATTGGAACCATCATCCACGAGTTGACGCACGCCATCGGCTTCGACCACGAACAGAACAGATCTGACCGAGATGACTACCTCGTTATTTATTGGCAAAACATCTGGCCAGGTATTTATTTCTAAAGGTTTGTTTTAGCGCAGATGTGCATCCATGTAAATGCATCTGGAAAGGGAGAGGGAGCTATGTCCTAGGTTGGAAAAAAATATATCTGAATTAATATAGGTACAAATGCACGAGGATTATCAAAAGATAATCTCATTTCATTTCAGTATGAAAGTATACAAAGAAAGGAATTTATTGTATTTTCTGAATTTTTAGTCACTTTTCCACAAACTGTTTTAATTTACAGTTTAACAAATAGGTTAAGTTGTTGTTGTCGTGTGCCACTTGGAATACCCAAGCTCCATAAGGATTCAAGGCAAAGGGGGTGCGGCTCCTGAGAAAGTGAGAATAGGTTAAGTTGAAAGAGATGAAATCACCGCGCGCAGTTTTTTCTTCTTTCTTTCTCAAAAAATACAAAAAAGAAATTTTTTCAATTACTAATAAAAAGAATTTACATGATTTTTATATTGAATCATTTTTATGAATTCTAACACACATTATTTTGTCGTGTTTTTTGAGAAAGACAGGACGTATAGTTAATAATGATTACTTTAGTCAAGTTTTAACAAACTATAGATCTAGAATTTAAACTCTTTTTTTTTTCAGATGCATTGGATCAATTCGATAAGTTGAAACCCCACGAGAATAGGCTGATCAACAAATTTGACTATGACTCGATTATGCTGTATGGAGAGAAGACTTTCTCTAAAGACGGTTGGTCCAAGACAATGAAAGCCAGAAAGAAGGGCATCAAGATTCTTGATGTTATCAAGAAGGGAAAACTCAGCGATAGTGATGTGTATCGTATTAACACTTTGTATGAATGCGATGGAAAACAATAAATAAGTTTTCTTTTCCAACTTGCTAATGTTTTCTCATTTTTATACGGCTTAATCGTCTAATAACACTTTTGAAGACTTTGAGCTTTTTGTTCGGAATGTGGTTAATTCATAAAAAACGTTGTCATTCAGTCATTTCTATATTTCTAAATTTTGCAGGAATGCGAACGCTTGACAAATTTATCATACCAAGAAGATAAGTATTCAAATGAATTTGGAGTTAAAAAAAAGCTTAGGTAAAGCTTTGGAGAGATAAAGCCCCATTGCCCCTCAAGGATTCGTTACTGGAATCAATAATTTATTTTAACACATGAAGTAGTCAGGCTTTTAAAATAGCACTACCATTTAAATACTAAACATTAAAGCATTTTATCATCATCACCTACTACTACTAAAGGCTAGTAATTTTAGTAAAAATTCATTTCCTAGTTTCAAAAACCGGGGAGAATGGGTTAATCCTAATCCTTTCACAATCAAAAACTAATCAGTTCGTCTCTTACAGAAAGCTGTTCGGAACCTTCATTTTATAACTTACTTTTTATTACCAGCATTCGAAGCCCTTCGATAGCTCGGTGTCCCTGATAGGCCTTACCTGCCAATGGCCACCAACGTCTCTCGCTAAGAACCTTTATTTTATTAGAAGAATATTATTTTTATTTGGTGTCATATTCCTATTCCGTTTAGAAATTCACAAAAAGTCTCGTAAAAATATTGTATGATTTGATAACCTGGTTACTTTAGGGGACATCCATAAATTACGTGAGGCGTTTTTTCCAAAATCTGGACCCCCTCTCCCCCCTTGGTGAGATTTAGTGAGATTTTGCTAGACCCCCCTCCCCCCCACGTGAGATTTACTTACAATTTTTTAAAAATAATTTACAGTATCTTATCTGTGTGTATTAGGGTGGGCCGAAAAAACTTTTTATTTCATTTTGAAACGCTATACCGCGGAAAACTTGCCTCTAGGGTAGAGAAGTAAAATGCAACAAAAATTTTTAAAATCGGTTAAAAATTGCAATAGCGCATTGCACCTAAAGTTTGAAAAAAAAATAGGCTATTTTCATTACTTTTCAAAAAAATGAAGTTAATTCAAATAACTTTTATAAAAAGTACTAAAGGCAAATAATAGAATAAAAATGTGGAGAAAACATATTTAGTTGAAAAAAGGTGGTATTTTACAATTAATTGGTAGTATAATAACATCTAAAAATACACGTTTTTACCAGAAATTCACATATTTCGTATGAAACAATAAAAATTATGAAAAAAAATTTTTCATTACTATACTACCTTTCTAGCTATCACTAAATAACCCCCTTAACAGTTAAAACATTTTTTACAGTTCGCTTCGCGATCGAAGCTCGCTCGTTGCACAACAAACCGCATCACTATCTCTGATCTGTCGCCGAAATAAAAACTTATTTTATATTTTGGAACGCTATACCATGGAAAACTTGCCTTTTGAGTGAGAAGTAAAATGCAATAAAAATTTTTAAAATCGGTTAAAAATTGCCTTTGTACATTTCGTCCTAAAATTTGAAAAAATATGATATTTTCGTAACTCTTAAAAAATCAACTAACTTCTATAAAAAGTATCTAAAGGCATAAATTAGAAGAAAAATGTTAAGAAAAAATATATTTAATGGAAGGAAAGATCTTATTTTACTATATAAGGTTGCACTATAAGGTTACACTTGGCATTTCGCCTTTTTTCTTCATAAATCGCATTTTTCGATTGAATTAAAAAGTTATTTTTCCTGATGGTGCATAGTTTGATTTGTAACAAAATGTAGTCCTTTACTGGTTATTAACTTCTTTTGGTAGTTTGAAAGAATCTTATGGTCCTTTGTTGGATTATTTATCAGTAGTACTATTACATAAACTGTATTTTAGTAGTACTGATAATCCAACATATGAACAGAAGATTTTAGTTTCTTTTATAACAAAATTAAATTAATTTGTCTGTATGATTCTTTATTTAGAAAAGTAAATGGTTCTAAATTTGACCTGGACACGTGTTTAAAGTGATAGAAACATCTAGATTTTTGCCAGAAAATTATTAGAAATCATTGATCCAATGATTAAACAAAATGCCTTTTTTGCTCATTCTGAAACTTGCTTTTGGGCATGATCATTAGGGTAGGCCGAAAAAAACTTTTTATTTTACAGTAGAGCCCCGATTATCCGCGGAATTGGGTGGCAAGGGCACCTCGGATAGTGAAAATCGCGGATAACCCGAAAAAAGACTAAAAATGAGGTAAAACACGAAAAAAATATTTCAGCATAAAAACTATGTTCTATTGTACAAAACACATGACATGTAAAACTTTTAAAATATGTACAGTACAGCAGAAACCTTTGTCAACATATAAAATCTCTGTAATATCATCTAAAATTTGCTCTCATCATTGAAAAAAAATTTTTCTTGGCCCTCGCGGATAATCCGCACCGCGGATCATCCGCTCGCGGATAATCGGGGTTCTACTGTATATTTTGAAACGCTATTCCGCGGAAAACTTGCCTCTAGGGTAGAGAAGTAAAATACAACAAAAATTTTTAAAATCGGTTCTATCTAGATGTTTCTATCACTTTAAACACGTGTCCAGGTCAAATTTAGAACCATTCACTTTTCTAAATAAAGAATCATACAGACAAATTAATTTGATTTTAATATAAAAGAAACTAAAATCTTCTGTTCATCTGTTGGGTTATCAGTACTAAAATACAGTTTATGTTATAGTACTGATAAATAATCCAACAGGAACATAAGATTCTTTCATACTACCAAAAGAAGTTAATAACCAGTAAAGGACTACATTTTATTACAAATCAAACTATGCACCATCAGGAAAAATAACTTTTTAATTCAATCGAAAAATGCGATTTTTGAAGAAAAAAAAGGCGAAATGCCAAGTGTAACCTTATAGTGAAACCTTTTATTGTTTCTTGGTGACAAATATAATTTTTTCTTAAATTTTGTATTAGTAAAGCACCGTTTATACGTCTCTCATTTATGCGGCTTTTACATTTATACGTCGTTTTCGCTAAGTCCCAATTAAGTCAAATAATCAAATTTGTTTTCAATGGATAACTGCAACAATTTTCAATTTTGCTTTTAATGTGTTCCGAATGTCTTAAAACTTCTAGAAAACATTTTATTTCTTAGATTTACGCGCCCAATAATTAATTATTTGCAATTAAAAATCACCTAGTTTCGGAATCACTTTGAAAAGGCAGTCATGTGACTTGAATGCCTGTGACGTAACACGTGCTGAATACTCGTTTGTTTTATTTAGATATCCATAGCGTGTAGTGTGTTTTATTATTTAGAACTAATTCTTCCTGTTTTTCTCACCCAGAATTGGCGCGAATTTTTTCTCAAAAACTCTTCAAAGAAGCCTAATTAATTTTTTTGTGTTGTTCTGATCGGAATACTGCTGTCGGCAATTTATTTTATGAATTAGGTACTGAGCCTATACTAAACAATGAGAAAAAGCAAGTATCAAGCTGTGATAAAATTCTTTTAAAAAGAAGCGATGTCACCAAATTAAAGTAATTCTAAGTTCATAAATGTGTAAAGGGACTCTTAAACTTTGTTTTGCCGGTGCAAAAATTTGCGTCGAAGATTTAACTTGGGTGTGAGAGCGTTCATTAAGAACATAGACTTTAGAAGAAGAATAGACGGAGTATTTGGCCAAGGTCACGGCATCAGCATCATTTTATCTGCAGCAGCAATCACCCTCTACACGTGCTCGGTTGTTTTGGTTTTCGTTTGTGTTGTTATAAAATCGCCAGCGTACGCTCTCACTTGATAATCTTGCAACATATATATTTTTCTATTTTAAAGGTATTATAAAGCATTTAGAACAAAGTGTTAATTTTTTCTAAAAGCTTAACATCGCTTCAACTTTAAATAACTTCATTAACTTTTAATATAAAAATGTTAACTAACTTTGGTTAGAAGTTACTAAACTGTGTGTCAACGCGGGAATTAACACTATTAATTAAAAAATTACATTTTATTGGTAGATATAGATTCCCTAATAGCACTCTTGATCTTTTACTATTAAAATTACATGAATTCTGGTTTATTAAGAGCTAGTATATTGTAAATAATTATTATAAGTACTTATATTTTATTTTAAAACAAAAAAAAGTAGTGATGATTTTACATGAATAAAATATCTATATTTTCAAATTTTTTCGGGTGTGTCTTTAAATACACAAGTATATACTACATATAAAGCTTTTATATAAGTAACGTAACACAGCTCTTAAAAAATAAAAATAAAGGTTCTGGACTAGAGTAGGTATATAGAGCTGTGAAAGAACCAATTCCATAAACTAGTATAATATTACATATGAACTAGTCGCTTTTAATTTAGTAACATTACCCAGAGTATAAATTCTTTATATTAATTAAACAGAAACTAAAATAAAACTTTCATAGCAATTCTAAACCATGTAAACATGAAGTTGCATTATACAATATCTGACATAAATCCTAAGCTCTACTTTCTTTAGTGAAACGAATACAATTTTTACTCACACACAATAACAATAAATTAATTGAGTACTTTAACGCATTTTTGAAATATCATTATTAATTTGAATCATTACTGTTCTATTTAATCACTTTTTATAACTGAAATGTCAACAAAAGAATTTTTTGTATCACATTGTTGAAATCCGAAACAAGTCGCAATTGGTAAATTTTTCTAAAAATAAACAGTAAATCTAAAACCAACAATTGTTTTTCACATTTAAGAATAGCAACTAGGATAATTCAGTTTCTTCTCCATAATGAAAAATAAATATTTTCCACAATAAAGCAGTTAGACTGTTCTGAAAAAACTTCCCATGACGATTAAAACAGTTTTATCCCTAATAAAATCCTTCAAAATGTATTTCAGTTGAACGGAAAGGATTAAAGAAGACTTACATGTGAAAAGAAAATCCTTGTCCAGCTTTATTTCGCAATTATAAGCCCCCCAGTAGTATAACCATCGCGATTCCCTCCACACGCCTATGGAGGAAGTGCGATAATATTCCCTGCTCCACGTGCTTTTTCGAGTTGAGATGTTGATTACTCGAGGTTTCAAAACAAACCAGCTTATCGCTATTAGGATTCTTATCGCTATGCTCCGTCTTTCTTTCTTCCAAGGTCTATGATTAAGAACCATGAGGAAAAAGTTTAAAAAGAGCGACCATGCCGGAAATCATCGAAAAGTCCCCCCTATGATTTTAGAAGATTGATGAAAGAAGGTGGGGAACATTTCTAATTGTCTAATCTAGGGGTATCAAAGGAACACGCAAATTATTTTTTGCATGAGGAATTGCACTTGAAAACACTGCTCAAGATGGATGCCACCAATCCTAACTGCGGCACAAAAACGCATTGACATGACGACTTAAATGCGATTTTTAACGCGATTTTCATAAAATAAAAGCTATTTTATGCGTCTACAGGCAAACATGGACATAACTTTGAACTTTTAAGAAAAACAATAATCAATTCAATGGATACTGGTTAGTTTTTCAGCACAAAAAAAGTCCTATCGGCTGGCAAAGTCATGGCGTAATAACTCTATGATTTCAGGAAAATTCTGTCAATGAATTATAGGGGGAAGGCTATGAATATAATTGGAGAATACTTAACTAAACGGTTGCTAAGATTTTTCGAGAAAAAATACCTATTTAGCAATTTTGGGATTTGGATTAAAAATTTTAAAAACAACCATCCTGTTACCCAGATTTGGAATCTTCAATCTTCTATCTCTCCCACAAAATAACAATTTTTCTAAAAGGAAGCAGTGTTGAAAAATAAACAGTTCTATAAACCATAAGTTATCATTTTCATGGTCAGTCCGAAAACCTTTTTATCTACCCTCGTATTAATATCATTAGATATGGTTGTAAGGCATGAGAGCTGTGGATTAATATGGCGATCTGGACGAATGTAAGTTTCATGTAATATTTTAATTAATAACACAGTCAAAATTATATTTGAATTAAAAATTTTATATCATCCACAAGAATCTGGATAAAATTAGAAAATATAGCTAGAACAAACATTCTTAGCCCCAAAAAAGGTTAAAACACTAAACACTATATACTGTACATAACATTTAAAAAAATTTATGAGTATACTTATATAATTTGCTTATAAGGGTATTTTTCAAGGTATAGTATAATAAAAAGTATAATAATTTAAGTTTTGTTAAATACGACTTAAAACACACAAGTTCTATAAAGTTGTTTAAAAATATATGAAATATGCCACTATAGTAAGTTTATCCACAGTTCTTGCTAAATGCTATTAGATATAAATAACATTTTCTGGAACTATCTTTGTTCCTTCATCTAGAATTCATTTGCAAGAAGTTTAGAAAATTCTAAAACAAATATTAAGAATACTTTATTTTGGGATAAAAATATTTTACCTTTGATTTCCCCAGAAAAAAGTCTTTATTAGCAGTGAAGAACTGTGGACATAATTTCGGAAATTTGTGGCAAATGATCCGTTTTAATTTTTTGAAATAAATCTTCCACCTCTTGTTAGAATTAAGAATTCCTTTTAAATAAAAATAAAAAGCAAAGCAGAAAGTCTCACACTTACTATATAAACAAAGCCATGTGTCTGAGCGAGTCGGCACACGGCACGTCATATGGCAACAGCCAATCATGGTGCGCTTCTGATTGCATCACTTTTCGCTCATTTTTAATTGTTAATAATAAAAGAACTAATTATTTTTGAGATTTAATTATGTGATATTCGGATTCAGAAGACTAAATTTAACTAAGAACGAACTAAATAAAGAAAATTTAAGAGATGCTGCAGTTATCCATTATACGTCTTTTCATTTATACGCCGTTTTACGTCGGTCCCTTGAAAGTCGTATAAACGGTGCTTTACTTAATTAAAAAAATAAGATCTTTCTTTCCATTAAATATATTTTTCTTAACATTTTCCTTCTAATTTATGCCTTTAAATACTTTTTATAGAAGTTATATGATTTTTTAAGAGTTACGAAAAGAGCATATTTTTTCAAATTTTAGGACGAATTGTACAAAGGCAATTTTTAACCGATTTTAAAATTTTTGTTGCATTTTACTTCTCTACTCAAGAGGCAAGTTTTCCGGGGTATAGCGTTTCAAAATAAAAAATAAGTTTTTATTTCGGCGAGAGATAGTGATGCGGTTTGTTGTGCAACGAGCGAGAACTGTTAAGGGGGTTATTTAGTGATAGCTAGAAAGGTAAGTATAGTAATGAAAAAAAATTTTTTCATAATTTTTTTTGTTTCATACGAAATATGTAAATTTCTAGTACAAACGTGTATTTTTAGATGCTATTATACTACCAATTAATTGTAAAATACCACCTTTTTTCAACTAAATAATGTTTTCTCCACATTTTTATTCTATTATATGCCTTTAGATACCTTTTATAAAAGTTATTTGATTTAACTTGATTTTTTTGAAAAGTTATGAAAATAGCCTATTTTTTTTAAACTTTAGGTGCAATGCGCTATTGCAATTTTTAACCGATTTTGAAAATTTTTGTTGCATTTTACTTCTCTACCCCAGAGGCAAGTTTTCCGCGGTATAGAGTTTCAAAATAAAATAAAAAGTTTTTTTCGGCCCACCCTAGTGTGTATTCCTTTCTCATACTAAAAAAAAAGAAAATCCTATGATTTCTAACTTAAAAGGTTGACGTTAGATTTTAATCGACCCCCCTCCCCCCTTAGTGAGATTTGGTGAGATTTTTCGAAACCCCTCCCCCCCTTTTTGACCTCACGTAATTTATGGATGTCCCCTTATGGTATAAATAAGCAAAATGTTAATCTCAAAATGAGTTTTAGTATGAGAGGAATTTCTCGGAAAGTGGCACACATGCTTTCAATAACTGATGAATAAAAATAACTGAGTAGTTTTCTCTTCCTGTTTTGTGACGGTAAACTCTTTAAAACTCAAATCCCATCATTCAGTTTTTAAACAATGAAGACAGAAACGCCAGCTGATCATGAACTCAAATGATTGATGGTTTGAAAATGAATACTGTCTACCTACAGCTATGAAGCTTCACATCTATAAGATACAAATAATACAGAACAAGAACTTATTTACTGAAAAAAGGGGTTCCAGGATTTTAGAAAGAAAAATTGGTACTAAGCATAAATGTATACTTACTGTTAGAATTTTTTCGATTAAAATCTATAAATTCATTTTCGATTGAATCTATAAAAGGATCTAATCAAATAACTTTCAAAAAAATAAACAGAGTAGGTAGATTCTTTATTTTTCGAACAGTGCGTATGAATATGGTCGAAATACAGTGTTCTGACTTCTGACTCTGAGGTTGTTGGAGAAGGAAAAAATACGGTTTGTGTGATGGCAAATAACACTGTTCTACAAATTTGACCTTCAAAATTTTTTCCTTGATGAAAATAGTCAATTCTTATAGATTTTGGGTCGCTGAATACGAAAATCACCATTAAAATTCTCAATTGACTCAGGATTTTCGGGGAACAGCCCCTCCCCCTTTTTACGTTTTTCGACGACCTTATAACTTTAAACTCGATTTTCAGGGTCAAAAAGCATTATTTTAGTCTTCAAATTGCTCCCCAGTTAACAAGAAATGTTCAAATTAATAAAATATTATAAATTTATAACAAATGGATAGGGTTAAGGGGCAATTACCCCCCTAAAAATACAAAAAAATAGCTAAAAATTAAAGAGGTTTCTATACGCTATTTTTTTTCCTCTTATTTTTTTAGCAAATCCCGTTTGAAGGGTCCTAACCCTTCCCCAAGGACCCAAATTTGATGACAATATGCAGCAATAATTTTTACTAAAAGCGGTTGAGGTGTTAGCCTCCCAGAAGTCCCCGCGGAAGAGTTCGGAAGACTTCCAGAATCGCGAAGGCACTCGCGAGTTCAGAAATTAATATCGATGATTTTGAAAAGATTACAAATGACGTTTTTCTTATAGTATTTTGGGTGTATCCTAAATAGAAACTCTTCAGTTCTTTAAAAACTGACCGGTTTTCGGGAGTGAGGATTCCATGTTTCAAGATGTTAATAGATGCACGGCTGTGGATAACAATTAGGGGGGCATCCCCTTAAAAACTGAGGGTGATAGAGGAAAATGGGTGTCATATTTGAATTCAGCGGATCATTTTACACAAGAATCAGCTGAAATTCAGTAAGTGGCTTCAATTTTTTTTTGTACAGCACATTTAAACTCTTAAGTGCGGCATTGAACCCTTCCGTGGGTGCTCTGGGGGTGCTCTCACCTCAACTGCTTTTGGCAAAAATCATTGCTGCATATTGCCATCAAATTTGGGTTCTTGGGGAAGGGTTAGGACCCTTCAAACGGGAATTGCGTATAAAATAAGAGGGAAAAATAGCGTATAAAAACCTCTATAATTTTTAGTTAATTTTTTGCATTCTTAGGGGGTTAACTACCCCTTAAACCTATCCATTTGTTATAAATTTATCATATTTTATTAATTTGAACATTTCTTTTCCCCTGGGGGCAATTTGAAGATTAAAGCAATGCTTTTTGACCCTGAAAATCGAGTTCAAAGTTATAAAGTCGTTAAAAAAAGTGAAAAGGGGGAGGGGCTGTTCCCCGAAAATCCTGAGTCAATTGAGAATTTTAATGGTGACTTTCGTATTCAGCAACCCAAAATCTATAAGAAATGACTATTTTCATCAAGGAAATTTTTTCAGTGTAGAACAGTGTAATCAGCACCGGTGTTGTTTTTTCCCCAAAAGGGAATACACAAGAAAAAAATCTTTAGATTGTTCAAAAATTATGTGAAGGCTTTTAATCAAAAACCTATTCAAATCAAATAAAAAATAACAAGCAATACTCTCATTAAAGAGAAAATGAGACAAAGTTTTCAAGTTTTTTTAAGATTGAAAAAACTGAAAAACTTTCAAAATTTTGAAAATTAATTACACTTATAACTTAAACTTACTAACAGACTTAAACTAATTATAAAAAAAGACAAATTAGTTTGGTTAATCATAGTGGACATTTAAATTGAAATCATGGTGTTAAGAGTTAAGAGATGACTAGTTAAGAGATGATCCAACCATAGTCAATCAATTGTAATCTCAAAAATAATAATTAAATTAAAATAGTATTATTATTAAATTATAAAACCCCTTGTTAAGTTTTTAAGTTCGTAAAATCAAGAGGGAAAATATCCTGCAACTGTTTTGTACCTAAATGATTAATTTCTAAAATTCGTATCAAGTATTATTAATACTTTAATTCCGCTGGTTTTAATATTGACTTCTTCTACTTCTTGAATTCTTAGTTTAAAAGAAATAAATAACTTCCCTGGCAGATATTTCAGATACATATTAGAACAGTGTTTCCCAACGTGGGGCGTACGCCCCACCAGGGTGTAATAGGATTTTCTAGGGGGCAATTTGAAAATTTTCAACCAAATTTCCCCCCTGGTGGGGCATGAACAACCAGGTTTTATTTACTTTCCAAGAAGTATTTTAGAAAAAAAAGATCTGGAAGGGGCGTGTTATAAGATTGGTTCTGAATGGGCCCTGCCCCCCTCGAAATTCGGACAAGTGTCTAAAAACCAAGTCGAAACCCTGTTTTTAGAGTCAAATTTACAAAACTTCTCTGGTGGATGCCCCCAGAACCCTTTTTGTTTTTAGAACGCTTATATTAGCAATATTTTTACATTAAATTCATCCAAATGCAAATCTTACTTAAAGATTTATATCCAAAATTCTAACTAGGGGTACCAAACTAGTTAAAAACTTGTTTTCCAGAGTTAAATTTCCAAAAATTTGCAGGGGGAGGACCCACAGACCCCCCTTGGTTAGTTAGAATTAAATTACTTATAATTTGTTTTATATTAAGTCCTTAAGCAAATTCAATTCTTCAATTCAAATTCAAAAATGCAAATTCTACCTTAAAATGTTCTGAAAAACTTCATTGGACTAGGGGGAAGGCTGAGAAATAACTTCTGGCCCCTCCCAAAATATATTTTTTTATATGCCACTGAGACCTGGGGGGGGCATGGCAAGTTAAGAAAGGCTTTGGTGGGGCATAGACCGAAAAAGGTTGGGAAACACTGTATTAGACAGACAGTTGTATCAAGTTAGTATTTTTTAAGAAAGGCGGGGTTTCACTTTCACGTCAAATGAAACATCTTCTCCCGACTAGAAAAAACACCATTATTTCAAACTGTATAATTTTGTGATCTCTTGTGTCATAGTGACAACCAGATGTTTTCCTTGAAAGCTCTAAGCCCATATTTAACTCCGATGCTTCCTAACAATATTTCATCCCGTTTCAACTTCTCAAAATATCATGAGTTTGATTGCCCAAACCTTAATATTTTTAACAGTGATAGCTGAAGCATGTAAGTTATTACTATTTATAATTTTTATTTGTATTAAAGGAAACAAAATTTCTTTTATTTAAAAAATATTAATTACTTAATAGGAAAGTTTCATGTTCTTCTAAATGTGTGTAATAGGGTAGTTTTGCTCTCTTGATACTGCTTTTTCAGAATTGATCTAGGGGCATTTTACAATATTTGTCAAATGCATCACTTTGTGTTAGTAGTCCACTAAATCTACTAAAAAAGGTGGTAAAACCATGAAAAAAAAATTGCAACAGAAGGTTTTCACCGTTTTTTTTCACTTGGAAATAACCTCAGAAATAGCATAATAAAGAAAATCTGATAAATTTGGTTCACAGTAAATTAATTACTTTAATTTTTAAAATTTGTTTGTCCAACAAAAATTTACACAAATATAAGTGATATTTAAGACGTAGGATTTATGTCTATAGGCTATTTTCAGCGCTGAATACAAATTTTCTATTTAATTGTAAAAAAGCTAAAGTATTAAAATTTAGTTAATTTGAAAAATTAAAACATTGCTCATAAAAACATAAAATGACTGCAAACGAAGTACAAGTAATTCCAACAGTTTCCCCCTTAGAAGTGACTATAAACAATGATATAACAAATTAGATAAAAATTGGGCAGCAAAAGTATTTTCAATATTTTGCCTCAAAAATCAACTCTATTTGAAATTCCTATTAAAATGTTTGAGGTAATTTTCAAGATTATTTTTCCTTTATAATCATTTTATGTTTTTGTGAGCAGTGCTTTAATACTTTCGATTATCTATTTTTTTAAATTAACTTTTTCATTGGTATTTTAATAGACAATATGCATGATTTTCAAATTCATTTTAAAAAGAAAGAGCATGAAAAATTACGTTGAAAAATGCTAATTAAACTGCAATTCGATCAAATAAATGCGATTTAAAACGCATTTAAAGTTGCTCTGACGTCACTATCAACAAAAACTTCAGTGCTTGACGATTCTGACTTGTGACGTCATACTTCAAGTTCAAATTACGCGCGAAAGGCATCCATTGAAAAGCAATGGTGTTTGCATTTATGTTGGGTTTTTTTGGTAGCCTGTAGTTTCTTATTTCGGCAGCTATGGACGGCCCTAAACAAGTAAAAAAGTACTATAAAGGATGTTTAGTACCTATGTGCAAAAATACAAGTGTTAGAACACCGGATGAATTGTTTTTCTCAGTACCAAAAAATGAAAGAATTCGTCATAAAAAAGTGTAAATTTATGCTTAGATCCTAGAGACACAAAGAAACAAACAAAAACGTGATGCCAGCTGCATAAAATGTAATAATTCATAGCAAAAGAAAACTAGAATTTTTGTGATACTAGTACATTGACATTGCTATAAATGGAATGCTTGATTATCATCAGTTTAAATTAATAAACGAAAGAATTTAATGAAGTCAAATAAATTATTTACTGTTGCAACAGTTCAAAAATTCAAAGATTTTTTGGTTTTTAAATGTGTTTTACATTTTTATTTTACTAGTGATATTTTAAATATTTTATACTGACTATAATTAAACTTAATATTGTGAGAAAAAACCTACAAGACATTCATTATTTATTTACAAAATTTCCAAAGTTAGTCCAAATGCTAAGAAACTAAAGTTACACTACCTATCTTTAGAACAGGTTTAAAGTTGAGGTGTTGATTTTGTAAGTGTCGTTTTGTGGAAAGTAAATATTAGAAAGGAGAAAAGAGTATTGCGAAAAAACGGTCAAGAAAGTAATTGACAACAAACGTAGGTTTTTTGGATTTGAACTTTAGGTATTTTTGTTATCGCCAAAGTTTGGAATTATCAAGTAACAGGTCTCTCTGTCGGTTCTTAGTTGAATTAGGAAACTTTTGAATAGTTCGAAGTACAGAAATCAAGCAGTTGGAAGTATAAGTCTAGAATGTGGGAGATTTCCCCGGTTCCTCCGGACATTAATATGCAAGAAAATACGGATTCATGTTTCTGGAGCAGGGAACTCACCTGTAAGGAACAGATAGAATTCGGTCATTTAAATGGATCTCAGAAGTTTGTAGTTGTTTACACTCCCTCTAATGAAAAGGAAAGGATCCCTAAAAACAATCCAAAGCTGATCAAAGAAAGCTTCATGATGAAGGTCAACTCCATAAAGAACGTTCAAGACCTTATACATACCAACAACGGCAAAATAATGGCAATTACGGCAAGTAAAAATACGGCTATAGAGTTGGCGTCTATCAAAGCAATAATTGGGAAACAAGTGGGGACTGCTTTACAGCTTGAAAGTAACTCTACGAGATTCCTTCTCAACAATATATCAATTACAACTACCCTTGAAGAGCTGAAAGAAGAAATTGAGTTTGAGAATGATCTAAAGGTACACAGTTTCCGACGGTTTGTGAGAAAAATCAATGGTGAGCAAATTCCAAGCGAATCAGTTCTGGTAACGGTTTTCGGTAGATTTCTACCAGAATCAATTAAACTCTGGATGACCACAAGAAAAATAAAAATGTTTGTAGACAGGCCCAGGCAATGTCAAAACTGTTGGGAGTACAGTCATCCCACCAAATACTGCAGGAATGAAAAAAGATGCAAAAGGTGTGGTAAAAACCATACCCATATAGAGTGTAAAGCAGAGTTAGATTGCGGCCTCTGTAATAATAGTCATGTGGCTTCCAGTGACGAGTGTATCTTCTATAAAAGAGAAGCAGAGTTACTTGAATTCAAAGCCCTAAACGGTCTATCCTATGGGGAAGCGAGGAGAAGATTCACGGAAAAATCCACGGTCAAGTCCTACGCTAAAATAACAGCACAGAACGTAAATCAAAGGAACGATGTAGTAGTCCAAAAAATTATAAATGATAACAACATGGAATTAAAGAATCTGCTAGTGGAAATAGTGAAAAAACAAGAAGAAAGAGCGAATAACCAAGAAGAGCGTATGAACAAAGTATTAGAAATGATCACCTCTCAAATGTCTCTGCTAACTAAAGTAGTGATGGATCTAAAGTATCAATCGACTGGAAATACAAGCCAAGAGAAAGAGTCGCCAAAAAGGAGAAGACAGAAAAAAAACGACTCCAGTATTGTTTCAAAACCAAGTAATTCAAATGTAACAAAGGATGAAATAGAAAAGCATATGATTACTTTAAGTAACCTGGCGTGCAGGCCATTAGGACATGGAAGTGATCAGCCACCTCCGGTGTCGTAAGTTCTAGAGGCCAGGACTGCACCATAGGGAAAAGTTCTTCTTTTTAAAGTATCTTTTTATACATTATATATTCTTTATGGATTTTAACATTATCCAGTGGAATTGCAGGAGTATTAGCAACAAAACGCACTGGTTGCAGTCCAAACCTTTTTCTTTAGCTTCAATTTTAATGTTTCAAGAAACTTTCCTGAATGTGAAGTCTACTTTAAATATAAACAAAAAGATCGTGTACAGGTTAGATAGAGCAGATTCTCTCGGCGGTGGATTAGTGTCTTCAGTGACTAAAAGAATCTCATCTCAGATAATCGATTTGAACCTCCCTTTAAGCCAAAACGAAGCCCAAGGAATACAAGTGTTCAACAAAAGATCCACTCTTTCTATTATAAATATTTATTCTCCACGAGGAAAATTTACCAAAGAATGGTTAGATGCTATAATAAACTCGGTGGAACCTCCTTTCTTAATTGTGGGGGACTTTAATGTACATCACCAAAACTGGGGTGCTGCGAGAAACTCGGCGAATGCCGAAATTCTGGTGGAATGGATCGAGAAAAACAATATTTTCATTCTCAACACAAGAGTACCCACTCATTTTTCAAACACCTCTTCTTCTTTGATTGATCTGACTCTCTGTTCTCCGGATTGCGTTTCAGACATTTCATGGGATGTTTCGGGAGACAGATTCGATTCTGATCATGCTCCAATAATAATAAATTACAAGCCTTGGAATATTGGGTCCTCTAACGTCATCCGTTACAGATACCATTGGGGATATATTAAAGAAGAACTAAACGAAGAATTGGATCAATTGGAGGAAGCCACTTATGAGGATTTTGTTGGAATATGTCAAGAAAGTCTCACTAACAATAAAACAAAACAGTTAATTAAAGGAAACACGTACCCAGCCTGGTGGAATTCAGAATGCAGCTACTTACTCGGACAAAAGAGAAGATTTTTGAGATACCACAAAAAACATGTTCTTGCTGAGTGGTGGGTAGCCTACAAGAGATTTTCTGCGAAATTAACTAAGGCCATTAAAAAAGCAAAGAGGATTTTTTGGGAAAAGACATGCGAGGAGACTGCCAAATCGGGAAAAAATTTTAAAACAATTAAATCACTCAACAACCGGCAGCAAAACAACGAAAGCAGTTATTCTATTCTAACGGATGACAGCAAGAACAAGACACCCAATCCTGTGGAACAAGCAAAAATCTTTGAGAAAGCCTATGCATCCTCTGAAACTTTGGAAAAAATCCCATTCGACTTCAGCTCAGATAAGAAATCTTCAGGGTCGGAATTTTTTGATTCTGAGTTCACGGCCGAAGAATTTCAAACGGCAATTAAACATATGAAAACAAAAACTCCAGGAGAGATGGTCTAACAGTGAAAATCATTCAACAACTTTCTGAAGCCAACAAAGGGAAATTTTTAGATATCATAAACAATCTCTGGAATACAGGAACGATTCCAGAATCTTGGAAAGTATCAACAATCATCCCTATCCTGAAACCAGGAAAATCCGCCGAAAAGAAAGAATCCTACCGTCCAATCTCTCTAACTTCAGTTATGTGCAAAATAGTAGAAAAAATGATTTTAAAAAGATTTGTAGATTTCGCTCTGATCAACAAAATATTCCACAATCATCATTTTGGATTTTTACCATTCAAAGATTGTCAGCTTGCCTTGAAAGTAATGTATGAAGATATAAACAGAATGAGAACATCGGGAGAGTTTGTATTGTTGGTGGCGGTTGACATTAACGCCGCGTATGATTCAGTATGGCAAGATGGGATGGTGTTAAAATGTCTTGAGGCCGGTTTACCGGGGAAGCTATGCAAATGGATTTACGAGCTAATTTCTCTTAGGGGCCGTTCAAATATTACGTAAGCACTTTTTCGGTCATTTTTAACCCCCCCTCCCCCCTTGTCAGCAAAGATAAGCAAACCTCAACCCCCCCCCCACCTTAATTACGTAAGAAACTGCCGGACCCCCCCCCCGAAATTTCGATATCCCTTTCAGTAAGTACTGTTTTTTTCTCCTTAAAAAATTAGGTGACTTATACAAGGAGCTGTCATTTTTGGGTGCAACCATAAAAAATGAGTCGAAACTTTACTTTTCGGGGTTAAAATTTCAAATTGTTTGGGGGGTCTATCCCCAGAAAAAAGTGCTTACGTCAGATTGCCTAATTCAATTTTTTGTAAAATTTATTTTTGGTTGAGTTTTGAAATTATTTATGCAAGAAACAAGATATTTTGGAAAATGCAGCATCTTACGTAAGCATCACTCATATCCCCCCTCCCCCCTTGTCAGGAAAAATAAGCAAAGAGCAAACCCCCTCCCCCCCTAAGGTGCTTACGTAATATTTGAACGGCCCCTTAGAAAAATTAAGGTAAAATGGCGCAACACTATCTCACAAGGAACTACCATCACCAAAGGAATCCCTCAGGGAAGTGTCTTAGGGGCCATTCATTAATTACGTAAGGATGATTTTGGCAATTTTTGACCCCCCCTCCCCCCATGTAAGGGTACGTAAGATTTTTCAAACCCCTCCCCCCCTATTCTTACGTAAGATTCCATTATGTTTTTCAAAATAATAAAATGTTAGAAAACTCTCCGTTTGACGTAAATCAAAGATTTTTATTTTTCAACAGATAAGTAATATTCTTGCTGTCAACTACATATTACTATTATATTATAATCTCTTGATTAGAATAATTGGAATTTGTTTATATTAACTAGGAAAATCTTACGTAAGAATTGGTTTGACCCCCCCACCCCCCAAGTAAGGGTATGTAGAGATTTTTCCAACCCCCCCTCCCCCTCGGGACCCTTACGTAATTAATGAATGGCCCCTTATCACCCATACTTTTCACCATTTATATGATGGACTTATTTGAAGCAATAGGAGAGGATGTTAATTGTATATGCTACGCGGATGACATATTTATATATGCAAATGGAGAATCCTTCCAAGGTACGTTGGCCAAGTTGCAAGCTGCTTTGGTCCGTCTTCAGAGATGGTGTGAAAATAATAAGCTCAAGGTATTACCTAGTAAATGTTCGGTCATCAATTTTTCTAGGAGAAAATCTCCTCAAGACTTCTCTCTGATTTTAAATTCTTCAAAGATTCCTTTGGTCAAACACATAAAACTCCTGGGTATCTATTTTTCATATAATTTGACGTTCGACCATCACTTCAATTACATCAAACGGAAAACCTTTAAAAAAATCAATGGCATTAAAGCAGTCGCTTCACACAAATGGGGTGCCCGCACAACGGATCTCATAAAAATAGTCAACTCGGTCGTTCGTAGCTGTTTGGAATATGGAAGCATTATTACTACAGATGCCTGTCAATCTTCTCGCGAAAAATTGGAGCCCATTTATAACGAAGCCCTGAGAGTCGCCATGGGATTACAAAAATGGACCCCCATTCCTTTATTGAGACAGATTTCCGGTCAAACGTCAATTTTAATTCGTCAGGATCTATTAACTGCAAGATATTTTATAAAACATTCCGCGTTGAGATTTACTTCCCCATTATACAATAGGATAACTGAAAGGATTAAGACTCGAGAGGAACGTCCGAAGGGTATGAAAAATATGTACGAAACCTGCCAATTCTTAAATTCCTCACAAGTTGATCTTCAAGATATCATTCAATTTACTCCTCCGGCCCTTACCCCAATCAAAAATGTTTTCTTTCACATATCAGACCTACCATTCCAAAAAACGAATATCCCAGAAAAAATAGTTTTCCTTTTTGAAGAATTTATTGCACCTTATAGACGGGACTACTTTGTAATAGCAACTGATGCTTCCAAGACGGAGTCGTATTCTTCAGCTGCAGGAATAGACTTCAAAAGAAATGAGAGGTTTTTAAAAGAACTACCTAAAGTAAATTCAATTTTCACCGCCGAGGCAATCGCTCTGTTTCTAGCGATCAAGAATTTCGTCAAAGAGAAGGATCAGGATCGGTATGTAACAATAAAAATTAACCATGAGCCAAGAAGGCACTTCTAAGCCAGTCTCTTATATGGAACCCGGTCATTGACACTGTATCCAGGGGTCCCTGGGCCATGTGGTTGCCATATCTCACATTTTTTAGTTAGACGATAGAAATTCCAATGCCAGATGCCAGATGTACCAGTGTAAACAGTAGCGGATTTCTAAATAGGCTAGCTAGGCTATAGCCTACGGCGGCAAATTTTAGTAGGCGGCAAATTTTTGACGGCAGAATTTTTTTTTCTGGATAAAAAAAGGAGAGGAGAAATGAAGCACTGAACATAAGCTCAGACGAGAACGTCCCTTCAAAAAAGCAATTCTGTGGTTTACAAGAAACTTTTCTCTTTGTTACCCAAAGGGTCTCAAAATGAGCTAAAACAGTACTTTAATAGACAATTTAAAAAAAAGGTTTGGGGGAGAACCCCCCACACTCCCCTCTTAAATTTTGATTCTGTTATACAGTGTTTTCCCCTGGAAAATTATGCTGCCTACCAGAAGTTTTTCCCTTTTGGTGTTCTCTCCTCTCCATAGTTTTAAAAGTAGATAAACACAAGTTTGGGGGAATTTCCAAAAATATTTTCTGGGAGAGGACCTCTGGCCCCCGTTGGACGTTTATTAAAACTTTTTCCCCCAGAAAATTCTCTGGTTTTCAAGGGACTGTAAGGGCAGGGCCGTATTCAAGGGAGGTTGGGGGTTCAAACCCCCCCCCCCCCGAAATTTTGACATCAATTTTTTACTTACTGTTTTTCCTTAAAAATCAGCCTTAAAATGCACAAAACCCCTACTTTTAAGGTTCAAAATTCAAAATTTTTTTGGGGGAGAACCCCCAACCCCCCTTGAAATTTTTTAATCTATTATAACTGTCGTTTCTTGAAAATATTGTGACTTACAAGGAGTGGTCCCCTTCGAGTTAGTCTAAAAATGAGTGAAATCATAAAGGGGCCGTGAGTTAGGAGTTCTACTCATCACACTAGCGGATCCAGGGGGGCTAGGGAACTTTAGCCCCTCTACCCAAAAGTAATAATAACTAACTAAGAGAAGGAGGGGAAGTGGGAACTCAGGGTGGGAACTCAATAAAAAAAGGAAAAAGCGACTCTAAAACGAGTTAAAATCCTGATTTTTAGGGTCAAATTTCCAGAAATATTCTGGGGGAGGACCCCCAAACCCCCCTTTGGAATTTCGTACCTTATTATTTACCACTTTTCTATAAAAAGTTCATTGAAATGCAAAAATCCTACAAAAATGTTAATTAAATTCTTGAAAATGTATGTCTGAAATCCGGATTAGGTGTACCAAAATGAGTTGAAAAACTGCTTTTTATTACTTAAATTTCCAAAAATTTTCTGGGGGAGGACCCACAGACCCCCTTCTATGGTATTAGAAGACGATTTTGATATTGAAAATCTTTAGCCCCCCGATACAAAATCCTGGGTCCGCCGCTGTCTTCTTACCTAGGTCACCAACAAAATCGAAATAAAGTTGCAAGAAAATTTCCAACCCCCTCCCCCGAAAAAAAGTCTAGTTACGGCCCTGTGTAAGGGTCTCAAAATGAGCTGAAATACTTCATTAAGAAGCAAGTTTTCAAAAATTTTTTTGGGGGACCCCAGACCCCCCATTTTTACTTCGAGCTTACATTGTAAAATTTTCGTGTAAAAACATTACTTTTAAGTGATCTAACACTTCAGGTATACACTCGGGACCTTAAGAAGATGTTCAGACGTTCAGTTAGACCTCACCCCTCCCCAAAAATAATAAGAAACCAAAAGTCAAGTCACGGCGTGTACCAAACCCACTTAAAATCTATGACCCCCCAACCAAAAACTGAAATGACACCCCTGGTTAGTTTTGTAAGATGTATAGCGTATAGGCGGCAAATTTTGGTTCAGCCTATAGGCGGCACATTTGGAAATCCGCCACTGAGTGTAAAAAGCACACTCCTAGCCCCGAGTCTGTGGAATAAAGACGTGTCTCTCCCCAGCTCTGCGTCTGTCTTGTCTTTTTTAATTCCATATCTTCCCATGAAATCTGTCTAAAATATTTTACGATGATGTGAAAGAGAAGCAAAATGAACTCTGGAGGTCGCACGGATGCGACAAGTCGACAGGATTGACCAGTGGCGAGTGAAACTCTAATGGACAATTAGAATCATTGCCGAAATACAGTGGGTGAAAATGGCGGAGTTTGGGAAGCAGCGTCGGCCATAAATCGCCCCGCACCCGCGCTCGCGCCCCGACCCCGAGACCCCGACGAGGAGGGAAGCGCCGCGCCGCCCGTGCCTGCCCGGGCCCGATGAGCGATAGCAGAGGAGGGAGAAGTATGCAGTGGAGGAAAAGGACTTTTTCTTAAGAGGTTGGATCGTTGTTTTTGAATCGTGTGCGATTTTAAGTAGTTTGAAGCATGGAAAACCTGAAAAAACAGAGAGCGGTATTCCGGAGCCAAGCAACAAAACTGGTAAACAAGGAAGTGGACTGGAACAACATTCTTAAATTGAGGGTCAGAAAAGAACAGTTGAAGGAAAAATTGGAGAGTTTAAAAGAAGTAGATATTGAGTACCTTAAGGCCATCACACACGTTACATTTTGGACGTACGCCTCGTAAGGGTCCGTATACTAAGTAATTCCAGTATTTCTCCATAGAAACCTATGTTAACATTATCTTTATCTCCCATCAGGAGCCGTGACCCCGCGTGACCCCGGTTTCAGAGGGTCGTCAATGCATTCGCGCTTATCTGGACTTGACATTTACGACCTTTTTATGGCCTTTTCCCTCGATTTCTCAGTGTGGGGAAGGGTTTCGGGGGGTTCTGGTTGAAGGAGCGGGGGTGAAAAGGGGAAGAAGAAAACATCTCGTACATTGTGCGATCATACCGCGATAGCTTTTGCCTAATTATTAAAAATTTAATTGGTTTTATATCTTTTAAGTACTGAAAATAAATTCAAGAGTGTCTACTTAAAATAATTTCATTTTATTTATACATCCATCTTATTTTTGTTTTAAATAGTAATTAATTATTTAAGCAAAAGTGTTAATTACTTTGTCGCGTTCAATAAAACTGAGGGGAAAATGCGAACAAAAATATCTTAATTAAACTGCATTTTCCTTGTTTTAAAGGCGACAGAAGATGATCAATGATTAAAAAGAAAAGAATTTATTTATTTTAGAAACAATAAGGAAGTTTCACTTTTTTAAATTTTTGGTTTGGGGTATATTAATAAAATATAAATTGTAAATAAAATATAAGTTATTCCTTATATTTCTCCCTTTTGTGGCGTGAATTAAGCATACATATGATTTTAATGACAATTTAACGTTTTTTTTAAAGATTTTTCTTCAGATAAAATTTCATAAGGTTGAAGAAGGGAATAAGTTCATCAACATTTTTTAACCGTAAAATATTTTTTAATGTTCTTATATTTGTTTTGGTGATTGCTCTGTTTTCTAAAAAGGGTTCTGAATTTCCAGTAAAATTTTGGTGGTTATACAATAAAAATTTCATTAATGAAACATTTTTTTTTCTCAAAACTTGGTTTTCGGACTCATTCTCTTCTTCAAACTGACAATTCGATTTAGTCTACGAGTGAAAATTTTCAAAGTAATTTTGGATGACTTTTTGATGTTTTAGAAATTTATATACTACAGTCATTTTAAAAGTTAATATTAATCAAGACCAAAAAGAGTGACATATTTCCATAAATATCCAATGAAATATAAACTGGTCAGGTGATTTTGAAACAGTTTTGATTACGGCCGCCAAGAGCCACCACATGTCATGAACAATTTTCAGTAGCGGCAGTAGCAATTTGCAGTAGTAAACCCCACAATGGAAAAATATAAAAAGAAAATAACAGATTACTTCTGTAAGCTAGAAAACAGAATTTAAACCAGAAAAAAACAGGGTTGGAATGAGCTGGATTTGCGCTATATCCCTTCGTCAGGTTATGAAGGACCCTCTAAACTTTCAAAATATGCAAAAAAGTTGATTTCCGAAAAATATGGAATGAGCTAGTTTTGATAGCAAACGCCTCATATGAATGTTATTTAAATTAAAGTAATGTTTAACATTAAAGCATTATTCATTGACAGCCTAACAAATCTTTTTTTTAATTATCTAACATTTTTTTGCAAAATAAAAAAGAACGGTTCATGAAATGGTGCATGGATTTTTATTCAAAGATTCAAAATGCGCTCTATGTAACGAAATATGAGCATCTAAAGAAATATCTTATCCATAGGATCACCAAAAGGGACAATGAAAATAACATTAACACATAACTGTTTAATAATTTTACTACCAGAATTCAATAAATAAATGTTATTCTGTTTTCCTCGCTGTTTAATACAAAAACTTGTCAAGTGCGAAAATGGCATGCTAATTTTTTTTGCTTTTAAAATACCTAAATAAGGCCTACTTAAAGAAAACAATAATCGAACGACGCATTTATTAAAATGTAAGGAACTGCCAAAAACAGATTTCCTCGTTTTCTCAAAACAAGAAATTTAGTTTTTGACACGTTTCTGAAATAAAAAATTCAATTTCTAGTGTCATGCATAGTAAAATTTTTTTGAAATTTTGATAAATGTGCTTCTTAGGGCAAAATAATCAAAGCCAGGCTCAAAAAAATGTATATATTAATTCCCCTCTTAGGAGTAAACTTTTGTAAGAAACTGACTAATTTAAAAAAGAACTCTTAAGGGTATTTCTATCAACTAAAATACCTTATAGTTCCAGATGCGATCAGATTTTTGAATAAAAGGGGTCATCTTTCATCCTATTTATCCCTATTAATCACAAGCCTACTGAAATATTTCCTTGTAAATTTCTATTCCATTCTAACGACAGTTTTTGTAAATGGTTTTTATTATATGTTCCCAAAACTAAATGAAAACTTGTCGTGTCTTTGTGTTACCTACCTCGCTGTTGAAATTACAATTTAGCAAATTCAACTTTATCAAAAAAACTCCCGTCTCGAGAAACAATTTTTTTTCTGGATATAAAACACAATTTCGTGACCTTTATATCATGTATAAATGCCATGATAAAAGAGAAATAACGTTATCACATTGCAAGGGTTCCGCTATTCGAAGTTGTTTCAAAGCGTCAAGCCATGAGTCAAGGTCAGCTACCCTACACCCTAAAGATAACCGGTTTCACTCTGTATCCGATCCCCGGACGCCCTTCCCTAAAATGAAGGGATCCCCCTGGAAAAACCCCTCGTGTGTGGTGACCCTTAAGCTTACTGAAGAAAACGAGCAGCAAATTGAAGAAGAGGATGACATAGCAGAAGGATACAGAGAAAAGATCCTAGAAGCCATCCTGAAAATAGACTTAGCGATGGAACAAAGAAAAGAAACGGAAGAAGAATCTGTGGAAGAATCTCAGGAAATTTTGGGGACCCTTAAGAAGATAGAAATCAATGTAAGAAAAAATAAAGAACCGCATACTACAGCCCGATTGCCAAAGCTTGAACTACCCACATTCTCCGGCGATTTATTAACCTGGCAGTCCTTCTTCCAAAGTTTTAAAGTAAATGTGCAAGATCGGAAGGACATTTCGGAGATCGAGAAACTATCCTACCTTGTTTCACTCCTTCGTGGTGAGCCAGCACGGCTCGTAGCTGGCTTCTCCCTAACATCAGAAAATTTTGAAGATGTTATTGCTATCCTCAAAAAACATTACGGTGACAATAGAAGAATCACCGAGATTAATATAACCAAGATTTTAGAATTAAAACCACTCCCAACAACTGCTACCTTTAACGATTTAGCGAAGATGATTACCGAAATAGCCATACACCTTCGCAACCTCCAAAACAACGGAGTAGATACAAAAGAATGCAGCCCGATCCTGATAACAAAAATCAAATCCCTCATCCCCTCGGAACTCCAGCTGTTATATGAAAGGCAAAGAATCGCTGAGGAGGAGGAGACTGCTGAGAAATTGATCAATTTCTTACAAACGGAGATGGCCTACCGGAACATGAGTCAACCCAATAACCCCTTAAACCCAAAAGCTTTGGAATTCAAACCCAGATCACCGTGGAGACGACCAACATTTTCTCCCAGAGCGGGACCGCACCCTCAACATACACGGGTGCCGAGACTCAGACTCCCGTTTTCCCCGACCATGGATCCCACGCAGACCAGGCGCAACCCAAGGATCGCCACCGCCGCAACAAGTGTGCTATACCTGCGGCGCGCCTGGCCACTTTGCGCGAGACTGCCGCGAAAAGTGAAATTTCGTTGTGCCCCCCACCAGCAGATACTGTTGCGAAACAGGATTTTTGGTGACAAGAGTATGCTTTCCAGAAACTAAACAAGAATTTCCGGGACTTATTGACACTGGAAGTAACATCAGTATTGTGCCAAAGAGTTTCGTGAAATTTCTAAAATTCAGGGAAATGGGGGGTGAACGAATTCAATATGTTAAACAAACAAGTGGAAAAATAGAAGTTAGCAAAATCATGGAGGTGAGTGCAAAAATAGGAAGCATTATAAAAGATATCACTATGTTTGTTATTGATTCTGATTTACCTTATTTGTTAATTTCTTTACCACATGCGGCCCTATTTGACTTAAACATAGATTTCAAAAATAGAAAAATTTATCAAAATTGTAAAGACATCACATATTATGATGAGAGAGGTAAATCAGAGTCAGTGACTACATTTCATTTGAGAGGAAGTAATTATAAAAAGCCTAAAATTGATGAAGAAATGAAGGAATTAAAAAATGATAAAATTAGATGTGATGTTAAAAATTGTAATGATGAATTTAGTAGTAATTATATTGATGATGTTAATGTGTCAAAGGAAAGTGCTGGATATGTTACGTTTCCTAAATCACAACATGTGGGGATTACCCCTCACTTGTCTGTGAATCATAAAAGTAATTTTCCAATTCAGGAGAATTTACCTGGATTTGAGGAAATATACCAAAACAAGGAACTGGCATCTCTAGTACTCTCTTTCCAACATATTTTTTCAAAAAACAAATTTGATATTGGACGAATTAGAATGGAACCTGCTAAAGTGATATTAACTTCTGAAATGCCTGTGTCCTTAAGACCATATAGAGCTTCTCAAAAAGATAATGTTGAAATTAAGAAACAAATTGATGAATTGTTAAAAAATAATATTATAAGACCATCTTGTAGTCCATACAGTAGTCCTGTGACCTTGGCATATAAAAGAGGAGAAGGGAAAACAAGGTTATGCATTGATTATAGAAAAATAAATGAAATTTGTAAAACAGATAAAGAACCAATTCCAAGAATTGATGATGTTTTAGATCAATTAGGCCAAGCCCAAATTTTTTCTACCTTAGATATAGCCTCTGCTTATTGGAACATTGCTTTAGAAGAAAAAAGTAAAGAAAAATTAGCTTTTACTTGTAATTTTGGACTATATGAATTTCAAGTTCTCCCATTTGGCTATAAAAATAGTCCAGCTATTTTTCAAAGGGTTATCAGACAAATTTTAAATAAATATCAAGTTAACTTTATCCTTAACTATTTTGATGACCTAGTTGTATTCTCCAATAACTTAACTGAACACTTAGAACATTTAAAAACTATTTTCCAAATTTGTGAGAAAGAAAACATTAAGTTAAAATTTTCTAAATGTCAATTAGCACAAACTAAAATTTCTTTTCTGGGATATGAAATTGGGGAAGGTACTTTCTCACCAAATAATGCTAATATTGAAACTATAAAAAAGATAGTTCCTCCAAGCAATGTTAAGCAGTTACAAAGATTTTTAGGAAGTGTAAATGTTTATAATAAATTCATAAAAAACTATGCAAAATTAAGACAACCCCTAAATAATTTATTAAAGAAAGATGTAAAATGGAATTGGACTAAAGAATGTCAAGAAGCATATGAAACCCTTAAAAATTGTTTAATATCCAAACCTATTTTATCAACATATAATCCTAATTATCCATGCAGTTTATTTGTGGATGCTTCTGGAGAAGGAATAGGAAGTATTCTAAAACAAACCCATCCTGATGGAAATCTACACCCTGTAGCCTATTATTCTAGGTCATTAAGACCATATGAGAAAAACTATAGTGCTTCAGAATTAGAATGTTTAGCTATTGTAGATTCTGTAGAAAAATTTCATTGTTATCTCCATGGGACTACATTTACAATATACACTGATCATGCTGCTCTTGTATGGCTTAAATCTATAAAAAATCTCACAGGGAGGTTATTTAGATGGTCTCTTAAATTATCAATGTATGATTATACCATTAAATATAAAAAAGGGTCATCCAATCATGAAGCAGATTTTTTGAGTAGGCAACCAATTTCTCATTTTGTAAATATGCAAGTTAATTTACTAGATATGAAGGAAATTATAGAATATCAAGAATCTGATAATGTTTCTAATCCAAAATTTAAGAAAGTAAACAATGTATGGACCATAAAAAAGAAGGGATTAACCAAAATTGTTGTACCTTTCTCATTAAGATTAAAATTAATGGAAAATGCTCATGTGCAATTTGGACATCCAGGGGTTCAAAAAATGTTACAAATCTTATCACCTATATTTTATTGGGAATCCATAATTATTGATGTGTCTAATTATGTAAAATATTGTGAAGTATGTCAATTGAATAAGAAGTGTCACCAAAAAAGATTTGGTCTATTACAATCCCTACCACCTGCAAAACAGCCTTTTGATTTAATGTCTTTGGACACCATAGGAGGTTTAGGTTATTACCATTCCACAAAAAAATATTTACATTGTGTAACTGACCATAGTACTAGGTACGTGTGGACTTTTGCTAGTACTAATGCTACCACCGATACCTACATTAACTGTTTGAAACAAATTTTCCAAATGAATAAGCCTAAGAAAATTTTAAGTGACAGAAATGCAGCCTTCACTTCCTCTAAATTTAAACATTTCCTAAGGAAAAATGGTGTTACACAACTTTTAACTTCTTCTCATAGGCCTCAATCTAATGGAAAACAGGAACGTGTAGGAGCCACAATAATCCAAAGGATAAGGTGTAAAAT
Organism: Tetragnatha versicolor; assembly: GCA_024610705.1. NCBI lineage: Eukaryota > Metazoa > Arthropoda > Arachnida > Araneae > Tetragnathidae > Tetragnatha > Tetragnatha versicolor. Next base: position 7,160,764 of record JANDEH010000006.1, on the reverse strand, counting down.
TAATAATGAGCATGCAAATACTCCTTGGCCATGCAAATACTCCTTGCTACTAGAGCAAGCTACTGTAGAGTATAACAAGACACCCCATCAAGTAACGTCTTTTCCTCCAAATTATTTGTTATATGGTATTTTGCCATACGAAATTCCCCTACCCAATGTGGAAATATACCCTCCAGTAGAACAGGCTAGAGAAATTGCATATGAAAAAACCCTTAAAGATCATGAAAAAAATAAGGTAAGATATGACAAAAAGTTTGTAGAGTCCCCATTCAAGGAAGGCGATATAGTAATGATTGAAAATTTTATTTATCCAAATACACGAAAGCTAACTGCTCCTTTTGATGGACCTTACACCATAGTAAAAAAATTATCAAATGTTACATTTGAAATTGACAAACCTAATCATTTAACTAAGAGTAAAACAGATATTATCCATTCTACAAGATTAAGATTTTTTAATCCAGCTGAGAAATTCAAACTAACTCAAAGAAATTCAAAAATTCCTATTAGGCAGTAAATTAGCTATTGTAATAAAAATTGTCAATGTAGGGACACTATTTTGAATTTGGCAGCATGGTATCTGAGATAAATGTTAAACTTGGTTATTTTTTTGTATTGTAATTGATATGAACATGAAAGAGATTGTGAAGGAGAGTTTTTATTATACTTCTTCACTTATAGTTTTCATTTGTTTTATTTAACTGCTGAATGCTTAAAGTACAATTATTAACACGAGATAAAAGTACTCTGTTAAATTAATTGGAAATTAAGTAATGCACCAAGAGTAAAAAAAAAATCGATACAATTTATGTTATTGAAGGGAAATGTTTGTAAGAGTATTGCTGGGAAAGCAACAGAGAGTAATTGTGGTGTTGATTTTGTTGTGTATTCTACGAGTATGCCGGAAAACTTGATAAAGAAATGAGTAGGAAATGTGATTAAGAATCATGATATGATAAGAGAAATACTTAGTTGAGTTGTGTTGTACGGATCATATTTTAAAGGGAATTTATTATGTGAGTTGTGTGAGTTATGTTAAATGATGGAGTTAAGAAAATAATGGAGTTTTATGATGTGAGTAAAATATGAAGTTTTGGATGCATCCTGAAACTAAAAACAGCGCTGTTTATCGTGAAAATTATATTTTGTAAATATTGTGTAGAGAAGTCATTTATTCATTTTATGATTGATTACAAATTTTGTATGTGTTCTTATTTTTGAAACTTGCTCGTACCAGTGATACATGAAGAGATTAGGGTAAACCTGTGGATCTGATTCTCTGATACTTTACACTGGTTACACAAGCTACAGATATTGGCACATTATTAAATTTGAATGGTACTTTCATATTATCATTTTATTATTTGTTGTTATAATGGTATTTAACTGTGAATGGTATTTAATTATTCTTGAGTAGGAGTTCTGAGCTGTTCAAATATTGTCTACAGGTCTGATATGTCAAGTTCGTTATCGTAAAGAAATGTTAATGTGTTTGAGGATGTGTTTGTAAAGGATATTTTATGTAATTTTATATGATGAATGTCCATGTCACAGTTATTTTGAAATTTCGACGATGAAACGTCTTGATATTTGAGTGTTGTGTTTATAATCATTTATTTACCTCATACTATAAGTAATTTTTTCAGTATTTTAAGTAGTATTTTTCTTTGCTAATTATGGTTGGATTTACCGATTTTATAGTTGTGTTTAGAGTACTAATCTTTTTTAATTATCGTATTTATCTTGTTTATCGTGTTTATATTCCATTTATGTTTTTACTGGATTTATATTGGAATTTCTGCCACAACGATACATTGAAGGTTAACATTTTTATGCAAATGGGTATGGACATGGTGCTGAGAGGATAGCCCGGCCGGATGTCTTCTTACCAACATGTCTTGGATTATTAAAACTTAAATTATATTTAATGTTGTTAAAAATTTCAGGGATTATTCCAAAACTATTTCCTGGATGTCCTACACCCTATGGACGCATAGGATGTAGTCCTCTAGGGAGGGGGGATGTAACAATAAAAATTAACCATGAGCCAAGAAGGCACTTCTAAGCCAGTCTCTTATATGGAACCCGGTCATTGACACTGTATCCAGGGGTCCCTGGGCCATGTGGTTGCCATATCTCACATTTTTTAGTTAGACGATAGAAATTCCAATGCCAGATGCCAGATGTACCAGTGTAAAAAGCACACTCCTAGCCCCGAGTCTGTGGAATAAAGACGTGTCTCTCCCCAGCTCTGCGTCTGTCTTGTCTTTTTTAATTCCATATCTTCCCATGAAATCTGTCTAAAATATTTTACGATGATGTGAAAGAGAAGCAAAATGAACTCTGGAGGTCGCACGGATGCGACAGGTATATATTTCTTACAGACAGCAAATCCATTTTAATGGCTATGGTGAATGTCACCTACAGATCTCCAGCAGTAATATTACAGATTCAAAGGGCCCTTCATGAGGCAAGTTCTCGGGTTTGTAGTATATCGTTCGTATGGACCCCAAGCCACGTTGGGATAAAAGAGAATGAAGAGGCTGACACCTTGGCTGGTTCGATCAAGGATCAATTTCAACACCATTACCAAAAATGGAGTGCAACGAACGACTTAATTAAACAAGTCGGAGGGTTCTTTTCAAAGAAATCTAAAAATGAATGGGAAGGCTCCAAATATTACACAGATTTTAAGGTCCTCGACGAACCAATAAACTTTAAATATTTAAAGAATAGGGAGATGGACGTTTTAATTGCTCGTTTTTTCACTGGAATGCTCCCAACAAACGGTTTGCTTTTTAGGTTTAATTTAACAGATTCTCCTCTTTGCTCTGAGTGCCATGTGTACGACTCTGCGGAGCATCGTTTTACTATTTGTGGCAAATTCTCTTATTTAAGGAAAAAACTGAAAGAGAAAACAGATTTTAAAGGAAAAGATATAATATTTCCTATTTTAATGAATCGGGCTAATAAATCAAAAAAATACCTCCAAGCTGTGGGTAACTTTCTTGTAGAAGCTTTCAGGAGCTAACTGAGTTTTGAACTTTTCTCTCCGGGGGCGGGGTGCCCTCCCCTTCTATCGTGGTTATGCAATACGTCTGTATTATTCTTTTTTGTTATTCTTCCTTTTGAACTTTAGAAGAAGTAGACGAAACGGCCGAATTTGGGTCGTAAATGTCTCAAACCTGTTCATTCTATTAAAGTTCTATTAAATGCTACGAAACTGAATGAAAATACAGTAGAGCCCCGATTATCCGCGGAATTGGGTGGCAAGGGAACCGCGGATAACGAAAATCGCGGATAACCCGAAAAAAGACTAAAAATGAGGTGAAAACACGAAAAAATATTTCAGAGCATAAAAACTTTGTATTATTGTACAAAAAACATGATATGTAAGACTTGTAAAATATGTACAGTACAGCACAAACCTTTGCTCTACATTTAAAATGTCTCTAATCTCATCTAAAAATTGCTTTCATCGTTAAAAAAAGTTTTTCGTGGAACTCGCGGATAACCCGCACCGCGGATCATCCGCTCGCGGATAATCGGGGTTCTACTGTACAAGAAATCTGTACAAAAGGAATAAAATTTTAATTCTAAAAAGAACATTTTTGAGTTTCAAGAACAGTGTTATCCAGTCTTAAACAGATGCATAACGGGGGAATTCAAAAAAGTAAGTTTTTATGCTCCATGTGCTCAAAACAGTATTGCCTGAAACAAAACTCTTGAAGTATGACGTCACACAAGGTTACGCCCCGTTTTGAGTCAGGTGACTTAAGGGCTTTTTTTAAACACTTTTTGCGCTTAAATTAAAACTTTTTGTGATTTTTAAAGTTGATTTTTGGGTTTTTCCTGATCGAATTAGTAAATTGGGTAAGTTTTAGGATGTTTCGTGACATAGTGCATTTTGTCTATTCCACCAAAGGATCCCGGTCCTTTAGATAATCTATTTTTCTTTTTAATTGATATTTTAATTTCAACGACAAAATAAAGGAACAAAAACAGTATCAATCACATATTATTATATTTTTTAAACGTTTTCGTCAGTCGATTTTTAAAAGTTATAAAAATTATATTTTCCTTGGATCTTTTTTTCTACGCAAAAACAGTTTAAGTTGTTTCATACGGATTACCTGGGCTACACTCCGTAAAGCCCCTTTAAAAACTTCATGCTTAGGCTTGAAATTTAGGATTAAATCATAACAAATAAATTATAACAAAATATAACCCAAAATCGTGATAAATAAAAGGAAAACAATTTCTTTGAAATAATTATAAACCAATCTCACTCTTAAAAAATTAAGTCTAGTTGTGGGCTTACTGGCTAACTTTCAAAAATTTTTGGGCCTCCATCTGAATTCAAACATTAGACGCCCATGATTATTATAATATAATAAATGCTATTACAATAAATAATGTGTGAATACAATATGTACTTTGGATTTGTGTAACTGTATTAAACACACACATTAATTTAAAATAAATCGTTAATAAAATGCTCATTACGACTATTCAAGAATTGAGAGGATATTTTCGGTAAAAATCTGCATGTCTTAAAATTTTATTTTATAAGTCTACATACCTAATATCTTAAATAAAGTTTATGAAACGAGTCTGTAAAGGGTTTTACAGTGCTAGATTATTTCAATTATTATTCGTTTTAGGTTTTACACCAGTACACCACAACCCGATGGAAAATAAAAATCTTTATCATGGAGACATGCTCTTTGATTACGATGAATTAGTAAGTTCACGTATTAATTAGATTAGAAATTATTCTAACTTTTTTAATGCCATTCTTAACCTAGACAGCTAGGATTTTTCATTGTTTTCCCATAAAATAATGTAATTAGTACTTTAATCTTTAAAATATAACAATAAATCCAACTACTACTAAGCTTTCTTCTTTATGCTAGAGCATAAAAAATCTAGCAAGTCTAGCTAGTCTAGAAAAAATTAGCAGGTATTTTGAGTAGTAATAAGAATACAGGGTGGTCCTAAACTCGTGGTACAAACTGGGTAGGGTAGGTAGAGTACATCAAGATGTACAAGAATTGGTATAGAAAGGGGGGTCGCAGTTACACCGTTAAAGAGCTAGGACCTAATTAGTGATGGGCAGGTATCGATACCAAATACTTAAGTACTCGATACCTATAGGTATCGAGTGTATTCGATACCCACAGGCACAGGTATCGAGTGTATTCGATACCCACAAAAGTATCGATACTTTATTCACATATTTCGTTTTAAATTTTTCAATGAAGTAATCTTTATAATACCTACCGTAGATCAAACGCAGCCTGTTTCCGTTTTCATTTTGCAACGCTCAAACCCAAGCCGTTAATCATCCGCGAGAGAAATTTGACGCGGCTAGGTTTTTCCCCCGCCAAATCCTTCGCCTCTATCCACCTCCAGACCCGTAGCTACGGGGCTTTTTGATGTATCGCTTTCAGTTTTTTGAATATTAGTCTGATTATGGATAGGCCCTAAAAAAATTGTCCCTTCAGGTTCGTTTCCCGACATTGAAAAAAAGTACTCGATACCTGAAAATACTCGATACCTATAAGTATTCGATACCAAAGTATTCGATACCTAAAATTATCGATTTTGCCCATCACTAGACCTAATGTAGTGCGAGAACGTTACAAAAGGAGGTTTTTCCCAAGGCTCGATTAACGAAAAAAAACTTAATGAAATGAAAAAAATTATTGCATTAGGTACAGCAGTATCCTTACTACTTGCATCATAAATTTCATAGAAATTGGACCACTTGCTAAACCTTGGGGTGAGTTTTAAAACGCGCAGTATTAATCTTTTAGCCCAAAGAATGGAGTTCCCTTAATGGTATTTAGAAAAATGATGATCGGGGAAGGAATTTTCAATGATCATACGTTGATCATTGAAACTTTATGATCATTGAAAATTCCTTTCCCGATCATCATTTTTCTAAATACCATTACACTAATTTAAAGGAACTCCATTCTTTGGCTAAAAGATTAATATTGCATGATTTAAAACTCACTCCACGGTTTAGCTCCACGGTCCAATTTCTATCAAATTTATGATGTAAATAGTAAAGATACTGCTGTACCACACGCAATAAATTTTTTCATTTCGTTATGTTTTTTTTCGTTAAACGGGCCTTGGCAAAACGTCCTTTTGTAACGCTCTCGCACTACATTAGGTCCTAGCTCTTTAACGATGTAACTGCGACCCCCCTTTCTATACCAATTCTTGTTCGTCTTGATGTACTCTACCTACCCTACCCAGTTTGTACCACGAGTTTAGGACCACCCTGTATAAAGTCTGAAGATACCTATGTACAAGAAAGTAGACCTGAGTATGAATGTTAATTTTTAAATTGAATATTAATCTAATTTTAATTGCAAATTAGGATAATAATAATTATCTATGAAAGAAATTTCTATCGAAATAGATAAACTTTTTTTAACTGTATTCATTTTCAGGAACGAAATGCTGTTCCAAAAGATACAAAATTATGGCCCGATGGAATAATACCATTTGCAGTAGTTGAAGAATTAGGTAGGGGATTTTTGTTAATTTTTTTGTCAATCAAAAAATTTCTCGATCGGCCTCAAATTTTGGGTAGTTGCTTATTTTCGCAAGAAGAATCGATTAAAAAAAATAAAAAAAAATCATGCAACTTCCTCATTAAAAGGAAACTTCAAGCTCTCTTAAAAGATAAAAGATGTTTTATTCAAGTTAAAAAAACTATTCGGTTCTGATCTTTGTTTCCAAAAAAAAACCTTTTAAAAACAAAAGAAGATCGGAAGCAGAATATTTTCGTCTTTATTCCAAAAGGATAAGTAGAAAGTATCACTAAGAAAAAGACTAGCGATAAACTGGTTTAATTTATACAGAGTGATTCAGAAATAATCATCAATAATTGGGGGGATGTAGAGGGGCCCTAGACAAGCATATTTCGAATAGAGATGGTGGGGCGCAGCCTTACCATTAAAGAGCTAGGACCTAATGTAGTGCGGCCCCCGTTTCAAAAGGTCGTTTTTAGAAGGCCCGTGTGACGAAACAAACATAATAAAATGAAAAACATTATTGCAAGAGGTACAGGAGTATCCGTACTACTTAAATCCTCAATGTGATAGAAATCGGACCACTTGCTAAACCGTGGTGTGAGTTTTAAAACGTGCAATATTAATATCTTAGTCAAACAATGGAGTTCCCTTAATGGTATTTAGAAAAATTATGATCGGGGAAAAAATTTTCAATGATCAAACAGTTTCAATGATCAAGGTTATGATCATTGAAAATTCCTTCCCCGATCATCATTTTTCTAAATACCATGAAGGGAATTCCATTCTTTGACTAAAAGATTAATATTGCACTTTTGAAACTCATTCCACGGTTTAGAAAGTGGTTCAAATTCTATCGAATTCGTGGTGTAAGTAGTTGGGATACTTCCTTACCTCATGCAATAGATTTTTTAATTTTACTATATGTTTTGTTTCGTCACACGGGCCTTCTGAAAGCGGCCTTTTGAAACGCGCTCGCACTACATTAGGTCCTAGCTCTTTAACGGTAAGGCTGCGCCCCACCATCCCTATTCGAAATATGCTTGTCTAGGGCCCCTCTACCTCCCCCTCAATTATTGATGATTATTTCTGAATCACCCTGTATAATAACGTTGCCACACGAGGAAATTATATTTACCAGTTTTCAACGAGATTGATCTCGTATCGGTTAATAAATCTTTTGAAGTAATTTTAACTGTTTTTTATACTCATGCTAACAACTTCTTCAAGTTAGTTTCATTTGTGACAGCTGACTTGAAACCGCTCATACTAAAGGGAATGACGGACATCATGAGCAAGACATGCATTAAATTCGTACCCTGGGATGGTAAGGCGAAGGATTACGTGAAAATTTTTTCTGGAGATGGGTAAGCACGATTTTAAATTTGAAGAAAAAAAAGGTGAAATATAGAACAGGAAATTTAATATTACAATTAATTCATAAAAAAGAAAACTTCTGGAAAATTAATTTTACAAATTTTTCGAATGAACTTAATTTGAACTTAATACTTAACTTTGCTACTTAATTTGAATTAGTTTCGAAAACAAAGGGTAGGTCATTCACCATTAGGTCCCTAATAAGCAATGTTTTTGAATATCTTTAAGACTAATAAACTGTAATGCATAGAAGCTTCAAAAATTCAAATTCAAATTTATTCAACAACAACACAAACGACAGTACACAACAGGAAAGAAAAATGATAAAGGAAAAAAAACACTGAAATATTTTTTTTATCCCAAAGGAGCCAGCAAGGCTCTTCCATGGGGTTGCGGATTTCCTAATGTACTTAATCATAGAAAAATAACAAAATAAAATAAATTTAATGAACATATAAAATACAATAATAAAACTTATATGGAATACCAAACAAATATGTCATTCTCGACCATCTCATTTTTTCAACTTAAAACAAAAACTGGTTAAGCATTAAGACTTTGCAGGAGATAAAGATTAAATGTACTTCTATAAACCTGGCTATTCTAATTTCTGCTATCACTATAAAAAATAGTTCAAAAAAGAGATAAAAAATAGTTCAGAATATTTAGAATTACATACTTGTGTAGTAGATGGTGACCGGTATGTGTGATCACTATATTATTTCTTTTCTCTTGAAAGAAAGCTAATTAGGATGTATTTTACAAGGGGGAGGTATTATTCCATAAGGGACCATTCAAATATTACGTAAGCACTTATTTGGCCATTTTTAACCCCCCTCCCCCCTTATCAGCAAAGATAAGCAAACCTCAAACCCCCCACTATAATTACGTAAGAAACTGCCGGACCCCCCTGAAATTTCGACATCCCTATCAGTAAGTACTGTTTTTTTTCCTTGAAAATTAGGTGACTCGTACAAGGAGCTGTCCTTTTTAGGTGTAACCCTAAGGGTTCAAAAATGAGTCGAAACACTACTTTTCGGGGTTACAATATCAAAATGTTAGGGTGGTCCATCTCCAGAAAAAAGTGCGTGCGCCAGATTTCCTAATTCAATTTTTTGTTACATTTATTTTTGGTTGAATTTTGAAATTATTTATGCAAGAAACAAGAGATTTTCGAAAATGCAGTATCTTACGTAAGCATCACACATATCCCCCTCCTCCCTTGTCAGCAAAAATAAGCAAAGAGCAAACCCCCCTCCCCCTTTGGTGCTTATGTAATATTTGAACGGCCCCTAAGACGTTCTGCGAGATAAAACTAGCGGTAGTAAAACAACTAAACGCATGTGATGTATAATGAATATCTGGTTAATTGTGGTTTTTTTTCAGGTGTTTCTCATACTGGGGCAAAAGGGGAAAAGTACAGCCACTTTCATTAGGTACAGGCTGTGAGCCCTATGGCACGATTCTTCACGAGTTAATGCATAGTATTGGATTCGACCACGAGCAGAACAGATCTGACCGAGATGACTACCTCGTCATTTATTGGCAGAATATCTGGCCAGGTACTCAAACACAAAGATTTATTTTAGTGCAAGTGTCTTTGGAGTTTAATGCAGCGGTTCTTAAACTTTCGATCGCCGCAGACCCTTTTTATATAACAGCAAGACATCACGGCCCCCCAAGATTTCAAACACCAACAGCAGTAACCAGACTTGTTTCAGGGGGTGGGTTGACTCAACGTTATTCCTAAGGTACCCCGTACCCCCTAATGTTCCACATTATGTTAAAATTTTACAATTACTTCAAGTAATAATGCGGGGGGTCTGGGGTTCTCCCCCAGAAAAATTTTGAAAATTTGCCTCAAAAAGTAGTGTTTTAGTTCCTTTTGAGACATTTTTGGTTTCACCCAAGAGAACATCTTCTTGTGAACCACAGAATTTTAATGGGAAAATATTGTCAATAGAAATCAAAATTTAGAGGGGGGCTAGTGTGTTCCCCAAGGTTACTCGCGGACCCCCTATTATGATGGCTCTGCGGACCCAAGTTTAAGAACTTCTGCTTTAATGCACAATATTTTGAATGAAATAAAAATGTTAAAGAGGTGCTGAATTTTTTAATTTATACGTACTGAGACTACGCCCATTAACAGTTTAACACTTACTCATTTTGACAAGGCGTAGCCAGAGTGGGGATTTGGGGATATATCCCCTCGAAACTCAGAAATTTTCCTCTATATGGGGACCATGTATAGAAAACCACCAAAAATACCCCATATCCCCTCCCACAATATCAATATCCTTCTCCGAAATTTTTTTTCTGGCTACGCCACTGCATTTTGATATAGTTATGAACAAAAAGTTTTATGTAATAAAAATTGAATAACTAACAAATTTATAAAAATTCTTTAATCTTACTATTAAAAATTTTTTATTAAAAACTTTTATTTCGGTTCAAGCTTAGGAAGATTCTTTTTATGAATAAAAAATGAATTTTTTCTTATTTCAGATGCATTAGACCAGTTTGATACACTAAAACCGGAGGAAAACCGTTTGATCGGTAAATTTGACTACGACTCCATTATGATGTATGGAGAGAAGACTTTCTCGAAAGACGGTTGGTCCAAGACAATGAAAGCCAGAAAGAAAGGCGTCAAGATTCTTGATGTTATCAAGAAGGGAAAACTCAGCGATAGTGATGTGAAGAAAATCAATATTTTGTATAAATGTGATGAAAAACAATAAAGGAAGAATAAATGTGTATTCCAAAATTTTGAAAAAATTGGAGAATGTTTGAAGTCATGCAAGTGACCGAATATTATTCTAATCAACATTATAGCAGCGCTAAGGCTCAACGAAATAACACCGAAAAATAGTCCAATAACAATATTTAAATATAAAATAGTTTTTTTTCATTTCACAAATGCTATGCAATTTGATCATTAGGTAATCTACCTTAGTTTTGATCTTTTCTTATCCTTTTTTTTTGCAATATGTTATGACTTTTGATATGCCTTGTTTCAAATAAGAAAATGTAGGTGATGTAATAAAATATTAATGCCAGCTAAAATAAATGAGAGGACAATAAATTTAAATTAGAAATGCCTTCAAGTTTGTATGTGGTAAAAAAACAACAATAATAAATGCTTATTACAATGTTCCATCTTTCATAAACTATCATTACGTAAGCCTTATTATTTTTTAACAGTGATTGCTAAAGCATGTAAGTTTTGGTTTTTTTATGTGCTAAGCTTTTATTATAGTTTGAAATACTAATAGTAAATGTCATGTTCTTCTAACATCATTGAACATGAACATACATGATAGGAATGTTTCAATTTGAAATTATAGACATTATTGTAATTGAAATTGCTATAAAATTCCTAATTTACAAGAGTGATTTGCCAGAAAACAGCTTAAATGAAAGAAATTAGAATCCAGATTTCCATCACGAAAATTTAAATAAAACAGGTTTTTCCACATATGCAGAAAACTGTACAGTATCATCACAGCTTATCTATTAAGTTAAGGCGAGTAAAATTAAATCTTTCGTTCAGGGGGGAAACTGATAACATTTCGGGTGGGAAATTAAACATGTGGCAAAATATTAGTGAAATTATTTCCATCTGGTCTGGAAACAGAGGCACTTTAGTGAGAAAAATGATGCTTTACGTACTTCTGTTATTAAGTCCCATTTACTCATCATATGGAGGTAAGAATACCATTATTAATGAAAATTAATTTCATCGATTTTATTTTTGAACGTTTCTATCCCTTGGGAATAAATCATGGATTGTGTTGTACGTATATGCTGCAATGGATGGCGATTCGTCCCAACTTAAAAGATTTCACATTTTGCCAATGTTGCACCTCAATTCAATTCTGATCACAAGCACTGTCAAAATACGAGTATACTACCAAATCTATACGAATTTATCCAATGTTGTAAGATATTTTATGAAAAATTCAATTTTATACATTTATTGGGATACAAAAATAAAAATATTAAATTTCGGTATTAATACAGGAAAATTAAGATAAAACACATTATGAGAGTATTAGAAATATCCAGTTATATGAAAAAAACTCATGGGTTAATATTTTTTTCTTTAAAATATTAGAGTGGACAGGAGATTTGGTTTTGCAAAACCCTAACTTGTTTGAAGGAGACATTTTGGGAATAGATCCTAACTTGGTACGTATGCTAATATTTTACTAATATTAAGTTTCCCAGCTACTTTGCAGCGATAATTTAAAGTATAATATACATATCCAACAGGATAGAAATGCTATTCCCAAGGATTCCCAGAGATGGCCAAATGGAAAAGTACCTTATCAAATCGATCCATATACTACCTATGGTATGTTGAAAATCACATAAAAGGATTTCCTTTTTCCCTGTAATTACCTAAACTAAGTAAAAAAAACCGAGCTGTTATAAATTATATTAACCCAGATGATAATTATTTCAGATGACAAGCAAAAAGAAATGATAAAGAAAGCTATGGCTGAATTTGAAGAGAAAACATGCATCCGTTTTGTTGAAAAAGATGAAGATGAACAAGATTTCATTCTTATTTTTGCAGGAAGAGGGTACCAATAATTTTTTTACGTTACTCTTGTTCATAGCTAACTATACCTTATTTACTTTTTTTAGGTAAAGTAGTTGAATCTATAGAAGTGAATCTGTGCCTACCTTACATTACATTAAAAGTATCTGTCTGCAAAAAAACCTAGAAGTACAGACAAATTACCCATTTAAAAAACTAACCATTGTAACACAGATTGTACTAAATATGCTTAGTTAACATAGCTGCAACTAAAAAGTAAACAAAAATTTGGCCACACAAAATTTTACCCTGATGATTAACTCTCATGAAAATCAAAAAGTACAAAATCTTTCAAGAAAATGCACTCTTAAATAAAATCTAAAGAAAAAATACAATCTATTCCTATAAGCATCAACAAATTTATTTAAGAAATATTAGTGAACGTTTACTGCTTAGCCAACAATAGTAAAAGGGTCACGTGATTTTTTGCTTTAGTATTTTTTATTTATTTAAAATAGGCTGATTTTTTATGTATATAGAGGGTTTAACTAAGGTTAGAGGGAGTAAATGTAACTTCCTCTCTTGATAAACTGCCCCTCATCTTCTTCCTTTCTCCCCTACGAAACTACGTGACCCTTTTACTATCGGTGGTTAAGTAGTAAGCATTTTCATAAAAAGCAGTCATTTTGTGTTGAAATTTTCTCAAATTAACAAAATTAATTTAATTTTTTTAGATGTTACTCAAAAGTTGGTAAGACTGGTGGTGTTCAAGCTTTATCATTTGGCAATGGCTGCTTCCAACATCCCACTTTGGTACATGAGCTTGGTCATGCAATTGGTTTCTTCCATGAGCATACAAGATCTGATCGTGATGACTATATAACCATTCACTGGAGTGAAATAATGAACAGTAAGTTCACAAAATAATTTTCATATACGGGAGCTAATTTACTTTGTGCTTGAATATCAAACAAATATTAAATTGGGAAAATGTAAGGTTGAGTAGTCTTTTTAAATATCTCCAATAGGTATTGCAGTATGATATAACCAGTTTTCAGGGAGGTAAAAAAATATAAAAACTAATAAGCATAAAGAATATATTCTTTTTTGTCTTTAAAAAATAGAAGGGTAAAACATTTGCTTCAAGAATTAAGACTAAACTCAAAGCAATACCAAATATTTCACATAGGTATGTATTTTAAGAAGGTTATGTTGATAAATTATGACTGTAATTTAATGTGTTGAATAATTTAAATTAAAAAAAAGGCTTACATTTTAATTCTACTACAGTAAAAGTAAATTCTGTAAATAAATAAAAAAAACTTAAAAATATTACCAAAAGAAATTTTGATTTGAAATAAAAGGATTGAGTATAATAATACTAATTTTACAGAAGTAATGATAGAATTTTCACCCTTTCTTTAAGGTGCAAAAGATCAATTTTACAAGTTGACACCAATGGAAAATAGATTATTAGACGATTTTGATTACAATTCAATTATGTTGTATGGAGAAAGAACATTTTCAAAGGATGGTTGGACCAAGACAATGACAGCAAAGAAACAAGGTGTTAAACTTTTGGATGTCTATGATAAGAAAGGACTCAGTGCTAGTGATGTAAAGAGAATTAAGAAACTGTATCAATGCTAATAATTTTTTAAGGTTATGATTAAAGTAAGCATCAAAGCACAATAGCCAATTATTCCTAATTTGTTTTTAAAAAGAAGTAAGCGTACAGAAAATATAAAATCAAACTGAAGAGTTTAAAGAGTGAAGCTTTGTTTGAAAACTGTTTAGTAAAAAATTTTTGCTTCCCCTATAACCCAAATACTTACTACTGCACCATTTATTACCAATAGGAATAGACACATTATGTTCTGAAAACAGGAGATAAATTTATAGATGTAACAATTATAATCCTTCTATGATACTTAAAACTAAAAGCTAAGGGTAGATAAAACTGTTAAGATTACCTAATTGGTTGTTTAATTCATACAAAATATATTCAAAACACAATAGCGAAAACATCAGATATAGATAGATGAAGTTTAAACTTAAGTTCTTTACATTTCTGAGTATTTTTGGAAGAAAATCAAAAACATTTTAAAATTTGACTTTAAAAATAATTTTTAAAAGCTAGGTAATAATATTTCATCTTATTTTATAAAAACTGTTGAGCAAAAACTATTCTTTATTTATGCTAGATTGCAACTTGGACAAAATATCATAAAAAGAAAATTAAAATTTAATAAACTAGAAGTATGATTTAATGAGTTTATTTACATAAAATAAAAAAGATTATCATTTACATCCTGTTGTTAAGTAATGGATTTTACATGTTTGATCAGACATCTTCGATTCCAGTACATGTAATCTCTGCACCTGAAATGTAACATTTGCAATAACATTAAAAAAATCATTGATTTTAATCAAAAATGTTAAACTAACACATTTATATAAAAAATGAGTTGTGAGTGCTTTAAAATGGTTTGCAAGATTATTTGCATTGCAATTTTTTTTAAATTCTGCTAGATATGTAACTGGGAGATAAGTTTAAGTTACTCTACATAAAATCACCTGCAATTTCAAGAACAAAAATTTTAAAAATAAGAAATTTTACACCAATAAACAAAAATATTTATGACGAAAAGGGGTATAAATAGCAGGGTTTGGAATCAATAATAGTGAGAAACTAATCAAGAATTATAAAATAATACTATTTTAAGTTTTTTATCTGGTACATCAACTTTTTTTATAGTTAGTCCTATTTTCCAACATATTGTTTTCTTTTACATAACTACAGCAAATAGAGCTCTATTATCTATGTACAATTGTACATGAATGTTAATAAGTTGCTTCTTTGATTTTATTTTTATTACTAATTATTATTTTAAAGAAATAAGTATACATAACATAATACTTTTAGTAAAGTTAATTTAACTAAATTATTATAATTCAAAGATTGATTAAAATTTTCACACAAAAATGAGGCATAGATTTTTTCTCAGAAATCATTGTCACAATTTCTTTTAAAGCTAATATTGATTTAACTACTGGGAAAAAATAGTTATAGAAAGGATAAAAATTTTAGTAACTGATAGTATATTGTTCATTCACCATTTTAGGATGGGCTTGGGCATCTCATGAAATGGCAGCGAACTGCTCTGCTTAGTTAATTCAATTAATTAATGCATAAAATAGATAAAAATTGGGATATTAAGTAATCCTAAACTATTGAAATTACAATATACATTATTAACCAGTTTCAGGAAGTTCAGAGCTAGTAATTCATTTAAATAAAAAAAATCCGATTTAAATCAAATAAATCTGATTTTTTTTATTTTTAAAAATTATCAAACAAATCAGCAACCCTGACACAAAGAATGATAATAAAAATATTAAAACACCACACAATCCACATTTTGTGATCACAATTGTCCGAGATGAAACTTATAACATTATCCGACTGATAACAATAAGTGATTTTACATTAAAGAGCAGCAAACAGTGTAACTAGATTGTTTGCTTTAAAATCAAAATTACGTTATCGTAATTACTTAATGTACTTAAATAATTTTACACTACGTATTTGGCAACTTAAAATTTTTAAGGGAAAATATGATAGTTCAATTAACGGGGGTCTGTCTAGGTTTTTTTAAAAGGTACCTATTTTGTGAAAATTAATTGCTAATTTGTGAAAATTTTTCTGAGAATTTTTGAACATTTAAGTCAAAATAACAAGTAAATAACAAATAATAAAGAGAACACAGCTTCATAGAGCAGGGACTAATACAGGCTAATTTTAGTACCGTTTATTGGCACCTTCACAAAAATGTACGAACAAAAACGGCATCTTCACAAAAATTATTTTTAATTATTTGTGGATTATAGTTAATTGAGTATTCAAATTGCTATACAATTGAAGAAATAAGTAGTTTAATGCTGATTTCATTAATTTTGCAGTTTCCATTTGTTATAAAATTTCACATAAATTAAAAATATCTTGCATTTTTTCACAAAAAATAAAATACTGTAATTTTTTTCACAAAAATGGGGTTTAAATATAAAATCCTGGATTGGTCCCTGTAGAGAACATTTTTTTCAAAAATGTATTTTGTGAAGGTACCGTTTTTACTAAAACTGAATTTGTGAAAGTAGTACCTATTTATAAAATGGTGAAAATGTGAAGGTATTGAAGAAGAGTAGTATAATTGCCTTGGACAGACCACTGATTAACAAATATAAAATAATTGCTTACTTTGTATATTTATTATTTATGCACTATTTTTATGTATGCACTAAATCAAAGTTTCCCAAATATATTCAATTATTGGATTATTTTTGAAAAGAAATTATAGCATTCCTCCACAGCTGAAGATCGTATATATGATTTACTAAATAAATGTCATTTTTATTTTAGAAATAATATAATAATAATGGTTTATTAAAAAAAATGCTCAAGTGCCATGATTACCCATTTAATTCCCAAAAGTATAAAAAAATTAAGGTTCTTACATATTATCCCGTCAACCGTGCTGCTTAATCTAAAACATTATCAAAACCATAGACTTTTCTATTGCTCTACCACTGAATTAGATCACCACTGAATTGTAGACGGGATAATACGCAAGTACCAAATTTAAAATATAGCTTTTTTTCAACTTTTTATATTTTTTAGAATGCACTTTCAAAAACTAAAAACAAGAAAATAAAAATCTAAACATTATAAATCTTAGAGATGGAAAATTTCCGGAAATTTTGGGAAGGCGGAAAAAAACCGTTTTTTTTCCGGAAAAATTGGAAAAGTCGGAAAAATTGACCTTTTTGCATAGAAAAGAGCGGTTTTTGAATACATATTTTTTTAGAAGCTAAATAATCATTCGTTGTATAAAAAATAATTAGTCATTATATAAAATTTAAGTTATTAAATCATTAAAAATTAGTTAAAAATAATTCTTCCGAAATAAAAATATGCAGCATTTTACGAGCAACTTTAAAACAAAAAAAAACTACAGTTTTTATAACTATAAAATAATATATGCAATAAAAATATAAAGCATTTGATTGTAATAAATATAAATAACATTAATTTAATATTTATTTATTAAACATAAAGTACTTTTGATTAATTAATTTTGTATACAACATGATCCAATAACAAATAACAGATGTTTGCTATAATATTTAACATCAATGTACTACATAATTGATCCTAACCTTTTGCACATAATCATTGCAATCATGTTTTCTTAGAAAGGTTGAGAAGTTTGAATTACATTCCGACAATTTTTAAAAAAAAATATTGAAGTCATTATATAAAAAAATTAAAAAATTCATTGTTTTGTTTAAATATATTTGGAACTTATTTTTTTTATTATTTAATTTTCATGATATTAATGTGTTTAGTGTTCAATAAATACTCATACACCATAAATATTTTTTTAAGCAACCCCGTAAAAAGCCTCCAATAATCCCAAAGTTTGAAATCTGATCTAATTTTTTTTAAAAATTCAGATAAAGCAGAGAAACTTGAAGTATTAGTAAGTCATTTCATATGCTTATGATTGTTAGACAATCTGATTTAATGGTTAAAATATTTTTAAAGTGCTGCATTTTATAATTAATATGTAAGAATACCATATTTAAATTTCTTCTAATCAAATCCTAATTGGTATTATTGATATTAATTTGCATTGCATAATTATTTTTATTTTTATAGAGTAAAATAAATAACACTTGGAGGTTAAAATAATTTATCTTGCAGCTTACTTTTTCCAAATTTGGGTTTTCCTGTGAAATATTGAGTATAAAAAATATCAAATGAGAAAACATTAGAATGTGAATGTAGAAAATTTTTAAATGCATACAAACTTAAAAAATTTCAATTTTTCCCAAGTGAAATCCAACTTTTTTTGGGGGAAAATGCTTATTATATGGTTAAAACTTAATTCTTAAGTACCTTATTGAATAAGATTATCATCTAAATTTTCTAAACAATCTTTTAATTGATATTAGTTTTAAAATATATAAAAATTGGTTATAAAATATAATCTAAATAAAGTATTTTAAAAATTAACATTTTCAATTTTTCCGGAAAGAAATAAACCCTTCGGAAAAAAACTGGAAAAAAACCGGTTTTTTTCCCAAAGTTTCCGGGTTTTTTCCGACCATTCCCATCTCTAATAAATCTAAACAAAGTTTATAATAACATAGTGAAACAATACTTACATTAAGATACTCTATCAGTCAGCTCTTCTAGGATTACTGACTGATACATAATGGTAGAAGACGACCAGGAGAAACAAAGTTACTCCAAGAACATTAGCAAATATTGCCAGTTGTATATCAGTAATCATGCTAATAAAAGAAAACAATAATAAAATAAACAAAAACACAAGATATAATATTCAAATTCAAATTCATTCAACAACACATAACAAGACGGTACACAACAGGAAAAATTGATAACGGAGAGAAAAACACTGAAAGACCCCTTTCAATATCCCAAAGAAGCAAAAAAGATCTTCCATGGGGTTACAGATTTCCTAGTGTTATTATAGAAAAATAAAATAAATTTAATCAACATAAAAAAATATAATAAGAAAACATATATGGAATAACAAAAAATATATCACAATCTTGACCATCTCATTTTTACAACTTTAAAATAAAAAACATAGTTAAACTTAAAAAGTGGGTTGGTGAGACTGGCTAGATGTTTGCTTTTCTAATATATATTATAATTTAAATGTAAGCTATCACCTGACACAATTTAATAGGTTTTCTACATTATTTTGGTTTAAAATAAAGTACTAAGTTCTTTAAAACGTCTAAAGTTTGTTTCTATTTGAGTTTCATACAGCAATTTATTAAATAGAATAACAGATAAATAATCAAAATGCTTTTTAAATATTTCTTTATAAGGGGTTGGTTACAAGATAAAATTTTTTATCTTTTTTATTCATTTTCTTTACAGTTAATTATTATTCAACATTTAGTGATTAAGAGTATTAGTACTGAAAATAATATAAGTTGGTTTCTTATAAAAGTTTGATTTATGCACATCCAGAGTCAGTGGCGGCTCATCCATAAGAGCACGTGAACCCCAGTGAAAATGTAGAACATCGACTATAAAGATAAATAAAAATATCAAATGAAATCATTCTCAAATTCCTTTTCATTCTCTGAAACATTTTCCACCCCCCCCCCTTTCTCCTGTCAGTGGACCTGGAATTAGTGCCTGAACCTACAGACCTGGTTCGGGGGAAGCCCCCCACTCCATAGGAGCAAAACATAAGGTTTGAGGAAATTTTATTAGGTTCAGGGGAAGGTTACAACTTTTTCCAGGTCTGCCTGTCAATAAGAAAAATTTAATGTCAGAAGCACGAAAGTTTTCTTTGTGATTTTTAACCATATATTTGAAAATTAATCATAAATTTTAATTTTGAAAAAATGACCAACCCCACCCCTGCACTGGGGAGGGATGGGACATTGTTTACAAAATCAAAGATTATGATTAATTTCAAATATATGGTTAAAAATCGCAAAGACAGAAGTATTTTACACATTCTATAGATTTACAGGGATGTTGCACCACATTGAGCATTTTGTAGCAGTTTTTGTAGCAGCTAAATTTAAAATTTGTAGCAGTTTGTAGCAGCTAAATTTAAAATTTGTAGCAGAATAAACCATTTTTGTAGCAAGTCGAATCAATTTTTTGCAGCAATCAAAAATTAAAATCCATAGCAGGGTTAATAGTTCTTGTTACTAAAATATACTGATAATTTATCCCTACTTAAAACTATGCATGATTAAGTTAATTAACTATTAAAAGTTGATGACGAATTACGCAAAACAAGTGTTTGAACAGCTAGAGATCTGTAAGCAAAATTGCAACTTTTTAAAGGTACCTTCGACAAATTCAAAAAAGGGGGAAAAGTACCATCACAAAATAGATTTAAAAACCTCTGATAAGCCATTTTATCTTATAAATTAAAGGTTAAATGGTAATTCTGAACAAACTTTTAATTAATTTATGATGTTTTTAAAACAAAGTAATTGTTTAATTATTTTTTTAAATAAAATTTTTAATTTTAATAACAAAAACGCCAAATGCAGGGTTCATACAAATTTTCAGAAATCAAAATAAAGGAGTATTCCAGGAGTTTTCAAGGAGTATTTTTAAAAATTCAAGGAGTAACTTTTTACATAACTAAGGGGGTTCAGTACCAAAATTTGGTAAAAATTCCGAATTTGAGATTTTGCAATAAAAATAAAGATAATTCCCTTAGAATTATTCATACCAAGTTTCATAATGATACGGGGATTCTAAGTGTGAAAATTTTGAGATTTCTGAAGCCTAGATAGTGTTAAGAAGCCTAGTTTTCTATCTTTAAACTGCTTTTTCTCAAAACAAGGTTTTTAATGTTTAAAATCACAAGTCTTTTTTTCTAATCATCCAAACCATTTCAAACTTTGTAGTCATTATCAGTAGCACGTGTTTAACATCTTCAGGCATGAATTTTATAATATATTTATTAGATTTTTTTTTACGGAGCAGTAAAGTGGAAACTTAGGATATTTTTCGAAAAAAAAATGCCAAATTTCAGAGTTTTTTTTATTTTTCAGAAACTTTTATAGATAATCAAATTTCCATGCCTACAAGTGTTTATATATGTTTGATTTATGTCCAGACAAAAAATCAAATCAAAAGAACATATATTAAGGGAGGAGTATCAATTTCAATTTAGTGTACTTTTGGGCATTATTTTGAAGTTTATTGTAATTTTTTTAAAAAATAAATTTTTGAACTCGATTTTTGGGCTAAATATGAAATAGTAGGAAGTATACACATAATTTAACACCTTTAAAAGATAACAAAATCCTGTTATTAGAGAAAAAAATTTTTTTGGTACTGAACCCCCTTGAAAGAAAAATTTTTACACAGCTTCAAACACACACTATGCCAGTTATATTCCTGAATCAGATTTTAAAACCACTTTAAAAGTCAAAGTGTAACTAAAATGAAATAAAAAATTAAAAGAAATTAGTTAACAGAATTATTTAAGAAATAATTAAATTGCAAAAACGATATTGTCAAGAATTTTTAGTTAAGTAGAGCAAAAAAGTAAGAAATAAGTATTTTTAAAGGTATTTTTGGAATCTTAAATCAGATAAAAAACACTATAATCTTCTAATTTAAATTAAGTTTCTATAAAGCGACCTTTCAGTAAAAATTTACAACTTAGAAAATCCACTAAGTTGAAATTACTAAATAAAATAGAGAAAAAATCATCTTAGACTTCTCAGGCTGCTCTGACCAAAGTAAAGTTTTTTTTCTGGACCACCGTTGAAGCTAACTATACTTAAGCCCGTAGGAAAAGCAGTCGCGGAAAAAACGAAACTGTCGCGGAAAATCACTATTTTCCCCATTTCGGGAACACCAGACTTGTTGGCTTCTGACCACGGTAATATTGTTTTGATTATATCGCAAGAATGACGCAAGAAGCCAACTTGAATCGGCACCCGCGCGGCCATCCACGAAAGTCGCGGGAAGAACGGTACACTCCGCAAAAAAAAACCCCGAAACTTCCAGGGAAAATTGCTAATTTTCCGACTTCCGGAACATCGGACTTGTGGGTTTCGGACCACAGTCAATTTTTTTTCTATATCGCCATAACGACGCAAGAAGAAGCCATTTTGAATCAGCACCCGACCCGCGGCCGTCCACGAAAATCGCGGTAAAAACGGAATACTCAGCAAAAAAAAACGAAACTTCCGCGAAAAATTGCGATTTTTTCGACTTTATAACGGACTTAACGCAGCGAATTAAAACCTGTTTTATAAAGGAGATAAATTTACAAAAAAAAATTATATCTGGTTTCGATGGCTGACGTCATCGGTTTTGACTTCAAGTGGTAGAAATGTGGAAAAGATTCCATCCATAGCCATAGACGATTTGAGTTTTTTTTCCTGAGGATGAAAGTAATTCGTCACGTGAGAGGAGAGTTTGATAATTTCATTTCAGGAAAATCGTTAATTGGCGCAGTTTTGGCGCAATTTTGCTCAAAATACGGTATTTGTAGCAGTTTAGCACATGAATTAGGATTTGGCGCAGTTTGGCGCAATTGGCGCAGCCGCAACATCCCTGGATTTATTACAAAAAACATCAGTAATTTTAACTTATTATAGCGCTGACGCGCTAGACCCAGGCTTTGCCAGGGTCTCAATTTTTTAATAAATATCACCTGGTGTGTTACAGAGGGGCTTCGCCAGTCCAAATGTGTAACACTGTGTGCTAGGGCAGGCGTTACCTGGACAATATGCCCAGCAGAATGAGAAATAATTTAAAAATGGATCTATTTTTATCATTATGCCACAACAATGGATTTTAAACTACAACAATTAATTTTAATCTGCCACAAACAATGTTATGCCTACAACAATTAATGTCATATCTTCTCTAGTTATATTTACAAAAATGTGGTTTTGACCTGAAGTTAGGCAGGGTTTTTATTCATAAAATTGACCAGATAAGTTGTTGGGTTGGGATGCTTCAATTTTAAATTATTTTATTCAGAAACCTTCCTGGGAGCGAGAAAGAAACAAAGCATGACATTTAAAATTCACTTTAAAAAGTGTGGTATAATCCTAGGAGAGCCCAAAGAGAAACCAGAACAAGATGGCGCCAAGTGAAATTGAGTGTATTGAAGTTTGGTAACCAAGATGGCGGAATTATCGACAACTTTGGCGAGGGTGAGGGCTCTGCTAGGATCCAACCCGCAAACTCATATCACCCTCCAAAATTTATTTCTGGCTAGGAACTGGTTACTTAATGCTACGATTTGGAAGACCGGCACAGCTTTAGAATAAGTCTGCTTTTTGTGACCTTGCCGCCGTATTTGAAACCCAGCCGCCATGTTTACATACAATTTCATGGCTTGTCTGCCATGAAATATCAGTTCACGTGCTCTTATGG
Source organism: Tetragnatha versicolor (assembly GCA_024610705.1). Taxonomy (NCBI): domain Eukaryota; kingdom Metazoa; phylum Arthropoda; class Arachnida; order Araneae; family Tetragnathidae; genus Tetragnatha; species Tetragnatha versicolor. The sequence continues at coordinate 7,137,312 of JANDEH010000006.1, read as the reverse complement.
AAATTCAACAAGCGGACTTATTCTAAAGCTGTGCCGGAAGACCTTTCGGTTCATGGAAAGAATCCGGGCCTGCGCCAAGAAGGAGGCGATAAAGGCGACACAGTGGCAGTCTGGGTTGAATCGTGGCAACCCTATCACTTTCTCGTTTCTCCTCGTACTCGAAACCTTGAACCCGGAGATCTCCGTGTTCGAGAGTATCCGTGGGTTGGGTAAAGCGTTTACGTCACACCTGATAGCTTCTGAAGATTGGGAAATACCGATTTTTATTGGTTTAAATTTAAAAAGTAATTTATCTTTTAATTAAAAGTAATTTATCTTTAATTTTTAGTAATTTACAATTCGTTAGGGGAATTTCGGGTGGCTAATTAATTATATTTCTTCGTAAGCTTCGTACATCACATTGGGTTTTTGGAGCACTGTTTTAATTGGTTTGAAAAGTTTAATATTAATACATTATCGTCGGGTTTTTTTGCGTGTTACTCACGCCATTTATTTGTTTGCTAGCAAAGCGTGAGGATGTAGAAACTTACTGCAGTTTTGATTTAAATTACGTTTCCTGGAGTTTTATTCTACGAGTCTTCGATACCGATATGTAGCGGGTTCGGGGGTCTCCTCCGAATTATGAGTTTATGATTTACGAGATTTACTAGTTTATAAGAAAAGTACTGTTTTTGCCTTTTTCGGTTTCGTGATGCTACTGATTTTGCCCTTTTTGTGTTGCGCGATGTTTCAGTATCGTCACTGTCTCTGATTACCCCACAACGAGTTTGGTTATAGATAGGGCAGGGGGGTTTGGGGGGGCGGCAGCCTCCCCCAACCACGTTAAACTTTTTAAATAACTATTTTGCCTAAAAATGCGAGTTTTTATGTTAAAAGTGATTTTTTTGGTTTTTAAAATGTGTTTTGTAATGAAATGCATTCTTTTTTCTTAAAGTTTGCGGTCCAAAGTCCACTCAAAAGCTGCCATTTTGCACGCACGCCATATCCATCACTTTATCTTGAAAATCGCGGTTGCCGAGACGTGGCTGGACGGACACGTTCTCTGAATTACGACCATTATCCTTTGCAAAAACCCTAGTAGCACAGCTCATACCAAATATGTATGTTTACGTAACTGCAACTAGTAGTAAACATAATTTAGCCATACATGACGAAAATTGGACGAATCCTAACGTCTGTGCTGCTTCGGTACGGAATGGTTATTTCCACGACAGTTTGAAGCATGCGCAGTAACCAGAAAGCAGTATTAAAGAACTACCGTTAAAATGCGATGTTCTCTGTTAACCGCGATCGTGAAGTGTTTTCTCGCCAATGCTTCGCATTGGCAGGAAAACACTTCGCCAAAAAGTCGCCCAGGCCCGGATTCTTTGCATTTACCGACCTTTCTCCTAAAAATAGGGTTTGGGGTAAAACATACACTCCAACATTGGCAACCCTTCAATCAGTAGTCTTTACCGACATAATGCATTAACGGCAAAGTACTAGTCGTTAATAATATGTTTAAAAATATTCTCAATATTATCATATTAATCATCATATTAAAATTACCATATAACTAAAAAATTAACTTAAAACAACTTATTACTTTTTTAAAACAACACACAATGCAATTTTGTAGATTATAATTAACTTTATTAAAAAATGTCCATTTTAAAGCATTGAATAACAAGCCCTTAATTCACTTTTTATGTACGAGGGTTGTTTTTTAATTAACTTCCGTTTTGCTCCTGAAAAAAAAGTAGTAAGAATTTCGAAATAATTTTGCTACTGGTAGATAGGTACATCCTTGAGGATCAATTTCCCTCATTACTGGAAAAAATCGGACATTTTTTCTATTATTTATCGAATTTACAAGCGCGCTCCTCGAACTTATTTCCCGCCAACCCATAGAGAAATCCTCTTTTTCGGAATTTTCCCGTTTTTGATAGTTTAAAAATAAAAAAACAAATGAATCTTTAAAAATAAGGTTATTACGGAAGGTTACAAACATCTTTAATTACTTTTCATCGTAATCACCTTGAAATAGACCATTTACCGTACCATTTCACAAGTTTTCGATTCCACTTCATGAAAAGTTTGATTTTTCGTTGAGCTTTGCATCGGTTCGGACAGCCGTTTTCCCCCTCAGCGCACACTTTGCCTGCGAATCTATCGATATTGCCTTGTTTATTATAGCTGTAACTCCAGAATCCCCAATGCCTGGAACTTGGCAGGCAAAACATATGGTTTTAAACATCCCCACAATAGCATGCTGCAAAAATCACCTGCCTGCCGATTGTCTATTGTTAATGCGAACAGAGTTTAAAGGAAGAGAAATTCTCTATGGATTGGCGGGAAATAAGTTCGAGGAGCGCGCTTGTAAATTCGATAGATAATAGAAAAAACGTCCGATTTTTTCCAGCAATGAGGTAAATTGATCCTTAAAGATGTACCTATCTACCAGTAGCAAAATTATTTCGAAATTCCTACTACTTTTTTTTCAGGAGCAAAACGGAAGTTAATTAAAAAACAACCCTCGTATTCTATAACTTATTTTAAATAAAGCACAGTTAAATAACCATAAATTAGTAAATAAAAACAAATGTGTTAAGAATTAAAAATTAAATTGATAAAATGAGAATAATTCCTGAAGAAAAAAGGAAATTTTATGCAAATTAACACTTTTAACATTAAAAACTAAGAATTGAAAATATCGCATCATTAAAAAAGCTGGATCCGTAGTTTTCTATATGTATCCGTAACTCCGTAGTTTCCACTCCATTTCCGTAGCAACTACGGAAATTCCGTAGAAGTTGGAGTGTATGGAAAAATAGTGGAAAGAAAGGCGAATGCTCTACAATGTTTAGCCTACAGCTACTGTTACTATCAAATAATACCATTATATTACAGAAGAATTCAAATGACATATTGATCATAACGAAAATGTAAATAATTAAGGTACATCCTGGAAATTTCTTTGAACTAAGTAAGAAATTTTACACAGCAAACAGAAAAATGAAACCAAAACACGGTTGTACTATTACTTAGTCCCAAATAAATGTATCCTTTCAAACAAAATTATTCAAAAACTTAAAGTAAAAGTGAGGAATTTTCGGGAAAGATTGTAGAAATACTTACATTTTAGTTTAATTTTTTCCAAATTAAACTTAATTTGATACCGGTGAGCGAATAGATTGGAATAGACACGTCACAATTTTACAACATAAACAATTCAATGTAGTAGAAATAGTAGTAATTTTTAATAAATTTTCTTTTAAATCGTAATTAAAAATTTAAAAAGTTAGAGAGCTATTATAATTTTTTAATTATGAAGATTTACTATGCATTTTAAAACCTAAGAGCTCTTATGACTAGATTAATATCACTTTGATAAAAATTAGTTTTTGTTTTAAGCAGCAAATATACAGCTCATATTCTACTATTTACATGCGATTTTGCTGCCATCTATGGTACAATATTGTAACTAAATACGATGACATTGTTTTGGGAAGCGGAGAACAAAGACGTGGCGGGCGGAACGAAAAAAAAATGTGACCTCTCCTTTGTTCAGTGATCTGGCGTGTATCGTTTGACATGCCGATGGTTAAATAATCACTAAAGACCCAATGCCTTACATTTTGGATTACGCGTATGAAAATAATCTATGGTTACTCTAAAAAACAGGTGCGTAGAAATTAATTATTCAGTATTAAAGGGTGAAAATGAAATGAAAGTTTCAATCAACATCTGTTAATATTAACTCCTTGTAACTACATTGACAGTTGAAATTTTCACTTGTTGTTTAGACTGTTCTGTATTTTATTTTCACTTAATTATTTAATTGAAACAGTATTCTCAAGTTTATGTTCATAGATATGAATAATATGCATCGTTACTCTATCGATTTTATCTTACACGGATATCTTTAATTTGGATAAAGTGGATTTTTGTTTTAATAGATAGTAAAATTTTAAAAAGTGTATGTTATTGATCCTGGAAATCAATATTATTGGGAATAAAACCTCTTTTTTTACCGGTTGCTTCTTTGTGCATGTTATTTTAAACTTGTAAAATACGATTCGAAATCAGTTATTAGACCGAATGGTTTTTGGTTTGAAACTTGAATACTTTTAAATATATATTATTTTTAACATTTTGGTATGAGGGATGTCTTCTACAAAATGTATTCATGGTGTAAATCGTAGTTCTTTGTTCTTACTCTTTTGATGAGAAGCTTTAAGGTCTTATTCTTTTAATTTATTGCTGTCAAAATAAGTTGAGGGAAAAAATTTTAAAGATAACAAATAAGATTTGGGCTTGTAGATTTGTTTTTGTAGAAATGTTAATTTTCTTTATTTCAAATTGAAATGCCGCCAATATTTGAAGCAAGGCTCAACTGGATCCTGCGCGCTGTGGGGTGACGCTTTGTTGACGTCGACAGCGCCATCTCGAAGTGCGTGGAAGAAGCACTTTTTATTAGAGGTCAAGTGTTTAGTTTTAAAGCTGAAGAATGAACAATGAACATAAATATTTATTTTTATTGAATCTATGGAAAAAATTTAAATGGACTATATATGAATTTGATGAAGATATTTTAGGAAATTTTATAATTTTTAATTATAAATATATATCCTCCCACACTCATACTGGGGGAGGAGAAACCCATATCAAAATAGTTAGATCAGAATTTGATAATATTAGACTAATTTTTAATTTATGAAAAATGTTGTATTCAAATTTTCTGAAGATGAAAGAACTGTGCAACTAACTCTTCCCTTATTTATTAATTATTTTTCTTGTTAAAAAAGTCTAAATAAATTAGGGGAGAGTGTTGTACCTACGGACGGTTGTACCTTCAGCCACCTCATTTTAAAATTCGGGAAAAAATGTAAATTTGAATTTGTGGTCGATTTTGAATGTAAACAGATGCTATCTAGTTGCTAATGTGAAATCAGCTCTTTAAAATATTATTTAAATTTTATATAATAAATTTACTGTTTTTAGGTGCTCAAAGTTTTTTTTAGTGCATCACTACATTAACTCTTTTCTTCCCCTTTAATTATGACATGATAAAATGGGATACATGGGGGAATCCTCGAGATTTTATCTTTTATTTTTGATGTTAGAAATCGTCAGATCTCAATTCTTTTATCTTTTATAGAACTTTGAATGCAAAAACACCTCATGTTGTACCTTCGGACACCATAAGTGTTGTACCTACGGACACGTTCTTGTGGGTGTCTGTATATAATCGACGTTTTAGAATCAGGTTTCATTTAAGTGAATACATTTTAATGCATATTAAATTAATTCTAAATGGTTATCTATTTGTCGAAGATTATTTTCAAGTGATTTTTAGATGAAAAATCAAATATTTTGTTACCTAAACTACTTTTTAAAATTTTATGATTCTACTTGGAATTTAATGTAAAACATGGTGTAAAATCCTATGAACCCTATCGCATTTAAGTATGATGATTAAAAAACCTTGAAATTTCCACTGAAGAAGATTTACCACCAAATTATTATTGTTATTACCACCAAATGCTTGCACAACTAAGTGTTGATCGAATTGTTTTTTTGGGGGGATCAGTGAAGCTGTCAGATCTATCAGCATGATTGATGAAACTATTATCTTGAATTCTGATCTGAAAATACCATGTGATTTTTGTGTTTTTGGTAAAAAATCAAGACTTTTATCATTCAACTTCGTTTTAATGATCATTTACGATCTAAAACTACATTACTTTAAAAAATCTATTTCCAATTTCAAAAAGGCTTGAAATAGGTTATTAAAAGGTAATGCATCAATAAAAATATTAATTATTAGCTTTTTTCAACTAAAATTTCCCTTTTTAAGGGTGTCCACAGGTACAACTGGGTCTGTCCATAGGTACAACAGGTTGTTGTACCTTTGGACACAAATTTTTCCATGTTATTATAAATGATTAAAAATCCAATTTTCAAGATTTTGGCTAGTAAAAAATATCTCTGTACTCACAAAGGTTAGGACTACAGGTTGGGCACTTTAAATGGTCAAAATGTGATTTTACCTGTCTTAGAAAAATCCAAACGTGATTTTTGTTCAGAGGTACAACACTCTCCCCTATATATAAAGTAGTAAGTTTATAAAAGTGGTGTGGGGGTAATTTCTGCCTAATATTTCGTGTTTAAAATTTTCTATATATAGTGTGGAAAAAGTTATTGCTGCTTTAAATGCATTTTTGTTATATTTAGAAAATCACAGCTCAATAAATTAACCCACTAATCATGATTCTCATGGATTTAAAATGTATAAAAATTAAATACTTTGTATCTTAGATCTTTCTTTCAACTCTGTTAAAATTTTATATTAATTTTTGAAACGCAAAAATATAAGATGTATTGAATTCTAATTTAATTGTGTTTTTAAAACAAATACGGGTAAAATAAAACAGTATAAGAAGAGAGATAAAATTTGTTTTTTTTTATAAATATTAGTATAAGTAAATATATTTCTGTGCTGCCATCTGTTAATTGAATGAAAGTTTATTTGATAGATTATTCGAAGGTTTATGAAAGTGAATTAAGTTAATGCTTAATTGAATGAGTGGTAAGATAAACCTACTCTTCATATTGTCCAATTTCGAAAAAAAATCTTCAGATTAAGAATTATTTTTATTTGTATGTCTCAGTTTAATGAACTTGGGGCTTTAATTTCTAGTCTCTTTAGGGATAGATGGCGCTAGGAGTACCATTTCATATTGACCGTCTATAAAATGTTAACTTGTGCAGCTTTATAATTTTATTCTTTATTTTAAACAAGGGATTTATACTTTAATTTTAAAATGATACTGCTAGTAAGTTTTGGCGCTGAAAGTTACAAAATTTTTTGTCAGGGGGTTGGGTGTTAAGTTTTTGTGGATTTATCGAGGCAGAATCGAGAAAATTAAAATTTGCATAAGTTCATATACTTAGTGTTTAAAATTGTGGTAAAACTAATAGTATATGCCCTTTACATTATTGTGGCTCAAGGGTCATTATAGATTTCTTAAACTTAATAATTTCTCCATTTATTTAAAAAAAAGGATTTTCTTAACTTTCTTACACTTTGTGGGGTACTAAAATAAATTTAATTGACTTGTTTTTCAAGCTTTGATCTAATTTACTAAAAATAGGTTTCAAAACTTATCTTCCTAAATTATAAGCATTTAAAAATTGTAAATTTTTAAAAAAATTAGTAAAATTTTTTGTTTTTATTAAGGAAAATGATTAAAATGCTTTCAACAAATATTTTACTTTCCATTTTCAATAACGATCCAATAACGATTTCAATAAAAATAACCTAATAATTAGCAAATTTAGAACAGAATTTAGTCTTCTTTATCCTTACTTTAAGGTAAACAATCCTATAATTTGAAAATGAATTTGAACTTGTAATTTCAACTATCAACTCAAGAGGAAGGTTAAACAAATTATTATTATATTTTCTAAAATATTTCGATATAAAGTTTTCAATATATCCTAAAATGGTCATGAATTTCAATAGCCATTGTAGTTTTGCTACTAACCTAAAAAAATCAATCATAACTCCTTAAAAATGACCAATTCTTTATATCTACAACATCTTACTGTTGGCTTTATTGAAAATAATTACAGTTATAACCTCCATATTTCGAAATTGAAGGGCCCTAAAATAAATTCGAGATATCGAGCTTAAGGCTCCTCCTTCCAGAAAAAGGAACTCAGAGTCACGATATTTTGTAATACAGATGGCGCCCCGAAAAGCTGTCAAAATAGCGCGCCATGGGTTCCCATGGCGAGGGCATTTATCTTTGGCAAGAAATTTCTCGCGCGGTCCTGGTCATTACCGGTCTGATTTTGAAGGTTGGCGATAAATTCTATCGCCATTGAGCGGAGAGAAGCGCACAAAAATTCCGAGAAAAAGGGGCATCGCAGGTGGCCCTACAAGAGCGGAATCAAGATCTATATCTCCTCTCTTTGGAGTATGCTGGTACTGGACCATACGGGTCACAAATCGCAAATTTTGAACTAATAAAGATATTGAAATAATTCTAACGGATTTGGAATCGTTGGAAAATTCTAGCCCAGTTTCATATAAAATTCAAATGGTTTTTTATTATTCTTTTTAAAAATATATTTTTTAAAAATATATTGGGTTGACACGAGGACGATCTCCGGGAACCTTCCTAGGCCGGAAGAGTTGTTTTCATATCTCAGAAAGATCGGAAGACATTCTCAGTGGAAAAGGCGTCAAAACCATTAGAAAACTCAATTTCATATATGATAGCTATATTTTTGTGGTGTAGGGGAGAGGAGGAAGGAATGGGACAATTTTCACTAAATATTTTTTTATTCATTATCCCCTGCTTATTCATAGATGCAAATGGTTGGATAATAAACTTACATGTTTTAACTTAATTTTTTTAAAATGTAGAGTTCTTAAATGTTGTTTAATTTTATCACTTTTGATCATTCAAATTAACAAGAATTTTGTCCCATTCCTCCCTCATGGGTGGGAGGAGTGGGACATGAGTATGGGAGGAGTGGGACACTTTTGAAAAGTAAAGAAAATTAGTAAAATGTAATAATGAGAAAGGGCCTAGTATTTTACCTACTATTCTTTTAACCTTTGCCCACATTTTTAAACAGCTTTCAATCTTATATAGAATAATTTTTAAAAAATATTTAGTACACTTGAACTCTTTCCCATGGTGTTAAGAATCAATAATTGAAATACAATGTAATACTTGGAATTGTTTATTCAAGAAAAGAAAAGCATTTCAATTGAAGCGATAGAAAGCTATCAGAAATTAATATTTTCGAATTTTGTTTACATTTTTGCAGATTTTGTTTACATTTTTTAGAGTGTCCCATTCCTCCCTCCACACATTGCTTTTAAAATATAACTTGTCACATAAACTATGCTGGTGTTAGGCTTTATGAAATTGCAGATTAGCATACATTATACCTTTTAGATTACAATGGCAGTATATAATGTTTGTTCTACAAATTACATGAGAAATGAAATAAAACTTAAGATAGACTGGAAATTTACTTTGGAGGTGGGAAAATCAAATTTTTACAACTATAAACAGAAACTTGCTGCTGGATAAACTAAATGAAGGAAATAACAAGAAGCTATAAGAAGGCCATCTAATGACCAAATTGGAAATAAAATAAACTGATTTATTTTTCCATAATTTCAGCTGTCCCACTCCTCCCACTGTCCCATTCCTCCCTCCTCTCCCCTACTTGGTTTGATTCAAACTAAATATGCTAACTGTTAAAAACTATAAATATTATAATCCATCACGTCACGATACATAGCAGTCGTTATTTGAAAAATACCAAGGACACAATCAGGGACCTAAAATTTTAAAACTACAATTTTACGGTATTTAATTTAATTTTTTAAAGTAATTTTTTAGTAAAGTTTAAGCCTTCAAATTTATACAGTTTCTTAAATTTATATAGTCTTAAACATGATTAGAAGAACGATATCTTTTTTGAAAAAAAAACCTAAAATTGAAATTTTATAAAAAGGTGAAAGGGGGCTTTAAATTATACAGAAATTTAAGATGCGATCCCGAAGATATAGATTTTAAAAAAAATACTATATTAGTTACCTTAGGGGCCATTCATTAATTACGTAAGGACGATTTTGGCAAATTTTGATCCCCCCCTCCCCCCATGTAAGGGTACGTAAGATTTTTCAAACCCCTCCCCCCCTATTCTTACGTAAGATTCCATTATGTTTTCAAAATAATAAAATGTTAGAAAACTCTCCGTTTGATGTAAATCAAAGATTTTTATTTTTCAACAGATAAGTAATATTCTTGCTGTCCCAACTACCATATTACTATTATATTATTATCTCTTGATTAGAATAATTGGAATTTGTTTATATTAACTAGGAAAATCTTACGTAAGAATTGGTTTGGTGGTGATTGCGTATGCGTTTTTAAAAAAAACACCCTTTCTCTGAGGCTCTATGGATCACGCACGGCGTGATCGAAACACTGAATTTCGTTTAAAAAAGGTCATTTACTAAAGAACTAATCAATTTCTACAAGAGAAAGTATTAAAATAAAAAAATTTCATTTTTCAACTTTTCAAAATATGAATAGTATGAATTTTTCGGAGATAACTCTTCGTTGATGACTATTGGACGGTGACGCTTTTCCTAATAATAATTGCTTGCTTATCGACATCAAATTTGGGTTTTTGGGGAAGTTAAAAATTTTAAAATCTCGTGGAAGTTTTTCTTGGCAGACTATCGAAAACTCATTCAATAGATCCCCGGAACATATGTATCAAGTTTCATAGCATCGTCGAAAAATGCACCTTCGACAACAATAAATGTGATATTTTGCTAAACTTCGGATTATACCGATTGGACTACGTTTGGTACCGATTGGACTTTTTGCATTCCACTGCTTACGACCCCCATTTCATACCCCAGTGTGAGGAGAGACAGGTTTGAAACACAACACCATCACCCCCACGATTCTCCCCCCCCCCACTAACCGCCGAACGCAGGGAGGAAAAGAGTGAAAACGGCTTCTGTTTGAGAGGACTCCTTCTCTTCCTGGGCTACGCAAAAAACCTACCATATTTCCATGATTCCACACACGCTTATTCCGTCCCTTGTTTGATAAGTTCATCGTAAAAAATGAGTAGAGTTGTAATTTTCATTAAAAAAACAATTCCAAATAATATATCCGTTTTGTATTATAATTAATTGACTATTAAACTTACTCTGTAATTTGGATTGATATTTTTTAAGCTATATAAATACAGGGTGTCAACTTTTAAATCCCTTACTTTGTTTATTGGTTATTTTCCAACATAAATTAGTAGGACAAATTTACAATATGGCCCCACCAGTCAGGTATTTCTGGAAAAGTCAAAACAACGTTATTTTTGGCATTTTACAACCACACTAACTCTATAAATAATTAAAAAGTATTTTCATGTAAATAATTAACACAGGTCAACACTGAAAAATCATCAGAAACGAGATTACGTAGGTTTTGTAGTAATTTTGATGCTGATTTGTGATTTCAAATCTGCCTTTAGGTTTTCTCTATCATGTCTCGTTTTTTTTAACGCGCAATCGAAATATTTGCGTTTTAGGGCCACATGCAGCTGCCATCGAATCGAACCGAATATCGAATATTCGTAACGGCATCGTAAATCGAAAAAAGCGATTCAGCAGCGTCAGAATCGTTTTTCTCCATGACGTCGACCTGGCGATGAATTGACCCCATTGGACTTACTTCACGTGACGTAAGGATCACGTGTTAACTACCGTCCAATCAGCATTCACTTCGATTCACGTGACCAATATTCGAGACCCTCCGGAGGTATCGAACTCGTTTTTGATCACGTGACTCGATACGAGTAGCAGAAGTAACAGGTTGATAACCTGTTATTTCGATATACGATGGCAGCTGCATATGGCCCTTAGTACTAAGGGCTCTTTTAGGGCTCTTTTATAGTGGATCTGGATTTTGGCTGATCTGACAGGCTATCAATCACTTGACCCAGCACCTGCTTGGCACGCGTTCCCCCTCCTGGCCTCGTCCATGCAAGACAGGGGGATGAGATAGTTAAGTATCATGTTTCACCCCCTTGTCAATCGAGTAAACAACCCTGGTATCTTCTATTGGAAACGCTAGAGAAGGAAGCGTGTCGGGTTCAGTGATTTATAGTTTTCCAGTTCCAGCGGAATTCAGCTGGGAGTATGTAGAGGCCCTTATAGTGGATCTGGATTTTGGCTGATCTGACAGGCTATCAATCACTTGACCCAGCACCTGCTTGGCACGCGTTCCCCCTCCTGGCCTCGTCCATGCAAGACAGGGGGATGAGATAGTTAAGTATCATGTTTCACCCCCTTGTCAATCGAGTAAACAACCCTGGTATCTTCTATTGGGAATGCTAGAGAAGGAAGCGTGTCGGGTTCAGTGATTTATAGTTTTCCAGTTCCAGCGGAATTCAGCTGGGAGTATAAAAGAGCCCTAAAGCCACTACGCGTGCTGAATGTCCATTCGTTTTTTCAACCGACCCTTCGCCTATTTTGACCTTGAATAGGTAGCAGGATAACATAAAAACTATGCGAAAAAAAAGTTATAAAATACTTTATGATAGCTACCAAAAATTACCTTAGCCTCTTCGATTTAGTGGAAAAAAATGAGTGCTATTTAGAATATACTGATACCCCCTACAATAACCCTCAACAAATTATTCTCATCATATTTGGTAGTATCTGACAATGCCAATAAACTTCAAAAATCCTCTAAACTTGCCATTTTATCCAAACGACCAGAGGATAAATAAATGCATTGGGTGAAAGTTTAACAGGTAATTAGGCGATGAAAACAATTCTATTGCTTTTAAGATAATTTAAATCAGTTGTTTAATAGTAGTTTATTTAGTTCTAATAAGTCCTTGTCATTCATTATTCAATGGTGAGATAGAGACTCGAGATTAATCTATCGTGGTTTTTACCTTTGATAGGTGAACATTATATTGGTTTTCACAATGGAATAAGGATTAAAATATCGCATCCTCTCTTATGCCAAATTCCAACGTGGGCATTTTTATCAAAATTTTACGGTTAGAAAGATCTTTTTTTGAGGCGCATGGGATAAACATATGATGTTAACTTATATAAATGAGAAACTTCAAAAATTGTAAATAAATGAAGAAAATACAGAAATTGCTACTCAACTGTTTCGTATTTCTTAGTATCAAGTAAGCAAAAACCTTTATTTCGTATACACAAAATATTTTTCATAAAACACTAAGAAATAAAATTTTAAAATAAGAGAAGACACAAAAGAAAAAAATGAATATTTATGTATATGAGTTATCTAAGGGTCAAAGAGAAAATAGGAAACTCATAAAAATTATCAAATGAGTAATTAACTTCCGGAATAAATAATATAAATTGGAATAAATATAATAAAGATAAAATAAGAGAAAAGTTAAACAATTGCAAGGTGAACATCCGAGTAAAATTTAAGTAATTCAGTAAAATGTTTTTGGTGAATCCTCAGATTGTGATTGTAAGAAGTGGATAAATAGCTTTCAAAAACATAAAAAGGTAGGATCGCGGATCTGATTGCTGGAGCATTAAATCTGAAAAATATTCAGGCCGTATTTTTCTATATCTTTTTAAAAGTAAGATCAGAAATCGGAATCAGGTAGAAAAGAAAAATTATCTTTTCAAAATTGAACATGCTTTGTAAAAGAAAAGATAAAATAAATTTACAAACAGGGACTTATCTGTCCTGAACATCTCGTTCGTTCACATGACTCAGCACAACAGCAACAGGGATGTGTGCTTTGCTTACACATACTACGAAAATATCTCCTCTGTAGACAAGTTTTTCCTCACAATTCATAAATCTAATATAGGGTGGCGGGTGGCTGCAGAATCTGAGTAATAAAAATGTTCCCCGACTTTTCCCTGATTTTCCTGACTAATTTTAAAATTTCCCTGATACACATCTAAAGGGTTTTCGGCTCTTCCTGGTAAATTAAACACTTAAAACTAGTTATTTCACACAAAGAAATACTTCTATAAAATAGATATTTTAAATATTAAAATAATATTTAATTTTTTAAAATATTTTATAAATAAAATACATTAATTAAAAGGATAAATAATTTTGTCTGAAGTACAAATAAATAAAAATATGAATAAAAACTAATATGAATTAAATAAGATTGTTCTTTTCTTTCAAATGTACAGTTATGAAAAGTTAACTCAAGTGATTTTTACTTGGAAATATAATTTTTATATTTAAAGCATTCCATTTATTTGATGATCATAACACGGCCATAACAAGACTTTTGTTTCAAGGGAGTTGTCTAACTGTTTTTAGGGTACATTTGTACGTCAAGTAATTTTGTAAACAATGAGAATTCCAAGTACAATTGGAAGGGGAAATGCACCGCTCGGTGAGGAGGAAGGGCAGAATTTTCAAAGAAATCTATGCTGGATTATACAACAAAATTTTAAGGGGAGTTTAGGGGCCCCTACCCCAGGTAGTATTTTAATTCATGTTTTAAACACTTTACTGAAAATAAGGATCACTTCACTCCTATCCTAGGTGACAGAATTTTCAAAGAAAAACAGTTCAAAGTTTTGAGGGGGCTAGGGGAAATTTTTGACCTTAAAATTAATTCATTTTGAGACTAGGTTACATCGCTCCTTGTGAATCAATTACTAAAAATTTTCTTCTTTTAAAGAATTTTCCTGACTTTTCCCTGATCTGTAGCCACCATGTAGCCCTGCAGCCCACATCTGTAGCTGTAGCCTCTGATAGGAGCATTTCCGATACCTAGAACCAGGAGGGAACCATAGAACCTCTTTATAGAAATGCGTACTGATGCAATAATTATAATAAGGTTTTTTGTGAAAAGAAAGAATATATAAATTATCTTTTGAAATAGCAATCACGAAATCACAAAAGTAATGAAAGCACAAAAAATAAAAATATTAAGCAACATAAATTTGTGAATTACAATAAAAATGGATGATAAAGATATTTTAAAAGAAAAATAAAAAATAATCATATAGCCCGCGGCGGTCACCAATACCACCACTTATGCGATTTTGGTTGTATGGGTTGGTCCAACTGTGACAGCGGCACGATCCGCAAGACCACACACACTGACAAGGGGACGGCAAGACCTCGGAAACGGACTTCGGGTTCAAACTTGGTAGGTTTGTAGTACACCCCAAGGATATCCTATCCTGAAAATATTACGACGCACTATCCGGTAGTTTCCGAGAAAACGCCCCCCAAAGTTTTACCAATTAGTTTAAATATTTAAATACTCTTCCGTTAACAAGAGCCGAGTAGCCCAGTCGGTAGCGTACACGCCCAATAACTGAGGGACGTGGGTTCGAATCCACCTGTTCACGTTTTTTTTCTTCTCTAACTTCTTAAAAATTATTTAAAATTCATTACAGAAAACAGTGTTATTTTTTAAAATTGAAGTTGTATTTTAAAAATATGTTTGCATATGAAATTCCAGTTGAGAAATATTAAAATTAAACAAAGTAATATTTAAAATTTAATTTGAGCTCTGTATTATAGAAATTACTTGATTACTTCAACGCTTTCATACGGAAATAAAATATTAAAAAAAAACGCTCGCCTCTTTCTCGGTTGATAAATTAAATGTCATTTCTTTCTTCAAGTCTCATTATTAAAAAATGTATATTTACAATTCTGCTAAAAATGTCAGTAATTACTTAATATTGACAATAATTAAATAGTTCAGAAACTATTCCTTGCAATTTTGTTTTCGTCTGCGCAAAAGATATTTTATTATTAGAAGAAGAAAAAGCTGTTTTATAGGTAATGTTCTTTAAATTGCCGAGTTTATTTCAAAGATTTGTTGATAAAGAAAAATAATATTTTGAAAATTTCGTGCTTTTAAATAGTGTTAACTAGCTGTAACAGGAAAATGATTAGGTTTTAATAAGTTATTATTTTAAAGTTTCCAGAGTTTTCTAATATATGTCTCTTTCTATTCGATGATTTGATAGTAGCAAATAATTAAGGTTTATAAAATATTATTTTAAAATAAAAAGTATTTATTTAAATCGATGTAAAAAATTGTTTTCTGTAATGGTAAAAAATGGATTTGAAATAATTTTTAAGTAGTGAAAAGAGAAAAAAAATGCGAATAGGTGGTTTCGAACCTACGTCCTTCAGTTTTGGGGCGTGTACGCTACCGACTGGGCTATTCGGCTCTTGTCAAGGGAAGAGTATTTAAATATTTTAACTAATCGGTAAAACTTTGGGGGGCGTTTTCTCGGAAACTACTGGATAGTGCGTCGTAATATTTTCAGGATAGGATATCCTTGGGGTGTACTACAAACCTACCAAGTTTGAACCCGAAGTCCGTTTCCGAGGTCTTGCCGTACCCTTGTGAGAGATGTCGGACACGCTTTTATCTCAGGGTACCAAGACCCCCCACAGGAGCAATCGTCACCCGTAAGGCCATCACACACGTTAGGGTCTCCCCACACGAGGGGTTTTTCCAGGGGGATCCCTTCATTTTGGGGAAGGGCGTCCGGGGATCGGATACAGAGTGAAACCGGTTATCTTTAGGGTGTAGGGTAGCTGACCTTGACTCATTGCTTGACGCTTTGAAACAACTTCGAGTATAATTAATCGAGTATAATTAAGAGTAGTATAATTTCAGCTTTTTTGTTACTTTTAAAAAACATTTAAAATATTACTTTACTCTTAAATGATAGAAAAATTTTAAATCTTAATTAATCACTCATTAACACTGAAAACACACCTTTTGTTTTCTCAAAAAAAAAACTTAACATTTTGTTAGGATAGGGCCTTGGCAGAGTTTGTAAAAAATTTCATGGTTTAAATTCTGTTTTCTAGCTTACAGTAATCTGTGATTTTCTTTTTATATTTTTCCATTGTGGAGTTTACTACTGCAAATTGCTACTGCTGCTACTGCAAATTGTTCATGACATGTGGTGGCTCTTGGCGGCCGTGATCAAAACTGTTTCAAAATCACCTGACCAGTTTATATTTCATTGGATATTTATGGAAATATGTCACGCTTTTTGGTCTTGATTAATATTAACTTTTAAAATGACTGTAGTATATAAATTTCTAAAAATTACTTTGAAAATTTTCACTCGTAGACTAAATCGAATTGTCAGTTTGAAGAAGGGAATGAGTCCAAAAACCAAGTTTTGAGAAAAAAAATGTTTTATCAATGAAATTTTTATTGTATAACCACCAAAATTTTACTGGAAATTCAGAACCCTTTTTAGAAAACAGAGCAATCACCAAAACAAATATAAGTACATTAAAAAATATTATACGGTTAAAAAAAGTTGATGAACTTATTCCCTTCTTCAACCTTATGAAATTTATCTGAAGAAAAATCTTAAAAAAAAACGTTAAATTGACATTAAAATCATATGTATGCTTAATTCACGCCACAAAAGGAAGAAATATAAGGATTAACTTATATTTTATTTACAACTTATATTTTATTAATATACCCCAAACCAAAAATTTAAAAAAAGTGAAACTTCCTTATTGTTTCTAAAATAAATAAATTCTTTTCTTTTTAATCATTGTTGATCATCTTCTGTCGCCTTTAAAACAAGGAAAATGCAGTTTAATTAAGATATTTTTGTTCGCATTTTTCCCTCAGTTTTATTGAACGCGACAAAGTAATTAACACTTTTGCTTAAATAATTAATTACTATTTAAAACAAAAATAAGATGGATGTATAAATAAAATGAAATTATTTTAAGTAGACACTCTTGAATTTATTTTCAGTACTTAAAAGGTATAAAACCAATTAAATTTTTAATAATTAGGCAAAAGCTATCGCGGTATGATCGCACAATGTACGAGATGTTTTCTTCTTCCCCTTTTCACCCCCGCTCCTTCAACCAGAACCCCCCGAAACCCTTCCCTACACTGAGAAGTCGAGGGAAAAGGCCATAAAAAGGTCGTAAATGTCAAGTCCATGATAAGCGCGAATGCATGTGCGACCCTCTGAAACCGGGGTCACGCGGGGTCACGGCTCCTGATGGGAGATAAAGATAATTTTAACATAGGTTTCTATGGAGAAATACTGGAATTACTTAGTATACGGACCCTTAAGGAGCGTACGTCCAAAATGTAAAGGCCATCACAGACGAGGCTCCGTTCACGCTCACTTCCTAGGGGTCCGTATACTAAGTAATTCCAGTATTTCTCCATAGAAACCAATGTTAAAATTATCTAAATCTCCCATCAGCAAGCGTTGACCCCGGTCGACCTCGGGTACACAGCTCCAACCAAGCCATCGCATTTATCATGGACTTGACATTTACGACCGTTTTATGGCCTTCTCTCGACTCCTCAGTGTGTGGGGGGTTCTGGTTGATGGACCGGGGGTAGAAAAGGGGAAGAAGGTGAAGAAGAGGGACGAAGCACGAGAAAGCCCCTCGTGTACCGCGATAGCTTTTGCCTATTTATTAAAAATTTAATTGGTTTTATATATTTTAAGTACTCAAGGTGTCTACTTAAAATAATTTCAGTTGCTAATTACTTTGTCGGGTTCAATAAAACTGAGGGAAAATGCGAACAAAAATATCTTAATTAAACTGCATTTGCCTTGTTTTTAAGTGGACAGAAGATGATCAATTCTTCCGATTTGATTTAAAAAAAGAGAATTTGTTGATTTCAGAAACAATTGAATCATCAGTTTAAAGAAGGGAAAAAGTCCAAAAAATGACAAATTGACTTTTTGCTTAAAAATATCTCCAAACTTTGCTCTACACATGAGTGAAAAGAGGTTGGAAAAATCTACCCCCTACAGCAGACATAGCCCCTTGAATTGGCAAAATCGATGTACATTCATTGTATTTTTTAATTTAATTTGGAATTAAAGTTAATTTGTCTAACTTTTGTTATTCTTTGTGCTATAAACTAAGCCAAAATAAAATTTGCTCTTAATTTAAAAGAACTTTTCAAATTTTTTTATGTAAGGAATGTTTAAATACATTCATATTCAATTACTGCTTTAATTACTCAGTTTCATTATAATTTTGAATTTTATTTGTCTTAATCTTTGTAGTTCTCCCTTTTATGGTGTGAATTAGGCATGCATATCATTTAAATGTCAATTTAACAGTTTTTAAGATTTTCTTCCGATAAAATTTCATAAGGTTAAAGATGGGAATAAGTTCATCAAATTTTTTAACTGTAAAATATTTTTTAATGTACTTATATTTGTTTTGGTGAATGCTCTGTTTTGTAAATAGGGTTCTGAATTTCCAGTAAAAATTTGGTGGTTAAGCTATAAAAATTCCATTCCTGAAAAATTTTCTTTTCGATTTTCTCAAAACTTGGTTTTTGGACTTATTTCCTTCTTCAAACTGACGATTTGATTTAATCTACGAGTGAAAATTTTCAAAGAAATTTTGAGTGATTTTTTGAGGTTTTGGATAGAAATTTATATACTTCAGTCATTTTAAAAATTAATATTAATCAATATCAAAAAGCCTACTGAAATATTTCCCTGTAAATTTCTATTCCATTCTAACGACATTTTTAGTTAATGGTTTTTATTATATGTACCAAAACTAGATGAAAACTTAATTACAATCTAACAAATTCAACTTTATCAAAAAACTCTCGAGAAACAATTTTTATTCGATATAATGCACAATTTTGTGTCCTTCATATCATGTATAAGTGTCATGATTAAAGAGAAATAACGTTACTATATTGCAAAGTTCCCCCATACGAAGTTGTTTCAAAGCGGAGTCAAGGTCATCTACCCTACACCCTAGGGATAACCGTTTTCACTCTGTATACGATCCCCCGAACCTCCTCCCCAAATCGCCGGAGCTACGCTGATGTGGAGCCTCGTCTGTGGAGACCCAAAGGTTGACATGCTTTGATCTTATTTTAGCAAAGACAGTCTGATAAAAAACTGTACCAAAACGAGCTAAAACTCTATTTTTTAGGGTCGAATTTACAGAATATTTATATGGGAGCACCCCTAGACCACCCCTTCAAAACTTGGGATTTCTATTTTTTATAAATTAGTCAAATTGCGAAAAACCTACCAAAAGCATATTAAATTCTTGAAATGTATGCCCGAAATTCGGATTTGGTGAACCAATGCGAGTTGAAACCCTGCTTTTTAGACATACATTTCAAACAAAATTCTGAGGAAGGATCCGAGACCCCCCTTTAGGTTGTTAGATCACGATTATTCTGAATTCAAAATACATTAGTTGAGAACATTATATTTAAAATTGAAGCATTCTAACAACCTTTTTGTTCAATTTTATGCATAAAAACCCATATTTCATACCAAACTTCATGACAAAACCATTGTTGTAAATCTAATAAGATGTAACACTAGTTTATTATTGTAGGCATGATACATGCTATCGATTGTTGCAGATTGAAATCGATTGTTGTAGTTTAAAATCAATTGTATTAGCATAAACATAAAAATCGATCCATATTTTAATTATTTCTCACTCGGCTGGGTATATTGCCATAGCACGCAGTGCTACACATTTGAACTGGCGAAGCCCCTCTGTAACACACCAGATGAAATTTATTAAAAAACTGAAACCTGGGCGATGTCCGGGTCTAGCTCGAAATAAATAGGGTCTTATTTTGTTTTAAATTAGAACTTGGCAATTCCTCCTCAGCTATGGCTAATGTATAAATTCTCTAAATTCCACCGATGTTTGCAATTTTACTTTTCCAAGTACCATTCATAGAATATTTTTAAAAAACCTTCCCAGTTCCCCGCTTTTTAACCTTTGCGAATAAACTGCACTTATCAAATACCAATTGAAAAGTAATTTAAGAAACTAGGGGGCTCTGCCCCCTGCTCGCTATCGCTCACCAACCCCCGGAACTGCTTCGCAGTTCTATGAAGATCGCTTCGCGATCTTAGCGAGCAGAGCTCGCTTGTTTCATCTCAACAATCCAGTAAAACCTGGAACTTGTCTGCTTAGTTAATGATCATTTAAAATCGAAACATTTTATCTCTCTAACTTACCAATAACTTAATGCGGACCATAACTACAAAAATATCAAAATAAAACTGTTACTAAAATATTCCTTTTTAGTTTACCAATAATTTAACCGAAATGCTTTCAAAAATATCCAGCAAGTCTACTAATTATCATCAACCATCTTAGAGAAAAAAAAACATGCCATTGAAAAACTTTTAAATTTATAAAATGCACGTGTGTATCTAGTGAATCATCGGGAATAAGAAATCAGACTCATAAAAATAATCGCCTGTTTCTCTAGTGAACGACCAGAAGGAGAAGAAAAAATTTAAACTTGGTATCTTAATAATTCTAAAACTAATTCGAATTTTTTAAAAAACGAAACGCCAATCTTTCTATAAAAAATAATTGTATGCGTGTTTAAAATATCATAGTTCTACTGTGATTAGTTATTCTATTATAACGAAAAAACCGAAAAAGGGTAAAAAATTTCGAAACTTTAGAATTAAATACTCCCAAAATAATTCGAAATTTGAAAAAAGGGCGACGAGGTGCACAACTTCATACCTAAGAGTATGTGTCTGCAAAAAATCATGTTTCTGCTGTAAATAGATTTTGCTGGGGTCGAACTCGCAGCCGAAAAAAATAATTTTCGACTTTGACATTAAATAACTCCAGAACTAATTATCTAATTAATTAGGTTTGGAAACTAAAATGACCCTTATACATTTGTCTACCAATGGTCAAAATTTCATAATATTCCTTCAAATAGTTTTTGCGTAGTGATAGTTCAAAGTGTTCAAAAATATCATTTTCTGAAACAGCGGCGGCGGCGGCGGTGACTGTTACTTTTTTTTAATATAGAGAGAAATTTAAATAGGAGGAAAGTGTTATCCTTATTCTTGGATTTATTTTTAACAGGATTACTTTTCCCCGCTGAAACGAAATGGAATCTTACGTAAGAAACGGTAATTAAAACATAAAATTACGTAAGAAAAATCTTACGTACCATTACATGGAGGTAGGGTGGTCAAAAATTGCCAAAATCATCTTTACGTAATTAATGAAAGACCCCTAAATAAAAATCAAAAGGTCCCAGGTTCCGTTCCGAGGTAAAAGCACTTTTATATAATTTATGAAATAAATAAAAAATTTAAATTACTTTTGTGCAACGTAGAAAATTTTGAATTTAACAAACATTGACTATAATTAGTCCTCACTTTTTGAGTCCACGTTGGAGGTCTTTCATGACGCCGTCATCGCCAGTCAGCGTCTCCGATAACGGCGTCTAGGGTGTTGGCCTAGGGGTATCGTAACCTACCGGAATAATATTCCCCTTTATGGGTGGTCAAGTCGAAAGACCAAGATTAACAGATTAACAGGGAGGGGAAATCTTCCAATGAAATAATCATTAGCGGAAAAGGGTTATTTCGGTAAAGTAGGAAGCGTTTATTTTTCACAGGAGAGGGAGTGTGATCACCTGAACACATGTACCCTACGGAATCTTAAAAGACTGTCATTATTGTTTGCATTGCATGCATTCTGTATTCATTTATCCGGTAAATAGGGTTTCTTCTGAACGATTTGTCATCGTTACAATTTAATTTTGGGATATTTTTTCTGTTATTTTTTTATGGGGATCATGCGGTTAAATGTAGAAATCATTCAAAAATATTAATGCATGACAAGTGAATGGATTTATTACCACGGTAAAATAAGGTGTAATAAAATGAGGCCGCGTACCTTGTTTACTATCGTTCCGCTTTGAAACAATGAGCTCTCTGCTCTCTCTCTCTAGTTTTTTTTACAGACTAGTATTTCGATGATAACACTACTCCCACATTTCCAAGAGACACATATGACGTCACCCGACCCGATTAGGAGCTCTCTGATATAAAATATCTCATAATTATAGTTGAATGGTGTTTTTTTTGCACTAATACAACCTTGATTATGATGATTTTAGGGCGCCCTTCTTTATACAAGCTACCGAATCGAGGATCGACAATGTGGATCACACTATGGGTACTGCGGTGATTTTTCATGGCGCCCTATATTTAACACCTACATTTTTGTGAGAGCGGGGTGGTATTTTTCAGATTCTCCTCACATCATGCACGCACCAGAAAATTTCTAGGGTACAACAGTGATTTTTCATCTTTAGTGATCTTTACGCCTTTAGTAATCGTTTAGTGATCGAAACACATTGAAATCGCTAGGGGGGGCGTTTAATTTTTAGGATGCTTTTATTTGAATAAGTAATTAATTCCTTGACACTGGCCACCTTAAGTCACCTTTAGTCAAAAAATTTATACCTTTGAAAGAACAAAAAAATCCAAATCATCTATAATTTTTGCATTAATTATAGAGGTTTTTAATGTTATTTCCATACATTACAATAGTCTCAATTAAAATCTAATATCCAAAAATGTAAAATAAAAAACAATCAAAATACCTCAACTCGCAGTATTGCTTTGAAAAATTTTCCATTGAGAAAAGTTATTAGTTAAAACGTCACCAATAAAGTCTGAACTAAAATCAGGGGCGTATATAAAGTGGATAAAGGGGGCCCCGGCCCTCCCCGACATTTGAACTGTAGTTGTAACTAAATCGGGTTAAAACCCTGTTTTTAAGCTCAAATTTCCAAAAATTATCTGGGGGAGAACCCCCAGACCCCCACCCCTTTTGTATTTGCTATTATTATCACATCTTATACTCATGTTATATCAAGATTTAAATATGTATTGAAAAGTTACATTATTTTATCTATAAAATGTGCGGCTTATAGAAAAACTTGGGGGGCTTCTCTCCTAGCAAAAATATACTTTTGGGCTTTCTGCATAATATCTACATTTTTTAGACGATATTTGGGCTCCTCTCGAAATAGATTTCTATAGACAGCAGAAAATTAATTTTTAGGTTAACTAATAAATATTACAGCGGCGGTGCCCTTTCACCCTTTGTCCACCGCCCTCTGAAGATACCCAGCACGGGCCTGAGTGTACCACGTGACTTGGAACAACTTGGAGCTTCTTTTTCGTGCCTAAATCGGCTCTTTATCGCTACTTTTGGCGCTGAAATAGATCTCGGCAGAAAAGTTTTCAGACAACATGTTTTCGCAAATACCGTCGACTCCGCTTAGTGCGATTACAATCAATTACAGATCAATAGCATAATGTAATTAAAATTGACTAGCAACGATCACTTCCATTCCACTTACCGCTAAACATTTTTTGTAATTATTAATTATTTCTCATTTTTTTAATATGATCATATTTTTTCCAGCCTTTACATCTCTAACTTTACCATAATTGGCATAAAACCACCAAAAAGGTGAAAAATTGCTAGTTAAGCTTCAGTTTTTTTCTTGGATATCCTACTAAAATTATCAACCATCTGTTTTTCTTTTTAAAATGTTTACTGATTGATGAAGGAATTTAAATGCAAAACTGGGTTTGTTTCTAAATACATAGTGAATGGATTATTTTACTCAGAGGCGGATCTAGAACCTGAGCAGAAACACGAATCTTTTTTGAAATGCAGGCGAAAGCCTAGAAGCTGGTTGGGTTGGCGCTGTTTGGCTACACTAACACTGCTTTCCCGCCAAAAAAATTTTACCTTTTGGTGTGTTTTCTTCTTGCCGGTGTTTCTGATGTATTTTCGACTAGTCCATGAATAGAGTTAATTTCTCGATTCCAACAATTCAAAGTTGTGGTCTTTAAAGTTAATACCGCCTTACTCTTAAATTTTCGAACCTTCACTTAATGCAAACAAATACAAAGTTGAAAATTCATAGAAATATACTTGAAGCGCGATCATTCCCTAAAGGATTCGAAACCAAACCCTTCAAACCAAATATTAAACTCTTCTTGGAAAGCCGACGTGATTCTTTACACCAATCAAATTGAAGATGAGTAAATGAGACAATCTCTGGATTGAACCACCAGTATTTTATGATTTCGATTTTTTTTTTTTTGATATCGTAAACGCGCAACTCTTATCATAAGCGCGGTGGCATCAAGATGTAATTGGCCGCCAACCATGTCAATTGGGTTGCCGATTGCTGCTCACTTTGGACTGATTACTGCTCACTTGGCGACTGACAACTATCTCTAGGTTGGAGCCAATTTTCGAATGCAGATTCGTGTTTCTGGCGTGGTGGTAACGACATAATCTATGAATATTAACTAGTTTTTTCCAATATTACTAATTAATTTATTAGTAATTAAATCAATGAATTATTAAACTTGTATCAAAATTAATATTGATGGTGTGTCAACCAAAATTTGTACGATGACTAGTTTTAATTAACTAGTCTAATTAATAATAACTAGTTTTTTCCAATATTACTAATTAATTTATTAGTAATTAAATCAATGAATTATTAAACTTGTATCAAAATTAATATTGATGGTGTGTCAACCAAAAGTTGTACGATGATTTGAGCCAGATCGTAAAAAATAATTAGTTTTTTACTGTGCCTCGGTATGAATTTTTTTCATACTGGGAATTTTTTTCCAATAGGGTCATAGGGAACTAAAAGCACAAGTTCATCCCTATAATAAAGTGTCTCAAAGTGCCCCACGCCCAACTCTCCCCTATAGTATAAAAAAACTTCAATTGATGATTAATTCTTAAGTAATATAACATTTTGACAATATTTGGTCATACTCATCTAAAAAGTAATAAAATTTTTTAAAAAGACAAAAATCTTTGGAAAATTTAAATTTTTTAAATAGGCATATAATACATTAACATGCGCTATATTTTAGCGCTCTTTATGAATATGAGGCCAACTTTTCAATAAAATTTAGGATAAAACAGGAAAAATTGAAAAATGCATCTTAATACTTTTAAAATCTTGATTTAAACATTTGACTTATTGAACTTAAAAAATACAGAATCAACTTCCATATTTTTTTATTAAAAAAGTATAAAGAGAAAAATAAATTACATAGCCTTTCATAAGAGAAATTCATTATGGAAGATTAGTTAGCATTGGTTATTTAAACAAAAGTATCAAATTTTAGAAAAATATGTTTTAGAAAACACTCCTACGCATTTTTTTAACCGGTGGTTGACCAAATTTTGCTGCATTCAAATTAGCATATCTGTATTTTAAATATTCAGCTACTTCGATGTGATTTTGTTCTTCTGCAAATCTAAGCGCTGTTTTACCATCCTCATTTTCAGCATCTAAAGCTGCGCCACTTTCTATTAAAACTTTGACTGATTCCATACTCCCATTCACCGCTGCTTTACACTGTAAAAAATAATAGTAACATTTCGCATAAATTCTGGTAATGTTCCTGCTTTTTAATGGTTTTTACAGCAATTAAGCACTTTCCTGTAAAATTCTGGTTTTCATTTCTGAAACGTTTCGGAATCTTTCCGGATCGCTCAGTTGGCAACACTGTACGCCGCCATCTTTCCGTCTTTGTTTATGTCCGATTTCATCATTTGGATTTCGGCGATTGTCAAACTGGCCAACAATATTATCAGGTATGTCACTTTCAGTATACTTCCTCTTAATGAGTTATTTTCATGAATATTAATGATCAATTTACTTTGAGAGCTGTTTATGTGTGTTCCGTTTTGCTCCTGAAAATGCTGGTATTTCCCGCCAATGGAGAGGAATGGTAAGACAATACAAATCTCGTCAAAACATTTCGTAACTAACGAAAATTTGCCTTGAGAACTTTTACTGAGTTAAGAAATTTAATTTAGAAGGAAGAAATTTGTAAATTCATGGTGTTGTGTACTGTGAGATTCTAAATACTTCCATATTGAGTTCATCGATCATACGAGGGTAACATGAAAAAATTTCATTATTTACTCTGCACGCCTCTCTCGGCTGTTCTAGAATTTTAAAATTGTCAAAAAAAGCATCATTTTATAATTAAAGAATAGTTTCGACGAGATTCAAAGCCAGTTTTTATTGCTTATCCTAAGCGGTTGGCAGGAAAAATGAATTTAAAAACTTGGTGATGCAATTACTAATTGAAAATTTGTATGGCTTTTCCTAATACTAACGGAAATTGATTATCAGGTATGTACCCAACTATCAAATTCGAAATTCCAACTCATTATCAGGAGCTAAACGGAAGTTAAAGGGAAAAATCTTTGTATACTATCTATTGGTCAGAAAGGGTGATATTACTTGAAAATATTTCAGTTTTGAATAATTGAAGACCTCAGAGGAAGATAATGATGACCCTCATTTAAAATAAATTCATGATAAATGAAGCGAATCCGGGTCCCTGGCTGAATTTGACGATTTTATTTTTTAAGTGGAATTGTTGGCGATGGAATAGAAAAATAAAAAATAAATCGCTAAAGAATTTATTTGTATCGTTCGTCAAATTTGGCGATGAAAATCTGGGGCCCTGATTCACTTCATTAACCAAATTCACTTATTAATGCAAACAAATATAGGTTCTGCAAGTGTTTTAATTCTGTTTATAGTGTTTATGTTATGTTTGAGATAGATACCACCGATATGCAGTAAATTATATAATATTACAGTAGTTCAAATTATAAATATATATTATTCGAGAAAGATTAGCGTTAGTAATGAGACTGAATTGTGCGATTCCATTGCGTCGCTTAAGGCGCAAAATGACATAACTGACATTTTGGCCATTTTGAGTTATGCATGAATCTTTATGCAAATCCCGGTCCCGGATCACCTGGCACCAACGATTTTGCGAAAAAATTACCCAAATCGCTGCAATCGTCAATTTTGTCATTTTAGCATAACGACTGCATTCGTAAGTCAAAATGACATAATTGCACGCCTTTCATTGATATTGTTCGGGCCACAGAGAAGCGTTTCATCTTAATCCCCGGTCAAAAAGGCCGAAGGTTTAAAACTACAATAATATTATTTTCTTTAATTAATAGCCAAACTGTTTTTTTCATCTCCTGCAAAATAGGGAAACTGCAGTTATGTCATTTTGCGCCTTAAGCGACGATTGGTTCCAATCAATGCGTTGGCAGTGTGTTTCTAAAAAAGTTGTTATCATAAAAGCGGACCTGGAAAAAGTTGTAACCTTCCCCCGAACCTAACCAAATTTACCCGAACCTTATGTATTACACCTATGGTAGCTGGCAGTGGCTTCCCTCGAACCAGGTTCGCATGTTCAGGCACTTTTTAATGGTCCGCATAAAAGTATTCTAAAAGTGGTGTGATAAAAAATGCTCTTGGATAGTGTTTTACAGCATAACACATAGTTTTACAACTTTTACTCATTTGCCACTGCCTTCTTCCATAGGTGCAATACATAAGGTTCGGGTAAATTTCGGTTAGGTTTGGGGGAAGGTTACAACTTTTCAGGTCCGCAGAGCATCTTTGGGTCGGACTCCTTGAAAATTTGTAGATTTTTTACCGAGATACGATTCTTCCGAATGGCAGATTTTACGAATGTAATGAATTCTGGTTATAAATCAAAGAATTTTGATCTAGATTAGCGAGTGTGTGTTTGTGCCAAAGGCGCCAATGACGGATTTCATTACAACCAAATTCATTCGTGACGGGCTTGTCAGTTAGGCAAAAACAGGATAATTAGTTATATACTGGGAACCCCAGTATATTAAATGGACCGGACCAACCTTGTTGGGCGCTTGCCTGTAGTTGATCGACTTGATTTGTATTTGTATTACAGTGACCCTGAGAGTAGTGAGGGTTTTCGGTTTCAATTCACACGTCACGACAAGCCCTACGATCCACGAGGTTACCAAAAAATAACTAGATGTTAAAAATTATCTCACTGAAAGTTTGGGACACCTGATGTTTGTTCATTAAAATTCCCTCTGATATGTCGATGGCAAAAAAAGTCTGGTGAGGAATCTTTCCCAGGTCCCGTTATCCAAGGTTTTCTTATGACGTTAGCAATAATTATTATGTTATTTTGATGCAAAAGATACCATAAAATCAGTCATTGAATGGGCATACTAAAACTTATTTTTTTGCAACTATAGACAATCTTATTTTGGGAAGTTGATTTAAAAATCAATGTAAATAAATATGTTTTGAATTGGGACACTTATCAGGCATTTGCTTAACTTTCATTTAATTTTCTGAGCAAATTCAACCAAATAAGGTTTTTTAATGACTTGCTCTTACTAATGCATTCTATAAGTTAATCAATTTTCAGTTAAACTCTTGATTTTATGAATTCCAAATACAGGTATGGTGCTCATAATCTAAATGGGTTTCAGGCCACATAAAACCAACCAATTAAATTCAGGGCATGAAATTACAGCACTCAAGTTTCTAGTGGTATTAAAATTTCTACTCGCCCTGTCATTATGATGCACTCTATTTGCTGAGTATATTATTTGATTGAAACAATTTAAAAAGCAAAACTCACTCGCCACCCTTAAATATTTGCATGCCAATGGCGAGTGTAAATTAAGCTCCCTGCCAACTATAGGTATTTAGTGTCGGAGTCATTTCTTTAAAGTACAATTTTTATCTCAATGTTAGATAATTTATATTTTTATGCTTAATAATTTGATCTAAATTCTACAAATAAAAGGATGGTAGTTTTGGGGGAAGTAACTGTATCTGGGTTGGGTTAGCTTCTTTTCGTGACAAAAAAAAATTGCCAAACAAAATGCTGCATAACATGCTGCCAAATTTGTTGATCTTCGTACTCACCATGAACTCAATTTCTTCCCAATTTTGTTACCAAACCTTAATTTTGAAAATATACAAAGTTTTTGATTATTGTAACTCAGTGCTCAAAAATTGAGGAAAAATTGCAACTCTTAAAAAATGCTTTTATGACTTTAGGAAAAAGAAATTACGTATCTATAAATGAAGACTTCGATGTAAAATACACTTAGAAGACGGCACAGAAGTTGACGATGATGTTCTACAAGCCATGCAGGCTAACACTATCTTGTACCTACTGCAGGAGTATGATATAGTGAGTGTTTGAGAAATAATTTTTTTAACATTTCAACTATTTAAATTTGTATACTGTGATTAAATACAGTGTAAGTGTGTTATATTACCTTGGGGAGTAACTAGTCAAGTTATTGACCTTAGCTACTATCAACAACATCATCGGACGTTTCTTTAGATTTGAGCTCAGCATCATTATAAACTATAGAAAGTAATTTGAACTTTGCTTTTTATGTAGTTTATACTAGAGATGGGAATGGCCGGAAAAAAACCGGAAACTTTGGAAAAAAAAGCCGGTTTTTTTCCAGTTTTTTTTCGAAGGGTTTATTTCTTTCCGGAAAAATTGAAAATGTTAATTTAAAATACTTATTTATAATTTATATATTAACCGATATCAATTAAAATATTATTTAGATGATATTCTTATACAATAAAGTACTTAAAAATTAAGTTTTAACCATATAATAAGCATTTTTTCCCATAAAAGTTAGATTCCACTTTGGAAAAGTTAAAATTTTTTAAGTTAGTATGGATTTAAAAATTTTTTACATTTACATTCTAATGTTTTCTCATTTGATATTTGTTATACTCAATATTTCACATAAAAACACAAATTTGGAAAAAGTAAGCTGCAAGATCAATCATTTTAACAACCAAGTGTTATTTATTTTACTCTCTAAAAACAAAAATTAATTAACTAATTTTTAATGATATAATAACTTATAATATATAATGACTAATGATTTTTATACAACGAATTATTATTTAGCTTTTAAAAAAATATGTATTCAAAAACCACTATTTTCTAAGCAAAAAAGGTCAATTTTTCCGACTTTTCCAATTTTTCCGGAAAAAACTGGTTTTTTTCCGCCTACCCAAAATTTTCGGAAATTTTCCATTTCTAGTTTATACATTTTTTGGTAACATCTTGTAAACAGTCTTGCCATGATTATAAAAATTAATAAAAGCCAGGGATGAGTTTTTTCCGCCATGTGGCAGTATTCCGCTTTTTTGATTATTGCGAAAATTAAGAATTCCGCTTTTTGTAATACTTGGGAAAACAATCAGTTTTTTCGAAAAGATTCATATCAAGCTAAAAAACGTGGCTCACTTACAAAAAATGATGGGCCTCAAAGAAAAAAATCCTTAAAAAAGAAATGCTTGTGAGAAACTGCAAAAAAATAAGGCTTGTGAATAAAATGAATGTTTTTTTAAAGTGTCTGATAATTTAGTAAAGGATATTTTGGACCTTATTTAAATAAACTATATATAGAAGCATCACAGATCTTTTTAAAAAACAGTAATGTAGCAGCTCAATTCATTAAATCAATAAATATTTTTTTAAATATCTTATCTTATAGGCGTAAAGTTTTGGATATTTGGTTTCCACTTTTTGTTTTTCACTAACTAACCCCTGTAAAAGCGAAAAGTTCAGATTTCAACCAAAAAAGTTTGAAACTGACTAGGGTGACCCATAACTTTTCCTACTCAAGATTTTAGATAGATGTTTCAAAACTTAAGAGAAAAAAATCAAGGTCCCTATTTTAATTTGTTGTATTGAAATCTAATTTTTAAATAGAATTGCTAATGGGAATTAAATAGTACATTGTAATCATCCATGTAATAAACGCGAATGGTGTTTACAGAAAATTTTAAACTTTGCAGAAAAAATTATGCAAATTTTCTCAGGAATTTTTTATGTGGATCTTTTAAAGTAATGAGCTTTATAAATAAGAATCCAAAATATTAAATGTTTCAAAAGTTGTCATGTCCCACTGTTGAATAATTACCCAATATTCTGGAGCTGTGGTTCTTGAACTTTCAAGCGCTACTGACCCGCTTTATATTTCAACTGCACACATTGTGTACCCCCTTAAAAACAGTGATAACATTTGTAAATAAATTTGAGAACTATGATAGAAAACTTGTTTCTGAATATTTGTGTCTTATGTTATAAGAGTGACATATTTTAACTCTTTGTTTTTTAATATTGATTTTTACATTCAAGGAAAGACTTTGAGATCATGCTGTACTTTTATTTTAATAACAAATAAGCAGTTATTAATGTCAAATTTAAACAAGTTCTTCATCTGAAAGTTGCTGCTTTACTTCCTATTGAAACTAAATTAAATGAGAAATATCAATAAGTTCCAATAGTGCTAACTTAATTTTTACTTAAAATGCATTGTAAATTGAACTTGAAAACTACTTTATCTTTCAGGTACTAGTGACTCACTCTACTTTAGAGGTTTCACCACGTCTCCTACAACATTGGCCAGACAACTTCGAGTTGCCTGTTTTGGTTGGGTGTTTGGAAAGGCTCGAAATATGTTATGCAAATGTGGAAGAGGCATGTTCAGCTAAAAAAAGTTCTGTTTTTGCAAAGATAATAGAGGATGATATATTAATCCTATAATATTACAGCCTTGAGATTGTTGCCTTATCTGCTTGGTGATAAGAATGCAGATGCAGTGTATAAATGTTTCCCATTTGAAACAAATATTGCAGACATAGAATTTTTGGGACCAGAACTGAAACTCCCCGTGTTATTGTGCTAGGGGATATAAATGATATAAATGACACTACCTTGTGGAAAACAATCTGTAGTTTCTGTTGATGGATTTGTAAAAGCTATTATGCTTATGTTTGGTGTATATTACTGCTGCAATATGCAGTGTGCACTGTGTAAGATCATCTATTTATTAACTTGGTAATTTTTTTTCAGGAAAAAAATGCAGTAGTTTTTTTCTCAACGGTTTCATATGTTTTCAAGGGTGCTGAATCTGAACTTAGCATACAAAATTTCGAAGTGCATTTTAAGAAAATTCGAAAAAACCCTAAAATTTCATCTCCTTTTTTGTTTGTATAACGGAAAGTATGGGTTTCTCATGAAAATGTCAAATAAAGAAAATAAACAAGCTATAAAATTATCAATTACAACTTTTTTGTCAGACTAATAGTTTTGCCGCTAGAGTGCGCTGTAAAATAGTGATTTTTTGGTCTTGCTAATTTTTAAAAATTCATTTATTAAATTATGAGAGTGTTTTAATAAAATTTGTGCAAAATGTTAATTTCTTGAAAAGTACGTAAAATTTCCTATAAGAAGCAGGGTTCATTTTTCGAGAAATTAATAT
Organism: Tetragnatha versicolor; assembly: GCA_024610705.1. NCBI lineage: Eukaryota > Metazoa > Arthropoda > Arachnida > Araneae > Tetragnathidae > Tetragnatha > Tetragnatha versicolor. The sequence goes on along the minus strand of JANDEH010000006.1, from coordinate 7,104,742 downwards.
TTTTTAAGAAAATCGGTAAAAAGCAGAACAAAAAAGCACAAGTTTCAGATTTTTTGCAATTTATGGTGCAAAAATGACTCAAAATGAAAATAAACTTGAAATTCGGATTCAGCAATGCAAAAAAACTTATAAATTCGTTTATTAAATCATAATTTAATAGAGGAATTTTTAAAAACTAGCAAGACCAAAAAATCACTGTTTCTCAGCGCACTCTAGCGGCAAAACTATTTGTCTGACAAAAAAGTTGCAATTGACAATTTTAAAGCTTGTTTTATCTTTATTTTTTGTATTTAACATTTTCATAAGAAACCCATACTTTCTGTTCTACTAACAAAAACCAAAAAATGAGATGAAATTTTAGGGTTTTTTCAAATTTTCTTAAGATGCACTTCGAAATTATGTATGCAAAGTTGGGATTCAGCATTCTCGAAAACATAAAACCTTTGCAAAAAAACTACTGTATTTTTTTCCTGAAACACCATTTTTTTGACACCAAGTTACTGGACTATTTTAAATTTCAATTATATTGTAATATTACTTGGACTGCTCTAAGTGGATTGACCCAACTTTAAATAAGGTTTTTTTTGTCTATGAGGATATTGAAGCTGTTTAAAAAGTATTGAACTAATGTCTGAAGTGAATGTTATCAAATAAAAAATGTTAGTTTCACTGAATTTCAATGCATCTCTTTAATTGCAAATGATTGCAGTGCTTACCAACATATGTATATCGTAAATTATCATTTTATTAGGTGTTTAAATATTGATTGCCTAACAACATTTGCATATTTCAGGGATGAGATTTTTCAGACTTATGAAGTATTTTCCTGCTTTTGAACTGAAATATTTGACTATTTTATTTTTCTCACCTCCAAATTGATGTTCTTTACTTAAAAGTTTGTTTTATGTTATAAATTTTCAAATTTAAGCCAATTTAATGTAACAGCTAAACTGGTTGAATTTTAAAGTGTTAAAATTTATTGTTAAAATTAATTTCAACGACTAATTATTATCAGTTTTCAGATTTATTCTTAATTTAGGAGATCAAATGTCGTTCAGGCAGTTTTCAGACTTTTTGTGTTTCCGCCAACCCTCATCCCTGATATATTTCTTTTTTTTCTTCAGTTAATAAAATGTTAAAAAGAATAAAAAAAATTCTACTGTAATCTGTATGTTATTTAACCTTAGACATAATTGGCATGTAAACCATTGAAGCAATATGATTTGTAAAAACTTAAAAATAAAAAAATCATTTTATTAGGTGCATAAATATTGATTGCCTAAGATAACATTTGCATATTTCCTTTTTTTGTTTAGTTAATAAAATGTTAAAAAGATAAAAAAATTATACTGTAATCTGTATGCTATTTAACCTTAGACATATAATTCACATATAGCCATAAATTGAAGCATTATGATTTATTTAAACCAAATTGCCATATTTCCAACAAAAAACTAATTTTTTAATAAAAAAATCATGCATGTGAAAGTAAAAGTATGAGAAACAAGTAATGGGGGGGGGGCTAATCTAAATCCATACTGCCTACTAAAAAAATTCTGGAATGTTCCTGATATTTTTAGGAAAGCTTTCAGGTATTTCTCTGAAACGTTTCAGAACTTTTCAGTAATGTTCCTAATATTTCCCTGAAAGCTTACTAGTATTTCTCTGAAACGTTTCAGTTTTTTTCAGTAACGTTCCTAATATTTCCCTGGAAGCTTACTAGTATTTCTCTGAAACGTTTCAGTTTTTTACAGTAACGTTCCTAGTTTTTTGCAGTAACATTACTTAAAAAAAATGGGCAACTCAGCTGCCCAGTTTTTTTAAGTAACGTTCCAGAATTTTTTTTACAGTGTATGAAGAGGGGTATTTCCAAATCTATCTTTGGCATCTAAATCTGCACCTTTGCTAATTAACAGCTCAAACATGTCAGTTCGATTGTAGATAGCGGCTTCGTGAAGAACCGTGTTACCCCCAAAATTCACAGCATCTACAGCAGCACCAATTTCTAATAAAAACTTGGCTGCTGCCAAACAACCATAACGCGCTGATAAATGAAGAGGGGTACTTCCAAAATTATCTTGAGAATGTAAATAGGCACCTTTGCTTATTAGGAACTTAAGTATATTAATTTGATTGTGCACAGCGGATTCATGAAGTGGTGTCCGGCCATAAACATCTCTAGCATCTATAGCAGCACCACTTTCTAATAAAACTTCTACTGCTTCTAAACACCCATTCTGCACTGAATCATGAAGAGGTTTCCTTTCCCCAAGAGCTCTAGAATTCACATCTGCACCTTTGCTGATTAGGAGCTTGAGTATACCAATTCGATTGCATTTAGCGGCTAAGTAAAGTGCTGACTGGCTATCATCATCCTTAGCATTTATAACAGCACCACTTTCTAATAAAACTTCTACTGCTTCTAAACACCCATTCTCCACTAAATCATGAAGAGGTGTCTTACCCTCAAAATCTCTAGTATTCACATCTGCACCTTTGCTGATTAGGAGCTTGAGTATACCAATTCGGTTGTGCATAGCGGCTTCGTTAAGTGGTGTTAATTCATACTTATCCCGAGCATGTACATTAGCACCATATTCTATTAAAACTTTAACTATTTCCAAACTAACTTCTTCTAAAGCTTTATCCAGTACGGCATAATTGTCTTTAGCATTTTCTCTTCCCAAATAATCTCCGGCAGCTGCTAAATGCAAGGTAGTAGATTCGTTTTCATTCCCACATATGGCATTAACGTTGACGGTTGGAAGACACGACAGCAACATCTTGACCATGAAAGAATCTCGCCTCATCACGGCCAGATGAAGGGCGGTGAATCCCTCATCGTTCCATCTCGCATTCACCGAACCACTAGGGATGAACGACCGAAGCACGTATCGAAGGTATCTTTCACTGCGGGAGTCTCTTGGCTTGTTACAATTGTTGAGTACAAACTCATGAATCAGGTAGTTACCATTAGGATACTTCACGTCAGAAACTAAGAGTTGGAGCGACTTGGGTTCAAGATAAGATGTAGAAGCCATACCTGCAAAGTGAAGCAGAAAATCAACATTTTTCAAAGATTTAAAATTTTTTGGCCAAAAAATTCAAATTTTTAAAACTTTTGAGGCATTTTCCTAGGTTATTTCCCGGCGATTATTTTAGTTAAATGGTTTTACAACAAAAAATATAATTTGACTCATTAGTTAACTTTGCAGATAATCTAATAAATCAAAAATTGAAAATCCAAGAAAACATTTCAAACAAGTTGAAAAGTTAATGAATTATCAAGTAAATAATCTTAATGCTAATTCAATTTAAAAAGACAAATCTTCAACAAAATACAAAAAAATATCAGACAAAAAAATCAAATTTTTTTTCAAAAATGTATTTTTTAATAAAATTAAAATTAAATTTTTTAAATAAAAATTCAAAGGATATTAAGGTAAATGTGGGTATAGTGGACACTGTACCAATGGTGGCCACATAGCTGATTAATTTTAAATAGAACGATTTAGAGGCATCGAACAGCGTCAAAATTCATAGGCATAGAAGATTGTGCAATCAGGTTAGCTGATAAATTACCACCGATACCAAAGATCGGCATGGGAAGGATATTTAAATATTTGAAAATAACATCGGCCGAGTGACTGAAATTTGATTTTGCTTATTGAATCGCATAAGGAAACGGGTAAGTCGGAACTGATTTTTTCGTTTTTATTACCGCTTGATTGACTTATAAATTTATATCAAGGAAGATAAATAAGAGTGTACAAAATAATACTGAATAAAATTTATTTGAAAATTTTGACTTTACAAAGATTTATGGGGGTGTCTACTTTACCAACACAAAATCTTAGATTTTCCAATAGTAGCCACCGCAATGGCTTCTAATAGAAACATAAATAATACTTAATTCGAATCAGTTTTTCTTCATAAACTGTTGACTGTGCTTTAAAATGAGGGTTAAGCTTCATCTATGTGGCCACTATAGATGCAATTTGGAGAACTTTTAAAAAATTAATTAAAAATACTTTTCCCAATCTAATTAAAGTTTTTAATGATAAAATCGAAAGAAGAAGATCCAATTAACCTAAAAATAGGATGATAACCGTTTCGAAGCAAATAGATTGGTATTTATTAAGAATTTATGCAAAAATTTTCCTAAAAGTGTCCACTATACCACTATACCCACATTTACCTTAAGTATTTATTTAGTCTTCCTTCTATGTTCCAAATTTCACATTTTTATGTTAATAAATAAACATATGTTTAAAAATCCCCATTTCTTAAAAGTCAGTATATCATCTTATAATTAGCCTAATTACACCTAAATGTAAATTTAAAAACATGAAACCAAACTTTTTTAAGTTCCTTCCTTATACTATAAGTTAACAGAAAAACTCAAGTTTATAAAATTTGAAAATAGGTTTTAAAAGTCCTTTTTTTGACATAAGTAACTCCATTATAATGCCTAATTACAACTAATTTTAAAACTAATTAAGTTCAATAACATTAAAATTTTGTTCAATAAGTGTTTTTAGATATTATATGAGTAAATGATAAAAAAATGTAAAAAATATAGGTCAAAAAATTAAATATCCAATTTTTATTAAACAATTTATTTTTTAAAATATTTAAACAAAAATTCAAAAGATATATTAAGTAAATATTTATTAAGTCTTCCTTTTATAATCCGAATTTCACATTTTTATTAATAAATAAACGTGTTATGTTAAAAAATCCCCATTTCTTAAGAGTCATTAATTCATCTACATCTTATAATAAGCTTAATTACACCTAAATGTGAACTAAAAAATTGTCACCAAACCTTTTTGGGTTCCTCATACTATAAGTTAAGGCGGTGCATCAGCTGCAAGCTTTCCCTTTCCGCCCCTAGATGGCACCCCAAGCGCCCCTATACCCACAATGTTAATTTTTTCAACACACACTTTTTACGAATAGATAGTCCTTAGAACCCTCGTTCTTTTTTAGAATCAAACAAAAAGTGTCCTACTTTGTCATAATATTCAAGAAACAGTGTCAAACTACGTGTAACATTTAAAATCATCCTCATCGTTAACTCCGAATACCACTTTCTGCCAATAACGAAACCTATTTGATCCCTTGGGAGGTAGCGCCACCTACACCTTCTTTTCTAGTTCTGTTAATTTTTATTGGTTTTCTAAATAATTAATGAACGGAATAACATTATTTTGAGTTTAGATACATCTAAGAAAGTCGAGAAAAGGTGCAACCTATTTAAACAACTCTCTTATGCGCTGTACTTTCTTAAAGTGTGTGTCAAAATATACGCTTTCAAGACTCTTACTTTGGCGATATCTCTGGCGAACAAAATCTAAAAAGCCCGAAAAGCGAAGTGATGCAAAATGTCTGCAACCCTACAGTAGTTGCCTCCTCCCTGAATGGGGAGATTGCGTAGAGTAGATAGGGGAACTTATCAGGAACTCCAAAGACTGGTGCGCGATAAAAGCCCTCACGCTTTTGCTTTTTTGTCATGCAAGTCGTCCAGTAAATTATTGAAAAAAAAGGGTAAACCTAAATATACAACCCGAATTTTAGCGAAACACTGTCTTTTTGATGACGGTATGAAACTTGGTACAATGATTCTAATAAATGAGTTTTCCATCGGGAGCCAATCAAAATTTTCCATAGAATTAAAAATTTTTCAGTTTTTATAAAATTTCAATTTTTTCTAATTGCACGTATGTATCATACTTTTAATCATGATTGGTGACAATTTAATATAATTAGAGGGCGTAGAGTACGATTTTGAGGTCAAAAATTGTATTGGAGTGAATTTATTGAGCAGCTTTTCAGGCTGTAACACTAATTTAAACTTCAAGAATGAGAGGGTTATTTTAAAAATATTTTTCAACCCTTAGGTTCGGTTTAGACCTTAAAATCGTATACTAAGGCCTCAAATTATGTAGAATCGTCACCAAACATAAACATAACTAATTTCACAGGTAAAGACCAAAAATTGAAATTTTAAAAAAGTTTAAAATTTTGATGGACTCCCGAACGAAAACTCTTCTAATGGGTTCTTAGAATCATTGTATTAAGTTTCAAATTCTCGGCTGAAAATAAAGATAAAGCTTAGAAATTTTAGTTTTAGAATAATTATCTATGTCTTTATCTGTGGTAAAATGTTCAAAACACTCAGTAAATTTTAAGACTTTTTTTTTAAAAATTTAACTTTAAATTTTTAAGAAAAACGTTATAAAATTACCTCCAATACAAACTTTGACCTCAAAATCGTACTATACGCCCTCAAATTACAATAAATTGTAAACAAACAGGATTAAAAGTATGATATATACCGTTTAATTCTCAAAAATTAAATTTTTATAAAAAGTTTAAAATTTTAAATTCTAAGAAAAGTTTTTATTGGCTCCCCATCGAAAACTCATTTATTAGGCCCTAGAATCAGTGTACCAAGTCTCAAACGGTCATAAAAAATTGCAGTGTTTCAAGTTGTACCGCTTAGACATAGACTAGACAGACTAGATGCAATAAGAGGTTACACATGGAAATTACCTTAATAATGACGTATTAAAAATCGGACCAAATCAGTGAGATCAGAAAAATTCAAAAGCTACCAGTTTAGTTGCCAGGGAGCAAAATGTGTGTATCGAAGTTAATTTCTGTGAGATTGGCGCAGTGGCGTAATCAATACAAACCTCCAATACAAACAATAATCAATAAAATTACCTCCAATACAAACTTTGACCTCAAAATCGTACTATACGCCCTCAAATTACAATAAATTGTAAACAAACAGGATTAAAAGTATGATATATACCGTTTAATTCTCAAAAATTAAATTTTTATAAAAAGTTTAAAATTTTAAATTCTAAGAAAAGTTTTTATTGGCTCCCCATCGAAAACTCATTTATTAGGCCCTAGAATCAGTGTACCAAGTCTCAAACGGTCATAAAAAATTGCAGTGTTTCAAGTTGTACCGCTTAGACATAGACTAGACAGACTAGATGCAATAAGAGGTTACACATGGAAATTACCTTAATAATGACGTATTAAAAATCGGACCAAATCAGTGAGATCAGAAAAATTCAAAAGCTACCAGTTTAGTTGCCAGGGAGCAAAATGTGTGTATCGAAGTTAATTTCTGTGAGATTGGCGCAGTGGCGTAAATAGAAATTTATTTCGGGAGGGGCACAAATTCACTCACTCCCCAGCCCCTCCCACACATATTTAACAGGTCCAATGGAAGTTTTTAGTGATAATTTAGGCCCTAAAAAGTTAATATATAAAAAGCTGTTAGTAATAAAAATACAAGTACCTATGGGGGGGTCTGTGGGGGTCCTTCATCAGAAAACGTTTGGAAGTTTGACCAAAAAACCCCCAGGTATTTAACTTGTTTTGGTACACCGAGTCCGAATTTAGGGGGAGGGCAGGGCCCCATCACCCCCCCCCCTTCGGATGGGCGCTTCTAGATAGTACCTAAACTTCTATGCTGTTTTTAACGGAGGGCATCGTTGCGTGGGTGGTTAAGAGCTTACCCCAAACCGGTTCCTTCAATCCTCCTTGAATGCATGGGGATGGGGATATTGAAAAGTACTGTAAATGTAACAGATACACCCTTTGGTTTCAGTTTTGAAACCCCCAAGTGTTTTACAGAAAATGACCCAAATATCACCATGAAAACCCGTAATTCTGGAAAAACTTTGCCATAACAATTAGTTACGATAAAAAAATTAAATTAATAACTAAATTTTCGAATTTATAAGCTTTCTTTGGACTCATGTTTTTTCATCGAAATCTGAACTTTTTTCAAATTCCAATTACTGCCTAAATTACCAACCGATTTTCACCAAAATCGAATATGAGGTCTTTGGCAAGGTATATTTTAAGATTTTATGGTCGAAAACTCGATATCATTTTTCGATTTTGGTAAAAATCGCGACTTTAGTGCGACTTACGAACGGGTCCAGGGATCCTAATTTTTGTCCTAAATACACAAAATTCCAGATTGTGAGAGGAATTGATCCAGTTTGTGAGAGCTTATGAGAATGTAATGAAATATCAAAGGTTGCCGACCCCAATGAAAACTGATAACTTTTTTAAGCGATTCTCTACCGCACTACCGAATCGCACTTTGGAAATAAGACCTCCTATCACGTAATTCCAGGTTCGCACTGGGAGTCAGGATCAGGAATTTTTAGTACCTTATGTCATTTACTCCAAGGAATCGAGAGAATCGATCGATTCTTTCAATTCCTTGGAGCCAATGACAAAATAGGAGCACATTTCAAAATTGAAGTTTCAGTTTTAGTTATGTCATTAACTGTAAGAAATCGAAAGAATCGATCGTTTCTTTCGATTCATTGATTAAAATTAAAAATTGATAATGGGAAATTCTTTTGATTCTTAGAAAGTAAAAAATGGAGCCACTTTTAAATAAATGAACTAAAATTTGAGTCCAGGAGTTTTTTTTTAGATTCCTGAAATGAGCAAAACTAAAGTTTTAACTAGATAATCTCTACTAGATTCCTAAGAAATGATGGCACTAAGAATGATGGCGTGCCAGCCTAAACCTAAGCCAGTGGTTCCCAAAGTGGGTTACGCGGAACCCTGGTGTTCCACGAAAAAATTTAGGGGTTGCATGGGACAAACTTTATTTCATTAAAAAAAATTAGAATAGTGTAAAAAATAAGAATGGACAGCGCCGCCCCCCTTGTACCCAAAAATGTTCTCAAAATGACTGAAAACCTTACTTTTTTCAGTCGAATTTCAAATTTTGTCTCTGGGGGAGGACCCCCAGACCCCCCATGGTATCACAAGGGGATCTTGTGCGATACTTTTTGGAAAATCAACAACATTTTGACATTTTTTGTCAAAAGATAAAGGTTATGGTCTGGACAATTCTCCTCCTAACTCCAAGAAGCTTCTTAAAATGAGTTAAAACTCTACTTTTACAAGTCAAATTTCAAAATTTTTCTGGGGGAGGACCCCCACACCCCCCAGCGGTACTAGAAAGGGATATTGCGTGATACTTTTAGATAATCTCCAAGAATTTGACATTTTTACTAAAAAGGAAAGGTGATTGTCTGGAAAAGTGCCCCCACCACTGGACCCGCACCTGGTTTCATTTAATATCATATATTAAATTATGAAAAGTCGTTGATTAAAAAATATTCAGAATTCCGCGATCACACATTGGTAACAAATTTCGGGGTTCCACGACCAAAATAGTTTGGGAACCAGAACCACTGAGACCTACTAAACGAAAACCCGTTCTCCGCTCTCTCCATTCCAAAAAAACCAAACAAAAGCAACAAACGCGCAGGCCCCGTATGACCCCCCTTCCTGTCCGCGAGGTTAAAAAACTCATTTCATTGATTGGGGATTGGGAGACTTCGGGGTAAAATCTTTGACTCGAATTTAATCCAAATAAAAATTCAAGAATACAAGTTGTACTATCATGGTTGTGTATTTGAACTTTCAGGATTAAGTACTAGAAATAAAGCTCAAAAAGCTTATAACCTTAAAATACCAAATGTTTTCTAAAAGTGAGCTATTCAGGCGATTTTGATGCAGTTTAGATGAACTTTGAACAATAAAACTGGTTTAGGCATATATCTCGTTTAATGTTTGTACATATTTTTTATCTTGAAAATTTACAAATACTTTATAATTCTTGAATTATAAAGGATTTTATGAAATTCATTTCTTTCGGGCTACAAGCCCGAAAGAAATGAATTTCATTAATCAAAACGGCTGTGAAAGTCTTCATGCTTACATATAAAGGATTTTGTGACTAGAAATTGCAAAAAATCGACCTGTTATGGTTATGAAAATGGTTCGGTTATACCTGTGATGTGAACCTAAAATGATGGACATTTTTTGCTCCTCTCCATGCCTAATGGGGAATTTCTGATTTATTCCCTTCGTTCCCCAGCAAAAAAATCAGCAAAATTTCTTCAAAAAAGTGAAGGGAATTTGGACACTTTGTCTGCAGTTTTCTTTATGGAATCTGCAGTTTTTAGAAACTCTAAAGTTTTTTATAAGACCGCTGAAATGCCTTTAGAATGCATTCAAATTTTCTGTAGAAAAAATTTGCAAATTTGCTCTCCTATTGCTACAAAATAACCACAGACTTCTTAGAGAAAACTGCACTTTTGACGCTTTTTTGAAGGAATTTTGGATATGGTTTTTTGCTGGGTCTTCAATGGAAAAATATTTTAAGATTTTAATTTTTAAAAATATTCGGATTTCGTTGTTCGGAAGAAAACGCTACAAAAAAACCTTGAAAAATCATTGAAAGTTGAAAAATATGTATTTCGTGGCGTACCCCGTGACACCATAAAAGCATGGAAACGTTTTGCTACTGGTTGGTACTTTCTATTCTAATTAACCTTTATCTATAATAATACACCATTATAATAATTATAATACTTGCTACTGGTTGGTACTTTCTATTCTAATTAACCTTTATCTATAATAATACACCATTATAATAATTATAATACATTGCATAATAGCGCAAAAACGTTTGAAGTTTGAAAAAGTTACTAAAATCTTTGTGATTTGATTTGAAAAAAGAAATTTTTTTAATGAATAGTTTATCAGAAAATACGAATTGTATTCCTTTTTATTTTGAAGTAAAAATATAGTTGAAATATTCTTTTATAACTTTTCTTGATTGATTTTAAAAAAACTCCAACTTTTAAAATTACTTTCAACTAATTCCACTTCTTGTCACAGCTGAATCAGAATATAAAATAAGAAAGAGTATTGAAACTGCTCAATAAATTTCGAAATAATATTTCATAGAAACGAGAAACAGCGTCTTCTATTGAAATGATGTACAGTGATGCTAAGAAGATAAACACAGCTTCCTCGTTTTGAAATAGGGCCCTCTCTTCCAACCTGGCCACTAGGGTTATGATTCTGAGACGTTTTTAAAAATATTAAAAAGCCTGATGTTGCATTCGATGAACTTTTGCCCATATGTTAATTTTATAGCATTATTTTCTTTATATTGAGAAAAAACCTTGCGCGCCTAACCTCATTTCACTTTCTAATATAGCAATCACTAGTGTGTCTCGGGAAAAAAACTTTTTTTACAATAAACTTCGCTACCCAGGGCTTTTCCCATTCCTTTTGGTCCCAAATGATAGTGTGTGAAGTTTCAGCTCTATAAGTTAACTCTAGGGTGTGCCTATAGAGCCCCAAATTTGAAAAAAAAGCGAAAAAAACTACCAATTTTCAGAATTTAAAAAATATTTTGATATTTATATAAAACTGGTTTAAATATGTTTTTTAGAACATATTTAAATGAATTATATGTATATTTATGTGAATTAACTAAATTGTGCCCTCTAGCCCCTATAATTTAAGATTAATAAGTGCTAGGGATGTTTTAAGTTAAAAAGATTGATGTTTAAATTAAAAAGACCAGTGAAATAACAGTAATTAGGCCTTCCACTGAACTTTTAATGCAAAAAGTGCTTTTCTGCAAAAATGCTTGTTTCTAGCTGATCAAATTCTAAATTTTCTCAAAAAGATGGTTATAATACTTTTTAAGATCAAAAACCTTGAAATACCTTTTTAAACCATTATAGATTTCATTTTTATAAGTAGATTTTAACTTTAAACCATACAGATTGGAAACGACATGAACTTCTCCTATACCAGGAATAAAAATAAATTTTATCGTATGAAATTATGAAAATTACCTCTTTTTAACGTATTACGGGGAAAGTTTAATTGAAATCTTCTTTCATCAAAATATGAACAAAAATTTACAAATATTAAACAATTTTCTTTACTTTAATAAAGAGATCCCATTTCTCTTCTGATACAGAAATAACCCAAGTCAATTCCGATCCATTTGATTTAAAATTAAGTTCTAAGTAAAAATGAAGCTTATAATGGTATTTGAAAGTTTTTGAATTAAAAAAATACAATAACCATCTTTTTTAGAATAAATTTTGTATTTGATCAGCTAGAAACAAGCATTTTCGAAGAAAAGCATTTTTTACATTAAAACTTCAGTAGAAAGCCTAATTACTGTTATTACTTAACTGGCCTTTATATTTAAAACATCAATGTAACACCAAATGGCATCATTTGAGAGAGTTCTTTTGAAGAAAATTGGAATTTAATTACTTTCGACCACTGTAGTGTATTATAAGCTTTGATGAGCGCAACGTCCCTTAGTAGTACCTTTTACTCTTAAATTATAGACACTATAGGTACAGTTGATAATCTTAAATAAATATAAACCATCTTAAATGTCCTAAATAACACATTTGAACCAGTTTTATATCAATTTAAATATCAAAATATACTTTTTTAAAAATTCTGAAAATTGCTAATTTTTCCAATTTTTTCTTAATTTGGGGCTCTATAGGCAAACCCTAGAGTCAACTAAGGGGGCTGAAACTTCACACACTATCTTTTGGGTCCAAAAGGAATAGGAAAAGCTATTTTACAAAACTATGATTTATGTAACAATCAGTTTCAAAAAAGATATTATTAACTGCCTTTTAGTGCTTCACCCATATAAAAATCTTATTAGGCGCGCAAGCTTTTTTCACAGTTTTCAAAAATAAAAGTTATTTTTGAGAGTTATGGACCAATACTAATCATTTGCCACCACAGGCTTTTAAATCTGAAAAAAATCATAACCCTACTTGCCACAGCCTCCTTCCCAAAACTATATTCCAATCCACTCGGATTAATTTTTTTTATATTAACAGTGCTACCACTACCACCTTTATATTTAGTTCGAAGTCTTTCAGTATGAAGAATTAGTCCCAGTGGTAGAAGTGGGTGAACTAAAAGTGGGGGGATGACTTAGCCCAAGTCCCCCCCAGAATTTTTTTTACTCTGTTATCACCATTAATATTTTTTTGCATGGAATGCGTATATTTTTTGAAAGTATTAAACCGTAAATAGTTCAATATATATTTTGAGCATTTTTTTCTGAATTTTGATTGATTAATGATGCCTAAGTTTTACTTATGCTGTTGTTACTTCTTTCTAATTATTTTTTAAAGAAGAATAAAGAAATTTCGTTTGTGAACCTTTATTTAATTATTGGATTTTAGATTAACCGCTGTTAAACACAAATATATCAAATACCCCCTGAGTGAATAAATATCATGCATATAATTTTCAAATGCTATCATTATTATTATTATACATAAAACACATCAATTATAACTCAGCATAATTAACACAGTTTCCCGTGTTTCATTACTTCATGAATTTACATAACCACACAAAATGTCTCTCCTTCGCGTACTTCATACCATATGTTTGTTTACACTCCTCACCACCAAAAATAGAGAGGGTATGGGGGTCCTCCCCCAGAAATTTTTTGAAAATTTGATATTAAAAAGTAGTGTTTCAACTCATTTTTGGACATTTTGGACCCTTTTTTACACACATAGAGAACCACTCCTTGTACCCTCCAGAATTTTCATATTTTCAGAATACATATTTTATAAAAAGCCGAATTTTAGGGGAGATTGAACCCCTAAGTGCGGGGGGACGCGTCACCCCGCACTTCTAGCACTGATTATAGTCCTTATTATCATAAGATAAGTTTCACAAAAGCAAGGGAATGTTTTTTCTTCTGATCAGAAAAAAGCTAAGTAGCAAAAAGTGCCAAACGATTGAGCAAGTCGCTAAAATAAGACTTTTTAATCAATAGATGATGTAAATTCTTAAAGGTTTTAAAAATTATTCTTTTTGGAAATTTTTCTGTATTTATTTTCTATAGAAACAATATTGGCTTTAAAAGTATCTAAAAATTTGACTTCTTTTAAGGCAAATAAGCATTAGAAAAAGAGAGTTCTTGAGAAATCATCTTCGTAAACGCGAGATGGAAATGCGACCGTTTATCGTCAACGAAACCCCCGGGGTGTCAACGCTCTCACCTCGAACATATCTCTCCCCCTGTTTTTTTCTTAGAATTCACTCCCGCCTCTGTTTAAGAGAGTCGTGCCAATATTTAGTGGATATCGCTTCCCTCGATTCTTTTGACTGTTCTTGGCTGACTTTCGATCGCGGGACCGTGCGAGTTACAGCGCCATCTAGTAGGAAAAGGCGCATAATAGTTTGCTGACGCATCGCCTTAACAGAAAAACAAAGAGCCTTTTTTCGACAAGCGTCTCCGCTAATGATAGTATGGGGATGAAACCTAAAAAGGATTCACAAAATAGACAGAAGTATGTCAATAAAAGAATGTGGTCCACCTACCTCCTGGTTGGGGTCCGACAATGCCGACGCAGCAAATTTACTCAGACGAGATGCCACACTGATTTAAAACTTTAAATTCCGTTATACTAGTATAACACTAAATTCCATGCTACACTACAATAAATTCTCGAAACTACCACGCTCACTACTCAAATATCGAGGCCAAAAAAACCATGTGCTCCAGGCCCACACCGTACAAAATACCCTAACCAACAACTGCAACTCAACGTGACCAGACCTGCTGACCACAGCGCCCTCTATACTGAGTAGTAGATAGAGGGCGCTGCCACTGCCCATTAGGCCGTCTATCCGAAGGCACCTACCAACCTAGAGGGCCGTTCCATTTTATTCGCGGGTGGGGAAGGTAGATACGTAGTATCGTAGGTTGATCAGATGAGCGTCTCGGCGCGTGCTCTGGCAGATGCAATATTTTTTATGGTAGATTTTCTTGATGTATTTGAATTAAAAACAAAAATTTGTATGTAGAAGTTTTATAAGCTTTTCATTTTAAAATGAAATAAAATATCAAATCAAAAATTGTTGTAAAACTTAAAATTATTTAGATTTTGTATAACAATATAATAACTCTTTAATAAATGATCTTTTAGGGCAACTCTGATTATAATGAATTAACTGTTCTATACTTTTGGAAATAAATTTAAAACAAGTTAATGTTATTTTTTCTAATAATAATTCACTTATCGTTATAATTTCTTTTTATTACTTAAAATCCCACTCTAATCTATTTTATGTATTAATTTCTAGTCCTTAAGCTATTAAGCATAAAGAAAATATCAGAACAATAGATAAAAAACAAGCAGTTTTTTTAATTATAAATAATCCAACTGTGGTGAAAAGACCAAACACCGGTTAAGAGAACAACAAATAATTTATTAAGTACAAAAATAGTAAACATCTTAAAAATCTGAAAAGGACAAGCCTTTGGCCCCGCGAACTCCCGGTGGCTGGTTCTCACTCCTCACAAGCTTCTCGATCTCCCCCAACCATCCGGAAACCAGCTGTTTATACTCGGCCTACCAGCTGATGCCAGCACAACTATCTGTAGGTGGAAAAACTATCTCGTCCCTCGGGAATCGAGCAGTAAACCAGGAAACTAAGCCGTTCAGGAAACTAGCCAGTGTCCCTATGGGACACCAACCAATTTTACATACAGCATACAACTAATCAATTTCCATGAATTTTATTAGTTTAAGAATTTTGATTACCGTCTTTAAGGTACGTAATATTATTTTTTGTAATCGCTGATGCTTTTTTTATTAATTCTAAGAGTGCTTACGCATAAATATTATAAAATTTTCCTTAATAGGTATTTAATATTTCTGATTATTTTTGATTTATTGCGGTTGAACATACACCTGCAAAATCTTACCTTATACACTTTCCTAGCCAAAAACGTCCTCAGAAATTTTTAAAACAGTGGTGAAGCCTCAAATAACCTTGCAGCCATTTCATACCACGTATTTATTTTTACGTGTACAATCGCATGATAAGAAAAATCTAAAATTTTGTCGTCTACAAATGCATTTTCTAAATAATTTAACGTTAAAGAACTTTTTATTTTCCACTTGCTTCTTTTCATCTTCAATAACAAATCTTTCTATCAAATAAAAACCAGTAACTTTGCACTCAGATTATTTTCTACCCATGAAAAACAAAGAAATATTTCATAAATACCATGCTTTTTTATGACCTCTCTCTCTTATCTGTTTAATAAATTAAATTAAAATCTTAAATTACTTACAGTAAATTTGAGTTCAAATCTGGAATACATGATTTCATTAATAAACTAATTGATACTGAAGCAATATGTTCAAGATATTACAATAGAGTCGGCCCAGCTTTGCTGCCATATTGTGAATTTTTTTTAGGTATCAAGGACGAGCTTTGTGCTCTATTGGTTCCACATATACAGTTTTGCATACATTCATTCTGTATGTTATAAACTTTATTTACATATTTATCACGATATCAGTCACTCCAGAAATTATTCGTACCCCCAACCAATTTGCATGTATACGTATACCTATTACGGCTAGTGTTTTTTTCTTCTTTACAATCTACCAAAAAATATCAGAACAGTTTGAATTCGAAAAAAGATATTTTTAAAAAATGAAGATATATGGAAGCCGAAACAAGTATTCATACTCCTATACACTAACATTCAAAACCATTGACACAGATTCTAATTGCTGAAAAGCATATTTCATTCCTAATCCTAATTTGACAGCACCATATCAATAAAATCGCTTTCTTTGGTTCAAAATCCTACCATTGAATTCAATGGAATTCCCCTAGAAGTTCTGAAACACATGAATGAAATAATATGAATGATCCAGCCAGACGAACAGGTTCAAAGACGTCAACAAAAGCATTGAGTTAAAAATTAATTTTTAGATATTTTCATAACTCATACTACCAAAATGCTTAATACAGCTCTTTTAAACTTTATTAAAAAATAGAGGATAACAAACTTTGATATTTTATTTTAAAAAGTTTACGAAGAAAAATAAATTGCATAAGAATTTTATAAGAGAAATTCCTTAAGGAAAAATAGTTTACTTTTTTATTTAAACAAAAGGATGAAGCTTTGATATATCATATATCAGCATATATCAGTTCCTACGCTTTTTTTTAAATGGAGGTTCACCAAATTTTGCAGTATTTATACAAACTCTTTCAGGAACTAACACTCCGTCATCCCTGCCTACAGCATTCACATTAGCAAATCTGCGATTTAAATATGCAACTACTTTAATGTCATATCCTGCTTCTGCAATTCTAAGTGCGGTATAACCCTTCTTATCCACAGCATCTACAGCAGCACCATTTTCTACTAAAACTTTGATTGTTTCAAAACGCCCACGCCAAGCTGCTTCATGAAGAGGGGTACTTCCAGTAGCGGATCCAGGGGGGGCACGGGGGCACGTGCCCCCCCCCAGAGGACTAAAAAATACACTGCATAAAAAGGCATATTTGGCACTTTTTTCGGGCTTAAAATCAAAAATTTTCTGGGGGTGACCCCCACACCCCCTTTTTAGAGAGTTCTCAACTGATAGTCATATTCAAACCGCGGGTGATCCCTTAGAGCTCCGTAAGTGGGCTTTAAAGTCTATTGAAAAGGAGTTGAGGGACTAGCTAACTTCAGCTACTTTTACATATCAGGGCCGTATCCGAAAGTTTTTAGGAGTTCAATCCCCAAGTCCGTAATTTTGACATCAGATTGTTTTCTCTTAATAATTCTACAAGGGTAAGTCCTTTTCGGGTGCAACCTGAAGAGTCTCAAAATGAGTTAAGACAGCAATTTTTAGAGTCAAATTTCAAAAATTTTCTCGGGAGAGAACCCCCAAACCCCCCTCCAAAACCTTGACGTCTTTTAAAATTGTTTTTCCTTTGAAAAATCTGCCGCTTTCAAGAAGCGGTCCTCTTCGGGTGTTTTCCAAAGAATTTCAACAACAATTTTTTAAAAATTCTTGGGGAAGACCCCCAATCCTCCTTGCAATTTTGACATCTATTTATTATTTAGATCCTTCAAAATTTTGTGGATTAAAAGGAGCTTTTCTCTTTCGATGTAACCCAAAGGTTCTCAAAATATTGAGCTGAAACACTACTTTTAGAGACAAATTTTCAAAAAATTTCTGGGGTGATCCCGAACAAGTGTTACTTTTAAGTGATTAAAAAAAGTTAAAGCATACGTGTACTCGTTTGGGAGAATTAACGTTGAGTCAACCAACCCCCCCCCCCGAAGAAAAATTCTTGTTACATGCCGTGTCCCAGGTAGGACTAAAATTTCAGTGGTGCCCCCCCCAAAAGAAAATCCTGGATCCGCCCCTGGGTACTTCCCCCACTATTTTTAGCATTCAAAGCTGCACCTCTGCTGATTAACAGCTCAAGTACATCAATTCGATTATGAGTAACTGCAACGTGAAGTGCTGTTTCACCATAATTATCACACTCATTTACAGCAGCACCCCCTTCTAAAAAAACTTTGACTGTTTCCAAATGCCCATTCATCACTGCTTTATGAAGAGGGGTACTTCCCCCACTATTTTTACCATTTAAAGCTGCACCTTTGATAATTAACAGCTCAAGTACATCAATTTGATTGCAACAAGCTGTGACGTGAAGTGCTGTTTCACCAAATATATCACACTTATTTACAGCAGCACCCCCTTCTACTAAAACTTTGACTGTTTCCAAATGTCCATTCATCACTGCTTTATGAAGAGGGGTCCTTCCCTTAACATCTGCATTAATAGCTGCACCTTTGCTGATTAACAGCTCAAGTACATCAATTCGATTGCCATTAGCTGCAATGTGAAGTGGTGTTGCACCAATGTAATCACACTCATTTACAGAAGCACCACTTTCTACTAAAACTTTTACTATTTCCAAACAATCTTCATTAACATCTTTATCGAGTGTGGTTTGGCCATAATTGTTTCCAGCATTTAAATATGGGCTATCAAAATAATTTGTAGAAGCTGCTGCTAAATGCAAGGCAGTTCCCCTATTTCCTTTAACACATTTGGCATCAACATCGAGGGTTGGAAGACACGACAGCAACATCTTGACCATAAAAGAGTTTTGCTTTATCACAGCCAGATGAAGAGCAGTGAATCCGTCCTCGTTCTTTTTATTCACCCGGGCAGCAGGGAAGGACCGAAGTGCAGCGCGAATGTCGCTATCCCTGCAAGAGCCCCTTGGCTTGGAATTGTTGAGCACCAACTGATGAATCAGGTAGTTTCCATAGGGATACTTCACGTCACAAACTAAGGATTTCAGCGATGTAGGTGAAGGTAGCTGGTCACATAATGAAGAATCCATTCCTGCAAATTATTTAACTATTAGTGAAGCAAAATATGTTTATTTTAACTATTAATTATGCATATACATTAGGGCGTATCAAGAAAAACTTTTTTTTGAAATTTCCAAAAAAAAATTTTATCCAATTTTTAAAGAATTTCCAGGGGTGTTATTGTCCACGCTGGCTTTGAAAAAGTTGTGGAACGACATCCACTCCTCGACTTTTCCGGTCGGGATAAAAGCTGCTCCCAGTTACTACACCTAAGTTAATAGGTAGCATGAATGGATATCTTTTAGTTCAAAAATCAAACAAAAACAAATTTAATATCAAATGAGCACACTCTAACCTAACTTACTTTACACACACATTAAAGAAAACTAATGCTTCAATTTCGTTAGAGTTCCCGCTAAATATCGCCATGTTTTTTTGAACGTTATTATATTCAAATATCGACATATTTTTCTGATTTTTATTGATAAACTGAACATTTATTGGTCTAATGAAACATTTTCAACTATGACTTTGAAATTAATTAGCAATATTTCTACTTTTTGGCTTTTAAAAAACAAGGCGATATTTAGCGGGAACTCTATTGGAATTGAACCAAAATAATTTCAGATCAATACAAATTTATTTCTTTTTAAATAGTAGTTCTTAATCTTAATTTTTTTAAGCCGGATAAGCGCAAGATTCAGCCTTTTTTTAAAATTGTAATCAAACACCATTTCAAAACCTTTCTGTCCTTTGCCAAAATAGGCTGCTTAAGGGGTCATCCATAAATTACGTGAGGTCAAAAAGGGGGGGGGAGGGGTTTGAAAAATCTCACCAAGGGGGGAGGGGGGGTCGATGAAAATCTCACGTCAATTTTTTAAGTTCGAAATTAAGCGATTTTTTTTAAGTTTGAGAAAGGAATAATACCCACAGAAGATACTGTGGTGATTTTTATACGGAATAATGTCCTTTTCCTCAAAATGCAAACGAATTGGATAGAAAATTAACTTTTAAAGGTTGTAGGTAAATCTCACTTGGGGGGAGGGGGGGTCCAGCAAAATCTCACTAAATCTCACCAAGGGGGGAGGGGGGGTCCAGATTTTGGAAAAAACACCTCACGTAATTTATGGATGACCCCTAAATTATTTGGACAAAAAACGGAAGAAATAGATTGAATAACGGAAGATTCTCTTAAAAAACTGAAATCTTCCGGCTAAAACGGAAGAGTTGCAACGGATTTCAACTAACTTCTCATCAATCAACGAACTCCTCCATGAAGGCTGATGATGAGCTCAAGAAGAGGTCGTCAAAAATTCTTTCTACTTTCAAACTATTCATTTTTCTTTCTATGAGTTCATGCAAATTAATTTCTATGGACTCATCACTATTAAATTTATTCCCGTCACGTGAGCTTTTAATAGGCGTTTTACCAATTTCACTGAGTCAAACCCAGGACATATTTTTGAAACTTCTTAATAAGTACCATATCAAATCATTAAAGATTAAAAAAGTATAAGAAAAAAAAATAACAAACATTGAACAGAAATATCAAATTTTATTTCTTTATTCTCGACATTATTTTTTTCAAAAATTGTTTGATCTTTACTTAATTTCATTATAAAATTCACTGAGAGTAAGTTCACTGAGAGTTCAAATATTACGTAAGCACCTAAGGGGGGAGGGGGGTTGCTCTTTGCTTACTTTTGCTGACAAGGGGGGAGGGGGATATGAGTGATGCTTACGTAAGATGGTGCATTTTCGAAAATCTCTTGTTTCTTGCATAAATAATTTCAAAATTCAACCAAAAATAAATGTAACAAAAAATTGAATTAGGAAATCTGATGTAAGCACTTTTTTCTGGAGATGGACCACCCTAACATTTTGAAATTGTAACCCTGAAAATTAGTATTTCGACTCATTTTTGAACCCTTAGGGTTATACCCAATAAGTACAGCTCCTTGTACGAGTCACCTAATTTTCAAGGAAAAAACAGTATACTTACTACATGGGTTGTCAAAATTTCGGGGGGGGGTCCGGCAGTGTCTTACGCAATTATGGTGGGGGGGTTGAGGTATGCTTATCTTTGCTGACAAGGGGGGAGGGGGGGTTAAAAATGACCAAAAAAATGCTTACGTAATAGTTGAACGGCCCCTAAGTTCTCAAAATTAATTCAGAGATGTTAGAAAATGTAAAACAACGCAATTTTAAAAATTGTTCTCACTCTTTTGTGAGGAAAAGAATCAAGTACTTTTTAAGGCTCATTTTAAGTGCTTCAAGGACGTCAAGGACTAGCATAGAAAAGCCGTTTATGAGCAAAGAAACTTTTGCTCTCTTTAGTATTCCCTACTAGAGAAGACAACTTCTCTCAAAAACCTTTCTTATAGTGAAGACCACAGAGAAAAATCCTAACAGAGGGTCCAAAACGATATATTCAAAAGTTGGATGGTCATGAGGGCGCCACGATGAACTAAATGATTGACAGAGAGATCAAACCTGTGATTGGCTGTCACTCAATCTTCTATTTTCGATGGAGAAGGAAAAAGTTTTTCTCAACCAATCAGGCTTTTCCCTCCCGCCTCTCGTGACGTTGATGCGATCGCAGCGCCAAAATAGCCCCACAGCCATCCAACTTTTCAATTTCCATTAGCGCCTATGGCGACGGACTCTCTGTTCTAGTACTCTGTGGTGAAGATTACATCATATTACCATTCATGTTTAGCAATTTCAAACGTGTAACTCGCTTATTTTAGGAAAGTCACCCAGAAAAATTTAAGTAGCTGAGTAGAGAACTTACCCATACTACGTGACCCATTCAGGGGAGGGAGGGGGTCTTCAAAATACCACGCTCAGTCACAGGGGGGAGGGGGGGCTTAGGGTTTCGTCACGCAGTCAATTTCTTCTAGTCAATACGACAAAATTAAGCCAAATTAATTATTGAAATTTGCCAAATTAATTATTAAAATTAGAAAAATTAAGCAAAATTAATTTTTTTAAACTTCCTGTTTGCAAAAAATGATGGCAAACCGTATTTAAGAATTACTACGTGAAAACCAGAGAGGGAGGAGGGGGTCTTGGCATATACTACAGATGGTCACCAAGGGGGGGAGGGGGGTCAAAAATGGGTCACGTAGTATGGGTACGTTCCCTAAGGTTATTTGTGAAACTCAGCCCCCCCAGACCAAAATCTTGGATTCGCCACTGAAAGGGCCGAACCTCAAACAAATTGCAATAAAAGGTTTCTCAACGGTTTTCACTTAGGAATGACCTCAATAATAACATACTAAAAATCGGCCAAAATCAGACGGGCGGAAATTTAATTTTTTTTAATTTAAAAAAAACGGGCGAAAAAAAATTAAATTACAAAAATAGAGACTTATGATACATGTTTATAGGCTATTTTTCAGTGCTGAATACGACCATTTAAATTTTAAAAATTTAAAATTTCAATTTTTAAAAATTAATTCAAAATTTGAAAGTTTAAAAAATTAAAATATCGCTCAAAACCACAAAATAATTGCAAAAGAAATAGTTTAAACCAGTGGTGCCCAACCTACGGCCCGCGGGCCAAATATGGCCCGCGAGGCTGATCCATGTGGCCCGCGGACTCGTTAAGTCTTAAAAACAAAAACCACTTTCAGAAATCTTCCCAAAAACCACGATATTATGGCACTTCCATCTAAAAAAATATGATAAAAAAGGAATTCTTCAACATCCAGTAATAATTTTTTTTGCTTCTCTATTTTTCAGTATCAGTTAGCCATTTGAATTAAGTTTATAAGGATCTTTTTAGAACCAAACTTCGAAAAGATGTCCGATCGTAAAAAGTTGAAGATTCACTCGAAATGCTGAAACTTTCTAGAAAAGTGGGCAAATTCATATTTCTTCATGAAGCGAGAAAATAAACCGTTGTGTGGAGGTAATGTATGTAATTTGGTATAAGTAACTGTGGCAGTGGACTGTGGTAGTGTTTAAAGAACACAATATCAAGAGACATTACAAAACCAAACAAATAAAATCAACTTAATTCAGTTTTAAGGATAAGTGTTACAAATTTGGAGCCGAATTTACAAGAACTAGTATCCTCCAAACAGGTGCAAACTTCTCATTAAAAACGGATTTGTAATTTTTCTTCATGTTTAGAAAAATCTTTAAAAGTGTTTTTTATGTGGCCCGTGAGATAAATCTTCAAAAGCAAATTGGCCCTCGCGAAAAAAAAGGTTGGGCACCACTGGTTTAAACGGTCTTCAATTAGAAATGACTTAAATAATAACATACTACAAATCACTACAAATGGAAGAAAATCGGACAGTATAAAGTTTACTAAAGTATAAAGTTTAATTTTTTCAAATTTTCAATTTTTATGGCCTCAAAAATCGACCTTTTTAAAAATTCTTATTAAAAACGTTTGAGGCAATTACCAAGGTACAGTATTTCCATGGATGTTGTAGGTACAGTAGAGCCCCGATTCACTGTTCTACACTGAAAAAATTTCCTTGATGAAAATAGTCATTTCTTATAGATTTTGGGTCGCTGAATACGAAAATCACCATCAAAATTCTCAATTGACTCAGGATTTTCGGGGAACAGCCCCTCCCCCTTTTCACGTTTTTTAACGACTTTATAACTTTGAACTCGATTTTCAGGGTCAAAAAGCATTGCTTTAATCTTCAAATTGCCCCCCAGGGGACAAGAAATGTTCAAATTAATAAAATAGGATAAATTTATAACAAATGGATAGGTTTAAGGGGTAGTTAACCCCCTAAGAATGCAAAAAATTAGCTAAAAATTATAGAGGTTTTTATACGCTATTTTTTCCTCTTATTTTTTACGCAATTCCCGTTTGAAGGGTCCTAACCCTTCCCCAAGGACCCAAATTTGATGGCAATATGCAGCAATGATTTTTGCTAAAGGCGGTTGAGGTGAGAGCGCCCCCAGAGCACCCACGGAAGGGTTCAATGCCGCACTTAGAGTTTAACTGTGCTGTACAAAAAAAATTTGAAGCCACTTACTGAATTTCAGCTGATTCTTGTGTAAAATGATCTGCTGAATTCAAATATGACACCCATTTTCCTCCATCACCCTCAGTTTTTAAGGGGATGCCCCCTAATTGTTATCCCCTGCCGTGCATCTATTAACATCTTGAAACAAAGAATCCTCACTCCCGAAAACCGGTCAGTTTTTAAAGAACTGAAGAGTTTCTACTTAGGATACACCCAAAATATAAGAAAAACACCATTTGTAATCTTTTCAAAATCATCGATATTAATTCCTGAACTCGCGAGCGCCTTCGCGATTCTGGAAGTCTTCCGAACTCTTCCGCGGGGACTTCTGGGAGGCTAACACCTCAAAACGCTTTTAGTAAAAATTATTGCTGCATATTGTCATCAAATTTGGGTCCTTGGGGAAGGGTTAGGACCCTTCAAACGGGATTTGCGTTAAAAATAAGAGGAAAAAATAGCGTATAGAAGCCTCTATAATTTTTAGCTATTTTTTTGTATTTTTAGGGGGGTAATTACCCCTTAACCCTATCCATTTGTTATAAATTTATCATATTTTATTAATTTGAACATTTCTTGTTAACTGGGGAGCAATTTGAAGACTAAAATAATGCTTTTTGACCCTGAAAATCGAGTTTAAAGTTATAAGGTCGTCGAAAAACGTAAAAAGGGGGAGGGGCTGTTCCCCGAAAATCCTGAGTCAATTGAGAATTTTAATGGTGATTTTCGTATTCAGCGACCCAAAATCTATAAGAATTGACTATTTTCATCAAGGAAAAAATTTTGAAGGTCAAATTTGTAGAACAGTGTTATCCGCGGAATTGGGTGGCAAGGGTACCTCGGATAGTGAAATTCGCGGATAACCCGAAAAAAAAACTAAAAATGAGGTGGAAACGCGAAAAAAATATTTTAGCATAAAAACTATGTTCTATTGCACAAAAAACATGATATCTAAAATTTTTAAAATATGTACAGTGCATCAAAAACCTTTGCTTTACATCTAAAATCCCTCTTTTCTCATCTAAAATTTGCTCTCATCATTAAAAATTTTTTTCTTGTCCCTCGCGGATAATCGGGGTTCTACTGTATATACCTCTATAACCTTAAAAAACCCAATTGGTGATTAAATCATTAGTTAATTAATTAATTTATAAAAATTAATGTTGAAAATAGAGGTAAAATCTTTCAATCAAGTAATAAGGAAAATATTTAGACAATATTTGGTAATAAATAATAATAAATTTGGTTTAAAAATAATTAAATTGAAAAAAGACAAAATATCTTTCAGAAATTTTAAATTTTTAAATTTTGTAGTATATGCATGTGTGTGTGTGTGTGTGTGTGTGTGTGTGTGTGTGTGTGTGTGTGTGTGTGTGTGTGTGTGTGTGTGTGTGTGTGTGTGTGTGTGTGTGTGTCATACATGTCTCTAGGCTATATTTTAGTGCTGTTTACGAATATCATGCCAACTTTTCAATAAAATTTAGTATAAGTGTTGAAAAATTGAAGCATTTTTCTCAATAATTTGGCTTTTTATGCTTCAATTTTCCCACAGTTAATTTAAATTTTATTGAAAAGTTGGCCTGATATTCGTAAACAGCACTAAAATATAACCTAGAGACATATGTATTACATGCATAATACAGTAAAATCCCGTTATAACGAACTCCACGGGACCGCAAAATTTCTTCGTTGTAATGGAAATTTCGTTGTAACCGTACTATTGCTAATTCAAATAAAAAGGTTGGGGACTTTCCGGAATTTCGTAATAACGGGATTTTTCGTTGTATCGGTATTCGTTGTAACGGGATTTCACTGTACTACAAAATTTAAAATTTTTAAAAATTTAAATTTTTTAAATTAATTTAAAATTTAAATTTTTTGAAAGACATTTTAGTCCTTTTTCAATTTAATTATTTTTAATACTAGCTGTTATACCCGGCCTTGCACGGGTGGGGTGAATAAATTAATTTTTTAAATATTTCTTAAAATACATTTATAATTTTGTAAATTAGCAATATTACAAATCATCCCGGTATCCCAGGCGCCTCTTTCCTATCCCAGTGTTCCCGGTAATCATATCCCGGTGGTCACGGTAATTTTTCTAATCCCGGCGTTCCCGGTAATTTTCCTATCTCAGTGTTTACGGTAATTTTTATATTCTGGTATTCTGGGTGTCTTTATGGTAAATTTCCTATCCCAGTGTTCTCGGTAATTTTTATAACCCGGTAATTTTTCCATCCCGATGTTCTCGCTAATTTTCCAATCCCGGTGTTCTTGTCACTTTTTACAATCCCGATGTTCCTGATAATGTTTAATATCTTGGTGCCTTTATAAAATAACCAATTTGTAACCATAGTAAAAAGTCTGGTAAATTAGTAAGTCTAGTGAACAAATTAACAAATTTAAAACCAGTGTTTAAAACTAAACTAAAAGATCTAGTAAATGAAAAAGTCTAGTGATCTGTCTCATTTGAAACAATGTTTTATTTTTAACTCGTTGTATGACTGGTAAAACAGGTTTTCAAACACGGCAAAATAAGTGAAAAAAAGCAGGAAAAACGGGAAAAAAAGAATGAAGGACTGATTTTCTCTTTATAAATTATAGCCCATGTCCTATTCTGATGTATCAGCTACATTATGGTAGAATTTCATTAAAATCCATTCAGTAGTTTTTGCGTGAAAGAGTAACAAACATCCAGACAAACATTCACAATTATAATAGTAGTAGGATGATTTATTACCAAATATTGTCTGAATATTTTCCATATTACTTGATAAAGATTTTACCTGTATTTTTAACGTTAATTTTTATAAATTAATTAACTAATGATTTAATCACCAATTGGCTTTTTTTAGGCTATAGAGGTATATACCTACAACATCCATAGAAAAATAACCTTGGCAAATGGCTCAAACGTTTTTAACAAGATTTTTTAAAAAGGTAGATTTTTGAGGCCAAAAAAATTGAAAATTTGAAAAAAATTAAACTTTATACTGTCCGATTTTCTTCCATTTGTAGTGATTTGTAGTACGTTATTATTTAAGTCATTTCTAATTGAAGACCGTTTAAACTATTTCTTTTACAATTATTTTGTGGTTTTGAGCGATGTTTTAATTTTTTCAACTTTCAAATTAATTTTTAAAAATTGAAATTTTAAATTTTTTTAAATTTAAATGGTATATTCGTATTCAGCACTGAAAAATGGCCTCTTAACATGTATCATAAGTCTCTATTTTTGTAATTTAATTTTTTTAAATTTTTTTCGGCCATTTTTTAAAAATTAAAATAAAAATAAATTTCCGCCCGTCTGATTTTGGCCGATTTTTAGTATGTTATTATTGAGGTCATTCCTAAGTGAAAACTGTTGAGAAACCTTTTATTGCAATTTGTTTGAGGTTGAACTCTATTTTCAGTGGACTAAATAATATAGGTTGAAATACTAAAGGGGGGTTTGGGGGTCCTCCCCCAGAAAAATTTAGAAAATTTGACCCTAAAATACTGGGTTTCTGAAAGTAAAGTAAAAGTTAAATATTCGGAACTTAGGGGGGGCAGCTGCTCCTCCCTGCCCCCCCTTGGCTACGCCCATGATGAAACCTCGGATATATTTGCGACACCGGACAGCTTTAAAAACCGTATGGCAAGCCTAGCTTTAAAGACTTGCTCTAAAACTGTGAGGGCGAATAGGGAGGACAAAAAAATATGGAAAAATGGGAATATAATAGTACAATAATAAAGGGTCAACTCAACACAACAACCAAACCAGCAAAATGCAACACACTCACCTTTGCTGGAGTTCGGAGATGCTTAGGCCTAATAATAAACACGAGGGTCCGTCGTAACCATAGGACTTTTGGCGCTGAAATAGATCTCGGCAGAAAAGTTTTCAGACAACATGTTTTCGCAAATACCGTCGACTCCGCTTAGTGCGATTACAATCAATTACAGATAAATAGCATAATGTAATTAAAATTGACTAGCAACGATCACTTCCATTCCACTTTAAACATTTTTTTGTAATTATTAATTATGTCTCATTTGTTTAATATGATCATAAGCACTGTGTAATATGTTTTAAAAAATCTGGTTTAGTCCTGTTTCGTCTCCTTGTCAAAAATTGTTCTGTTTCATCCCTTTTGGGTTAAAAGCATTTTTGGTTATTCCTGTTTGATAACCCTGGGTGTTTACTTTACTACCATAATTGACATAAAACCGCTAAAAAGGTGAAAAATTGCTAGTTAAGCGGTGATGTCCTGTTTCGTCTCTTCCTGTTTCATCTCCTTGTCAAATGTTCTCCTGTTTCATCCCCTCAATAATTTACGACTGTTTCTTATAGTCTAAGCGGTACACGACGAAAAAGGGCGAAACACTGCACTTTTTGATGATGGTAAGCCACTTGGTACACTGATTCCATGGACCATAAGAATGAGTTTTCGATCAGGAGTCCGCCGAAATTTCCCTTAGAATTTAAAATATTTAACTTTTTGTGAAATTTTTAAATTCGCGTTTTACACCTTAACTATCAAACTTTTCAACATGTAAGGTGACTATTCTATACAATTTGAGGTCGTAGATTACAAATATGAAGTCGAACATTTCAAAAAGATGCTATTTGATATGTTTTTTTGAGAAAAACTAAATTTT
Organism: Tetragnatha versicolor; assembly: GCA_024610705.1. Lineage (NCBI taxonomy): Eukaryota > Metazoa > Arthropoda > Arachnida > Araneae > Tetragnathidae > Tetragnatha > Tetragnatha versicolor. The sequence continues at coordinate 7,076,035 of JANDEH010000006.1, read as the reverse complement.
AAAATTTAAAATCTTCAAAAACACAATGTTAAACATAAGTTGGTATCATGAAATTTTTACCATTTATTAAGCTATTTTTAACCTTAAAAAATACAAAGTTTCAAAGCTTTTCCTTTATTATTCACCGAGATATGAGACTTTAAATTTGGAAAATTTTCAAAATGGCGGCCATGCTTCATGCGACTACTCATCGAAAACTTCCCATAACTCGGTAAATTATTGTTCAAAATGAACAGTTAAAACCTTTTTTGAAAGAAAAGCAATACCACTACACTATTAAGACATTAAAAGAACAATTAAACCACTTTAACTTGGTTTTAAATAAACTCTAAGACAGATTAATACTTTACTATGACAAGCATATTAAAAGCTTTAAAAAAATGCTTTCTTGGTGAAAAATTGTTCTCAATTTTTTATTAAATGTTCACCCTGATATAAATAGGCGACATTAAATCATTTAAAGGAAAATTTTGCCTTACGAGCGCCTGGGTGCAAACGCGAAAATGCCTAATAAACGCACTTCAAATAAACTTTTTCTGTCAAAGAATCACAAAATCGTGCTTTCTATTATGATTTTCTAACAACATTTTAGCCACTTCAAGTTTAAAAAACAAGCATCCCTTGCCTTTTGTATAAGAAAAAATGCTTAAAATACAATTTTTCAGGTTAGAAATTACCTTTCAAATGAGTATTTTCTAGACAAACCTTTACTCATTGAGTTAAAACATGAAATATCAATGAGATTCATTGTATCAAAATATGTTATATGTTATATACATTTAAACTTACCGAACACTTTTTAACAATTAGTAATCGTTGTGTAGTTGAAAATCGAGTAAGGGTAATACATCTAATCATTTCCTATATGGTAATGCATAACACCATTTAAACTTTAAGCAATTATTTTTTAATCGGTATACAAAATTAATTGAGACTGTATGCGTCCTGCTAGTTTGCTACAAGACTACTTAAATTTAAAGCCCTGGATACTCTACCTTAGGTAGAGTATCCAGGGCTTTACTTAAATTATACCAGCCTTATAATGAATAATAGTATTTTCAATTTAGTAGAAATTTATAGTATTTTCAAGTGCTTGTTTACTTACCAACAACTTTACTATTAGTTTCAATATCTTTACATTTATTAGAAATTAAGAATATCGGGAAAGTCAAATGCATCGAAATATTTCATCAATAATCATCGTACAAATATTTGGATATGATAAGTTAATAAAGGCTTTTCTCTTATTTTAAATGAGAGTCGTAGAGACAATATATTTTTCCTGTAAAAAAACATTAAATGTGTACCATGATAGATCAAGATTTTTTCTTTTAAGAAACGTATGCCTCTCTTGAGAATTGGTATATTTTCTATATTAGCTAGATTTAAAAAAAATAAAGCATGTACTTTGCCTACACTCCTTTCAGTAGGTAATTACAACACTAAGATAAGAATTTCATTAATTATATAAAGAGTTAAAGGTATTAAATAGCCTTTTAAGGATTTCAAATTATTTCATTTATTCTTTTGGCACAAATTCAAAAGTATTGATTAAAATTTTAAATTTAACGTAAAAGGTTAAGTTATAGGTCTATCTCTGAATTTTGGCATTCACCTCTACAATTCAGGCACATTAGTGTACATGGTATTCCTGAAGATTTGCAGGAACACCTTGCATAATCTATTTCCGCATAACTTCTATGCTTTCTAATTTTTAAAAATAATTCATAAAAACATCAAATACACAACGATTACTAATTGTTAAAAAGTGTTCGGTAAGTTTAAATGTAAAACATATTTTAATACATTATGGATCTCATCGATATTTCATGTTTTAACGCAGTAAGTAACGGTTTTTCTAGAAAGTACTCATTTGAAAGGTAATTTCCAACCTGAAAAATTGTATTTTAAGCATTTTTTTCTGATACAAAAGATAAGGGATGCTTGTTTTTTAAACTTGAAGTGGTGAAAATGTTGTTAGAAAATCATAATAGAAAGCATGATTTGGTTAAAATAATTTTAGAAAATTATAATAGAAAGTATGATTTGGTTAAAATAATGTTAGAAAATCATAATAGAAAGCACGATTTTGTGATTCTTTGACAGAAAAAGTTTATTTGAAGCGCGTTTATTAGGTATTTTCGCGTTTGCGCCCAGGCACTCATAAGGCAAAATTTTCCATGGTTTAATGTCGCCTATTTATATCAGGGTGAACATTTAATAAAAAATTGAGAACAATTTTTCACCAAGAAAGCATTTTTTTAAAGCTTTTAATATGCTTGTCATAGTAAAGTATTAATCTGTCTTAGAGTTTATTTAAAACCAAGTTAAAGTGGTTTAATTGTTCTTTTAATGTCTTAATAGTGTAGTGGTATTGCTTTTCTTTCAAAAAAGGTTTTAACTGTTCATTTTGAACAATAATTTACCGAGTTATGGGAAGTTTTCGATGAGTAGTCGCATGAAGCATGGCCGCCATTTTGAAAATTTTCCAAATTTAAAGTCTCATATCTCGGTGAATAATAAAGGTAAAGCTTTGAAATTTTGGATATTTTTTAGTTACAAATAGCTTAATAACTGGTAAAAATTTCATGATACCAACTTATGTTTAACATTGTGTTTTTGAAGATTTTAAATTTTAAAATTTAGTTTTTCTCAAAAAAACATATCAAATAGCATCTTTTTGAAATGTTCGACTTCATATTTGTAATCTACGACCTCAAATTGTATAGAATAGTCACCTTACATGTTGAAAAGTTTGATAGTTAAGGTGTAAAACGCGAATTTAAAAATTTCACAAAAAGTTAAATATTTTAAATTCTAAGGGAAATTTCGGCGGACTCCTGATCGAAAACTCATTCTTATGGTCCATGGAATCAGTGTACCAAGTGGCTTACCATCATCAAAAAGTGCAGTGTTTCAACTTGTACCGCTTAGAGTGCTTAGACTATTACTGACATACCGCCAGAAGAAGAGCTATGAACAGGGTTGCCGTGAGTAGACGAGTCCAAGAGAAGAGGGAAGCTGGTATGAATTAAACTGCAATATTTGGCATTTTAAGCGTATACATTTGGGCGAAAGAGAAAATGTGTTTCGCGAATGATAAGATAATTAACTTTTATTAAACTACATTGAATTATAGATTATCTTTGAAATTTTTCGTCAGTAAAAATCAAAAAATACTTTTTCACATAAATCCTTTTTTAACGTTTAGTATGATGCTTTTATATTGCTATTTTGAGGGAATTGGTTATATTTAGTTTTATATAGCCGATATAACTTTAGTTATAAATTTTAACTTAATCAGCATACCTGATATTTAAATAAGGAGTAAAAGACTTGTGAAGTGACAAAATATAAAAAAATATATTTATTCATTATTATTATTTTATTTATTTATTTATTTTTTTTGATATTTTATAACATTGGGGAGCTTCAACCCCCTGCTCACTATCGCTCACCAACCCCCGTAAGCTGCTTACGCAGAACCTTTCGGATCGCTTCGAAATCCTCACAAAATCTTGCTCACTGAACTTATATATTCACTTCTAACTGAACTTAAATTCAAAAATTAACACAACATCTAAGATCAAATCAGATCATATAGTATATGATCTTATTCATTCATAAAATATATGATTCATTCATATGATATATGATCTGGTCAGATCTTCATATTATGAAGATCGGACCAGTTTATGTAGATCAGATCTGATAAAATTAAAGGTAACTAATACGATTATTATAAAAGATACTATAGAGTTTAGAGGAAAGATTAATGATCACGGTATATATAAATACAAAATATCCAAAATCAAATCAGGTAAGTTGATGTAAATCAGATAATAAAATATCAAATCAAAAAATCAGATTAGGTGAAACAGATCAGATCAGTCAAAAAAATTATTATCAAATGTAATAAATTAATCAGATTTGAAGTATTTAATCAGATCAGATCTAGTAATGTAAGGAAATTCCCAAATCCCAAAGAAGTAAAAAGCTAAAAAATAGTCACTCAGATTTGGCGGAAAACCTTTATTAGCGCCAAATGAATTACCATCACCCCCAAAATTCAGTGGAATAATCCGTTTCTATAACAACCGCAGCATCATCGTATGACGTCAATAGCTCTTCTCTTCGCGGTATGTCAGTAGTGCTGTTTCGTCTCTTCCTTCAAATTTGGCGCTATAAATAGAGTTTGGCTTCAAAAAAAATGTTCCGCTCCCAGAAAGCCGCATTAGGCCGATATCCGTCCTTTTTTAAATATTCCTTTCATTTGCCCTAATATGTATTTTCCAAGTGACCAGTAGTTGCGGATAGCATAATATTAAGGATAATTGCAACAATTCCATTGTATCAGATAATGATAATATACCAAATCTATCTATATCTATACTAAATTTATGAAATACAAAAATATTTTTAAAAATACGTTTTTAAAATGTACTCTACTAAAAAGTACAAACTAATTTTTATAACTCCTTGTAAGACGAAAAACGTGGATATCATACATTAGGTATTTGATTCTCTCAGCACTCCCCGTCCCCATGCTGCTATTTTTTTATCGTGTGCAGATTATACACAATGCATGATTTCCACGTTTTTCGGTTTTAGTCCAGGCAACTTATAACTAACTCAGGGGTCGGCAACCTGCGGCTCGCGATCCGCATGCTGCTCTTTTGATGTAAAGTTGCGGCTCTCCAGTTCCAATGAAAAAAATTTATAATATTTAGAGTTTGTAGCAAATCAATGTTACTCACAACACAATTAGTATGATTATTTAAGATGACTCATCTTAAAAACTTTGGGTTACACTGCTTATTTCATTTATCTTGATGTAAAAAAAGTACCCGAAAGGAGGTACCTAAAAAAATATACATAAAATATATAAATAAAAAAAAATATAAAATATATATCTTATACAAATCCACAGTTTACTTCCGATCTACACCATACTTGGTATACCTGCGTAAAAAAACTCAGGAAAAAACATAGGCTATGTTTCGAAAACTTTTAATGATCCCTTGGCCCTCTTTCGACCCTTTTTATGGTCATTTTGCTGAAATAGCCTTATTTCTCCTCCACAAGAGATCTGTTTACCCCATTGTTACAAAACAACAGAATGCAAAATATTAAGTTTTTAAAAGAAAGCCTAGATGCAAGTCTAATTAAAAATTATAACTATAATCTAAAATTATATTTCAACAAAATTTTAAAACTGGTAAGTATAGTACAAAATATTTTTATTTGAGGGTTTAATTTTTAAATAAAACCTTTCATGGAATAGCATTGTTGTTAAAATAGTGTCCATAGAAACGAGAATGAAAATCAAATGATGATCATATTGTAGCTTTTAAGAAAGTTGGTTAACAGACCAACCGGGATGATTGGTAAATGCTGATTATACAAAATTAGAAATGTATTTGGAAAAACTAAAAAATAATAAATTTATACTCTGCACCCGTGCAAGGCCGGGCATGTTAGCACTTTTTAAAGAGCCACTGATTTTTGATTGAGAGAGAGAGAGAAAGAGAGAGAGAGAGAGAGAGAGAGACCTGGCTACATGAAAGTTCAACCGGAAAAACCTAGTTCTGAAAATTATATATTTTTAAGCACCCTTCTCGGGAAGTAAACTTATGTTAGTCAGCCGGTTCAAAGCGGTTGCGTTATCAAATAGCAGCTCATTGACACTCGAATTTTCGGCCTTTTTCATAAATTGTGAAATAACAACCAAACGATGATATTTTCGAATAAACACCTATTTAAATATCTTGTTACTGAATAAATTGCTTACGTTAATAAATGCCCAAATTGAGCAAGCATACGTTGCTCCAAACAATTTAGCTCATTGAGCTGTGCACTTGGGATGCATTCCAAAAATTCCATAAAATGAGCTAAATAGATTTTTTTATACTTAAAAATTTAAAAAATTATTTAATATTTAAAAAATCTATTTGATAGAGGTATTTCTTTGAAGAAGAAAATAACAAGCTAAAAGTGTTCGCATATATATTTATATTAGGAAAAGCCGGAAAACTTAGATGTATATCAGGGAAATTTTAAAATTATAGTCAGGGAAATTTGTTCCTCAGATTCTGTAGCCACCTTGTACTTTTTAAGGTCAAATTTAAAAAATTTCTGGGGGAGGACCCTAGACCCCTTTATGCTTGGGGCTAGATATTAATGCCTAAACCTTGAAATTAAATACATGAAGGTTATCTGTAATGTAATTATAGGTGGTTTAGAATAATATATATGGGGCAAAACCTCTCCGAAACAAAAATCGCGTTAAGCCCATTCAAAGGCTTAGTAGTAATCTCTTTTCCACCTTTCGATTAAGAGGGAATGAATAAAGGCACAGTAAAAAAATAATTATTTTTTACGATCTGGCTCAAATCATCGTAAAACTTTTGGTTGACACACCATCAATATTAATTTTGATACAAGTTTAATAATTCATTGATTTAATTTCTAATAAATTAATTAGTTATATTGAAAAAAAACTAGCTAATATTCATAAATTATGTTAGCCCCCCACTTGCTCAGATTCTAGATCCGCCTCTGAGTAAAATAATCCATTCACTATGTATTTAGGAACTAACCCAGTTTTGCATTTAAATTCATTCATTAATCAGTAAACACTTTAAAAAGAAAAACTGATGGAGGATAATTTTAGAAGGATATCCAAGAAAAAAACTGAAGTTTAACTAGCAATATTTCACCTTTTTAGCAGTTTTACAATTAACTGAAAAAAATTTGTCAGAAAAAACAAGCATATTTCTGGAATCAGGAGAGAATTCTTAATAAATTAAAGTTGAAAATTTAGAACTTTAAGAGATGGTGCAATTCTCCATTGTCAAAAAAATGTGACGTCAGAGAAAAAAATGGAGGTCTCAAAAAGATTATGATCAAGTTAAATAATCCAAGCATAATTCAAAAAGTTTTTTTTCTGACCAGTGATATGGATTGGCATATTTTGCAATTAAGAAACACTTGTAAAATAGAAATGAAATGCATTCTATAATGACAAAATTTCACAAACTATTCTAGTACAATTTAAAAGATAAAAAATTTGAAAAACTTTTTTGAAAGTGAAAAAATCACGAAAAATTTAACCTTTATTATTTTGATGCATTTATGAAGAATCGTATTCTGCGGAAAATTTACTATAAGAATCACGCACAACCCCACATCAAACTTTCTTTTACCATTAGTTCCTCGGTTACCCCATTTTTGAGCTATCTTTCTAGCATAGTGCAATCATCCGTTTTAAGCAGAGAAAAATTTCTTAAAAACGCTTTTAAAAATAGATTTTTAAAGTTTTTCACAAAAATATGGTTATGAATCGGTTAAGAAAAACATAAGGTAGAGTTATGTTTTATTTTCAAGTCATTTTTCCGAAAATATCTAGGTGAAATTAGCTGTTGAAGAGACGATCAAGCAATTCATGAACTTTCAAAAATTATTTAAAAATACTAATAATGCGAATTTAACTACCAATTCAAAACTTCCCACTAGATATTTAATGGATCTTGCGTATAAAGCAAAAATTGAGCATGTGCGATAAAAATTTGAGGCTAAAACATAGTTCCGCAGATTCTCCATTGGATAACATGGGAATCGGTCGAGGGGGGGAATTCGGAAGGAGGGCTCTTAAATGGTACTCCAAATAGTAGATTAATTTATAAATTATACAAAGTTTGAGATAACGGGACTATACTAATAAATATGCTCTAAGTATACCGTTTACTCTTGATGTGACAAAGTTGAAGGGATGGGTAAAAAATTTCTGGACAAAGAGTTTTCGGCATAACAAGATAAGGTAATACCTAACGTCTAGGGGGGATTTATTTTCGAAATATTGAAGTTTTCGACATAACCAAGTTCGTCTTGTCGAAAGTACACTGTATCTTCAAAAAGAAAGCAAAAGAAAGTAAAAATTGCTAGTTTTCGACTGGGAAACATCTAATTTAACCTGAAAATATACTACAAGGATGTTTCAAAATTGAGTAGGAACTATAGGAACACACACTCATTTATTGAGGCTTTAATCAAGCGGTATACTTTTGCACTGCAATCTCTCCATCCCGAGCGAGCAACCAAACCGAAACCCAAACAACACACTTTCGTTTTTAACCTGTTGAGAGAGGAGGGGCGGGGGAAGTGTGTCAGTGGAAGGGAGGGGAAGCGGTGCTTCCGGTGAGCGGCCGTTCCCACGAGAGCCGGCCGGGGGCGCCTCGCGGGAAGTTCTCGCACCTCCTTTGCCCTCCCATCGCTTTTTGCGATGGTTGCTTGCGTTCAAGGAGAAAATGTCACTTTTTAGGTGGAGCGCCTGGGAGAAATCAGACTTTCCTTGGAATTTACCGAAGAAATTAACCGGGTCATATGCAGGCGCGGATCCAGGGGGAGGTACTCTGGACTGTGCCCCCCCTTGGACACAAAAATTTTCTCAAAATGAGTTAAAACCCTATTTTTACTAGTCAAAATTATAATTTGTTCTGGGGGAGGACCCCCACTACCCCCAGCGGTACCACAAGGGGATCTTTCGTGATACTTTTTAGAATATCTTCAACATTTTGATCTTTTGTGTCAAATGTAAATGCGATGGTCAGGAAAAGTGCCCCCCCTTAGGAGACGTTCGGGATCCGCACCTGGTCATATGACTATAGGGATCTCATTTGGGGGGAATGTTACTTTCCAAATGAATTTATGGTGGCGAATGAGGTTTGCCTCGCCTTTTGGTAATAAAGTTTGTTCGAAATAAGTCGGAAAGCGAATAGATACTCATCTTATACTCCTCAGGTTGTTTAAAAGCACCAGCTATACTATACTCTGTCAATATTGCTGGAAAATTATCTTCAGAATGTTTTCAACCGTCTTTTTTTAATGATTAATAATGCCACAAACAAAATGGCCGACTTTTATCAGTATTCGCTATATTGGCCAATTTTGTTACGACACAGATCGATATTACATTGCTACATAAAATATGAAAGATATTGTTCATCGGTATATTTTTAGAAGTTTTTTTTAGAAAATAGAATTTCAAGTTCTGAATAACTTTTAAATGTGGCACCGCAACAAATCAGTCCATGGTTGTGAATGGAATTTCATACCTATGATACCTTAAAATAAAACACCTTCCCCAATCTTTGTATAATTTTAATTTATGTTAAGAATAAAAGAATCGCAATTATTCTTCTATATTTATAATTTCAACAGTTTATTGAGGAGTTAAAGGAATATATATTTTAAATGTAACTAAAGTATGAATTGCAAAGATGCAAAGTCAAATCCCATCCTATTCTTCTGGAACTTGCTCTTGGAAAGCAGGTTTGAATATTCAATGAGGCTATTCAGACCTTGTTGCAACTCGAGAAGAGTTGACCCTGGAAATACGGAACTCTGCTGCTTCTAGAAATGGTTTCGCATGGATATAACTCGTTAAACCGTATTGGTGGTATCGGTACTCTTCATTCTATTTTCTGGGGGGTTTAGGTTCGTTTCCGTAATTTAAATTGTGAGGAAGGAACTTGAAGTTATTGAATTGTTACTAGCTCTTCCTTTTTAATGAAATCGAAATGGAAGACTGATTTTAAATAGTTGTTAAGCGGTAAATATTGTTTTTTCTCCTTTTTAAGTTAACAACAACCTGCTAAAGCGGAGATCCAGTGAAGAGATTGAGTGATGTGCTGTTATTCCTTTTTTCTCTTTAGTTTCTATTCCAAACTGAAAGAAGATAAAAAAGGCATTCTTTGAAATCAATACTAAACCCATTCAGTGTTCATCTAAAAGTAATTTCAATCATCTGTTCGACATTGATTTACTGCTCCTTCCTAATAAGCACTCCCAGATCATATTCTTCTCCCCTATCAATTTGTATATGACGGGCTAAATATTTCATTGTGTCCGGAATAATTCCTTGATGGATCGAATCAAGCGGTGGCATCACCCCGTTGGGAAAAGTATCCCCACCCCTCTTTGGATGATGGGATGGGATATGAAAAAAAAAAGATATTCCCAGATTTATACATCTCCCATCTTCTGTGTTTAGACTGGGATAGTATATCCTTAACTTTAGTGTAGATTTTATAATGTTTCTTACCACACACAAAGCAGAAATATTTTTAACAATAAGGTCTAACCTAAATGACGTGCAAAAGTCGATAAAAAAATGAATCTAACCAAAAACTAAATAACTAGGTGCTTTCTTGAAGTCTAACGCCTCTCTATTTATTTGATTCTTTAAACTAATATGTTCAGTTTTAGCGTTCTGTAAAATCTAACCGAGAGTGGGAAAGCTGCTTTTTTGCATTTTGGAAGTGTTTTGGAAGAAAATTGTTCCCCCTCTAGAGCAGGGGTCGGCAAGTAATTTTACTTGGGGTCCAAATAATTTTGAAAATTTTTCATCGAGGTCCGGAGAAAAAATAGGCTACTATTACTAGTTTAAATTGTTATCTTCAGTTGCACGTAAATTTTTACAAAGATGTTATTTGAGTATGCTACCTGCTAAATAAAATAGTTAAATTTAATATGATTAGAAATTTTATCACATTAAAATGGGGGTCTGGGGGCTTCCCCCAGGAAATTTTTTCAAATTAGACCCTTAAAAAGCATGTCAAAGCTAATATCTGTTCCGTAGAAGTACAAATAAATTATTTTCAAAATGGTATGGCGGTCCAAGAAATAACTTCACGCGGTCCGGATGCGGACCGCGGTCCGCCAGTTGCCGACCCCTGCTCTAGAGGGTTGTTAGATCTATTGATTTGCTATTAGATAGCCTCTCTTGAATAGGGTCGTCTTTTCTCTGCTGGCGAGTTTAATTGTTTTCAAATTCTGTATTTCAATTTTTACTGATATTAATTACCACTTCAATTTCCACTCTGCTTAGATATATGTTTGTTTTTTGTTTATACATTTGTATTTCTGTTTTCTTTGCTTGTTGGGGATAGAAGCAGTTTAGAACTTTCTGGTTCTCTGCTTTTCAGAAACACCCCCTCCGCTCGGGTCCTGTCCCCCTGATGAAGAGACCTGAGGGGAGTGTTGTATTTCTTTTTCTTCTCTGGCTTTAATCATTTAATTGCTATTTATGAGATTACTTTAAGAGAAGAAAAACACTAAAATAGTACTATAACCGATTTAATCGAAATCAGTTCAAAACCAATGGTTCTATATAAATGACAAAAATTACGCAATTACATCATTCTTAAGGTCACATTTTGCCTGTCGTACGGCTGTCATCCGATTTTCTCCTATCGATTTCCCATCAAACCTTTAGCATTGAAATCGGAGCTAGACTCCACCCCTTAATTGTCTTTCGAACAATCGAACACCTTGTTCTCCTAAACATCGAGGAAAAGGAAACTTGTTTATATCCGAGTGTCCAGTTTCCTGAGGTGTCGTTGCTTTGGCTCACGGCCGACGACTATGCTGAACTGGTCCTTACTTTTTGAAGGGAACGTAGCGTTGGTTTATAAATTATACCGATACCATGTTAATTGACAAAAATGTTATTGTGAGATTTTGGTATCGTTGAGTATTTGGAATGATTGCTTCGTAGAACACAGCCGAGACCATGTTCGAGATTTAGGTGGACTCTGAAAAAGTGGATGATATTAATCCTTTCAGTGCTAGCCCACCCGAGATAGTCATTGAATCCTCCTATGGAAAATTTGTAGCCCATTGGACCGAAAGGGTTAAGGTGATTTTTCATATAGAATTTTTTCTTTTCCTGTAAGATTTAGTTTTTGCACGATTTAACACTTTTATGCTGACGAAAGTTTATTGGTTTGAAAGGAGAGCAATGACTATCTCACATGGTATTTTTAAAATGAATCCATGGGGCGAAATAGTTATAGAATTCATAAGTGTTGTACTGTATACAAACTACCCAATTAAGTTGAGAGTGAGATTAAATTGGGTGATACACAATACAATATGAAAGGTTCCACTTTATATTGCTGGATATTTTCCACTTCCTAATACTTTTTAAGGAGGTCGCACGCATAACTCCTTATGATGGGGTTTTTTCTCAGAAAAATACGAAGTAGACCACAACCCTACTAATGAATTTGATCCCTGATCTCTAAAGAAAGTGATAATTTTTTTTTTTTGCTTCGTGGGATTAGTGATTGCTTGATAATGCTTTGCGTGTAACTGATGAAACCCATTTTTCTACGGTTGTTAATGTTTTCCCTTATTCTTAGGTTGTGTAGCAGTACCAATCAACAAAGAATGAATGATACCATCATCCTTGCTTGGGCTTCGCTTTGTGGAAACTGCCCATTTTCGCACGAAAATTATACGTCCTTCTCGAATATTTACTGCTGCCACTTCCTCTCTGCAAAATACAGCTGGAGTGTATATTCTCAAGAGAGAGATACTTACGAGATGCCTCTCGTCTGCCCATTTCACGTAAACAAACCGCGAGACCTCTGCGAGGCGTAGAGTTCAGGGGCCCCGAATGGGGAGCATGTTTTTTTTGCCACTACTCCGTCTTATCACACTTAAAAGCAAAAACTGCTGTCTTTTTCAGAGCTGGAAATGGAACTTTTCCAAGGATTTTTGTTTTGACCCTTTATTTCTTTCCCATTTTGGCAGTGCCTCCTGTCAGTGTGGGTTAATCAGGTGATTTTTCAAGCTGGTAATGGTTTTTGGGATTTGCTCGTTGACCGACGTTTTGATTGAGATGTCAGAGATGATGTCCCAATTTGAACATTTTTGCAAGGATCCTTCTTGTGCTTTTTCTCCCGATTCTACTTTTCATAAGTTATTTGATCTGTAACCAGCTTTACTAATTTCGGTACCTTTCTAGAACTTGCCATTGCTTTACGTACCAATACGAAAGGGAACGTCTATTGTAAGTAGTAAATGAGCGTGTGTGTGTGTGTGTGTGTGTGTGTGTGTGTGTGTGTGTGTGTGTGTGTGTGTGTGTGTGTGTGTGTGTGTGTGTGTGTGTGTGTGTGTGTGTGTGTGTGTGTGTGTGTGTGTAAAATTTTTAATTTTACTCAGAAATGCGAATAATTGCTTTAAAATCCAGTCATTCTGCGAAAGTCTTGCGTGTGTCGATAATGTTTGTCTTTTTACATTATAATGTTTTTTTAAGCATCAAGTGAGTTCATTTGTTCATTACGTTTCTCGTCTCTGCTGTAACTTTTCTTCTGTAACTGCTATAACCTGGTATAACTCCTCGTCTTGTCTATTATAACTTTTAGCTCATTGTTATTAAAGAATATAAAATATTATTAAATATAAAACCGAGTATAAATATGCAGCATTCGAGAGTTAAGTTGGCTAAAAAGTGCTAAATTTATTTTAAAAATACTATTTTATTATATTTTTAAATTTGTTAAAAAATAAACTATTTACCACACCATTGATCAGAACTTACCTTATTACTGGTTCTATGAATGACTGAAATAAATACTATTCAAAGATATTATGTTTTCCTCCAAGAAAGATACCACACTATGTAAGCTCCAAATTGCGAATTTATTTCTTTCATTGCCTCCTCTTTTCTGAAAAAAAATAGGACCTCATACCATTCAAAGCTTCCGATATATGACACCATCGAGAAATTTTTTTCTTCTCATATAAAAATCCAAACCCATGCGGTGCCATTCTCTCCTGGATTCCAGATCATCGACCGCCGCGTGTGTCCGCACACGAGAGTTCAAGCTGATGTCGTGTCCCCCGCACAGAGGGTCTCCTTGTGAGCGCTCACGGTCATCGCGTCCAACAATCCGCCGACTGTGTGTCACACAAAAGCAGCAGCTGATGGAAAGAGTGTGTGTTGTCTGTCTGCCCTCGTCAATACCATCTTAATATAGCAGGGATTCGTGGTAAAAATAACGAAAGTGAAGTGTTCATTTCCGTGGTCGGTTTCGCTGTTTGGGAAATGTCGGTTTTTCAGACTGTATCAGAGCTACTTAGAGGGACAGTGGTCTAAGTCAACTGGACTTTGTTTTGAGTTTTTGAGAGTTTTCTGCGACACCGCTTGTATTGGAGAATATTGGAAAGCAAGGGCCTGTTTACAAGTTATAACTGTTTACGGACCCTTCGCAAAATATCTTCTCTACATTCTTCATTCTAAAACGTATCCTTTTTTTTGTACTTTTCTATCAATTTTAGCCATGTTTTTCTTTATAAATTTTATTTTATCCCCAAAATAGGACTTTGGCCGAGAGAATCAGATTTAACGTATTTTAAATTAAAATTAATAAAATTATTATTTAGATTTCACAATTTCATAAGAACAGGACTTTTTACAAAAGTATCTAGGACCTTAGGCATACTCTTTAAAAGGCATTTTAAGGCTACTCTTACAAACCAATTATTGATATTTAACTGAAACAACTACCACATAACTTGGAGAATTAAAAAAATCCACATGCTTTTTTCAAATTTTGCATTTCTCGTCATTGAAGTGTAATCTTGTATTTCCATTGGTTCTGGGTGCAATGATGTAACGTCAACATCACATCTATAGAAAATTTTTGACTGCTCTTCCCTCGACTTTCCAGTCGCGTCGCTCTAGTCGCTGCATATAAACCCTACCCGTACCCACTGGCCCACTTTCTACTATTATCCCGTTCATTTGTACAAAAAAATGGTTTCATTTTTGAAACTAGCATTTTAATAGGTGAGAAATTAATTGAATTGGTAACTATGACGTGTTATCTAATCTTGTCCAAATTTGAAGTTCTTATGTTAATTGTTGTAGAATAGACGACAGAAATCATTCGGTTAAACACAGGGCAATGAGGCCAGTTAAGTTATTCTGATCTAAGTTTTTATAATGTATTCAATTCATCCACAGAGAGGACTTATGTACTTGCTGTTACGCCTTTAACGTTAGGGCAAAGCGAGTTGAACATTTTCAGTTAGTTTTGAGTAAGAGTAACTAATTCAGTTACTAATTTTCAAAGCACTCGTTAAAAATTTCAAAGACCAGGAAATCCTCTTGACAGGATCGAATGGTTCTCATTTTATTTTAAAACCCCTTTATACTTGCACCCTGTCATCAGAGCTATAAAAAACCGCCATTATTCCACTAGATGAAGTGTCCATTTCCGTATCCAGTGTCGCGGTTTGGAAATTGTCGTCTTGGGGCTAAGCTTAATGATGTGATCTTTTGCGAAAGAGTTTTTATACATCAGCTGGACCGTGGACATTTTTAAGAAGAGACAAGAGGTGTTATATTTCACTAATGTGGTTCGAAAGCCGTTTTTCGTCTTGGGAGAGAAGTTCCTTTCATTAGGTAAAGGGTTCCCTTTAATGCGAAACAGATGAGCTGTTTTGACTCGTTTAGGTCATCCACGATCGATGGCTGTGTGTCATTTCGCGAGCGTGCCTCCATTTGTCTTGACAAGTTCAGGCGTTCTAAATGGTATGAGTGACACCTGCATAGTGATCGTTTTTCAAATTAAGCTGAATTTTACTCCTGGACACGGGCTAATTGCAGATGAATTGATTGCTATCTGCAGAAAATTGTCAATTAAGATGCAATTCGAGATTTTTTATGTAGTTTCTTGAAAGTCATTCATGTGCCAAAGACCTTTGAAGACTTCGGGCTTCTTAAAAAGATTACGCCTTTGATAGTTAAGTTAATTTGAGGAAGCAGTGTTAAGTCATTAGTATAATGTGGGTAAGGCCTTGTTTGGGTATGTTCCCAGTGAGCCATACCACACAGGCGGGAATTGTAAAATTCCTGGCCAAAACCTCTTACTTGCATAAAACTTCATAAATAACAAACGAAAATTATTTGAAATATTACAAATACTTAATAAATCAATATTTTTAATAGTCTTCTAAAATATCATTTAAGAAAAGTGTCCTTTTTGAGAAAATTATGTGGTTACTGAATGTTTCTTTATTAAAAGCCTTTACGGTGCGTTTTATTTCCTGACCAAACAAACTGGATCAACACATGTTTCGACTCCGCAGATAAATCGTTTTACCCAGTCAAAAAGTGGACTTAATTAATAATATTAAATTTTTTCCGTCAATTGGATGCTTGAGTTTCATTATAAAACTTAATTAATTCCCTTCTTTATATTTTTATACCATCAGAACACGAAACTAAAATAAACTAGTCACTAAATCGAGTAATTACCAACATTTGGTTTATTAGCTTAGATTTCAAGAATCGCAAATATTCGCAGCTAATTTTCATCAAAACTTTAAGTTAACATGTCAATACATAAAAAAATTTTGAAATCACCGCGGGATATGGTGGAATCTGATACTTTTTTGTTCATTAAAAATTCTGATATTAAATACAGTAGAGCCCCGATTATCCGCGGAATTGGGTGGCAAGGGTACCGCGGATAGCAAAAATCGCGGATAACCCGAAAAAATACTTAAAATGAGGAAAAAACACGAAAAAAATATTTCAACATAAAAACTATGTTTTATTGTACAAAAAACATGATATGTAAAACTTTTAAATATGTACAGAGCAGCAGGAACCTTTTCTCTACATCTAAAATTTCTCTAATCTCATCTAAAATTTGCTCTCATCATTAAAATTTTTTTCCGTGGCACTCGCGGATAATCCGCACCACGGATAATCGGGGCTCTACTGTATTGAACAATAGAAAAGCGTGTTCTGGTTTAATTCTTATAAATCTATCAAATCACTATAATACTATATCAGGCAAATTTCATATCATAATAAACGTGGCCAAAGCTTGTCTATATAAGGGTAAATTGCATTTTTTAAAAATTTACACCGCCCGGGTATAGCGTTATTTTTTAATATTTTTTATCAATTATAATTAGTCTACTTCAATTACTATTAGTCTGAGATTCAGTCAAATGCATTTTGTGCGGGCGAAGCCCGTTTACATCACCCCGATCAAGCAGAAACTTTTTTTAAATTATTTTTCCACTTTTTGACTGGCCTAGGCTTTCAAGTTAAGCAAAACGACTACTGTACGGGCGAAGCCCGTTTATAAAATACCCCGAGCAACGCCGGGATAGCGCTTGCGCTAGTAATAATTAAAAAAAAGATGTGTATGGGTTTGTAATTACCTCCTGTATCAGAATACATAATGAAAAGCTTGATAAAAAAATATTTTAAGAACTAGAAATTCAGTTTTAAATAGACGGCAAAATTTTCTCTCAACAAAAATTTTACTCCATTGTTTGAAAACGTGAACTTTGAGCTTTCAAAACAAACAATAATAATGAATTAAAATAAAAACAAAATTGGAGTAAGATTCTTCATACTATTAAGATTCGTGCAAACGATTTTTTAATTGTACAGATTCATTTTCATTTTTTGGGTTTTGGCCAGGAAATTCGCGATTTCCGCCTCTGTGCATACGTGAGCCTTGTTTTTCAAGCGATTAATTCAAACCCATATAGTCTTTTCCCCCATCAACTCTGTAGAAAAAGATATGGGGAAACGATTTGACTGTATTAGGTTAGAGGACTAGAGATACGGGGTATGAGGAATGCATTATTCATTCATACCACAACTATACCATTAATTTAGTCCTGTTAAAAGTTTTGAGTGATTTAATTTTGGTGAACAAATAATACCGAATCGTGACGTCAAAGAGTTCTTCAGAATTAATGAATGTTTATTGTTTATCCTTTCAAAAAAATTCTGTTATTAAAGACATTAAGTCTCGTGTTGAAAAACTCGAAAATCAACCTTCAATGATCAATTCGAATTTTGTTAGTTAAAAAAACCATGAATAGTAAAATAAAATTACCATAACGTTGCTTCTCTTTTAAATTTTAAATTCTAATTGTTAAATTTTTCAGATTGACCCTTTTCCAAATAAACTTTTCGTTCTCGTCTGCTGACGCTCTTGGTAGTAGTAACAAATGAATGCTTCTCACGGTTTTGAAAACTAACCAAGAACGTTGCCCCGAATGAACCTCTCGTAAATCCTGCATCATTCGGGCCCAAAACCCAATCAACCGCTCATTATTTCATTTACGAGAACCGTCCTCAGGAAATCTCAATCAAGCCCCGAGAATTCGCATTTGACAACCTCGTCGCATAAAATAGGCTTCCGCGAACTCCGTAGGGGGAGCGCGATGAGGATTACACTTGAAAAAAAGAACGGAATTATCTAGCAGAGGAGAGAGAAGATGAAAAAATTCCTCAACGATCGAGTTTCTTCTCCCCTCTTGCCATCTTTTCCGGTGGCTTCTCCTCTTCTTCCTCGGCATTATCTTTTATCGCGCTCTCTGCAGCAAGTTGGCCGCTAATGAATAATGATTCCACTTCCGACCGATGCGATGAAAATGAATGTCGCGTCCCTGGAGAGCTGTTGGTGCAGCGTAGACTTTTCCACTGGCTGTAATAAAACGATTACTGCTAGGCTCCAGCACTTGCGGTTTAGGGGGAGATATCGGGATATCTCCCCCTAAACCGCTAGTGCTGGACGCCTGGCAGTAATCGTTTTATTACAGCCAGTGCCTGGCTGTAATAAAACTTTGCGTTGGCCCGTTAGCGTTCGAAAAATCAACCCGAGGAATCGGTTCTTTCATCCATGATTCACCAATGAAGAGAGATCGTGCGCACATTTCGGTTAATGGCTTTTGGAATATCTTTCTCTTGGGATTGGGGAAAAAACTGCTCGGGAAGTTTCTGACCGACTGGGTGGATGAAACTTTGGTGGTGGTTTTTCCGTTAGTCCGGCAGAAAGTTTTTCTGACCCTTTTAGTTGATGAGACTTTGTTGTTGGACGTATCTTAAACAATTTTAAACCTAAAGCATTAACTTCGTTTTTTCAGTGTAGTTCGTGTGGTTATTTTGGGAAAGTTTCATTTCTCCTGTTTTTTTGTCTTTCTTACGTTTTTTTAATAGTATTTACTTCTGTAAATTAGAGTATTGTTAAATTTTTTCTTTTTGATTGCATTGAAAAACATTGGACCACTCCTCTCTAATTTGCGACTCAATACTTTTTGTTGTTAAAATTTTACTCGTGCAACATGGAGAAGTTGTGTTATAAAAAAGTATTGAATCTGCGTCGTCTGTCGTTGAAGGAAATTCCTTTTGTGAAATTAGAACATTAAATAAAGTTTTAGGAGTCAGAGACTGGAAAACATTTCGTTGTTAGGGTATTCCGGTGTAAGAAATCTGATTTCAAGTACGAGTTTATATACAGGACTATGTCCTATTATCATTTATCTATCCTCATAGTCCATACAGTTGAGTCATGCAATCGAGAGCCTGTCCACCAATTCTGTAAAGAGTGCATCTTCTCCACTCTACCGTAAAATCTCTCCGCAGCAATGATTCATCCTACCAGCACATCCATCAGCGCATCTCTCTTTGCAACAAGAGAGCATCTTGAGCTTGACCCTGTTTGTTAGTGCTCTTCCCACGCCGCCCGCCCGTTGTTGAGTGAGAGAATTCGCTGCCGATGCATCTTTCTTCCACTTCACCTGTTCGTCCTTCCGCGTTTGCGTCGCCCCCCTTATCATCATCTTCTTGGAAAGAAATTCCGTTTCGCTTTCGTATCATCCCCGCACTTGTGGTGGGAGGACACTTGTCGGGATTGATTGGGGTGACCTCCTTTTTGGTGATGGTTTTTTCTATGTCCTATTCCTAAGTATTGTGCGAGTTAATGTTAAAAAAAAGGAATGTGAGTTAATCCTTAAGGAACCTATTTCATAATAATTTATTATCCTGAAATTTATAACTTATTTTTTGTATCTACTTCAATAGATTAATCACAGTGAAA
The DNA here is from genome assembly GCA_024610705.1 of Tetragnatha versicolor. Lineage (NCBI taxonomy): Eukaryota > Metazoa > Arthropoda > Arachnida > Araneae > Tetragnathidae > Tetragnatha > Tetragnatha versicolor. Next base: position 7,056,329 of record JANDEH010000006.1, on the reverse strand, counting down.
ACATCAACTATTCTGTGAAGATATTTGCTTCAATAGCCCGTACTTTATCGAGCAAATACAAATTTATTTAGAGTTAACTCTGTTATTAAAATTGAAGTAATATATCTTTAAATTTATTGAAGCTAACTATCATTACAATCTATTTTAAAGCTGAAATAATGAAGGCTTCCACGGCTGGCGTCAATAATAATAAAAGTGCTCATCGGACTGGTAAGGCCGTGTTCAATCAAAGTGATTGTAAAATTGGAACGTTTCAGCCCTACCTGCGGGGGTCATCATCAGCCAGGAAAATATTCTTCCAACCGAAGGTAGATTGTCGTTTGAAGCTGAAGAATGTAGAATGTAGTAGAAAGTTCACTTGCGCTAAAGGATGAGGTGGGGTTGAAACGTTCCAATTTTACAATCACCTTGAACACTGCCTTAACAGCCCGATGAACAATTTTATTAATATTTTTAAGCTACTTTTTCCTGTCTTCCCCAATAAAATATAACACCTTTGAAGTGCTTAGAGAAACTACTGTTTCGGTTTTTTCCCCTTATTTCTACATGATACCTTCTGAAAAGTTTTTCATAATTAATTTCTCTCTTAAAAAGTGGTCCGTCTCTCAAAATACGTTGCCCTATCCCATTTTTAAGCGATTTTAAAACGACCTTTTCTTTCTTATCTCTGTGCGTGCGTGCATTGTAAACTTGGTTTTACTGCATACTAAAGACTCTAAAGGAAAAACGGGTTTTACAGGCAACGATTTACAACCAACGCTAAATAACTTGGATTGCTCATTGCTCATAATTTTCTTCTGCCTTTTAATCATATATATTAAAATCATCAGAATAATTTGAACAAAAAACGAATTTATTAGCAATGGATTTAACTTTTTATTGCTGTTAGCTGCAGTGTAGGTTGGGGGATTCGGAAAGGAATTTCTTGGGAAAGAAACCTAAAACGCATAGGTTAAGCTTTTGCTCCATGAGGTCGCCTGGTCGTTAAAAGCAGTGTGTGTGTTTGACAGGCGAAAAACAAACCTATAAATATTGGAGAAACTTAAGAGGAAGTAATATATGCGCTTCAGAAAATCCCTCCACATTATTTCTTTCCCAATTCCAAAATATTTCAGATGTATTAAAAGGTTGATTTTATAACTTACTACTTACTTATCGCAACATGATTTTGATAATTGCCGAAGAATAATTAGGAAAATTAGTTAAATTGTAAATTATTATTTAGAGTTCGGTTTTAATTTAATATTCCGTATTTCAAACTCATGGTCATAGGTAAAGGTTTTAATAATTCTTTTTTTACAACTGGTGTTTTTTTACAACTAAGAGTGTATGGATCTCTGCTCGCTATCGCTCACCAACCCCAGAAAATTCTACGAAGTTCTTTACAGACCGCTTCGCAATGTGAGCGGGCGAAGCTAGTTTTTTGTACTTTACCAACTCCGACAACGCTCATCTGCAGCAATTAAAGCTAAAATTCGTTATTTCTCTCATCAATAGTTTTATAGATATCTATTTCTCTTGTGGATCAAAAACTTCAACTTTTACCTGAAAAAAAATAACACCAATAAGGAAGTTGCATGTGTCAGATTTTCAAAAACAAACAAGTGTTCCATATGGTTTTTTGTATGGTAAAATGAAATATCGGTACTACTCCAGAATCCCGGCGCAAGCGATAAAGTCGCCAATAATGATGCAACCAGCGCCAAACGGAATATCACCGCTTGTAACCCTTTGTTTGTGTAAAAATAACAACAATGTCATTCCATGAAACTTTTTATCTCTCTATATTAAAAAAAGTAACAGTGACCGTCACCGCCGCTGATTTTGAAAATTTTAATTTTGAACACTTTGAACTATCACTACGCAAAAACTATTTGAAGGAATATTATGAAATTTTGACAATTGGTAGAGAAATGTATAAGGGTCATTTCAGTTTCCAAACCTAATTAATTAGATAATTAATTTTGGAGTTATTTAATGTCAAAGTCGAAAATTATTTTTTTCGGCTGCGAGAGCGCCCCCAGCAAAATCTATTTACAGCAGAAATATGAATTTTTGCAGACGCATACTCTTAGGTATGAAGTTTTGCACCTCGTCACCCTTTTTTCGAATTTCGAATTAGTTTTAGAGTTATTAAATTCTAAAGTTTCGAAATTTTTACCCGTTTTCGGTTTTTTCGTTATAATAGAAAAACTAATCACAGAAGAACTATGATATTTTAAACACGCATACAATTATTTTTTATAGAAAGATTGGCGTTTCGTTTTTCAAAAAAAATCGAATTAGTTTTAGAATTATTAAGATACCAAGTTTCAATTTTTTCTTCTCTTTCTGGTCGTTCACTAGAGAAACAGGCTATTATTTTATGAATCTGATTTCTTATTCCCGATTATTCACTAGATACACACGTGCATTTTATAAATTTAAAAGTTTTTTAATGGCATTTTTTTTCTCTAAGATGGTTGATGTTAATTAGTAGACTTGCTGGATATTTTTGAAAACATTTCGGTTAAATTAATGGTTAAACTAAAAAGGAACATTTTAGTAACAGTTTTATTTTGATATTTTGGTAGTAATGGTTCGCATTAAGTTATTGATAAGTTAGAGAGATAAAAAGTTTCGATTTTAAATGATCATTTACTAAGCAGACAAGTTCAAGGTTTTACTGGATAGTTGAGATGAAACAAGCGAGCTCAGCTCGCTAAGATCGCGAAGCGATCTTCATAGAACTGTGAAGCAGTTCCGGGGGTTGGTGAGCGATAGCGAGCAGGGGGCAGAGCCCCCTTGTTTAAAAAGTAAACACTCTAATAAAAATATTTTAAACTGTACTTACCAGTTTTAAAATTTTAAATTTCGTTGAAATATATTTTAAGATTATTAATATTATTTTTAAACAGACATATATATAGTTTATCTTTTAATAACTTGTTATTTACATTAGGTTTTTTTGTAACAATGGGGTAAGCAGATCTCTTTTTGAGCAGAAATAAAGCTTTCTTTTGTGTTTGTTTCTGTTTCGGAAGGCCATGTATGAGCTGTCGCCAAAAAATCTGCTTGGCGAGATTTGCGCCGGCTTTCTAGAGAAGTACCGAAATATCTAGTCAGTTTTTCAAAAAAATGTACAGGTAATTAAATATTTTAATTTAAAAGTCGAGAAAAAAACACGTGACTGAAAACGTTTATTGTTTAAACTATAAGATGACGTCAACAATAGTACCATCAACTCCATTGCTTTACAACAATGTTTAATATAAGATGACGTCACATCCAAACTCTTGGCGTTTTCGCGGGCTTTTAAAAAGGGGATTTTTGTTAATTTTTTTGGCAATCAAAAAATTTCTCGATCGGCCTCAAATTTTGGGTAGTTCCTTATTTTTGCAAGAAGAATCGATTAAAAAAATAAAACAAAATCATGCAACTTCCTCATTGGATTTTTGTAGAAAAATGTTTCTTAAACGCTTCTTTAGAAATGGTCAAATAGTCAATATTTTCTATCGAATAGTGTTTGCGTAGTGAGAGTTCATAAATAAACATGTCTGGAACAGCGGCGGTGGCCTTGATGATAACTATTTTAACATAAGGGTTTGAAAAAAAAACATGTTTTCTCTCTATATTAAAAAAAAGTTACTGTCACCGCTGCCGCCGCCGCCGCTGTTTCAGAAAATTAAATTTTTCAACTCTTTGAACTCTCCTATCGCAAAAACTACTTGATAGAAATTTATGAAATTTGAAATGTTTGTAGAGGAATATTTGGGGCACATTCTCGAACAAAAAGCTAACTGATGTGATAATTAGTACTGGGGTATTTTTTAGGTCAAAGTTGAAGTTTTTCTTTTTTCGCCGCGTAATCCAGTTCAGCGAAATCTATTAGCAGAAGAACTATGATTTTTTGCAGCCTTATACTCTGAAGTATGAAGATGTGCTCTACGTCTCCCTTTTTTCGAATTTCGAATTTGGTTTAGAGTAATTAATTTTTTAATTTTCGAAATTTTTGACACTTTTTCATTTTTTTCTGTCTAAAATGAAAAATAATCACGGTATCAATATGATTTTTTAAACACTTTTACTCCTATATTTTAGAAAGATATTGGCGTTTAGTTCTTTAAAAAATTCTAATTAGTTTTGGAATTATTAAGCATCAAAGTTTTATTTTTTTCATAGTTTTAGTAGGTCTTTATCAGACGTGTTTAATGTTTTTAAATTTTATATTTGCCTGTTCACTAGAGTGTCGCGAGCACGGAAATTTAAATTTAAAAGTTTTGAGGTGCACATTTTTGCTCTCAGTTTGCTAGCGATCCTATAGTATAGACTTGGTTAATAATATTTTAAAGATACTTCGGTATTTTTGAACCACTAGAGAAATAAATAATTTAACTTTTTTGAGTGTTATTTGTGCGGATGAAAGGAAGAGGATTTTCGGGAAGTTTGTTTTACTCTGCTAAAAATCGATTGGAGATATTACAGATCGCGAAGCGATCTGTAAAGAGCATAGCAGTTACGGGGGTTGGTGAGCGTAAGCGAGCAGGGGGAGGTAGCCCTCCATCCATTAATTTATTCATAATTTAAAAAGGAATATTTCAGTAACAGTTTTATTTTGATATTTTCGTGGTAATGATCCGAATTAAATTATTGAAAAGTTTGAGAGATAAAAAGTTTCGATATTAAATGATCATTAACTATATACTCTGTTCATTTAGAATTAGCGCCTGAGACGTAATGTATTAGAAGCGTTATTATTCCAATTGAGGGCTTCGGGGCAAGAACCGGGTATCTCCACATTGAAATCAAGTTTATTTTAAGTTAGATTCGCCAGTTCAGCAATACAATGCCAATCAATGCAACCCTAAAATATGCTACTTTCTTGCTTGACCTTTTTTATGGCTAACAATAATTTGGCGTAACTCTGATTAATCGCCAATTCTAGCTAGCTGATTACTAAATTTCACAGATTCAGCCCAGTGAAATGTTTACCCAAGCACAACAAACGTTCAAGATTCGTCCAATTTTCGTCATGTATAGCCAAATTTCGTTTACATCTAGTAGCAATTACGTAAACTTGACATTTTTGGTATGAGCTGTGCTACTAGCCTACTAAGGATCGACAAAAATCTTGCGCGCATTTTAGCTATCTTCGAGACTCACTTAGAACTAACTCCGCATTCAATTTTAGTTTTTGTAGGAACAACTGAATTTGGACAACTTTATAAGGGGATGGGGGTTTTAGGTTGATGGTTTAGGGTAATCAATAAGAGGGGGTTCTTTTAGAACTGTTGCACCGAGTATCTAATCTTCATTGAATTACACTGAAAACCTTTTACGTTTTTACAGCTTTGGGATGGTAGACCTGTTATGCGATGTAAACTCTATTTTATAATATTTACTTAATATCGTGTGCTTTTAGGGTATAAAATATCATGCTATGTTCTAATTCACTTTGAAACTTTTTGGTATTTTAAAATCAAACTTTAAGTTACATGGTGCGAAGCATTGACAAAAATATTTTAAAATCATGAAAAAATTAAAAGTGGATTTGAATAAAATTATACAAAATTAAAATTCAAGGAAGTTTCATTTTTGTAAAAAGATCGAAGGTTTCGAAAATGTTAGTAGACTAAAAATAAAGATAATAAACTTTATAAGAAAATTAATTCCTGTTTTTAAATGGAAGAGTTCACAGAAAGGTTTTGGTTCTGACCTCACTCGATGAGGCCATTTAATAAGCTTCGCCCATTGACTAACTGATTTGTCTGTGAATCAAACCCTGGACTAACGGAAAAATTCACTTTCAAAAGCACAGATCGATGGTTCATTTTAAGAGTACAAGGGTTACTATAACTCTTGGCAAGTAATTGAACAGTTTTTAATCCCGTACATACGCCAATCATTATACAGAAACCCTAAACAAACACCAACGTTGAAGACGTCGCCAAATATTTTTCGAAAGTGAGTTTGAGTCGAAAGTGGAGATACCCGGTTCTTGCACCGAAGCCCTCAATTATCGTCGAAAAAAAATTTCTTCTGCGATGACAAGGCATCCTAAGCAGTAGTTAAAATACTGTAAAAACAATCGGTCACTGAAGTTGTCTGATGAGCGTTATTAAGTATTATTGAGCGTTTTTGATCCTGTTTCAGGAGCCTATTCTAAATGAACAGACTATAAAGCAGACAAGTTCCAGGTTGTACTGGATAGTTGAGATGAAACAAGCGAGCTCTGCTCGCTAAGATCGCGAAGCGATCTTCAAAGAACTGCGAACCAGTTCCGGGGGTTGGTGAGCGATAGCGAGCAGGGGGCAGAGCCCCCTAGTTTAATAAAAAAACAAAAAAAACATGTTTTATTTGTTATAATTTTTTTTTGTTTAAAACATATTTTATTTGTTTTTATTTACCCTCGACAAAGAAATGCTAAGAAAACCCATGATTTTTAAAAATTTAAATTTGATTTTTCAAATATAAATTAGATTGATAAAACTATACTTTTAAATACACCACAAACAGCTCGTTAATTTAAATTGATTTTTGTAAGTTTTCTTCACAGCATACAGCTCATTATCAAGTAATATACTGCCTATGTCATGGCGATTTGGTGGTTTGTACCCAAGCCTTATACTTGACGCCATCTTTTTAAGCTCTGAGTGATCCACTCTTGAAAATGGTGATTTTGTAAAGGTGATAAAGGGAGCAACTTGCTAAAAAATATATGTTTTAAACAAGTTTTTTTGCTTTGTTTTAAACATAGAGAGAAAATTATTGTTTTGCGATTTTACTATGAACCGCTTTTATTCCTTTTATCAGTTTTATATAGATTCAATCCTCATTTGGGGCCTTATAAATCGAAAACTTGGTCTCCCAATATTTATCGAATCACAGTGTATTAGAAGTTTTCGATGTCTTCCCATATTGCCCCAATCACAGCTGAATATGCGATGTTCTCGGCGTGAGAATTCGACCAAAGGGTATAATCCCATCCTCCAATTTACTACCCCCTATTCGCATTTGGTTTTATTGCAGCCCTTCCAATCATCCCTTTTATGCGGCACAAACGAACCGTTGTTCCTCCTGGATACACACATAATATGGAATCCACGTTGGAAATTCAATTGATGCAGCATAACTGATACCAGGATATTTATGTGTTCCCCACGGAGAGGTGTGCAGTATAAAAGAACCGAGAGGTTATTGTATGGGATGGATAAAACCCCCCTTGGGCCTAATTTGACAAAAAGGGTTCAATCGTTACTTTATAATGTCTCGTCTTTTATTACACAAGTTGGAGTTGCTCAACTCTTGATAGGGGTGTGATTAGCATTGTAAATGACTCGTCTTACTTTGCTGTTTATATTAGCATGTAAAAACATAAATAATAATTGAAAATAATATTTTTTGCTATTACGTAATACCCAACGGTATGTGTTTAATCTCAGGATAGTTCGCTTAAGTAAAGCCGATTCGTATTATTTTTAAAAGTTTAAATTGACTTTTTCTCGCCTTACAAATGGAAAAAGTTTAACTGATAGTAAAATCTGTAATTCAAGCATACGTTTATTCAAACACGTCATACGAATTTTCTTTGCTTTAGGTGTTGAAACTGTTTAATATGTTCTGATGACTAATTTTCACTCATTATGCAAAAAAACCCACTTTTATATACTTTAACATGAAAGATCACGATATTCTGCCTCTCATAACATTAATTTGAGCTAATAAATATACAAGAAAGGTATTTTTTGTATAAGTATTCTCATGTGGATGACAGAGGAAGGATGTTACAAAAGAAAATTCTCGGCAAGATGAAAGAAAATGAATATGTTTTCTTATAATTAGGATTATCCTTTCCTCAAATTTGAAGCGACATTCTCTTTCATTACTCGTGCAGTCAGCGCAGGTGCTTCAATAGGATTGCTCCCAGAAATGGGATAATCGCAAGGACACGAATTCTTGGTAAATGAGCGCGGATACATAGTTCTAATTTTTAATTTCTCGTTATTTTTTTATTGTCTCTTCATACATAGAGCATTTATGCAGACGTTCAGTTTTGAAATGGCAAACGTTTATTGCTTTGACTTAGCTGTTTAATAGCTTAAACATGTAATTTCCTATCACGACCCTCGAATTTGCTTCATTTATTTTTTTTATCAGCAATTTAGTTTAGATGTCATTTTTAAACCTCTTTTATTGTGCTGTCTTATAATATGTGAACTGTTGTTAATTTTCAGCAATTTTTTTGCCCCTTCAAAATGTAAAAATGACATAAAGATAAAGTGTAATAGTAATGCAATTATCCTTCTAATAAAAATATATAGTAAAGTAAGCATACAAAAAAAGTTTATATTTATTTTTAAAAAATCATTAAGCAAGCATGAGATACTTCCGATATTTGTCGGATTTTTTTCCGATTTTTCTGAGAATGTTCAGATTTTTTCCTCAAACCTCCCACCGCAAAAAAAATTCGGACAAGGTGTTAAAAATATAATAAGCTAAAACCTTGAATTTTAGGATCAAATTTCGAATAATTTTCTAGGGGAGGACCTTCAAACCCTCCTTTTAGTACTTGAAACTCTATGTTTCAAATATTTTTTATATTAAGTACATTAACATGCAAATTCTAATTTAAAATATATTGGAAAACAATATTGAAAATGTCCTTCAACCAGGTTTTCAGACTTTTTTCTTTTTTGCCTATCTCATCCCTGATTATGCTCACCAGTCATTCAAACGAGTAACATCTCCTAGGGAGTTATGATTTCTGTGAGTTTATTTTAACGGAACTTCATCTATCTTTGTGCAGATGGTTCTCATCTTAACTATACTGCCGTCCTAAGCGAAATGTACGTTAACGAGTTTTCTTAAAACTTCATTTCCTTTCTCCCTTGGCGCGTTTTTAAATTGGCGAGAATGTATCTTGCTACTTCTATTAGAATGGTTGGGAAATTCACGCAGCTTAGTCGTTCATTCTGCTCGTTTTGTTGGTGGTTTTGGCGTTGTTAAAGGGTTGCTGCTATCCATTGTTAAACTTAAAAAGGGAAAAATTAAAACTTTAAATCTTAATAATTCTAAAACTAATTCGATTTTTTTTAAAAACGAAACGACAATATTTTTGTAAAAAATAATTCTATATGTGTTTAAAATACTGTACTTCTACCATGATTAGTTTTTCTTTTATAACGAAAAAAGTGCTCTAATTTTTCATTGGCTGCTGTGAAACGAGCTAGTTTCAATGCTAATCTTGGCGGTCTGATATCGTAAGCAGGTTGCCGCATAGAATTGAAAATCCGCCAAATGCTCTTTTGGCGAGATTTTTCTCAAAGTAAATCTGTGAGAAATTGCGTTAGTGTACACTTTCGCTTAGGACGGCAGTATAATAGTCTCAAGTGAAATTTCTAAGCCTTTACCTTACACTTTTTCTAATGATTATTATTTTTATCCAGTATACACGTTTTTATTCCTAACTATACATATATCTTTTAATGTATTTAACCAATTAATCCATTATTTGAAATTCAAACAAGTAGGTAACAATTAATATAAATTCCATCGCCTTGTCCACTCAGCATCTCCTGTACAAGAAAATGGAAACATCCTAGTTTACCCTACGAAAATATTTCCTTTCCCTCTAGCCAAGTGCACACACAATAATTCATCAATCCCTTGGAAGTCCTTGAATTTCGCTCCCTGCGGCAACACATTCGTTGCGAGTCTTTTGTAATGCAAATTTACCCCACGCACACCATCCATTTAACTACTCTAACAGAAGCAGGGGATGCGGAGAGAGAAAAAAAATCTTATCCTCGTGGAGCACGAAGAGCGGATCGATGGAGAGGTAGGGACTAGTGAGTGACTCATCCTCCCCTATATAATATACACGGGAGCCTTTAATCTAACGGGACCGGTGATGCATCTGACAGTTTATTCCGTGTGTGTCTGGTTCCCTATCTGCAGGAAGGCAAAACAATAAATAATTCGCCCCTTATTCATCTTGATAATTGCTAGGAAGAGTGGTTCCATCGCGGAGTGTACATTTACTTAATCTGTCATACAGAAGGAAGATTTCCAATTGTATGAGAGGAATAAAATGGCTGGAAATATGGACACTTAAACTCACATATAAAAAATAAACATAATTTTTAAGGCACCGTAACAAGATCATGTTTTAGCTTGCACAATTTATAGAAAATGTCACAGTTGTGAGGTAAATTATTTACAATTTTAATGAGTTGGATTATGCATTGGTTTAGGTATAGTGTTTTAAAATGTTCTTGGGGAAATACAAATTATATGCCTGTCTCTGCGTATACTTATCTTTTAACTATATTTTGTGTAAATAACTCTTTAAGATAGGGTAGTGAGTCTCATTGAAATTTCCGATTTCATCTTATACTTTTGTTTTATCAGGAATCCACAAAAATACTTTTTTTTAAATTATGCCGATCACATTTTTAAAAATTACTCTGGCCTTCTATTCACATAATTTTAACGCCATCCTGATAAAATTTGTTGCTTTATTGAAAAAAAAACTGTGCGTTTTATCAGCAATGCATCGAATTTTCACATAGCAGTGATTTTCATACTTTACAGTTAATCGAAAATTTTACGATGGTGTAGAAAGAATTTGTCGCATTATACACTAGCGGAAATAAAAATCCCAACACCAAGAAGGAAAGGAGATAACAAAGTCAAATTTATTTCTATGATTGCACATAGTATCAATGTGAATTGCTTAAAAAATCAGCCTTCCTGGATATTAGGGGGCCGAGAAAATCGGTGAAGAGTGTTGTCTCCATAGGTGTCAATTACCGCCGTCACACGTCATGGTATTGAGTGACAGGGACTCTAAATGACTTTTGAGGGATTGGAGGACCATGTTGCCTCCTCATGTAGTCCAAATTCATATGGTGCACCAGCGGACGTTGCATACCGGGCTAGGTGATTTCTCCTCTTTCTCCGGACATGTTTAGTGAGTGTTGGTTCTTACGAACGGATAGGCCAGGGTAAAAATGCAACATAGGGGGTTAAGAAGAAAGCTTGGACATTGCATAAAACATGTGTTTGTGCCTTTTTCTCTTGAAATTTGTCCCAAGGACAGGTCTGAAGGTAAGGACGGACAACCGGCTAAAAAACCTCAATGAAGCAGCTTTGGTTGGCCAAAATACCGGTAGATCATGCTGAGGACAAGCGGCAGTGGGATGGATGTCGTTTGCAGTACTGCGGATCGTCCGTTCGGTCCGCATAGCTTCTTACATCTTTGTCAATAAACAAGGGGCTGAAAATGGGCATTTTTGTTTCCAATAGTGCACGAAATAAGGAAATGAAGTTCCCAATTTCATGACATTGTGTTTATGAGAGAATCCTGATTAGGTTTGGAGTACCACGACGGTTGGGTATGAGTTTGAAGACACAATGGAGAGAGCGCACTCAGCTGATGATTTTCTAATCGTTCCACTGAGTGGTGATGCAAGGTAACGGAGTGGGGATGCATTGGATTCCATTTCTGCAACTCCTGAGTATGATTCACCAGTACTTTTTCCAACTAGAGCTGCGTCATTGAGATTTTGCAGCCGGTAGACCGTCCTTATCTTCAGACCTGTCCTGGGGACAAATTTCAAGAGAAACATGCACAACCACATGTTGTGTGCAATGTCCAAGCTTTCTTCTTAACCCCCTAGTTTGCATTTTTACCCCGTCTTTCCCGTTCTCTAGAACCAACACCCACAAAACAAGTCCGGTCAATGAGGAGAAATCACCTAGCCCGGTATGCAACGTCCGCTGGTGCACCATATGAATTTGGACTACCTGAGGAGGCAACATGGTCCTCCAATCCCTCAAAAGTCATTTAGAGCCCCTGTCACTCAATACCATAACGTGTGACGGCGGTAATGGACACCTATGGAGACAACACTCCTCACCGATTTTCTCGGCCCCCTAACATCCAGGCAGGCTGATTTTTTAATCAATTCACATTAATACTATGTGCAATCATAGAAATAAATTTTACTTTGATATCTCCTTTCCTTCTTGGTGTTGGGATTTTTATTTCCGCTAGTGTATTTACATGACGAAAGCAAGCATCGAAGCCTTATATATTGATTTAGAAAACTTCAGTGCTAAGTGTGATAAATGACAAAATGTATTAATTTTCAATAGCTTTTAAATTGCATTTTAAGAACAAGGTATTGTGGTAAAACTTAGTGCCTCGGGTTATAGATCAAAACAAATGACTAAGAATAAAGGACTCTTGGTACTTTTTCTCATAGAGGTGATTTAAAGCCATCATTATGTATTTAAAATGGTAGAGTAGCATGGTTTCCTGGGGATGGATCTGAAACGTCAATAGCTCCATTATCTGCTCATTAAACTTTTGTTAGTTCATTAGAGGAGCATTTTGAGCAGTAGTCATATCCATCAAGTTGATGGATTAACTAACTTAATGCTGTGACAGAGGCATGTTCACTCTGAAATTGTCAGTTACAAAAGAGATACGGAAATCCAAGCGTGATTTCTGGTCATTATGCAAAACAAGACAACGCTCTCTAACGATTGTTATCAGATCAGCTGCATCAGCTACTCCAACCATCTATCGTACGTTGCTGGGTGCATAAATCTTATATTTTCGTGCTTATAGCGATTATTATATTTGAATTTGCGGTCTTTTTAAAGGCCTATCGGTGAGTCTTAAAAATACAATGCAGACACAAGGTTTGGGAGTATTTTCGAATTGCATTTGATTGGAATTCTGTGTTTTAACTGTCGTTTTGGAACTGTTTATCTGAGTTATCCGACATAAATTCAGGATCAATAACCACGAACATAGAATGAATTACCTTGTAAGTACCGCCATTTATAACAAAAAAAACAACCTGTAAAAACGCGAATTATTTCTGATCTCGAAAACATCATTACCTCTCTATCTATCGAAACGCAGGTCAATGGTTTGTTGGAGCTTCCAAATAAACGTATTTTGTCGTCCCGATAGGTTATGCTTGTTATGTCTGAGGCCACTTAAAGACCCGTCTGCAGCACCTTGCCGAAAAACAGATCTCCGCCGACCTTTCTCACGAAAAGAGGGCGGAACCTTCAAACATCCTTCGCGATCAGGGGATGTTCAACTCTGGTGCCTTCTTTTTTGATCATTATTTTTTTCCCTCGGCTGTTTACCCCGTCTGGGTCGAGGGGACTCGTCGCGCGGTGAAAGAAACCCAATACGGGGTCGGCCAGTGGGTTCTTGTTTTTCGCCAAAACGAAACGAGAAGAAATATGTCGCTTTCACCTGTTGGGGTGTTGCGTCCCCCTCCCTAGAAGATATCTCTGCAGATGAAAGACATCGCTTATCCCCTGGAGGAGGATTTTCTGTAGTTTCATCCACCAAGGCCCCCGCATAAAAAATAAACTTGAGGCCCTCTCTCCAGAGAAATGAATGTGGACATGAAAGAAACTTGTTCTCCGTGTCTTGCCGTACAAGTTATGTGTCGATGCAGTCTATAAAGAATGCACGTAACTACTCTCTTTCCCTGGAGTACATTATGGTTCTAGAGAGCTGTAATTTATCTGCGTAATTATCATGAAAACGGAAGTTGGGTCTCCTTGGAATTTTTTCCTGCCATTTGAACAAGGAGACCCTGTTGCACGAGGTTAATATGGGGGTAGTAATAGCTTTTCCTCGAAGTCTCTTGCGATGAACGTTTAGCCATGTCACTTCTGAGGGCCCCCACTGCTAGGGGCCATCTTCGAGCTAACGTTGAAATATGGTGATTTGTGGTGTAATCAGTAAAAGGTCGTTCACTCTTCATTGATAGAAATTCCATGTAGTAAGGTCAGATATGTTGTGCGTCAGAAACTCAAACATCTTTTTGCAGGTAAATTATTACCCTTCGTGAAGAGATGGGGGTATATTGGATACCTCTTGAACTCGAACCGTAGCTTTGTTAATTACATAGATTGGAAAACTTGTTGACTTGACGAATCCACACCGATGATAAATCCTCTTATGATTATAAGCTTTAAAAATTTTGATGTGATTTTTTTATTTCAAGGAAATAACTTTACTTATAATGTTTTATATTTCTAAGCTGTATGTCTGTTTTAAAAGTTTCCTGGTAGTAGCTGCTCAATGTTTCAGTCATCGTAATAACAGTGTGTTGCGAAATATTACGATTAAGTTGATGAAGGAGTCGATTTTACGAGTTTCCTACCTGCAATTTATTAAAAGATTTTCTCTTGCCGATCACACAAAATCCTACCATCACATATTTGAATTATTTGCAGTGTTGGACCCGATATCAGAGAATGATTGACGTAGCTCTATTACACCAAAGAATGGTCGATTTATACTTATCAATTTAGCTAAATGAAAGCTCCATTGTATGTGCGGCCAGAACCTATGCGCCCCCTTTACGAAAGCCCCTAAGCCCTGTCCTTCAATATACCGAATCGTTTCATTTAGGTCACTTCATCCGAGCGGCTTGATTTCCCTTTAAAATGAGGCACCAGAATAAACACTCTCGATTGCACGGTGCTTTAGAAGAGGGCACTAGATCCCTTACTAAATATATGAAGGGATCTGCACCCGGAGGGGGGAGAATATATAAATGAATAACAGGGAGGGGGATCTGGGCAGGTGACGCCAGCTCGGCCTATGGGTTCCTGTTTACTTACGAAGGCCTCATCCATAAATCCAGGCCTCGAACAGAGGTGCTTTTGTATGAGACCACCCTTTGAAGGTGCCTGGTTCTGCAAGTGGTGTTTACCAACAAGGAGGTGGTTCTTGTAAGGTGGACAGCTTCTCAGTCATTCATTCCTGTATTTCATTGGTGTGGCCTTTTCAAATCGGGATTGTGGTTCGGATGCATTGAAGTGGAAAAAGGTGTGGGGATTTTTTTTCGTTGCTGTTTTTTTTGTGCTTTTCTCCACCCTTTTTCAAAGTTTTTCTTTTACTGTGCACGTGCAAATATACTTGGAAGGTAAAAAAATCAAGTGTAATCAAGTTTTCGATTTGTCTAATTGAAAACTATCTTATTAAAGTTAGGGGTCTCCTTTTAAAAATCTACACGAACTAAACCATCATAAAAAGTTTTTGTAACTCAATTTTGTAAGTAAATTTTAAAAAATTGGCATTAAAGGGGGGTTAGATAATAAATATTTCATCATGGCAGTTTTGAACATAAACTGTTGAAACGCGTCTTTTCTGCCTGTTCTACTGTTTCGACCTTGTCAATGATATCTAAATATTTAGTACATTTTCCCTTTAATGAATATCACAAAAGGCAGCCCTTGGCTGCTTTCTTTAAAAAATATGACAGTCAATATAAAAGTGAAACACATTTTTAGATATATGCCTAGGGAAGCACTATTAGATTGCAAGTTGCAAGAGAGTTTGAATTAGAATATTCACCCTCATCGCCACATTTTAAAACTGAAGGAAGGGTGTATTAGTATGGCACTTTTGTCGCCTCTCTCTTTAGTAACCTTAATTTTTATATTTTGCTCTAAACATCTAAATTCAAAAGCTGTTTTACTAGTGCAATACAGGTTCCGGAATTGTAATCTTCTCTGAAACGGGTGAGATCCTTGCAGATGCAGAGTAATTTTAAGGAGTATTTCTATTAGAATTCCGTTTCGCATCGATCCTAATACAAACGGATGGATTAAGAAAAATAATCATAAACAGTTTCGTAAATATTTGTAGAAAAAAAACTCAAGCACTTATTTCAAGCCCACAAATTTTTCTCTGTTTCCTCTCTCTTGCCCTTACCGCGGCTTTGAATCCCATATGACCGCTCCCTCCATCGTTTCCCAGGCTTTTCTCATTAACAGAAGCATCCTTGCCGAATCCATTAAAGAATGTCCAGGCGATGGGATTCTTAATCAACATCCACGCACTAATGATTCTCATCCCCCAAAAACTATAGCATCGTGTTCCGAATACCTTTCCCTCCCTCCTGGAAAAAAAAGAACAGAACCACTCTCCGATGCGGCACGCGATAGCCTCCCTCATCGAATTCCAGGCATTTTTATCGCCCGCCCCGATGACACATCGGCCGCACAAAAGGCCCGGCACGTGCCCCGGTCCGCCCCCTTTTGTCCCCAGATGCGAGGGGCTGAGGCCGGGGCTACCTGAGACTCGTGCCCGGTCGGTTTTCGTTGATTCATCGGTTTTGATCGCGAGGAGTTGCCTGTCTTCGCAGAATGTCTTGTCATTGTCTGCGTCGTCTTCGATTCGTGCTTCTATATAGATGCAGTGGTCAATCAATAGTGGGGATGTTAAATGCTTTGCTTGTGAGAGGGACAGAGGGGATTCAGACTGTTGTCAGCTCAAGTTCCTTGTTGTTTCTACTGCAGAAATAACCAAAGGGTTTAGATTTTGAAATTTGTTTGTTCGTGAAAATAAATGACTCTAATTTTATAGGGATTGGATGAATTCCAATATTTTTTCTACTAGTCATGAGAAGATTTCCCATTGAAGAATCTTATATTATGATACTTCACTACAGTCGCCTTCCTTCCAAGATTGGTTGTTACATGTGTAAAATTAGTTATTTAATTAATTATTCTTAATTTTTTTGTTGATAAGAAATAATAATCATTAAAACTAAACCTTTCTAGTAAGGAAGGATCCAATAAGGAAGTTGCATGTGTCAGATTTTCAAAAACAAACAAGTGTTCCGTATGGTTTTTTGTATGGTAAAATGAAATATCTAGTCAGTTTTTCAAAAAAATTTACAGGTAATTAAATATTTTAATTTAAAAGTCGAGAAAAAAACACGTGACTGAAAACGTTTATTGCTTAAACTATAAGATGACGTCAACAATAATACCATCAACTCCATTGCTTTACAACAATGTTTAGTATAAGATGACGTCACATCCAAACTCTTGGCGTTTTCGCGCGCTTTTAAAAAGGGGATTTTTGTTAATTTTTTTGACAATCAAAAAATTTCTCGATCGGCCTCAAATTTTGGGTAGTTGCTTATTTTTGCAAGAGGTATCGATTAAAAAAATAAAAAAAAATCATGCAACTTCCTCATTACTTAAATTTTGCAACTACAGATTTGCATCAATAACGGTTATTCCCCTTGATTTAAAATTACTTTGATATCCGCTTAGAGAAGTTACTAGTTCTTAAAATGAATGATATTGAGTGAAACTTTGGTGGTATAGCAATTAATATTTCCCCGGCTCTCATGCTGAGCTTAACCACAAGAAAACCGCAGTTAAGGTTTTGACTTACCGTGACACAGTAACTACCGCATTACCAGATTAAACTGAACTTGTGACAGCCTTGTCGTTTGAGGAACTCCCAAGTAGTAGGTGGAGGTAACTAAAATTTCCAACAAACCCCAAAACCACAAGTTAAACTTTGGAAAATGCCGTATTGCGTACTTAAATTGTTTCTTAATGACATGGTCTTGTACACTTCTTAATCTTTTGAATGCTCAATAATCTTTGGTGTATAAAATAAAAGTATCTCTACCTATGGAGGGTGACATGTACTTCCGGTTTCTTATCGGTCATAAACCGTGAAAAAGCAATATTTTCTCGACTATCTCAAACTTAAGTAGAGAATTTCGTTTTCTTGAGAAATTTCAGTATACTTGTATTACATTACTTGTACAGGATTGGGGATTTTCCAATTGTAGTGAAGAAAATTTTCGAGTTTCTATCATTTATAAGTGCTTTAATCTTCACTTATTTTGTCAGTGTCTGAGAAGATGGAGTAGATTGAGCGATATAACTCTGACAGGGGTATTGAAACTTCCTTGGTTGACTGTTTTGAGTTTGAGTTGGGGGTTTTGGTTTTGTTTGATTAAAAGGGGGTGGATGTTAGGTGAAAGGGGGCGTTAATTCCTTTATAATCATGGACATTTCATGTTTTTTACGATCAACATAAAATTAAATGTCTTTAGCTGTAAAGACTGGGAGAAATTTTTGCTTGAATATAAATTATTTCTATGAGGGTTTGGTTTTAAGCATTGGATCTTAGATAGCTGAATAGTTTTAGAAGTATAACTTGTTTGGAAATACCATTGATTGCCCAGAGTTTGTCGCGTAAAGCATACTCACCACTAAAAGAGTCAGATTAATTAATAAATACCGACTAAAGCGAATATAACTCCGATGTATACTTTTGTCTTTTATGACCTTCGGATCGGTATCTCCTCGTGGTTCACATCTTGCCACAAGTTTTTTTATCCAAGGTTTACTCTTCATATTGCCCCCCATCCATATTTCAGCACGCCCCATGACTCTTTTTCCGTTAACATGGTCCGCCACGCGTCCATAACGACAAACGGAGATGCGCTCAACTGCAGAAACCGAAGCCAAATCCATGCGAAATGTATCTACGTGAGAATTCATTCGCAGCGGCTTCTTCATTAGTTCCGGATGCGAGGGGTCCGGAAGCAGTGTCCGGGCGTGGTCCTGATGACCGTTACCTGTGCTGACACGCGCCTGGCTGGTTTTTTGCTAAACGACCGTCATCCGGTTTTGTTTTCCACTGCTCCGAGAAGATTCCGCAATAGATGATGAGGCTGCGTTGGGAGTTGACTCTTGAAAAGAGGCAATCTTATTAATATATCATGAGGAAAATTTTATGAGTCTAAATTTTTAGCACAACACTGCTCTCTAGAAACGGATCCAAGGGGAAAAGTAACATGAGCTGCAAAAGGCTTCAATGTGTAGTTTTATGGGGGTGAATAATTTAATATTTGAAAAAAATTATCTAATTTTTCTGTTGAAGATGTTTTTAAAACCATTGTAACAAAGTGTAAGAAATTTAAATGTACTAGTAGGAGTCTGTAAGAAATTTACAAAAGAAATAACTACGACTTTTTCTGTTGAAAAAAAAGAAAAGAAAACCTGTAGCCTGTACTGTACACCCTCTGCTATTTTGTAATGAGTTTCTTTCTTTACGACGTTACTCCATTAAGAAGTCAAACTTGAATCCCCTTCTGCTTTTTCTGGCTTAGATCCTATTCTGTATATATGTTACGGGCAAAGTGATTAATTTGGCATTATTAATAATGCCCAGAGTGGAGGCGGGCAAAGTGATTAATTTCATTGATAAATGCCATTGAATTTATCACATTGCCCTCTTCCACTTCGGGCATTATTAATAATGCTCGATTTATCACATTATACTCGTAACATATACAAGAAGACAACTTTCTGTGACTTATGGAGGATTTACACCACTGCTGTAAAAGAGACATCAGCGATATTTTCGGAAGAAACGGGAATTGTTATTCCAATAAACCAATTGACGAGCGCCATCTTTTGTGAGTAGCGGGTACTAAAATATGCCGAAAATATATCGCTGATGTCTCTTTTACAGCAGTGGTGTAAATCCTCCATTATAGAGTTCAAGGACATCCTTAGAACTCATGTCTGTAATGATACAATGCTGAAACTCGTTTTATTGTTCACCCAAATTTCAATTCCATGAAATCATCATTAAAATGACCAATATCCTTCTATTGAATTTTATACGATTGCAGATTTTAAAGAGTTCTGCATTGTTTCCATAGCGGCCAACTCTCCCGATTTTTTCGGGAGACTCCCGAATTTCACTGTTATCTCTCGATATCCCGAAAAAGTATTAAATCTCCCGAATTTCTTAGTAAATCAAGTTTGAGGATTTTCTGGGTAATTTTCGTTTTTCCGATTGCGAGTGTCTAAGAAACCGATCGATAATAGCCTAGGGGCAAGTTTAAAATATGGGCAGTGTTAAAAAGTGATGTTGGCAAGCTTTTTTTTGCAATGTTTTTCTGATAAAAATTAGTAGTAAAAGGTAATAAAAACGTTTAAGTAGTATTTCTGTTGTAAGAATCCTTACATAGAATTATTTTAATTTTTTTTACTTTTAAGTCTTAGAGTAGTACTGTATTTCTAACAAGGTTAGAAGTCGTAAAAATCTCCCTAATTTGTTTCAAAAATTAGGGAGATTTTCTCACAATCTCCCTAATTTATGTTTTCAAATGTTGGCCGCTATGTAGTTTCCCTTCTCTCCTAAGAAGAATTGTAATCACAAAATTGTAAATTAGTTTTTTAAGTACATCTTTTGACGTTAAGAATCTTCTAGTTCTCAATAATATCGCAAATACTCAGATTATTTTCCTCTCACGAATTCCAATAACAGATATTGCTTCAAATAAATATGCTCACAAGGAAACATTCTCAGGATGAACTCACAGAATTGGACGAAAATTTTACAGGGGTTAGTATATGACTTAAAACACCTTCTGTAAAAAAATTAGCTGCTGAATTACAGTAGAAAAGCTGTAAAAAATTATTGAAAATTGTCATATTTAACGCCAAATGTAACCCTACAAGGCGAGAAACGCAGAGAGAACGCCAAATGGTAGAATGAACTGGCCACGTTTTCTCTGTTGCCACTTATAAATGAGCGAATAAAAAAAAGTTCATCAAATGCAAAACAGGAATAAAAATTAATTAAAGAAGGAAAATTAAAATAAATAACGCATGAAGCAATACAAAATTATATGCAAATTAAAAAGAATCCAACATCTATTTAGCATTTAATTTTTAGGAGTTATCTGTTTGCCGCATACTTTTTAAAAATGCATTGGAAACTATATATTTTATGGCACTGTCTAAATCCACGAAAGTAACAACTCAACTCTAACAAATTTCGCTAATACTTTAGCACGGGCCAACTTTCGTGGATTTAGACACTTCGAATCAAATTTCTCATTCCATCCGATTGGAAAGTCGCCAAGTGGTGCTAAATAAATGTGTTTGGCAACTCAGAACCCAAATTTCAAATTTAAATAACTCCTCTCCTATTGAAATTCAGCAGCTAATTTTTTCACAGTAAGTGTTTTGAGTCATCTTCTTATGCCTGTAAAATTTTCGTGCATTTCTGTGAGTTCACCCTAAGAATGTTTCCTTGTCAGTATTAGAATTTTCCAAATTGTTCGACAAAAGGATAACGTCCTCTAATACAGAATACTCATTCATTAACGGTCTCTCAACCCTATTGTCGCTCTAAAACATTAAAAAGCCCTCAACCATCCTCATTTCTGCGAAATGCTGATGATACAGATTATACACTGAGCAAACGGCGGATAGGGAAAGTTAGGCCTGAAATGCCATATTTAAACTTCTGCGAAAAGTAAAAGATTGAAGCTGTCAACCCGTGACGCAATCGCAATGAAGAGAGTTCATCGAACACAGACCTTACAGGTGCTGCGGTGTTTGCTCAGTTGCTTTTCGGGAATCGTCGACGTCTCTCTGGAAATAAATTGTGTTTCGGGGGTACTCGGTCGTCCGTTTTGGGAGTCTTCGACACAAAATGACGGTGATTCAGAGTCGTTTCCTGGGGTACTTATTGTTCTGCGAAGTTTCTCTGGATGGATCTCTGGTCTGCTTGTGATGATGGGCCATTTGGTGGATGGTCACGAGATTCGGTTTCCTGTTTCGGTGAAACTGGAGGTTATTTGCTGTGATTCACATTCCGTTTCACCTTGATTTTGGCCTCTATTAAAATCAAAACTAACTTCGAATTGCTGTGGGTTCTCGGATTTTTATGGTTTTTTGTTGTCCGTTATTATTATGAACTACGTTCAAGCATAACTCCAAGAATTTTTTTATTAGTAAAATATATCTGAACAAAGACATAATAAGAACTGAGAGGGGTGGGACTTGTTGCATACGATATTAACCGATAATGCTTTTACATTGGACGATTTAATATTACATTAATATCGTGAACTGCTTTAGTAATTTTTAAACGCTTTTATTCTTCTTGCTTTTGGCGGCGTTTTACAGGTGGAATTTTAAAACTCGATTTTCGGGCACTTCCCGATATGTCAGGGCCCCGAAACTTTACACATCGGTGTAACCCTCATGACACTCCAATATCCAACCATTATCTATTCAAACAACCAAAGGATTAAGTTAATTAACGAGTATTTTTAATTAACAGAAAAACCAGAATTTGAGACCTTTCCCAAGGGGCTATTCTCCCTAAACCGTGCACAATTGTTTATAAGGCATAACTTCATCATATTCAAAAGTCAAAACGAGAATTGCCCAGTAATTACGATAATTACAGACGATTAACCACTTTTTTATTTTACAAAGTTTTGTACATAAAATTTCAGGCACTTCCAAACGATT
This sequence comes from Tetragnatha versicolor, assembly GCA_024610705.1. Taxonomy (NCBI): domain Eukaryota; kingdom Metazoa; phylum Arthropoda; class Arachnida; order Araneae; family Tetragnathidae; genus Tetragnatha; species Tetragnatha versicolor. Next base: position 7,034,201 of record JANDEH010000006.1, on the reverse strand, counting down.
TAAAGTTCTGAAACTTTGCACCATGGTGTAAACCCGATGAAGATGCAATATTCAATAATCAACTAGTCAAAACCTCCGTAATTAAGGTAATTAACGAGTGTTTTTAGTTATCCGTTTAGTTCAAATTTGAGACACTTCCGTGAAGCCAATGGCTCCCAAAACCCGTAAGATAATATATTAGGTATATCACTACAATATTCAATCTTCAAAACGTGATTTCTTATCTTCCAATTAACAATTAAGATAATTAGCGATTTCAGATAATAACCTCGAGAAAGAAATCGCCAGAAGAGCGAGAAATCGCCGAAAATAGGTGTCCCATCCCGAAGAATGGCGAGATAAGAAAAATATGTACGTATTCCTATAATTTATTGACTACTGAAAAGACTGGATGGTACTGTTTGCTTTACGATTGTTTTTTTATTTTGTTGAATGCTTTCTTTTTATTGTGAATCTTTTTGATATCGATGGATTTCATCGGCGAGTGAGCGATGCGAGGTATATTCTTTGTGCGAGGTATTTTTCCCGCTCAGCTCTGTTATTATAACGTACCCAGCAATATTAAATAGGTTTTAATTAACTTTGGAGTTGATTGTCCTGCTGAGTCGTCAGAGGATTGTTCTACTTTGTCAGATATGTGAAAAATTTTTGTTATACATGAAACTAAAATTCCATCCTAACATAACATTAAATATGGTTGAAATAAATACATTTTTTCTTGTGAGTTTTTGTTAAAAAATACCATGACTAAAAAGTAGAAAATAAAATAAGTAAAAAAAAGATTTTTTAAAAAACGATTTTATTGAAGTGTTCTAAAAGGTCAAAAATAATTTTTTCGGTTTGACAAATAATTTATCGGGAAGTAGAAAATAACTTTTTGGTAAGTAAAAAAACTGATTTTCTAATCACTAAAAATAAAAGCGTGGGCGCTAGTAATTCTTAATTCACTATTTATTCTAACTTCTTTATTGTATGTTCTATGAGGTTAAATTTACAAATTTCTCATTCATGAGTTTTGAGTGGGATGGATTCACTTTAAATTCTCTATTAGGTATTTTTATTTATATAAAGTTATACCTAAATGCCGACGTAATGGCCTAGTGGTAAGAGCATCTAACAGCAAAGCCGTACGTCTGGGGTTCGAATCCCCGTTCGTCAGGGATGTTACTGTTACTGTCCTGTAAAAAAATTTAAATTTAAAAAATTACTAGCTCCCACGCTTTTATTTTTAGTGATTAGAAAATCAGTTTTTTTACTTACCAAAAAGTTATTTTCTACTTCCCGATAAATTATTTGTCAAACCGAAAAAAATTATTTTTTACCTTTTAGAACACTTCAATAAAAGCGTTTTTTAAAAAATCTTTTTTTTACTTATTTTTTCTTGTAATATTAGTTGATACGCGTTTGTTTTCTAAAATAAAACACGAATTGCAATGTTTATTTGCAATGAGTATTTGTAAAAATCCCGAAGTTTAATCATTTTCGTCAATGTTAACTCCTTTAAAACTACTAATCCTTTTCCTTAGCAAAAAGATGAACCAAAGGACACAACTAAATGTAGCCTACCTTTTTCTAAATCTAGAATCCCTCTTCAAACGGATGATATTGTTCAGAAGAGATTTATTTACAGCCAAAACGATTTCAAAGCGGAAACGATATTTCACATAACTCACTCTTTTCAGCTCCATCCCCTCATTGAGTCCCCTCAAAATCCTCTCCAAACAATCCCTTTTCGTTGGGCAACAGGATTATCCCCTCCCTTCTCCCAAACACCACACCCCCTGCCCTGCTCTTATAATGATCGTAATTCCAGCTTATGGGGATGGATTCGAGCCCACCAAACCGTTTCGGATGTTTTTCATTATCTGATTGTTAAAGTTAGATTTATTAGGTGAAAAGTAATCTACAATCCTTATACGAGCGCCAAATTTCCGCACACAAATTAATGGGCGATTTCTATTTAAAACTAGTGAATAAATTTTATGCTGTGTTTCTAATTAAACTTAAATTTACTCTCAGATAAGGGGCAATCAATCCAGTTGCAAGTAAATATTCTAGTCTAGCTATTACTATATCTTTAGAACTGAAATTTCATGTCTATCAAAGTAATCAATGAGGTTTTACTATACAAACTTACTTAGAGTTCTTATCTCCGAAAATTTATAAATCTTACGTTTGAAAGTCGGGATTTGAAAAATAACTCCTAGCTTCATTTTGATATTGGAATTGTTTTAAGAATGTACTTTGGGGTCTCCCACTTAAATATGAGTGCCCACAGTGCGGAGGTCCTCAAACAAGGGGAAAGTTGGGATACTTATGCGGTGTCCTTTCAAAAAATTCCACCTCCTAAAAACAACCCCAAAATGTAATTTAGATTTTTACGATTTTAACTATTTATGCACAGGTTTGCTATCGCCGCGACTCAGCCTGTAAAGGCGGCTTCATATCGTCTCTTGCAGTATTGCGGAAAAACGACTTGTATTGAAAATAGATGTTCTTGTCTTTTCCGCAATGCAAACTAAAGGTGAGGAGAAGCTGACTTTACAGGCCGTAACAGTCGGTAAAATCGGCTTCTCCCGTTTGTTGTACTGCGGTATAACGAATCTCAACTTTTCGGAAATAGATATTCTCAACAAAGGCTTGCTCACGAAGTATTTCTCATTGAAATCAAATCAAGTTGAAGGAAAATCTTGAATATTTATACTCAAGTCATAGAAAGTTTAAATTTTTCTTGTAGTTACATTTTTGGATATTTTATATTTTACAAAAATGGGCCTCAAAAATAAAACCTGAATCGACTCCTGCTAGAGCACTCCAACATTTAATAAATCGCCAAAAGTTGAGCAAAACTCCATTGAAATGCCTCCTTTTTTTTGACCAAAGCCCTTAATTTCTCACGTTGCATTTTTACACGACACCAAACTTTTACCCTTGTCCTCAATAGCAAAATTTCGTTCATCCCAGAACTACAACACGCACCCGAGGGACTTACCATTCCCATCGAACGCAGCTGGGGGCTCGAAACCAGATCCCCTTTTCTCTCCAGATTATACACCCCAGAGAGCGACGAACTCAAAAAGCCCTGATAGTTTCATTACAAAAACCCGACGTCCCGAAGTGGAATCTGAGTCACGACGACCCGGGGCAACCCCCGCGACACTGATGGGGTTGAATCGAACCCCTTTTCCCCGAATGTCACGAAAGGTGAACGACGGAATTAAAGAGGACATGGTAATGAAATCACGCTCTGTTTGGAGGTGTGGACGACCCACACAGGTACGATTTAATGAGGGGTGTTTAGCCCTGGGCGAAGGGGACATCTGTTGCCGTGGTGTGGTTCTCAGCATGACGCATTTGTTGTAGGATTACATTATGAAATTTGGGTTGTGATGTGCTTTGTTCAGTAGGGGGTTATTAAACGCTAGGGTGGGCACGAAATTGAATTTGTGATCCCTGGGTTATGAAGGATCAGTGGGTCATCTGTCCATTTTTCGTGGACACAGAAATGATTAAATGGATAGATAATAATAGATAATGGTGTGACGAAAATTGTGAATAGCGCATGTGGTGAGTAATAATATTACAGAAGATGCTCAAGGTTTTTTAAATTTCTCTAAATATTTTATCAGGTATTAACTTTCGTTCGAATTAGATCAGTCACGTGGATTTATAATTGAACATAAGTTTTAAGTGTCTGCTGTCTCTATACCAGGAAAGGCTTAAGTTCTAATTCTGGTGTAAAATGAAATAAAATTGCAATTGCTTAACTTTACGATATTGAATCTGTTTGTGTTTATTATAAGTTTTTAGATTAAATAGGTTCCTTTTTGTAGAATCCACCTATTTTACTTTTTATTTCTTTAAAACTCCTCATAAGCTTAAAGATGATGAAATACACTGTTATTACGTGTGCTGACCTATAAAAGATTAAATTGTTTCAGATTTCATTACAAACTCAAATATTGAATTCGTTCTGCTCTAAATGCACCTTACTTGATCTTACGTACAGAGAAGGGATGATAAAACCCAGCCGCATTTTTTTCTGATGGTAATGAAGAAGCACTGAATGACACAAGCATGTCTTCCTGCTCGGACATAAAATGGAGGGGGAGAGGCGAAACTGAATGGTCAAACATGTGGTCATGTCCAGAGCGCTGACATAAAGGAAATCTGAAAAGATAACAATCTTCATCCTTTCATGACCGCCCATTGTGATCGTTTGCATGTTGCCGTCTCGAAATAAAAGCGTCCCCTGCTTTCTTCACGTCAGCCTGCTGACAGACAAAAGCGAAAATTCACGTTTTCCATTAAAAGGATGTCATAATAATTACTCACGCGAGAAAGCGTTGTCCAGGCGTTTGGGGAAGATAAAGAGGAGATTTCGGAGAGTATCCGAAAGCGCCACCTGGCGGGAGGGGATGCGAACAGAGGCGGATCGGAAACGAGGTCAAGACGGTTACTTTCTTTGCGGGCCCGGGAGGCAGCTTTTGCTTGCACAGCTTTCTCATTCAAAAGTGAAAGGACTGTCAGTAGAGTTTGTTTTGACTGACTGATTGTTTTAATAGCGCGCTATCTATATATGGGCTAGTTCGGCTAGTAGATTTTTCCTAACTTTAGTTTTTTTTATTGTCCTTTTGACTGACTTTATATTATGAATGTGGTCGGTGTTTTCTACTCCAAAACCCAAAATGTTTTTTCTTGGAATCAATTTCATCAGTTAAACTCGAATACGTATATGAATTAGATTACTTTATGTTTTGTAAATATATGTTTTAAACATGTTTAAAACAAAGCAAAAAAACATTGTTTATTAAAACACATGTAATTTATTCCCTTTATTTAGGCAACAAACTTACTATTTTCATATATGGATCACCCAGAGCCTTAAAAGATGGTGCCAAGTACAGTAAAGCATCGTTTATACGTCTTTCAAGGGACCAACGTAAAACGGCGTATAAATGAAAAGACGTATAATTGAAAACAATTTTGATTATTTGAATGAATTGGGACTTAGTGAAAACGACGTATAAATGTAAAAGACGTATAAACGGTGCTTTACTGTATAAGGCTTGGGTACAAACCACCAAATCGCCATGACATAGGCAGTGGTAGAAGTGGGTCAAACAAAAGTGGGGGGATGGCTAAACCCGAGTCCCCCCAAGAGTGCCTTTCCCCCTTTTTGAAAATTTTCATGTTCATCTTAATTTTATCAAGTACACACGTCTTATTCATGCATTTTCTTATTCTGAAAGTAGGATGTGATCCTTAAATTTTCTGCCTTACAAGCATTTAAAGAACTTAATTAAATCACTGCTTAAATTTTACTTAAAGTAATTAAATTAAAGATACTTCTACTTCAAAAAATTTTTATTTTGAGATGAAAAATGTAGCTTTTGTAAACCTTGGATGAATTAACTGGATCAACCCTAGTTGAATGCAAGATTAATCAATCGAATGCAATCGAATTAATGCAATCGAAGCTTTAATTTTAAAAAAATGAGGGTATATCCGATGTATCTTTTTTATTCGAGTTTAAACTGATCAAACGAAATAGAATCTTACGTAAGAATAGGGGGGAGGGGTTTGAAAAATCTTACGTACCCTTACATGGGGGTAGGGGGGGGTCAAAAATTGCCAAAATCATCCTTACGTAATTAATGAATGGCCCCTAACCACAATATCTCGAAATCGATGGGACCCGAAAAAAATTCGAGCTAGCTAATATTCGTGATAACAGTGGAAAATGGAGCATATTTAATTTCAAGGGGGGATTTTTTCGAGATATCGAGGGTATACTGTATTTTCTTTTGAAAGCAGAATTGCATTAGTACTTTCTTATCCTCTTGTGTAACCATCTATTTCTTTACATTTAATCCTATTGCGCAAGTCCCTAGAAACCATCCCTGAAATTTTATTCCCCAGTTGAATTCAATATCATTTTGTTTCACAGTATCAGAGTTTTGTTTACAAATCCAATGCTTCGAGTGGATCAGTTTCTAACGAAGGCAAGTTGAAATTCATTCAACCTTGGAATAAAATAAGCCCTCCGCTTTCTAGAGAGAGAAGGACTTGTTTATTTTCTCTTTTCTGCAACATATAGCTTTCTCTGAGGAATATTCTGCCATTAACTGGTGAAACAAGACCTTGATATTTATCCGAAAATAACAATACAGATACTGCGCCTCCGTGTTGGCGTAAGTTACAGGAAGTGTATTTATTGCAGCTTCGTCCGTATCTGTTTTAAACTTAATCAGCGTGTGCAAGGATCAGGGGCGTCATTTAGGGGGGGCAGGGGGGGGCAACCGCCCCCCCCCCCAAGATTTCTACTGTTATGTGAAAAATAGCTGCTAGTCCCTTGAAAATTCTGTAACTTCCACAAGGAGCTTTGGGTGCAACTCAAAAAGTCTCAAAAGGAGTTAAAACTACCTTTAAATTTCAAAAAAAAATTTCTGGGGAAGGATCCCCAGCCCCCCTCTAAAATTTTACGTCGGTGGTTATACAGATTTTTCCTCCTTAGAATTCTGCCATTTACAAGAAACTTTTCCCTTAACGAGCTCCACAAAGAGTTTGAAAGAGATGAAGCACTAGTTTAAAGGGGAAATTTCAAAAAATTTTCTTGGCCATACCCCAGCCCCCCTCTATAATTATGACCTCTGTTAAACAGTGTTTTTCCCCTTGAAAATTCTGCCGCTTTCAAGAAGCTTTTCCTTTTTAGTGCTCCCCAAAGAGTTTGAAAAAGAGATAAAAACGAGGTTAAAGTGGTAATTTCAAAAAAAATTTGGGGGGAGGATCCCCAGTTCCCCTCTAAAATTTTTACGTCGGTTACACAGTTTTTCCCTTTAGAATTTTGCCGCTCTCAAGAATCTTTTCCTTTTGGGGACATCCATAAATTACGTGAGGTCAAAAAGGGGGGAGGGGTTTGGAAAAATCTCACCAAATCTCACCTAGGGGGAAGGGGGGGACGATTAAAATCTCACGTCAACTTTTTAAGTTAGAAATTATGGGATTTTCTTTTTTTTAAGTAGGAGAAAGTAATATATATAAGAAGGAAGGAGAATAATTAAAAGGTTGTAGGTAAATCTCACGTGGGGGGGAAGGGAGGTCCAGCAAAATCTCACTAAATCTCACCAAGGGGGGGGGTCCAGATTTTGGAAAAAACACCTCACGTAATTTATGGATGTCCCCTTTAGGAGCTCCCCAAAGAGTTTGAAAAAGAGATAAAACACTAGTTTAAAGGGGAATTTTAAAAAAAAATTCTGGGGGAGGCCCCTTGATACTTTGACGTTTATTTATTACAACTCTTTTCCCTAGAAAATTTTGTGGTTTACAAGAAACTGTTCCCTTTGGATGCAGTCCGTAGGGTCTCAAAATGAGCCAAAACTTTACTAACCAAACTTTACTACCTACTTAAAAACCAAAACTACTTTAAAAGGCAAATTTTCAAAATTTTCCTGGAGGCGACCCCCAGACCCACTTTTTCCTTGGAGTTCATGTCAAATTTTGACATTATATGTAATATCATTCAAATACTATTTTTCAGTGTTCTAACACTTAACCTAACCTATAAATGTGCTCGTTAGGGGATACCTTAAAAATGAAGTTGGGCAACCCCCAAAAAAAGTTAGTTACAGCGTGATTCAGACCCATTTAAAAAAAATACTTGCCCCCCCAACCAAAAACTGAAATGACGCCCCTGGCAAGGATACTTACCGAAATGAAATTGAGGCGGAATATTTTTGTGTTAAGAGTTTGATAGTGTATCGGATATCTTTAAGGATTGGATTGTTTGTGGATAGTGTTGAAATTTTCCCCATTCGTTGAGGGGATACTTTCATGGGTTCACGGTTGAAGGATATTGGGGTTGAATAAAGAAATTCAAGCTAGCTAGTACATGAATAAACTATTCTTGTTTTCTATGAATTTTAAAGTTTTTTACCTGAATACCCTAATAAATACCAATTGTTATGTGAATTCAAGAATTTCAGTTCAAATTAAACATTTTAAAATTTCTTTTGCAATGATAGGTTTTTGTCATTTGTTTTGTAATTATAACATACTTTATTGACCAATAATATTGAGTAGAATTGTTTATAACAATTTTTCTGCTATTTTTTGTAGATGGATTGGGTACTTCAAACCAATTCCACGCATACGGGACCTCCTGTCATAAACAGTTGCCTGTTTTATCGAACCATCCAGCATCGAAAAAAGTTGGGAACGGTATGTAACTTAAAACATTTCTTAAAAATTCTGAATATGTGAAGATGTAGCATTTTTTTACGAGGCGCTATTATCTTAGATTGTTTACTATCGTGCTGTATTCAACATGTATGGTATGAGGGCTGGACTAAAAAAATCTTACCATTCGACTTACCGCTTCACGCCCTGTCATTATAATTGATAAAGTATTTTCCATAGTTGGAAAGTTTACTTAAAATTCTTTACATTATGTAGTATTATTACTGTAAAATAATCTGGAATTTAGGTGGTTTTAATCAGGGTTGGCCGGTTTAAACCATTTGGTTTTAACCATTGGTTTAAACCATGGTTTTTTTACCATGGTTTTTTTACCAAAAAACCACTTGGTTTTTTTGGTTTTTTTAGAAATTATAAAATATTTTCAGGATTTTTTAAAGAAAGTGTTATTAAGTATAATCTTTTGCACAAAATTAAAAGGTCAGATTTATAAAAAAATTGACATTTTAAGGTGATTAAAAATCAGAAATCTTTTAATTTAATGGTTTTAATTATTGAATTATCTCTAAACTTAACCTTAAATGCTTAAGTTAAACTTATTATATTTTGCAAGAGATAGTTCATTTATTAATTTCCTTTAAAATGAAGCATTATTTCAAAGAGTAACTAAACATACACAAAAGTTATCTGTTTTTCACTGATAAAATATGGCTTGGATTTTAATTAATTAATAAAACCAATTTGTCTCATTTGTCAGTCATAAAAACCAGTTGGTTTTTTTAGTAAATTAATAAAAACCGTTTATTTCTTTAATGATAAAAACTAAAAACCAGTTGGTTTGTTTATAAACAGATAAAAACCAGTTGGGTTTTTTACTAAATTAATAAAAACCATTAATTTTCTTAATCGGATTAATTATCTCAATCATTTATCCAATTTCAATTAACATTAGTTGCTTACATTTCCCTTTTATTTATTAAAAAAGTTAAATTTTCTCTTTCTAAAGAAATTTCTTAAGTTCATAAATAATCCATATAATTAATTTGATTATTTTACCATTTAATAATTAATCATCTTTATCAATTATCCAATTCCAATTAACATTAGTTGTTTATATTTCACTTTTACTTCTCATTTAAAAAATAAAATTTTCTCTTTTTGGAAAGAAATTTCTTAAGTTCATAAATTAATCCATATATAATTAAGATAAATAATTTGATTATTTCAACCATTTATCCAAGATAAATTAACACTGATTTTTATTCACTACAATAATATTAGATATTCAAATTGGAATATTTTAGAAACAAAAATTATTTTTAAAAGAAATTAATTTAATTTTAATTAATTAATTGAAATATACAAATCATTTATCCATTAAAAACAACCCCTGAAATAAATGTCTCATTTACAACTCAATTTCAAACATCAATGCTAAAATAACTTATTCTGATAAAAAAAATTCTAATAAAACTTGGTTTAAACCAAAAAAACCTGGTTTAAACCAAAAAAACCAAATAAACCCGGTTTTTTTGGTTTTTTTAAAAAAACCCGGTTTTTTGCCAACCCTGGTTTTAATTACTTTTTAATGTTTTTGTTTATCATTGGCAAAAACTACGTAGTATGAAACGGTATTCTCACAGCATTATCTTTCCTCTCTCTGCATCATCAAGTTATCCAATCCTTCATGGACTGTGACAGGAGTTCGACAACTCGACAAATATGCGGTGACACTGATTTGGGATGATGGATCTCACTTATAAAAAAATGAAAGGACAGTCCCAGCTTCTTGACCTTATCTAACCTTCCTACGACGAGTGCGCTTCTAAATGAGTGGACGCGGAGAATTTTTGCGTTGGTGGCCCATGTGAATCACTCTTTTCCTGTCGGAAGAAAAACCTTGAACCTCTCATCAGTATCAGGATGAAAAAGAGAGAGAGCGTCCCAGGATTTTCCATCATTCCTTATCGGCCGTTCAGGTACCCGGTTCTCTCAACTGGCGCCGTGTTAGCGAATAAATAAGGCCGTCGAGAGATTACCGTACCCGGTAAACAAGGAGGGCAAATAGTGCGTTGACCTTTCCCTGAAAGCAGTCGAGATGCTGAATGTTGACTCGTCTACATGTCGACTTGTATATTTGCCCCTTTTGAAGATTTCGATCTGGTTTACGGTCCTTTTTGTTTCTTTAGTCTTTATTGTTTGGAAAATAGCTGTGCTTTAGGTTGTAGTCGCGAAAGCATTTTGAATGGGGGATATGAGGTAGTTTTGGTCGTCTTTTATGATCAAAAGGGGGAAATTTTCTGAGTTTCTAGGAGTGGATATATTATTTATATTCCGAAACCCCCATAACTGCGTTACTGGGTATTGATGAATTGATGATATTTAATTTGTTATGAATCCGGTGGTCTTGGATATGATGGTTAATGTTGCTGCTATTAAAAGAGGAAAAGTCTTCAAACAATTCCATAGCCTCCAATTCCATAGCAATTATTTCAGATAACTAAGCATGCATACTTTCCCATAATTTTAAGAGTGTATCTACTGTAAAGTTTTTAAAAATGGGTTTGGTCCACTTAAATATACCGTCATAAATAAAGTCATTCTTGGAGGCATATTGCTTCCCCATGACCCATTGTAACCCCGCTCATAATTAAAGCTATTTTATTTATTTCGTCAGCATTTAGTTTTAATTATTAATTTCTTATTCATTGATGTATAAATCATGGTACCCTATTCGTTTTAGAAAACCCCATGAGTGGTAAAAAAAATTATGAATATATTAAATCTATGTCTAACCAAACCACCTGGTTACGTGAAGCACCATCCGACGCATCCCCACTTTCCCAAATATCTGTTCACACGTTAAAGCTAATTCACTTTCTATTATTGTTTTCGCACGTTATCCCAATTGAAATCTCCCGTCAACGTCCGAAACGTCCCGAATTCCGCGAACGGGTGAAAAGGAGAAACAAAAAACCGGCGATGAGAAGGCGTTTAATTGCCTTCCTTTTTGGTTTCCCGCCACTTTTTATTCCTGCCCTTGGACGGATTCGAGCTCGTCCATCACTGTCAGAGCAGTCCCAGACTGTGTGAGGATGAGCTTCCTTCTATCCAAAGGTGGGCTTTTGCTCTGTTTTTTTAATTGTTATCATACCTGCTTTCTGATGGGGAATAACTGTAACTGGATTTAAAATCGCCGGTTGGTGATCACCCACAATGAAAACCCCTGAGGGGGATTCTTTTTGAGTTCTACCTAACGTCCTTGTAGGTATATAAGTTGCCAGTAACCAAATAATATATACCTGAAATTGGAAATATATCAGTTAGTCACTGGGGGGGGGTGGAGCACTTCAGGGAAAATAAATGAAACCTATCTTTATCCTATACAACAGAAAAATTAATTTCATCATAGGGTAAGTTTCGTCAACCTGATTTTAAATTATGTACGAATAAATCGATTGTCATCCATAGCAGTTGGTGTACTCATCTCTATAAAATAATGAATCGATCATTTTGGGTAATAACATTTTTAGTGCCGAATCGTTTGAAATGAATGGTTGTGTGAAAACCGGTCACTAGATCGATGTTACCGCAGCCATTTTTGTACCTACTGCATTCATAAAAGTGTTCGTTAGCAAGAATTAGTTTTTGTTCATCTCCTGAAAAGTTGATGAAATTGAATTTATGCCATTACGCCTTAGCAAACGATATGTGGTTGACCCTCCCGCTGACCAACCACCTTTAGGGATCCAGATCTAATGAAACTAACCTTGCTCTGTAATTAAGATATAAAAACACCAACTACACTTTAAGACGCACTTTTATATAGAAACAGTTCTTCCACAATGGAATTTCTTGCATGAAAAGAACGCTAGCTTTTCATAATCAATACCCATAGATACAATACCAGAAAAAAAATCTCTCAGCATCGACATTTAGTTTCCGTTCCCACGGATCAATAAATAATGTGTCGCAACTCCCTGATATCGTATATTAATAACTCAATTACCCTTTATGAATGCAAAGCTGAGAAAAATAATCATTGATACCGCTGACAACTTGCCAATGGCCGTAATCATAATTTGATCTAAGACCGTTAAATACGTTATGCTGGTCTCCTGAATTGATTAGGTAGTTGACATTGAATGCCCACCTACATAGCTTCTCTCTCACTGGGCATGGATTTGCGCAGACACTAAGTGCATTTCCTTTTGAAGAAACGACATCCAGACTCGCCTTATCAATATTAAAAGGAAACTGTCTGCCTTTTAGTAAATACATAATCCCCTTTACCTTCGCTGAAATTAGTTTTCGTTTATGGACTGTTTGTTTTGAGTTATTGTTCTTAGAGGATCAGCATGCTTAATGCCAAAATTGGAATTAATTTCATATCTCTTTGGAAAAGGGATTAAGCTTCAATATTGTAAACACATATTCAAATTTTCTGAGCTATTAAAATAAAAAAACTTTCAACTAACTGGATGGCATTTAAGTATTTTTCCTCTACAACCCCTAACTTAATATGTTACTGACACTATATTTCCTATTATAATGCTTTGCATTTTACAATCTTAACTAGGCATGGACAATGTCTTACAATTTTCTTTTTTCAAGGTATGAAGTAAATTAAGCTATAAAACCCACCATTATTTGAATTTCTAATTCCGAGAACTCATAACCTTAAATATATGAGATGTATCCAAATTAATCACACAGCATCCCGATAAACTTGTTATAAGATGGTCATAATCGGAAATTGGCACCAATCTTTTAATATTTCTTTTTATGTTGAAAATGACCTGTCCCATGTGTCCCTGTCATCAGTGGCGTAAAGGGGGCGAGGGAGCCCTGCCCCCCCCCGAAATCCGGACTTGGTGTACCAAAACAAGCTAAAACCCTTTTTTTAAAGTGAACATTTTTCGGGGGGACCCCCAAACCCCCATTTGTAATTGGAACTTTATTATTCAAAACTTTTTATAATAAGTTCATCAAAATCATAATTGTTCTTAAAAATATCTGTCCTAAATTAGGACTAGGTGTACCAAAACCAAGTTGACACTGTTTTAAGGGTCGAATTTCCAAAAACATTTCTGGGGGAGGACCCCCAGATTCCCTTTTGTGCTTGGAACTCTATTAATTTCAACTTGTTTTTATATTAAGTTCACCCAAATGCAAATCCTATCTAAAAATATATATCCGAAATTTGGACTTGGTGAACCAAAACTAGTTAAAAACTAGTTTCTTAGACCCAAGTTTTCGGAAATTTTTTGGGGGAGGACCCCCAGACCTTTGGTACTCGGGCCTAAATTACTCATACCATTATTTACAGGGCTCGATTTCTAAAAAAAGAGGTACCGGAACGGTAAAATTACACTAGCGGAAATAAAAATCACAACACCAAGAAGGAAAGGAGATATCAAAGTCAAATTTATTTCTATGATTGCACGTAGTATCAATGTGAATTGCTTAAAAAATCAGTCTTCCTGTATATTAGGGGGCCGAGAAAAACAGGGAGGAGTGTTGTCGCCATAGGTGTCCATTACCGCAGTCACACGTCATGGTATTGAGTGACAGGGGTTCTAAATGACTTTTGAGGGATTGGAGGACCATGTTGCTTCCTCAGGTAGTGCAAATTCATATGGTGCACTAGCGGACGTTGCATACCGGGCTGGGTGATTTCTCCTCTTTCTCCGGACATGTTTTATGAGCGTTGGTTCTTACGAACGGATAGGCCAGGGTAAAAATGCAACATAGGGAGTTAAGAAGAAAGCTTGGACATTGCATACAACATGTGTTTGTGCATTTTTCTCTTGAAATTTGTCCCCAGAACAGGTCTGAAGGTAAAGACGGACAACCGGCTAAAAAACCTCAATGAAGCAGCTGTGGTTGGTCAATATACCGGTGAATCGTACCGAGGAGATGCGGCAGTGGAATGGAAGTCATTTGCAGTACTGCGTATTGTCCATTTGGTCCGCATAGCTTCTTACATCTTTGTCTATAAACAAGGGGCCGAAAATGAGCCTTTCTGTTTCCAATAGTGCACCAAATAAGGAAATGAAAATCCCAATTTCATGACATTGTGTTTATGAGAGAATCCTGCTTCGGTTTGGAGCACCACAAAGGTTGGGTATGAGTTTGAAGACACAATGGAGAGAGCGCACTCAGCTGATGATTTTCTAATCGTTCCACGGAGTGGTGATACAGGGTAACGGAGTGGGGATGCATTGGATTCCATTTCTGCAACTCCTGAGTATGATTCACCAGTACTTTTTCCAACCAAAGCTGCGTCATTGAGGTTTTGCAGCCGGTAGACCTTCCTTACTTTCAGACCTGTCCTGGGGACAAATTTAAAGAGAAACCCGCACAACCACATGTTGTATGCAATGTCCAAGCTTTCTTCTTAACCCCCTAGGTTGCATTTTTACCCCGTCTTTCCCGTTCTCTAGAACCAACACCCACAAAACAAGTCCGGTCAATGAGGAGAAATCACCTAGCCCGACATGGAACGTCCGCTGGTGCACCATATGAATTTGGACTACTTGAGGAGGCAACATGGTCCTCCAATCCCTCAAAAGTCATTTAGAGCCCCTGTCACTCAATAACATGACGTGTGAGGGCGGTAATGGACACCTATGGAGACAACACTCCTCCCTGGTTTTCTCGGCCCCCTAACATCCACGAAGGCTGATTTTTTAATCAATTCACATTGATACTATGTGCAATCATAGAAATAAATTTGACTTTGATACCTCCTTTCCTTCTTGGTGTTGGGATTTTTATTTCCGCTAGTGTATTTGTCTCAAACAAGAGAAGAATACTTCAAGAGAAGCGAATACTTTTTAATACAAAAACTTAAGAATTTATTTTTAAATTTAAATTTAAAAAATAAATTCTACGAAGATTAAGAAGAATTTTCTAACTTAATTTTTTGAACAAGACGATGAACTATTTTAGACAATTTTTTTGTTCAAACACTGTTTTTTACAAACAATTTAAAGAAGGGGCCCAGATATCCCTTAAGAAAATGAAATCACTATCAGGCCCCCAAGTTAAATTTTTGCACAGGGGGGGAAGAAACTCGAAATTCCCTCTAAGCCCTTTTTTCCCCTATGAACTTAATGTGAAGATAAATGTGATTAGTTGAGTTCTAAATACAAGAAAATGGGGTCTGGGGGTCCTCCCCCAGAAAAATTTTGGAAATTTGAACCTAGAAACATGGTTTTAATTCCTTTTAGGACTTTTTTTCGTACAGATAGAAAGTTTTCGAGGACTGTAGTTATAGGAGACCCTTGAACAAAAATATTAATTTTTTAATCGAAAAAGAGGTTCCGGAACGCCGTTCCGGACCGTTCCGGCTGAAATCGAGCCCTGATTATTTATATTAAGTTCTTTTAGATGTAAAGCCTAACAAAAAATGTTTAAAAAAGCTACATTGGACGTAATAAGTTGCTTGGGAGGGGGTGAAAAATATTTTTGGGCCCTTCCCGAAATAAATTTCTATATATACGCCACTGCTTGATGTCATATCGTTTTCACAGGATGCTAATGATTGGCAAACTAATCCAAGGCTCATAACTTGTAACACTTGTTAATAACAACTTGTTAATATAATAACTTGTTAAAACTTGTAATAACAAGGTACACACTTGTTCACCTATTTATTCCTTGGCGTAGCAGTTGAATAAATCATTTAGTTCTATTCTCATTTTCTTTTAAGTGAAATTTTAAATCTTGGAATCTATAAATTCCTCTTTTGATGATGGAAACTTGAATATATAGCCTGTATGAATTTTATAGTCACGTCATCTTGGTGTTCTCACAAGTTTTTATGCTTTAATTATTTTTATCATTGCTCTATGAAATATTCTCAGTCCCACTAACAGCCATATTCACTTCACAGCCAACAGCGTCGGTGTTGACCAGCAGCTAGAGAGAGAAAAATTAGCTTTTCGCTGTATCAGATTGGTGGAATCCTTCTTTGACCGAGGATTTAACAGTCGACGCTGATGGCTGTGAATATAGCTGTAAGTGAATCCTTAAGCGGGTACATATTTTTAAACACTAGATTTAATATGATTTAAGTATTTAAGACTTCCTTGTGGTTGAACCATCTGCCCTACCTTACAATTCTAAAAAATGAAGCATTTCCAAAGAACCCCCAGGATAATTCCTTTTAAAACGGAGCGAGCGTTATGTAAGGCCGTTTGGTGAATATATTTTTGCGCTACCTGGAAGAGCGAGCGGTTTACCTGCTGCTGCTCTCGGTTTGCCCTTGAATCGGGGCGTTGGGCTTTCCTCCTCTAATGATCCTCAGCCTTGAACAGCAGAAATTCAGGGTTAACTTCACACGCTCCTTTGCCGCCCGCTTCGCCACATTACACGGGAACGGATCCGTTTTGTAGGGGAAATTTCAACTGTTTGTGGCGGTCCATTGGTTGAGAGGGACTCGGATGATTACGTGAGCTCATGCAAGAGAGAACTTACCGGTATTGACACTAACGGTATTTTTTCTTCCTTAAAATTTCAATTTCTCATTAGTTTTCGACAAAAAAAAATTTTGAGCTTTTACCCATCAGCGATAAGCTACAAAACCCATCACTACATTTTCTGTTCTGCCTGTACCCTGTACGCACCTGTGGACTGAGGTATTTTCGTTTATTTTGGAATCCTCCCTTTTTTGGACTTGGATTTGTGGTACATGAAGAGGAAAAGAAATTAAAATGGAAAAATACGAGGAGTCCACAGTGAAATCTCAGTGTAATCCTGGCATTATTTGTCACTGCTGAACTTATCTCCAGAAAGACTTACTTGGGATGGGCTGATGTGGTTTGACTTGATAGAAAGAAAAAGTATAGCTCTGCATTGTAACATTTTCTTAAATTTTAACATAAAAGTACCTCAGCACTCTGGTACTCATAAAAGCCCGAGTACTCATAAAGTCTGAGAGTCTGAGAGCACTCATAAAAGTACCAGAGCACTCTGGACAGTGCCCCCCTTGGGAGCCCAAAAGAGGTTCTCAAAATGAGTAAAAACCTTACTTTTACAGGTCTAATTTCAAAAAATTTTCTGGGGGAGGATCTCTTTGTTAAATTTTTTTACAGAATCGTTGGTGAGAAGTTAAATGTACGTTTAACCCTAAAAAGTTTATTACCCAAGTTAAAAAAGATCGTTAATTTGCATACTTATCTCGTAAATGAGAGGTGCGTGGATCTTCTCTCTACATCAGTGGGCGAAGAATCATTTAAAGACAGTGCAAGGAGTTCTCTTCTTGCTGGCGTAAATACCTAAAAATTAATTTACCAAAATCCATGATTTTGTACTATCCTCAGACAATCCAAGTTATGCACTCCCTTTTCATTACAATATTTCAGAGAAAGGTAACCAAAAAAATTAGGTAAGGATTTAATTACAGCGTTTCTCAACCGGGGTTCCGCGAGGCTTCCTCAAGGGTTCCGCGAGGGATCCAAAAATCTCTTTTTTTCGTACATTTTAGGATAATCCTAAATAAATTAAGGAACAGCCAGCCAAATGCGGACCAGTGTTTTTCCGTTGAACATTTTCTTCTCCTTCCGTAGCCTTTCGGTGTTCTAAAGATAAGACACAGAAGATTAACACTAGCTTGAAGGGGAATTTCAAAATAAATTTCTGAGGGAGGACCCCTAGCCCCCCTTAAAATTTTGACGTTAATTACATTTCCCCCCTTGAAAATTCTGTGTTTTACAAGGAACTGTTCTTTTCAAATGAAAGTCAAGGGGTCTTAACCCTTTATTTACCGCATTATGATTCGCTGCAATTTTTTTCGTGCAAATACTTTTTTGAGTTACTAAATTGCAAATTAAGGGATATACATAAATAAAATAATCATCTTTGGAAAATTGAATCCGCTAGGGCCAATTACTTAAATTGATACTTTTGGGTACTGTCAGTACACGGAGTGCTAATATATTCTCACAATACAAGAAAAACATAGCTTTTTTTATCGCAGTAATAAGTCTTAAAAAATAATACACTTAACTTTTGACTTTAACTACTTTTTTGCGGGAACAAAAATGACAATCATGTGAATCCGATCGAAATGGCAGCTAAACTTACAACTTCAGTTAAATCTATTCGCATTTCCCGCTAAAATACTCATCATAGAACCTTCGCTGCTTTTTATCCTGGAAGAGGATAACTGAAAGAGTGTTCCTGTAAATTATCGTCAATATATTCGCAAGGATGGTTATTCTATGTAATTTTAAAGTTGGCGGTACTTGTAAGTACCTTCGGTAAATAAAGGGTTAAAATATGCTGAAACTCTACTTTAAGTGGCAAATTTCGAAACATTTTCAAGGGAGAACTCCAAAATTCCCTCAAAAATTTTGACGCCTGTAGTTATACAGTGTTTTTCCTTTAAACATTCTGCTGTCTCAAGAAACTTTTCTCCACACAAAGAGTTCCACAAAGAGAGATAGTTTTTACTAGTGATGGGCAGGTATCGATACCAAATACTTAAGTACTCGATACCTCTAGGTATCGAGTGTATTCGATACCCACAAAAGTATCGATACTTTATTGAAATATTTCGTTTTAAATTTTTCAATGAAGTAATCTTTATAATACCTACTGTAGATCAAACGCAGCCTGTTTCCGTTTTCATTTTGCAACGCTCAAACCCAAGTCGTTATCATCCGCGAGAGAAATTTGACGCGGCTAGGTTTTTCCCCCGCCAAATCCTTCGCCTCTATCCACCTCCAGGCCCGTAGCTACGGGGATTTTTGATGGATCGCTTTCAGTTTTTTGAATATTAGTCTGATTATGGATAAGCCCTAAAAAAATTGTCCCTTCAGGTTCATTTCCGGACATTGAAGAAAAGTACTCGATACCTAAAAGTACTCGATACCTATAAGTATTCGATACCAAAGTATTCGATACCAAAGTATTCGATACCTAAAATTATCGATTTTGCCCATCACTAGTTTTTACAAAAGTTTGAAATTGAGATAAAACACTAGTTTAAAGGAGAATTTTCAAAATAAATTCTGAGGGAGGACAAAACAGCAAGAAAAAATATTGTATCATGGCAGCGGCGTATATAAGGGGGGGCCGAGGGGGCCTTCCCTCCCCCGAAATTTGGACTAGGCATACCAAAACACGTTAAAACCCTGCTATGCCTGTTAAAACGTTTAGGGTCAAATTTTCAAAATTTTTCTGGGGGAGGACCCCAAAACCCCCCTTTAGTACATGAAATTGTATTATTTTTTATTATGCTTTCATAAAAGTTATAATCCTACCTAAAAATGTATGTCCAAAATTTGGATTAAATGTTCCAAAAACAATTTAAAACCTAGTTTGTTGGGTCAAATTTCCAAAAATTCTCTGGGCAGGACCCCCTTTCCTACTTAAATTATTATTAATCACAATTCTTATGATATTAAGTTCTCTTGAATGCAAATTTCACCTGAAAATGCATTAAAAAGCTACGTTAAACCTATTTTAAATATGTATTGGAGGGGTTGAGTAATACTTTTGGGCCCCTACTGAAATAAATTTCTATATACGCCAATGTTGCATGGACACTAGGGTTCCCCGGAACTTGGACTTTGTCAAAAGGGTTTCGTGAGGGTAAAAAGGTTGAGAAACGCTGATTTAATAAATCCAAATTTCACTGCATTTTCATTTAGTGTCACAATTTCTCCTTGGGGACATGTCCCAGGTGGGGTAAAAGTGGTACATTCAATCAAAATTTAGTCAATTTTTACATTTCCCCTATGTGGAATTAACAATGATTAAGTCAAAGACGCCGATTCAGTTACTGAATCCCTTCTAATCATCACCTATACTTGAGTCATGTCTTGAAAATAACTCATCATTCATCACTTGGTATGCATATCTTATGTGGTCACTGCTGCGTTATGAGATTCCTCCAATATTTCCCACCCATCACTCTTCTTGGACCAATCACTGGCTTGGAGGAGCAATTGCTGAATGCCGCAAATTATCACCTATCTTCGAGTCATCTTTTGAATAACTTTCCCATTGATCACTCGGCATGCATCTTACGTGGTCACTGCTGCATTATGAAATTCCTCCAATATTTCCCACCCATCGCAACAACACCGGACCACAAGATGCACCTCGGCGGGTCGTCCATCCCTCCCACCAATGTCACCTCTTCCCGAAAACCGCAAGAAGCGCACGCATGACATCCTCGCCGCTCGACCATGACGGCCTCTCTATCCTTGACCCTCGTCGGTTTCACGTGACCACCACCAGAGGGATCGCTACTCAATTAGCGGCAGCTGATGCCAGTCCCAATTAAGGGGCTCCAGGAATGCGATCGAGGGGCGTAATGATGTCCAGGGGGAGGCTGATGCTTCTGGGCGGATTATGTGGTCACCCTTCCTGGTGGCAGGAGAGACTGCTAGAGTTGTGGGTGGGGTATTGATTTTTCTATCGGTTTTATTCAGCAGTTATACTTTTTTAGTTCATTAGAGTAGGAATTAAGCCCATAGTGGTCCAGGTAGAGAAATACTACCATTCTTTTTCAGGATACATAATTTTTTAATACTAAATTATATTATCAATGCAAAGGGACTGCATGCTCCCTCCAACGTCTCTGATTGCCCCCACCCGTGTCTTTCACCTAAATCTGAGATATATATTTTATTTATTTATATTTTATAATTAACAAACAAAGTAACGAAAATTTTATATCACCTGGGATCGTAGAACGATCCATGTAGGTGAACAAACAGTTGGTTATAATTGTTACACAAGGAATTACAATAAAAATTGAACCATGGTTATAAATAAAAGTGAACATTACATGAAAACAAGACGAAAAAAATATAAGTACAATATCAATCAGGAAATTAGTAGTGGCAAACAGGGTGTCGTAAATTATGGGTTTACTATCTGTCGTAAAGTAAGTTGTAGTGCAAAAAAAATAATATAAGAATGGATTATAATTACACTAATAATGCAAGATCAAACAAAAAAGTTTTCAATGTCCCCAATAGAAAACAAAAAGTCTTTTAATTTGTTTTTAAATGCATGTTTGGTAAGACTATTTTGAATTTCCAAAGGTAGCAAGTTAAAGAACTTCTACCATAAATCTGCCATAATAGTTGTATTGAAGATGGTTGTAAAAGTTTAAACTACAGGTCGGTTTAATATATTGCTGGTGATGTATAGTTAAATCGTATATATTTTCCATAGAATGTTGTGAACTGCAATGAGCTCAGTTCGTAGCAGGGTACATTCCCGCATTTTCCGACAACTCCAGTTCCGAAAAAGATTAGTGTTCTATCATTAATTAAATAAGAATTTGTGGGTTATAGAAGCAGCGTTGACCTCTTTAAAGTATAAGTGGCTGAGTAATTGAGATTATCGTGCGGGTGTGTACTCAAAAATTTCTTCGATTAAAGATAGCATTGAGCATTTATACTAAATAACTATATGGATTAAATTCGTTCCTCTTTCACGACAAACTTCTTATATCTAAAAATGGTAAAATTAAGAATGATTGTATTTGGTCTAATTGTGTAACAGATATGCCGAAAAATATGGTCTTCCCCAAATGGAGACTAAAGATATGTGCTCTAAAATAATATTTTACAGCCAAAACACTGCTGTGCGTGGATAAACAACTGGGATGTTTTAACTTATTCACATAAATTAATTTACTTATGTACGTTATATTTCTTTTTGTCTTGTCCAAAACCGTTTAGTCAGAAGCGGTTATCAAACAAGTCCTCGGCATCTCTTCTTTCCTAACCAGAAAGCCAACATCACCCTGCGAACTTGGACACTTGGTTTAAAAGATGAATATTAACATCCGAACACTGATATAATTACAGGTCTCGTTGAAAAGAATTTTTTTTCAAATCACCGGATGAAGGAGGAAAAAAACTGCTTCGAGAAGCATGTGTACGTGGGTGAGGAATGCCTTGGGAAAAATTTCCGAGTTATAAAAGCTCTTCGAGCGAGTTTAGGAAGCTACTTTTGCATAGTGATGCGCATTTTGAATTCATTAATTCAGCCGTCTGGAAATTTTCTTTATTTAGTCTCGTTGTGTGAGTGAAATGAAAAAAGTTTAATTTTTGCTGTTCTCTGTGTATTAATAAAGCACGTTGGGTAAAGATAATGATAGACTGATTGCATCTCAAAACCGAATTTCGTATCCTCAAAGAACTATCAATCATCATGAATTCGTCGTTTCACTCTAAGACCCGGCGTTATCAAATTCAATGTCCCTTACAAAAGAGTCAAAGGAAATTGGTTGCCGTGAGGTTATGTAGTCGATATTTTTTAATAATTGAAGTATCATCGTTTCTCCATTATCTTTTCCAGCTCAATATTGGTTAGTTAGCCCTTACCACTTTCATAGTTTTGTGTTTCCCTGCTTCAACTGTGTCCCTGTTGGAAAACAACATTTACAGGCATCCGTGCGGGTTGCTGTGCAGAAATGTGTTAAATGAAAATGAGTCTTGCTTTTTGCAATCAAATCCTAAAACGGAAAATTTTCAAAATAATAAAATCAGGTAAGTTCGGTTAGCTGATTATTCACATTGTTTTATGCTTTTCAAAGCATCATTTCATCCTCAAATGGGATCCTGGTAAAGCTAAAAGTTAGAATCTTTTACGACTTAAACCTACAACCATTTTCTTACTTAACAGATCCCATCAGTCTTTAAAAATAAATTTCCACCAGTTTAGGCTGAAAAATCTCCAGGGCATGGTCTCAGAGAAAAATTTTTATGTGTTAAGGGGCCATTCATTAATTACGTAAGGGTCCCGAGGGGGAGGGGGGGTTGGGAAAATCTCTACATACGCTTACTTGGGGGGTCAAACCCATTCTTACGTAAGATTTTCCAAATTAATGTAAACAAATTCCAGATACTAGAGATAATAATAAATGGTAATATGTAGTTGACAGCAAGATATTACTCATCTGTTGAAAAATAAAAAACCTTTGATTTACTAGTCCAGTCAAATTGTCCTAAAATAAGGCCATTTTGGGAAAATTTTGGGGTAGAAGATATTTTTCGCTATCTGTATGTTTTTTGGGGTGCTGAATCCGAATCTGAGGTTTGCCAACAAAATTTCGTGACGGAACATTGTGAAAATTCGAAAAAATGGCAAAAATTCGCCCCTTTTTTTCGTTTTCGGCCCCTAGAACATTACCTTTGCACTTCTGAGCTAAAAAGTCAATACAAAAAATAAAGACCACTAACCAAGCTACAAAAAAGTCAATTAAAACTTTTCTCTCAGACGCATAGTTTCGAAGATAGAGCACGTTGAAAAAGGGGCTATTTTCGTTCGATTGGTAAGAAATCCAAAAATTGTCACTAGTATTTCCAAAAAACCGCATTTTTGGTACAGGATAGTATAAAAACTGCCTAAATAATATTTCACATGAAATTAGCTATCTAAAAACTCCAATAATGATAACTAAATGCATTTTTGTTCGGGGATTTCTCTTAAGAACGAAAGTTCAACAGGAGATAATAGTATTTCTATAACTAAGTTGCTTCTTCGAAATTACATGCAAAATTTTTCTATTGACTGCTCTATATGTTTTTGAGGGTGCTGAATCCGAATTTGAGGTTTGCCAACAAAATTTCATGACGGAACATTGAGAAAATTCGAAAAAATGCCAAAAATTCACCACTTTTGTTCGTTTTCTGCCCTTAGAACATACACTTTGCATTTCTGAGCAAAACAGTGAACACCAAAATAAAGAAGAGAAAACAAGCTACAAAAAAGTCAATTAAAACTATTCTCTCAGATGAAGGGTTTGCACGCTAGAGAACGCTGAGTATTGGAAGTTTTTGTTCCATTGGTGGAAAATTCATAAAATGTCACTCGTATCACCGAAAAGCGGCCTCTTTTGGAACAGGATACCATAAGAAAGGCTTCAATTATGTGTTACGCCCAGGAAATGAACGTTCTGCATACTCAAATGTTAATTGATAAATAATTAAACATAACAATAAAATACGACCATTAGCAACATTTTGGGATTACTGTAACATTGCTCATTGTTAAAGGCTTTAATCAAAGTAATATATAGAAAAATAGGTACATACATAAAATAAATCGTGCATTTAATTAATTAATGCACGATTAAAGCCTTTAACAATGAGCAATATTACAGTAATCCCAAAATGTTGCTAATGGTCGTATTTTATTGTTATGTTTAATTATTTATCAATTAACATTTGAGTATGCAGAACGTTCATTTCCTGGGCGTAACACATAATTGAAGCCTTTCTTATGGTATCCTGTTCCAAAAGAGGCCGCTTTTCGGTGATACGAGTGACATTTTATGAATTTTCCACCAATGGAACAAAAACTTCCAATACTCAGCGTTCTCTAGCGTGCAAACCCTTCATCTGAGAGAATAGTTTTAATTGACTTTTTTGTAGCTTGTTTTCTCTTCTTTATTTTGGTGTTCACTGTTTTGCTCAGAAATGCAAAGTGTATGTTCTAAGGGCAGAAAACGAACAAAAGTGGTGAATTTTTGGCATTTTTTCGAATTTTCTCAATGTTCCGTCATGAAATTTTGTTGGCAAACCTCAAATTCGGATTCAGCACCCTCAAAAACATATAGAGCAGTCAATAGAAAAATTTTGCATGTAATTTCGAAGAAGCAACTTAGTTATAGAAATACTATTATCTCCTGTTGAACTTTCGTTCTTAAGAGAAATCCCCGAACAAAAATGCATTTAGTTATCATTATTGGAGTTTTTAGATAGCTAATTTCATGTGAAATATTATTTAGGCAGTTTTTATACTATCCTGTACCAAAAATGCGGTTTTTTGGAAATACTAGTGACAATTTTTGGATTTCTTACCAATCGAACGAAAATAGCCCCTTTTTCAACGTGCTCTATCTTCGAAACTATGCGTCTGAGAGAAAAGTTTTAATTGACTTTTTTGTAGCTTGGTTAGTGGTCTTTATTTTTTGTATTGACTTTTTAGCTCAGAAGTGCAAAGGTAATGTTCTAGGGGCCGAAAACGAAAAAAAGGGGCGAATTTTTGCCATTTTTTCGAATTTTCACAATGTTCCGTCACGAAATTTTGTTGGCAAACCTCAGATTCGGATTCAGCACCCCAAAAAACATACAGATAGCGAAAAATATCTTCTACCCCAAAATTTTCCTAAAATAAATACTATTTGACTGGACTATTACGTCAAAATGAGAGTTTTAGTGTAACTGATCCTTTTCTAACATTTTATTATTTTGAAAAACGAAATGGAATCTTACGTAAGAATAGGGGGGAGGGGTTTGAAAAATCTTACGTATCCTTACATGGGGGTAGGGGGGTCAAAAATTGCCAAAATCATCGTTACGTAATTAATGAATGGCCCCTAATTTATTTTAAGCAATTAACTGTTCCTCGGGCTTCGTAACTTACCCTTAGAAAATGATAATTTCATTGCAGATTAGAAGAAAATACTGAAATTTCTGTTGTGATATTGGTGTACATGATTTAGTATGTGTCTGAAATCAAGAATCGAAAAACCACTCAACAAATACAACGGCGTTGTTCGACGTTGCACACATAATGCAACAACGATACTTTTCCCGGGTACAGAGAGAGAGAGAGACCCTGAGCTGTCACAAAACAGCCTGGCCAGTACTCAGTAAAGAAGTTAATTAAAACCCTTCCTTTCACTTCTTCCCTACCCAGATCCTTCGAAGCAGGTATAATTGGCGACGCGCGGCCAAACGGGACGGGCGTGCTCCCTACTGCTAATCATACGTTTGTCTCCGAAATGCAGCGGGCTCACTATTTAATTAGACCGCTGATAGCCTCACTTAACTCTCCCCTGTTGGCGAGATTGGGGGAAAATCAATTTCGCAGGGGAAGGGTGTGATTGAGGCAGAAAAGAAAGAGGTCCCTCCTTTTCTCAATAACTGTCCTGGTGCAGATGGATGGAGGGAATAGTTAATATCTCCTTATTATTATTATTTGGGTTTTGGTGATGGGGTCCTTTCTTGCTTGTTTGGTTGGCAAGTGTCGATAATCGAAAAGTTAATTTGTTTCTTTTTTTTTTCATGTGAGCCTCTTGTGATTCTTTTAGTCGAACCCTTTTTTTTCTCCTCGAATAGAGACGTTTATTTGGATCGCTGTCTGAAATGTGTTCTTGAAATATTTTTTAACTGTTTCTGTTAAGAATAGTTATCATTTTTACTATCCTGAAAGTTTGGATCTGCTTTTCTCTCATCTAACAAACAATAATGAAAAAAACCGTGTGATCATGATTCTTGCCTGTTTAATTCTGTTGACCCATTCTGATGCAGTGGCGGATCCAGGGGGTGGCACTCTGGAAAGTGCCCCCCTTGCAGGGCCCGATTTAGAAAATTTGTAACACTAGGCCCAACATCCAGGAAGGGGCCCCCACATTACGCGGTACCTATGTGTTATCACAACCACGTGAAAGGAGTTGGTAAATTTGGATTGTATTAATACAAGTAAAAATATAAAAGTTTACGTTATTAAATGTATGTAGTAATATAATCACATGTTAGCATTACATTAGGCTTTATTTGGTCAAAAAGTAATGAAAAAACATTCTAGGAAGTATAAAAAGTTATTTCTACTATAAATTTTAATTTACTCTCCAAAATTAGGGGGCCCCTAAATTGTGGGGCCCCTAGGCCCGGGCCTAGTAGGCCTAATGGTAAATCAGGCCCTGCCCCCTTGGAGACCCAAAATGGTTCTCAAAATGAGTAAAAAACCCAACTTTTACAGGTCTAATTTCAAAATTTTTTCTGAGGGAGGACCCCCATACCCCCCATTAGTATCTAAATATAAATAGGGTATTCAATGTTTATGTTTTGAAAATCTCCGAAATTTTGACATTTTGGGTCAAAAAGTAAAGGTAATAGTGTTGAAAAGTGCCCCCCTTAGACTCAAAACGTTTCAAAAAATGAGTTAAACCCCTACTTTTACACGTCAAATTTAAATTTTTTATGGGGGAGAACCCCCATACCCCTAATGGTACCACAAGGGGATCTTGTCTGGAAAATTGTCCCCCCCCTAGGAGCCGTGCTGGATCCGCGCCTGTTCTGATGTTAATGATTTGTTACCGTCTTTATACACTGATTTATACAAAAGGATTTTTTTAAAGAACTAAGATGAAGTGAGTTGAGAAAACTTGTAACATAACATTTTTATTTGACAAATAGTGCTATTTAAAGCAAATCTTCAATACAAGTTTATGGTAATCTAGTACCTTAGGTACCTATAGTTTGCACCTGATAATTCTAAAAGCATGGAATTTGGTGACGAAAATCAAGCAATAAGTATAGCTCTTTTCTGAATAACAAGTTTAAAATTTATTTCTTGTTTAATAAGGAAACATTTTTATGTGCTGGTGCTTTCTAAAGAAATTTTACAACCTAGTTAGCCCAACCGGTATCCCAACCTCTTAAATTACCTTAGGGCCTTATTAATGCAGGAAAAGTACCCAGCAGGGGTCGGTGGGGCAATTTTGAAGCACTAAATAAACTACATTTTTCATTATTTTCGAGTAAATGATGGTCGTGTTTGTCCTCAAAACTTGCTAGCAAAAGCCTGGACAGGTGGCCATTATTTGGCGAAAGTTCGTTAAAAAGTGAGACCATGTTTACTGGGGCGGCGACGGAAACAATTGGCACGGAAGTTCCATCTAAACGTTTCGTGAATGTTTAAGCATGACACATTTGAATAAGTAACTCTTCATGTGAATATCTGAATTCCCGTTTGTTTTAATTTGCATGCGATGAATGCCGAAAGCAGATGGTTTGCGAAATGTTTTTGCAACTTGGAAGCAGCTGATCCAACCCGAATCTGGGTCGAGGGGCCATATTTCGCACAATGGAGAATTAAGTAACTTCAAACTCTTAAATATGGTCATGAGGGTAGTCGGTTGGGTTAGTAGTACTATATGCTATTTTCTATATAAACTTGCGTTTTAATGTTAACTGCAAAAAGTTAAGATGTTTGCACCGGATGTAATAGTAATTTATCTTGTAACTTACGGGCCATTTTCATCTGTATAACTTGACCGGCTGTTAACCGGAACTCATACCTCTGATTGGTGGAAAACTAGTTTTCCTTCTTCAACTCCTAATCAGAAGTTTGACTGCCTTGTTAACCGCCGGCCGGTTAAGTTACCGGTGAATACGGCCTTTAGTTAAATTATCATTCAAATTTTTTAAAGATGAGGCCCAGTAGTTATATAAGGGCTGATAGTTATAGATAAGTGACTGAAAGATAGTACATAAATCTACCTATCTCTGAAAATAAAGATGTCGACTGAGAAATGCATTAATATTTTTTTTCCTTTATGTATGTCAATTAATATCTTTTAACTTTCCCTACTGAAATAATTAGATTTCTTTTATTTTGCAGTGAACCCTTTGCTTATTAAAAATGAAAGAGATACCCAAATCTTTAGGTGAGTAGATTTTATTCTGTATAATTTTGAATTCCTTTAAATATGTGTGTGTGGTTAGATCTGGATAGCTTTATCTCTCTTATTCTTCAAACTTGTATGCTCACTCCTCGTATTAATGGTTTTAATTATCTTGAAATGGTACTTCTAGAAAGAATCTTAATGGAAATTCACTTTTTAGAAATCTATTTGATTTATTAGAATCAAATCCTGTAAAAGTAAGTAACTACACAAAATAAATGGGTCATAGGGTAAGATGTGAAACCCCGATAGTGCGCTTGCGTGCTCCTTACCCAAGAAATTTCCTTTCAAGCGTTTCGAACAAGTCCTCTCAAGATGTTGATCATGGTAATCGAATTCAGCTCAAATGTCCTCAGGTTTGTCCATCCCGCAAGAGAGATGTCCCGTAATCGTCATTCGAACGCCGTTAAAAGGAGAGAGAGAGAAAGCGACTGCATCGGTAATTACCTGTCCAGATAGTGATTAACCAGTCGCTAAGTACCCGAGTCACGTCTTGCCTTCTTTATAATCCCGGTGAGAAACCTTGTAGTTATTAGACGACAATTGTCGGCTTCTGGGGAGGATAATTACGCAATACTTGTGTACAAGCCTTTTTCGTGTTACGATCGAAGTGGAGAGAGAGAGGGACACGTTGTAAGATTTAGGACAATCGTTTTTTGGACAGCCTGTTTGAAAAGGAAAATTCGCGATTTTTTTCTGTTTCAGACTGTTACTCTTCCGGAAAGTTCTGTCAAAAATCGGTTGGCGGAGGACCTTGATCTGTAATCATTGTATTTTTCGATATTGGTTTTGAATTGTTTTAGGTTATTTAATGCTGGAAATGTCGTAGAATACATCAGTAATTTATGCCTAAATGAGGGTAATTTTTATATACTTAATTACCTGTTAAAAATTTTTATTCAAGTAGTGACGTTGACAAATGGTTTCTTTCGTTTATATTCTTCTAGTTTAGTGAAACTTAGTCAGAATTAGTCAGAAAAACAGGACATTAGTCACACACAAAGATGCAAAAAGCGGGTCCTCTGATCATCTGATTTCAATTGCACATAAAAAAGGGATGAAGTCAGCATTGATTTCAAAGTCAAAATTTAAGAATTTGATAAGATTTTTTCCCATAATAAGTAATAATATCAGAAAATGTTATAAACTGTTCATTTTACCTTTCCTTAGATCAGGGGTTCTCATTAAAATTTTGCCGAGGACCCCCTTTACAATTAATTAACTGACAAGGACCCCTTGAACTTAAAGGCTTAAATTTTCAATCAATTTCAAAACCGAAACTCTATGTATTCAAACCTGAAACTATCGTATTTTAGTCGATAAAAAAATTGCAAAAAACAAAACAGGGATTATCTTTGGTGGTAAACAGAGGCTGTGCCACCTACATTAATCTATTTTTACTATAGTGACCATTAACTAACAAAACTAACGAATGAACTGCTGAGTAGGATAATGGTTATTTCAAATTAAGGAAAGTAAAAAAATACTAATTTCTCTCGGTGACATTTCGCGGACCCCCAGGGGTCCGCGGACCACCTATTGGGAAACCCTGCCTTAGATACTTGGAAAAAATAATTTGTACTTTGTACTATATTATCAAAGATGAGATGGCTGTAGCGTAAAGTAAAGTAACTGGGAAAAACCTTTAGACCTACAAGGTACGTAATTTTATTAAAGTCAATAAATTTTAGGATTTAAATTAGTAATGTTTTAACTATTAAAATTATTCTGCTAAGTCAAATAACAATATTTACATTAGCTTTTTCTCCACTCTTTATGTATACGGAGTTGGATATTAATATTTATCTTTCGGTGAACCAAACTTAACTACACCTTTCGAAAACAGAAACTGTTGACTTAGCGAATTTTACCTTGAGAAAAGTTTCATTGACCGTGAACAAAAATGCATCTCCATCTCCAAAACTCTACCCAAATAAACCAATAACAAAAAAAATTTCAATTTACTTCAAGAGCTCCATTAATGGATATCAAGACTGCAGACCAACCAACTCAACACTATTGGTGAGTAACTTTCAGAACAATAGCAACAAAACT
Organism: Tetragnatha versicolor; assembly: GCA_024610705.1. Classification (NCBI taxonomy): domain Eukaryota; kingdom Metazoa; phylum Arthropoda; class Arachnida; order Araneae; family Tetragnathidae; genus Tetragnatha; species Tetragnatha versicolor. The sequence continues at coordinate 7,003,495 of JANDEH010000006.1, read as the reverse complement.
TTTTTCACTCGGGTAACAATAAATTGTCCCCCACCCAGAATAAACAATGGCTGCTCATACGAGGCGCCAGCTTTCCCTGGAAAAGCAATTAGTTCTTCAAACTCCCATGTCGATAATTTAGATAAGAAAAAAACTAATCTATCGGCGTTTATTATTTGTTTTTTAATTTCTCCGATATACGAAGCGGAGGAATACAAATAGAATCGCGAGGTGCAGGAAAAAAAGGCCTGCGCGAGAAATGAACTTGTTTCTTTCCCGCCCAAAAATCAGGGCCGTCGTCTGCACACCACCCCCTTTCTGCAAACGATCTGCTGACCTTCGCGCGGTGTCCGAACTCAAGGTTCTCTTTATGGTTTTTGGAATGGATTGGTTGATTTCTGGAGCGGTTTTCTTCAGGGGGTTGGTCCGTTTCGCACCTCTTTTTTTACATTGCCGTTGCTTTAATGGTGCTGTAATTGGAATTCGGTGGGTTTTTTCCCTTCGAGGTTCTTGTACTGTTGCAGTCGGTAAGAGAGCTATAATGGACGTGGTTTAAGAAACGACGCAATTCTTGTTTGAATTACACTGAAATGGCAAACCTTGTAAATCTGGTGAAACAAATTTCCAAGCTCACCTCCTAAAATTACTTAACCATAAAAATTTATTTGAAACATTACCTTTATTCAGAAAAATAGTAAATATCAGAGGCGTGACTAAGGGAATAATCATATCAGATCCTGGAAGTCAGAAAATTCCTTTCTGACCCATAACATAAAAATGACTTAAGTTTACTTCATATTCTATCTCTCTCTTCCCCATATTCCAATATCTCCCCTTCCGAAATTTTTTTCTGTCCACGCCATTAACTAGTAACACGTTTTCAGTTTGTTTTAATATAATGATGTAAAAACAGTAAGGTTTCTATTTCTCTTTTTAGAATTTAGGTAAATGTTAACTATATTTATGGGACAACTTTCCCATTTCTTCTTTTTATATTTTTAAGTAAGAAAATAATAGTTTTTGTCCACGCCTTTAATATTTTTCAATGCGTATAGTAGTATTTATTCTAGAAACAACTTTTGATAACTGATTTGATGACGATAAACATCCCTTCCCTAGCTTTTTAATTCGGAATAAATGAAAATAAATAATTTACTATACTTCACAGCAACGTTTCCTGAACCCAGTACGTCACTACACAGAAGGAGAAAGTTGGTTAACACAAAGCCTGTTGGGTTGATAGGAGGAATTTCGATACACGAATTGTGATAAAAAAGACACTACTTATAGGGGCCGTTCAAATATTACGTAAGCACTTTTTGGGTCATTTTTGACCCCCCCTCCCCCCTTGTCAGCAAAAATAAGCAAACCCCAACCCCCCCCCCCTATAATTACGTAAGATTCTGACCGACCCCCCCCCTTGGTTTTTTTTTCGAAAGCAGTGCCTATAGTCTGTGTAATTAAAATTGATGGTTCGTCACCATTGAAACGCAATGGGAAATTATTAGTAGCGAGCGTATAAATGAACGGCATATAAATGAAAAGACGTATAATTGAAAACAATTTTGATTATTTGAATGAATTGGGACTTAGCGAAAACGACGTATAAATGTAAAAGACGTATAAATGAGAGACGTATAAACGGTGCTTTACTGTATTACACACTCACACAAAAAATACTGATATACTTTCTTACAAACATCATAGAGTCAGTAAAGAAATTTAAATACATCTTTATCCTAGTTTATTACTCTTAATAAAAGGGGTATTATTATATTTAGATCAGGGTTTCCCAAAGGGGTCGATGAAGGTTTAAAGGGGGTCGATGAAGCTCTAGGGGTCGACGAAGCTTAAGGGGTCGGTAGGGGGTCGATGAAAGTTAAACAGGCATTAAAATAAAATTGCTGATGAAAGCAGCTTCTTATTACTGTAGATGATTCAAAGAATTTTTCTGGTCCCTTGAACATTCTTTAAATACTATTTTTTATTTCAAAGTTTTGAAATATTAATGCTTCATTGGGGGTCTATTGCTTATTTGGATCATCTGTAAATTATCCAGATTAAACTGAACATTACTAATGAGTGGAACACTAGATAATCTAGGGGGAAGGGGGCTTTAGACCCCCAAAAGAAATAAGAACTAACAGTGAGAAATAGGGGATGTTACAAAAGGGAAAAGGGACTCCAAAACGAGTTAAAATTCTGTTTTTAGGATTAAACTTCCAGAAATTTTCTGGGGGAGGACCCCCCACAGACCCCCTTTAGAACTTGGAACTCTATTATTTACATTTTTTTTGTAAAAAGTTCGTCAAAATGCAAAAATCCTACCAAAATGTAAATTAAATTCTTGAAAATTTATGTCCGAAATCCGGATTAGGTGTACAAAAAGGAGTTGAAAATCTGCTTTTTAGTCTTAAATTTCCAAAAAATTTCTGGGCGAGGACCCCCAGACTCCCCCTTAAGGATATTAGAAGACTATTTTTCATATTGAAAATTCTTTGTTGCCCCCCAAAAAACCCAAATCCTGGATTCGCCGTTGGAGTGGAACCAGTTGAAAAATTTTAGTTAGTTTTTCATTCATAAATAATTTTTCTTAAAAATTTAGTCGGATTTTAGAAAGGGGGTCGATGGCCTAGGTAAAATGCCTACCAAGGGGTCGATGCATGAAAAAGTTTGGGAAACCCTGATTTAGATGAACCTGTTACCAACACTCACATAGGTACTTTACTTCATAATCATGCTAAAACGTATAGCATCTCCGATAGTGCAGGTCAAGCGTTTCATATACAATCCGTAAAGTTATGTATGAAAATACATTTATTTTTATGAAACAATAAGATGTGAAAAACAAATAAGAACTTACCAGAAAACTATATTCCAAAATTTTTTAAAGCTCCCTTAACTGGGAAATCCCCGGTGTTAAGTGCCAAAGGTTTTTGTATACGCTTTGTAAAAGTACGATGTGTTTCGCTGTGTTTTTACCAAAAATAATACCAGGAATGACCTTGACAGTGTTTCCGAAGAAATTTCTCATTTCAGTGAAGTAGGGGGGATGAATTTGAACTGCGGTTTTTTCTTTAGCTAAAAAATAAAAGCTGTAAAGTTATGGCCTATGTTTCTTTTTGAGTTTTTTATTCTTTTTTTTGCTATATTTTGTGTTTGACGTCTGGTTTACACGAAAGAGTAACGCGCTTCCTGCTTTTTCTTCTGGAAACCAATGCCCCCCCCCTCTATATGGGGCAAGATTCCCATGGGATTGGAATTTTGGGAAAAAGTGCGTTTTTGAAAACGGATGTTCGAAAATTCAGCATCTTACGTAAGCATCACTCATACCCCCCTCCCCCCTTGTCAGGAAAAATAAGCAAAATGCAAACCCCCTCCCCCCCCCTAGGTGCTTACGTAATATTTGAACGGCCCCATACGTGGGTTTAACGAAATAATCATATTTTAGAATTGACGTTCTTTGTTTCACTCAAAATTCAGACACCACGAAGGGAACTACTTTGTTAGTGACGTTGTAGGCTCAACTTAAGTTGCTGTCTAGTATAAATATCTAAACCATGGTCATTAATCATAGGGCTGAAAGTCTTTACGTAAATTAATTCTTCATCACAACCGGTGTATTTCAACAGTTTAGCGCTTACGAACGAAAGGGATCGAAATAGTCGTGATCAAGAGCTCATTTTCTCCCGAGTACACTGTAAAAAAACTGTAGAAAAACAGAAAGTTTCAATAAAAATGACTTCATGTTTACAGGGATATTCTGTCATGAAACATTCCCACCGCACTTCTATTTATTTTATGTAAAAACAGCTTTTTTTAGTTTTTTAGCCTATCTGTACTTAAACAGAAAGTTTCAGTTCGTGGAGAAAGAAAGAACATCATCGGATAATTTCTACTTTTGCCGAATCCTCGTTGGAGCAGCGGTAGCGTGCGTGCTTAAGCATGCGGTAGGTCGTGGGTTCTATCCCCGATTATTGATTTATTAAAATTTCAAAAAACCCCAGCTAAAATAAGTCGACATGCATGCGCACAAGCAGAAAATTACTGTGATGCAACAGAAAAAATATGTAGCTCACTTGACAGAAAGTTTCTTTTTACAGCATTTACCTGTAGGTTACAGCTTTTTTCTGTTTGCAGGATTTCTCTGCTTACAAAACTTTTCTTGCAACTTTTGCTGCCAGAAATTTTCTGTTTTTTTACAGTGTATCATCTTATCTTGGTTTCTAATAAATGTTGTTAGAAACCAATAAAGCATTAACGGTTTCCCAAGGGTTTCTTTCTCTCGTCATATTTACTATTTTCTTGACCGGCACTCCTCATCTTGTTCCAGATTCCACCCACATTCCTCCCCTTTCCCACCCTAACAAGAAAAAAAAAGAAACACTTTCCTTATCACGAAGATGGTCCATCCTCACTACCCTCCCCCAAACAACAAACATCTCACACAATCCAAATTTTTTTCTCTCTCTCCAAATCTCGACAATCGTAAAAACCCATCTTCATGCCCCCAATAGCCAACTCTTCCATCACTAAAAGTTAAGTGGAGTAAGGTTACTGAGTCTTATTTCATTTATTTATTGCCGGGACCACTTCCTCCCATCGTAGTGACAAGAAGCCGGAAAGGAGTCCCTGGCCGACATACGGCTCGGAATACCCAATTTCTGAGAAGGAAAAATCTCTGGAGAATTTTTTCGATTTCTAGATTTTTGGGTCATTATTTGGATTCCGAGATTGATCCTTGGCCCCCATTTTCCCATCCGCCCCGTGAAGTGGAACAGCTGGTGTTGTACACTTTCGCTTTGCTTAGTTTCTTTAGTTGATTAGGAATTCTGACCACACTTCGTCGTGATATCTCGGCGAGATGAAGATGGTGGTAGTAGTTTTTTTTTGGGGGGGTGGCATGTTTTTGCCCACGTGATCAGTGTTATGGTGGGTTTCTTAATGAGTGTAGAAATGAGAAAAAATCGGGGTGATGTCTGTCGTAAATTTCTGTAAGTGGTTATCCTTGTTGTAGGGGAGAGAAAGTGAAATGAATTTTCTTTGAAACACTCCGTTATAGCTTTTTAATCACTTTCACTGAGATTTGGCTCATTCAGAAATGAGGGCGGAGTAGTTCAAGCATTTTGGCATCGCACTTTCAAACTTTTTTTTCACTATTGTTCCAATTCCCAAAATGGGAATTTCTTCCCCTTGCAAGTTTTGATTTAACAGTTATAAAATATACAAGCATAAATATTTGGGAAAATGAAGTTTTGAACCGTGCTAAATTTGCGTTTAGATGGTTTCAAATACTGAGAAATAGCAATTGGAGAGGGAGGCTTGTGAGATGTGTTAACTTATGACCAAAAATAAATGGCTTCTTACTTCTTATGTGTTTATATTTTCTAGGTGTCTAATTAATTCAAATACAAGGCATCTTCTGGAGTAGATGCCTTTCTAAGCAATACTCATTCTAAAATGGATAATTCTCCTCTTATGCATCTTATTATCCTACATTCTCATTTCAAATTGATTTTTAGCACGTCTTTATCTTCTTTCGAATGGTTCTTAAGAGGTATTAAACTACTAATGAATCTTAGCTTAAAACTTTAATCCATCTTATTTTTTTTAAAAATGAGATCGATGATTTTAATGGGAGAGAGATATTGTGCTTTGCAATTTTCTAACAACATACTGGGTAGAATTAATAATAAAAAAGTCCTTTCCTTAGCATAACATTCCAATTCTTTTAGATGAAATCGTCCTCTAAAACTATTGCTCATTTCAAATAACATAAGTCTCATTATCTTGCAATGAATCACCATAAAACATCACACTGCTGCTTGAAATTTCCCTTGACTGACTCATCTTTAAAAAGGCCATATCTGTTAAACTTGACTCATTCGAAAGATATCGTTTGTTTCTGCGCGGATGTCTCTTAAACTTTATTATCCTTTACATTCTTATAGATAGTATTAAGTTGTCTGAAAAGGTTTATCTGAAAAGCAATTATCCCTCATGCACATCTTTTCTGTCTTTCAAACACTTCGCTTTAAATCAGCTGTTATCTTGTATGTTACGGTATTTTACTCCGACATCGTGAGATCATCTTTTCGTTATGGGAAACTGCTAAGTATTTCTCATTTTCATTGTAACACAAGAGTGTGTTTATCAAAAAGCACAGGGGATTTTTTCTCATAATGGTATTAATATCACTAAAATGTCCAGCATTTACTGAATGTTTTTGCGTCCAGCGCTCTCTATTATCTTGAAATCTTTTGGTATTAAGGTCTGTATGATCTTTCCACCAAAGGTTATTGTTTTAAAGCTACTCGTTTCATAATATCACTCGGGAATTAATGCGACTTGATGGAGCTCCAATTGAACAGTTAAGAATGAAAGGCGATATACGACATTTTTGTTTCTCATAATTGTATGGTTGCTTTTCATTGAATTTCTCCATGCTTTGTCATGGTAAAAACGGATTTCATTATCAACCGTCGCCACACTCACTAAAACGCGTCGGTTTCAAAATCATTAACGAACCCTTTCCCAGGCTTTTTCGCCATTAAAAAGCATTGTCATTGCCAAGGAAGGGAGGGATAGAGGAGTGACTCAACGCGGAGAAGCTCACTTCAAGGTGAGAAGGCCATAAAAACTCACTCACAGGTGAAAGTTGTTAATTGCAGGGAGCCAGTTTTCCTCAATTTCTAAAGCGGGTTTTTGGGTCACCGGCAGCATTGTATATCTGGCTGAAGAGAGGGGGGCATTACAAAACGATCGAGAATTGCGACACTGCCTTAATAGGGACATTAGTAACTTACCGATCGAGCCTAGAGAAGAAAAAATAGTTTTTTTTTCATCTCCTGGCCTAAATTTTTTTTCGGGCATTGTGAAATTGTTGTTGTTGGGATCTCTTATTTACTGCTTGAGGATGGGCAGTTGTTATGACGGGCGGTACCAACCCGTCTGGCCTTGTGGTCCTATCTTTCGGCCATCCTTCACTGTGTCCAGCCCCCGAGAGATGCGATGGTTAGTTATCTAGCTTGCAGTATCTAGCACGATTTTTCCTAGCCGCTGTGTTGTTTTGCCTGGTTATCGCCGTGTTTTTGATTGTGGTCGTGACGGTTTCGAGGATTTAAATTTAGATTGAAGAGTCTCTCGTTTTACAATGTTGGGGTATAAATTTTGAGGACAAAACCTAACTGGATTAAGTTTAGTGCTTGTAATGCGTTAGAAGGTAGTATTAAATTTTTATCACAGAAATATGAAGCTCGCATCTCTGCTTCATTAAATAATCTTGATTGGAGTTTTTTTAAGAAAAATTTTTTGAATCTCTTTTGTTGAAATATACTAGGCGTTCGTCACTGTTCATAACAAGTCTGCCCAGCCAGATTCCTTGCATGGAATAAATAAAAAATGTCTAAAGAACTATTTTCTAAACCAATAAGAAATTTTTATTGCAAATGGGGTTTTTAAGTTTTGTGTGTTTGAGAAAAGTGTAACTTTTCATGACAATGATTGTAAATTTCTAAGGAACACTGTTTTAAGTTAAGTATTGTTTGTAGAATTGTAGATGAAAGTGGAAAAGGTAAAAAGCATCTAAAGATAAATTTCTTTTTATGAGATTATTTACGGATGCATTTTATCTTTATTCGAGCACAATTGAAATATTTGAATGCCTAAAAAACCCTAATAAATTAAATGCGGTAGGTAAAGATTATTTACATATTACTCAATGACAATTATGTTTAGAGAACTTACCTGTTTCATTTTTCATTCACCTTTCTTAGGGAAAAAGAACAAAGCTAAACTTGTAAAAGAACTTCCGTTAAAGAGGTGTATTTAAAATCTCATTAAGGGATACTAAGCTTTTCTGAAATTTTAAATAATGCAAACCGTATCTTGTTTTGTAGGTCAAAGAAACTGCTTTTATTAGTTTTACTGGACTAGTGAGTGCTAACATAATTACCTTCCATACCATACTCCATACCAAGGCACTGAGCTATAAAATAAACTGGAGTGACAACCTCCGATACTATAACAAGCAACCGATCGTGCCAGCGCGGAAGGTTAAATTGCCCCGATTGCTAGCAGCAATCGGGGCATTCGGGGCTAGAAGCAATCGGGGCAATCCCCACATGACCCCCTTTTAATCCGCCCATGCCTGTTTTTTAAAATATTATGAACAAAATTTAGAATGGTCGTTTCATTCTGTGTTTACTACTAGGCTAACAGATGGGAAAAATTAAAAGAAGATGGAAATCCTTTCCGTGGTGTGATGCGGTTTCAGCACGCTCACTAGTCACTCCAGTTTGTTTTATAGCTCAGTGTACCAAGGTGTACCATAACTAGTTAAAAACCTGTTTTTTGGAGTCTTATTTCCGAAAATGTTCTAGGGGAGGACCCCCGGACATAAAATTGCTTTATTATTTACACTTTACTTCAAATTAAAATTAGACATACAATGAGAATGAAAAGAGGGCGATAGGTGTTAGTCAACCTCTAGAAAGGGGCGATGGGCCGCTAAAGGTTGGGAACCACTGCTGGTCTCTCCCATGGATTCGTCTCCCCCTGCTGCATCTAACCTTCATTTCTGAATATCAAGAACAAAACAGAAATACAGAACTACCGAAAGAAACAAACGACCCTCATCTAATTTTCTTCATTTCCTGCCTAGTAACTAACCGTTCGAGGGAAGACAAGCCCTTCCTCCGCCCGCGGTGGCCCTGTCACCGCTTGAAGCGGGGCATCCGGGCGGAGGCGCAGGGCTTGTTGCTGCCAGCTGTCCAGCGGAGCAGCCCTGCGGGAGAGACCACTTTACAGGAAGTGCCGCCGGAAACACCTGGGGATGACCGCCGACCGAACCCTTTTTTTTTCGGTTGGCGGATGTCCGATGGGAAAGCTGTAATGGATTGTGGTTGATTTTGCTGTTTCAATATTGATATAGTATGGTCATATATTAACATTGTTTTTTAATTATTTATGATGTATTTCGACTGGCGAAACTTTGAGAAAAATTTTCCATTTCTTTCAGATTTTACCTTTTTTGGAATCACTAATCTTTGTTTATACAATAAACTTTTCTTCACACCTAGCACGATTAAACTTTTTTTATTACCAAATTTTAAATTGACGTTTTTCTGTTTTTTGCTCCTAAAAAGTTCATTATCTTATGTCTTCCACATTTTACTAGATTTATTGTACGTTTCAAGGCTATACATGTGCTACAGTTTTTAGTTTAATAAATATCTGTAATATTTTTCTGTTATCTTAATTTTTGCAATGCAAAAACTGTCGGTATTTGATTTTCAAGAAAGAATCTTTCACGATACCCCCCCCCAAAAAAAAATAGGCTATTTAAATTCCCTGCGTGGTTAAAGTTTCAAGTGTTTGTTATAGTACAGATAAATCCTCTAACATAATCCAAATAAAATATTTCTTTGATGAAACGAAAGGAACTCAAAATTTTAATTTCCGAGTTTCAATTAAATGTTTATTTTAGTGAAACATTTGAATTCGCTGTTTAATGCTACTATGTGAATAAAAAAGGCTAATCCCTAATGCCAAAATTGATTCGGTGTATTACTGACCTTGTAGGAAGAATGTATAATCTGTATGTACTTTTAGAGTTCATTGTAAAGGGATTTCACTTTCAAACTTCACCATTACATGAAATGTTTTTTCCATACTTCAAAACCTCTCCCAAACCATCACACAATACTAATTTCCCCCAAATTATTCCAAAATGGATTTCCCGCCACAAACAAAAACAATTTTTCACTTCTCTCTCCCCCCCCCCGTCGAAAAAATGTGCTGCAGCTCGAGTGACCAGACGCTCTTCCATCATCCCCTGCTCCATCCATCTCTGACAGGGGTCGTGCTGAGAGTTCGTGTTCTTGCAATGGAAGATGGAGAGTCTTGGGGGTGGGCGATGTCCCTCGCCGCAATCAATTGAGTCGAATCAATCTTTGAATCGCTTTGCATGGAAATGTTGTGTGGAGATAAGAATGAACCTTGTAGATTTATTTGATGTAACCTATAAGTTTTAATTCTTGCTTGGGGGTTGGTTTTAGGACGGGGCTCTGCTATGACTGACTTAGATGAAATGTCTTAAGTAGGTAGGATGTAAAGTTGAATATAGTTCGTTTAAAAAATTGGTAGCAGAAGACGGTGTGATAGAAAAGAAATTAATAAAGAGACATTTTCTCTACATCCATGGCCTTAATCTATTGTTGGGGAGAGTGTTGTACCTTTGGACAAAAATCACGTTTGGATTTTTCTAAGACAGGTAAAATCACATTTTTACCATTTAAAGTGCCCAGCCTATAGTCCCAACCTTAGCAAAGAGGGTAATATTTTTTATTAGCTAAAATCTTCAAAATTGGATTTTTAATTCTTTTAAATAACTTGACGAAATTTGTGTCCATAGGTACAACAACGTGCTCTCCCTATGGACAGACCCAGTTGTACCTATGGACACCCTGAAAAAGGAAAGTTTTAGTTGAAAACAGCTTAAAATGAACTTTTATATCGGTGTATTACCTTTTAATAAACTATTTCAAGCATTTTTAAAATTGGAAATAGATTTTAAAAGTAATATAGTTTTAGATCGAAGATTATCATTAAAACGAAGTTGATTGATAAAAGTCTTGATTTTTTACCAAAAATGCATAAATCACATGGTATTTTCAGATGGAAATTTGAGGTAATAGTTTCATCGATCATGCTGATTGATCTGATCACTTCACTGATCCAAAAAGAAAAAAAACAATTCGATCGGCACTTTGTTGTGCAAGCATTTGGTGGTAATAACTTTCGCAAATCTTCTTCGGTGGAAATTTTAAGTTTTTTGTAATCATCATACCTAAATGCGATAGGGTGTTTAAGATTTTATACCATATTTTACATTAAATGCAAAGTGAAATAAAAAATTTAAAAAGTAGTTTAGATCGCAAAATATTTGATTTTTCATCTAAAAATCACTTGAAAATAATCGCCGACAAATAGATAACCATTTAGAATTAACTTAACATGCATTAAAATGTATTCACTTTAATGTCAAAAACGCCGATTAGCTACAGACACCCACAAGAACTTGTCCGTATGTACAACACTTATGGTGTCCGAAGGTACAACACCGTGTTTTTGCATTTAAAATTCTATAAAAAAATAAAACAATTGAGATCTGACTATTTCTAATATCAAAAATAAAAAGTCAAAATCTCGGGGATTTTCATCTTATATCTCATTTTATCGTATTATAATTAAAGGGGAAGAAAAATATTAATGTAGTGATGCACTAAAAAAACTTTGAGCACCTAAAAACAGTAAATTTATTATATTAAATTTAAATATTATTTTAAAGAGCTGATTTCACGTTAGCAACTAGATAGCATCTGTTTACATTCAAATTCAACCACAAATTCAAATTTCCATTTTTTCCCGAATTTTAAAACGCGGTGGCTGAAGGTACAACCGTCCTTAGGTACAGCACTCTCCCCTACTCTCTAAACCATTGTTTCCCAACCTTTTTCGATCTATGCCCCACCAAAGCCTTTCTAAATTTTCTATGGCCACATGTCTTTTTTTTTCGAAAATCCTTCTTGGGAAGTGAATAAAATCTGGTGGGGTCCATCATGCCCCACCTGGGGGCAATTTGGTTAAGAATTTTCAAATTACCCCCTAGAGAATCATATTGCCCCCCCCCGGCGGAGCGTGTGCCCCACGCTGGGAAACACTGCTCTAAACGGTGTGAGATTATTGATTGGAAATGGGTGAACCTCATTTTCTTAAGAGTTTACATCGTTTATAATCATCTTCATTCAATATTTTCCTTCATCTTTATCACAGTTCATCATCATCGTCATCTTAGTACTATCATTATATGATATTTAAAATCTATTTTTGGAAGAAGGTTAAGCAGCTTCAAGGGAGAGCAAGCAAATTTCTCTGACATCTAAACTCAACTCAAAGTGTGTGGTCGGGTTATTTTACCTCTAAAGAAGTAAATAAATGGGAGTCAGTTGAAAAGCCAAGAGCCTCCTCGTGTCTGGTAACACAGAAAAACGATTTTTTGAAAAAAATTAAGTATTTAAACTTAAACTGATATTATTTATAGATTATCTTCCAATAAAGTAATCCCATACCCTGCAAAACAACAATCAAGAAGAACGCCAGTCAAAAATTAGAGCCTCCACTAACTCGGTTTATATGCCATTACTGAGCCAACTCTTCTCCCAAATCTATTCTTCAAAAAACCACGCAGCTGCATTTCACTCTCAACGAATGAGCGCAAGTCCTTCTCGAAGCCCCATTGAAATAGTTTTCCTCCACCGCCGCAGCTGACAGACCTTGAGCCCGGGCCTTGCGCCCTTCGGAGGGCGATGCTTCGGACGATCGCATTGTTCCAGGCCTTGAACCGAGAGAACTGGAATTTCTCTCTCGCAGCCCCCTCTCTGCCTCGTGCCGGTGGGTTTTTCTACGGCGCTTCGGTTATGTGCTCCAAGGTTGGTTGAGGGTATAACGTCAGGTTTGCTTTCATCAGTGATGGGAGTAAGGAAAATAGATCCTGATGTGTGTTTAACCTTAATGGTATGAGTCATTTTCTTGATGCCGGTGTTTTCTTTTGTCTGTCAAATTGCTTATCACGTTGATCGTATGGTCGAAATATGTATTTTATAGCTGAAATATACAGACGTTTCGAAGTTTATTTTAGTTTCGAACCAGCAGATAGTCTCTTGGACAAACGCCAAGACAGTTTACTTCAAATTTACTCGAAATCCTAATTGATACCGGTATTAAACAGTGTAAATTTTGAGGAGGGGTAATACTTGACAACTACTTAGACCCCTTGAGTTCATGTTAGATTTCCAGAGTTCATGCGCTCCTTGAAAACTCCTTATAAACTCCTTGAATATTATTTTCATTTTCAAGCACTATGGAAACTCCTTGAATTTGGATTGTACCCCTTAAAAACTCCTTGATTTTCATCATATACATTTCTTTTATGAATTTCTCCCTGATAAAATGGTTTCAATGAGCAGCGTTTAATCCGTTAAAAATCATAATTCTTTACAAATTTTTTTTTAGTGTTCCGTGGTTCCTGCAACTTTCTTGGACGGGTGGATTTAAAACTTGATTCAGGAATGTAATTTGTAAAGTGTGTGATTTAAGCTGTGTAAAAAAATTATTTCTAAATTATGTGAAAAGATACTCCTTGAATTTTTAAAAAACACTCCTTGAAAACTACTTGAATACTCCTTGATTTTGGTTTGTGAAAATTTGTATTAATCCTGATTTCCGACTTAGATAACCCTTTCACATGTCTTTTACAATAAAATGCTTGCTATAGATTTTCCGGTGGAATTTTTTTTTGTATTAATGTTCTCATTGAAAAAAATCCTTATAACGATAGTATTTTAAAATTTTGAGAAAAAAAATTCAAGTCAATACTTTGAATTTATTATTTCTTCATTTAACTTGACATAGTATATAAATTTTGCTGTCTAAATTAATTACACCAGTTTCTCATTTTAGCTCCGATTATTTAAATCAAATCAACTTTATTGTTTAAACCAGTGGTGCCCAACCTTTTTTACCAATGTGGGCCATAACAAATTTTAAAAGGAATTGCTCTTTTGCAATTTTCTAGAGTCCTTCAGCAGCTTCAAAACAAGAGGAAAACATATAAATTGACCGCAGGTTGAGCACCATGGGTTTAAAATTATTTGCGTAACATTTTGGCTCAGTAATGCGATGGAATTTTGTCGCAACTCTTTCGCCCGAAACCCCAGTGTACGGAGGGAAAGAAACGCACCACTCTTGATGCCTGCTTCTCTGCATACTACGTCCTCGCGTTGGGAAACCACATTGCCGGTTTAGTGTATTGTTGATAAGCAAAAATCAGAAATTCGGTTGGAACTTAAATTGATTTTACATACTCACTGGCTTTTTTTTATTCAACCCTTTCCCACGACTTCTCTTTTATTGTTAATGACATAGAAAACTTTTCCTGCGTTTAGTTTTTCGTCACACAAGTAGTAGTTGTTGTCGTGTGCCACTTGAAATCCACAAGCTTCCATAAGGATTCAAGGCAAAGGGGGTGCACACAAGTAGTCGCTTTACTTTAATATATGATCCAAATTTGCAAAAAAATATTTTTATGGAGTTATTAACAATCACTTGATCTGTGTAAAAAATAATCATCAAAATTTTTGTACTTAAAGTTACAATGTGTTATTTTTAAAATTAAGTTAGGTGCTTATTTTGTTCTCAAAATATTATTGGATACATAAGTAAAAACCTTCATAATTCTTAAAAAGAGAAGCATTTCAATGTCTATTCTCAAAAGTATCTTTTTCAATGTCCTAAACATAGATTGTTCAAATGTTTTACAAGTGTGACAACTCCATTCCTCTTAACAGATTACCTATTTAATACCCATTGTATTCCCATTTTGATTTATATCCTTTCACCACAACATCCCTGTTTACATGACCCCATCTCCGACCCCGCCACTTAGCATTCTATGCGAACGACGCAAACGACAATGACTCCTCCTACTAATAACCCTCCACAGAAAAATACCTCCTAAACTCGAAATTACCCGCCGATAAAGACCAGTTTATCCCCTCAAAAGATGTCTTTGACTTATTCAAATTCAAAAGAGACGATGACGCTGAATAACATCGCGAGTGCAGCGAACCTCCAGCGCTAATCCATTCGTGGGCAGAGCGGGGTGCTTCCTTCTAGAAATCGATCGGACAAAAGCCATTGTCCATCGGCCGCTTTTAATTTCGGTGACCTTGAAGGGCGAGTGACCAGTTGACACGCGTTCGTGGACCCCTTTTTCCTCGTGCATGATTGATTCGGGCGTGCTCGTGTAGCATGTTCCCACGTGGACATCTCTTGTGGGAATTCTTCTTTCCTTTGAAGGAGGTCGCCTTTTGATGGAATTTTTCGCGGAATTCTCGTTGTTGCGCGATTTGTCTTTCGATGATGGGAATAGCTTAATGATATAGTTCTGTTGGCATTTTCCTCCGATGCATGTTGTCTTTCGAAGAATCTGGATCAGTGTCATGGGATAGTGTCGCGATAATTCGTTCAGAGAAAGAATATTTAGTACCTCATTTCAATGGTAGCATATTTCTGATTGCATTTCCATCCCCGACATATGTTGTTTGAAAACCCCAATTGCCTATTTATTTTTAATAAAGCATAAAAAATAAAATCAGTGGAATTTCCAGGGTTGCTCTAATTGCTAGGTTTGGCTAATTTTAAATAAGGAAATACTTAAGCATGCTTGAATCCGTTCTTTAGTTACTAGATGGTAAGACGTTTCTTTCTCATTCAGGAATGTAGTTGAATTCCGATATCTGTCCGTTAAATATTGCCAAGCTACTTTAGGGGCCGTTCAAATATTACGTAAGCACGTTAGGGGGGGGGGGGGGGGAGGGGGTTTGCTCTTTGCTTATTTTTGCTGACAAGGGGGGAGGGGGGATGTGAGTGATGCTTACGTAAGATACTACATTTTCGAAAATATCTTGTTTCTTGCATAAATAATTTCAAAAATAAATTTAACAAAAATTGAATTACGAAATCTGACGTAAGCACTTTTTTCTGGGGATAGACCGCAAAAATTTTGAAATTTTAACCCCGAAAAGTTGTGTTTCGACTCACTTTTAAACCCTTAGGGCTACTCCCAAAAAGGACAGCTCCTTGTATAAGTCACCTAATTTTTAAGGAGAAAAAACAGTATACATACTAAAAGGGGTGTCAAAATTTGGGGGGGGGGAGGTCCGGCAGTTTCTTACGTAATTATGGTGGGGGTGGGGTTGAGGTTTGCTTATCTTTGCTGACAAGGGGGAGGGGGGGTTAAAAATGACCAAAAAAGTGCTAGCGTAATATTTGAACGGCCCCTTAGACACCAAAAATTAGAAATATCGCCCAAATACTTGCGAACAAACAAATTAAAATTCTTATATGAATGACCATTGACCACCATAAGAAGATGGGGATATTTGAATAGATGGAGGATTAATCAGTTTGGTGATATTTAACGGGACAGTTGAAGGAGGTAAGTTTCCTGGCGTTTAAAAATCCAATGGTGAAAAGAAGTTGTGATACGTAGAATGCAACGGAATCGCTAAGATTTTATAAAACACATGTAGATAATATATTAAGAAATAAATAAATAAATGGTAAGAAAATAAATTTAATGCCGTTAAGAATACGTCCAACTTTTCCAGGATATTCCATTGCTTTAATATTGAATATTGTATCCAGAGCAATCAGAAACAGCATCCCCCAGAAAAAAGTGTCCAGCCTGCCTCTCTTCTTCCGGCCTAATTCATCAAATAAAGTACAAATCGTATTATCTATCACTCAACTCAACTGCCCTTCCCCAACTCATCTGGCCATCACAAATATTTTTCTGCCCGATGTATTCCATCAGCGAACATGCCTGTGTGTCCCCACCTGATTTCATGGTTTAGGGCCCTATCGCCCTGGCAGATGCAAGGGCTCCCAACTCTTTTCGGCCCACCGATCGTAAAGGGACCATTAATCCTTTTGAGAAGGGGGCCGGGCCAGATATAGGACCCACGGCAAGTTTCCTGAATCGATTCGGCAATCGATTTCTCCTGCGGGGACCCCCTTTTTATTAGGAGGTGGAGGGTGGGAGAGTGGTCATTGCAATGATTTTCACTTTCTGTTAAAGACGCTTTTACGAGAGGAGGGAGGTCGGGGGGATATGGGGGGAATGCTTCCCTATGAAAAGGTTGAAGTTGAATACCCGTTGGTGAGTTATAAAGGTGTTTCAATGGAAGGTATTCAGTTGGTGCATCTGGTTGTCAGTGGTCTTCACAGTTCACAGTATAGTAAGCAATTCCTAAATAATGTGGTCCGCCATAGCTGGTAGGATTTGCCTTATCTGGTCCGCCTTTTTATTCAATTATCTGTTCCGCTACAACGTATTTAAAAATTATGGTATTTTATGTAGAATTTAAAAACTAAAAGATAATTGTAAATTTGTACAAAATTGATGTAAATTTTTTACCAATTTAGAATGCTTTAAATTAACTTAATTAGGAAATAAATTGCGGAATATTAACTTTAAAACTAAATCGCACCCATAGTTTTATGACTAAACTAGTTCGTGCTGTGGGCTTAGCTGTCTTGGTCCTTGAGTTTTAGAAGTGTAGCCCATTGTCAACCGTGAAACTTATTGAAGAAAAAAATGTAACCTTGGCATAAAAACTTTTGAAACCCCTGCTTCAGTTAACTCACTTTGTTTTCTGGATAATTTTGGGATACGGTGGTGAGATACAATTTCAAAAAATCTTGCTAACAGAACAGGTCTTTTTTACAATATACATAGGGGAGAGTGTTGTACCTATGGACAAAAATCACGGTTGGATTTTTCTAAGACAGGTAAAATCATATTTTAACATTTAAAGTGCCCAACCTATAGTCCTAACCTTTGTCAGTAGGAGGATATTTTTTATTAGCTAAAATCTTTAAAATTGGATTTTTAATTCATTTTAATAACTTGACGAAATTTGTGTCCATAGGTACAACAACGTGCTCTCCCTATGGACAGACCCAGTTGTACCTGTGGACACAATTAAAAAAGAAATTTTTAGTTGAAAAAAGCTTAAAATGAACATTTTTACTGGTGTATTACCTTTTAATAAACTATTTCAAGCATTTTTAAAATTGGGAATAGATTTTTTAAAGTAATGTAGTTTTAGATCGTAAATGATCATTAAAACGAAGATGATTGATAAAAGTCTTGATCACCATATACATAATACTTGTACATATACTTATACTTGTACATATACTTGTACATATACATATACTTGATATACATAAATCACAGAGGATTTTCAGATCGAAGTTTGAGGTAATAGTTTCATCAATCATGCTGATAGATCTGATCACTTTACTGATCCATAAAAACAATTCGATCGACACTTAGTTGTGCAAGCCGTAATAACTTTCGCAAATCTTCTTCTGTGGAAATTTTAAGTTTTTTGTAATCATCATACTTAAATTCGATAGGGTGCTTAAGATTTTATACCATATTTTACATTAAATGCAAAATAAAATCAAAAATTTTTAAAGGTAGTTTAGATCACAAAATATTTGATTTTTCATCTAAAAATCCCTTGATAATAATCACCGACAAATAGATAACCATTTAGAATTAATTTAATATGCATTAAAATGCATTCGCTTTAATGAAACCTGATTGAAAAACGCCAATTAGCTACAGACACCCACAAGAACGTGTCCGTAGGTACAACACGTATGGTGGCCGAAGGTACAACACCAGGTGTTTCTGCATTTAAAGTTCTATAAAAAATAAAAGAATTGAGGTCTGTCAATTTCTAATATCAAAAATAAAAAGTCAAAATCTTGGGGATTCGTCCCTTATATCTCATTTTATCGTATTATAATTTAAGAGGAAGAAAAATATTAATGTAGTGATGCACTAAAAAAAACTTTGAGCACTTAAAAACAGCAAACTTATCATATTAAATATAACTATTATTTTAAAGAGCTGATTTCACGTTAGCAACTAGATAGCATCTGTTTACATTCAAATTCAACCACAAATTCAAATTTCCATTTTTCCCCGAATTTTAAAATGCGGTGGCTGAAGGTACAACCGTCCTTAGGTACAGCACTCTCCCCTACAAAAACTGAACCTTCCACAGATACACAAAGAGTTGAATTTCTTGATATACATACAAACACACATAAAACTTGTACACTTCTTATGAAATACCTAACACGACTCTAGTAATATTCCAATCAACCATAATAGTTTACGAGACTCAAATTTCTTTTTTCATCATCGAACTCCCAAATGGTCTCAAAATGGCCGCCGTCATCAAATAAATCCGAAAACCCGTGATCAGTCGATTCGTCAGAGCTGAGCGGACTTAATGATGAGATCCTATTTGTGAATCTCCTTTTCATACACATCACGACTCAATTGGAAATTAGGCTCGGATTTTACAGTCTGCTGAAGTTTCCGGGAACTGGGAGCGCGTTTCCCGATTCAGTTCTTGTTTCCGGGATTTTTTCTCCCTTTTTATACCGCTAGGTGGAGAGAACGGTTCGTTCCGGCACAGTAGTTAGGTTTTTGTAAGGATTAACTAAACGTACTTAATTTTATTTGAGTTTGGGACGTTAAATCCTATTTACTTAAGTTTGTTTGTTAGAGTCACACACTAATGAATAGTATGTTGATTTTGTTATGAAGTAAGAAAAAGTACTATATGGAGAAGGTGCTATGGAGTAAAAACTCTATATTTGCAGTTATGATTATTTTTCAGAATGGCATTCAAAAGCAAAAGCTTACTATCGATATTAGGGTCTTATTTATTTAAAATTTGCTTGGAATTCTGTCTTGTGAGTTTTAAATTCCAATGGGCAATACCAGCCTTTTTTGAAAAAAAATGCATTTTCCATTAAAATAAATGGATATAAATTCAAAAATCGACATGAAAAGTTTCAAAACAATTTAGTTAATTATTAATTATTTTAAAACAAAATCGAAAATCATCTGCATTTGTTTAGGATTGAATGACGTCAGATCCGTTTCGGCCTTACTTTAAAGGGAAAACCAACAATAGCTTCGAATCTTATAAACCAGCGGTTCTTAAACTGTGGTCCGCGGACCCCTGGGGGTCCGCGAGTTACCTTGGGGAGCACTCGAATTACCTTTGAGTGTTCCCCAAATAGTTTTAAAATGAGGTAAAACAATGGTTTTAAAGGCAAATTCCAAAAAATTTTCTGAGGGAGAACCCCCTGTCCCCCTCAAAATTTCGACTTCTATTTATAATTTTTTCCTTGAAAATTTTGTAGTAAACAAAAGGAGCTGTTCTCATCGGGTACAACTAAAAATGTCTCAAAACAAGCTAAAACACTACATTTTGAGGCAAATTTTCAAAATTTTTCTGGGGAAGATCCCCCATTATTAATTGGAGTAATTTTAACATTTTTACCTAACTAATAATAAAACCCTTCTTTCTTTAGATTTATCCTGAAGTTTACTCAGCTAGTTAGAACTTGTGTAAAATATCAAGTTACATTTCTATCTTTCTTAGGAACCATTTTAATGGTATTATTCTCTTGGTTGATTTTATTAATTGAAGAAAAAGTTAAAGAAAGATGAAAAGGTTGTGCTTTCAAGTAAAGTTCAAAACTTCAGCACAACAATTACGAGTACCTTGCTCTTCAAGAAGCCGTGGTAGAAAAAAAATAATTACTTGTGTTCGAAGACAAACTTTTTTAAATTGGAGCTAGAGCAATCTTCATCAAGGAACAGAAGGAGAAAATGAAGATTTTAATGATAAAAACATCTTCGTTTTTTTATGTAGAAATTTTCCTTTCACAATTCATTATGAATCCTCTCTTTGGATTTAATCCCTTTTAATAGAAACCCGCTTCAAAAAAGAAAAGCAAGCAATTAGTATAATCCCTGCCCTCATCAAAGAAAAAAAACACTAGAAAAATAAAAAAAGCGTGCCAAACAAAAACATCACCCCCATGGAGAAGATAATGGCCCCTTCGACCTCTTCACACAGAGAAAAAAATCTCGACAACAATACGCCATAATTTTCGCCGGAAAAATAGATTTTATCCTCGCCCGCAGTTTCTAAAAATAGACTGTAAACAACCGCCATTGTGTTGAACCCTTTCCCCTGGGTGAAGGGGAACCCACGTGGGCAAGGCTAGAGGTCTCGCCGCGGTCTGGGATTGGAGAAAGAAGGGAAACCGGCTTGTTGCTAGGCAACGTGGCACAGTGAGGATCGGGAATCAGAATGTAAACACGGAGCGTTGTGTTTTGTTATTGTTATAAAACTACTGCTCTGGCAACCGTTTCTTTCTTGGTTTTGCGCAGTTTTTGATTCACTTTGGTGGCTTTGTTTTTCCTGGCAGTCTTGAGTAGGGTGTCGAGTATTTGTTTTTTAATGGCGTTGAAGGTTTCCTGGCGCAGAAAGTTTTTAGCAAAGTTTTTTTCCCTGGCGGTCTTTATTTTTTTGTGTAACGTGAAAGTGTTCTTTTCTCGGGATCTTTGATCTCTGGAACATCTCAAGATCTTATTTTTGAAATGTATGGTTGAAAATGAAAATGCAGCTGAATCATCTAAATCAGAATATTTTGCTTTTTTCCTTACAGGCTAACACTATTTTGAAAGTAAAACGCAATTAAAACCACCAATGCCGGTGATATAATTATTTTCCTGAAAGCCTGTAAAGATACAAGAAGAATCTGAAAAGATACAGAAGAATCTGAAAGGTACAGAATTAATTCTTCCAAAAGAAGAATTAATTTTAATTATTCAACTCTCAGACTTAAATCCATAATTGGTTGATATATTTCAACTATCCCTTGTAATGCTGCTCTTTGAAATAATCTAGCGATTATTAATAAAATGACTACTATATTTCAATATTCATTCATAAAACCTACTAAGGGGCCGTTCAAATATTACGTAAGCACCTAAGGTGGGAGGGGGTTTGCTCTTTGCTTATTTTTGACAAGGGAGAACGGGGATATGAGTGATGCTTACGTAAGATACTGCATTTTCGAAAATCTCTTGTTTCTTGCATAAATAATTTCAAAACTCAACCAAAAAAATATTTAACAAAAATTTGAATTAGGAAATCTGACATATAAGCACTTTTTTCTGGGGATGGACCCACCAAACATTATGAAATTTTAACCCCGAAAAGTGTTTCGACTCATTTTTGAACCCTTAGGGTTACACCCAAAAAGAACAGCTCCTTGTATGTCACCTAGGAAGAAAACAGTACTTACTAAGAGGAAGAGGGACGTCAAAATTTCGGCGGGGGGGTCCGGGAGTTTCTTACGTAATTATGGTGGGGGGGGTTGAGGTTTGCTTATCTTTGCTGAAAAGGGGGAGAGGGGGTTAAAAATGACCAAAAAAGTGCTTACGTTATATTTGAACGGCCCCTACACTCCGAGCATGCCCCCACGTGTTTACGTTCACTCACGCAATGAAGATACGACCCCTCAAAAACAAGCGGCAGCGCGCCACCTGCTCACCTTTGAACCTCTGGGGGGAGGGAGCGGGCCCACCCCTGAGGGAGAGCGAGTCGTCTTGACCTTGAAGCAGCACTCCTAGGGTGTCGCGCGGGCCATATGGCAGACTTCCGGTCCTACCCTCGTCTGCTGCAGCAACAAGTTCTCGTTTCGGTTCTGCTAATGGCCATTTGATGAGGGTGCTTCAAAACGGGACTTTATCTGCGAAACGAAGCTTGAGGTGTGGGATTTCTGGTGGTTGGGGAAATTCTGGGAAGGAATTTTGAACTTGGTGAGATGTGGTTTTAAAAGCATTTACCAGGTTTAAAAGTTTGTATGGAGAATGTGTGTTCCCAAAAAAACAATTCCAATTTAGTTTTCAAATGGCTATTTGAGGTTCTGTTAGTCTGTGGCATTCGTTTCTTTCTCTTTAGCAATATGAAGTTTCTGGCCTCTTTTTATGTTCTTGCCTAAGGACTGGATGTGGATATTTAATTCCCGAGAGATTCATTTCTAGGGCTCAAAGATGGTTCCATAATTTCTTTTCTTTAGGTGAATTAAATTGTATACTTTCAAATTGTTGTATCCTAAATAGGTATACCCATACATGTGATTCTTCCGCCAATTGGCGGAAATCCGCCAATTTGCTTTGCAAAATTAAAGTCTGACAATTCGATTTGCAAAACTCAAATTCCACTTTCTGATTTTCCAGTTATTCTTTTTACTAAAAACTCTGGCCGCGAAGGTTTTTTAGTAATAAATACAAAGTAAAATCAAAAAATTATTGGAAGTTGTATGAAAAGCAGTTAATATTTAAGCTAAAAAATATGACGCTAGCATCTCGAATTGTAGATCTTGGGAAGTAGAAGCCAATGTACCCCCTCTACTTAAAATGAAGGAAAATATAGGTGCCATAAAATTTTTAAAAACGTTTTCAGCCAATTTATTGTCAGAGTAATCACATGTATGTATACCTCTTGTTGAGCTTTGATGTAGTTGTTATATAATGAAATTCAGTTATTTTTCCTGTTCCACAATTTATTTTTAACCATTATCAATAACGGTTCCACAGATACAGAATTTCCTCAACATTTTTGATTGAAATCAAATAAAGAGCAGCTGTCAGGTTACACTTTAAACTCAATACCGTACCATTAAAACGTATAAAAAATGTGCGAAACTCAAACAACACTAAATGACTAATTACTCCAACCCAGAAAGCCTTCAGCTTTAAAGCCCTAGCTACCAAATGGATGTCTGTCGTTAGAGCAATAAGTGATAAACTGATGAACGATGCCACCCGAGACCTAACGCAGCAACACATTGTCTCCTGGCAGTGATTTAGAAGCTATCTCGAAATCTAATAACAGGGGATGCTCGTCTTGTAGTAAAAAAGGGAAAATTATTTCTTTTTTTCCTGCCCAACAACACAACTGCTAAAGTTTCGATTCGAGTTTTGGGCAAGATTAATGATTCGAAATGAGGCTGATAGCTATCGAACGCAGGCGTGAGATCAATTTGTGATACTTTTCGGGCAGCCAGGAATCCGGGAGGATGTGGGAGAGGAGGGTATTGTTATGTGTGTTTTACAATGCTAGGGCTCTGAACGTAGTAGGCTTATTTATTGCCATTGCAAGATTACAATGAGCTAATATGTATCTGAATAATTTATGGTGCAGATGTTGGTGGTACACTTGAAAACTCTCATGCTGAAAGTAGAGTTTTGATCGTTGCTGGATTCAGGGTGGTTTAAATGACATCTATGTGTGCTGGTGTTTCTCATTATTTTAATTACAAATAATTATTTTTCCTTTACCAATTACTTATTTGTTAATAATAGAAAAAAGTCTTGTCTGGTTGATTGCTTTAAATTGCTCTAATTTTGTGATAAATCTTGAGGTTTTTGCTGTCAAAACGAATGGATTATATCACCGAACCATTATGTGTTCTGAAAAGTTTTAAAGAGTACAACTACGTTACACATAGATCGTTTATGGCTTATAGGTTAATTGCATTTATTTTTTACTTATTATAAACCGATCCGCAAATTGCCATGAAAAGGTGATAAGCGAATACGCCCTGTAAAACTGATCTTTGTGAATACTATAATTATGGCTTTTGTATTGTTTTCTTTTAAAATATATTACTGTGAAAAGATGATGACTCTAAAACAAAGATTATAAGGGTCGCCTGATGTTTACTACGTTAAAATACTTGGAGAGAGATAATAAAACGTATATGGAAAAGGTTACCTCTAGTTTTCTGGTAGCAAAGAATATTTGCCCGTTCTATCCATAATCTTAGAAATAAGTACTTTGAATTTTGCATAAGCTGAAGTAACAAAGGATCGTAAAAATTGGTCGTTATTTCAACTTCGTAGAACTCCATGAGTATATTTTAAGATATACGTGAATAGAATGGTATTCGAACGGAAGATAAAGCACGACGAATGTACTGTTTAGTTTAGATTGATTTTTACATGGTAGAACATTTGGGTCTCGTATTCGAAGGTTTTGAGTATATTGAGAATGGGAAAAAAACATTACTAAACTAGAAACAAATAGTCACTCTTGAAGTTTCTTACATTTCAAGCACTTTTCTGATATTGCATTTGAAAATTCCTACAAATACGTACAGGTTTGAAATCACACAACACAATGCCCAGATTGCTCAAAGGCGTATCATTGATAACCATACAACCTTACACTGCTTTTCATCACTTTCATCTCCCACTTCGTAATATACTTCCTTTTTATGAATCTATCACACTTTAAACCTCGAGTCTACTACTATGAGCTTGTATATTCAAATTACCCTCACACAGTCACCATATTGAAGCTTGTCAACTTCTTCTAAAGTTCGATGGCTTTCTTTCAATAAGGGCCGTTCACTCATCAGGGTGTTTAGAGCGAGTGATCCCCGAAATTGACCTCCCCCGAGTGCCAGAAAGGGTCCATTGTTAGAGCTTGGAAAAGGGTCTTTCCCATGCAACAATACCTGTGCGCCAGGTGCATCTTGGTGCACTTGCTGCTTTCTGGGGATTTTTTTCTGGTGACCTGGAAGCTTCGATCCCTTTTGCCCCGTGTGACTGGGTGACACCGCTCTTTTTTATGTAGGAAACTGGGAAAGGAGTTCCAAGTCGGTGGTTTAGAGTCTCAGGTGAGTTATGATGGGTGAGGTTGTTGATGAAAGGCAGAAATCATACTATACCTGGTTAACTGATAGACACTATACTGACAGACTGAGCCTCCTGAGGGTGTGGTGTAAACTTTGGTAACAGACGAGAACCGGTGTTTTCATCATAGTTTGGTTTTGGAATAAGAAACTACTAGGCTAATTGTTCTTAATAGGTAGTAGGGTAAACTAGTAGGCTTAATTGTTTTTTTCTTTTTATGCGGTATTGGTGACCTTTTTTGACGTGTACCAAACCAAATGAAGCGTAACTCCATGCAGGCCTTTTCTGATTATCTTTTGGATTCTGCTGGTATTAACAGGGATGACAAAAACATCTTGCTTTTGATTTTCTGAGGATCTTTGGCCTTATGGACTCGGTCTAGTCTATGGCTAGATCGTGTCGAATATAAGTTTACTCTGGAAGAATGTATCCAGTCAAATCAAAAGTTAATGTCCACAACTGCCTAAAACCTTTTTCTAGGCAAGAGCTCATCAGCCTTTTTTACGAAAAAAGTAAGAAATGGTTTTAATTGCATTTTTAGGTAGCAAACATTAAAGGTGTGGATCACGATGATTACTATGTACTCGTCGTAAGCACTACATTATAGTGCAAGAATCACCTTGTGTATGTTTTTTGTATGACATGTTCAAAAACTTTTCCTATAATATTGAATGGAAGTAAAGTTTTTTTTGTTTTTCTTCTCCTCTTCACATACCTTTTTCTTCCTAAAGATAGTTTTAGTGGGGACATGCGATTTTTCAGTAGGGCTTTTTAAGAAATAGACATCATAGGGGTTTTTCTTACGAATTGCCACTTAGATCTCGTGCTCTTCTACCAATCAAGAAGAATCAACTCACAGAATTAATATAGTTTTCAAATGAAACAAATTTCACGCGAGTTTAAGAAATTTCTCCGACTCCACTTATAATCATTCTCCAAAATCCCCAGAAAGTATGGCTTTCATTTTCTGACGTCAGCCGGGGCAATTTCACTAATTACGACTTTCCCTTGATATCCTTGTATCCGTTACCGTTGGATATTTTTAAAAACCGAAATAAAAGCCATTTTGCAAATGCTTTTGTTCAAGATGAATCGGGGAATGAATAAGATATTGTGAGTGATTTGGTTTTGTCGCGCTTGTCCTTCGAATGAAGGACATTCAACCTCAAATGACGCACAAAAATTGGAGCTGACACATCTGTGTGTGTGTGATAAAAAAGGCTTTTCATAACTAAGGGACTTCTGTGGAAAAGTGGTTACATAAACAGTTTGGTTTAGCTTTTTTTTCTGAACGCTCTGCTATTTCCTATGTCTTATTTGAACAAGGATTTGCGTGCCTCATCATCAAGGCTTTATTCTAAACATTATTTAAAATGTAGAGCGATAAGTCCGTACACTTGAAAAAATTATAAAATAAAAAAATAATAAAAATAATAATAATAACCGCGAATAAAAACGATTTTCAGTATTAGCAACAGTTAATCGGGGAATTTTTTTATAACGATAAAAAAAAATTTAGTTTTTGAAGCGGATGGTGAATCTGCGAAGAGATGTATATTTTTTTTTCTCCAGCAACAATTTGCAAAACAAACTGTTGATAATTTTTTACTTTCGTAAGAATGTTATTTAACTCGTAAATCAGTTTTACACCCATTTCTGCAGATACAAATAGTTAATTTAATAAGCTTCCCCTTCGATGCTGGAAGCTTTAAGATTTTAAAAGAAAATTAGTTTAAAAACATTTTGCATCTAATTTGTGTTGAAGGTTTTGCATATCTTTGAATCATATGAACCCTTTTAAAGGATCGTATGAATTATTCTCGAGTTTATAATTTTTTACTATAGATTAGGGGGTTAATAAGGGACCTAGCAAAAGAGTACGGTGAATTTCATTTTTTCCGAATGTGATAAAATCCAATTTCAGACTTGATATTTGGTAAAAATGTACATTTTAGAAAGTAAAGGACAATAAAATTTTCTTGTTTCAAACATTTCTTAAAAATTATAATTAAAACAAAATTCACTTTTTCTGAAAATTTTCAATTTTTTTTGTGAAGGAACTTCTTCCCATTGCACATCAATTTAAAGAAAGTAAAATTACAAACGAAATGAGCCCAATTTCAGGTGTTGTTCAAGCGGTTGTTAGAGTATCGGTGGTTTTCCATCTGCAGGGAAAACAACTTAACAAGAGATTTGCGTAGCGCTAAAAAATTACTACTAAAAATGAGGGGCTATAAAAAAACAAAAACTGTGACATTATATCTCTAACAATAGTAGTTCATCATAAAAAAATTATGGGGATATTATTTAGGGTTGTTTGCCTGTTTATCAAAAAAGGGCCAAAAACTCGAAACTTTAAGGCGTTTGCGGGTTGGGTTAATACTATCCGATTTGGCTAAAATTTTGCAAATAAAATTTTTTTGACCATTAGAACAAAGTTAGGAGGTGGGAGCTAAACATTTTGAAAGTTCGAAAATAAAAGGGCCACCCTATAATACACCCTGTATATTATAATAGCATAGCATCACAAATGAAATTAGCGATCGAACATTAACTTTTAATTCCAAAGGCAAGTAAATAAATAGGAGCTATAGATCTTTGTCTAAAAACGAAAAAAGGTCATAAACATTACTAAATTCTTACCAGAATACATTATCTCTTACCCCATGAATATTTTCATTTAGATTTATATTGGTCTTACCCATCAGTATATCTGACATGCCGGTTCGATATCGTTTTCCTTCACCCCTTAATTGGCATAAAACTACACCAGACGAAAGGCCATCCACTTCTACTCCCTCCAACCCAAACGAAAAGCGTTCAAAAAAAAGCAAGAAATGATGAATAAATGAATTCTTCCCCTCCTCCTTATACATGGCCGCTCAATCTTTTGGGAAGTTAATTAAAATCCTACGGTGCGAGAAACAGGTGAGATAAGCCTACAGAATAAGGATTTAACACCATTGTCTTCACCTCAGTGTTTAACTCGTTTGTCAAATTCAAAAACCATGCTCACTTTTTTAAATAGAAGTCCCGCCCACCAAGTCCAGCCACAAGATGCGTAGGTTAATATTTAAATGAGATTTTTTTAAGAATAGAAGAGTTTAGTCAGAGATGAATAGGTATTATTATTTAATTCTATACCTATTGCTTTAAAAAATAATGTTCATCTCCGAGTGCTGTTGGGAAGAGGATTCGTTGTAAATCAAGAAATTAAAGCATCGTTGAAAAGGAGATTTTGAGCGGTTCACTCCCCGAGGGAAGTCATTGTCTACTGAAAAGGAATGGGCATTGTTGAGTTTTGAAAAGGTTGTGGGGTTTTGATATAGGTAGTTCGAGGACAATATTAAAAATTTGCTATCTAAAAATAAGGTTATTAATATTTAAAGAAAAACGCGTAATGTTGTATCCAAAAGGTGTTGAAATTAGTGAAAAGAAAAATGTTTTGCAGATTTTAAAAGGGAGTAGTTTGAAGTATAAGGCACTTTAGAATTTTGAGAACAAATAAAAATAACTTTCAACTGTTAATAAAAGTACAAAGTACTTTTCTTCTGTACCGAGGCTGGTAAGTTATACCAGTGGTACTTGGTGACTGCCAGCTCAGAAGTCTCTTTGGTGTATTCACGGAACTTTTTATGGTCGATTGTTGACTGTGGCAGCACATCACCTCCAGAACGGTTTTCAACTTCTTAATTAGATCTCCATCCACGTTGGTTATGCTTGCACAGTAACGGACGCATTTTGAAAAAACCTGCGAGATGTATTTCCCGTATTAGTTGTGCCCGCACCTTGCTTTACCATGTCAACACAAATCCCCAACTTTTCTCGAAGCTACCTGTAAGTAAAATATAGGTAGTAAGGTTGAATAAATTTTAAGTGGAAAAAGTTTCAAAAAACATGCAATGTATTTAATTTTATTATAAATGCAATATCCAACTATAATTGTTATCCAGAATAATAATTAACTGAGATGTTGAGGTATACCTTTTGATTTCTAATTCATTAGTATCTCGTAGAGGACGACGCCAAGCCTTGAAGTCGCTGTTGTACCCTAGGTGCAAGACATTCTCCATGAACTTGATACGCGCGTGTATAGTTCACATTCCCATTTTAAGGACTTCTTTTTTATTGATGCTGCCAAATCTTGAGAAGTCATTCAATTCTGAAGGTTTTCCAGCACATTTTATGCAGTGATTCCTGTAACCACCTGGGCAACCTTCCCATCGATAATGATAAAATACAATTTGTGATTTACTTCGTAAGTACTGTTACCCCGAGTTACGTTGGAGAACTTTAAATTTCTGATTTCATCATCCACTCTGTTTTTTTCTGGCGTTTCTTTTGAAAACTGGAATTTTAAAGCCCGGCAGTTTCGGGTAGAATTTGGTCTTTCATTTTTCCAAATTTCCTGATTCATTTTTTCATTAGACAAGAGAAGAGCTTCAGTGGCACCATTGACGTTATGAACATATTAGAGTCACCCATAAAATCTATTTCTGCTTCTCGTTCATTATCATCGGAGGAAACGTTTTGATGTGTGAAATTTTGCATAAATGCCTTTGTCCAGATGCACCATCAAACCTCCATTTCGAGTGGAGGAATAAAAGACTATTTGCCAAGCATTCAATTTCATCATCATCCTTTGTTTTAATGATCCTGTCTGCCGTGGGGTCAAGAAGATCTTGTAGGCGTAGGGGAACCTGTGCGGATGTCTCAGAAATAAATATATTTTCTGGTTAACACTTCTTCTTAGCTTCTAAGACTTTCTTGTAGGATGGGAAATTATTAAAACCAAGGTCTGATTGCCTTCGAGAAGAGCGAGAACCGAATCATAATCTAAAAACTGCAGAGGATTTCTTCTTTTAATCTCGTTTTGAAGATGCTGATGCCGCATTTATCAATTCTTATGGAACTGATGCCTGCAGATCACGAATTTTATATTGTTGGGCTTTCCTTCCACGGTCAGAAAAACTGTTCACTGGGCGACCCTTCACATTTTTACAGGGATCGGTAGTTGAACTTCCGTCTGCATCAGGAACAAAAGTCACGACAATTTTAATATTCATCCAATCGGAGTATTTGTTATTCGGAGTCTTTTTTGTTGTTTGTTCATCTTTTGGTTAAAGTGGCCCAGGAACTTTTTCTTAATTGTATTGAAAACATGAAGGAAAACTCCATCTTCAACATCCGGGATTTGCTCTCCTAAATCCTTTTCCAACGACGTGCCCTTCCTTATCCATTAATAATTTGGAGAGTTCTCTCTACGAAATGATAAAAACATCTTTTTTTTAAGTTTAGGATACATATTAGAACCCAAATACGATTACATCCAAAGATAGCAAAGCTATAACTACACGGGAAATCCAAAAGATTTGTATAGCTAACCTAACATTAACTTAAATTACCGTCAAATGAACATAGCGAAGATAGTATCGTCATAAATTCCCAATTCTGATTTAATCTTAATTGGAAAATTTGAGCTGGCGATAACTTCTTAATATTTGTATATTTTAATACTTGTTTTACTTTACAACATATCATTTTATATAACTTTTAAAATAGAATAAACAAATTTATAAATTGGACCAACTCCATGGTTATTAAAAACATTATCCTATGTAGATTGTATTCCAAACAATATTTGAATATTTTAAGACATTCTTAACTCAACAGAAGAAAATTCTCCGCTTTCATACAATTTGTAGATCTCTTATAGATCATCACCTTAGAATCAAAAACTACTATCTTCGAAAAATCACACAGCTTATAGTCGTTCAGTTCGGATCGTGTTATTGGAGTATACATCTCGGAGTAGAAAGTGAACTGTGACCAAGACTGGTGGAAACTGGTGTGCTGAAATTTACACAGGATACTTTCTAAAATACCTATAGATTCATTTAAAACCAAAATTAGAGGTTACCTTAGGTTAGCTCAGGGGTTCTCTAACTTTTGAACATCGCGACCCACTTTTTAGAAACGAAATCCAACACGACCCACCTCATCTTCAGTTAATTGTTTCATGCCCCCCCAAGAGAAGGATTTTCGATAACTTCGAGCGTGGGGAGGGGGTTTGGTCACCAACTATTTCGTTAGGATAAATTACATGCACTGCACGTATTATAAGAAAAATTAAATTTTTAAAAAATGTAAAGTGTTTGAATTTGAGTGAATGAAATAGTTTAATTATGAGTGAACAATGATCCTTACAGTAAAAAGGGGGTCTGGGGGTCCCCCCCCAGCGAAAATTTTGAAGTTTGACCCTTGAAAACTGGGGTTTAACTTGTTTTTTTAGTAATTTAGGAAAAACTGCAGATGCATTATTTTCTTAAAAAAATTATTAAAATTTGCATTGCTCCCCACCGTGTGAATGGGATGGGAAGTCCTACGTTTATAATTAAATCTTATTTGAATACAGGCGTGGATCCAGCACGGCTCCAAGGGGGGAGCACTTTTCCATTGGGGGTATGGGAGTCCTCCCCCAGAAAAAAATTTAAATTTGGCGTGTAAAAGTAGGGTTTTAACTCATTTTTATGAACGTTTTGAGTCTAAGGGGGGCACTTTTCAACACTATTACCCTTACTTTTTGACCCAAAATGTCAAAATTTTGTGATTTCCTAAAAATAATCCCTGAATACCCAATTTTGATTCTAATGAAAATTCTATAAAAAATATACTATAATTCAGAAAAATTCAAAATCTTCTCGCGATCCACCAACAACTGACTGGCGACCCACCAGTGGGTCGCGACCCACAGTTTGAGAAACTCTGGGTTAGCTAATATAATAAAAACATTAAATATTTCCTTACTTTCTTAAAAATTTGTGTATAACTCTAATAACGTGATTTTCAAGCCAATGCTGTCTTTCATTCATATAAGTGAAAAAAAGTGATAAACAAATTTGAGCTTTTTTCTCTCATTGCGAAATGAAGTGAAACACATCTCATCAACCTGTGCCTGTCCAAAATGAAAAATTATTCAAAAAATCGTTATGGGTCCTTAATCTATGGATATTCAGGTATAAAAAAGTTAGAAAATTTCGATTCGAGGAACTTCATTTTTTGCCTTTTTTCCCCGTCCGGCATCACTGTGCGCCTCCTCATAAGAGTAAAAATTTGGATAACAGGATAAAGTGATACCTGAAAAAATATTTTAATAAACAAGATTTTTTTAAATACTGAAATAAAAATGACTGATGTCTAACTTGAAACCTCTTGGGCTCCATACTATGATATTTCTGGGTATATTCATATTCAATCATGCAAAGTATCCTTTCATAACGAAGTAATCACCAAGATCTTTAGGCCAATATATTCTAGATAATTAATTTTTGAGTGGAAGTGATTCTTTGTAGTAAGTAGACCTCGGGAAAATAGTTTTTAAAATCATATAACTCCACGTTCCAGACTTTTAAGAAATTTGTCATTTCCTTTCAACACATTGTTTTGCACTGGTGATAGCTGTTTCCTTTAATGATATATAGTAACTCATCTCCTTCACCTTCCCTGCTGCAAGTAATTCATACTTCATATAGTAGCAAAAGAGGTATTCCAATCACAGATGTTTTTGGATAGGTTTGATGGCAGAAGAACTAAATTAAATCATATTGGCACCATTCAAGAAAAGTTTTGCAAAAGCAAACAAGGATAAAACTTCGGAGAAGTCAGTTCTTCATCTCTCGCCATAACTTCGTCTTCAGAGACCTCCTTTCCCAAAAGTCGGTCGGTTTCTCGTGGGAAATCCCGAAACCTAAAACAACCACCACCATCGACAAACGTGTTTTCAAGTCAAAGAACT
This sequence comes from Tetragnatha versicolor, assembly GCA_024610705.1. NCBI lineage: Eukaryota > Metazoa > Arthropoda > Arachnida > Araneae > Tetragnathidae > Tetragnatha > Tetragnatha versicolor. Next base: position 6,970,499 of record JANDEH010000006.1, on the reverse strand, counting down.
TGGTTGTCGATTTGTTTTTGCTGGCCTCCAGCCAGAGAAAGAGAGGATCTTGGCCCCGTGCTTCTCTCTGGCGTAAAATGTATTTTTGTATCAAGGATGCTCCATCCCCGCCGGAATTTTATAGCGGAGGAACAATGCTTGGGTGAAATCACGAGTTTTATGGACGAGGTGATTGATGGAGAGATTGCGTGAGGGTAGCCGGACTGGAATATCACGCCGGTATTGACGTGTGTAAAATGTATTTAAAGCGTTTCCTGGGGGCCCTTTTCCAATGGAGAGGGAAAGTCCGAACTGTGTCCGTTTGATGGGGACAGTTGACCATGGAAGTTTGAATACAGGGTTATTCATAACCATGGAAGTCAAAACAGTTTGGTTGGTTCACACATTTTGAGCATATGCATGTGGATAAGTGCATCCTATATTTTACGTTTACTCGTATTCATTTCTGATGAACCAAAACATTGGCAATGGTTCTGGATGAGATTATTTCTGGTCAATTCATTCGTGTCTTGGGCATCCATTTAAGAACAGCTTTGGTCTCACTACCAAAAAGGGATGTCTTCGGAATTCAAAATTATTTGGTCTTCTATTTAAAAAATTCAGATTTGGTACAATCAAAAAAAATCGAAAGGAAAATGTCTTCGGGGAATGTTTGGGGAGAGCACAGTCGTAAACATTTTACCTCCCCTTTCCTTTTTTGACCCTAATATGGAGAGATTTTACCCCTACTTTATCCAATACTCTGCAGATATTTCTGGGCAATGCCTTTGCATTGTCTTATGAATTTGAAACAATGCTCTCATACATCATTTGATAAAAGCATGCATTTTATTCAACTAGGATTTTAAATCTTTAATTCATTAAATTTTGTGACAGTACTAAGATTTGTCAAGCATCTATTTATTCTCTTTAAAAGTTTGTTATATTTATCTGAGCCTGTTCGAACGTATGTATTCTGACAACGAAATATATTACTTAAATATGACATTGAATCCAAATAAGCCATACATATGAAAAAACGAATCTTCAGTTTGGGCGACAACCAAAAATTAGTATACAGCAGAAGCAATCTGGCGTAAAAGACGAGAGCACAGCAGGAAACTCGGTCATTAAAATCAAAAAACCTTTCGAGTGACGAGTCCAAAAACCGCCTCTTCAACTCGGTCATAATTGAAACTCGTTGTTCATCTGCATCGAAAAATACCACTTAATGTCTGGTTATTACATTTCGTCAAACGAAAAACTCTCCTTATCATAGGAATTTGTCTCCTTATCATAAGACTCCATCGGGAACATCATTCAGTACGGGATGGTCAATTAGAGAATAATTTATCTTGTAATTCTCCACATGATTGCCACGTGCGACTGCTTCGGAAAATGACGAACAACCGTCCACTTTTAATCCTGTTTCTGTTTCATGAACTCTTATTAAGGATATATCTAAAAAGATATACCCTAAAAGGATATACCCTAACATTGTCGAATGATAAGTGGAGATAAAGGGACCCCTGAGAGAGAAATAACTCAGAGAGAAATGAATAACTTTCAAAAAGAGTCCTGAGCAGAGCAAAGGTTAAAAGGCAGGCACGGATTATAGCAATTTTTAAGGGGGGGGCGGTCTAGGTTCCCCAAAATTTCGTAGATTTGATATGAAATATAATTAACCCCCCACTTCCTAGTCCCCTTTTTAAATTGTCAGAGGCGGATCCAGGATTTGTTTTTTTTGGGGTCTTAATAATATATAACAGGTTGTGAATCTTCATACTCGAAGTACTAAAAGGGGGGTCTGGGTGTCCTCCCCAGAAAATTTTTGGAAATTTAAGTCTATAAAGCATGTTTTAAATCCATTTTGGTACACCTAATCCGAATTTTGGACTTATTTCACGGGGCCGTAACTAGACTTTTTTCGGGGAGGGGTTTGGCCCCAAAAATTTTCTTGAAACTTAAGTACGATTTTGTTGGTGACGAAGGTAAGTAGACGGCTGATCCAGGGTTTGTTTTTGGGGGGGTTAAGAATTTTCAGTATCAAAATCGTCTTCTAATATCCTAAAGGGGGGTCTGGGGGCCACTCCCAGAAAATTTTTGGATTTTTAAGTCTAAAAAGCAGATTTTCAACTCGTTTTGGTACACCTAATCTTGATTTCGGACATACATTTTCACGAATTTAATTTCCATTTTAATTGGATTTTTGCATTTTGACGAACGTTTTACAAAAAAGTTGTAAATAATAGAGTTCCAAAGGAGGGTCGGGGGGGGTCATCCCCCCAAAAATTTCCGGAAATTTGACCCTAAAAACAGGATTTTAACTCGTTTTGGAGTCGCTTTTCCCTTATTTTCCACCTCGAGTTCCCACTTCCCCTCTTTCTCACTGTTAGTGATTATTCCTATTGGGGGGGCTTTTAAAGCAATCCGAAGAGGACCACTCCTTGTAAGTCCCAAAATTTTCAAGGAATAACTGTAATACTGTAATAGTAGATTTCAAAATTTCAAGGGGTGTTGTGGGTTCTCCCCAAGAAAAATTTTGAACCTTAAAAGTAGGGGTTTTGTGCATTTTAAGACGAATTTTTAAGGAAAAACAGTTAGTAAAAAATTGACGTCGAAATTTCGGGGGGAGGGTTTGAACCCCCATAACCCCTCTTGGATAAGGCCCTGTTAAATCATCAAGAATTTAACTTATTTTTGGAAGGATTTTTACATTTTGACGAACTTATTATTAAAAAATGTAAGGAAAAACCCAGTTTTTCCAACTCGTTTTGGTACACCTCATCCGAATTTCGGATATGCATTTTATGGTAGAATTTTTGCATTTCGTCGAACTTCATAAAAAATTTTACTGAAAATAATAGTTACAAGTACCGTAGGGGGTCTGGGGGTCCTCCCCCATAAAATTTTTGAAAATTTGACCCTAAAATAACAGGTTTTTAACTTATTTTTATAGTTTTATTGCTTGTTAAAGGGGACTTTCTTCATGCTCTGATTTTCGTAACCACACAAAAAAAATCATATCATACTAAGGGGGGGGGCGATCGCCCCCTTCGCCCCCCCCCCCTATAATCCGTGCCTGTTAAAAGGACAGGAATAGATATTCTAGATATATCCAAATAAATGACTTTTGTAAACACTTACGAATTTAAACCTTAATTAAATAGTAATTAATAAATATAAACTTATAAGAAGGCAAACGAAAGAAGAAAATAAGTAAAATAGGTTCCGATTCACAAAGGGGAACCTAATTTACTTGTATTTTGATTCAATTTTAGGCACTTAGCCTTAAATTGAATCATTTACGAACCACCTTTTTTAACTAACTATTCTTTACAAAGTTTATAGTGTTTTGTAGAAATGTAGAAAAACCAAAGCGGTGATGGTTGGTGAGAGCGTTGAATAAAATGAGAAAGAGATGGATATTAATGGGATGAGAAGAGTGAGAAATATAAAGGAGATTTATTTACGTGAGGAATGGAGAGGATAATATGGATAGAAAGGATGAGGAGAGAAAAATAGGAGATATATGGGTAAAGAGTATAAAAGTTGTAATCCTAAAGAAGATGATGAGTTATAAAAGATGTGAGAAGATGGAAGTGAGAAAGGTAAAATGGGGGATAAGAAGATTATAATGGGATGATAAAAATAAGAGAAATTAATTAGAGGCTAAGATAGTTTAAGGGGAAGAAGTAGATGGGCCAAAAAGATATGAGGGATAGAACAATTAAGAAGATGAGATGATTTAAAAAATGAGAAGTTCATAATAATTATTGTATGTTTGTATTGTTTATTTTTGTATTTAAATTTCAATACAAAGGATGCTGTTGTATGAAGATCACTAATTGTAGAAATGTGTAGTTTGAGTGTTGGTATAAAAAACTACCAACTCCCTGGCCGTATTTATCGGTCAACAGCAGAAAGCCATGAGATATCATCTAAAATGTTTTATGATAGAAATACAATCCAATTAATTTATTTTCTGAACATAAATAACGTTAAAGTGAAAAGCTGAAGCAAAAGTAAAATTGCATTAGTTTTCTGAGTTCGTCTGTGTAAAGAAAACCCCCATTGCGAAATCCTTTCCCCAGCAGGAGTAAGCAATCAACTCAACCCTGCCTTGGCAAAAAGCCCCCTCCCATCGCTGAGTCCAGCAGCTAGCTTCAAGGCCCGCTCGACCTAGTTTTCCAGGAATCGCTTCTGCACGGTGCACGAGAGTGCCAGCTAATTGTCTCCAAACACAATACGAAACTAACTCCTCTTACCAACAAATGTTGCATAAGTGAGGAGAAAAAACTCTAGAAAATCAAGGTCTAGAAGAGAAGTTTCATGTTGTGACGGTTTGTCTGTTAGGATTCGGAAAATTGAGTTAAAAACTGCTTCTTTAAAAGAGAATGAATGGTTTAGAAACCAAAAGCCAATTAGTAAATTGCCTTGAAATTGTGGTCTTATATAACACCGTAAAGCAACATTTCTCGAACATTGCATTTATGTAAGTATTCTACAAAAAGATAAATATCAAAACCTAATCAGATTATTGAATTTAAGATTTGAGTTAAAAATAATTAACCTAAGTCAAATTCACAATATCGATTGTATTTCAAGGATTCATTCTAAATTCACTCCCAAAATTCTTATTCCTTCGTCGATAATAAAAATTTCCTTATTTTCCTCGACTATAAAGAAATTCCACCTTAAAAACATTGTTTTACCGAAATTTTTATAACCATTAAAATAGAGGCCTTCTCAACGATTATAATCAGAAGTTCTTAAATATACAATTATATTTTTGCGAGATTCTGCTATTCGTGTTAAAAGGGTTAAATTAATTTAAACAAGTAAGGAAAACACTAAAAAGCAAGCAAGCCATGAGAATAGATAATTATACAAAAGACTAAAATTTCATAGATATTAACTTAAACCAAACAAAATATTCTTTTGATAAAATGTAGAAAATACAGTAAGAAGTTGAATCGAGTGAAACAAAAATGGGGAATCTCTAAATATTTTTTCCACATTTCCCTTCTATGTGGTTACATATTTTACTTCTGTGATTTTTTTCTTGAAATAGATGGTTTTCGCAGTGTATTTGAGGATACCTGACCGACCTAGAACTTTAACCAAACCAAAGCATTAATTTTCACGCCATCAACTGCTGTTCTTGAAAACACAACCTTCACACATGTATGAGCTTTTTCCACAACTAAGAGTTGGTTATGGTCAGAGAAACCGCTATATAATTTTGATGTGGTTGCTTACCTCTCCACAAAGTTTTGTGTGGTTACAAATTGATGTTTCTTTCCTTTTGATTATACAGTAAGGAATGGACAAGATGCGTGTAGTCATAATTGTTCCTTTGGTTTCCATTCCTAGAAAGAAGTTAAATGAACTTAGATTCGAGGAATTTTTTGGATCAGTAGACTTATACAAAATGTCCCTGACTGTCCAATCCTCAAACCTTACATTTCACCAATGAAATCAATCCAATGATTTCACTTCAAGCATGTATATGAGTGAAATCATATTTGGTAATGATATTTGATAGTGTCAGTCATCATTATTTTTTTAAGTAACATGGGATCACAAAACTTAATAAAATCAGACTGGTTGTTTTGAGGTAAAACGCGATTACAGTTTAGATCTTCGAGTCATTCAACTTCTTTGATGTTAGCAAGGACGGATTAAGGGTAGGGGCGGTGGGGGCGATCGCCCCCCCCTTGGTCTGGAACAAAAAAAAAATTATTGGGCATAGCCAGGGGGGCGGCTGCCCCCTCTAAGTCTCCAGTAATTTTTACTTTAGTTTTAGTTAAAACCCAGTTTTTTAGGGTCAAATTTTAAAAAATTTTCTGGGGGAGGGGCCCCAGGCCCCCCTTTAGTATTTACACCAGGCATGGCCAACCAGGCATGCGGCCCTCCGGGTCATTTTTTGCGGCCCGCGAAGCTCTCTGAAAACTCTCCAAAAGTAGCTTCAAAACACTTTTTAGCACACTAAAATTTAACATTTTTTCGGGGGAGAACCCCCGACCCCCATATACCTCTTAGATCAGTCTTTGCCAACCCACGGCCCGCATGCGGCCCGTTTTGAAATAATTTTGTGGTCTGCAAGAATTTTTTTAGTCAAAAGTTAAAGTTTTAGGGTAAGTTAAGGCCCCCAAATTCAGACACAGTGTACCAAAACACGTTGAAGTCTGTTAATTAGAGTCGTATTTCCAAAAATTTTTCTGGGGGAGGACCCCCAGATCCCTCTTTAGAACTAACTAGGAACTCTATTGTTCACAGCCTTTTTAGGATATTAGTTCAGTCAGGTGCAAATCCTAACTAAAAATATTTTTTTATTTATGCATTGAACCAATTAAATATGCATGGGGGTATGAGAGGAAGATTTGGGTGTACTTTTTCCCGATGCAAAAACCTAGCTGCAATTTTAGAGAAAATTTGGGTCCTCCCGAAAGAAATTTCTATAAGCGCCACAGGCTCCTCATAGTTTTGAGTGATTCCAAGTGTTTTTTAACGGCACCTGTTTAGTTCCTAAACTATACTACGGAAGGTATTCTTGGGATTGCTCTTTAAGGTAAATTTAAATGAATATTTCATTTAGGAATCTGTCAAACTAAGCAAAGGATCTAAGAAACACCCTAATTTATATTCCTAATTTATTCAAATAACTTCACTGTCATTCTGTGCACCTAATATCCTAAAATTTTATATGCGGCCTGCGAGAGTATTGTGGTTTTCCAAAGTGGCCCTTTACAACATTTGGGTTGGCCATCCCTGATTTACACCATTATTATTTGCACTTTTTTTTTACAATAAAACCTAAATTCTACCTAAAAATGTATGTCCAGGTTTGGGTTTACGTGTACAATAAAACGTTTAAAATCATGTTCTTAGAGTCAAAGTTCCAAAAATTTTCTGGGGGAGGTCCCCCATACCCCCCTTTGAAACTTGAACCTTAATTAATAAAAACTTTTCTTATATAAATTTTTCTTGAACGTAAATTCTACCTAATAAAGACTACATTAATCCTATTAATACGAAAAAATCGGGCTGATCTATTTTTAGGCCCCTGCCAAAATAAATTTCCACTTATTTATTATAAAAAATAAGAGCTTCCACCCGTGGCTGTATCAAAGGGGGTAGGGAGTTGACTCCCATTTCAAAAGTATTATGTCTATAATGTTGCTTCTTGCCTTGAAAATTCTGAAGGTTATACAAGGAGTGATCCACCTCGAGTGCAACCTAAATGGTCCCCAATTTCCAAAAAGTTGTCACAAAACTTCTTTTCAGTGTCAAATTACACAAACTTTTATTTCAAACACAAAAACCCTCACTGCTTCCATGCTACCCATAAAACTTTTAAATTAATTTCCCTTAAGGTCAGAAACCCTTCTCGAAACATTACTGTGACTACGGCCCTCTTTCACGGGGCTTCAAAATTGGTCTCCACGAACATAAAAAATTGACCCTAAAAATCAGACCGCCCCCCCCTTGAAAAGTTCCTTAATCCGTGCCTGGATGTTAGATATTTTTATAATTCATTCATCTTTTCTATGGGTACTTAATTCCAGAATCCTCCGATTTCATCTCTATTGGAGCAGTTTTTATCCTGATACGAGTTGAAGACTCTTATCAGCAACAGGTTAATGGCTCCACTCTCCAAGTATTCCATTATTCTTAGCTGATATTAGCGATCGTAAAATGTGATGGGTGCTATTTTCCTTCAGATGAATCAGTATGTAATATTAAAAATGATTTTAAAATGATATTGCTTAGAATTATTGACACTTGAAAAAGTTCTATTTAAATGTTTAAAAATACAAAAGGGAGGTGTTACCGTATAGTTAAGAATGTAAAACATGTTAAGTTAAAATAATAGCTAATCAGGATAATTTCGTGATGCAAATAAATTTAATTTTGGGTCAGAGAAAAAGTACATCAGATAAGCTATAGCTTTCCTCATAACACGATTTTAATGGCCATAATAAAATGATTTTAAATGAGTTCTTTTTTTTCGTATTAGCATCAAAACATAGTTTTAATTTGTAAATTTTATGTTTCTATTTTTTTTCTTCATACCATGGTTCCATCCCATACTTCTAAAATTTATCGTATTTATGTAATGTTATACAGAGCCAAAAAAAAGGATTAATTTATATTTGTGCTCTGTCTTTTGCCATATTTCAATTTTATTAATTATCTGGAAAATGTATCTATATGTGTGTTTATTTGTGGTTTGGTTTCTTATTTGGTGTATAAATCTTTCTTTTTATAATTTTTTTCTCTTTTAGTATATATGTATTGAACTAACAAAATGTTTTCACTTAGAAGGGCCCTTGGCCCCTTAGTGAACAATATGTATTATTTCTTTTCTTTTGTGTGTTTGTATATTATTATTTATTTGTATATTATTATTATTATTACTATTACTATTGTTATTGTTATTATTATCTTCGATTGATGTTCATGTTCAATGTTCAACATATTCATATTGATAAAGTTATAAAACTAAGCATTAAAGCATTACTCTGAAAATCAGTCTTCGATTTTCTTATTCCAATAACATACGATACTTAAATTATTCTGATATTTTTCTAAACTTTTAACATAAAATTAGATCTGATCTGATTTAAGATAAATACATAATTCTACCTAACTGCAAGCAGTTTAATTAGGTAGGTAACAAGTTAAGAAAATAAATTCGCTGAATATTTCAATTTCAAATAGGTTTCTAATTTAAATCTTTTGCTTCACCTTGTGTTGTGGGAATAAGAAAAAAATCCGTTTAAATTAATATTCATATAGAATAGCTTCCCTTGTAGAAAGCTGTCCAATGCTAGTGCCCTGTCCGTTCACAATGAGCGATGATGGTTTACAGTCGTTTTGTCAGATGAGATGTCGCACGATAAGAAAAAGGTCCTTCTGACACTCTGAATGTCAAGATTCTACTCTTAGTTAGCAAGGGATGCGACTAATCAATTTGTCATGCAGTGGTAGGTCAGTAATCTCACTTTCATAGAGATGTATCTATTGACGAAGGCTAAACAAGATTAATTTAATTGTGCTTTCAGACACTATATATTACCTACGAAATGATGTAAACTTTACAATATTCTAAAAGTTAGCAGTTTACTTACTTATTTTTCGATTTTTATGAAAAAAACCCTTCCTGATGAGATTATATCCAGAAAGAGAATTTGAGATATAATCTAAGAATTTCTATTTAGAGTCAAACTTTGAAAGGGATATCACGTCACTCACAGAAATCTTAAGATCTCTTTGGAATGCCCAATACTCCAAGAGCGTGCTTCAACTTCTTGAAGAAAACGTTTTCCTTGATTTTTGAATTGCTTTTGAAATGTCTCGTTTCCGATCTCCGAGTGAAAACGAACTCGTTTCAGAATGAAATTTCCCAAATCAATTAAGACTATGATTGTTTCAAAGACGGTCTTTATAAAAAATTTATTTCCGCGTTATCTGTCCGCTAGTCCTTGTGCCCAATTTTCTCTTTCAAGGGAAGTTCTAACCCAGTTTCTTTGATTGAAATCTTTACTCATAAAATGTAAGTTAGTTTTGTTTTGCTTCAGTATATTGAATTGGCCCTTGAAAAGATCATGAGCTGTGAAAGTAGGCATATTTTCGGGGTTCCTACCTACCGTTAATTCTTCATTGAAATGCTGTAATTGAAAATTTCAAGTTCTCTATTTGTCGTGTAATTTCATCAATCAATTTTAGTTTTGTCAAATAAAGCTAGAAGCCATCAGTGTCTGTAATTTTTACAATGGTTGAAGTTTTTAAATTGGGATGATGCGAATTTGAATGTAAAAACCAATGGTCTTAACTGATGCTTTTAACGATCCATGTTGAGGCTGTTTTGAAAAGCTTTCAATCATTTTCATTTTTCACCTTTTTTTGAACGTTTCCGTAAATAACTGTTTTATACACTCTTATGCTCTAAAAACAAATTGACTTATTTCACTAAAAGAAAAAAATACTACATGAATGTTTTCAACCTATAACCATGTTTTTAAAAAATGTTGCTAACTTTAGGGAGTATTAAACGTGTTTCATAACTCGGTTATAAAAAGGACTTGGAGAGCTGGAGGTGCTAAACAGGCTGAGATATATTTGAGTTTTCTTGCTCTATTGATTTTAAGGTACTTTACAAATTTGATTGATGATTTCCCAATGACTTATTTAAAAGCGGGGTCCAATTGAACATAATAGCTATAGTTTCACGTTATAAAAAAAGACAACTCAATGACAAGGATGCTTCCCAACCATCTCCTACCACCATCACCGTACATGTCCTCCATCAGATCACCGCAAGAATCAACAACATCCCCACCACTGAGGTCATCCACTTCGATCTAGGAAGTGAAAACAGGGTCTGCCCTTCCATCCCGACAAAAACAAACGCCCACCATAAGAAAATCGAGGCTCCAACAATATCAATACCTGACCCTGCGCCTCTGCCTACGCTCCTCGTGATTTCGTTGCAGCGTCAATTCGAGCGAACTTGCTGCTGCAAAAATGATACAAGGGAACCACCGCTTGCTGCTTCCAACGCCCAACTTAATTGCGACGGTGGCAAGGGAATGATTCATTATTTTGATGCAACGGCGCCACCACTGTCGTTAGCAGGTTGCAGAAATCCTTGAAGCCAGGGAGGATGGTTCGTTTGTTTGTGAGGGAAATCATAGGGGCCCCTATCATGCGAAGCGGAACAATATTCGAAGGACTGACTGTCACGCGGGCCGGAAATATCGGAAAAATTATTAATTATTTATGAATTTTCAGGACTAAGAATAGATGCAGGGGATTCCGTGTCCCAAGGTAAATTTAATTCAGGAGGATTAGTGTTGCGTTCAATCGGTGTGTATAGAAATTTATTTCGTGAGGAGCTTCTCTCTACTTCACTTTTATTAAAAACTTTTTGTCATTCTTAGTCCCCTAGCTAGTTTTTTGCACGTGGGGAGAGGATCCAAAATTGTTCCTAAGCTTCCCTCCCATGGATCCATGGATATTTATTAGGTCCAATGTAGCTTTTCAATATAATTTTGGTCGCATCGTGCAAAACGTAATTTAAAAACATGTGAATGATAGAGGTTTTAGTTTTAAGTACAAAACGGGGTCTGAGGGATATACTCAACCAGAAAATTTTTGGAAATTCGACCCTAAAATACAGGGTTTGGGCTAGTTTTGGTACACTGAGTCGAATTTCGGGGGGGGCCTTCGCCCTCCCCCTTATATACAGGGTGCGTCAAAAGTTCGTGAGAACTTTAAAAATTAATAATAAAAAAACGAAAAGAGATAAAAATGTGCCGTCTGCTGCTATGTTCTTGAATTGGCTTTGGATTTTTTATACCAAATTTTGAAAAAAATGGAAGTTCCTTACTTTTCTGAAAGATGGCAGCACCACAACAGGGCGATTTGGGGAAAAATTACAGCTCTGTACCTATTGTTAGGGATAAATCGAATTTTATGAAAGAATCGATTTTTAATCGAATGCAACTAAAATTCTTGTAATCGAACCTTGGAATACAGTTGCTGGAGCCGGCTTGAAGTAAAATTGAGTGATTAAACATCCGAATGTAAAAAAAAATGTTTCTGAACCTTTATTAAGCTTCAAAATATAGATTGTATCAGACAGTAATCCATTTAACTCAAGTCATAGAAATTTTACAAGGGATTTCCCCATTTTTTCTCATTTTAATTATTTGGCGGGGCTCATTTTTAATGGATTCGTCTCTAATGAATTAACTGAATTAATAATTATAATTAGAGTAAACTTAAAACTAAATGGCGTTATTGGTCTGTTCAAATATGATCATGATCACTGATATAATCAATCATCGAAACAATTAGATTTTGGAATAGGATTTTCGTCTATTAATCGTTGCAGTGCATCCATCATATTGAGAGTTAATGCAATTTAGGTTACCAATAAAATACCTTGCTAGAAAATGGATTCATCCTTTGATATTGAAGTTATGCTGTCTTTACCTGATCGTGCGTTATTAGTAAAACTATTTATCTAATGAATCGGCCACAATTGCATTACGGAGTTTCCGAACTCAAAAAGGCTGGAAGGCGCAGAAAAATCCGATTTCTTTAAATGGTATAGTGAAAATGGTGCGGTGTTTTGAAGAAACGGGGAGCCTGAAGGATCGAATAAGAAGTGGAAGACCATTCATGAAGGAGGCCCGTGTCCCTATTGTGCAAAATGTGATGAACCAAATGGCAGCCGAATCATCTACAGGGAGCAGCAGTGCTCGAGAAGCGGAAAGAAGGACGGGGATCCCAGAATCCTCGATACGACGAATTCTTCATGGCGTCCTGAAGCTGTACCCTTATAAGATACAGACCCTGCATAAATTGCTTCCATCTGACACAGATGACCGTCTTCGATTTGCTACATGGGCGCTTGATCAAGTTCAACGTGATCCACAGTGGCTGTTGAACATTATGTGGACAGATGAAGCTCACTTTTCTTTGCACGGGGACGTAAACACACAAAACTGTCGAATATGGGGGACGTCAAACCCACACGAGTATGTGGCTAAGCCACTGCATTCTCCATATTTAACAGTTTGGTGTGGTTTCACCGCTTCGTTTATAATCGGTCCGTTCTTTTTTGAAGAACGCTGTCCTGTTAACGGCTGGAAAACGTGTACAGTGACCTCAGAACGTTATTGCACACTTTTGCGTGACCATGTTATACCTGCTTTGCAACAAAGGCAGGTAATGTCTGATATCACTTTCATGCAGGATGGTGCTCCGGTACACTTTGCTCAGCAAGTCAGGTCATTCCTTCTCACAACCTTTACTGAAGACCGAGTGATCAGTCGAGATTGCAAATTAAAGTGGCCTCCTAGATCCCCTGACTTGACGCCGGCCGATTTTTGGTTGTGGGGATTTTTAAAGTTTCAGGTAGACAGAGAATCACCAACCACTTTAGTGGAACTAAAAAGATCCATTCAACAAACTGTTAACAGCATCGATGCTGGCATGTTACATTCTGCTGTGACAGGATTAGTGACACTTGTTTGCTATCTTGTGGTGGTGGTCATATTGAGCACATTTTTTAATTTAAGTTCAATTCAGTGTCCTTTTGTTAATGTCCTGTTATTTTTTCTTTGCTGTGAATAAAACTTCTCAAAGTGCCGTATAATCACCCTCTTTCAGTTTCTTTTGTAATAATGTTTTTAAACAAAGATAAAAGTAACAATAATACAGGATCATCGGTACCCCAAAAACTTTTCCTGTGCTTTAAATTTCTATAATGATTTTAAGATCTAGATCTGAGCTGTTTACTACTGTCCCCTGCAGAATAATCTAAATCAAAATGAAAACAACTCGAATGGCGTGAATAAAGCCTCCCTTAAGAAAAATTAAACACCAGAGAATTAATAAAATACTCTCAAAAGTAGGGTAGATTGATCACTTAGAACGGCCAAAACCGAAGATTCAGCATGCGATAACTTTTTCATATTTCTCAAAATTATAAATTGCATTCAATATTGAGAATAATTGGTTAATTAATAGTACAGGATTAACTTGAGGCACAGACCAATCTTGTGGAATCTATCACATAAAATTATTTGCAAATGGTAAAAAGTCAGTTTAAAATGTCTGTGAAACAATATTAAGTTCAGGAAAAGTTGTCTTATTTAGATGCTTGATCGCTCAACTTGACTTCAAGCCGGCTCTAGCAACTGTATTCCAAGGTTCGATTACAAGAAATTTAGTTGCATTCGATTCAAAAATCGATTCTTTCATAAAATTCAATATATCCCCAACGATAGGTACAAAGCTGTATTTTTTCCCCAAATCGCTCTGTTGTAGTGCTGCCATCTTTCAAAAAAGTCAGGAACTTCCATTTTTTCAAAATTTGGTAAAAAAAATCCAAAGCCAACTTAAGAATACTGCAGCAGACGGCACACTTTTATCTCTTTTCGTTTTTTTATTATTAATTTTTTAAAGTTCTCACGAACTTATGACGCACCCTGTACTAATTCTATGTTCAATACTTCCAGGATTTCATTTAATGAGATTTTCCTATAAATGTAGATGATCGAATCTATTATGATTTAAATGCCGAAAATACTAACACTTGGCCATTTTAGAATGTACCATTTCAGAATGAATCAAAGCAATGAATTTTTCATTACTTTGATAAAAATACATATTTGAGATATTCAGAATGACAGTGAAATAAGTCCAGCCAACATAGTTATAATATGTAATTGAAGGGGTTTTTATTCTTAATGGAGAAGGGATTTCCATTTTGGGAGTTGCTCTCACAGGCTAGTGATGAATTTTTAGCTTAAACAACTACACAAGAAGTAAAGGATATTAAGAGAAAACCTGAATCAATGCTAATTTCAAGATTTTATTATTTTAAAGTTATGCCATTATTTTAGCAGCTCATGTAATGAAATTATGATACAATCAGCATCTGGTTAAATTCAGATGATTCTACTTTAATATCAAAATATTTGTCGAAGTTTATTGGTTATAATATAATAAAGGAATTTGTTGAAAAAAATCTATTTCAAAACACACCAATTCAACATTTTATAGTGGTTCTATTAAGGATTCGCCCTTTTCAATATGACTAGTTTTTATTATTGCTTCATTTTCTTACCTCTTTTTTGCAACTTTGGGATTGAAGAAATAAAGATAGATAGAGGGGTGTAAGAATAAAGGGAGGGAAAAAACAAATAAATCATAATGTTATGGAAGCTTTTCCAGTAACTTCCTGTCCGATCCACTGATAACATTTCGAAATTGTGAAGGGATGAGTAAGATTTAAAAGCAATCGAATGACCCATCGGATTATGAATACTCTCATTCCTTTTACACACTAAAACATATTGCTGTCAAATCAATGTATATGGTGGTATAGTAAAAAGGTCAGTCGCATGGAAAAATAAAAAAAAATCCAAAGATTTCCTTCAAGAATTATGCAGGACTTGAAACGTTTACCTTTGTAACTAGCCCCCCACAGATTAAGGGTGCCTCTCAGAGCATCCAAGAAAGCGGGGGTAATTTTTCCGAAACCAACCTACATTCTCTTCACTAATCCCCCTTGCACCAAGGTGACAATTCGAATTGCAAAAAAACTTGCCGCTAATCTGCCGCCAACGGTTCGACGACCACGGCGGCATCTCTGACTCAGATACCTGCGGTTAGAGACATCAACCGGAATTACATCATTATGACTTTTTACAGGTTTCAATCTAAGACGAAGATTTGCTTTTACTTAAATACAAAATATTAATTTGTTTAGTTGTTTTCTATTAAAAGTTTGAAATAATTATATATTACGAGTAATTATGATAGAGCGTATAAAAGGTGTTCTGTGGTTATAAGAGTTAACCACAAACAAATATTTTCGTAATTTTTTTCAAAACAGAAAATCTAAAATATCACAATTATATTGATGTAAAATATTATTGATATGATATCTATTGATATTCCCTCGAATAATGCCTTCATCTCCATCATGAATGGTATTTACAAAAAAAGAAAGAAACGAAATGTGTAAAAACAGCGCAAGAACAGTTGATCAAATAGCATTTATTTACTATTTAGCTTTAGGCCTAAATCCCTTCTGAAAGCATACTGTATGTCAAGAGAAAAAATTACTATTTAAATGATACCAAAAAATATAAAGAGAAGTATACAAATTTGATTTAAATCACTGACAAAAATATAAGGTATAGTTAAAACTTTGTCACATTAATACCTTACATATCATATTGCTTATTTGATACTTTCTATTGTATCTTTCAAACAAATACACAGAACCACTAAAACATGTTTCAATATCGACCATACATCTTTCCTCTGAGTCACGAGGACAAACCACCAGAACCATCAGTTTCTCGTCGCCTCTGAAACAACGCTTCACTCGACCTCTCTGGAGTCTCCCTGACTCAGGATCCTAGGGAGAATGACTCAGAATCCGACTACCTGTCGAGTAATGAGGGTCAATTTCCGAGGAGAGTAGGGATCTTGATGAGATGAGAGCCGCGGGTTTTTTTATTTGCATTCTTTTGACTGAGAGAATGGGTGACTAACCACTTTTCAAGAGGGCTCGTTAAACCTCCGTTTGTGGGGGAAAAGGTGGTGTATTGTTGTGGAATGAAAATTCTTGAGGAACTCGTCTTTGGGGTAGTTATGTGACGTCAAAGC
Source organism: Tetragnatha versicolor (assembly GCA_024610705.1). NCBI lineage: Eukaryota > Metazoa > Arthropoda > Arachnida > Araneae > Tetragnathidae > Tetragnatha > Tetragnatha versicolor. The sequence goes on along the minus strand of JANDEH010000006.1, from coordinate 6,954,317 downwards.
TGTGTAATTGGGGAGTAAATGAGGAGTGGTGGATTTTTCGGGTCAGGGAGGAAGGTTGCTACCAGTCATTCTTTAATTTAATGATTTTATTCATGTAATAACAATAAAATTGATATTTGTTTAAGTTAAAAAATGGATGCTGTTGTATGCTTTCTTAAATGCTCCCAAAATCACAATGGAATTACTCTTGTTCTTTTAAGAACCGGTTGTTTGCTAAGTATAATATGGTGGGGGTCCAAAATATGAATCATATTAAATACTTAATAGTTATATGAAAGTGTAGAAAATTGGATAATGGGACCGATTTTCTGTATTTTTTAAACTATTATTTCAAGGCTCGTGTATTGAATTTTGTAAATTATCGATGTCTCTATAGTATATTAAGATTGCTACAAAAAGGTTTTTCTCGTTACTCGTAGTGAAGAATGTAAAAATAAAAATTTCTGATTTTTTAAACCATATTGTATTCAAGGTAGTAGTAAAAGAGAACTTTTATAGCTTTTGAAAATAACACTGCTTTAATTCAGGTTTTATTGATATCAGTTCACTAATTGTGTTTCAAATATGGAGAAAGAGAGAGACAGAGAGAAAGAAAGGGTGAAAAAAAAGCGACACGTATAGTTGTTTTCACTGCTACATTGGTATTGCGAAGGCAAAGCATGATTTACAGGTGATGTTTCCTTTGCTGCAATGCAACACTTGCGTTTTTTTATAAAATTGCTAAATTCCTTTTACTTCCCACACTATTTCCTAAAAGAGAAATAAAGTTTGAAACCAAATGATTTTCACTGCAATTGAAACAGGGTTCCCAAGGAAAATTGCTAATTTTGGCCCAAAACCTGGAAAATCATTAAAAATCCTGGAAAATGAAAATTTTTAATGTTTGCGTGTCAATTTTGACTCTAGAAAAAGGAAAATATAGTCAATTTTTTATGTGTTCAAAAATGTAAGAAGTATACGAAAAATGTCGTGAGTTGCTGGTTTTTTAAAGAAAAATCTTAAAAATTAACCTGGAAAAGTCAGGGAATTTTATTTCTGAAATTGAGTGGGAACCCTGTTGAAAGGAAGTAAGTGATCTACATCTCACGGTACTTTTCTCTAAAATCTGCGGACTTTAGTGACTATTTCCCTCAACCTTGGCAGTGTCCCTTCACAATTACATTTTAATGAAATCTCTTCAACAGAAACATTTCACATGGGGACACACATCATACACCCGACGTTACCTTCCAAACAACACGGTCACAGTTTGGAACCGTGACGTATTAGCTTCAGACATAAATCGAAACGGCGGCGTGGTTGCCGTCTGTGTTCACGGCCGTTCCGTGCGCCGCGATGTTCAGTCGGTGATTTTGAACTTGACGCTTTCGGCAGCCCTGAGAGAGCGCTCAAATCAAAACGCATCAAGGCCAAGGACGGAAGCGGCGATTTCAATGCTGACGGCCGAAATCACGCGAATCAGCATCTGACGTCCGATCCGGCGAGAGACGGCCTTCGGATGCGACCGCCGCCGAATAGGATGGTAAAATACGGATTTGGTTTATAAAGACGGTATTATAGCTGCTTGTTTGAAGGTAAATGAGGCGGAAAATGAAATGGGCAATGCCAGCATTTTTTGAAAACTGAAAAAAGGCCTTTTTTTTCAGGGAAAAAAGTTCTAAATTTGAAACTCGACATGAAAAGTTTTTAAAAAAATTAGTTTTTTCAATCTTTTTTTTTCAGAAAAAATGCCTTTTTTCCAGTAAAAAAGGGTACTAAATTTGAAAATCGACATGAAAAGTTTCAAAAAAAATTTAGTTCATTTAATCTTTTTAAAAATAAAAATCGACAATAACTTTGCACTTGTTTCGGGTTGAATGCCGTCAGATTTGTTACGGCCCTACTTTAAAGTGAAAATCAACAACCGCTCTGAATCCTGATAGGTTTGTAACAATGTTTCGGATTGAATCACGTCACATGCTGGTTTCGAGCCTTTTTTTAAAATAAAATTTAAAAAAAATAAATATTCATCGTAATTACACAAAAAATTTGCGCGTATATGTGGATACTCTTGTGGATACTTCTATCGAAAAAAATACTGGAATTGCCCATTGTTGTGAACGGAAAGAATAATGTTCAATAATGCAAATTTATCCAATAAAGGTAAAGTTCCAAACTAATGCAATAATATTCATTCAGAATTGCAGATGATGGTTCAAAGTTGAAAAGAAAACTAAAAAGTTTTAACTATCTTAGACTTTGAATAAAAAAGTTAAACATATTTATTTATGTTAAAAAATTCAAGAGACAAAGGAAATCTTCGAATTATCTACGGCTTTGAATTATGAAGGACGTTTCCCAATTTACTTATTATTTTTTCTGGTTTCAAATTAAAATGTAATCGGATCACATTCATCATTACAAAATCAAATTCATTTATTTTCATTTTTACAAAACAAAAAAGAAACAAATACAAATGTTGTCTAATAAGGGGCTCTAGCCCTTCAAACTTACATTATTATTAAACATTTTGCATGCAAATTAGTTATTTCGAAAACTTTGATAGTTAAAAAATCTCAAACACCATTTTATGTTATAGTTCTTTTGGCTTTAACTCAAATTAAGATCTGAAAATATTTCTATCCCTTTGAACTATAAATTATGATTGTAAGGAGGCTTTTTTCAGAATTTTGCAAATGAAAATTATTTTCGTAACTGCCATTCTATTCTTTTTTCAATAAAACGTGAAAACTTCTGCCTTTTCTACAGGATGTGTTCAATAACTTTTATTCCGAAATCAACACCACCAAGAACAAACTTTCAAGCCAACACCAAGGCACCAAAACAAACACCTAGTTTAATCATAATATAGAATATATTAGAAATCACTTTTCCATTTTAGAGAAGCTATACTGAAAAGGCTTCTTTGTCAAAGACTAAGTGATGCAAATGCTTGGAGCGAAATTAACTGTTCACATCTGGCTACATTTGTTAAAACTTATCATTAAACCCATTGGGAAAGATGTTCCAATTTGTAATTCAATTAACTTTTAACGACCCATTTCTCGCTGGGGTGTATGCAAATGCATCCATTTAAATCGAATCTCGTATGCAATGAAGTGGTGGGTGGACTGCCAATACACAGAGACTCCCTTAATATTTTCCGCATTTTATGGGAAATGTCCTTCGAAATGTATTTTCTAGACGTAAAAAAATAAAATTGTCGGCCTCGCTATTTAAATGAAACGATTACTGATTATTTGGTCTTTTGATTTGAAGGGACAAAATAGTGAATGATTAAAAAGTGAATGAAGACCCATTAAGACAGGACTTCCTGATTCGGTTATGCTTAGGAATACACTGTAAAAGATTCCGAAGACAGCTATCAGTGACCGTTCAAGACATGAACCATATATGGTAATTCAAATGTGTTTGTCATGCGTATTTAGGATTTATATTTATATATTTATTTTTTATATTTATTAGTATTTAGGGGTAAAGACAGTATTTTGGGTTTTCACCACCCTGTGCTACCACTTTCTGGAGAAAATGAAAGCAAAGAGGCGGCAATAATTGCCTAGAGCTTTTCCCTAGTACTATTTTTACACGCAGTTCCTTGTCTTTTTCGAAAAAAAAATTAATTTTTCCCTAGCCCCTAGCATGATCATGTAAGAGAAAAGTCTTGAATAACGATATTAGAGCGAGTTATTTCTAGAATTGCAAAGTGCAATATGGATTTCACATGTCGAACTTTTTCCATCCCTTCATTTTCTGCCGTCCTGAGCCATATCTCATGTTTTGTTGCACAACATGGGCCTACCATGTGTAATGTAAAAAATATGAGGAAAACTTTCTTCGGTCTCTCTAGACTAGACTTTCTTCTTCTGAAGGGTAAAGGGATCAAAACTTTTTCAAATTAGAAAACTATCCGTCTTATGAAAATATTTTAAAGCCTGTACTGAAACATCCTTCTTTTTTGCGAATTTTTAAGTTTATTTACAAATGTATCGATCAGTTTGATTGTAGTTTTATTTTTTGTTTTCTATTTATTGCATAAAGTCTCGATTTATCTTTGCATTTACCCGTTTAGGCCATTTATGAAGGGATTCTGGCTCATAGAAGTTTTATTATACCAAGATTTTATTCTTCGTAAAGACCTATTTCTAACCAAACTTTTTTCATCCCCGAAACCGGACACAATACTCTATTAATTAAAATTGCTATACACAGGTCTTTGACATCCCTCCCAAAAAAAATCAACATCTGCTTCACAGATTTAATACCACATGCCCTCATATATTAAATTTCATCACTCCGGAAACGAAAACCATCAGGGCCAGCACTGTTTTAACTTAAAACTTGCGAAATTTCGAATCCGACCTCTTTGGAAAACTGGCTATAGCAGCAAACGAGAAAAAAGCCGGCTAGCACCACCTGTCATGTTCGAAGGGGCAGATGGTTCGAAGGCAGGTTTCGTTCTCTCCTTCCGTCTGCCACATTTTCACCTTCGAATATTTTCTTGATATTTTTAGAGCTCTCTTTCAATGTGCCTTTCATCTCAGGGGGGTTTTGTGGCTCTTTTTGTTAGGGAGGAAAAAAAGTCATCTCTCGGTGTTATTTTATTGCTGTTGTTGATGTCCCCCTTTTATTCCCGAATGGCACTCTGGGCTACACCTGTCGCTATAGTGACATTGTTACTGTCGTTGAATGAGGAATTGTTGGCTTATCCGTGCTTGTGGTCATTTCGGGGTTTTTATATGCGTTTTTGTACCCCTTGTTGGCTCTTAGTATTGGAGCTCATGGAAACCTTAAAAATATCATCATCTAACTTTACAGAAATCTTGCGAGTTAGTTAACAGAGGAAACATAAAGACAAAAACTCAAGCCCTAACAACCTTCTTAAAATCCATTGCCGAATGTCTTTAGATTACACAAGAAAGTATTACAGATAAAATCTAAAAAACAACATACCAAGGAAATTCTGATTAAGAAGACGAAGCTACTATCTCAAATGTCTCATTTCACCCTTCAAACTTATTGTATTTGAGCTTTTGGAGATCAAAATTTCTGTATAAGAATTATAATTAATGTTTTCCCTCCTTTCAAAGTTTTTCCCTCTCCTATCTTTCAAAAAAATCCCCACACACAATTCACACATAACTGTCAAAATTATAATTATCTTTCTGAACTCATGTTTCTTTCAGTTTTAAAACTTATTAATGGCAAACCATGTAGTCCTTTTCTTTAGACTGATGAATAAAGTATTTATCAAATATGAAAAACAGACTAATTTATTTGTTATTAAAAATTTTCACATGTATATCAAATATCAAAACAAGTTATTCTCAGTAAGATCAAATATATATTCATATTTTGTTATGAATTTGAAAAACTCCTGGCATTACTTCCAACAAAAGAATTCGGAAGTCCAAAATATATTTGATCTCACTGAATAATTTCTTTTGATACGCATCTGTGAAAATTTTAAATAACAAATAAATTAGTAATTCTACTTTGGAATTGAATATTTAATAGAAGTATTCTTAAAAAAAAGTGAGTTTATAACAACGTGATCAAAATTTAATAAAAACATATTATTTACCAAATTTTGGAACGAGTTTTTCCATAACGTCAATTTTATGTGCACTCGACTGTTTTGTGTAAGTATATTCAAATTCTTTACTAACTAAAATCCTGTTCAATCAATAAGGAGGGGGAATTCTGAGGAAGGTGATATGACTGGGAAAAAATACCCAGAAGGGAGCAAAATAAGAGTGCAATTGAAAAAGCAATTTCATTTGAAGTACGTATCATTAGCATCGATTGACGATATTTTGTAATCTCGCAAGTAAATAAGGTATTTTCATTATTTCGAGAAATGAGAATAAGGCTATGCTAATAAGGTAGTTGGGTAGTTCTTATTTCGATATTTCCTTCTTTTTTCAACCAGCATTTCTTAAGATTTTATCGTCGGCACAGAAATTCTTCCTACATCTATTTCCAATATTGCATTCTTTTTGTAATTCTGATACATCCTAATGCCCCTTTTAATGTACTAGTAGTTTTAATTTGAAGTCAAACATTCAAGTAGGAATTCTGGGAAGTATAGGGTATTAGTCTTCTTGTACCATCTCTCTCGTATACTATCTTTTTTCTCATTATCCCTACTTTGCCCTCCCTGATCTCTATCCTCTATCTTTGTGTCTCTCTTTCGTCTTTTTCCCAAATAAGGAACTTATGAATAACTTTCAGTAGAATAAGTGTAAACTCACTACTCTCAAGCGTCGCCGCCAGCCATGGACCAGTTTCCTCCTTGTTTGGACTCATCAGCACGGCATAGGAAGGCAACGCAAGAGAGCGGAGGGCAAGTACTAGTTAAGCCGACTATAACGGAAAAAGTGGTGCCCTGCGCGCCCCTAAAAAGCGCCCTGCCACTTTTTAGTAAGTTGGATTTCGGTTAGCTGGTGACAGTAAAATTAACCAATGATATTGCATTTTATCAAGCATTCAACCAATCAATCAATATTTTATGAACCATTTTCATAACCAAAGAGCAATTAAATAAAAATTGGTAGGCCACACACTGCAACAATACCCTCCCTATCCAATGAATACATCAATGGAAAATTAGAATTTCATTTTCAATGTTCAAGAAATATTGTCTTACTTAGGTTAAATTCAGCAAAAGACTGCAAAATAGTATATTGAACCTGAAATTAATAACGTATTTTGAATCAATGAAAAGTTTATCTAACCAGCTTCTATTTAAATTCCAATCCAGTCATTTTCAGTTTTTTCCCTATATAAACGTTTCTCAAAAAACGAAAGGCTACCTAGAACTGTGTTATTTCTCATAGATAGGATCTGCCAGAGTAAATTTAGCCAAACCATCATCCGCCAACATAACTTAATCTCCACACCGACCACTGGAGGTCGACGTTTTTCAAGACCCCTGCTTCGAAAGACAAACGCAAAGACGCGCCACACGACAGAAAACACGTGCCCCACCACATGTTCTGAACTCGCTTTTATCAGCCGGTCATATTTAGATCACCCCGTTGGGCAGTCTATCTAATGGAAAAGAGGAAGTTCATCCACCCACTGCGATTAAAAAAGCAGCAGAAATCCGAATTGGGAGTTATCAAAAAGCGTCCAAACCACGGGGGAGAAAAAAACACTACAGCTTCCCCTCTTGATGACGAATTAAACATGAAGCCGTCTCCAACAGCTGGTGTTGACGGTTCTGGAGGGTTTTTTTTGCTCTCGCGCTTCGTCGGAGCAACCCCTTTCTCCACCCTTCGACCCGCATTTCAGTATTCTAAATTGATCAGGGTAAAATGATCATTTCGAATTCGCCGTGGCAACAGCAGGAAGAGCGGATGTTGCGGATTTGCATTCGGCGAAGGCTGCATGAGAAATTAATTGGAGACCCGCTATGCAAATGAAATATTGCTGGGCTGTACTGTGTGAATGACACCTGATTGTTTTATTTAGATAGAGATGTCTTCTTGACCAATGTGTTGCATATTTTTAAAAAACGTTAAAACATGAATATTGAAATCTACCTCTGACATTTATTATTATTCATTTATCCACTCTAGCCTATCTTTCATTGTTATTTGTTACGATAATCCGTGCACTAATAAAACACTTTTTAGCATGCTAAAGTTAAAAAAAAACGAAGTGTCTAAATCCACGAAAGTTGACCCATGCTAAAGTATTAGCGAAATTCGTTAGAGTTGAGTTGTTACTATCGAGCAGCTAGACTGCCATTAAAAAATTTGTCACGGGTGGAAAAATCTTTCCACTAAAAATATTCCTCTAAGAAGAGTATTTAGATAATTAGAAGACTATTTTTTTATTTTTAGTAATTATTAGGCTAAGCGCGCACTGGAGACTACCGTCACGGTGACTGGAACATATAACTGTCACTCGAGAAAAATGTATTCATATGACGAGATTCTTGGCAATCGGCCAAGAGTCTCGTCACCTAATGCACGCGCTCTAGCTTCTGGCCATAGCCCGAGTGACAATTACCGAGTCACTCGGTAATTGTTCGATAAATTGATCCAGTCACCGTAACAAAAGTATCCAGTGCGCGCCTAAGCCTTATTAGTATAAAAAATAATGTTTAGGGAGTTTTTACTGAAATTTACCCTTGCAGAAGAAAGAGGGATGGGACTGGAGTATCCAAAAATGAAGTAAGAAACTATTTTTTTAGTTAAATTACCAAATATAAATGACGTTTATGTAAATGTTATTTATGTTAATGATCTTCATCTCTCTTTTCTCGCAAGAAAAATAACATATTAAAGTATCTCACACCCCTGAAAAACAGAACATGGATGGATATGAAAGGGTCTAATTACTTTGCGGCCGCCACTAGACTTCTGTTTTCAATAACGACCCTCGAACACTTATGAGTTGGAAACCCCTTCCATAGTCTCTCTATTCTAAAAAAAAGTGTTTGGTGAACGGTTTCCAGGGAAAGGCTTTTTAATTACTGATCCGTATAACACATATTTGGTATCAAACTGTCCGGATTCTTTTGAGGATGTGCAAAGTGCCTTTAGAATTTCTAAAAAAAATCTCAATTTTAAAATATTTCTATTTTTTTAGATTACGGATAAGGTTGCAGTTATAAAGCAAGAAACTATGAATTTCAAAAAAAATTGAAAACATATTTCACTGGTTTTTAATATTCAAATAAATTAAATAATCATCTTTCTATTTATAACACGAATTTAAAAAATATATTTTGGGTTACTTTTAACAATATTTATATTTCTGTTGTTTAAACGGTTTTAATTATATTTAAAACTTATGTATAAATAATTTATCTTTTATTTTTTAAATAACAAATTAATATTTTTACATTTATCTTTGTCGTTGTGGCAACCTAATCATTACCATTTTTACAACAAAATATAAACTCGCTTTCGGAAATTTTGAACTTTTGCATTTATTTTTTACAATTATTATTATTTTTATATTCTTTTGCAAGTATGTTTTTAAGGTAGTAAAATGTGACACCGTATTTCATAATGCCAAAACGAATACCCCGGAGAAGTACTAACCCTGTTTTAAGAATGTTTTATAAAGTGAGTAAGTGCAGTGAGCAGGGTTTTGTGAGGAATTGCGAAGCGGTTCAAACGTGTCTGCGTCAGCAGTTAACAGGGGTTGGCGAGCGATAGCGAGCAGGGGGCGGTAGCTCCCTAGTATATTAAAACTTACAATGATACAAGACTTTAAAAAACTAAAACACTTTAATCCCCAGATCTAAGCTCTTCCAACCCGTCTTAAAAGCTAATGAACCTTTCACTGTCAACACATTGAAAAAACCTCGGATTACTTTCTCTATAATGCCTAAGCCGAAAATTACTCCCTACGACGTCGAAATACCCTCAAAATAATCCCGCCTTGCGCAAGATTCAAACTGTTTACATCTTCGCTTTCATCCGATGTTATTGCTGCGATTTCATAACAAATGACGGACCCGACGGTCGCTAATTTTGCCCCGTCTCCCACTAATTCAAGGCCAGGGATTCTTTGTAATCCCTGGTAATTGGGAAATTCGTTCATTAAGCATTATGTTAACCGAGATATACAGCTTATATGTACTGCACCAAAGTGTCTCCATACCAAATAAATTTTATATGTAGTGCGTATGTGATTCTAATTTTAGATTTTTTTAAGCTACTTATATTTATAAACTGTATTTTTTTCATCCTAAGAGAAAAATTTAAATATTGTTAGACAATAACTTAAGTATAATAACAAGTATAATAATAAGTATAATAACCGTAAGTATAATAACTTAGACCATCGGTTTTTCCTTGATAATTCTGTGGTTTATCAGAGCTTCATCTCTTCGGGTGTTTCCAAAAATGTCTTAAAATGAGCTAAAACCCTGCTTTTTGAGGAAAATTTTCAATAATTTTCTGGGACCCCCAGATCCCACATTATTACTTGGAGTAATTGTGAAATTTTAACATAATATGGAATAAATCTTAAATAATACTTTTTAGTAACCTAAAAATCAACGTATTAATGTACTAGTTAGGGCAGTGGTTCCCAACCTTTTCCACGATTGTACCCCCAAAGGAAAATTACAATTCCCTGCGTACCCCTCGCATGCAGTTGCAGCTGGTAGTTGAAATATCACCTTCGTTTAAATATATTATGTAAATTGGCGGTTCCAGGATTTCGTTTTTGGGAGTACGAAGAATTTTCAAAATCAAAAATTTAATCATCATAGTTACCATGATATTAAAAGAACATGAATAATCGTGCTAATTCCTTTAAAGGGGGTCTGGGGGTTCACCCCTAGAAAATTTTTGGTAATTTAAGTCTAAAAAGCAAGTTTTCTACTGGTTTTGGTACTCCTAATCCGAATTTCGGGCATACATTTTCAAGAATTTATTATATTTTTTGGTAGGGTTTTTGCACTAAATGTTAAGAAATGAGATTCCTTCCAGATTTGCATAAAAAATTAGTAAAATTGTTCATTTTCTGCATCATTTTCGGGAATTTTTATGCGTTACACTTTTCCAAAAATTCATAGCTCCGAAAATTATCATTTCTCCATCTTGAAATTTTGCATACTTGTAGCTAATAAGTCAAAGAATAACATATTCTTTTCTTCAAAAAAATCAAAGATGGTGTTTTTCAGAAGATCAATTAAAATTTTTAAAAGCTTGTAAATTTTTTTTCTTTAACTCCAAAATACTAAGTTCTACACATCATATTAAAGGCCATAAAAACACCTTTAAAATAAAATATGAATTAACTCTCTACCTAAATTCTTGAATTATAAAGGATTTTGTGACTAGAATTTGTTTGTTGCTCCTCTCCAAGCCTAATGGGGAATTTCCGATTCATTCCCTTCGTTCCCCAGCAAAAAAATCAGCAAAATTTCTTCAAAAAAGTGAAGGGAATTTGCAGTTTTCATTATGGAATCTGCAGTTTTCTTTAGAAACTCTGTAGTTTTTATAAGACCGCTGAAACGCCTTTAGAATGTTTTCAAATTTCCTGTAAAACAATTTGCAAATTTGCTGTCCTATTGCAACAAAATAACTACAGACTTCTTAGAGAAAACTGCACTTTTGACGCTTTTTTGAAGGAATTTTGGACATGTTTTTTGCTGGGTCTTCAATGGGAAAATATTTTAAGATTTTAATTTTTAAAAATGTTCGGATTTCGTTGTTCGGAAGAAAACAGTTAGGGGATATCTTAGGAATAACCTTGAGTCAACTCTCTCTGGTTATGGTCTGGGTATTCAAAATGGCCGGGATGTCTGGCTGTTACGTATAGGGGGCCCGCGGCGTCGATCGAAAGTTATTAAGTTCATGAAAAAAGTAATTATACCTACCCCTTAAGAAAGAATTACTTTAACTAATATTTTAAAACCTCCTCATATATGGTTCTTAACATATGGTTCTTAATGGTTCTTCAATGGTTTAACATATGGTTCTTCATATGGTTTTTAACCTGGTACTGCAAGATTTTAAACTATAAATGAAATTCATTTTAATATAAATGAGGTCTTCGGCCATCTTTTTTGAAATGAGGCTTCATGCGTTTGAAATGTTTCCCCATTTAAAGGAAAATAGATTAGTACCACCAGAGCCAGAGGGAATAAGAAGTGAAAGGCGATACAAAAATACACCTGTAGGGTCAAGATTAGAAATGAAAAACGTCTTTTGAATTCCCCCATTTTAAACAAATAGTGCAATATGATAAATTAGCTAAATATGTGATACGATCTCAAATATGAATGACCATACATTAATTTAAACGCCATATTTATTTCCCACAAAAACCTCATTTGAGAATTTTTAAAGGACAAAAATAAAATCCCAAGATACGGACAAGTTTTTTTAATATTCGAATGACTTAATTTAACACAAGATGGAAATCCATAAGCCGTAGCCGGGGACCTCTGCTCTAGATACAGCTGTTTAAAGTGTTCAGAGCGTTGGCTTTTCTCAGTGTTTATTATCGGTATATAAACATGAACTTCGTCTTAGTGATATTTGGATTTGAGCCTGCTTTGCGCCAGAGGACAGAAAACAGACTTAATTTCCGGTGGAATTTTCCTTCACATAGGGGGAAAAATCAAAGATAAGGCAGTTGGTGTAAAGTCTGGGCTTCTCTCTTAGGAGAAATAGTCTATTCATTAGTAAAACTAATGTAAACTTGAGTTATAAAGACATTTTTTCTTAACTATACCTGTAACAAATCGTCTATAAAATATATAAAACACTCAATGTAAACGAACAAACAGGATTCTAGTCATGAAGGTATTTTTATTTGATATGTCCGATTAATTCAGCATAACCTATATCGATATATTCTTTTGAATACTTTTAAAATAGAAAACAAATTACAAAAACCATGGAAACAACAAATGTGAAAGATATGCCATACAAATAAAATCTGGAAGCGCTTAAGTTTCTTAAAAACAGTTTTACATCCTCTTTAAGAGTGAAAAAATAAATTAAACTGAATCCATAGCAACTCCTTTATTAATTTCTCTCTCTCCCGTTACAAACATTTCATACCTTTCTTTGAAAAAAAAACATCAAAAAACCTTGGTTCCTCAATAAAAACACCTATCCAAAAACTGACATACTACACAGACACACACATATCCCGAATTCCATTCAGGCAGCAGCTTACAATAAACCCCAAAACGCAATTCTTTCCCATTAGAGTTCACGTGGGAAGGGGTTCGAGGGAAAAAGGGGTTGAGGATCCCCCTTCATCCCTTCCATTCACCGCTAGATCCCTGTAAATTGAAATTAGAGTCCCCCAGCTTTTTGAATTGTCACACACGGCTAGATACGAAGATCCGCAGCCATCGAGAATTCATTTTCGCAGAGCATTCTATGCAAATTAAAGGGGTGGGTGTGCCCGACACTTGTATGTGCTTGAACAAATTTAGGTGTCGTGTTCCATTATATCCTGTGTGGGGCTCCACGTCTTACCGAACGGGAAATTTCATTTGCTACTCGTTCGATCAATATGGAACTTAAATGTTTGTTGAAGCTCTGATATTTGCTTGTAAGTTTATTCAAAAGTGTTTACTGAGTAAAGTAAATACAAATGTAAGTAATTATCAAACAGTTACAGTTCAACATGGATAAGTCAAACGTCCCTAATTCAAAATCGTGGGTAATTTGGAGATTTTTCTTGATCATCTAATTAAATCGATCCTATTTAGTCAATGTGATATTTTTAATTGGAAATTTTGGTAAACTTGGAATTATTTTGGGTACTCTTCTAGAATACCGGCGCAAATCTCGCCAAGCAGATTTTTTGGCGACAGCTCACACATGACCTTCCGAAACAAGGGTTACCAGCGGTTGCATCATTATTGGCGACTTTATCGCTTGCGCCGGGATTCTGGAATAATACCTTATTTTGTTGGTCTTTTCCGCTTTAAATTATCCAATATTAGTTCATAAAGTCTTAGCATGGAATATGGAATGCGATATGATGAAGGTGGCTTGTTGTTGTAACTTACGCCATTTTTCTCCCAATTAGCTCATAAAGTCTTAACTTGGAATATGAAATTTAATGATGGGAGTTTAAAAATTATGTTCGGGACTTAAGAATCACTCACACACCTAGTTTGGAGATTTTAAAAGACCCTATCCATTAATGCCCTCTCCAAAGCAATATCTGGAACCTCTGACGTCCAGAAACCCCTTAACCACCTGCCAAACGATGATGGAGATTCTCCCGCTGACCAGCCAGAACAAAACGCGTGTTCTCTCTCGACAGGGGTGGAAGAGAGGAGAGAAGAGAACCCGATCACATCGAGAGAGCAGATGGCGCAAAGAGAGAGGGAGAGCAGCTGACACCGAAAGTAGACACACTTTAATCAAAAACCCTGAACCCTTATAAGGAACGTGTAATTAACCAGCACGTTGTCAGAGATGGAAAAGCGGAAGGGATCGTTTTAATTGAAAAGACGGATTTAAAGTCACGTTGACGTTGGATCTCTCAAGTTTTATAAAAAAATTATTAATTTAATGTGTTTGTCTTATGGTTTTGTGTGGAACTTCTCTGTAAATGAGTTTTCATATGGGAGCGGTGGGTGCCGCAGTTCGAAGGTTCTGGGAAAATTTGAAAGATGTAAATAAGAGTAACTGGAGATGGAGAAGTACTTAAGACGCATTTGTTAAAATAATAGTGATTTTAGATGGAATCAGAGATCACATTGCCTTCGAGCAATAAAACAGATACTGATGTTACAATTTTGTTTTCTATCCCAATCTGATCTAAGGGGCAGTTCAAATATTACGTAAGCACCAAAGGGGGGGAGAGGGTTTGCTCTTTGCTAATTTTTCCTAACAAGGGGGGAGGGGGCAGGGGGATATGAGTGATGCTTACGTAAGATACTGAATTTTCGAAAATCTCTTGTTTCTTGTATAAATAATTTCAAAAATCAACCAAAAGTAAATTTAACAAAAAATTGAATTTTAGGAAATCTGACGTAAGCACTTTTTCTGGGGACCCCCTTCCCCCAAACTTTTTGAAATTTTAACCCCGAAAAGTAGTGTTTCGACTCATTTTTGAACCCTTAGGGTAACACCCAAAAAGGTCAGCTCCTTGTATAAGTCACCTAATTTTCAAGGAGAAAAAAACCAATACTTACTAAAAGGGGTGTCAAAAATTCGGGGTGGGGGTCCGACCGTTTCTTACGTAATTATGGTGGGGGGGGGTTATCTTTGCTGACAAGGGGGGGGTAAAAATGACCAAACAAGTGCTTACGTAATATTTGAACGGCCCCAAAACCAAAACATCAAAAAATATCCATGGAACCATGAGTTATCACCTTTTAGACACCTCTGGCCTAGAACAAATGTCTACATTTCGCACCCAATACAAGTTTATGAGCAGAGGTGACATGAGGCGAGGTGCATTGCATTTTGGGCAGTAAATGTAATGGAATATAGCACAAGTTAAGTTAATTATCAAGTTAACAAATACAAGTTAAACTATTAGACGATTAAAATTTTCGTGATTCATATCTGAACTTTTCATAGTAAGTAAGTTTCTTTACATCGTAATTAATAATAAGCAACTAATTAAAGTATTACACACTCTCGTAAACTAACACTAACCGAAAGTTCTTCAAAAAAATTTATAATTTGACATTTTATGAAGGACAGAAAGTATGGATTTGATTAAATGTCATTTACTTCAAACACTAAATGATCAATATCTTTATCGATATTGCAGGAAAATTTCATACGTGTTACGCTGAAATTTTATTGAAACATCGAAAAAATATGTAAAATATGTGGCCATTTTCTACAAGTGCATTTCTTGAAAAAGTTTATAAAGTTACGCTCCTGATAGATACATTGTACAAAAACATCGACATCTGACCGATCCAATTTCTACAACAGAACAACACTGCTCCCTAACTACAGCAGAAAAAATCCAACACTCTCCACAGAAACACGAACCGAAAAGCAGACCCCAATAATAATTATTCCTCCTCACACTCCCGGGGTCGTATAACAAATAAAATAATAACCGGCAAGGCCCCGCGGCGCAGCCCCCAGCGCAGGAGTGACGTCACACGCTTGTCCTCGCGTCGAGCACGTGCGGGGCAGCTGGCAGCAAGACGTTTTGTTTCGTCTCTTTTCTTGCTTGCTCTCGGCAGCCGGCTTGTTTGCCCGATATATTTTTTAACGGTTCCCCCGATAACGAACGGTCCCGGCTTTTATGTGACTCGGAGGTTTTTTTTATCGCATCGATGGATTGGATTCGGAATTTTTCCATTGATGGGCTATTGACGCGAACTTTTCATTAGCGGTGTGTGCGTTAGGTAACGGTGGTTGGTGTTTGACAGGAGGGGCGAGTCGTGGTTGTGGACACGCGTATTAAATTCGCTGGGTGACTGACTAACATTGTCAAGTAAAAAAATTCTTAGGCCGTTATTTCGTTCTGTGGAGATGGCATATTCTCCATTTCCCATTTAAAAGTTATAGTAGCCGATGTTAAAATAAGTTCCATCAACTCGAGTTTTTAATTAAGCAGTATTTTACAGTTTACCGAAATTTTTCTTTTTATGTAAGTTTTTAAGGGAACAATATCAGTTTTTCATTACAGAAAATAGCTCCAGTAGTGGATGCACAGGGGGACACTAAGGGTATTATAATGACTTATGAAAAAAATCCCTATAAATCAGTTTTCAGGGTGAAATACTTAGCGACATGGCTGCGAAAAAATATTATCCTTCAATATTTTGAAGAATTTCTCAAATTTTGTTGAGAAATGTATGTTTCTTTTTCCTAATGAAGCCCCTGTCTTCCTAAAATCAAACCTGAATCCCCCTACATAGCTTATTAACGGTACTTTTCCATTATACCGGCGCAGGCGATTAAGTCGCCAATAACGATTCAACGCCTACGGAACGGAAGTTGCTTCGTGTGATTTCTTTCGGTGACTGTGTGTTGTCGCTAAAAAGTCTGCCTGGCGAGATTTGCGCCGGTATAATGGAAAAGTACGTGGCTTACTTATAAAACATGGTAATTATTCCGTAGACTAAATCCGTAGTTTTTAAATAAACGGTATTGAGTATTCTAGAAAGTAGAAAAAAAGAATAGGGAAGATGTTTAAAATGACAAAATAAAGGTTATCTCTAAATTCATCCCTTCGAAACGAATTAAAAGAAACAAGCAACTAAATTTAATCAACTCACACTTTGACACATGCATATTTTTAATTAAAAAGTTTGCCACAAAGAATAGGGGTTTGAGTTACTAAAATCAAAATATGCGACCACTAAAATCAATCTACAACCTCTACCTGGCCCATGAATATGTTGAACAGCTTTCAGCCCAAGTTCATAGATGGGATATTAATTCAACAATTTCTTCCTTCTCAACTGTCAAGAATTTCCAAGGGGGAATGACCCAATTGAATAGGCACACCGTACTTTTTGGTAATTACATATTATTATAACACGGGATCCGCAGGTGACTCATTTTGTCCTATTGGTGAACCCTGGCCCAAGCAGCTTCTATTCGAAAAGTCACCAATAAATGACGTCAGGTGGTGCACTTGATCGGTTCGGTTGTCATTTGCGAGCAGCTTCCTTACCAAAGCACGCAATGCAATCAGCCTGCGTGACAACCATTTGTGACAAAAAAGTTTTGAACGTAACTCTTTCTGAGTGTTTATTTCGGCTCTCAATAAAGATTGCTGGTCACACTGGCAATCTGTGAAAAGGAAGCTTTTTTATGTAATAGGTCAATACGTAAATTATATAGTTGTTGAGTCAATTTTTCAATTTAAGTTCAGTTAGGTAGTTTTGTGTTGTTGTATGTAGAGTTCATTATAAACTTTTAAAAAATTATTTTCCAACGTTATTTAAAACAATGAAGAGGAAAATCAGTAATATTGAATCCGTCCTCAAGAATTAGTTGAATAATTAAGCTAAATCCAGTGCTGTAGGTATAATACCTCTATTTGTTGGGACCTATGGTTGGGTTTCACATCTTATTTTTCACTTCACTTTTTTACACTATTTGGACAAAAAAGACCTCAATATTTCTGTGGAGGACGCTCCAAATTTTTAGGGAGAATTTTCATCTCACAAAGTTCCCGACTTTTATCATTTTTTATTTATTTGAGATAATCTTCGACAATTTTCAAGAGTTTAGTTACCTGGGATCACAAGGATTTTAATGAGAAATCCAACTGTAGGTAATATAGGGGTATCAAAGCTCGTGGTTGCGATTAACATTACATAGTACTTTCCCAAACCTGAATCCCTGCCTGCAAAATCGCCATACGGTGACTAAAATAGCAAAATGGGAGGGAAACATGTGATACGTTTTGGATTATTATAGATTTTTATCCGCGAGGCAATATAATTTGTTCTTTTTGACCTTGGAATATCAAAACTGCCCAAGAACTGGATGTTGTAGTGGTAGGGTAGGGTTTCAGCGATGGGAATGTTTTAATTAATAATGTGGACAAGGAGAGAGAAGTTTCTTGTATGGATAGAGTTCTACGCGATGAAATTAAAAGTTATATCTTAGTTTCATAGTTAAATAAATTTATTATAGATTGTAGGAATACCATGTAAAAGGTATCGCAAAAAACATTTTAAACACAAGTCTTTCTCAAAAATATTGACTATTTTTAGTAATAAATCACAGTGGATAATGATCTAAAACAGTGGTTCCCAACTCAAATATGTCTGCAGACCACTTCACTTAAATTTGAACCTTTTACGGACCATCTCTCTATACTCAACTTTATCTTAAAAGTTTTAACCTTTTATCAATGCATTTATAGAATTTTTGGATGAGTTGAACAATTTTCTCACGGACCACCAGTGGTCCGCGGACCAGTTGGGAACCACTGATCTAAAACTTAAACTTATTGAAAATAATTATTCTGAAGTATTTTTTTTAAATGTATAAACTTTCAAACAGTTGTACTAAGGTCTAAGGTTTTTTTAATGGCTACAATAAATCAAACACCCTTAAAAATCATGAAATAATTTCTCAAATCCGTAACCTCTTGGTGAATATGATAGACACAAACCCATTCAATATCCACCACGTTTTTGTGAAGTTTTTAAACTGACTCAAATTCTTAAATTGTACAAGTAAGAATATCATCGCCTTTAGGAGCTGTAATAAATGAAAGTAATCTATAATAGGCAATACGCCATAGCGGCCAACATTTGAAAACATAAATTAGGGAGATTGTGAGAAAATCTCCCTAATTTTTGAAACAAATTAGGGAGATTTTTACGACTTCTAACCTTGTTAGAAATACAGTACTACTCTAAGACTTAAAAGTAAAAAAAATTAAAATAATTCTATGTAAGGATTCTTACAACAGAAATACTACTTAAACGTTTTTATTACCTTTTACTACTAATTTTTATCAGAAAAACATTGCAAAAAAAAGCTTGCCAACATCACTTTTTAACACTGCCCATATTTTAAACTTGCCCCTAGGCTATTATCGATCGGTTTCTTAGACACTCGCAATCGGAAAAACGAAAATTACCCAGAAAATCCTCAAACTTGATTTACTAAGAAATTCGGGAGATTTAATACTTTTTCGGGATATCGAGAGATAACAGTGAAATTCGGGAGTCTCCCGAAAAAATCGGGAGAGTTGGCCGCTATGCAATACGCGACACTTTCCCTGTCCCACCCCCTCCATTCTGTTTTGAAGAAGGTTCTCTGCTTCAGCTAGTGATTGCTTTTGCTTCCACCCCCTTCGGGCAGCTAAAAATAGCCAAACTTGGGGGAAATCATTTTACGACCCACCGGTCAATATTCCCTCCTCCCCCTGGATTCCCGAAATGGGTGGTCCTCGTTCAACCACTTGGTCTACAAGTTCTACGTAAAAGAGTAAACAAGGTGAAGAAAAATAATTTTCCCCTTTGCCTACTGTAATTTTTTTAAGATTCTGTTATCGCCCTTTTACAAAAGATAAAATCTTTGTCAAACTACTTGAGTTTAGGATGCGAAAGCTACGTGAAAACAATTAGAAATCAGTTAGTTCTAAAGATGAAGATGTTAGTTCAATAATGCCAGAAAGATCATTAGCATACCCAAAATTATGATTATAAGTTATGGTAAAAATCCGTTATTCATTTACATAATCTAGTAAATAAAATTATCAACTCCCTTGAAAGAAATATTTCACCCTTTTTTGTTTCATTAGGTGAACCGATACTCTCGATAAAACGAGCTTCTTTACATCGAAAACTTCTATTTTTCGAACAAATAACATATTTTCCTCTTCTAGACGTTAGTTAACTTCTTTTGCCGAAAACTCTTTACATTGAAAAAAATTTACCCGCCCTTCAATCAAGGGTTGTATTACTTTTGCATTAATTATATTGTTTTGTTGAAAATACCATTTCCTAATTAAGGCGATCGTTAAGATTACTATCATATATCATTTGGCCGGACGTAACATTTGGATTTAACGAGTGGAAGAAGCCTTTGATGCATGAATATTGAATAGCCAACTAAAGGATACAAAAACGGTTGAAAGCCGTTGCTCCAACGGATCAATCAGAAAAGGGATTCTAGCTATTAAATCTTATTATTAGTTATGTTTATTTATGGAAAAAAAATTTTAAATCCGCATGATAACATTTGATAATAATTGTTTTCAGTCGTGAGTTTATTACTATATTCATCAATTAAAAAGTTCAAAATCTATAACGCCATCGGTTTAAAGCCATCATCCATGAATTCACTATTGCCTCAATGACATTAATTTTTAATTATTTTAGGAACCTCCTCTCTTCATTTTTAATTTAGGTCAATTTTCTTTCTTTGAACCCAAAAGATCCAATCTTTGCTAAAAAGCAATAAAACCGAAGCCTCCAAACAAGTTATAACATTACATACATAAAAAAACAGAAATCCACTGGTGAAAGAAATGGAAGAAAATTGCCATGTGGCACCTTGATTTATGTCTTTGTTTACTAATTGGCCCCAGAGGGAAACGGGTTCAAATTTCCAGGGGGACAAAGGCCATAAACGGATTCTGGTCAGGATGAGGAGAATAGCTGTCAACCACTGACCTTCGAAAGTGATTCAGAAGCGGGGAAAAAAGCGAAAAAACGATCCTCTTTCGTCGATCCCTGATAAGCCTTTGAGGGCAGAGCTGCAGGGGGTCGTTAAAAGGAGACGCAGAGTCTACAGATGGAAGTGGTTGATGATTCTCGTTTGAAAGTGTTTATTTCACGTTATTTAGATCTTGGAATGTTTTTATGTTTTTACGAGATTGTAAACAAACTAGCTAGGAAAATAAAATCAATGAAAAACATTATAAGAAAACATAGAAGAAATCTTTTTATCACTTAGTAAATTATTTCATGAGCAGTTTAAAAATGAATAATGCATAATGAGGTAAGGCGCATTTTAAATTTTAATAAAGTTGAAGTCATTGGGTAATTAGCGTCGGTTCGTCGGTACTTAATATAGTAAACAAACCAATTAAATAAATTTCGGCTCTTTTTTTTTCTTGCGTAATTTCTTGAATATGATTAAGAAAAGTTTTAATTAAGGTTCGTGTAAATCAAAAAGATGTTTCTGGCCTTTGAGATTTCCAGACTTAACATGATGGCATCAGCTAAAATTTTCAATTTTACAGAAATAAGCGAAGCACCTCACAGACAACTGAAAAACAGTAATACCTACGTACACAAATAATATTAATAGAAATAAATCAATATCTTCACCATCGTCCTTCTAGCATTTTTTCCTCTAAATCTGACCACTTTTAATTTAATATATGGAAAATAATCATTCCATGAGTGTGGTAGTGTAAATGAATAAATAAATCAAAACAACGAGCACAATCTCGAGTAGGACAAGTATCATGTTCCACTTTCATTGCCCAGCTCGTTGAGATTCATGATAGATTACTCATCATATATGAGGAGAGTGAAAGTAGCCCCCACGATTAAGAAAAAATTAGTTTTATCCCTAACCCCTTTGTTAAAAGGAAGCTTTTTCAATGCATGGTCAAGTGTCAATCAGTAGAGACCGACGCGTTCCTCACTGATGGCGATAACAGCGTTAAACTTTCATAATGAAACCGGCGTACGTGGACTGAAAGGAGGCTTCAGTGTTGGTGGAACAAGAAAAACCACACCACTCAAGTATTTGACCGCCCTTGACAGCTGCTGTAATTATTAAACAAAAAATACATAAGACGCACGGAAAATAAAAGGAACAGGAAATAAAAGACACAATAAAAATGTTCTCAAACGAAGGTCATTGTTGTAGACCAAACGAGATTTTTTGAAAAGTCAGCGAGGCGCGTTGCGTCAGGTGGTAGCACCTATCATCTGGCGGGCTTCCAGAGGATATCTATCCATCTATCCATTGCCAAATTGAAGGTTGCTGATTTAAATGAGCGCTTTTATAATCCAATTTATGCTGTTACTAAGTTGCGTCATTTTGCAAGTCGTTGCAGAAATGCGCATTTTCGGTGGGGAAAGTCGTAAAGGGAATACTCATCGTCGAATCGATGGGTTTCCCGAATGTTACGACGTATCAGTGGAGATGATAATGCTTGCTCATGGGAAAATGGGTTGCAGATCCATTATAATTTCAGACACGAGTCGCGTCTTGTCGGGAAGTGTGATATTCATGTTTAATGGATGCTGAGTCAATTGCAGTTTGCATTGAATTTCTATGGGAACTCAAGGGATGGTAATTAAAGATTTCCTAAAGATCGCAAAATCAACTGCAACGCTCAAAACAATGATAAAGTGCCACTGAAATAAAACGAAAACAAATTAATAAGTTTTTTTAACTTCATATTCATTTTTCAAGTTATGCAACTAACTTACTTAGTTTAGAGGTCTTTTCGACCTCTAAAAGACTTTTTCAACGAAAACAAGTTTAATGAGGTAAGTTTCAATGACATTTACTTTTTAGATGATTATTAGATTATTTGCTGATTCTGACCTTTCCTAGATTCAGAGAACGTTAAAGGATTTAACTAGATTTTTTAGTCAATCAAATGAATCTTCTTATCCAATCTTTGTTTTCAATACTGAAAAAAGGCATAACAATGCCTTGTATAATATGGATTTGAGATTAGATTATATTTATCTCAAACGATCATAGAAAAATATTTATACTGCAAATAAGGCAAGGTGAAATCTTTAAAAAAGTTCTTTCATTCAATTTCATTTTCATCGATCGACAAGCAGTGCTGAGAGGGGAAATGGGGACCCCATTCTTCGAATTAATTAGGCCATCCCCTAAAAATATGCGGTTTAGACTAAAATAATGGAGGAAGGTGGAAAAATCAAAGGTGAGTCACCCAAAAATATTTTTCCAGCATGGATAAGATCTAAGATCTCACCATGTCCCGTTCCTCGGGACACAGGTAAGGTAATGATACACTTGGGCCACCCAAACTTAAAATCCTATCTCAAAAGGAAATCAAATCGTGTACAACCAGCTCTCAATCATAAAGGGTAGAGCAGCCAATAAAAAAACGATGAGATGGTGACCATGGCCTTCTTTCCACCATTGCTCGCTGACAAGAAGAAACAACAAGTCGAGAGATGGCTCCCGCAGATAAGGTGATTTTGATTGTCCAACCGTGAAAATAAAAAAAAATTACTCTGTGCTCATATCACCTCTGCTCGCTCTCGATCAATTATCTGATCGGGTACAAAATGGTTCACCCTCTTTTCGAACCGCAACATCCACCAAATGTTCAGACATCAACTTTTTTACGGGAAGTTTTGATAACGATTATTTTCTTTTCCGATGAATCGGTGTGAGAACGAAAGTGTGAAATTACGCTTGATGTTGCTTAGCTCTTTGATGTGATGCAATGATGAATGGGAACCATTCTTGTAGAGAAAATTGTGTACTTTTCATTATGGCTGAGTATTATTGAAAAAATAATTGAATTCATTGTAACAGTCGTGTTTAAAGTCAAAGGAGAAATTGAATAAGTTAAAGATGAACCTGTTTCTTTGAGAAGAGTATAAAGAGAAACTAAAATAACTGCCGAAAAATACTCCTACTGCCGAGGCCGAGAGTTCGAAAATAGTTTCCAATCACTATGGATAATTTATGTTTCGCAAGCCTTAAACAAACCAAGATCGTATGTTGTGACCCAAAATACCACTATGAGCAATACTAACACGAATAATAAATTAGGTAATTTAAACACAGATGTAGTTCACCTCTTCAAACATCTCTGGGAAGTTTGCTCAGCGCAAAACCAACACAACTTTTATCAGCATCTTCCGAAGATAACAGGATAAAGAGCTTTTCTCTCATCAACATTACCCTGAAAAGTAAATAAAGCAAATTGCGAAATCGCAAATGCATAGAGATGAACAGGTACTAAAATTTTTAGGAGGGAATCTTCTCAAAGGAAGGGAAATAAGAGAACAAAAAAATTCTCCTTCTAACGTTATTTACGTTATTTCTCTCATCCTGAGTGATTCACTCCTGTGAATCACTAGTTAGCATTGAAAAGTGAAGGAGTAAAAAGGGAAATTTACAATTTTCAATTTGGATTCAATCCTCAAACACGAATATCAAAAGTGATATGTCTGAATGAGCCTTTAAACTTGTTAAGAGTGAACAGATTTGTTATACGGAAAAGGAGTTGATAAAGGGCATCAATTAAATAAACGAAGTTCAATTGGAACGTCGTTAAAGTATTTCTAAACTAAAAATTAATTGTAGAAAATATGTAATCCACCATGATTATGTAATAACCATGATTATTTGGTTCACCCGTTTTGGTTTTAATGGATTGGCAGGTTTTCTGAAGTTACATTTGGTATTTTAAATTACATAAAACACAGCTGTCAATTCTCTTCTTTAACTCTAACTTTTTTCAGTTTCAAAAAAGAGCTGTGTATAAGTCCTTTAGGTTAATATTGGGGAATCTATGCTACCGAATACCTAATATTACTGTTTCTTGAAAAAACGAACAAATAACACTGTTCTACAAATTTGACCTTCAAAATTTTTTCCTTGATGAAAATAGTCAATTCTTATAGATTTTGGGTCGCTGAATATGAAAATCACCATTAAAATTCTCAATTGACTCAGGATTTTCGGGGAACAGCCCCTCCCCCTTTTTACGTTTTTCGACGACCTTATAACTTTAAACTCGATTTTCAGGGTCAAAAAGCATTATTTTAGTCTTCAAATTGCTCCCCAGTTAACAAGAAATGTTCAAATTAATAAAATATGATAAATTTATAACAAATGGATAGGGTTAAGGGGTAATTACCCCCCTAAAAATACAAAAAAATAGCTAAAAATTATAGAGGTTTCTATACGCTATTTTTTCCTCTTATTTTTTACGCAAATCCCGTTTGAAGGGTCCTAACCCTTCCCCAAGGACCCAAATTTGATGACAATATGCAGCAATAATTTTTACTAAAAGCGGTTGAGGTGTTAGCCTCCCAGAAGTCCCCGCGGAAGAGTTCGGAAGACTTCCAGAATCGCGATGGCGCTCGCGAGTTCAGGAATTAATATCGATGATTTTGAAAAGATTACAAATGATGTTTTTCTTATATTTTGGGTGTATCCTAAGTAGAAACTATTCAGTTCTTTAAATACTGACCGGTTTTCGGGAGTGAGGATTCCATGTTTCAAGATGTTAAGAGATGCACGCCTGTGGATAACAATTAGGGGGCATCCCCTTAAAAACTGAGGGTGATGGAGGAAAATGGGTGTAATATTTGAATTCAGCAGAACATTTTACACAAGAATCAGCTGAAATTCAGTAAGTGGCTTCAAATTTTTTTTTGTACAGCACAGTTAAACTCTAAGTGCGGCATTGAACCCTTCCGTGGGTGCTCTGGGGGCGCTCTCACCTCAACCGCTTTTAGCAAAAATCATTGCTGCATATTGCCATCAAATTTGGGTCCTTGGGGAAGGGTTAGGACCCTTCAAACGGGAATTGCGTAAAAAATAGGAGGAAAAAATAGCGTATAAAAACCTCCATAATTTTTAGCTAATTTTTTGCATTCTTAGGGGGTTAACTACCCCTTAAACCTATCCATTTGTTATAAATTTATCATATTTTATTAATTTGAACATTTCTTGTCCCCTGGGGGGCAATTTGAAGATTAAAGCAATGCTTTTTGACCCTGAAAATCGAGTTCAAAGTTATAAAGTCGTTAAAAAACGTGAAAAGGGGGAGGGGCTGTTCCCCGAAAATCCTGAGTCAATTGAGAATTTTAATGGTGATTTTCGTATTCAGCGACCCAAAATCTATAAGAAATGACTATTTTCATCAAGGAAATTTTTTCAGTGTAGAACAGTGAATATAGTTGAAATTACTGTTTTAAGGAACAGGTACCTAAAAGAAAATGAAACTTCATGTTCTGTTCGCATGGCATGGCTTCTTTTACGGAACATTTCCTCACCCATTAACAACCTACGGCTTTCCAAACCACCAATTAAGCAACGAAGAGGATAAAAAAAATAAGTGGGACAATTAAAAAGCGTCTATTACCAATGCAGCACCTCAAAAGGTCGAATTCCCCATCGTTCATTAGACTCATCCCAGAAAAAAAGCCCCAGAAACTCCTCATATCCCCATTGTGTCCCCTTATATACTGTAGTATCGTGATGCAAAAATTGCATAAGCGCTAATTGAGTCAGGCTATCAAAGGCGCCGCCGCCGCCGGATTTTCGTTCCTTTGCGGCGAAAAATCGCTCTTTTCTGGAGGACGTGTCAGCGGAGGATTTTCCGCCGTTGTTGTAGAGCTGATTGACACCCTCTTGTTGGAAACTGGTAATTTCAGCCGATCGATGCATCAGAAAAGGGATACGAGCATTGTTGGGTTGAGAGAGGGGCTTTGATGTAAAAGCCCTCGGCTGGAACGAGGGACAATAATTTGATTTTTCTTGTATATCTTTGCTTGAAATGTGTATATATGTTACGGGCAATGAGGTAAATACAGGCATTATTCATAATGTAAGTACTAATGTTAGCGAGCGAATGGAAATATGATGATTTTGCTGAAAGATTTGTCTTGACAGAAAACTTCTCCAGGTATTAGGAAAAACCTAACCACTTTCCTCTAACGACCAGTTTTTAAAGGAAACTTTTATATAAATTACCCCATACTATCCAAGTTTTATAATTTTATAGTGTATTGAATAACGTACATTTGTTTGAATGAATATAAAGAATTCTTAAGGGTAGAAGAATTCATAAGGGTTCATTAGTAGTATCATTATTTATTTGATTTTTTCGAAGATTGGAAACTTCTGACATAAAAAGTATAAGGAAAGGAATGATAATACTTTTAAGGAGTAAAAGTCTTAAGTTACTTCCATGCAAATAAAATCCAGTTACACAAAAAAAATTTAACCCTTTCAATACGGCAAGGGAATCAGAAAAGTGCAATTTTTGCACTTGTTTGAGCTCCTGGGGGGCAACTGCGATGAAATAATATCCATTATATCATGATGTGTTGGGAGGCACAAAGGATCATTTTATTCTGTTCCTGGAAGTATTTCAGCAACTGGGACATAATGTTGCCTCAGTCGTAATTTAAAAAATTTTCCACCGTGGGACAGTATATGTCCCAGCCGGTGCGAAAGGGTTAAAACGGATGTGAAGGGTGGGTGCTACAATATTTTGTCAACTTATTCCCAAAACAAGCGAAGAGAGAAAAAGAAAATACATAAAATCATACTATCACTCGCTTTGCAAAAAAAAGTACTCGGGAGAAAAAAACATTTTCTCAGCATACAAATGACTCTGAAGGAAAAAGTCGTTTTACAGGAATGTTGACGAAAAGAAAAGGGTTCGCATTAAAAAATATAGTAATAGTTAATATAGTAATAGAAACCCTAAATTGTGCTTATTTATACTTTTTGTAGTTCAAATCTATTCCAAGTTAAAGGTAACAAGGGATGCACTATCTATGGATTAACGGAATAAACCTAATATTTCTGTCCGTTCTAAAAACAAAAAAAAATTAAAGATTAAATGTTCAAGTCAAGTAATTAATCAGTTTTTCAACCGTGTTCAGAATCAGTTTGCAGTGTTCAGTTCGTTTCCATCAGTGTTTAACTCATTCATTAAGAAATAGTAATATTTGCAAAATATAGTATATTTTTCTTCGTTTTATTTTTTCATATAGTATAAGTTTACAAGTAGTTAAGTAAAAGACAAAATTATACTTCTCTTGACATTATTGCAATTTAATTCGAAGTTAAAATGAAAGGTGGAAAAAAGTTTCTACTAAAGCAAAACTATTAAGCTATTTAAGAGACTATTGTGTGTAGGGCTCGACCGATGCATCGGTTTGGCCGATGCATCGGCGCCGATTGTTTGAAAAAATAGCCATCGGCCTAGACATCGGCGGCCGGTGTTAACTTGAGAAAAAATCGGCCCATCGGCCTAAAAAACATCTAAAAGCCGATGTTTGGCCGATGTTTTTCGCAGAAAACAGAATAACATCAAGCGATTGACAATAAATGTGATTCTGCTCCAAATGTAGTTTTAAATTGAACTTACACCAGCATGGGTGTCATTTAGGGGGAACCGGGAACCAATTGCCCCCTCCTCTTGGGTGTCCCCTTAAGAGATTTAAAAGGAAATATAACTCTTGGTAAAAGGGGAATCTTTAAAAATGTTTTTGGGGAGTACTTCCGCCCCCTTGAAACTATGACGCTTTGCCTTAAGAAATTTTGTGGTTTTGCATTGAACTGTTCTTTTAAGATGTAACCCAAAGGGTCTAAAAATAAGCTGAAAGTACTTCAGAACGTGGTTTGCAAGCTCAATACAAGGTGTTTAATGCTGCGTTGTCGTTGGTGGTAACTGCATACACCCGTGTGACATTTTGTAGAGGCAAATCATTTCTCTGATTGTCGCAACCGCAATGTTTGACGATTGTCAAGCAGCGATAATACAACGAAAGAAAATGCGTAGTAAAATTTTAACTTATCGTGCACTTAACGTTAGTTCTTTAAAAAGAATTGAGTTTTAAGTAAAAGAAGAACTATAATTGTCTACTTTTTAGGGAAATAAAAATAATGCGGTAGTTATGTAAATTTCTGATGAAATGTGTCTTTAAACTTTGTTGGAAAAACATAGCCCAATAACTTATTTAAAAAAAACTTCGCTTTATTTATGCTTTAAAATTTTTATGATGTTTTTAAATTTACTTACCTCCAGTTTTTTTCTTCTTTCTTCAAACTTTGTATACTGGTGAACCAACGATAGTAAAAGGAAGGGTCACGTGATTTTGACAACGCTGGAACTAGTATTTCGGAGGGGAGACAGGTGGAAGTTGAGGGGCAGTTTATTGAAAGAGGAAGAGACATTTGCTTGTATATAGAAGCTAGACCCCAACTATCGGCCGTGCAAAGTCTGTAAAAATCACATGACCCTTTTACTATCGTTGGCTGATCAGTAGTGCCTTGCACTTGTACTACGTATCATATCAGTATGGAAAATAAATGATGCTTTCATGAAATAAAAGGGTAAAACTTCAATTCATTTTACTTCATTCACATAAAGAACTCGATTCCACACTCTGGAACTATTTCAAGAGTTATTTTAACGTTTAAGGAAATTAGTTTTTTTAATAAAAATGCTAAGGGTATAAGTTGTTTCATTTATTTGCTGTAAGAATTTGTTATTTTTTTCATCTAATATAGTCTACACACTTTTTTATATAATTAGTTACGAACTCCTACCAGATACTCAAAACATTTCCCTTGTGGAATAAAGAAGCAATTAAAAAATACAACCCCCTTATTCACCTCCGAAATTTCAATATTTCCTTAATTTTCCCTAGTCTCTCCCAAGTAAAATTGTTCCTGACAAAAATTTTAGACACTCAAGGCTAAGAATCTCTAATCCAGGTTATACTACTTTTTTATGAGCTCTTGAGAATAGACAAGCTTTGAATCAATTTAAACTTTAAAAACTCAACTCCGTCTTGTTGCCAATTTTCGAGAACAAATAAACGCGTAATCTAAGTAATCCAATGAGAGGATGCCGCTCCTCGGGTAACTTTTATCTCTCTTCGTTGGCATTCTGTCAAGTAAACTAGGCTCAAGAGCCGTGCGATGCAGTTATCATCATTCAAGATGATAACCTGTCGCGCATCACTTTAGCTAAAAGCGAACGCGATTTTATTGACAGCGCTTTTAAAGAGGAATGAACGATGGTAAATAAAACTCGTCAAGAGTACACAGTCGGAAAAAATGTCTTGGTTGGTTTTTCTTTTCAAAATCTCGTGTTTCAAAAAAAATCAACCGACAAGTTTTGAAGATAATGCCGTGAAAAAAATGATAAATAGTGCCGACTCACGAATTATGAAAGCTGAAAAAGAAATAGGTGAATCCAAAGTCTCACGTAAAGTTTCTCCACTTCACTCCCAAAATATTTACATTTAAAACATTTTAGCATATTTATAACAAAAAGTTTAAATATATTTTAGTTTGATAAGTATTTTACTATTTGTTCAAAAAATTGTTTACCTTTTGCGATTCGAAAGAACACAATCTATAAAAAAGTACTTAAAATACTCTATATGATTACTTTCAATTGTGATTCACAAATTAATTTCATCCTAATTCATCCCCTGAAGTTTCATCCTAATTCATCCCCTGAAGTTTCATCCTATTCATCCCCTGAAGTTTCATCCTATTCATCCCCTGAAGTATCATCCACCACCCCAACAACAAGAAATTTGTTTCACCGTCAGTTGCAGATCCAATCAGATGCAAGCCACTGTGTTGTTTTGACCTTTCTTTCCATCAGAGGTCAACACTGTCGGCTGAAGGTTGCTTGCTGCCAGCTCCAAAACCCTCCCCCTCTGAAAATAATCTTCCAACCCCAGTCCTCGAGGCACCGCGGCCCTCGAGGGGTGAGTGAAAGTGTACGGTCAGCTGGTTTTCCGTTGAGATGTTTTCGAAAGTGGTGGACAGTGGAAAGGATTTTATGTGGTGTGGAAAAACGTTCTATTTTCCAGACAAAAAATTCTTGGTGTATCTTCTGACATGCTTGAGTTACATCTGTTCATTTTGCATCTTTTTTTGCTTCCTGAAAGGCGGCGTTTGGATGTGCGAGATATTGGACATTCATAGGAGATACTTTAATAAAACTATTTTCTTTTTTTTTGTTGAGAGTACGGATACTTTCCTCTCTCTTATAGGAACAGACATTTTAGAATTATTAGACTGAGATATTGCTTTTCATCGTATTACAATTAACTTTTCAGTATTAGTACAGGGTGTCCCAAAAAAGACTGACACATTTTAAAAATCAATAACTCAAAAACTAAAAAAGATAAAAATGTGCGGTTTCTTGCCCTCTTCTTCTCAGACCAAAGAATTTTCATCCCAGAATTTTTGATTTTAGTTCTAAATTTTTCACTAGATGGCAGCACGAGAATTTTTGAGGGACTAAAGGGAAAAGTATTGGAATAATCCCTGTTAGTTAACTTGCGATAGGAAAACCAAAGTTAGGGTAAAAGATCGATTCATTGAATCGAATGTTGTTCGATTCTGGGAAGATTAAAGAATTGATCGAAGGAAAGCAACCAGATTTGGATTACGCTTTGAATTAGTTTGACAACTAAACCTAACTGAAATCCTCCCCTAAGAGAGATCTCGCATTTCAGCGAATATTTTTCAAATTACTGAATTTGATTTTGTTTTATCCTGATGTGGATCATGCGCCATAAAACTCCAAACAAACTAATTGATTTTGTTTAATATACGCATTAAGTTCTTCTAATAAGTGGAAATCCAAATCTATCCTTAAAACGTTTTTATTGCGGGAATAAAAAGTTTAGATTATGTGCTTTGGAAATCATTTAGATTATGTGCATCTCCATTCTGAATCCGTTGTGTATCACTTGTAATTTATCGGATTTTACCGATATCGAGGGTATTTTTTTTACTCTTAGTCTCGGCGATCACTCCTTGTATACATTTATTTAAGGAGTGTTCAAGTGTTTTTAGGACCTGAAGATAAGGGGGTGTCGGGGCTGTAAGAAAGATGATGAATCGCCGGCTACTGAAAATGGGCGTGACTCAAAGATTTGGGATTCCTCAACAGAGGGATTTTACAAAATCATGATTATCTACCCTAAAAAAATCTTTCATTTAGATTTAATAATGCCTAGTGATTTTAAGGTGGCGTTGTGAATCAATTAATAAACTTTCACTTCAAGTTTTTGGGAATTGCTTTTAACTTTCAACTAAAAAGGGGGTTCTGGGGGGGTCCTGCCCCAGAAATTTTTTTTAAATTTTACCTTTTAAAACAGCGTCAAACTCATTTTAGTGCTTCATGATTAGATAATTTCAAAATCAAATTACTATGCTTCAATCAGTGCTGTAACTGGATTTTTTCTGGGATAAGGGCTCGCCGTATTATATTACGCACTTTTTTCTTTAATTTTTTTATTGAAATAATGTCCCCCAAACTCACCACTGGCTTTAACCAATTCTAAAAGAAAAAGTGTCCTAAATCATGGGCAATCCGTCCCCCTCTTATATGCGCCCCTCTTATGTTTGGTGCCATGGTAAATTGGCACCATCCTTTATGATTGAATGTTGGAAAAACATATTCATAAAACTTTATGTCTTTCCTCAAAAGTTAAAAATAAAGTTTTTCTAAACAATGTTCCTAATTATCGGGGGGATGCGTCCGCCCCCGGGAACGACACCCGGGGGGACGTTACGTTTGTTGAAAGAGATTGTGTTTTGTTCAGGGTTTTACTTATGTAAAAAATGTCCTAATTTCTTAATAAAAGTTTGTTTCTTATTGATTAAAATACTTTTTGAACGTTTAGGTACTTTAAAAACTCTGAGAAATAATTTTATAGGCCGAGGCTGAAAGCTAAAATAAAAGCTAAAGAAATGTTTGAATATTCCCTCTATCTCATGTTATCTGAGAGATTCTAAAATTTCAATTTTTCCTTAAAAACTTAAAAATATTTTTTTACATCCTCTGACAAAAAAGCAAAAAACCCCCGTTTCACAAAGAAATTTTCAATAAAAAGTTTCCGTTGACTTAAAATGTGTAAAATCCAATAGTTTAATTAAAACATTAACGGTGCAGCCATGGCCAGAAATCATGTCTACGATTACGATATAATCATTTTCATGACATTTCTTAAAAATAATTTCCATTTGGCAAGAAAGGTTCGATTTCCCGATGATCTGATTATTTAGTAATAATTCCTAACAATATCTCCTCTGTAAAATAAAAGATCAATCAAACAACCAACCAGCTAAAGCATTTCAATCTAATTCGATTCTGAAATCGATTCTATCTCTCAATTTCAATTTTCCTATCACGAGGCAATAGGGATTCCGCTGATAGTTTATACCTAAATTTCAGAAAAAGTTCTCGTGCTGCCATCTACTAATGCATTTATGAACTAAAATTTTGAAATTTTGGGAGCAAAAATTCTTTGTCCCTTTAAGAAGGATGCAAAAGACCGCATATTTTTATCTTTTTTAGTTTTCGAGTTATTGATTTTTAAAATGTGTCAGTCTTTTTTGGGACACCCTGTACATTTTAATGGAAGTAGGAGTTGTTCTTTTTCTGACACAATATAATTTTGTATTACACAATTGTTATTGTCTGACACAAGATTAATTAAATATTTAAGTCACACTTATCGTAAAAACCAATGACTACAATTTTATATTAGTCCATAAGTTAACACTTTGACTTGCCCATTAAAGATCCCACATTAATTTTTTATGCACTTTAGCTGAAAACATTTTTGGTACTCTTATAGAATACCGGCGCAAATCTCGCCAAGCAGATTTTTTTGGCGACAGCTCACACATGACCTTCCGAAACAGAAACAAGGGTTACCAGCGGTTGCATCATTATTGGCGACTTTATCGCTTGCGCCGGAATTCTGGAATAGTACCACATTTTTTATTGACATGATAAATATGATATTTAAATTGGAGTTGATTAATTTCATAACGAAAAGAAAGTTTTAATTCGCGTATTAATTTGTTTTAATAACTTAATGGGTGAAATTTTACACCTTTACGATATATCTTAAGTGTGTAATGTGCGTTCCGTAAAATATATTTTATACAGGAAAGTAGCCGAGTGTAAAATCTAATATAATAAAATCAAGTGTGTGTATGTGTGTGTATGGTTGTCTTTTATACAAATCCACAGTTTACTTCCGATCTGCACGAAACTTGGTATACCTACGTAAAAAAACCCAAGGAAAAACATAGGCTATGTTTCGAAAACTTTTAATGACCCCTTGACCCTCTTTCGACCCTTTTTATGGTCATTTTGCTGAAATAGCTTTATTTCTCCTCAAGAAGAGATCTGCTTACCCATTGTTACAAAGAAAACTTAATGCTAAACAACAAGTTTTTAATAGAAACACTAGGTACAAGTCTATTTAAAAATTATATTACTAATTTAAAAATCTATTTCCATGAAATTTAAAAGTTTAAGTATAGTTTAACATACTATTTTTATTTGAGAGTGTATCTAATTTTTAAATTTTAAAAGCTTTATGGAATATCATTGTTGTTAAAATGTCTCCATGGAAACGAGTAAGTAAAATCAAAAAGTGATAATATATTAGCTTTTAAGAAAGTTGGTTAACAAACCAAACTATTAAAACTCATTTCAACTAGAAAAGATTGATTTTTTCTTAAATTTGAAAGTGGAATAAGCTTTAATTATTGAATAATTACACCGAAAACGTTAATTCCTAAAGATATGATTAGTCAAGGGATCTGAGCAATTTGTAGGATATTTTTAAAAATATTTTTTCCATGTTGTCAATGTGGAAATCCTTCAAAAGTTATATTGCTTTAGAACTGAAGAAATTTTAGTCCATCCGAGAACACCCGGATGAGAAAAATTACTAGGAACACCGGGATAGGAAAAGCTACCGGGAACACTAGAATATGAAAAAGACGCCTGGGATACCGGGATGATTGGTAGATGCTGATTATACAAAAATAGAAATTGTATTTGGGAAAACTTAAAAACAATAAATTTATATACTCAGCACCCGTGCAAGGCCGGGCATATCAGCTAGTATTTTATAAAAACTTTACTGGTTACATTCTGCCGATTTTTTTGTTGGATGGTTTTTGTAACCAAAATTCATTTCCAGCTCGGTGACAATAACTACTTCAATAAGGACGTATCCTTTCTTTTAATTTCGAATCATTGTCGGACACATCCCATCAGTCCCTTACCCCATATCCTCCCTTAAGGAAAAGATCGTAATAATACCCAATATTTGGGGTCAGGCGTGCGTTGTGAGAGAAATAAAAGCATCAAACGGCAATTTCCATTTCAAAGGCCGTGACGCGCGATTCCCGTTCGTTTTCCCAATGCCTTTCCAGCGGACCGTGGTCCCCGCGTCCGCAATGTGGTGGACTCCGGCCGGATGAACGCATTCAATTCACAAACCACGGCGGCAACCTTGCGGTTTTTCGAGAGATCCTTCTCTTTATCATCATTACAACTAATTTCGAGTTAAAACGGATACAACCATTCCGAATTTTAGAATCACGCGAGATGCCGAACTTTTCCGAGACTTGCCACCTGGTCGAATGAATCAAAAGGAAGGGGTTGCCCTTGAAAAAGCACAAATTACCCAGCCGCATTTGAATACATAAAAATAACGACCGAATCGCTCTCTATAATATGTGTGTGTGTAAAACTCATCCGTGTAATAGTATCCTGATGACAAGGAGCGTATTGTACTGGGATGGGTCGGTCACGATGTTCGGTTTCGTGTAACTGAGTTCTTGTTTTCTCTCATTTATGGACAGGCAATTCTTTTTGTGTTTTTCGACGAATCTCGAGACTAAATTGCGATGGTTTCTTTGGGTATCCAAAATCACCGAGATAAGATGACGTGGGTGATAAAGTTCTTCCATCATATTAGATTTGAGGATAAGGATCATACCTGTTTACATATTATTTTTGCCGAAATGACGATATCGTGAAATTGTCTGATAGAAACAGAAATTTGTTGGGGGTGCAAAAGTTAAATCTAACTTCGATGCATTTACTTTTTATATTTACTATTACATTTTAGCATGTTTTATATATATATTTTTTAAATTCTTACAAACTACACGCTTTGATGAAGAAAAAGATGCGTCTTGGGAAATGTTTTTACAAAGTTTTTTGGAGGAAAAGTAACAACAATACAAAGCTAGCCTTTCCTTTCAACCTGATATAGCAAAGCAATTGAAATAACTCATTAATAATTTTTTAATGAGGCCTTTAAAATCTTTTAACCATTCAAATCCATTTTGAAGATGGTACCAATCAACCCTTTCCATGATCTAAATATTTTCTAACTCTACCAAAGTATACCAAAGAGGCTGTATAAAATGAAGAATGTAGTTATGACCAGTTGACCACATTACAGTGCTAGTGCCAACAACGAGATAATTATCGGATAGTTTTACATTTGAGGTTGCTTGTTGTTTCTCCAGCGCCTCAATTCTAAAAACTTTTCTAGGAAAACTACCAAATATTTGTATTAGCTCTCATATTTCAGCGAGCAGACAAAGATATTAAATTTGCTTATAGTAGGTATAACTGAAATTTATATACTCAACCCAAAAATTTCATTTATATGTAATTCTCATGGTATGTATCAAGTAGAAGAAAAAACTCAAACATGGACTCTCACATGGTGTCGTAAAATAATTCGAATTTTTTCAATGACTGACCTCCTTGATTTTCTGAAAAAAAAAGGGCTTAGAGTATTTATCCGGAGATTATATTAATACTATTGGGTCACTCCTAAAAATTATTTCAAGGCGGAATTCCTATACCACCCATAGATTGTCACATGCCATTCGGTGGCACACTGCCCTCGTTCGAAAAACGAGCATGACACGAGGTGTGGCTGAGGGCATTCTTCGGATTAGCTCACAGGATTGTTTGACCAAAATCCGAGTGTCAAAGGTGACGCGGAGCGAAGTATTGTCAAGGACATCAGCAGACACCGAAGCTGAAGTTTATCTTGTGTTGAAATAATTGATGGAAGAGAGATGATGTGTTGGGAAACGGAGGGACAGGCAACTTGTTGGAGTCATGCTGACCCTCGGCAGGACTCCCATGGGCTTTTTCGAAGAGGAAATATTTTCTTTGGGAAGGACTAATGGAGTAGGTAAGAAAGATATCAATCTTCCTTAATGTGAGGAGTGTGAATGGCATGATCTTGGGGTTTCGAACATCCTTGTTTTGTACCAAGGGTGTCTATTCCAGTCCCAGTTATGAACATATGAACTCCTATAGGCTACATCGGAAGAAAACTGTCAATACCTCGCTTATTAGAATACACCATGTGCTGTGTTTGTTTTGTTCTCAAACAAAATTTTTCCGTGAGAGCTGAATTTTCTTAAGGAGTTATGTTAACAGTGGGTGGATTTTGTTTATCAATTTAGAAAAAAACTGCAAGCCTAACGCTGATTTTTCAATACGTTATAAAGACTTATATTACATTTTAAATTTTAATTAATCAAGTTCCCTTAGAATATTATTTATTTAAATTTGAAAAATATATAGAATAAACCTCTAAAAATGCGTAGTTGATAACATTTTGGTTCACATGAGACCTGAGAGACCTATCTGCATATTAAATGAAACATAAGGTCTCTCAAGATTTTTTTAGTTTATAGATTAGAGCAAATGATTCTATTAAATTATTTAACCTACTATCTGTTTTTATACAGTTTAGTTTAACGAAGTTGCGGGAGTTAATTTTCCTGCATTATTTTATTAAAGTAAATTATAACTTAATTAATTTTGATGCATATTCAACTAATTCCTTTTAACTTCTTTTACAGTAACACATTGTACTGCTACAGTAACTGCTACAGATCTCTACAGAAGACCCTCAGAAGCAATAAAAGGTTCATCAACCTCAGTTTGCGATAGTATTCATTTAAACGCAAACTCAGCAATAAACCCACATTTATTTTCAACAAAACACTTTTCTCTCTTTTCAATTCCACTGCTAAACCCCGTATCCAACAGGTAAGTTAAGTTATAGCAGAAAAAATCCAACTATCTCTCCTGCCTCTCTGCAAGAGAATACTCAAATCCGCCGACTCCTTCGCATCGGCACCTTTCAAGCTTTCAATGAAAGACTTCAAACGCCTTTGGAACACACAGGTGGTACTATACATTTCTTAGGCACAGTCGTCCCCCCATGGTGATTCCTCTCGAAAATGAAGTCTTCCGAAAAGTAATTTTTCCCAACTCGGTACTCACTGTCTTTTCATTCATTCGGAAAACATTCACGTCTCTCGTTGTGCCATCCCCAAGGGGCCACCCACCCCACTCTTTTAAAGCGGCGCGATAAAAGAGATTTATTTGCGGGATATTTTCTGGGAGCCAACCCCTTTAAGTTCCGAGAAATAATCAAGTTGTGCAGAAGTTGCCTAGTTACGAAATGAGTGCTTTTGAACCGGGCTGTTTTGCATTTGAATAAAGAGAAACTAAAAAATCCAGTAAGGTTGAGTTACTCCATTTCTTTTCAATTATGAACCGACTGAAGGTGTAGAAAAAGACAATGTTACAATTCAATTGGTGTTGAATAAATTTTCAAAAGTCATAAGTTTAAAAACTCTAATAAACAAGATTGCAATGTTAATCTGAAGGACAGAATATCACAGATGATATCAGCTACAAAACGGTAAACTAAAATATTCACTTCAGATAAGAGCTAGAAAATACTCACGTTTCACATAAATGACTTCATTAAAGTTTCTTTATTCTTTACATATCTGTTTTTACGAGAATAATTTCTTAGAACATATGTTACGGGCAAAGTGATTAATTGGGCATTATTAATAATGTCCAGAGTGGAAGCGGGCAAAGTGATAAATTTCATTCATAAATTTCGTTGAATTTATCACATTGCCCGGGCATTATTAATAATGCCCAATTAATCACTTTGCCCGTAACATATATAAAAGGCGTAGTTCAACTATTTATGTATAAGTCGCGGAATAGAAAAAAAAATTCTCACCTTTGGCTTTGTCATTTCAATCTCTCACTCATCTTTTTTGGTTATCATGAGGATAAATTTGTTAATTTATTTAAAACAGAAAGAACCGGTTGTGACAAAATAGGGCTAGATTCTTGAAAAAGGGCTAAAGCAAGACCCTCTATATACAGAGAGGGTCTTGGCTAAAGACAACCTCTTGAAAATTACAAGAAACTAGCATTGGATGTTTTTCCTTGAATTAATGACAGTTGTAATAATTAAAAAATCATTAAACTGTAATTCCTAAAGGAAATTTAATCCACTTAAACCTCACTTAGTAAGAAAAAGGCTGATCAACAATAAACCAAATTTTTGCGGGGAAAAACTACCAACAATTACCTATTTTCACATAGTTTTATAACTTACTTGACAATTAAGCAACATAAATAATCACAGAATATTAGAAATCCCTACTATGTCGAAGTTAAAACCTATTAACTTAATAATCTGTAAGTACTAAATAAGAAAATAAATAAAAACTGATAATTACTTCTTGACAACAGCTATTTTTATCTGTTTAGGAAACGAGAACGTAGAAAAATGTTGAATTATCCAGTTGTTGTTATGATAAAGAATAAGTGTTATTTAATGATGAGGAAAAATTTAGAGATCATACATAATTTGGTATAATTGTTGGATTTATTTACACATACATGAGATAATGGTTCTTAAAATGATTGATTTCGGGTTTTGCCCCATTTAAAAACGTGTATGTTTGAAAATATTTCCATGGGAAAGAAAACTTTTTTTGTATTTTGAAGTAAATTTACAAAAAAGCTACTGTGAAACTTTAATCCTAGAACCCCGCATTTTATAGACACTCATTTCTTCCATTTCATAAAAGCATCTTTAATCGTTTAATGTTCATTAAGCAGTTCTCTCAATGCAAAAAGCTTTATTGTTCTGCTCCACCATTGAATCAATGTATAATACCCAAAGAAAGCATTAGTAACGTCAATCACAGATCGTGAAAAAGAAACTAAAACCAGACTTATCTTGCCAATCACGCTTTTTGGGCAGTGGACATAAGTTCTCACCCCAACGTGATGGCTCTAAAATCCGCAAGATTAAATTTGTCCTAGAGTCCAGGGGCCCTACTACCAACAAACTGGAAGTGCCTTCCGTTTTCCGTTCCAGGGGCCCTACTACCCTCCATGTGGGTTCGTGTGGGATAGAGTTTTTTCCCGAGTCACGTGGTCTGGCAACTCTACTTTCCCCTTAGGACTACCACCGTGTACAAAATAGTGTGGGAAGA
The DNA here is from genome assembly GCA_024610705.1 of Tetragnatha versicolor. Classification (NCBI taxonomy): domain Eukaryota; kingdom Metazoa; phylum Arthropoda; class Arachnida; order Araneae; family Tetragnathidae; genus Tetragnatha; species Tetragnatha versicolor. The sequence goes on along the minus strand of JANDEH010000006.1, from coordinate 6,914,508 downwards.
TTCCGCACAATAGAGTTGGCCAACGAGTTTCAACCCACCACCTCATCCCTTGGTGAAATCGAATTCCACCAGCGGATTAACATGGCGGCGGCGGACAGTTCAAACTAAACAATAAGGTAAGAGATTTTTCATCCTATATAATTCACTAATATAACTATATGAAATAACCTTTATTGAACAAAATCTAATTTCATAGTTGAAAGTAGCTAAGAAATACGCTATTATTACAACCCTAGAGGATTAAAACAGTCTAATGAATTTGCAACTTCTGCTTTACTTTATCGTTAATTTCGAACTTGAAATTAGTTTATTCCTTTTGGAAACTATTATTTTTTGTAAATTACTAAAATTATTTGAAAAGAGTCAATTGATTTTTTGTTGAAAACCTACAAAAGGTACTTGTAGAGTAGGGCAAATTGTAAACAACGATAGTTAGATACGAATGTAAACAGTAAGAGTGGTTCTTTTATAAACATTAAAATTTTGATTATCTGTTAAAAATTCCTTAAGAAGGCTTTTTTTATTACTTTTTGTTCATTCTTAATGTGCCATTACATTTCTTATTGAGAACATTCTCGATATTCTTAAGTTAATGGGACAGGAATAATATGGTTAAACAAACACAAAATCTTTAAAGACCCACTGATTTTAAGAACATTTAAAACTAATTTTTGGTTATTTTTATCTAAAAATTAAAATAAGTTGTGCTTAATAAATATGCTTGCACTGTAAAAAAACAATTAGCCGATGAAAAGTTTTCCATAGGACAAGATGTGTGATGCTTGGTTGATAATTTGTACACATGCGTTGCATGTTGGTTTTATAACAATTGAATAAGTGAATTTAAGAAAGTGTACAAACCACATTATACTGTCGACTCTTCAGCAGCTTAATTATAGAATAGGAAATCATCTTTGATAATGTTTTCTGATTAAGCAGAATAGTCAACTGGATAATATGTAAGAACCAAAGAGGGTGTTGATTTTATTGGGAAAAATGTATAAGTTTTTCCTCATGTTTAGATTTTGAGTTGAAATTAAAAAACTAATGTGTACATATTGTATTTCAGCCCTTTACAAAGATGTGAATGACGAAGATGGATATGAAGTGATTGTGAACGACGAAAATTGATGTGTCCTGTCGAATGATTTTTCTCAACGGTCATCTTTGAAAGAAGGTAAATTACAATTACAACATTTGAGTGCTTATCTATATATGTGTGTCATCTGCATATTATCTTCATGTCATTGGCTCGGGGACTTTTTCAAAGTAAAAACAGGAATTGCTAATACTGCCATCCAGTTCAATTCAGTTCACGGTTATGCTTAATGTCGGCAAGCTGTTTTAAATGTCATAAATTCAAATAACAGATTTTTATGGTTCTTATAGATAAACTGAACAGTTATTGACATAACTGAACATTTTACATTAAGTTTGAAATTATTTAGCAATATCTCTAATTTTTGTTGCCCCAAAGAGCTTAGCGGGACCATTAGCGGAATCGAACCTAAGCAAAAGTTCTCAAAAACTAATTTTCTTAGAAATTTAACTTTCCCCCCTGGCGCGTTTTTTATTTGGCGAGACTATAACTCGCTACAGTAAAATCCTAGAAGTGGGTTCGGGTTGGCGCAACATGGCGAATTTTTTGTTGCCAACTTCACTTTGATACTTAGGCGCTCAATGGCGCTACTACTTTGCTGGGCGACTGAACCCACTTTAAGACTTGAGCCTCTCGCTACTTTTGAGCCACTTGAATGAATAGTTGTCAAAATCATAAACCCCTTAACTATCAGATATGAAAGCAAAGTAAAATTATTTTGTAAATTGAAATTAATATAAATTTAAATTTGAGAGCATTAAGCTTTGATAAAAGCATAATGTAACAAAACAGAAAGATTGTTTTAACGTATGTCACATGATGTGTGATTTGAGCCAAGAGGTCCCAGGGTCATGTTTTTAAAAACACATTTGCTTTTATAAACTTATTTTTCCCCGTTAAATAGTTTCATAAACACTAAGACAGCTACTTATTATCAAAGAAGTCTTCAGTCAATAATTTTAATGAAAGTAATAGTTATCTAGCTGCCTAAAATGGGTTAAAGAAACTATTAAATGCGGAACACTACAAAATGTAAACAAACTGCTCACTTGCGATGCAAAATTTCTTTTCACCCAATTTGAACAGAATGTGTGTTTAGAGGTACGAAATTTCAAGACCTCATGTATGTAAAATAATTTTCAGTTTTGTTTAAACATTTTTATCAAAGCTGAATGTGGCCTCTATTGTAAGATTTTGAATTAGGTTATCCGTTATGATGTTAAATCTCAATATCTTGAAATTTGAATTGTGTATATATTTTGCGCTTCCCCTGTTGCTACTCAGGCTTCACCACTGAGTCAACTGTATTTTGTTTATAGTGTTCAGCTGTTCAGTATGAGCGGTATGAAGTTTCTCCACGGTGGCAACCCAGCAAGATTGCCGGAAGCGAAAAAGAAGACGTTTTGATGTTTGTTTTTTATGCGTTGAGTTTGAGCTGGCGGTTGCGACACGATCTTGACTGAGAATGTAAATTTTAACGTTAATATAATTAAACAGTTTAAACTCTGAGACTCTGACTGCTTGTTTACTGGAAGGAAGAATGAACCCAACAAGGGTGTTTTCTTTTTTCCAGTAAACCAGCAGTCATAAACTATTTAGTTCTATTCATTTTAAAATTTACATTCTCAGTCAAGATCTCGTCGCGGCCGCCAGCTCAAACTCAACACATAAAAAACAAACATCAAAATGTTCTCTTCTTTTTCGCTTCCGGCAATCTTGCTGGGTTGTCACCGTGGAGAAACTTTATAAGCGGGTTATTCAATTTAAAAATTAATGTACACTATAAACATTTTAGGCTTCTTATGCTCCAAGATGTGGAAGCTGCTGGTCTTTCCCAATTCCCTTTTCCCGATTCCTTTTCCCTGTACTTCAGTCTTTTTCTCAACAAAGGTGGTAAGTACTTCAAAATAGTTATTAACGATGCTTTTTTTGTTCAACTGTTAAAAACCTTATATAATAACCTATTCTATTTCACAGGCAACATCGGCTTTTCTAGCACTGCCAGCTGGGCCCTATAACTATTGTTTCATCATCTAGGTCCCAAGAATAAACTATATTTTTATCACAAAAATTTCATGATTTATTAAATACCACATATGAATCCTGCCTTTTCTGCTGTATGATTTGTAAAACATATTGCAAGCAACATGCTTTTTATATATATACATAACTGCATTTGCATTATAACTATTTATAAAATTTTTTTTAGAAAAAATGGTTTGATAAAAATTTTTATTTAAAAAATATTTTGTATTATTAAAAATATTTGTATATTACTTTGCCAATAAAGCTGTAGTAGATTAAGATTGGTTAAATAAATATTGCTTCTTTAATTATCAAGTTTTTGATTCTTCGATAAAATCATAAATGCATTTGTGTAGTAACGGGAATGATTGCATGATACATTCCTAATACTTCATTTGATAATACACTTGGTTTGTTAAACATGATTGACCACTATTGGCCTTAGATTTTTATTTAATTGATGCTTAAATACATTATTGCAAGAATGGTTATGCAAGATTTTACAAGAAATTTCACTGTAAACATCTTGAATTAAAAAAAAAGTTATATAGGAATAATTGTGCAGTAAATATAAATTTTAACAATAATTAGTTATTAATGGTTATAAGAGTTGATCAATGTAATTAAGTTAATTAAAGTGATAATAATGAAAATATATTAATAATTGCAATATACATTTTTTAAGCTAAAATATTCCTTCCCAAGAAAAACTTTTTCACTTAAATTTATTTATACAGTGAAATTCCGGTACAACAAATACCGATACAACGAAAAATCCCGTTATTACGAAAGTCCAGATAGTCCCCCAACCGTATTTATTTGAATTAACGATAGTGCGGTTACAACGAAGAAATTTTACAGTCCCGTGAAGTTCGTTATAATGGGATTTTACTGTATGTATTATGTAACTAAAATTTTCTATAATGTATATGGGAATAAATTCTTAATTTTTTTTCGAAATTAGACTGCAAAAGTACCTATAATTCAATTTACAGTTACTCAATGGTTGTATTGGTGCTTGTTATAGAAGGGTAAGGGGATGCCCATAAATTACATAATGTATTTTCAAAATTTTTGGAACTCTCTCCCTCCCCTTCGTTAGATTTTACATAACCTTAACCCTTTTTGACTAATATGTTCAATTTGTCAAAATAAGTTTGACTAATTAGTTACTTTTTAGCACAAGTTTTCCTGAACTTTTGCAAAAAAATTTAAGAAAAATGGTATTATCTGAGCTAAAAGATATTGTGCGAGATTTTAATTGACTCCCCGGGCTGATATTTTGGTGGACACCCTCCCCCTTTTTGACCTCGTGCAATGGACGTTGCCCAATACTTTTTACTGTTTTTGAGATCGCTTACAAAAGAAGTGCACCCCCACAATTTTCAGGACTAAATTTTCTGAAATACGCAACATCCTTACACGTCTTAATAATTACGAATAATGATCTCTCATAGACATAGGAACGAATTATGTGAGTATTTGATGTTAATGTGTATAATGTTAAGTCTAGAGCACAATATCTTGCTTTTTTAAATCCCCTTGCAAATCTGATATTACGTATTCTCAGTTGATGTAGTTGAAGAGACGGGTAAAAAATTTCGAGGTGTGAGGTAAGAGGATTGGTGTTTTATGGCGGATATTATTATATGCAAGGCAAGTAAATTGGAGGAATACCTTAAGCCGGGGTAAAAATTGAGGTTTTCAAGATAACAGTTTGCAATCGAGAGTATACCGTAACACTTTTCTGTGAACTCAAAATAATACCTTGTTAAACATTAGAGTTAATAATTAAGAAAGTGGAAATCAAAAGATAAAAGGTTGTAAGGCCATATATATATAGGTCTTGGTATAACACCAATGCGGAGGTTGATGTTGGGACGCCTTCCCCTAAAACATTGTGACCGTTCCCCGAATAATATGGAGTGTCCCCTCAAAATATGGTGATTTTATTTCAAATAATGGTGATGAGAGTCCCCTCAAATATTCATGGTTAACCCTGTTCCTCAATATACACAAAAGTGTTTCAAATAAGTTAAAGGGTGCTGCAATGTGTTGGATAAGACATCAATCACAAGGAATTTTGTTATTGCTTGACATCTACCACATGAAAGCAGAAAATTGCATTTAATTTTTTTTTTCATTTATTTCTCTATAACTCAAAGGTAAGATATAATTAAGTAATACATTTAAGGGTTGATTTGAAATATGTGCTTTATAATACAAGAATATTCTTTTCTGAGCTTCAATTGAACTAAAATTACATTAGTATAGCATAGATTTTAAGGATTTTATTGGCTTCAGGCTTCTTAACTTAAAATTCCTCAAGGAAAGTTATGTACAAAATGTAATGAATAAATTATTAAAGAATCCAAAACTTGAGATTTTCAAAATGTTTTTTGAACTGAGTGGTGGGCATTTTAAATTAAGAATGACATTACAGCATTCTTTAAGTTATTGAAATCACTATTGACTTACTGAGGAACAAAACACTTGTTTATCCCTATTTATTTATTAGACTATCTTGCAGCCTAATGTAAAAAGGTTTTTGCTAACCATTTCTTCATTTACGAGCAAAGAAACACTAATAATTATTTAATAATTTGATTCCCAGTATTTGAGAATGTCTTTGTTTACATCGCCACAACGCAAAGAATAAAAACAATCGTTGTGATTGGTCGATGAGAACCCGTCATGTTGGGTAAAATAGCCTCGAACTCATAGATCCACCTCCTCGATTCCACCCTCACTCGTCGACGGAATGTGGTGTGCGCGTAGTAGTCCTTTTCTTATTTGAAGGGTAGAGGTGGGTTTTTAGTCGACGGGTTCGATCGGAACGGGTTGGAACCCGTCGTGTGCGCGTAGTAGGGCCCCAGTTCGAGAGTGAAAAGTTCACATCTTTCGCTAGAGAAGAAAAGGACTACTACCGACTCGCCACTTTCCGCTAGCGAATGCTGCCGGAACCCAGCTGGAACAGATTAGGTAGATCTATGAGTTCGAGGCTATTTTACCCGACTCATCGACCAATCACAACGATTGTTGTCATTTTTCGCGTTGTGGTGATGTAAACAAGGACGTACTTAAATACTGGGAATCAAAATATTATCTAAATTAGTTTTTCTTTGCTAGTAAATGAAGAAACGGTTAACGAAAACCTTGTTTTATCAGGCTGCAAGATAGTCTAATAAAATAATATGGATAAACAAGTGTTTTGTTCCTCAGTAAGTCAATAGTGATTTCAATAACTTAAAGAGTGCTGTAGTGTAATTCTCAATAGAAAATGCCCATCACTCGGTTAAAAAAACATTTTGAAAATCTCAATTCTTTTATTATTTATTCATTACATTTTCTGCATAACTTACCTTCAGGAATTTTAAGTTATGAAGCCTGAAGCTAATAAAGCATTTAAAATCTATGCTATACTTATGTAATTTTGGTTCAACTGAAGCTCAGAAAATAAGATTCTTGTATTATTAGGTACATTATTCAAATAAACCCTTAAATGTATAACTTAACTATACCTTATCTTTGAGTTAGAGAAATGAATTTAAAAAAAAATTAAATGCAATTTTCTGCTTTAATGTGATAGTTGTAAGCATATTAAAAACATTACAACAAAATTCCTTGTGATTTAAGTCTTATCAAACACATTGCAGCACCCTGAAATTTATTTGAAACACTTTTGTGTATATTGAGGGACAGAGTTAACCATGAATACTTGAGGAGACTTGCATATTTTTCACATTTTAATACTTAATTTGAAATTAAATCACCATATTTCGAGGGGAATGCTCCACATTATTCGGAGAACGGTCCAAATAACTTTAGGGGACAGCGTCCCCACATCTACCCCCAATCTGCACAATGGTGTAACACCAAGACTCTATATATATGGCCTTACAACCTCTTACCTTTTGATTTCCACTTTTTTAATTATTAACTCTATTGTTAAACAGGGTATTTTGAGTTTACAGAAAAGTGGTACAGTGTACTCTCAATAAGACAAACTCTTTAACATCGAAAACCTCATTTTTCACCCTGATGTTAGGTATTCCTCTAATTAACTTGTCACATTTAAGCATTAATTAAATAAAATCTAAGGCCCATAGGGATCAATTAAATTTAGACAAATCAAGCATATTATCAAATGAAGTATTAGGAATATATCATACATGTGATTATACGGATAAAAAATTGGCGGAAAAAATTTTAAAAAAAATTCGATGGCACCTAAATTTTTCTTAAAATTAAGTAGAGGGGTCCATCGGCTTTTACTTCCCAAGATCTAGGTTGGTTGGGGTTTTATGGCGCAAGACCCAAGAAAGGGTTATAGCTCGAGATCTATAATTCGATATGCTAGATTCATATTTTTTTAGCTTAAATCTTAACTAATTTTCATATTACTTCGATATTTTTTTTTTCGATTTTTCTTAAAATTTAGTGCTAGGCCACACCAGCGGTCAGAGTTTTCAGTATAAAATGATTGTAAAATAAGAAAGTGGAATTTCAGTTGTGCAAATCGAATTGTCGGATTTAATTTTGCTAAGCAAATTGGCGGATTTCCGCCAATTGGCGGAAGAATCACATGTATGATATATTTACTATCATTCCCATTACTAAAGAAATGCATTTATAATTTAATTAAAGAATTAAAAACTTGATAATAAAAGAAGCAATATTAATGAAACTAATTTTAATCTACTACAGCTTTATTAGCAAGGTAATATACACACATTATTCAAATATTTTTAATTAACACAAAATATTTTTTTAATAATTTTTATCAAACTGTTTTTTATTCAATTTTCTCCTATCCATGGTATTAAATAGTTACAATGCAGTTATGTACATTTAAAAAGCATGTTGCTTACAACAGCAGAAAATGCAGGATTCATATATATGGTATTTAATAATTCATGATATTTTGCAGAAATTTTTCTGATAAAATTATAAAATTTATTCTTGGGTCCTAGATGATAAATAAACAGTAGTTGTTAGGCACAGCTGACAGTGCTAGGAAAGCAGATGTTGCCTGTAAAATAGAATAAGGTATTATAAGTTATAAATATAAATAAATATAATTCAAGGGACATTCCAAAGTTTCATAATTTCCCCCCTGCAAATGCTTAAAACATAAAAATTTACTAAGAACCTATGTCAATCTCAAATTCCCTCCTAAATGAGTCAGGCATTTAAGTAACACAGAAGGGATGAGAAAGGGCACAGATAAAAAACATCTCTAGATGATGTTATTCATAAGACCTTATAATTTGTCGAGGAAATAATCCTACATATTGTTTTTAACCAGCTTATAACAAGCTGCGAGACTATCAACTCTTGCTCAAAATAATTGAGTCCTCATTGTAAATGAAAAAACATTAAATAACTGATAATTTAAATGGCTATGTAACATCTTTTTGGACTTATGGTATAGAAGTAAACAATTCTTCGCAAAGGTTGTTGTGAAACAACTATTATAGATTTTAAGTTATAATTTTGAGAATTTCATTCATTGATGATAAACATGCAAATTTTATAAGTACTTACCTCCTTTGTTGAGGAAAAGACCAAAAGTACAGGGAGTCGGGAAAGACCAGCAGTTTTCCACATTTTGGAGCATAAGAAGCCTAAAATGTATATAGTGTACATTAATTTTTAAATTTGAATAACCAGCGTATATTGAACACTTTAAACAAATTACAATTAACTCAGTGGCGAAGCCTCAGTAGCAACAGGGGAAGCGCAAAATAAACACACAATTCAAATTTCAAGATATCGAGATTTAACAAAATCTAACCAACGGTTAGCATCATGTCGGCTAACCTAATCAGAATCGTACAATAGAGGCCACATTCAGCTTTGATAAAAATGTAAACAAAATAGAAAAATTTTGATACATGAAGTATCAAGGTTTCTGTGTTGCTAAAAAACCATTTGGTTATGATTAGATGGAGAGAAATCTTGTGTGACCAGTGAGCAACTTTTTTGATAAGTAGCTGTTTTAGTGTTTGTTGAACTATTTTGCGGAACAAAGAAAAGTGAAAGCTAATGCCTACTGCCAGCGGTGGCATAAGATTTGGGTATTATGTATTGTTCGATTAATTGTCAATTATAGCTGCACAGCTACAGAACAGTCAATGAGCTTTGATATTATTTAGGATTCAGCTACATGGTTTACAGGAGTGTACATAAGAATCAAGATTTGTTTTATCGAATCAGAAACAAACATGTTTTTAAAAATGTAACCCTGAGACCTCCTGGCTGAAATCTCAAATACATTAAAACAATCTTTCTGTTTCATTACATTATGCTTTTATCAAAGCTAAATGATCATCAATTTAAATTTGTATTAATTTCAATTTTACAAAATAATTTTACTTTGCCATTATATCTGCATAGCTGCCAATTCTTCCGATTTAGCCGGAAAATTTAAGGTTATTATTAACAAACCATATAGCTTTTTTGTTTTTTATTCAAGACATCCGTTATTGTCAGATTCCGTCTTATCAAGTTCAAGATATTTTAACACGCTCACTAATTGGAAAACTCATTAAAAAATATCCCGGCTAAACCAGAAGAATTGGCAGCTATGTTTCTGATAGTTAAGGGGTTAGTTCATGATTTTGATAACTATTCATTCAAGTAGCGAAACATATTCTCGCCAATTAATACATGCGCCAAGGGAGAAAGAGTATAATTTTTTAAAAAAACTAGTGTTTGTGTACTTTTGCTTCGGTTCAATTCCGCTAATGGTCCCGTTAAGCTCTTTTAGACACCAAAAATTTGAAACATTGCTAGATAATTTCTAACTCAAAGTAAAATGTTCAGCTATATGTCAATAACTGTTCAGTTTATCAATATTAACCATAAAAATGTCAACATTTGAATTTATGGCATTTAAAACAGCTTGTTGATATGTATTAAGTAGAACGTTAACCGAATTAAACTGGATGGCAGTATTTCCAATTCTTGTTTTACTTTGAAAAAGACCCAGAGACAATGACGTGAAAATAATATGCCGTCATTGGCTCGCCATATCATTTGTAAAGTCAAATTTTAATATTTGCTTCAAACTTTTTACATAATTTTTAAGTTGTGTCTGTTTTTCTACGCTGGGCACTTTTGAACGAAGGAAATCCAAGTTTGAGTAGTGGGGCAGGAAATCAAGGTAGCTAGCTTGGCTTTTAAAGCACCTTCTTCAAATGAGAGGGAAGAGATGTGGGATAGTGTCAGGGGCGTAGCCAGAGGGGGGGATTTGGGGATATATCCCCCCCCGAAACTCAGGAAATTTCATTTTTGACCATAGAAAACCACTAAAAATACCCCATATCCCCTCCCGAAATATCAACATCCCCCTCCGAAAATTTTTTCTGGCTACGCCACTGGATAGTGTTATTGGCAAGAAGAACCCCGTTTGGGGCCTAGCTCATTTAGGGTTACACTAATTGCCTATACTTCACAGCAACGTTTCCTGAACCAAGTTCGTCACTACGCGGAAGGAGAAAGTGAGTAAACACAAAGCCTGTTGGGTTGATAGGAGGTGTTTTGATACCTGAATCCTGATAAAAAAGACACTATATACACGTAGGTCTAATGAAATAATCATATTTTAAAATTGACGTTCTTCCTTTCACTCGAAATTCAGACACCGCGATGGGAACTACTTTGTTAGTGACGTAGTAGGTACAACTTAAGTTGCTGTCAAGTATAGTAAGAAAACACAAACAATACTTATAGATAAGGACACAAATGTTCTAATGGCACTTTACCTTCTTTTAAAATTGAGTAGTTCAGAAAATTGCCCTAAATGAATCATTCAACAGGGCATATCCATCTTCGCCTCATTCCCTTCTTTGTAGAAGCGCTAAAATACAATATGTACATATTAATTTTTTAGTTCATAACTATAAGGAAGAAACTTTAAAATTTTTTAAATAAAATCAACACTATCTTGGGTTTTTGCAAATCATCAGGTTGACTATTCTGCTAAATCAGAATCAAAGATGATTTCCTCTTCTATAATTCAGCAGCCGAAGAGTCGAGAGTATGCGTTTGTACCCTTTTATAAAATCATAAGTTTAATTTTGCGCAGCTAAATTGCCATTTATATCAAGTAGCGATTCAGTTCAAAACCAACACGCAACATATGTGTACAAATTATCAACCAAGCATCACACATTTTGTCCTATGGGAAACTTTTCAATCGGCTAATTTTTTTTCCTCGTGATTAGTTTGTGCAATACAAGTATGATCACAGCTATATTTCAATCTTTTAATTTTTAGATTACAAGAACCATAAATGGTTTTAAATGTTCTTAAAATCAGTGGGTTTTTGAAGATTTTGTGTGAAGAAATGAAATGAAGAAATGAAATGGCACATTAGCAATGAACAAAAGCAATATTTAAAAGCGCTTACAGAATTCTTAATCGATAATTAAATTTTTAAACGTTTTAGCACTTACTGTTTACATTCGTTTCGACTGAATCATTGTTTACATTATGTCGTATTCTACACGTACCTTTGATAGGTTTTCAAAACAAAAATTTAACTAATTCTTTTCAAATCCTTTTAGTAATATACAAAAAGTAATAACTTTCAAAAGGAATAAACTAATGTCAAGTTAGTTATTAACGATAAAGTAAACCAGAAGTTCGAAATTCATTAGATTGTTTTAATTCTCTAGGGTTGTAATAATAGCGTATTTCTTAGTAACTTTCAAGTTTCAAGATAGATTTTGTTCAATAAAGGTAATTTCATATAGTTTTATGGGATGGAAAAACTCTTACCTTTATTTTACTTTGAATTGTTTTGGTTTGCCGTGGGTCTTTCGGTAGCGGAACTACACTTTCACACGGAAATGAGGTGCCGGAAGAAAACTCGCCGAAACCTGGCGGTCGATTCGGTAGCCACGGAAGCGTTCCAGTATTTTTTGTGCATGGTAGTAGTCCAAAGCGGTCCAAAGCGAAAATGACCACGTGACCCGGAAATATTTTAGGGAGTGAAGCGCTTCCAGTTGACTGGTAGTAGGGCCCCAGGGGGCCTTCCTCCCAAGGTGAGGGTCAATATCCTCCAACACACTTTCACGTGATCATAAATATTTTAAGGACCCATGCCATAGAGGGTGGCCCGAGAACTTACATCATCAATTAATTTCATCCAACCCGAAGCACGGTTCACCCTTGTTTCCCTCAGTCCTTAGCCGGTATCTTTTCTGCGATGCCCACCCACACTAAATAACTGCGTTTAACTCAGGTGTATGTATCTTTTTGTTCATGGCTTTGTTAGCCTTGAACTGCAGATTGGCAAACATGAACGGATTAATTGGAGAACGTCATTCATGAGCGGTGAGTATGGGAAGAAAGTGTCATATTGAGGGTCTGAGGGATAATGTTTCAATTGGGCCCCCTCTATTAAGGCCATTATTAAATAGAATTTAATTTTTGAATAAAAATATGCCAACTAGACTTTGAAATACATAATTCTATAAAAGGCTTATGGGTAATTGCGTATGACTTTGGCTTTCTCTCTTTCTCTTTGCTAGAGATTACGAGATTTCTTTCCCTCTCTTTCCGTTAGGGCCAACGTAAAGTTTTATTACAGCCAGTTGAAAAGTCTACGCTGGCCCTAGATCTTTCTCTCTTCCTCTCTACCTCTATGCCGATGGTGTTAATGAGTGTTTTTAATATTATCCTATATACATGGGGGGATCATCCTCAAACTTTCCCATGCGTATTTAATAGGTCGAGTGTAATGCATTCTTGTGTAGAATTTGCGTCTTAAATAACTTAATACAGGAAAAGGTGTGATGAGTAATTAAATTCCAACTACCAAAGGGGGTCTGGGGCATTTGGAAAATTTGATTCTAAAACAGGATTTTCACTAGTTTTTGTACACCTAGTCCGAACTTTGGATTTACATTTTTAGGTAGGATTTGGATAATAATGAACTTATTATAAAAAAGTTGGGGATAATGAAGTTCCAATTACAACAGGGGGGATTGAGAGGCCTCACACAGAAAAGTTTTGAAAATTTGACCCTAAAATTTTTGTTAGATTTGACCTTTGGTACACCAAGTACAAGTGCATCCTGCTGCCGGCGCTCATGGCTCAAATATTTATTTGTCAACTTAAGGTAGAAAAACCACTAGAAAGGATTCTTATAATAATATTACTCGAATTCTTAAAACCAAATGATAATATTCTGGCTAGATGCGAAGTTTCGCAGCCTCATTTTACAAGCACAGTGCGAAGGAGAATTTCGGTCGGAGAAAAAACCAGCACAAAAAAAACCGAACAGCAGTTGAAGTCGGTAAAATCTTAGTCGAGGTGGTTGGCAGGAAAGAATTCCCGATTGCATCATTTTCGTTATTTGTTTTTAGAAGTTCGGCAGCGTTGGATCTCGTCCCATTAGCAAAGGGGGAATAAACCGAAAACAATTACGAAAGTTCGGCAGGGAAGAAACACCGAAAAGTCGATGATTCCCTTCGTGGAGTTAGCTCTATTGCGAGAATGGAGAGCCATTAAAGAGCACTTTCTTATAGAGAGGTTTTAGGAAATCTCTGTTTCTACTAATCTGCTAAATATCTATTTCTCCCATTTCATTAGTTCCAAACTGGTTCAAAAGAAACGAATCAAGTGGTTTGAGACTTTTAAAGAATTTAAAAATGTAAAATGTATTTTAGGAAACCATATAATAAATATACTTTCCTCAAATCGGTCATTCATTTTACTCATGAGGGAAAACTTGGATCCCCTTACTTAATTAACCAAATTATACCTATACACCTGTAACTACTAGATAAGCAGAGTTTAGCCTGATATTATGATCAAGAAAAAGAGAAATTATAATTTATTATTTCTCATCAAAAATAGTATTTACAAAAAGTCCATGTAAAACCAAAGATCATTCAAAAATATTAAAAGGAATAGAAACACACCGGCAACTTGGAGTGGTTTAGCGAGTAATTAATTGCAGTTTAAAAAGCTAGTAAATTTTCAATTTCAAAGCATAAATACGTGGAAGCATTAATGTGTATCTCTTTAATTTCAATCTCTATCCAGTACGAGTGTACGATACGACTTAAACAGTATTAATGCAGAAAAAACTTGCTTCAATAAAATTGCAAGTATACTTATATACTGATAATAAAACACTAAATTTTTGTTTTAATATATTTTGTACCAACCTTAGAACCAGATTTTTTGGACCCTGGAAAATCGAATGACCCAAACCATAGAAACAGCTCTTCAACCTCACCTTCCCCGTCCACTATATTTATACGTGAGTCATCCACTCTTGAGGCCAGTTTTTTCGAGAGGTGGCCTGAGGTTCGAAATCATTCAAATGGACGCAGATGGTCCTTTTCTCTCAGCTGTTTCCAGCTGCAGCTGAAACATGTTGAGCAAGAACTATCGGACGTCAAAATTTGTCGTCCCTTCAGTTTATGAAATTCAGTCATTAATTTTTTTAAGCTCACACTTTGCTTTTATTATCAGGACATTCTTTTTGTAGGTTAGAGGAAAATTGGAACATTCAAATTGCTACCTATTATTATTATGAAAAGTAGCTTATTTTATTGCAGAATATAATATAAATTCAACTTTGATTTTATTCACTGAAAATATATCTTTATAGTACTTAATCTCCTCGCTTTTCTTCTACTGTCCTGCTGTAAAAAATTAAGAAACTACTTTTCAAAAAGGGTAAAAAGATAATTGATGTTATCTCAATAAATCAAACAGAACTAATTTTAGGATTCCCAAATAGACCACTAGAAAGAGACAGCTTGTCCTTGGTTTTATTTACCAAAGGAATCGTTTTTTAAAAAGAGTACTAGTTTCAGTGATGTAAAAGTTCCTTTTCGGAACTTCTGGCGGCCACGCGAGCACGTGCAAATTCCATGGCAAATTCCGCATATAGTAAATAAATTTGTTTCTTGGAGAAAAAGTGACAAAAACAAGAGAAGCTTCAGTACGCTCCTCATTTCACAAGATGAGCTGTTTTTTGCTTTCGTTGACAGGTGACTCGGAGCTACTGCGTACGCTACACGTTGAAAATAAACGTTTTGAAACAAATAAACAGCACTTGGGAGAGAGGCTCGTAAAGTTATAATGCGCAACGGGTTTACATCCCAGTTGAAGCGAACTCAAATATTGTTTCCTATTCTGTTGGCAGGAGCTCCAAGAAACCATGGTATTAGGCGCCTAAACCTGATCCTGACGTACCAGGCAAACATAAATGTGGAATTTAATTTAACTTATGAAAATACTTTTTTTTATTTCCATCAGTTGTGATGTATATAAAAAATACTCTTTCATCTCTATCCTTTTTTCTCATTCCAATTCGTCATCAAAAATGGTGAAATGCATCCAAGAATTGCCTAAAAATACTTTAGTAAGTATGTAGATACGTTTTTTTAAAATTAAGTATTACTGTAAAGGGATGGATATAAATCTGATTCTAATAGCCATCGAATACTTTAGATACTTTTATATTAAGTTGTTATTTAATGGAAAGTCTTAAATATCGTATTAAAACATTACTCGGTATTTATATTTCATTTTTCTAAAAGCAATCCATCAAAAATATTGGATTTCCCCCATCAGTTGTAGCTATCTTTAAAAGAATTATGTTATCACATATGCAAAATAAATTAAGTCAGTTTGTTCAAAGTTAAATAACTCTAATGAGGCTATTTGAGTACAAAAAGAAAGAGAGTGATCAACAAGATGTTTAATTACATAATCAGTAGTCATTTGTCAGAGGACCAGAAATCAAAAACCACCTAAATCACGAAATTTAATGCAATTCATTTAATTCCCAACTGTCGCCAACTCATTTCCTATTGGACAGATGGAAACGTATAAAAGTGCTAATGGTACGTTTGACCTTTCAGAGCAAAATGAGCTTTTCCTCCAACTGCTTGGACTGGCCCTGAGAAAATGCAAAAAGGGGCATCTCCTATTCGGCCACAGATGGGATTCGGCAGATGGAATGATGGCTACCTAGGGATATCTTAATAATCCTTGTCGTTAGTCACGGATGCCGGCCACAACAGAAGTCGGTTGGGTGGATGACGGCACAGGAATCATCCGATATAATATATGTTTATATGATAAGTATTAAAGGAGATATAAATTTTTCTTCTCATCTTACTTTCGGATAGGAAAAGTAAGTCAGTAGTCTTCTATCCAACGAACCAAGAAGCTACAATTGTTTGAATCTTGTCGAAATTTTAATTCTTTGATCCCTATAATCCCGACACTTCAAAAGTTTTGATAAAATTTTACATCCATACATCTTTATGAATCCTTATACTAATAATAAAGATTCATAAAGATAATTAGGTACATAAAAATTATACACAATTACCTCAAGATAACTTTTTTTAAATTTCATTTTGCAGAATCATGCTATATTAACTTTGAACGAAAATAATCTAACAAGAAAATATAGGGATTAAAAAGTGCTTAAAATGTAAAAGTGAATCAAAAGTAAAAGGTTTATTTCATCCCAGAGATTTAAGCACAAATACTTAGCGCTTAGTGGTAGCCCCTCCCTATGAAATCAATAATAAAATCGCAATATATCAATTCCTCATCATTATTGATTAATAATGTATTCTACAATATTATTGTAATGGTTTATTAGAATATTTAAAGCTTTGGATGACATGCGGAAATAGGACCTTTCCTCCATGTTGTCGAAGAAGACATACTTGGAGAGGAATCTGTTTCTAATCATGGATAGGGGTTGACAGGAGTTGAAGTTATAAGTGGGTGTAATTAGTTTACTGGCGGGTGCACATAGAGAACTTCAGCAGGAATTCTAGGAACTTTTCGGGTGTTTAATGTTTATGGCACAGTTTCGAGGCTTTAGGGGAAAGTTATGTCAAAAGTGTTGGGTTGAAGCCTTTGAAGCAAATATCATAACCTTCTTCATTTTATATAATTTTAAAGTATTATCTTAAACAATTTTAACCCTTATTCTTATTATTCACAATTTCTGATGAAAAACATTTTAACATATTAATTTGTCAGTTTGAAAAAAAAGAATTACATGTCCAAAAACCAAATTTTGAGAAAATCGAGAATAAACCGTTTTATTCTATAACCACCAAAGTTTTACTGTAAATTTATGACTTTTTTTAGGAAGCAGAACAGGATCAATCATCGGAAAAAAAGTATAAATATACCTATTCGCAAAAATGTACAAAATATTAAACAGTATAAAAATATTGTACAGTTAAAAAAAATGGACTTGATACCCTTTTTCTAACTTATAACCACTAGATATAACCACTTATAACCATCAGCATTTAATTTAATTGTACTAATGCGGAGTTTGCAGCACAAAAGAGAAAAATAGAAAGACTAGACAAATAAAATTCAAACGTATTAGGAAACTGAGTTATCTATTCATGCTCATTTCATTCGGTTATACGAAAATTCCGGTCAATGTAAAACCGGTCGGTAAATTCAGATCAATAAAAAACAAATTTATTACATGGCTAAAGCTACATTTCTTACTGGAATTTACCGATCGGTTTTTAAATTTTCGTGACACCTTTCATTCATCACGAATCCAGCATTCATAGGATAAAAAAGTTAAGACACTATTTAAATTAAAATTAAATTTTGTTTTGGATTAGTTTACAAAAAATTTAATTAAGAAGAATTATTTTTTATAGTTTAAGAGTAAGTAAATTTAAAAAATACAATGAATCGACATCGATTTTGCCGAATTCAAAAGTTAGAGTGATATCTAGATGGTAGTTATTTTTTCTCTCTTCCCACATAATATATCTACAACGAAGTTTAGAGATGTGTATAAAATAATATTGCGCATAACATTATCAGTTTCAATATCGTTTCAAACGGATTATGTTGTACATATAATTTCAATACATTTTAAAACATGACTTAGTTTATCCCCTTTAAACTACACTGTTAAATTCCACAAAAATTGTTTTTCATTTAAACAAATAAAACTGAGAGTTTGAGGACCCGCTGATTGATTACAAGCCTTTATCTTCAACCATGTGACGGATATCTATCATATAGGGAAAGATAAATTAAAAGTACCCCAAATACTAAAAAAATATCTTCTCCATAAAAATCTAAACTGTAACCTTATACGCAGTACGTCAGTTTAAATAAAAAGATTAGTAGATGACGAGTTACATTTTTCAGAAAGTTATGTGATTCACGTACCATAGAATTGTGAAATTTCACTGAAATCTTTTGAATGATGTCACGAGATATTGATAAATACTAAATTTAACCGAGTCTTAAGAAAAAGGAGAAAGGTTACTGCCCTTAATGTTGTCATTTTGCACGAAGGGAAAAAATTTTAGGAGAATCCGTGTTTTTGCACTGTGTCGATCTTTGTTTGTCTGATATTGGAAATGGACAGGTTTAAAAGGTGGTGTGCTTTATTATCAGATCCAGACGTCGCCTTATCGAGGAAAGTGTTTACTATTTGGATTCGATTGAAAACACTTTTTACTTGTTTGCACCGAAACGGAACTGAGATTTGACACCGATAATAATAGGGGTGGTCTCTTGACAAAACGACAATTTCCATTGATACAGAAAAGGAAATTATCAAATAAGATAATTCACGTTATGAAAATATCTTAGTATCTAGGGCTTACTAATGCTTTGTTATGAAAAATTACTTAATCTAATCCAGTTATGTTTCAATCAATTAACGAAATTTCGAAATAAAAGTGAAAATTAAGGTGATAAAAGAATCATAAGTATTTATCGAGGTGTAGTATTTTGAGCATAATGTTGAATTTTTTGGAATGCTGAAATTTGTGTAGAGGCAAAGAGTTTAAAATGGATTGTTTAAAAGTCTAATCGATCAATATTTTTTGATAAAATGATAGGAAAGTAGTTATCACCTTATCAGTATTTTAAGTCTGGAAAAATAACCTGGATATCATGTAATGATACTCCCGTTTTAAATTTCTGTTAGATTTATTTGTATGTGCAAGAAATAAAAAAATGTCACATTATTACTCAGGGTGCTTCAACCAGTTCGTCCAAACTCTGCGTGGATTCTTTGTATAGAGTTGTTGAGTTTGCACAGTAGACCAGCATAGTAGAGCTAAGTAAGAGACGGCATAACTATAAAATTCTCGCATTCGAATCTCGAGCTTATACTTTTATTCGAATTGATGTGTAAATTAACTAGTTTGAAATGACTTCAAAATCATACGGGAGTAAATCTTGGTTTCTTTTCTTGGATATTCAAATTATTATGGATGAAACACATCAAAACATCATGAATATCCCATTGTGCAAAATTTTGATTAGTTTTCTCTGTTAAAGACATTGAAAACTTCATTATCCGTCAAGTTTTATTTCCCACACACTTCATATTCCAAATCTCTTTCCTCACTCCTCAACAAATTCCACGACTATATTAAACCTATTCACCTAAAGTAGGTAAATTAAAATAAGACAAGACAAGAGACAAGAAGAAACTTTATTGTAATGGGCACTGCCCGTTTACAAAATGAAACTTAAAAAGTAGCAGTAGGGAAATAAATTAAAAAAAAGAAACATTTTTACAAATAACAAATTTAACACAGATCAATTAACATTAATATTTTAACAGATAAATTAACACATGGGTCATTCCATAGTGACTAACGTAACTTTAGACTACTTTTCAAAAGTCATTAAATGATATAATACTATAAAATTCCCTAAATCAAAAATAAAAATTACAAGATATCATGTAATTCATGTCAATTAACCTATTTCATACACCAAAACAATTTTTAAAGTTCATAATTTTAATAAATAAAATTTAAATTTAACTGTGACTAACGTAACTATTTTTTTACCTCCTAATACAAGTGTAAACATCAAATTTATATTGCTCTAAATTTAAACAGAGAAAAAATCTGTAATTACAGAATATATAAGTATTAACATCTAGTTTTAAACAAATTGCTATTTTTGTTTGATGAAATAAACTATAACCTGTATTTTAGGATGATTTTTTTAATAATGTAGTGTGACTAACGTAACGTGACTAACGTAACAAATGGATTATAAATATGAAATCATCAACTCAGTTAGAAAAATGAATTTATTTTGAAACTGTCTTATATTTTTTGTATAAGGATACTATGTTACTTCTAATTTCACTATCGATGTGAAACATATTCTAATATTTAAAGTTCCACAGAGCTTAGAAATTCACTAAATTCTTGCTAAAAAAATTGGAAAAAACATGCATTTTGGAACATTTTTCTCATAGAACAAAAAATTCTTTTTGACTGTTGCAGAACTATGTGTAACAATATTCCCTAACCTTTTTCAATTAAATGTAACCATATTTTAAAATATATAGGGTTAAAATGAGGTTTTTTCCTTGGAAAAGGGATTTCAACTCTGTGTCCCATTTTTCATGGAATTGCCCACGTATATAAACATATTTTTAGCATACACACAAATTTTAATGCATTTTTTAAACAAAATATTCAAAGTATGACTATTAAGTTGATTCAAGTAATATATTGCGGCGAAGTTTTAAAACAGTATAGTATAAAGGAAAATTAAATTATAGTTTATGTTTTTCTGCTTTAGAATATGAGGAAACGGTTTTAAATTTTGTAAATGAGTTAGTCTATGGTGGTTATACAAAGGACAAGATTTAAATATGTGTTGCCAAGTCTCATTCTCTTCCAAGTTACAAAAAGAGCAAAGGTTAGTACTATTAAAAATTTCGAAGATTTCGCCTTTATAATATATCCGGGATTGATTTAATCGCAACTGGAAGATGATTCTCTTTATGGCAATATCAGACTCTGAATCAACATAATCTTCAAAGTAGGAGGAGTTTTTTAAAAATTTGTAATGAGGGAAGTGAGTGCTTCTTTCAGTCCTAGAAATATCATTTTGAGTAGATTGATCCCAAACAGTCCTCAGTATGGAGGGAAGGTAAAATGAGGCCTGTGCCGGGTCCTGTGCATTCCAAACAAAACTAAACCCAAGATTATCAAGAGTATTTTTTATGCATAAAGTCCAGTTATATACTGGGTTGGTAGAGAATTTGGAATTAGAAAACAGTTTATTATAACAAATTTTTGTGTATCTAAAGTCTGGTAACCTGAGTATTTTTATCCAATATTTTAAAATTAATTTAACCAAAGTTACTGAAATCGGAGGGCGACCGAGTTCTATAGTCTTAAAATGTAACCCGGGGGGTTTCTGGAAAGCGTGAACAGCTTTTTAACGAAAAAGCAAAAACACTCTTCTAACTCATAAACATTGCTCGCGGACCATATAACAGAACCATATGTAAAAACAGACTGAATAAGAGACTCAAATAATTTAAACCCAGATTTGATTGAGTTTAAACGCGGTCCCGTAAAAATAGGCCAAGATGCACAGATCGCCGCTTTTGCTTTGGAGGTAAAATGATTTTTTGCACAGTTAAATTTGCCAGTTGAGGAGAAAGGTATTCCTAAGTAGATATATTCCCTGACGATTTCGAGTTTTGTACCTTGGTAGAAAATTTTTTCAGATTTAGAAAGTTTACCCCCCTTCTTAAAAATCATAATGTTCGTTTTATTTATGTTAACATTTAAATGGAAGTCCGAGGTAAATTAAAATAAGCTATCAGCTTAATAAGCTATAAGACCATTTACTCGTAAAATAAAACCAGAGATCTCTCTAACAAATTTAAAAAAGGTTGGACACCATAGAATGTCCATCATTGAGTAACCACCCTATCATGTCGCAATGAAGTGGTCAGCGAGACGTCCCCCCCAAAAAAATAATGACGAAAACGCCCGAGTTCGCTCCTCCATCTCAAGGTGATTTCTCGATCCAACACATTCGATTTCGACACCCTAACTATCCTTGATGAGCGACCATTAGCTATGCTCAGAGGAATCAGCCCCGACCTCCCACCTACACTTAGCTCCGCTCCACGGAGGGGCATCCAACCACGAACTGGGGCACGAGCCCCCAGAAGGGGCCCCATCGCCATACGATCCGACGCCCAAAATCCCATAATCGGACGCTTGAAGAGGAAACGGAGAACTCACTTTTCCACTAAAAATGTCATTACGGGTGCGAGCCGAGAGTCAGAGATGGAGAAAAAACCTCCACGTTGGGAAATCCAATTCTCACGCAGCTTGGGCAAAAAAAATTTTTTTGGGAATTGAACTCGAGTTTGATTGTGCTGAATGGTATCTTTTGTTTAGGCAGCACCTTTTGGGATCTTGGGCAATACGGAAGTGATGCGGGGATTGTGGCTTGCGACATAGGTGGGCGTGGTGTACCGCTCTGTAAGCGAATCGGTGCTTTTGAGATCAAGACTTAAATGCGAGTTTCTCAATTTTTATAGCGTTTCGCAGCCTTGTCGGGTTGAGTTTTTCTAAGGTAGCTAGCTCTTTTGGTGGTAGTTTCGGTTTGTGAAGCTGCCTGAAACCCTTACCGCGAATTAAGCTTTTCAAATGGCCCCTTTTTTCTGGAACTTGTCATTGAAGTTAATGGAACATGAAAAATGCCGTTAATTGTGGTTTGGAAGGATTTTACACTCTACCTATTAAGGTTCTTCTCTGTCAGTTTTTTCCTGAAATCCCTTTTCTTTAATAAATGAGGTATAAAACACAACCACCTTCATTTTTTACATAAATTTACATTAAAAAAAATTTTATTCCAAACTTTGTGTTAAAAAATGGTTACTTGAATAAGGTTTGGTTAATTTTATTTGTGTTAAAAAATGGTTACTTGAATAAGGTTTGGTTAATTTTATTTATCAGTGAATTTACAGACATAATTTATTTAAAATGTTTTCCAGCTAATTTTTTTTAAAATTTTGCTTTAAAAAAGTCACCAAGAAAAATTTTTCTTAAGAAGATTGAAATTTTGTTTTAATGAAATTTACACATCCGAATACAGAGGGTTTTAATTAATTGAATCGTCAGTTTGAAGTAAGTCCCAAAACCAATTTTTGAGAAAGTCGAAAAAATTATATAAGTAATGGAATTTTGATTGTATAACCACCAAATTTTTACTGAAAGTTTAGGATCCTATTTAGATACAGGACAATCATCTAAAAACATAAATTATTCTGCAGTTGAAAAATTACCTTTTTCAAACTTATGAAACTTCAGCTGAAAAAATTCTTAAAATCCATTTAAATTGACCATTAAATTACTTTTTTTATTTCACAGCACAAAAGTGAAAAATAGAAAGACTAAGACAGATAAAAGTTAAAAGTATCAAGTATCATGAAACTGAGTTATTTTATGGCAGTTTAATGAATTTCAATGGAGTCCAACATTCATGGGATAAAAAAAGGTAAAAAACACTTTTTAATGAGGAAGTTGCATGATTTTTTTTTATTTTTTTAATCGATTCCTCTTGCAAAAATAAGCAACTACCCAAAATTTGAGGCCGATCGCGAAATTTTTTGATTGTCAAAAAAATTAACAAAAATCCCCTTTTTAAAAGCGCGCGAAAACGCCAAGAGTTTGGATGTGACGTCATCTTATACTAAACATTGTTGTAAAGCAATGGAGTTGATGGCATTATTGTTGACGTCATCTTATAGTTTAAACAATAAACGTTTTCAGTCACGTGTTTTTTTCTCGTTTTTTAAATTAAAATATTTAATTAACTGTACATTTTTTTGAAAAACTGACTAGATATTTCATTTTACCATACAAAAAACCATACGGAACACATGTTTGTTTTTGAAAATCTGACACATGCAACTTCCTTATTAAAATCAATTTTTGTTTTGGCTTAATGTACAGCCCAAAGAATGTGAAAACGAAGAGAAGTTAACTTAAATTTCTAATTAAATAAAAAAGTACTATAAAGAGACATCGATCTAACCAATTTCAAAGGTCCATCTTTGCTTATAAGGGGTAGCTATTTACTCCTATGTGTGTTATTTACTCTTGTGTAAATAGTGGAGCTCTGGAGAATGTTTTAGTACAAAAAGTCAATTTTCCATTATTTTTTTTACTAATTACCTACTTTTTTCACACTGACGATTCGATTAAAATAACTAAACATGAATTAAAGAAACAACGCTAGGAAGAGTTACATTTTGAAAATTCTACCACCCTGTCTAAACATACAATTACTAACTTCTCAAAATTTTTTAATCCACATTTTACTACAATTTATAATGTCAAAATGAACGCTTTTTTTAAATTTATTCAAAAATTGGTATTCTGTTCTTCTTAAAAACACC
Organism: Tetragnatha versicolor; assembly: GCA_024610705.1. Lineage (NCBI taxonomy): Eukaryota > Metazoa > Arthropoda > Arachnida > Araneae > Tetragnathidae > Tetragnatha > Tetragnatha versicolor. Next base: position 6,890,146 of record JANDEH010000006.1, on the reverse strand, counting down.
TATTTGATATTTAACATTTCGATTCCAAAAAATGTAAATCTATTATTTCCACTGCGCACTCGAAGCAACTGTATAACATCAACACTCCGAAAAACATGGTGCAATAGTGTTAGTGCCGCAAGGATAAAGAATCCTTTCTCGAACTGCAAGCAGCTGCTCCCTCGAAATTAAACATTTATGATACAAGCATAATGTTGATATAAGCTGGTATCAAAATCATACCTGTTACATAACACAATCAGCTGCGACTTCCATATTTTGTGGTTTGGTATGTTATCTGACACAGATATTCTATTACAGAACCGATGTTGTAACAGGGCTTCGTAATGCTTTTCGAGGGGACCTCCTCTTTTGCAAATTAAGCTTTTTTCGAGAAGGTAAATAGTAGTTCTTTTCGAAACAGAAGAGTGTAAGAAAACACTGGAGTTGGTTGGCAGCAGTATATCGAAAATGGGTTCTCTTGTGTTTCTGTTACGGAGAAAATCTGATCTGAAGTATGTTTGTAACCGGAACTGGTACTAAGAGATGGTTTTCGATGGCAGGAACATTACTAGTTTAATAACTTTGACCTTTAAAAATGTTGCATCCCCTCAATGATGTGTAAAGAATGCAAGAAAAGGATTTTTACGTACTAGTGTCTATAAAATTAACGAATCTTACTGTGAAGATGATAGCGTAGGCATAATGCAAAGTAAATTAGCACTCTTCTCTTCATAATAAATTTGATGATAGTGATTAAAATAATTTTAAAAATATTTTTGCAAATATAAATTAGAAATTACTTTAATAAGGTGAAGAAAAATTATTAGTAAGTTACATTAATATGAGCTAAAATAATATTCAGAGCTCATAGTAATGAAAAAATAATTCAGTTACAAGCCTTTTCTCTACTCCCAAGTTAGGGTGCCGTCGGCCATCGTCCGTCGTGAAGTAACAACTCTCCCACGCTTATACACTGTAAAAAATAATCCTGCAAAAAAACAGAAAATTTCTGGCAGCAAAAGTTGCCAGAAAAAATCTGTAGGTTGAAAAATCCTGTAAACAGAAAAAAGCTGTAACCTACAGGTAAATGCTGTAAAAAGGAACTTTCTGTCAAGTGGGCTACAGATTTTTCTGTTGCCTCTCAGTAATTTTCTGCTTGTACGCATGCACTTATTTTAGTAGAGTTTTTTTAATTTTAATTAATTGATATCCGGGGATAGAACCCGCGACCTACCGCATGCTAAGCACGCACGCTACCACTGAACCATAGAAGATTCAGTATAACGTTGCCAATAGCTGTATTGGTTTTCAATGCAGTAAGTTTCTGTTTAAGTACAGATAAGCTAAAAAACTAGGTAAAAGCTGTTATTTTACATAAAATAAATAGAAGTGCGGTGGGAATGTTACATGACAGAATATCTCTGTAAACATAAAGTCACTGTTATTGAAATTTCTGTTTTTCTACAGTTTTTTTTTACAGTGTACTCCTCCCAAGAACGAAATATAGTTGTACAGCACGTTTTAACTGCTGAAGTTAAGTTATTTTCGGGGGAAAGTTCTGTATCTTTCGCTCTTGTTGACGAAAACCAGAGTGATTTTTTGGAACAATTTTTAAAATTGTTCCGGAGGTTGCACATCGTTGCTTTACATAAAACATTGTCGTAGATTGTTTTAAAATGGTTTTCCAATCTTCAGTAAATTTTCTATTATAGTATCACTTGTATATGTATAATTTAATGACAATTTTCGGAACATATCAAGTTTCCTTCTTATCTTTCTTTGCTTTTTCAATTAAAGACGCACACAAATAACAGCCTTATCAAAGTTGAAGCAATTACAAACACTCTACGAAAGACTTTGATTATTTTGTGAAATAAATAATTGAATTGAAAGGCAAAATTGGGTTGCATTGAAAGAGAATGCTGTTAGTGAACTCTTAATGGCGTTGAAAGATAATGTTTAGAAAGTTTCACCAGCGGTGGAAACAAGTTTCAGACCGACATTTTAATGGGTGGGTGCGCTTAGAGACCGCACTTTAAAAGATTGAGGCTTAAACCGCAAACTTTTCTCATTTTGAATTGTCCTTGAACCAAATGATCTTCTATTTTCATCTGTGAAGACCAAAAAAATTGTTACAATAGTCTTGATATGTGTATTTCCTTTGGATATGTCATCAGGGATGTTTTGCGTTTTGGAAAGTAACAATGGTTTTTAACGAATGTTCTATACCCTATCTTGGGTCATGCGCCATAAAAATATAATCAACCAACCAACCAATTTTAACGAATGTTTTTATTACCTCTTAAGCTATCAATGTAGAGGTGTTAAAATAGATAAAACACAACCCTTTATCGTTTTAATGTAGATTAATTCCTTCCTTTTTTTACGAAAACAGCACAAATGTAGAGGGAAGAATTGAATGAAAGGACAGCTCATACATACAAAGAAATTTGGGATAAGTGAACACACAAATATTAATAAGAACGTGCCAAACGGATGAAACAGCAAAAGGTTTCACGTTTTAAGCGACCCTTACCTTCGAAATCGATATAATAAAAACAGAAGAAAAGTTTGAATTTAACAAGGTTATAAATTATACCTTTTTAATCTAAGCTAATTTATTTGATAATAATATATCAACAAAACGTTAACCGTTAACTGCTCATTCCTTAAGGGTTATAATAAATTAAAATTATATGGTATCAAATAATTAAAATTAACCATATCAAAATACATATGAAACAATCATCGCAAATGCATTAAATTTGAATGCAGTTTAGGTTTAATGAAAAAGTTTTAAAGTTGCACTAAATGTAGAGAATTTCTAAGTTGATAAAATGGTGCATTAACTTTTTAATGTGACTTAATATTAGTAAATCGCTTTAATACACCCCCTCAAAAAATTAATAGACCCTTTTACAATACGCATAATAAAAAAGTAAAGCTCCAAGCTTTCGGAATTTTTAAAGGCAGAGAAAACAAGTTTACAGAGCAGAAAAACTGAGAATTTCTCCCTTTTCTCATTCCGTTATCTCTTTTGGCGGGCAACGTGAATAGAAAATCATCCGTTACTGCTCCCGAGCCTCTGCGCGTGCTGTATCCCTTGCCTCTCTAGAAGAAATCAAGCGTTAAAAACGCTCTTCACGAAGTCAAAACATCGATCGTCTCAAGACTGTTGGCAGTCTAGACTTCTCAAGGTAAATACGCGCGCTTTGGCGAGAAATTACCCTCTTGGCGGGCAGACCAGACTGATGGCCAGACGCGAGGGTGAATAACATGTCTCCATTTCCACAGTTGGCTTTATTTCGTTCACGTTTCAATCAATAATAAGATCATATCTCCATCTATCATCATCTCTCGGGGTCTGTTTCCGTCCAGCGAACAGGTGGAGGTCTTTCAGTTTCACTTTCAGGATTTCTCATGACCCAACAATGGATGAGAATGTCACGTGCCTGTGTCATGACATGACTAGGTTTGGCGGGGAAAATAGTAGAGCTTCCTCTGATGGGATGTTTCATTGCATCTTTTTGCTGTCCTAAGGAGAATGATGACTTGTACCACAAGCCAAAATCAGTTACAAGGGTTAGAGGTTGGACTAACTGCAGAGTTACTTAAAAGGGAAATTTATATCAAAATGCAAAACTATTTGATATATCCTAACATCTTGAAACTGGAATAAATGCTAAATGTTAGAAGAAAATATTTATACTGTAGTGGTAGTATCTTCCTGTTTTTTGCGAGCGAAATAAATCTGGTTTATATTTTTTAAGATCAACAGCATAATTACTAGAACCTTACCAATCACAAGGAAAAGAAAAAGAGTGAAATCGATCAAAGCTAAAGTAAAATATTAGTAAAAGTTTTTGTCCGTTGGTCCCACAGAGTCGGCGACTTTCACCAAGAATTATTTTTGGATCTATGTTCATGGTAATTTGCATTGTATAGGTCGATTTGTCATGCCATCTATCATTCCAATCAATGTTAAACTGAAAGGACAAGAACCTGTTAAGGAAATCCATGTATGGTTTTAAGATATCAATCTGTTTGGATTGGAGGGAGCATAAAACCTTGCCGATTGTGTGTTGAAAGATCTTCAAATTAATTGCAACTACAACTGTTTTCTAGTCGTATAACCAGGGAGAGGATATCAGGACGTATTCCTTCAAATTTCCATTTTCTTTTCCCTTCAATAATAACCTTGGAAAAATAAATAATGAAGGTATTTTTTCGCAATACAAAATTTCAAAACTATATCCGCTCCAAAATATTTTTCTGGTTTATCCACAACCGCTTTTCCAACTCTGCTGTTAAAGTAAACAGCCATTACTTTCAAAGCATTCACTCTTGCTGTGCTGCTCAAAGTATTCAGAGAGGACATACGACCCTTGGGGGATGTTCAGTACGCAGCAGTTATGATAAACGACACATGGAAAACCCAATACGTGGTCGTAATTAAATCGTTAGTTCCACGAAGATGCGATGTTTTCTCTCGTCTTGCTAAATCCCCACTTTCTCCACATACATAAATCTCCATCGCCGATGCCGCGGTCACACAAGGCGATCCTATTTAGTCAAGGAGCAAAAGGTAATCCGTGCGATTTTTGTGTTACAATTATAAGGGTTAGCTTTTCTGAAAGGTATTAACGTGAGGAATACGAATCCGGTTGTTGCCAACCCCAAAAAGGGTGCAGAGGGGCGCGGCGGGGGTTCAAAGTGGCGGATCTCGCTTCAGAAAAACAGCGATTTCTCCAATATTTATCGCAATATAAAATTTTTTCAGTCTTACATATTAATTTATTACATATTCGAATGTATTTAACGCCCATGGTGCATTTTAGTGCAGCGGGTAATACCGAAAAGGGGGAAATCCCAAATACGCCCGTTTATGGCATTTGCCGGGAGAGTGTTAGAGTTACAATAACGAAAGTTGGTTTTTCTGAAAGCTATTAATATAAGGAACCCGTATTTCAATGTTGGCAACACCAAAATTTGCGCGGAGGGAAGGGAATTCAAAATAACCGACTTCTCGTATCACTGAGACATCCATTTCTTCGCCGTTTAGTGCAAAAAAATCAAATTTTCAAGACTTTAATACTTTTTATAATTTTCACATCATTTTTAACAATATTTGGGGATGCCAACCACCGCATTCGTATTCATTTCGTAATTATCTTTCGGAATAACCAACCATCATAATTGTAAGACAAAAATTACAAAAGGGCCTATATTCTTACTATTTCCCACTTCATGAAACTCATACTATCATAAAAAAATCAAATACAGATGTTGAAATCCACAAAAAGTTTCCGGTGAAAGAAATTTTAAAATGAGCGACCATCACCTACCGTATCCAGACTGGTGACTATAATGTTTAATACCATCTGAAAATAATTTGTCCTCGTGTTATAAGCTGAAAAACTGTTTTTTAATAAAGGTAGAAACATAAGTAATCAGAATTCAGTTGTTGGCACCCCCAAATATTGTGCAGAGAGACGTAGCTGGAGTTCAAAATGGCGGATATTGTTCCGAGTTTAAAGAGTATTATAAGCTTAATCAATTCTTTATTAAGTTTTAAAATATATTAGAGTGTAGTGTTGGAGAACGGTACTTATCTTACTGCAATAAGTAACCTTTCCTGTCAAATTAAAGTATTATCAAATAAAGATTGGTTTTTAAATAAAAACCAAAAAAAAGTGTAGTGTCTTCAAGTTTTCAAGTCATAAAATACTAAAATTACTATTTCCATAATAAGCGAGATAGAAAATACTTACATTAAAAATAAATCTCGTATTTGTTTCAGAAATGTTATACAAGCATTTTAACATTGGTATACTTGGTGTATGTAAAGGAACCAACATTTTCATTTATATCTCTGAAACCCAAAGAGTATATCAGTTCTTCAGTTGAAAATTAGCAAAATTACCCCAGTACACTCTGTTTTGAGTACCACGCCAGTATCACATCACCCCACTTGATTTACAGCCTCCTTATCTGGTGCCGAAAGGGGTTGCGGTTTTCGTTTGGTCACACAATGACCACTCTACCACCCCGAGACCTCCTAGTGTGTGGTCTACGGCCAAGACCGCTTTTTTTTCTTTTCCATTTTTTGATTGTTTCGTGTTTACGCAATTGAAACAGAAGAGATTCCTTTCTACCCGTCCAAAATAATACTGGGCTAAAACCAGTTAAGTGAAATTATTATTATAATAAGAAGTAAAAACACCTTTATTTTATGATCGCACGCAAAAAATAACATAATGTCATACTTTTAAGAATTCAAAATTAATGATACTTAACAAAAAAAGGGGGATGTTAAAGTAAAATTAAAAAAAGAAATTTACCCGTAAAATTAGCGTTTTAACTCATTTTGAGACTTGTTGGCGGGAGATTCGAATCTAGCAAAATGCAGAGTTTAATATGGAAAAATCGATATATAAACTGATATCTGAATTCGGAGGTTGGGGAGAGAACCACCTTAGGTTATGGATCTGTTTTGGATGCCTTTTTTTGTTATTTTTTCCAATTTTGGCACGTAAAACCGGGAAACGGTCAACGAGATGTAATTGTAATACCAAAGTATGGCTGGATATTCGTCTCTCTGTGAAACATCGCTCTACCCTGTGATATATTTAAAACTTTATAAAGATTTGATTAAGCTTATAATACTCTTTATTTTGATAAGTATTGAATATTTTGCTGTTTTTTGGGAACAATATCCGCCATTTTGAACTCAAGCTACATCTCTCTGCAAAATATTTGGGGGTGCTAACAACTGGATTCTGATTCCGATTCCTAATGTTTCTACCTTTATTATAAAACAGTTTTTCAGCTTATAACACGAGGACAAGTGATTTCCAGATGTTTTTAAACATTATAGTCACCAGTCTGGATACGGTAGGTGATGGTCGCTCATTTTAAAATTTCTTCCACCGGAAACTTTTTGAGGATTTCAACATCTGTATTTGACTTTCTTATGATAGTATGAGTTTCATGAAGTGGGAAATAGTAAGAATATAGGCCCTTTTGTAATTTTTGTCTTACAATTATGATGGTTGGTTTTTCCGAAAGGTAATTACGAAATGAATACGAATGCGGTGGTTGGCATCCCCAAATATTGTTAAAAATGTTGTGAAAATTATAAAAAGTATTAAAGTCTTGAAAATTTGATTTTTTTGCACTAAACGGCGAAGAAATGGATGTCTCAGTGATACGAGAAGTCGGTTATTTTGAATTCCCTTCCCTCCGCGCAAATTTTGGTGTTGCCAACATTGAAATACGGGTTCCTTATATTAATAGCTTTCAGAAAAACCAACTTTCGTTATTGTAACTCTAACACTCTCTCGGCAAATGCCATGAACGGGCGTATTTGGGATTTCCCCCTTTTCGGTATTACCCTCTGCACTAAAATGCACCATGGGCGTTAAATTCATTCGAATATGTAATAAATTAATATGTAAGACTGAAAAATTTTTATATTGCGATAAATATTGGAGAAATCGCTGTTTTTCTGAAGCGAGATCCGCCACTTTGAACCCCCGCCGCGCCCCTCTGCACCCTTTTTGGGGTTGGCAACAACCGGATTCGTATTCCTCACGTTAATACCTTTCAGAAAAGCTAACCCTTATAATTGTAACACAAAAATCGCACGGGAGCCTATTTTCTTACCATTTGCCACCACACTAATTTCAAGATCAAACAACGTAGGTGGTAGCCGACGGCCAAAAGAGAAAAAACCGGTAAGAATATCATTTTGGTTTTGCAGCCGAAGGACGACAAGATCGATGTGGATGAAACCAAAGAGAGAGTGGATATGGGCTTCGAGCACTTCGAGGTGGAGACTGGAGTCTATCCATTAAGTTGAAATTACAGAGAAGACAACAGAGATTCAATAATTCCATAGATCAAAACCTGGGCTGAATATCGTAATGAGGGTTTTTGGAGAGTTTTTCTTGTGCGGCATCATGCTATTTCTGGGAACTCCTCCCCGTGGCAAGGTCTTGGAGAGAGAACGAATCCTTTCCATTGTTTCTGTGCGGTGGGGTTTTTGTAGGTGGATCCTAATGGGAGATGGGGTGGATGATAAGAAAGTTGAAATCGATTCCAAGTAATTTCGAGTGAAAAGAAGTGGGGTTCACAGAAAAGTAAACGGTTATTTCCGGAGAGCAAACTGCAGCTTGGTGGAGATTGCTTTTGCTCGAACATAACGGTTTAGCACTCCATGTTACAAAAACTGTTTCGATCTTTCGTTTATAAGAATCCTAGGAGTTAGAAACTATAGAAATCTCTATTCTTGAAAGTCGAAAGAATTATGTATCTTTTACATGCCCCGTTAAACATCCTTCGATGGTTTACGTTATGGTGTTTTTGTAAGTTCAGTTTCAGTTTTGTAATGCAAGAAACGAGACATTTTCGAAAATACAGTGTTTGTAACATCTCAACGTAAGCATCAGTCATACCCCCTTGTCAGGAAAATAAAGCAAAGACAGCCCCCTTAAGTGTTTACATAATATTTGAACGTCCCCTTAAAAGATAATGAATGATCAATAGATTCTTGACCATTTAACACTTTATCATCTATCACAACGAAAGTAAATATAACTAGAACTTCTGTTTAGAGAAAAGATAATCAAATTCTAGGTCTTGGTACGTTTAAAAACATATCTAATACAGAATGTATCATTATATTCAATATACAGCTATAAATAAAAACTCTGATTAAGCGAGCAAAAGATGATGGTCCCATTTTGCTCGTTATGAGCAGTCTGATATTGAATAATCCATTTAGTGCGTCGGTGTCACATAATGCTGATCACTTACTAATACTTTTAACACGCAATTAGAACTCTAATTAAGCATCCTAGTGATTCTTCCTTTCTCATTCAAATATGTATATATTAACGATACTCAAGGTCCGAATAATCAACTAATCATAAATTTCAAAGCCCCCATCATCGAAAGCGATATTAAACCTCCCGAAATCAACCCTTCCGTGCCTTGATTAAAACGAAAACAGCCTCTCGCAACCACAGCGAACGGCGAATCACCGCGTGATTCACCCCATCACATGACGGGGATGTGTCCGAGCAAGCAGCTCATCTGCTCTCGAAGGACACTCGAAACAGCTGTTCGGACGTCCGTCGTGATGGAGGTGATCGTTTCGGCGGAGCGTGCGCTTTTCTTCTTCTTTTGATGCTCTTTCTTGTTGTTGTGGTTTTGGGTTTCGGGAAGAGTTCTCTGTTGTTGTGTTCTCGAAAGGGAGAAAGGTGGGTTTCTGTTGAAGGAAATAAAAGGTTTTTTTTAATAAATGCGCCTTCAAAAAACGGGGAAAATAGCTGGGCCTGGTAACTTTTGGCCGAGCAAAGAAAAGAAGATTTTGTTTTATTATTACATCTATATTGCACCTTTTAGTCCTTGCAGTAAATGCTAATCACTCTTCTTTAGATATTTATAACTTTATAATTTAAATCGTTAGTTTTGTTTATAAAAAGGGAATTTGAGTCCGAAAACCAAGTTTTGAGAAAATTAAGAAAAAAACTGTATATGTATAAGGGGCCATTCATTAATTACGTAAGGGTCCCGAGGGGGAGGGGGGGTTGGAAAAATCTCTACATACCCTTACTTGGGGGGTGGGGGGGTCAAACCAATTCTTACGTAAGATTTTCCTAGTTAATATAAACAAATTCCAATTATTCTAATCAAGAGATAATAATATAATAGTAATATGTAGTTGAAAGCAAGAATATTACTTATCTGTTGAAAAATAAAAATCTTTGATTTACGTCAAAAGGAGTTTTCTAACATTTTATTGTTTTGAAAAACATAATGGAATCTTACGTAAGAATAGGGGGGAGGGGTTTGAAAAATCTTACGTACCCTTACATGGGGGGAGGGGGGGGTCAAAAATTGCCAAAATCATCCTTACGTAATTAATGAATGTCCCCTAACTACTATTTTTATATTTGAATTTTCGTTGTATAACTACTAAATTTGTATAGGAAATTCAGGATCCTATTTAAAACACAGACCAATCATCGAATTCAAAAATATATTACAACAGAAAAGTTGATGGACTTATTCCCTTTATTTAACTTATGAAACTTTAGCTGAAAAAAATCTTAAAAACCCCTTTAAACAATAATTAAATTAATTTCATGCTTAGTTCACAGAAAAAAAGGGAAAATAGAAAGACAGACATAAAATTAAAAACTACTTCTATGAAACTGAGTCTATCAATGGAGTAAGTGAATATCAATGGAGTCAAACATTCACTGGATAAAAAAAGGTAAAATACTTAATAATTAAAAAATAATTTTACAATGGCTTAAAAGCTTACAGTAGTTACAGCACAAAGAATGTGAAAAAAAAATTAACCCAAATTTCAAATTTAATCACAAAAATACAATAAATGGCCATCGATTTCGCCAAATTCAAGGGTCAAAAGTTATCCGTTTACCTCTTATAAGTCCGTTTACTCACTCTCATGTGTAAAGCTTGGAGATTTTTTTGCACAAAAAGGTCAATATGCCAATTTTTTGGACTACTTCCTATTTTTAAACGGACGGTCCAGTTGTCTAGTTCTAGCTTAAGTAATTCCATTTGACGGTATTAATTAATGACTAATACTCTGAGTTAGCCTATGTCTTGAACTGATTGTGTCTGTGTGTGACTTTTCACACACACTTTTGGTGGTGTGCGAATGAAAAAAAAACCTGAAATATAATTCAAATGGAGTCGCGAAAAATCCAGTCAATGCAAAAATAGGTTAAAACAAAAAAACTCATAGCTTTACACATGTATAGTAAATTTGTTTTTTATTGAACGGTTTTTGCTGTCCGATTTTTCATTGACCGGATTTTTCGTATATCCCAAATTAAAGTATAAGATTCAAAGAGCTCACACATAGAGATTGGGAATTAATTCAACTATGTAAATTAGTGCTAATGGTATCAATATGGGGATAATATAAACCATAAAACTTTTAAAACAAATAAGCAATGGTTTGGCAGTTTACTTTGTTAAATGAATTTTTTCATGCACAACACTTGAGAAAACATTGATTCCGAGAGTTTTCCTGTGTTGTTTCAACGGACGTCTCTTTTTTATAAGAGGAAATTAAGGCAAGAGATGAGGCGATTGCTCACTAAACACGCGTCTCACGTATTTCCCGAGCTGATCAATTAAGACACTTTTCCATGTTTCCCCGACTCACTCAGCGGTCAGCTTAACCACTCCAACTTTTGAGTAGTTACTCCGGCACGAAGTAACCAACACCACCACACAGTCGTCAGCCGCCTTTCCCTTGAGGCGTTTTTTTTAAACTTTCAAATCGATGACGGCAGTCGGTTGCGCGGGGAGGGAGAAACGACGCCGCGGGTTTTCGTGACACATGAAAATAACCCGCCGGGAGCCCTACAGCAATCTGATCACGGCTATTGGAAAATGCCCCTCTGTTGTGCCCGGGCCAAGTGTGTCAGGGTGTTTCTGTTATATTTCATGAGTGTGGGAGGCTGACCATTTTGTGACGCATGGAAATGGCCCTTCGTTATGATGGCGGTGTAAACTTATTGAGGAATGATGAGGGCTTATGAGGGTGGTTTGTAAAGGGGTGTTTAGTGGCTTTTCGGGGTAAATTTTAGTTAGGGATTGTTAAAGCATCAGGAAAATAATTTATTGCTATCGACAAACTTAATCCCATCAAATTTTATTTATTCATTTATGAACTTGCTGAGTTCTAATATTTAAAAAAGTTAACAAATATTAAATGAAAGTAATTATTGTACGAATACAAAGTAAACATAGGATATCATCTATTTAAGCTGATTGTTCTTCTGAGACCTTATTATTGTTTCTATTATCAAAAGTTAAAATTCTATAATTCCACATGCATAATACTTAATTAGTATTAGTTACTATTTACTGGCTGGTTCAAAACTATGAGTGGGAATCTCATCGTATAAAAAATTTGAAACAGGTGTTTGAATACAAATGTTAAATTACATTCGTTTACGACATTAATTCGAAAGACTGAAAACCTGATGCTCTCAAAGTATAAACTTTTAAGTTATTAAATATAGAAATATACCGTAACTTTTAGAAAAGAATATGTAATGTTTAGATGTATTAATGTTTAGTATGTTATTCAGCAAACATGTAACAGTTTTAAAAATCTCAAAATTTTCTTAACGAAAATTGTATACAACAAAAACAGAGACATTTGTGACATTTTTCTTTTTTCAAATAAAATAATCAGCAGCGAATACGCACATTTGATGCAAACTAAAATCGGTTTGAACGACCCGTTTAAACTTGTTTGATACTGAATGAAGGTGGGGGGATTAACATTTTTTTCCACGGCCAATGCCGATGCATTTAACAAAGCCTTGAACTGCAGTATTCAAAAAGCTGTCCAATGGCCAGGGCCAAGAAATGAAAGAAAAAGTACAATGCCAAGAAAGTATATGGCCAAACCTTTTCAACCGTCTCCCATACCCCCCTTATCTTCTTTTCAATCTAGAATTTACCCCTCTAGCACCCGAAAGAAACTGGTTTTTCAAATAGGCATTCTTCAGGGGTCAGGGATCCAGAACCCTTCTGGCCTTCACCTTTGACCGGAACTAATACCCCCCTGTGCACAGGATGTGAGTTCCTTCGAGAAAAATACTTCAGTAGTCTAAGCGGTACACGACGAAAAAGGGCGAAACACTGCACTTTTTGATGATGCTAAGCCACTTGGTACACTGATTCCATGGACCATTAGAATGAGTTTTCGATCAGGAGTCCGCCGAAATTTCCCTTAGAATTTAAAATATTTAACTTTTTGTGAAATTTTTAAATTCGCGTTTTACACCTTAACTATCAAACTTTTCAACATGTAAGGTGACTTTTCTATACAATTTGAGGTCGTAGATTACAAATATGAAGTCGAAAATTTCAAAAAGATGCTATTTGATATGTTTTTTTGAAAAAAACTAAATTTTAAAATTTAAAATCTTCAAAAACACAATGTTAAACTTAAGTTGGTATCATGAAATTTTTACCAGTTATTAAGCTATTTGTAACTTAAAAAAATCCAAAATTTCAAAGCTTTACCTTTATTATTCACCGAGATATGAGACTTTAAATTTGGAAAATTTTCAAAATGGCGGCCATGCTTGATGCGACTACTCATCGAAAACTTCCCATAACTCGGTAAATTATTGTTCAAAATGAACAGTTAAAACCTTTTTTGAAAGAAAAGCAATACCACTACGCTATTAAGACATTAAAAGAACAATTAAACCACTTCAAGTTGGTTTTAAATAAACTCTAAGAAAAATTAATACTTTACTATGACAAGCATGTTAAAGGCTTTAAAAAAATGCTTTCTTGGTGAAAAATTGTTCTAAATTTTTTATTAAATGTTCACCCTGATATAAATAGGCGGCATTAAACCATTTAAAGGAATATTTTGCCTTACAAGGGCCTGGGCGCAAACGCGAAAATACCTAATAAACGCGCGCTTCAAATAAACTTTTTCTGTCAAAGAATCACAAAATCATGCTTTCTATTATGATTTTCTAACAACATTTTTACCACTTCAAGTTTAAAAAACAAGTATCCCTTATGTTTTGTATCAGAAAAAAAAATCTTAAAATACAATTTTTCCGGTTGGAAATTACCTTTAAAATGAGTATTTTCTAGAAAAACCTTTACTTACTGCGTTAAAACATGAAATATCAATGAGATTCATAATGTATTGAAATATGTTATACATTTAAACTTACCGAACACTTTTTAACAATTAGTAATCGTTGTATATTTGCTGTTTTTATGAATTATTTTTAAAAATTAGAAAGCATAGAAGTTATGCGGAAATAGATTATGAAAGGTGTTCCTGTAAATCTTCAGGAATACCATGTACACTATGCCTGAATTGTAGAGGTGAATGCCAAAATTCAGAGGAAGACCTATAACTTAACCTTTTACGTTAAATTCAAAAATTAAATCAATACTTTTGAATTTGTGCCAAAAGAATAAATAAAATAATTTGAAATCCTTAAAAGGCTAGTTAATACCTTTAACTCTTTATATAATTAATGAAATTCTTATCTTAGTGTTGTAATTACCTACTGAAAGGAGTATAGGCAAAGTACATGCTTTATTTTTTTAAATCTAGCTAATATAGAAAATATACCAATTCTCAAGAGAGGCATACGTTTCTTAAAAGAAAAAATCTTGATCTATCATGGTACACATTTAATATGTTTTTTTTAGGAAAAAAAATATTGTCTCTACGACTCTCATTTAAGAAAAAAGCCTTACTTATTAACTTATCAAATCCAAATATTTCTACGATGACTTTAAAGAAAGATTTGGATGCATTTGACTTTTCCGATATTCTTAATTTCTAATAAATGTAAAGATATTGAAACTCATAGTAAAGTTGTAGGTAAGTAAACAAGCACTTGAAAATACTCTAAGTTTCAGTTGAAAATACTATTATTCATTATAAGGCTGGTATAATTTAAGTAAAGTCCTGGATACTCTACCTTAGGTAGAGTATCCAGGGCTTTAAATTTAAGTAGTCTTGTAGCAAACTAGCAGGACGCATACAGTCTCAATTAATTTTGTATACCGATTAAAAAATAATTGCTTAAAGTTTAAATAGTGTTATGCATTACCACATAGGAAATGATTAGATGTATTACCCTTACTCGATTTTCAAATACACAACAATTACTATTTGTAAAAAGTGTTTGGTAAGTTTAAATGTATATAACATATTTAAATACATTATGAATCTAATTGTTTGTCTAGAAAATACTCATTTGAAAGGTAATTTCTAACCTGAAAAATTGTATTTTAAGCATTTTTTTCTTTACAAAGGGTAAGGGATGCTTGTTTTTTAAACTTGAAGTTAAGTGGCTAAAATGCTGTTAGAAAATCATAATAGAAAGCACGATTTTGTGATTCTTTGACAGGAAAAATTTATTTGAAGCGCGCGTTTATTAGGTATTTTCGCGTTTGCGCCCAGGCCCTTGTAAAGCAAAATTTTCCTTTAAATGGTTTAATGTCTCCTATTTATATCAGGATGAACATTTAATAAAAAAATTAGAAACATTTTTCACCAAGAAAGCATTTTTTTAAAGCTTTTAACATGCTTGTCATAGTAAAGTAATAATTTGTCTTAGAGTTTATTTAAAACCAACTTGAAGTGGCTTAAATGTTCTTTTAATGTCTTAATAGCGTAGTGGTATTGCTTTTCTTTCAAATAAGGTTTTAACTGTTCATTTAGAACAATTTACCGAGTTATGGGAAGTTTTCGATGAGTAGTCGCATCAAGCATGGCCGCCATTTTGAAAATTTTCCAAATTTAAAGTCTTATATCTCGGTGAATAATAAAGGTAAAGCTTTGAAATTTTGGATTTTTTAAAGTTACAAATAGCTTAATAACTGTTAAAAATTTCATGATACCAACTTATGTTTAACATTGTGTTTTTGAAGATTTTAAATTTTACAATTTAGTTTTTTTCAAAAAAACATATCAAATAGCATCTTTTTGAAATTTTCGACTTCATATTTGTAATCTACGACCTCAAATTGTATAGAAAAGTCACCTTACATGTTGAAAAGTTTGATAGTTAAGGTGTAAAACGCGAATTTAAAAATTTCATAAAAAGTTAAATATTTTAAATTCTAAGGGAAATTTCGGCGGACTCCTGATCGAAAACTCATTCTAATGGTCCATGGAATCAGTGTACCAAGTGGCTTAGCATCATCAAAAAGTGCAGTGTTTCAACTTGTACCGCTTAGACTACAGAACTTGGCTCGATTTCAGGCAATCCTTGGGCAAACATTTTGGCTTGAATTTCACTAGTTTTCTAGTGCAGATAGGAATGCCAATAACATCATTTGTAATAAGTTTCACAAAAAATGTTATTGCTAAAACTAATAAAGAATGAGCATCCGAAATAATGTTTTCATTGAAATGTAATTTCCCTTGATATTTTAACTTATGCTTTAGCGCTAAAGTGTGGAGACAAGAAGATATCTTTCAACAGCAACTTCTCGAGGAACTTTCAGTTCGAAGTTATTAAATTTCAATTTATCAATTGCTAAATGTAAAAATCACTGCATTTTTTTACAACTGTTAAATTCAATTAAAACTGTATAATTATTTTTGTTTCAAGTAAATTTCTAAATAAGGTAAATAGTTAATGTAAATAGTCACCAAGAATTCAATGCATAAAATTTAATATCTAAATTCTTCATATGATACTAGAAAACAATTTATTTAGCTGTGTAGAAAATCTTTCATGATTGCCCAAGTGTATCAGAACTCATTTACTCCTCTTTTTATTTCTCAAATTAATCGCAGGAGAAACTGATTAATTCTTAAACAAATACTCTCAAAATAATTAAAATCTTCGCTTCGAGATTATTTTCTTAGTAGAACCACTATCATTCTCACAAAATAACCCAACAACTTACGATCAACGTTAAACAATAAAAATTCACAAACGAGAGAAATGTATTTCGGTAAAAGGATTTCTGGAACTGTGACATCGGGAGCGTAACCCAGTTCCTTCTAATTGTTTTAAAGAAATCGTAAGCTTCAATCAGATCCTGTAGATTCAATTCTTAGAAGGGTAAGAAATGGGAATATCCATAACAAGATTATATATTTCTCTAGTTGAGATCCAATTGTTAAAACACAAGCCAAGTGAAATCTTATTAACCTTAATTAAATGCAATATCTTAGCAACGGTCATTTATTCATTGGGTTATTATTTGTTTAACTTTACGAGTACACAACAATAATTTATTCACTCACAAAGAGTAGCATTTACATGTAAGACTTTTAGAAAGAATTTATCTCAAACATGTTTTTTCTCCTTATATATTCAACAAAATCCATCGCTTTCCAAAATATTTTTTATAGATAAAACGGTATATCGGTATTAAATAAGGCACTGTATATTTGGACGGCTTTTTTCAACTAAACTCTACTCTAATTTCCACGGCTAGGCTACAGCTCGGCGTTTCATTGGTTCAATCACTAAGCGCCGAGACTGCTACGTAATCACGAGACCTACAACGCATGCGCCACTGGCCGTTTTGGCCGTCCAAATATACACTTCGATTAAATAACCTTTTAAATCATTATTAAGATACCTTGAAATTTCAATTTACTATCATATCTTGGGAAAAACCGCAAAATATTATAAATTTTATCTGGCACAAATCGCTCTGTTTTCCAAACACAAGAATTGGAAGTTGGAACGACTTTTTCTTTCGGAATATTGTGTAACTTTACCACCTGCATGAGTCCTCAGTGAAACTAAAACTACGTTGTGAATAAATATCATCAAATAATGCATAAATAGTAGACGCTCTTCTCTTCAGAGTATCTCGTTACGCAAAGGTGTAACCAAGGGGTGGGGAGATTTGCGGATTTATTCCCCCCTCAAAAAAAGTCAGAAAATTTCCATGTTGGTTCATATAGAAAAGCACTAAATTTATCCCATACACCCCCAAATTCCGAAAATTTTCTGGCTACGTTTTTTCCAGATTGGCACTTTCTTCTGCAGAATAATTTTACCAACCAGGCAAGTCTTCAAGGTACTATTTATTTAACGTACTAACATCTCTTTTGTAGCCTACATAAATTTTTGATAGTGTGAATCTGCCATCATAGACCATGTTGGACTTAATGCACTTTTCGGTCGATTGAAACTAATGTTAAATTATGTAAATAAATTTTATTTTTTGAATCCTATATATGCAGGGTGTTTCAAAAGTCCGTTTCGCGGCTTTTATTTGGAACCAACGTGTCCTAGGGTCACGGGAGTAAGGTCTATCCCTAGGTAAGTGAACCTGGAGAATCCATTGAGATGACTTACAGCGCCCCTAGCGGCGAAATGAAAATTTGGAAAAATTAATTTCAAAACTAAAGGAGGTAGAGCAAAAACCTCAGTGAGAGTATTGTTGCCAACGTTATGAAGAACTCAGTGAAAAAAATTTCATGAAAATATCTTGAATATTCGCGGAGATATTAGCATGTGAAAATAGCCCTTTTTTAGGTTTCAAAAAAGAAAAAGTTCGTAAATTTGCAAATTTTTCAGTGTTATTGGGTAGTTTTGTGTTTTTTATAGGAATGAAGACAAAATTTAATCTAAAGAATGGTTTAAATTGAAAGCCGCGAAACAGACTTTTGAAACACCCTGTATATGCGTGTGTGTAACTGTGTTATGCTTATGTTACGGGATGATTTATGATTAGCCAGTCTTTGTATTCTGTGTTATAACGACGGAAAATAAACGTCTTTATTTTACCTATCGCTATCAATTCTATTGCGTAATGAGACTCTGCAACAGACCGAGCTTTATCCAACCCCACTTACAATTCTTGGAGATTTTATAGTAATAGTAATAAATGTCTTAACTGATTATCTTATACGTTTATCTCCATATAAGATTCAGAAGGACAGGAGATATCGCCGCAAGTGATCCGTGCAGGCCAAAGCAGGTGTCTTTCTGTGACGCATTTGCATTTTATGACGCATTCGAATGCCCCCTTCCCAGGCACTCACCTTCCTTCCTCTACCTGCTCGCGTGCGGCCGGCAGGAAATTCGATTCAAGATCATCGGTCGCTCGCCCCATCAAGTACCACTGTATTTTCCTCCTCATTTCGTACTGAACAGTGTTTTTTGGAAATTTAGCCTAGAAAAGATCTATCTATTGAGCGGTGTAGCAATGGGCTACACCACCAGATGAGTCTTTTTCAGATAATCTAATCTGGCTTATGCATGTTACAATTTTGTGAAAAAATTGCCGACGTGCTGGCCTAATGGTTAGCGTATCTGACTGTGAAGCCGTACGTCTGGGGTTCGAATCCCCGTTTGGCATGGATGTTAGTTTCTGTCTTTGTGTGATGAATGAATGTGGCCCCCCTGTAAAAAGGGGTTGTGCGAGTAAATGTGTGTGTGGCGCGGGTAACAGTACCTCACCTCCGTGGCTTTGGTCCACAGGTGCTCGCTGGGTAACGCTAAGTAGGTACTTCTTAGGGCAGTTCAGTGGTCAAGGACAATGTCCAGTAGTACCCGCCCATTGGAAATAAAAAAAAAAAAAAATTTGTGAAAAAAAGTTATCAAGTAATATTTTTAAACTTTCATTGATCTTTACAGATCTTGGAGAGATGCGGAGAAAAAGCATCCCGCAACGTGACTGACAGCATGTATCTGTAAAAGTTGTTTCACTGCACGGATCTGCTGGTGACAGAAAATCCCTAGATGTAGTTTTGGTATAAGGAAAGGTAAAAAATAATTTGTGAAGGAGGTGATAATTTGGTATCATTAAAAATAACTCTATACCCTACTTGAAAAAACTAAACCATCAAAGATTTGTCGTTTTTATGTATCAAATAACAAAAGAGCTATATATATAAGAAAAAAATATTAATTGCAAATTGTTCAATGCAGATGGAAAAAATCTGTGCGAATATGATTTCGAAAAACAAACATGGTTTCTTATCAAATTTTGAGACCTTTTTTTTAAATTTTATAATACATTTTTTCTGTGACAAACGCATTCAAAATAATACTACCAACCTACCAACTTTTTACACTATTACTGAAATGTTACTTCCCTGTGCAAATACTCGAATACCCTCTCAAAAGGAAAATCTAACCCCTTCCGTGGACTTCTACAGAAGGAATTCGACTTCGTTTTTTAGCACCTTTCTTTTAAAGTTAGCAAATGTTTCTTCTCCTATGAAACATCCAAGCCAAAATTTAAGCGCTGACACATTTCTTCTGCGTTTTGAAAAATCTCAATATTTATTTACGATTAAATGAGCAAAACTACAGGTCTCTTTAATATATAGGGGAGAGTGTTGTACCTACGGACGGTTGTACCTTCAGCCACCTCATTTTAAAATTCGGGAAAAAATGTAAATTTGAATTTTTTGTCGATTTTGAATGTAAACAGATGCTATCTAGTTGCTAACGTGAAATCAGGTCTTTAAAATATTATTTAAATTTTCTATAATAAAAATACTGTTTTTAGGTGCTCAAAGTTTTTTTTAGTGCATCACTACATTAATTCTTTTCTTCCCCTATGATTATGATATGATAAAATGGGATACATGGGGGAATCCCCGAGATTTTGACTTTTTATTTTTGATATTAGAAATCGTCAGATCTCAATTCTTTTATCTTTTATAGAACTTTGAATGCAAAAACACCTGGTGTTGTACCTTCGGACACCATAAGTGTTGTACCTACGGACACGTTCTTGTGGGTGTCTGTAGCTAATCGGCGTTTTAGAATCAGGTTTCATTTAACTGAATACATTTTAATAGATGTTAAATTAATTCTAAATGGTAATCTATTTGTCAGCAATTATTTTCAAGTGAATTTTAGATGAAAAATCAAATATTTTGTGATCTAAAATACTTTTTTAAATTTATGATTCTACTT
The DNA here is from genome assembly GCA_024610705.1 of Tetragnatha versicolor. NCBI lineage: Eukaryota > Metazoa > Arthropoda > Arachnida > Araneae > Tetragnathidae > Tetragnatha > Tetragnatha versicolor. The sequence goes on along the minus strand of JANDEH010000006.1, from coordinate 6,869,705 downwards.
GGAATTTAATGTAGAATATATTGTAAAATCCTAAGCACCCTATCGCATTTAATTAAGTATGATGATTAAAAAAAACTTAAAATTTCCACTGAAAAAGTTTACCACCGAATTATTTATTGTTATTACCACCAAATGCTTGCACAACTAAGTGTCGATCGAATTGGGTTTTTTTTATCAGTGAAGTTGTCAGATCAATCAGCATGATTGATGCAACTATTACCTTAAATTCTGATCTGAAAATACCATGTGATTTTTGTGGTTTTGGTAAAAAATCAAGTTTTTATCATTCAACTTCGTTTTAATGACCATTTACGATCTAAAACTGCATTACTTTAAAAAATCTATTTTCAATTTTAAAAAGGGTTGAAATAGGTTATTAAAAGGTAATGCATTAATAAAAATGTTCATTCTTAGCTTTTTTCAACTAACACTTCCCTTTTTAAGGGTGTCCACAGGTACAACTGGGTCTGTCCATAGGTACAACAGGATGTTGTACCTTTGGACACAAATTTTTCCATGCTATTATAAATGATTAAAAATCCAATTTTCAAGATTTTGGCTAGTAAAAAATATCTCTGTACTCACAAAGGTTAGGACTATAGGTTGGGCACTTTAAATGGTCAAAATGTGATTTTACCTGTCTTAGAAAAATCCAAACGTGATTTTTGTCCAGAGGTACAACACTCTCCCCTACTAATACTCGTTTTGACCCTTTATCCGCGATACCTTCATAACTTTCCCCCAACAGCTTACCACAAAAACTTTCTCCTCATTAAAACCGTCTTCACGCATCACGCAAGATATCCCAAATCCAACATATCTCCCGTAGGCTCCACGCCACTAATTTCCCCCAAGAAGCCAGACGGACGAAACAGCCTCCAGCTCTTCATCACGAAACTCCAATTTGTTTGTTGGTAAACAAGAGACGCGCGGCCACAACAACAACAACGGCGAAGGTCGAGTACGTGATCTACGCGCCAGACGGCTCCCGTAGAGGTGCGAAGCGGTGCGAAGTATAGAGAGCACGTTGGTTAGGTAACCTTACGGTACTATTGTGGTGAGTTGCAGTATGGCCTGGTGAATTCGGTAAAGAAAATATTATATCTTTCTTTGAAAAAAAGTTTGAGAAAAGGGACGGATGATTTCTAGTCATGAGGGGAAAACAATGTAAAATAATAAAAGATTTGGTATAAAAAAATTTGATCCAGTATTTTAAAGAATTATGATTTTAAAACCAAGGACTTAAACAAGGAGGGAGGAATTCGGAGTTTATATCCCCCGAAAGTCAAGAGTTTTCTTTTTTTTTACTACAGAAAAGGACTAAATTCACCCTTTGTCCACAAAATTTCCAATATTCTCAACTAAATTTCTTCCCCTGCCCCTCGCTGTGCCAAACCCTTTTATTTTGATAGGAACAACTTCCGACTATATTATTTCTCGGCTGTTAGGAATTTTCAACGAAAAAAATTCACATTAGAATAGGTGTTATGGACCCTCCTAATTCCAATTTGAGTCATTTCTTATTCGTACAACACGATATCGTCTAAAAGGGTTAATTTCTCAATAACAATATTTTCTATGGTCCAGGCAACTAGCAATCTCAAACTGTCTACTATAACTATTTTATTTTCCTAGATCCCTACAGCATCGTTAGACAGGGTCGGTTCACACATATTCCAGAAAGAAATTCTTTGTTCCAATGAACGAATTGGGAAATTGCTTTTCTAAGGGGCTTTGGCCGGGATGAAAAGCGCCATTGCCGTACGTTGCACCTCACAGTGGCATGATGGCCACACACGGGCCGATGCTCGAAGCGCGCTCTAGAGCACAATCCCCCTACGGAAGACGCGGAGGAGTTGAGAGAGGCAACCTTGGCCTTGGCGCGAGTCGTTTACCTGATCGATTCGGCGACATGAGTGTCACCTGGCCACGCTTTTGTTTCTCAAAGGTTAGCCGAGAACGTTGCACGCGCGCTTCGCAGAACAAGCATAGTGCGCACTCTCATGATGATGCAAGAACGAGGGAAAAAAGGAGAGAGTCTCTAATAATACTAATAATAATAATGATGGGACTTCTTTTAATTCGGAATGGAGAGGGTTCTTTATCCTCTTGCGCAATGGGGGATAGCGAACTTTCGGGTGGAGCAATTATTTGTTATTGCGGTTGGCTTAGGAGACACAGTAGACGGTGTTCCAATTAAATCGTCGTCAGAGGCTGAGTGCTGTTAATAGCTCTCTTACGAAAGAAAGTTGCGGTGGAAAATATTTTCAGTATGGCACTCGGCGATGGTGTGGTAAGTTTTGAGGAAGAAGTTCGTAGTGTTTTCGATTTGTCATGAGAGAAATTAGTTTTTGCATGGTAAGCGCAAATGGGATTTATGACCTTTAATTCAGTTTCATCGTTTCATGATTTCGGTTATTGGCGTTACTTACAATGCCGTAATCGAAATAAAAATATTTTCGTAGGTTTTTATTAGTAAAAGAGTGTACTATAAAATACCTAACACTCTATAAAAGAGTTCCAGTAGTACGTACAAAAAATTCTTGCTTTCCATTCGTCAAAACTTTGGTGTCCAAAAAGTTTGGTTTTTAATTGACATATTTTTTTCCAAATTGAAAAATAATTGAAAATAGTTATTCATCTTCAAAAAAAGGCAAGTCTTCCATATTAAAAAAGTAAATATTAAGTAAAATGATTTATTTTCCTTAAATTCACACCCACAATAACTTTGCGAATAGCCTGCCTGAAACAATTGTAAATTCAAGTGGGGTAAACGAGCTCAAGAGGAAAATTGACAGATACTGGGATTCCGGTAGTTTGAGTTAAAAAGACTGGACCAACCTTGCTGGGCTTACGCCTGTAGTTAGTCGACTTAATTTGTATTTGTATTTGTATAGATGAGGATGTTTGTTAATAGTAATATTTCCAAACTAGCCTATGTTTTTCGCACTCATTTATATAAGTAGTCTTTCCATGACTTTGAAAAAAAGTTTGTTTTAAACTAATCTCTCTCAACAGAATTTAAAAACAAGATATAAAAATCCCAAACCCGGATTCCATATTTTCCGTCTCCGATCGGAGAACACGAGGATTAATCCAAATGGGTGAACTCTGGGGGTAAGTAGAGGCACGATCGAACATGTCTTTCAGAAAGACACCCGTCGTCATAAACTTTTTCACGAAACAAATCGTTCGTGTCTTGCTTCTTCCGTATAGATAAAGTTAAAAAAGCAGCCCCTGGAAGGTCGGGGTCAAGCGCAACTGAGTCATAATTCGGTCGGCCATCAGAAGCGGAACCAGAGGAATCCCATTGTTGAGTCTTCCTCTCCACCGTCAGATTACCTTCGGTCTCTTTTGCGACAGTTCCATTTCCAACATAAACAATACGTTGCTAAGGCCCTTGGATATAGGACCAAGTTCCGAGTGATGCAAGCGTTGTTTGTTGCCGGATCTGGATTGGACATGGAAAATTACTTTTTGTAGAGTAGAGTAGTACTTCAAGAAGGCCTCGCCTTCTTGGCAGAGTTAAAATGTCTTTGTTTGGGGATTAAAATGGAAAATGAAAACTTTAAAATGGCATGCCGTATCATACTCTGAAAAAGCTACACTGAGTAATTTCTCTATGAGTGTCTGAAAGTCAGATAATCATGCATAAATTGGTGTGCTCCACAGGACATATAACCCCTTTAAATTCTGTGTGTAATAACTGTATAACTAAATACTATAGTGCAGTTATTAAGTTTTTATTGTGCAGTTATTTAAGTATCAAAAACTCGACATTAGCAGTGTAACTAATTTCAATGGGCATAGATACAATATCTTCAATCCTATATTAGAATCTTTAACGGGTTTGAGGTGAAATTATAGCTATTGATTGCCTTTAAGCCATACGCCCCAATTCAAACCAAATCGAACCCCTTTTGAAAGCAATTAAGCTATTAAATTAGTTGTTTCAATACAAAATAGATTTAATAACTCACCCTCTGAAAACCTTAATTGGTTAAACGCAAAAGGGTCTTATTTGACTCCCATAAACCCAATTCAAGCTAAACTCTTCTGGAAACCAATCAGCAATCAAACAAGTTTTAGTTCATTAATTCTTCAATAAATTCCCTTTGGAAACCCAATCAGCAATAAAACAACACATCCACATCTATCATGACCAACCACGTCCGGACATTCAAGGCATTCCACGAGCGAATTCCGGTCATGCCTCAAAATGCGAGAGGTCCTCTGCCCCAGAAGTTCATTATACTTCCTTATTCCGCCCCACGCTTTAATTCGCATGCCACCGCCGATACACCCAAACGATATATCTCACCGAATCAAAAGGAGCCAGATTTAATAAAAGGACAATTTGGCGTTCGCTGCAAAACGACTCCTCTTCCTCGGTATTGTTTGTCCCACCTTAATGCGGGAGGTCGACCCCAGTTATGTCTCGTTCCAGATTGAAATTTAGGACCTCGCTAAATGGAATCGTCATTCCTCTACTAACAAGAGAAACTGAGTCACCCGATTTCTTTTGCGATGAAAAGCCCGGAATGGGGACGAACAGGAAGAACTTAAACCTCGACCCGGCCCGTAATTGAATGAATGTAAAGAAGAGAATCACCCCATCAGAATAGGTGAAAGTTAAACTGGACGAGCGAATTTATACGCAATTAGGGGTGATTTTGAATCTTATTTCTATGATAATAAACACCCTTTTTATATATGGAAATGGTTAGTTGGGGTACACTGTCGAGTGAGAAGATTCTGTAACCAGTAAGATCCATGTTAGGATAATTCTCTTAAAACTAAAGACAATGCCTCAAATAACCAAAAGAATTAAAAATAAAATTTCAATTGGTTTATTCTAGAATAAAGTATTTACAAGCAGTTTGTATAAACACGTGATTGGTGTTTTATTCACAAACCTCAATCAAGGGTTTTATCTCCTCTCTTTCAAGTGTTCCTAAATACAGTTTCACAAGTATCGAAATTCGGTTAAATTTTTCCCAATGGCATGGAAAAGTAGATAAAAAATTATCTGCTTTCATAAGCTGTGCGCAATTCACTTCCGAAAGTGTCGCTTTTTTTAATACTAAAAGCAAGATCATGTAGTACTAATATTATTAGAAAAGTGCAAATACTAAAATAAGTAAAGGTCAGGTTAAGTAAATAGAAATAGTTAAAGTAAAATTATTTTTCGTCAACCCTTTGCTTTTTTCTTATTTTTTTTTCTGTAACTCTACTCATTTAACATTTAAAAGCACGTATGTGTTGACTCTAAGGTTGAAATAATAATAGCTGTAACATTAAATTAATTAAACACAAATTTGTAAAATCATAAGTGAGTATTATAATCTATTTAAACTTCAAGGATAGAGGATTACGTAACATACTCCTTTTATAAACAAACGACGGCTAAATTAAATTGACCACATCCTTCTTTACAGATAATAAAGTCAAATCAATTACAATATCATGGGGGGAAATATTTCATTAGTTGTTTTTTGAAAGAACTACACAATAAACACATAAATCAATCATTTTTATCGGATTTTACCAAATTTTTCAAATGAATTTTATATTGTTAATTGACATTGTGATGCCAACGACAGATTGATGACAAATTGCAGTAGTTGTCATTGCTCAAACAATTAAGCAAATCGAACTAAATATTCAATAAACAAGTCAAAGACAATTGACATTCCGTATTGCATAAAAATGATAATGACGAGGCTAGATTGTTCTGTTTTTCTTTCACTTAAATTTAAGCATCCGCTTACTCATCTTTTACAAGTGGACTCAGATATCATAAATTATACTGTTCTCATTCATTACAAACTTTATTGAAGAACTTTCGAGAACACTTTTAAAAACGCACGCGCGGTTCAAATCAACGTGATTAAAGTTTAAGTCTAAATTATTGAGCCGTGAAAGTATCTGATTGCTGACCAGAAAAAGAGAAATGGGGAAAAATACCTATTATTAGGAGATATCTAATGTTATGTTTAAATATTTTTCTCTTGACCTTTCAATATTTTCAACTCTTACTTAGAGGCAGGATATTTGAATTTTCGGAAGGGAGTCAAGAAAATGTTTTTCTGTTATAAGTGAGAGGAGTCTATACTGACAAAGCTCCCCTTCAGTTACATTACGAAATTGAAAAGGATAAATAATATGGCCCTTATATTTTTAGTCCTATTTAAAAACATTTTCAGCTGTAGGAACTGGGAATCAAGTCTCATTTTTATGAACATACTTCAGTGATCCTCCAGCGTCCAGAACAATCAATCTTTCAATTATGGAAAAAGATAAAGGCCCCTTTTCAAACTTTGTGGATCCACTTTTGCTGTTGCTAGGGGGTAATACATCCATTTGCTCTTCACAGGCCACCGACCACTAAAAAAACGTCCCATACCTACAATAATTACCACCATTTCCTTGAAAGCTTCAAAATAAAAACGCTGCACCCATAACAAACGGGGGAGAGGTAATTGCGAGGGCTCTCAAGTCCGTTTTCAAGTGACACATAACTACGTAGCAATCAATGTAAAGGGTTCAAACAATGCTTTTCCATATATAAAAGCTCTTCGGAGCATTTCCTCTGACGATGTAGTTATCGACTCATCAAGCGACGTCGTGAAACAATGGGCGCAGGGAGGGGTCAGTTCTCACGAGGATTTCGGGTCATCCAATGCGTGTACGATAGCCATCGATGGGGATTTATTTTTCGCTGTGGCTGATAATCGAGTGGCTTTTTAAACACTTGAAAGGGCTGTTTTCGGACGAGTCGCGCAATGCTAATCGGTGTGTGTGGGGTTCTTTGGCCCCCGTTGCGGTTTTATGAAATGGTTTTGAAATATTTCTCGCGTCCATTTACATTGAGAGAATGAATGAATGGGGTGAGGTAATTATCGTTTGGGGGCTTTGCCCCAATGTGGTTATTTATTGCAACATGGTTTTGAAATGAATCATTCTTAACACCGGGCCGGGGTAGATTTGATTGTCTGTCAATCTATTTCAAAACGTTGTAATGAAATGTGAACATAGAGGTTGTATTGCGAAGTATACAAAGTAGGGTGTCATTTTTGAAAAATGTTGACTGTTTTGGCTCTTAAAACAAAACACAAGTTCAGATGTTCTTCATCCAAAAATAAAGAAAAGGAGAAAGAGCTTAAGAGAAGACTGCATCATATTGAAACCAAAAGACGTTACTATTTTGTTCATAGGATGCAAAAAATGTGGGAAATATTTGGGAAAAAAATAAGCATAAGATCTCCTTAAAAAGCCATGAAAGAATTACGAAAGTTTTACCATGAAAGTTTTACGTTATTTTGGAATTCATTTGGTTCAGCTAGTGCTTTAAATAGGAAAATATAATTAAATGATTACTGGTATCGTCTGCTCTAACGTGCTTACAAATATAATGAGAACTGTCCTTTTTGTCCAATCCAGAGATGGATGGACCATATCTCGGGACATCCGGTAATGCTCGAGTGTCCAGCAGCTGTTTGTTTTGACATATGCCTTTACAAACTTCTCTGTACTCATTATTTCAAAAGAGATATTGTTTTTGAAAGAGAACGGGGCACACATGTGTTATGCTTTGGCTGTAAAGTGATTTATGTAGCGGCAGATGCAAAGGGGATCTGGAGATAAGGAAATTCTACTCGAATCACACTGAACCGGAATTACTAATCAATCAGTGGAATCCGGTGAAATCCTGCACTCTTGATCTTTTCGATTTTAGGAACATATCTGCAGGTAAAATATAAATGGTATTATCACAGTATCCCATGGACCTGAACGATGAAAGAAGTGTCTTTCTTCTTAATGTGAAAAAGTTGAAATTGAATTAAATCAATATGATAAAATTTAAAGAAATATTTTCTATATCTTCCAAGGCACATGTGCCGACTTATCCAGGGTAAAGGCCATTTTGTATGATTCTCGGAGTCCCTATAATCAGTTAAAGAAAAATTCCACCAACAGAGTGCTCCCAGTTAACTTTATACACACAACCGAGATTTCTGGGAAAAGTCCTTGTCCACTATTCCACCACCTCAAGCTAAACAAACAAGCCCAGTTACCTCTTTCAGTCATTATGTGCATCGGGTTTCGCTTTCCCAACGAAAGAGACGAGGAACACAAACATAAGATTAACGTCCCGGTTCCAGCTAACTTTTATCAGTTACGTGTTTGTCTTCAAAATCACCTCACATCCGCGCGCATTAGAAATCTGATTAGGGAGATATTCCCTAATATAGGTATGACTGCGTCTTTGCTGGAACCTGTTCGAAAAATTAAGCTTCACTGGATGGGAGAAGTGTTTGCTCTTTTGTATCTGGGAGTGAAAAAATCCAATTACTCAGCAGAAATGAAATGATTCACAATTGCGTTTTTATAATGCATTTTGTATATATTTTAAATATTAAGAAAATTTGAACTGTTATTTAAAAGATGAACGTAGGAGTGAAAATTTTAGATGGTCCGACATTTTTCTATATTTTAATATTAATTAAGGTTAAAATATGTTTCTCTTGATTAACTGTTTTGTAACTGGTTTCCAAAGTCATTAAAAATTCTTTCGTGAGTTGCTCTCTTAACTTTTTAAGTTTTTAGAAATTCAACCAGGTGTTCCAACCTTTCTCTATGGCAAGCTCTTATAGAAGGTTATTTAAAACTATTTGATCTAATTAAATGTTATAAAAACATGGGCACCAAAAAAGTAAAGAAACGAACTGTTTCATCTTTCATCGTAACATTCCTCATAAAATATGAAGACACTGAATTTTATCAACAGAGACGTGGGTGTAAAAGAGATTTTGTTCTTTACTTGAAGTTCAATTTTTAAATTTCATAGAAAAGTAACTGTTTCAAAGTGTTGAGAAAATTTATAAATTAAATGGAAGAAAAATTAAGCTATACAAAATACACTATAACTTAAAATCAAATGAATATAAATAAATACCATTTGATTCCTCTGTGATCTTTCTGACATCGCCTAGGTCTAGGATGATGTCAAAGAAAAGGTAAAATATGATTCTGATATTACAATTACATCTATCTATAATTATCATATTAGAGTAATTCGAATTAGTGAAAATTAATTAGGATTAGCAAGGTTCATAGCTATAATATAGGACCTTTGCGCCAAAAATATAGGACATGTCAGAAAAATTTCAAAATGGTAATATTTTTCTCGTTTATAAATACAGACGAATTAACAATGCAAATTAAGAAGTAGTAAAGTATAGGAAATATAGGACAGGGGTCAAAATATAGAAATATAGGACACCTATAATCTCTGGATTAGTGAAACTTAACACTGCAGAAGACATAGTGGAGTTAAAATGTTCAATGCTGAAATTTCATCCACAACCACTTTTGCATATTCAATATAGTAACATGTGTTGATAAAAAAAGGCATTTAAAATTCATAAATTACTTTTATTTTAGAATTCTATTGCATGTCCTATTAGCCCTTGCACTGTATGGGGGCTAATGGGATGGAACTAGTATTAAATTACAAAAGTTGATGTAACACATAGGTGAATAATGGTTTTTAATTTCTAAGAACATTTTTATAAACTAGGATGTAAAATCGTTTTAAATTCACAAAAATTATTACAATAACTGCATTTATGCTTTTTTTAAATGTCTCATAAGCTCCCCCTCTTATAGCTCCCACGAAACTCCGAAATTCTCTTTTTGACTAAAACTACCGAATTTCTATCTAGTATCTCCCCCAAAATATCAGTATCATTACCTCCGAAAGCTTTTTTGTTTACCACGCCAATGCTTAAGAATAGTTTTAATTAAACTCATTTAAAGCAGTTTATTTATGGTTTATGCATTTTTAATAATCAAAATTGTCACAATTATTTTAGTATTGTACCGAAAACGGGGAAATTCCGCCTGAAAATCCTTCTCGATATTTCTTACAGTCAGCAGGAGGAAAGACCTCAACAACTTAAAAGCATTCCCAGAACTCGTGAAGTAACAGTTTTGTAATGTTAGTACCTTACGCAATATGAAGATAAGATTTCAAGATATTTTCTATTTTTAAAAAATCAACATATCCCCTTTCGAAATAGATACAGTATCTTCTTTTATTTTTCAGATATATTCCGCACTTATCGAGCTTTGTATCTCTTTTGGAGTTGTGTGTAAACAGAATTAGAATGTTCGAACTCTAAAATGAGATGGGTTAGTATATGAATGGAGTGCTCAAAGACGCATTAGTTTCATGATAAAGCAAATCAAACTTAGTTTTTCTTTTTTGGAATCTGGAATCGGTTTTGGAATCTGGAATCAAATCTGAAAACTAACGAACACATGTTTTGATCTCATTTATACACGGTCTTATCTTTTGCAATCGAGCCTCCTGTCATTGCAATCCTGTTTGAAGCACTCAACACAAAACACAAGTCACATTCAGAAAAAAATTTAATACACATAAAAACTTGACAATACCTTTTGAGACTTTGATGGACTCTCCATTTATAAGATTATCAACTATTCCAGAAAGTGGAAGTTTTACGAAGAGTATAAAATTAAGCTAAAGTTTTGACATAGACTGGAAATTGGAATTTGTAATCCAAAAAAATAGTAAGTTAAAATAAAATTATTAAAATAATTAAATTGCAGTATATTTTTTACTTTGCCTCCTCTAAAGCACCTATATTTAGTATTTCGCATTAATTAACATACATTAAGATTCTGATACCTATCCTGTACCCATAAAAACCAATAAGGCCATTTTATAATATATTAGATTCTACGTATTTTAAACGAATGAGTCCATTGGAGTTATATTAATGATCCAAATATTATGCGACGTGATTTTGTAAGTCGAAACTTGCTTAAAGGATCATAAATATTTAATAAGGATTTTAAATGAGAACGCATCATATTTATCGATTTCTTACATAATTAATAATAGTAGGGGCTTTTTATGAGGAAAGCTTTTAAAGCGAATTAAAGTTATGCATGTTTTTTTTCTAATTTATATGAACGTGCTCTAAGAAACCTTAATCTTTTGTCGTTTTGACGAAAAACAATTTTGATCCATTAGGTATGAGTTTTTTTTAAACTATCATCCTGAGAAATTTATTTGTGTAGTATTTCCTAGAAAAGAAATCCTACAAACTACAAAGGAATGAATTCAAGTTCAGACTTGTTTTCGATTGAAATTGAACTGACCATTTTTAAACCTTTTTTTTAGTTAATGGGATTTTATTAATGAGATCGTATATTAACATGATGGTCATTCACTGGGGGAGCACATTGTTATACCTACTATATAAAACTAGCGAATGGTGTAATGAGTGTTATAAAAAAATCTAAAAGCTTGACATTTTCTGAACATTGATAATGTGGAGTATTGGTGAATTCAGGATGATAGTGGTTTGAGAAAAGTTTTGTGTATGGTGTTTTTTAATACCTACAAAGCAAATGAAGGTGTGTGTAAATCAGGCACGAATCAAGCACGGCTCCAAGGGGGGGCACTTTTCCAGACAAGATCCCCTTGTTTTGAGTCTAAGGGGGGCACTTTTCAACACTATTACCTTTACTTTTTGACCCAAAATGTCAAAATTTTGGGGATTTCCTAAAAATAAGCACTGAATACCCCATTTTGATACTAATGGGGGGTATGGCGGGTCCTCCCCCAGAAAATTTTTGAAATTTGACCTGTAAAAGTTAGGTTTTTACTCATTTTGAGAATCTTTTTGGGACTCCAAGGGGGGGCACTTTCCAGAGTGCCACCCACTGGATCCGCCACTGGTGTAAATCAGCTTGCTTGAATTATTTAATAAAAACACAATTATATTTCACACCATCAAAATAATCCCTGTAGTCCATGGGGGGGTTGAGCTATCCTCACCTCTGCATGAAAGCGCGACGAATTTTCTTCGGAGTGTTTACGACCACTCCCACTGATATCGTGATACCCCACCTGCACAGGTCGTAAACCATATGGTTTGACCGGTTTTATCAGGATATTTTCCAAAACGAACGACCAAACCAGAATATTTGCTCTGCCCGATTCGTTACGCTCTAACTTGCCCGTTGATTGATTTTGAATAGGGAGGTATCAGTTTTGAGGGCTTTTGTAGTTTGCCGAACAGGAAATTACTACTTTAGAAACCGAGTGTCAATAAAAATTTTTTTGACTCATTATTTCCTCCCAAAGAAGGTGCTATCTCTTAACCATAAAATTAGTTAATTCACAATACATACAAAACGATGCATGGTAAAATTATGCCTTAATTCTGATAACTCTAGAGGTTGTCCTCTAGCCAGTCATAATAAATTCACCACTGCACAATAACTAAAACACAGACAGAACCCACCCAACCAACAAACATTTTCTATCATTTGTTTTTTACATGCTGTAAAAACATTGGTCTGTTTAACATTTTATCTATCCCCATAAAATAATCCAATTAAATAATATCAATTAATCACGATTAGTCATTAGGGAATAATTAAATCACCCACCAACTTTAATAAAAATAACAATCAGGTAATCTTCCTTCAGAAAATACCCTTCTCCCTAAAAAGAATGGAATATATGCGTTGCTATAGTAACCTCTAGTTAAAACTAAAAAATTATGCAGCAGTGTAGTAACTGAAATTTAATTGGTCGATTACGGGAATAATTAATCATGTTGTACTTTTACTTTTTCGAGAGGTCAAATGACGATGATTCATGCAGCTTGTGCAAATAAATATTTTTGTAAAATTAAAACAGGACACAGCAATCAATCATGAATCGAAAGTTTAGACAAATATAAATACAAACTTAGAAAACGCTTTCAAATTCATGTTTTCAAGTTATACCTCAGCAAATATTATTTTTTAAATAAATGATAACAACATTCAAAGTGGGTTTGTAAAAATGATTATGATGTGAAGGTGTTCTGGGTAATTGATGTTCTGGGTAATTATTAAATAATTGTCTAACAATGCCAACGGAGTACGGAGTTGTAAATCGCTATCGCTCATTGTTCTGAAGATATGTTTTTAAAATTTTGTAAATAAAACGAATGTAAATAAATGTTTTTCGTTAACTCCAAGTTTTTATTTTGTACCAGTATTTCGTACATTTTTTTGGCGCCCGAACAGGGACGAAGCAGCACATAGAATGGCGAGTATTTTTAAAGTTGGATTTAGAAAAGCCGATTTGCAGTTCGTCTTAGAAGAACTTGGAGTTAAAGTGCCGGAAGATTCCACTTTAGCGAAACTAAAAAGCTTGATACTGGAATGCGATGAATATAAGAAGGATCCAGAATTTGTGAAATCGATAATCGAAACTACTGTCGAGGATAGAAAGAAACAAGAAGAAGAGAAGGCTAGAATGGAAAAAGACGCAGCTAGAATGGAAAAAGAAGCAGAGAAAGCTAGAATGGAAAGAGACGTAGAGAAAGCCAGAATGGATCATCAGCTTGAAATGGCTAGAATGGCTCATGAATTGGAAATGGTCAAGGCCCAAGCAGGAATGGCAAATTCAAGTACGGCGATTCAAAGTTCCGTTCCTGCCGATATAGTAAATTCAAGAAGAAAATTTACGTTACCGAAACTAGAGTTTAGGCAATTTGGTGATGATATCAAAGAATGGTTGCCATTCTGGAGCCAGTTCCAGCACATAGACGGTGATGATGAGATTGCCATGGAAGATAAGTTCCAGTATCTTATACAGGCCACGGTGATTGGTTCCCGGGCGAGAGAAATTGTCGAAAGTTTCCCACCAACAGGAGATAATTATATTAAAGCTGTGGACAGTCTCAAATCTCGTTTTGGAAATGAAGATCTGCTAGTAGAAGTATACGTAAGAGAGCTTTTAAAGTTGATTATTAATGTACAGATAACTAGAGCTTTTCCACTTACTTCATTATATGATAAACTGGAAACATATTTAAGAGCTTTGGACACTCTTGGGGTAACTACAGACAAGTGTGCCTCTGTCCTTTACCCAATGGTGGAATCCTGTTTCCCTGAAGAATTTTTAAAGGCCTATCACAGAAGTACTTCTTCCACTCCTAAGTTAGAGGCAAAAGAGAGACTGAACAAACTGATGGAGTTTCTTAAATCCGAAGTTGAGGGGGAAGCCAGAATAAATTTAGCTATGGATGGATTTGGCCTGCAGAAAGCTGAGGATAGTAAGCTAACCAAAAAGAAAAAGACTGGTTTCGAAATTAGTAAGAATGTTACGCCATCAACTGCTGCTGTTTTACACACCGTTTCTCATGTAAGGGAGCAAAAGAGAGGTTGCATATTTTGTGATGGAAAACATAAAAGTGCAGACTGTTTCTCTGCACAAAAAATGTCTTTGTCCGAGAGACAGGAAATTCTTAGAAATAAAAAAGGGTGTTTTTCATGTCTAATTCCTGGACACGTTTCTATGAGATGCAGAAATTTTATAAAATGTCTTCTCTGTGGTCGGAAACACACGACACTTATGTGTGATAATTTGGAAAAATGTATCAAAATGGCTCCCAAGGAATCAGCACCATCAACAGAAAAGGAAGTTAATATGACGAATTTAAACCAGAATCCGAAAGTGTTTCTACAGACTGTGGTCGGCAAGCTTGTCACCAACGGCAAAGAAATGGATGTTCGTCTGTTGATTGATACCGCATCTCAGAGATCATACATCATGAATAACGTTGCTGAATCAATGAAATGTACCCCTGTAGAAGAAATGGATGTGGCTCATTCCCTTTTTGGTGGTGTAACTACGGATGTTAGAAAACATAAGAAGTATGAAATTAGAATTTCACCCCTAAAGGGAAAATTCTCATGCAAGTTGGAAGTCCTGGGCCAAGATGTAATTTGTGAAAAGATACTACCGGTAAATAAAGGTCCATGGCTTGAAGAATTAAGAAGTTTAGGAATAGAATTAACAGATGTTAGCCAAACTTATGAACAAGTACATGTACTAATAGGAGCAGACATGATAGGCAAGTTATTGACTGGACAGCAAAGAGTCTTGTCTAATGGAATGGTAGCAACAAACACATATCTTGGATGGACCTTAATGGGAAAGGTACCTCAAAAGGAATCTTGTGAGGAAAGTCTCTCCATGTCAGTAATATCACTTTTTGTTCAAGAAGCTGAGATGGCCAATCTGTGGAGACTAGACCTAATTGGAATTAAAGAACCCATTGAGAAGAAATCGAAGTTAGAAAAAGATATTGAAGCCGAGGACCATTTTCTTCAGACGGTGAAAGTCAATGACCAAGGAAGATACGAAGTTAATTTACCATGGGAGGAAAATGAGTCTTTTTTACCAGACAACTTAAGCTTAGCACAAAAAAGATTGGATCGCACTACTGTTCAGCTGAAATCCAAGTCTATTTATGATGAATATGAAAAAGTTTTTGAGAGCTGGCTTCATGAGGGAATCATTGAAGAAGTACCACTTAATGAAATTGACTTACCTGGAAACTACTTGCCTCATCGACCGGTAATCAAAGAAAGCAGTACCACTCCCATTCGGCCAGTCTTCGATGCTTCTGCTCATATGAAAGGGCATCCTTCATTAAACGACTCTTTACACTGTGGCCCTAATTTGATAGAACTCATTCCTGATGTTTTATTGCGTTTTAGGGAAAGAGAGATTGGAATATCTTCAGATATCAGAAAAGCATTTCTTCAAATAAGTATCACCAAAGAAGATAGAGATTTTGTAAGGTTTTTGTGGTGGAAGAATGAAGAAAATAACACCCATAGAGTATTCCGACATACCAGAGTGGTTTTCGGTGTAAAGAGTAGCCCTTTTCTTTTGGCCTCTGTCATCAGGTATCATATACAAAATGACCGAGACTTTGATGAAGATTTTAAGAAAAAGTTGTTACAGAGTTTTTATGTTGACAACTCTTTGACCAGTGTTGACACAACACTTGAACTGACAGAATTTAAACAAAACGCAATTGAGCTAATGCAAAAGGGAAATTTTGAGCTTAGAAGTTGGGAACATTCATATTCTAAAGATTTGCCAACAGAATCAACCATCTTAGGTTTAAATTGGAACAAAGGTGAAGATATGCTCAAAGTCAACATGAAGTGGTTGACAGAAATCAATATTGATAAAGTTACTAAAAGAGTTATTCTATCTATAGCCCACCGAATTTTCGATCCCATTGGTTATACAGCTCCAGTAATGATTTGCCCAAAGTTGATGTTACAGAAAGCTTGGGTAATGGGTGTGGACTGGGATGACGAAATCGGAGACGACCTACGAAAAGAATTCCTTCATTGGTTTAGGGATTTAAAGAAATTAGAAGAAATAGATATTCCCAGATGGATTCAAGTGAGTTCAAAAAATCAACAGAAATTGTCTCTTCACACGTTTTGTGATGCCAGTAAAAATGCCTATGCAGCAGTAGTTTTCTTGAGAATTGAAGAACAGGATAGTGTTAAACTTAGTCTTTTATCAGCCAAATCTCGTATCACTCCATTAAAAAGCGGAACCATTCCTAGACTCGAGTTAACTGCTGCATTGGTGGGAGCAAGACTTGCAAAATCAGTTTTACAAGCTCTAGACTGGAAGGATATCAGACAATATTTTTGGAGTGATTCAACAACAGTTCTCGCTTGGATCACTAACGAAGAGAACTGGTCAGTTTTTGTGAAGAATCGCACAGATGAAATAAGAAAATTGACTGATATTTCCTCTTGGCATCATGTCGCAGGAAAAGAGAACCCAGCAGACCTTCCATCTCGAGGATGTTCTCCTAAAGCTTTGAAAGCTATGGAATGGTGGGAGGGGCCAGCATGGTTAAAAGAATCAAGCGAGATCTGGGACAAGACAACCACGATAGATATCAACAATGATGATGAGATTTTAAAAGAGCGATCAAAGTCAACCTGTTTGCTGACTAAATGCAAGACATCTACTAATGACAACTGGTATTGCAGGTACTTCTCGAAATATGAAAAAATGATAAGATTGATAGGCTGGATTGCAAGATTCATACATAACTGTCGTTCCCTCAAGGATAGCAGAATCAAAGGTGAACTAACTGTAAATGAATTAACAAGAGCAGAGGTGATGATCTTCAGGATAGTTCAGCAAGAATCTTTTCAAGGAGAAAACGACCAGAAACTAAAAAATCTATCGGTTTATAACGATGAAAATAATATTCTGAGGGTTAAAACGCAAATCATCTATAGGAAAGACACTCACAATTTTAGGAAGCCTATTCTACTACCATCACATCATGAGGTTGTTACTAGACTCATTCGTTTTTATCATGAGAAGAATATGCACTGCGGTAGCCAAATTTTGATTAATGCCTTAAGAGAAAACTATTGGATAGTGTCTATCAGAAGATCTGTAAGAAAGGTAATTTCGAGCTGGGTCATTTGTAGGCGATTTACTGCCAAAGAGATGAAAAGTATCCCGGCTCCTCTACCAGAAAATCGAGTACGTGACGCTGCTGTTTTTCAAGTAACAGGAATTGATGCGGCGGGTCCCTTATTTTTGAAAGGAAATAGAAAAGTGTGGATTATCTTGTTTACCTGCGCTGTATTCAGAGCTGTGCATTTAGAGCTTGTCTCAAGCATTTCCACCGAAGCATTCCTAATGGCCTTGCGTCGATTTATAGCAAGACGAGGCAGGTGTTCTACTATTTATTGTGATAATGGCACCAACTTCGTTGGGGCAGCTAACATTTTTCAACTTATTGATTGGCAGAAAGTTATGAAACAAGGTACAATCGATCGCATTGAGTGGAAGTTCAACCCTCCAACTGCGGCATGGTGGGGTGGTTTTTGGGAGAGACTGATTAGAATGATGAAGGATCTTCTCAAAAGAGTTCTTGGTAAAGCTTATCTCTCGCATGAAGAATTAACCACTATATTGTGTGATTGTGAAGCAATAATAAATTCAAGACCCCTCACCTATATCACAGAAAATGATGAAAGCAGTTTAACTCCACTCACTCCATCCATGTTCCTACAAGATATCAGAGAGTGTACAACTACTGACTTTGATGAAGCCGACAATAAGTCCCTGAATAAAAGAGTTCAATATCGACAAGCCTTACAAAAAGATCTTCGCAAACGTTTCCGTTCGGAGTACTTAGGCCAACTTGTCCAACGAAGAGCATCCAAAGAAACTAGACCAATTGTTATTGGAGACATAGTCCTAATTGGCAGCGATAACACAAAAAGAATTTCTTGGCCTTTGGGAAAAGTCATCGAGCTTCTTCCGGGAAGAGATGGGAAGACAAGACTTGTTCGTGTACAAACAGCTAAATCGCAGTTACTGCGTCCAGTACAACGAATCTACCCATTGGAAGTTTCTACCCCTTCAGAGATCCCAACAGCAAGTACTTCCCATAAGAGCTCCCTCGAGATCAAAGCAGACACTGACAATGTAGAAGCCTCTAATATAATTATTACTGAAGCTGACTGAGAGAATCAAAATTCCTGAAAAACTGACTTTATGAACTTTAGGGCTTTAATATCTATATTTGGGTTATATTAGGGTTTTTTTTTGATTATTTAAGCTCAAAATTGTAATCAAAAAGGTGGGAGGATGTTCTGGGTAATTGATGTTCTGGGTAATTATTAAATAATTGTCTAACAATGCCAACGGAGTACGGAGTTGTAAATCGCTATCGCTCATTGTTCTGAAGATATGTTTTTAAAATTTTGTAAATAAAACGAATGTAAATAAATGTTTTTCGTTAACTCCAAGTTTTTATTTTGTACCAGTATTTCGTACAGAAGGAGAGAGAAATTAAATGTCACTCACATATTGGTTTTAAGATATTATTTATGTTTATGTGTCCCATAAAATAATTCTGAATTTATTTTTGACCCAGTTTTATTTAATACTAATAAAAATGTTTTGTTTCTCCCCCACGTAATTCCACCAAGCGATGTTTTGCACGTTATTTAGACTGCAAATCAAATCCATTGGATACTGCAGTGAGCCGACTAGAATAGGCCTCCTAAAAGCCCTTTTTTGCTGCTCGCTTCCCCCTGCCCGAAAACCAGTATTTTGTATACACAATATGCGGGCAGCTGTTCTCTCCGAACAGCTGTCCCGTCCGATCCCCAACGTACGTGCGATTCAAGAGTCACGGAACCTCCAGAAACAGAACATGATTGAAAAAAAAGCGACGATAAAATGGATAGTTGAAAAATTGGCCATCTCTCTCAGCGCCGACGCTTGCCAGATGTCCAAATAACATTTTCGCCGAGTTGTGGTTATGATGCATTTATTTACCAGTATCATTTATAATTAGCTTCGTCTGTGCTTTGGTGTCTCACTTCCTTCCTGGCCGTCGAAAACCGATTAAAAATTGAGTCTGGATGACAATTTTAGTAAAATATGGTCGAAATTACAAGGATCTGTGATCGTTTTTCTCAATTGTATTTTTTAGTGAAGAAATGGTATTGAAAGAGCTTTTAAAATGCAAGAGAGGGATTTTTTGGCTAAAACACTGGGCGAATAACCTTTCTAACTTTTATGACCTTTATTAAGTTACTAAATATTTCTTTTATTTTGACCACAGACAACAATAAAAAAATACCCCATAATATCCTCTATTTTTTCCAGCTATAGATCCAGAATCATTTACGAGAAAGCAATACGTCAGCTTACTTAAATGTCATAAATACATAAAGTGCCAATTGAATTGTGATTTGTGAACGAAAAAATAATAATTGATCTTGAAGGGAAAAGTGGGAATTTAAATTAGGGATCCACACTACAAATAGAAAAATACACTTTCGGTTGAAACTATGTTATTTTAAGGGAAATGATGATGGGATCACATTTATTTTTATTAATTTTGACAATCTAAAAGAACTTAATAAGATATGCATAATTATAATTGTAACATTCATGCAGCAAAAATTATTTATTTTTCTAAATAAAATATAATAGTTTAATAAAAGTTTTGATTAAACTTTCTAAGATCTTTA
The DNA here is from genome assembly GCA_024610705.1 of Tetragnatha versicolor. Lineage (NCBI taxonomy): Eukaryota > Metazoa > Arthropoda > Arachnida > Araneae > Tetragnathidae > Tetragnatha > Tetragnatha versicolor. The sequence goes on along the minus strand of JANDEH010000006.1, from coordinate 6,849,770 downwards.
CATGTGTTGATTTTAATGAAAATGTTTAAAAAATAGACAGAAAACAAATAGGAAAAATTAAAAAGAGGCGAGTTTGAATTATTTTTTCCCAAACATAAGTAAACATCTTTTTGAAATGAAGAAACTACAAATATTCCTTCGATTTTCCCTTATAAATAATAAAATCGTTTGAAGTTTCGAATTAATTTTTTAAATTAAAGCATCGATTCATTTGAAAAAATTCTTTCAGCAAAAAATAAATAACACAACATTGATGGAAGGTATGAGAAAAATTAGGGTAATTTTTAATACTATAATCTCTATAAATGGTGGATGTGTTTAAAAAAAACGATTTGCAGTAAAAGAAAAGTTAAAACTTTTTCCACAATGAAAGCTCCGCAACGCTCTCAATAAAAAACAACCCGACAAAAACTCATCATCCGCAATTTCTATCGCGGCGATCACAAAATGACAACTCCAGTTTGCACATCCGTTACCTAGTCAACGCTTTTCCATTTCTGTTCTGACGGAGAGAAACGAAAAGCAAGCTCCCCGCGAGTTTAGCCTTGAGAAGCGCTTCGGGGGCGTTCACCTTGACCACAGAGTCGACGCTCCCATTGGGCGGCCGGCTCCGTGACGTCACGCTCCTCGCGAACTAGACACCGCTCGCGGAGCGCGCGCCACAGCATTTGCGGTTCTCACCTTCGACGAGTAAACATCACTGGAAGGAGCTCAAACTCGATTTCCCTCGTGCTCTCTCTTTTCGTGTGGATTAGGAGAGGGATCTCCTCCTCTCTCTTTTGGATTACTTTTCTTCGAGCATCATCATGATTCCGTTTACGATGGAAGGCGGCGCGGTCATGCCGCAGCAACTGCCCTCGACCCCCGGCAACAAGGGAGGCAAGTTCGCCCAGTTCGGCTCCCTGAGGGTGAGCGCCAACTCCCTGACCCCTTACTCGGACGCCACCCAGTGCAAAAAGCAGAGCAATCACGTGAAGAGGCCGATGAATGCCTTCATGGTGTGGAGCCAGATCGAACGCCGCAGGATCTGCGAAGAGCAGCCCGAGATGCACAACGCCGAAATCAGCAAGCGGCTGGGCAGGGTGTGGAGACAGCTGTCGGACACCCAGCGCAAGCCGTACATCGACGAAGCCGAGCGGCTGAGACTGCTGCACCTCCAGCAGTACCCGGACTACAAGTACCGTCCCCGAAAGAAGTCCAAGGTGTGCAGCCCCAAGCCGGATAAGTCCGGCAAGCATCACCGATCGGCTTCGCCGTCCCCCACCATCGTCCTGGCGACGGCTAAGCACCGGAACGCGTCCGGCGGCAGCAACAAGTCCGCCAAGCAGGCCCGAACGGTGAGCGATCTCAAGCGTCAGCTGGTGCACGTCTCTCCCAGCGTCAGCAGCCGCGTCAAAGCGAAGCCGGCCGCAACGCGAAAGTCCCAGCAGCAGACCGTCCTAGCTGCCATCAAACCCAAGAGTCCCTCCCTGCTCAAAGTGCCCAAGTCCCCGACCCCCGCTGTCGGGTGCGTGTCCAGGAACTTCAGCAACGACCACCAGAGCTTGTACAGCAAGAACATCGCCGGGATCGTCGTCAAGGAAGAGCCGTCCACCGACGACGCGACCGTCCCCAGCTCGCCCGCCGACCTGTCCCCTCCGAACTTTCCGCAGCAGGTCGTCAAGACTGAGCCGGCCTCCTCCTCAGAGTCCGAGGACTACTCGTCGTATTCCAGCAGCAGCAATCTGAGCAGTTCTCTCGGAGACGACCTGCCGGACATCAAGCAGCTGACGGACATGTTGGACGGTTGTCCGAACTGGACCAGTGATTTTGACACCCTCGAGTTGCCCATGGATACCAATAGTGAGTCCCTGCTCGATATGTTCTCCACGGAATACACGACGCCCGAAGTCACCAGCATTCTCGGCTGCAGTGATTTCGTCAATGACTGGTTGGATAACAAGTACCTCATGACCTGTTGAAAAAGACGGTCGTCTAGTGTGTGCTTTTTCTTTTGTAATATCAAATGGGATACCGAAAGATGATCTGTGTCGCATTTCGGATTGTGGAGCTTACTATAAAAGAACCAAGGTAAAGTTCTTTTTAATTTTCTTGTACCTTAATGACATTTTATAATCCAATTGACGAACGTTCCATTTTACTTCCAACGAGTGCCAGCTTCCTACCATGACGAGTATGGTAAAGCGTTCAAAGATAATCACGCATCAGTATTGCGAAATCTGTTTTGGAATTGTCACCGCGCAACTCCGCCACGAGGAAGCTTTTTCTCTTTTCACGTGTTTCTTCTTTCGCGCGCTTTCTCCTCTGTCCCCGAATTCTCGGAACTGTCACTTTCAGAGGAGAGCAAAACTTTCATTTCCTCCGAATCTGCAAAAGGAACATTTGCAGCCAGAGTACTTTTTGCTGTTTGACGATCGACAAAACCAATGTCCGTACTTCTTTCCAACTATGTACGCTTTGGAATCGGAAAAGGTGTAAATTATTCTCGTATTTTATCATGCTTATTCGGAATTTCTTATGTACTCAGTGCTTGTTAATATTCTCCTTGTTTGTTTTTTACGTAGTGGTACCTACCTAAACCAGGTTAAAGAATGTTGTTTAGTATTTCGGTAAAATATAGAATTTTAAATACTTCATCTATGGGGGGGCTTTTGTAGATAACTTCAATGCTGTAACTGTTTTTTTTTTCGAAATTGTGCTCTCACCTATCTTTTTTAACATAAATGATAGGCGTCCCAAATTTCGTACATGTTTCTTCACTGTCTTTTTTTGCAGCTCTTGTTTTTGTTCTCTATTTTACCTATTTGAAGTTCTATATTTAAAGAAATAAAATTTTGTTAAACCCTTTAAAATCTCACTTAGTGGATCTATGCTCCAAGTAAGATTATTTGGAAAAAGTGAAATTGTGTGCAAATGTCAACCATACTCCCAGATATGTCAGATTTTTCTGCCTCTTAAGAGATTTCCTCTAAAAAATCTAAGAATGAATGCTTGTTTTGAATGAATTTTCCTCACCCTCCAAAGCACTAATAAATTTAGTCATTTGTTTTCAGTTCCTATTCTTAGTTGTGAGTCTGAATTAGCTTTCTCACTTTTGTTGTTAATTTTAACAAGGAGTTGACGAATCCCCTGCAACCTGTATATTATAAATTATGTTGTTTCTTGTTGCAGTTTTCTGAGCTTCTTTTTTTAGTTTAAGTATAGCATTTAGTGATGTTTTTGTTTTGTAATAGTGATATATGTGAAACTGTAAAAAGTGATTGTTTATTTTTTTAATTTTTTTATTGAGCAGATTTATAGGAAAATTCTAAAATTAGTGAGTTGGTAGTTTGAAGGGACAACTACTTACCCAGTTGAAAAATTTAAGCTTTATGATTTGTTTTCTGTTAAATTTTTAAGCAATGCTAAACTCCATGTATATAAAATTAAATTTCCAAACAAAATCTTTTTGCAATCAATTCTTAAGAGTACCTTAAAAACATTACTTTCTTTTAAATTTTAAAAGTTCATAGAGGTAATTGTAATGTTTTTAATACTTTCCTTTTAGGGGATTGCACATTTAAATGTTATAGATCCTTGTCTATGCGCTCGTTTGTTGTCTATTAAGCGCTTTGTATAGTTCTTGTACAGTTTTAAAAACCCTCTTCTTACTATGAGAAGAGCACAAGGAAAAACTCAAAGCCAAAAAGAACATAAAGACAAATATATTTTTTCACAACTCAATGCACCGAACGATAAACACTTCCCTGGTGCTTGCACATTTCTTGGGGCCATGTAAAGATTTATATTTTAGTTTTTTGAACAAAACATGCTTACACAGCATATTAGTCTATTTTACCTCATAGCTCTGCTCAGATTATTTGAACCTTTCATGTGAATGCTCTTGCGCTGTATGGGATCTAGGTCAGTATTCATGTTACGTTTTAATTGTTATTTTGAATAACTCTGTATCTTAAGAGTAGGTGAAATTTCTCAATTTATACCATTTTGTGTGATTGTGCCATTTTTTATATTTAAGAACTGTTTCAATGTGTTAATTCATATCAGGTGAAAATAATCTGAGCATATGCAGTCCAGCTGGTTTAAAACAAGCTCAGTACTTTTTAGGATTTTTATTCCAGCTGTGTTGGATATTTAAGTGCTGATTTTTAAAATCAAAGGAAAAAAGGAAGTTTTTACTGGAAAGAAAATCTATACCAGGGTGTTTTGTATACATCTTCAATAGTTTTTCCAGTACTTTGTATGTATATACAATGGCAACTAAAATAGTTAAGAGTACTTTTCATACCTTGTTCAACATTTGGAATATTGTGTACTGTTATATTGAATATAATACATCAATTGCCAATGTAAATATGGTGTGGAAAGTAAAGATTGTTTTTTAAATAAACTTTGTTGTTTTTATTTTAATTTGCTTCTTTGTTCATTTTTAAATTTTGATTTTCCAGGACAAATTATCTTTGATTGTTATACATTTAAAATTAATATGGATGGGGTGGTTGACTTGGTAAAAACTGTTCATCAGATGATTTAATTATGACCATTGAATTGAGGATAAAAATGAAAAGTTAAAATTGTCAATTTAATTTTTAATTACAAGGGAGCTTGAGTTATTTCAGTTCCTGTGAGGTAATAAAAAGCAGAGATGAAAGCAATTTCTTTATTTACATCTGTATTTCAAGCTAGCCTGTGAACAGAGAAAATAGCCAGGTAAGAGAAACTGAAACCTACAGCGATCTGCACGCCATCTGTGTTTGAATGAGATAACTAGAGCAGCCTACTTTCAGTCAATTTTGTCATAACAAACGATATCAGAACTCATGATTGTTGACTACGAAGCTAATAGAACATCACGCCTAAAAAAATTTATGGAGAATGTTGAAATAGATTCTCTAATTCATTTTGAATTACTTTGATTTGAATTAATGGTTCATTGACAAAAACCGTTTAAAACTTTGCAGGGGACTATTTTAAAACTTAATTATATAATTAAAAAGTGTAAAAGCTCCAAATTTTTTTTTAAATAGTCGCATTTTTTTTAATTATTTATTTTCTTAATCACTGCAAGAATCTTAAGTTTACAACTTGAAAGAATCATTGAGAAATTAAAACTAAAGATTTTTCAATTAAGTTGGCAGAGTTTTGAAACTTTGAAATAGCGTGTGAAATAAACTTCTAAGAGCTTGAAATGACACCAAATATGATAAGGTTCTGTGTCTGGTTCTTCCAGTTTTATTTACTACCTGAAAGGTAAAAATAGCCATTTCAATATTATATATATACCATCAGTGTTATTCCTAGGATTTTTTTAGAGGAGTAAAAATACTCCTTGTCTTTTTTAGGAGGAGTGAAACACGGAAATAACATGAACTAAAAATACAGATACAAATTTTCTACAAAAATACTTATTTTTTTTAATGGACAAAAAATTAAATAGAAAAAAATCTATTTAGTTTTTAACAATTAAAGAATATGTTAAATATTTGTAGAAAATGTTAAACAAATTTAAAAAAAATTGAAACAAATAAAAACAAAACAATCCTAACAAACAATTTGTAGAAAATATAAAAGTTGGTGTTTTGAGTAGAAAAAAGCTATTAGTTATTTTCAGTTTTCTCCTTGCATTTTTATGCTAAGCCTTTGTTGAAAATTCAAAGCGTGAAAATACTCTTGGCAAGTTTTTTTAAAGCGTATTTCCGATTTTCAATGCGTGAAATACGCTCTTAAAGGTATTAAAAATTATCTCTGTATAGGGGAGAGTGGGGCTATTTCGCACATGGGGCACATTCGGACAGACGGCATTTCCCCTAGTAATTATTTATTTAAAAATCTGAAAAAAATACCAGTAAATGGATGCATGACTACCACCTCCTGCATGAATTTTCAAAGCCCTGGGTCATATTTTTGTATACGTTCTAGAAATTTGCTAGCGTTAGAAGCAGCAAAGTAAATTTTCTTGTCATTTTGTTGGCGTGAAATATCAATCAAAAATAACTCTCAAGTGGACATTCAGCATTTTATTCAGTTGAGACACTACTAAAGTAAGTTTCTAGAAAGGTTTTATTTCCTTGATTTATTTATAAATATCTTGTTCGGACGTGGTAAGCTTGAACTGGTAGATGGGGCACATTCGTACACCAAAAGATGGGGCAGATTCGGACAGTGCGAATGTGCCTCATCTTTCCCATTTTTGATTATGAAAGTGATTTACATGTTTATAAGTGCAGTATATTTAATAACTTGAAGTTTAATTGTTTTTTATTGTAATTGTTTCAAAATTTGGTGAAAATAGAAAATAACATCCTAAAGAAAGCTTCAGTTTTAAGGAATTTAGACCAAGATTTAAACATTGAAAAAATAATGTCCCTGATAATTGTTTAATACCAATTGACTTGGACTTAGGTGATTTTATTCCAGTAGAATTTGCTACTAAAAAGAAAATTTTGTTATGATGGTCAAATAGAAAATTTGGAGTTGAATTGTGCTTATTTAAAATTAATGATGAAAAACTTTAAAATTAATGAACTTTTATTTTCCCAGTAAGAAATGATTCAACATTCATACAAAAAGATAATATCGTATTACAAGTTCCCCAACCGTCAGTTTCAGGTGTTAATAAGCGAGCTGTTGGTTCACTTTTCTTTTTGAATAAAACCTTATAGTTAAAATATTGGTTTAACTTTTTCTAACTAATTATATTATGTTAAGTATGTCAATGTGCAATATTACTCTTCATTACTACAATTGTTTTCCTCATCAAAAACTTAATGTTCAATATTTTCGGAAGCTGTTTTCTTTTTGTAAAAAAATCTTCAATTTAGAGGAAAAATATGTAAAAGTGCCAAATATTTCGTTTAATTATCCTTACTTTAAAGTGCCATAAACTTTTTAGTTCGTAAAAATAATTATTGTATAATTTTTTTGCATGTGTACGAATGTGCCCCACACGTGTGCAAAACTGCCCCACCCATGGGGCACATTCGCACGAAATTTCTCGTTTTTTAGATTGATAATATAGGTTAGAAATTCTAAATGAATGCGACCAATTATCGTTCTAAAATATCGGGAAAGGTCTTAACTTTCATTTGAATCCGAGTTTGTTTCAATATCTCATCTAGATCCAGAGAAATATCCCGAAATGCCCTTTTTGTGCGAATGTGCCCCGTTCTCCCCTATATACTATATAAATATCTATATTCTTCTCTTAATTTTCTCTTGTGAAAAAAAGTTTTATTTGAAGTTATTGTGCATTATTCAAGCCAAAGGTTTGTATTCTTTAGAGGAGTACTACTATATTGTGCTTAAATTCGCATAACATTATCAGTGCAGATTAGAAAATTAGAATGATCATTTTTAAATATTCTGAGCCCGGACAATCAGGCGCGGATCCAGCACGGCTCAAAGGGGAGGGGCACTTTTCCAAACAAGATCCCCTGAGGCACCATTGGGGGTATGGGGGTCCTCCCCAAGAAAAAATTGAAATTTGACGTGTAAAAGTAGGGTTAGAAACGTTTTAAGTCTTAGGGGGGCACTTTTCAACACTATTACCTTTACTTTTTGACCCAAAATTTTGAGAAATTCCTAAAAATAAACACTGAATACCATATTTTGGTGCTAATGGGGGTCCTCCCCCAGAAAAAAATTTAAATTAGACCTGTAAAAGTTGGGTTTTTACTTATTTTGAGAACCTTTTTGGGTCTCCAAGGGGGGCACTTTCCAGAGTGCCACCCCCCTGGATCCGCCACTGCGGACAACATGGTTGAACTCGTCTAGTCATTTTCCACTTAAGAAAAATTTGATGCATTGTGTTTGTGGTATTGATTTTGTGGTATTGATTCTAATTCATTTTGGAAACCGAATTATTCATTAATATATAGGTAGATAAGTTTTATTTTAATATTAATTTCTACATTTTTCCCTATTCTTTGGGTTTGTAAGGGTATTGAAACATAATAACTCAATTAAACAACATTGTTTAAAATGAGTAAAGTGAATAACACCGAAAAATGAATAAAATGGAATACATATTATTAATTTGATCTCTTGATGTTGTGATTATTGAACCTGGGATCGTTTATTGTTACTTTACTTAGTCTATATAGAAATTTAATAGTGTCTAAAACACAGAGAAAAATCCTAACAGAGAGTCCAAAACGATTTATTCAAAAGTTGGATGGATATGAGGGCGCCACGAGGAACTATAAATGATTGACAGAGAGATGGGCAGTACATTTTGGTGACCAAACATGTGATTGGCTGTCACTCAATCTTCTATTTTCGAAGGAGAAGGAAAACGTTTTTCTCAACCAATCAGGCTTTTTCCCCACCTCTCGTGACGTAGATGCGATCGCAGCGCTAAAATAGCCCCATATCCATCCAACTTTTCGATTTCCATTAGCGCCTATGGCGACGGACTCTCTGTTCTAGTACTCTGTGGTCTAAAATAAGTTCCTTCAAACTAAAAAACACAAGGTCTTTAAAATATCATTTTGAAATTGATAGTTTTTCTCTTTTCCAGAACTGTAATCATTTCTTTGCTATCCCAATATAAAAAATTATGAAGAAAAGCAATAAAAATTAACACGAAAAAAATACAACTTGTTAAACTACGAAAGAAAAGTGCCATACTTCTAATAAGCATTTAAAGAAAAAATTATGCAACTAGAAAATGTTAGACTCGTGAATATCTACTGACTACTCTCTTTACATACATACTTCATTGCTAGAATTACCAAAATCCTTGATACTAGATCTTGTATCATATTTTATTAATTTTTCAATGTCATGAATGCGCCTTAGATTAGGTTCCGGATGCGGACGGATAAACGGAATATGCTATAAAATCATTATTCCAATGATGGGCAATGAAAACCAATTAGGTAATTTCGGTCTTAAATATATTTCTGAACATATTTTCGCCAACTTTTGCTGCGTCAAAACAGTAACTTTGTTTCACTGATTTCGGTGATAAATAATGCTCATTAACCAGATCCTAGGGACAGCTGATTCCGCCCTCGTTGCAGCACCTGTTAATGTGACTAATGAAAGACTGTTTTGGAGGTCGGCTTCTCGCGGCCTTGGTGTGGAACATTTCCTGCACCTGGCCCGCGAGAACAACTCTATGGCGAGAACGGTTTCGAAGCTCACGAAAATTGCGAATTAATGAGATTCAAGGAGAGAATGTCCAACTCTTCTTTCATTAGCATAGCTCAGGGAATGTGTTAATTGAGATTTCAGATCGTGCTGCTGTAAGGGTTTTGTTAAATTAAACTGTAAACTGTAGTTAACGTTGGACAAATAGTAACTCCCAAGTTAATCGTTTCAAACTGGTATTTTTCTTACTTCAAAATATTGATATACTTCGTTACTATAAATCAAAATTAAGATCCTTTTGCTGTTATCATGGTGGTGTGCAACGTTTTTTTATTGAGATTATTCCAAACATGTTCAAGCCTTTTTTCTCGAACCTCTTTTATGTTGGTAATTCAGTCTATACTATAGTCTGTCTATGCCATTTCAGTTGGCAAGGCGTATTAATTTATCAATCCCTTTCAAACTGAGATGTGTTCAGAATTTTTTTAAATCCTTCTCAAACAAAAAAAAGGAATACCAACACTTTAGGTTTCCATAACTCACACTTCTCTTTTTGTATCAAAAATTTCTTGTATTCTTAACTTTTCCCAAAATTCTTCTTTTTCATTTTTGCTGATTTAGCAGCTTACTGACACGCGTTCAGCTTCTTATGTGAGAATTTTCGACCAAGAGCCTGACCGTAAAGTCGGTTTCTTTTTGCACAATGAAAATGTGAGGAAAACAACATAGGATTCATTTTTCTCAGTTGACTAAAATAGGAGTAGTTTATATGATAGTCAAATACCAAAATCCTTCTGGAATTCCTGCTCCCTGAAATAAATTTTTAAAAATTTGTAAAAAAAAATAACCCTTACTTAAGGAAAATAATGTAAAGAGTACTTGAGTCGGATTGTTTTATACTACATCATAATATTCAATGGTTGGGCTACAAAATGATAACTATTACTGCTTAAATTCCATTCCAAGTTTTTTAGGTTCTTTGCTTTTATGTCCAATTTTTCGAAATTCTTTCAGATTCAAAATGTTCAGTTGTAAAACTTAAATACTATTCGGCAAAAAATTTAAGCTTTTAAGGTTACCCTATTTTAACCCTATATTAGCAAAAATGTTTCATGAAATCGGTATATATCAGCTAAACAAACGATTAATTCACTTTACTTTAACTTTTTAACCTGTATTTTCAGACATCTCTCGTCTCATTAATTCAACTTTTGTTCATCTCTTCAGCCTAACGAAACTTTGGTGGTCTATCAGTTCAAATAACAACATTCATTTTCCTCGTGTAATTTTACTTTTAACCGTTTAAACCTCTCTCTATGTGACATATTGAAAGATAATTTCAAAACAAATTATTAAAGCATGAAGTCATCAAGATGACCCTCTTATATGAAAACTTCTCGAGCGTTGTGACCTTAGACGCGTTGCCGCATGTTAAAGAGCGCTAAGATATTTGAAGGACAGTATTTCCGTCCGAAGGGGGGGGGCAAAACTCTTTTTTCCCCGGATGCCATTGATAGCCCATTTTTTGTTCCACAGACTTGTCTGAACAAGCTTACGCCTCTCATTTACTTTACCAACTGAATCAAATAGGAGGACATTTTTATAAAACTAAAGAAACACTGTAATATTCTATTATTTCACTATAATATCAATTTAAATAAAAAATATTTTGAAATATTCTTCTAAAGAGAGTGTGATGATCAACGTGATTTTAGATTGTTTTAAGAGCTGAAAATGAGCACCTTTTTTCCCATAGTCCCTGGGTAATATTTTACAATGGAACTAGTCCTTCTGCCTTCCCAACATCTCGCAGAAAAAACTTATTCATCAATAAATCGCTGACTAATCCAAAAGATATCCTGGACAACTCCTCTTCTAGTTGTCAGCTAATCCAACAGCCTCTGTGACCAGATCATTGTCTTTCCTGTCCATTAAGCCCAAGATCGTTTTTCAGGCTAAATAAGGGGTTGCCGTGTTCCCTAATTGCTATGATTACCCGAATTTCAACTCACTATCCCAAATAACGGTCCTGTGTTTGTGCCAAAGTCATATCAGGGGAAATTATACCACTTCGCATAACCACTCTATCGGCTGTGGGTAATGAAAGTTACATGAAGACTGATAGTCCGTTGATGAAAAAATATGAAAGCCATAGCTCCCTTAGTAAGTTAGTTGTTCAGGACATTTAGCCTGCCGTGAAAAAGGGCTTGTGCTCCTTTACTGTTTTTCTATGAAAAAAGAAAGAGGATTTAATATACTAAACATTAATAAAATTCTAAAGGTAACGTTGATTTATAATTGGGTCATTCCATGTGAAATCAACCAAAAATTCTCAATTCTCAACCTGGCCATCTCCGATTTTATCAAAAATTTCAAGAATTATTCTCTTCTTTGATATAAATGAGAAAATATTTTTATTATTCAATTATACAAGTAATTTTTTTATTAAAAATTTTTGAAAAAAGGAAGAAAATGCAATTTTTCGCTCTTTTATGTAGTATATTAGTTATATTTGCTCCAGTTATATTTGCCCGAGAAAAATCTCTATTACCCCTCATTTTAAAGATAACTTTGCAAATTGATAATTTGACTATGTTCACGAAATAAATTTGCTTTCATGGGGTTTTAAATAAAAAAGCTTTAAAAAAACAATGTTGGTATCCTTCAATTTCTTTGAAAATTATTCATATATTTAGCAACGTTATAAATTATGATATTTGAAATTTACAGAATGGGACCTCCACGGGAGCAGGAGTTATAGCAAAAAGAGTTGTTTTTAATCACTTTTACTTACCACTTTTTAAGGTAAAGTGGCCAAACACTGGGTTCTGAGCCATGTTTGGTCACTCTAACCTCCGATATAGTACTTCAAAAGAATTATATCATTTATATCATAGAAGGGAACAATTCCTGAAAGTTTCATTAAAATCTAAGTGGGTCAGGTTGAGTGGCTCGTTGATTTCACATGGAATGGCCCAATTAAAATATTTTCTCAAATAATCATAAATTGAAATTTTTTGTATTTTCCAAAACATCTGCCGCCGTTGTTTTCAATTGAACAACAAATTTTAATTGAATTTATTGAACAAACAAAATTATTTATCTCTATGTCCCTAATTATATTTTCCTTCAACCATTCATGTTATCATTAGCCTTCTAAGTTCTGCTAATTGTTCTCTTCAAAGACTTGGGTTGTTGAACACAATATATTTTCATAGATGATTCATATTATTCATTTAATCTTAATATTTTTTACATTAAGTGTGTTATTTGTATGCATAATTTAGGAAGTCGTTTAAAACAAGGATTTTATATTTTATCAGAAAGACTAAAGATATACGTTTTCTCTTCCTTTTTAAAATTTGGAACTTTTAATTCTTTGAATTTTTCCACTTTTGATGGTATTTCTTATGAAGTTCTGACAGATCTTTCATGTCTTACAAAAGTTTTATTAAATTAAAAATGAGAGGTAATTTTTATTATTTTTTTAACTCTATTTATTTCATTTCTAATAAAAAAGTACTTATTTTTTACTTAAACGACCTCTGCCCCATAAGCTACATAGAGGAGAGGAGGGTAATATGGAATACCTTAGTTTCAGTTATCACGTGGGAATACCATTAAAGACTAAGAAAGACTCCCATGATGCATTGCATAAAGAGTTAATTTGTATATTCGTTACATTCGCTTAAAAACAAAATATATTTTGGGAATTTCGAAAGTTTTTGCCAGTAAAAAGGTTCAAACATTTTAACCTACGTTATTATGAGATTTTTATTTTGTTGTTAAGCATAATGTACACACTAAAAGAATAATAGTTTCTTATGCTATGGTCGTTTTTCAGATATTAATTTTTTATAAGTCAGTAGAATAGTTCAAAATCCAAGATGGTGTGTCGAGTATTATGGAATACTATGTCCATTCTGATGTATAATCTGGAATTGACTTCATGCCATCAACTAAAGAACCGAAACACAAAGATGCTGAATGTATCTTTTGTAACGTGAAATTCTCCGAAGATCAACGAGAAGAAAATTGGATTCAATGCACTGACTAGAAGACTAGCATAGAAAGAAAATTATGTTTGTGACTTTTCTTTTATAAATAGACTCAAAAACAAAACTATACTTGTACATGATTTTTTTAAATATTGCTTTTTAATTTAAAATTAATTAGGATCTCGTCTAATCAGTTTTTAATTAGTTGTAAACAACTATTCCACATTACCATCCATTTTGAACTTTTTTAAAAGTACCTTTTTTCAAAACAACAAAATAAATAATGTTTTATTCCACCATTGACGCTTCATACCATTATCTATATTATGTACTTAAAATGATTTTGTGGATTTTTATTTAAAACCAATAGGGTTATTCTTAAAGATAAAAATGGTATTCCATATTACCCTCCTCTTCTCTACAGAGATGCCGTATGCAAAGACTTGTGAGTACTAGGAGTAGGGTTTTTAAAAGCTCTCGTTTGTAATTTTTTAGAAGCAACTATTTTGAGTAATCCGTCAAGTCTGACGATTACATCACTTCAAGAGGCCGCATTCAAGATCAAGATTTAAGTACCCTTAGGGGGACATCCATAAATTACGTGAGGTGTTTTTTCCAAAATCTGGACCCCCCCCCGTTCCCCTTGGTGAGGTTTTGCTGGACCCCCCTCCCCCACGTGAGATTTACCTACAACCTTTAAAAATAATTTTCTATCTTATTCGTTTGCATTTTGTGCTTCACAGCACCTAAAACTTTTCCTTTATTAATGATGTGGGAGAAAAGGAGATTATTCCGCCTAAAAATCACCACAGTATCTTATCTGTAGGTATTACACTGTTCAACAAATTTGACCTTCAAAATTTTTTCCTTGATGAAAATAGTCATCTCTTACAGATTTTGGGTCGCTGAATCCGAAAATCAACATTAAAATTATCAATTGACTCAGGATTTTCGGGGAACAGCCCCTCCCCCTTTTTACGTTTTTCGTCGCCTTTATAACTTAAAACGCTATTTTCAGGGTCAAAAGCATTGCTTTAGTCTTCAAATTGCTCCCCAGGGGACAAGAAAGGTTCAAATTAATAAAATATGAAAAATTTATAACAAATGGATAGGTTTAAGGGGTAATTACCCCCCTAAAAACGCAAAAAATCGCAAGAAATAGTAGGATTTGTCATACCCTATTTATTTTTCTTATTTCTAACGCAATTCCTCTTTGAAGGGTCCTAACCCTTCCCCATGGACCCAAATTTGATGACAATATGCCGCAATAATTTTTACTAAAAGCGGTTGAGGTATTAGCGTCCCAGAAGCCCCCGCGGAAGAGTTCAGAAGACTCCCAGAATCGCGAAGGCGCTCGCAAGCTCAGGAATTAATATTGATGATTTTAAAAATATTACAAATGACGTTTTCTTATATTTTGGGTCTATCCTAAGGGAACGTACCCATACTACGTGACCCATTCAGGGGAGGGAGGGGGTCTTCAAAATACCACGCTCGGTCACAGGGGGGAGGGGGGCTTAGGGTTTCGTCACGTAGTCAATTTCTTCTAGTCAATACGACAAAATTAAGCCAAATTAATTTTTGAAATTTGCCAAATTAAGACTAATTAAGCCAAATTAATGTTTAAAATTAGACAAATTAAGCAAAATTAATATTTTTAAACTTTCTGTTTGCAAAAAATGATGGCAAACCGTATTTATGAATTACTACGTGAAAACTAGAGGGGGAGGGGGGGGTCTTGGCATATACTACGGATGGTCACCAAGGGGGGGAGGGGGGTCAAAAATGGCAAAAAATGGGTCACGTAGTATGGGTATGTTCCCTAAGTAGAAACTCTTCAGTTCTTTACTTTAACAACTGACAGGTTTTAGGGGAGTGAGGAGTGAGGATTCCATGTTTCAAGATGTTAATAGATGCACGGCTGTGGATAACAATTAGGGGGCATCCTCTTAAAAACTGAGGGTGATGGAGGAAAATGGGTGTCATATTTGACTTCAGCAGGTCATTTTACACAAGAATCAGCTGAAATTCAGTCGGTGGCATTTTGACTTTTATTTTGTACAGCAGTTTAACTCTAAGTGCGGCATTGAACCTTTCCGTGGGTGCTTTGGGTGGCGTTAACAGCTCAACCGCTTTTAGTAAAAATCATTGCTGCATATTGCCATCAAATTTGGGTCCTTGGTGAAGGGTTAGGACCCTTCAAATGTGAATGGGGTAAAAAATAAGTGAAATAAATAGGGTAGGAAATATATAGGGCGCAAACCCTACTATTTTTAACGATTTTTTTGCATTTTTAGGGAGGTAATTACCGCTTAAACCTATCCATTTGTTATAAATTTATCATATTTTATTAATTTGAACCTTTCTTGTCCCCTGGGGCAATTTGAAGGCTAAACCAATGCTTTTTGACCCTGAAAATTCAGTTTAAAGTTATAAAGTCGTCGAAAAACGTAAGAAGGGGGAGGGGCTGTTCCCCGAAAATCCTGAGTCAATTGAGAATTTTAATGGTGATTTTCGTATTCAGTGACCCAAAATCTATAAGAAATGACTGTTTTCATCAAGGAAATTTTTTCATTGTTGAACAATGATTCCTTTCTCATACTTAAAAAAAATCGTATAGTTTCTAACTTAAAAAGTTGACGTGAGATTTTAATCGACCCCCTCCCCCCTTGGTGAGATTTTTTCAAACCCCTCCCCCTCTTTTTGACCTCACGTAATTTATGGATGTCCCCTAAATGTATTTGATCCATATGGAATAGAAGTATATACTTGAAACATGAGTATTGAATACCATCCATAGATACTTGTTAGAGCGACCTCTCATTAGACCAACAATTTGCAGTCATTTTAACGAAAGAGAAAGGACGTTATAACAATTATAATATTATCACTATGGTAAAACAATCTGTACTTTTATTACCGATCGTTTTCACGCATGGATATCGCTATTAGTGATGGGCAAAATCGATAATTTTAGGTATCGAATACTTTGGTATCGAATACTCATAGGTATCGAATACTCTGGTATCGAATACTTATAGGTATCGAGTATTTTCAGGTATCGAGTACTTTTTTTCAATGTCGGGAAACGAACCTGAAGGGACAATTTTTTTAGGGCCTATCCATAATCAGACTAATATTCAAAAAACTGAAAGCGATACATCAAAAAGCCCCGTAGCTACGGGTCTGGAGGTGGATAGAGGCGAAGGATTTGGCGGGGGAAAAACCTAGCCGCGTCAAATTTCTCTCGCGGATGATTAACGGCTTGGGTTTGAGCGTTGCAAAATGAAAACGGAAACAGGCTGCGTTTGATCTACAGTAGGTATTATAAAGATTACTTCATTGAAAAATTTAAAACGAAATATGTGAATAAAGTATCGATACTTTTGTGGGTATCGAATACACTCGATACCTGTGCCTGTGGGTATCGAATACACTCGATACCTATAGGTATCGAGTACTTAAGTATTTGGTATCGATACCTGCCCATCACTAATCGCTATATTGGAATCTGGATTGGTGGTTGTAAAGAGGTTCTACTGTACCTAAGAATAAAATATGACCATCACTAAACAAAGCATATTCAAATTCAACACCGTTTCTCATACCACCGAACATTCCTCAAATCATCCAATAGGCCATAGAGCAGCAACAGGTACTCCAGGATGAAGGTGAGCAGCAGATGCTGTGGGAATGCGGGATGGACGGGAGAGGCGTGGCATTTCCTTTCCTCTCTCGTGAAGGAGCCACAGAACTCTACCAAGGACGCACGTGGAGTCGTTATAATGTTGGCAGGCGGCTTTTGACCGTATCCGGCAATTTCAGGCGCTTATGTCACGCCGCCGGACTTCTTCCAACCCTTTCTCTCGTTAATGACTTGTGGGAGATACTGATGATGAGACTAATAATAATGAATGGATGCATATATGTTTTTGAATAAAAGGCACACGTTCCACACTCGTAACTCCCCCAACATTGGTGAGAATTTAAGTTTCTTCTATCCCTCAAATAGTAGAATCTATGTTAATCTTATCCCCTTATTTTCTAGTATCTACCCCTTCTCTTTGGAGAAGGGAAGGCCCCTTGCATTCCCCATTCTCTTGATGAGCTTCCAAAACGTTCATAAAGAGTCTCCTATGTGGTTAACTTTAAAGCCTGGAGCCCTCGCTCCATCCAGGGCTTTAGTTAACTTTACCCAAAAATTTCCTCAAAAGTAGACTAAATCGTGTTTCAACTTGTTTAAAAAACGATTTTTCATATTGCATTCTAAAGATTCATTTTGCACGTATTGCATATGATGGAATGATAGCAATTGGAATTGGTATCGGAAAGGCTTTAACTTCTCCTTAAAAAATAAAATAACTTCAATGGATCAATAATATAATTAGGGTGTTGGTAAGGGTTTCTTTACTGGTCCTTTGATATCCTTGTACACAATTCTGAACTGCTCAGTTCATTCCAACATCGCTTTCAATAATGTGTATAAATAATCTTTAATAGGTTGTCACTGATTTTTGTACCTCTTAGCGCTATATTTTCTATCTTACTCTCAGCGCATATAATTTGTTTTTTAATTTTCAAAAAAAATTTTAATAATAATAGTTAACGTATTAATTCGGAAGTTTTCCAGAATGCGATGGGAAATGCTGTTTTAAAATTGGAACAAAATTTTTTTCGTTAATTTTGGAAGAGAAATTTGTATTTTATTTAGGCTGGCTTGTGCTGCCATGTGAAATTATGGATTACCTTTACCCTCACCACTTTATATGTTTTTAGGTCTTAAATTGTAAGTTCTTTTCAATATAGCCACACAAAATACCAAAATTTTAAATGTCTTTAATATTTTCATGCATTAGACAGGCCCATATTATTTGAGGAAGTTAAGTTCAAACATTCATTATAAATATTTCGTGTAAGTTTTACAGTATTATTTTTCTTTTGTTTTAAAGACATCTAATTTCCTAACCAAGTTACATTTTCTACATTGATATGAAATCTGTATATTATCTGTAATCTGTACATTGAAAACTATGTATTATGCTTATGAGGGGTATGCAATCAATAGTTCCATGGCATCTATCCTCTCCTCTGACATATAAAAAAAGAAAGAACAAAATAATACATTATGATTACTATAAACACAGCATATTATTTATGGAACATTGAAGTTTTCATGATTATACAGCATATATTATGTTCGAAAGCAAGTCGTATCGTATGAGTAAAACAAACATGAAATCGATAACTTCATTTCTACTATGTTATAATAGCCACGCCTTAACATCCATGTTTCTTGGTGGGTGGAAAAACTACTCTTGTATTGTTGCCTGCCAAAACGATCGATATCGGAAAGGTTGTTCCTATTTTATTTATTGATATCTGTGTCAGAATATTTCAGGATAAAGCACTATAGTATCCCATTCAAGTACAGCAAGACCTACTATTTTTATGTAGTACACAATCTTTGAGGCTCGAGGGTTCTGCGGGAAATAAGAGATTGCTTGTCCGTAAAATACATTTTTGTGATAAAGAAAAGAGGAGCAAGAAAGTTCCAATGGAACAAATGAATATCCTTTATCTGATGTCCTTTTCTCATTGAGAACGGATGTATTGTTTCAAATAACTTTATTCTAACACATAATTCATTAAATCTGAGTATTGTAGTATCTATTAAGAGATTGAAGAGTTGCAGGAAGATTCTAGAAAAAAAGCGGAGTAAATTTGTGTATGTAATTAAAAATCTGTATAGTTAATGTAAGTTCTCTCCTATACGCATCTCATAGAAATCTTTAAATGTTTTGCATAGTTATGTGAATGTGATAAAGATAATTCTTTAATTTTTCCTTTTATGGAAAAATAGCAAAATTATGTTACTGATAAATTGATCTCTTCTGGTTGAATTTAGAGAAATCTACTTTCTTTTTTGTTTACAGATTTGCGTCCTTTACCTTTGGCATGAACTAAGCTGGACCAGATCCTTTATCCAGGCTTGTGAGGTTTTTAAAGAGATTGTGGTACATTTTGTATGTTAAAGAAAAGATTTATTATAGTTCAAGAAAAGGGCTTTCTTCACGCATTAGCAACGCCTTGATAAGCTTAAAATTTTTCCAACTGGCATCTAAAATTAAAAAGTAGATAATTTTGGATAATTTTTAGTAACATAAATCAGTCGTTTTAATGGTGGCAGTTCTCATGTCATTCGATAAAGATAACTTTTTTTTAAAAATATGCATGAAAACGTATCTCAATCGACATTAATTTCAGGACATTGATGATAAACAAGACTAAAAACATTCCAATTGCGTAGTGAAAACACACACACACACAATCCCGGAAGTTCATGTTGATCACAGGACCTATGTGGGGTGAGAGAAATTGTATCTTCTATTTCTGTCCTAATAAAAGCTTCGTAAGAATCCATAAAATTAAAGGCATTAACATCTATATCTCCACCTAAGCAACATTACTAATATATTATCCTTTCCTTTGTAACCTACACTCAAAACAGCAATAATAAGGAAATCAATGCCACAATATTAAGTGGGTGTAATTTACTAGGTATTTCAGTTGTGTATGTGTAAAAGGAAACATAATTTTGCTTTGAAATAAAACGTTTGATCTATGATAGTATAAGCAAAAGTGTCGGATATTTCCTATCGTTAAATTGCAAGTTTTAAAATAATGATCAAACTGGGCCTGAACAACGTCTCAAATTAAATGTGATATGATAGATGAATGCACTATGCATATGTCAATCAACAATTGGGCGAGGCAACATATTTTATGTTATCGAGGTAAGTATATTGTTCTAGGTATGACATGAATAGTTTATTACTTATGAAAACACCTACTCATTAAGGAGAGCAAATATAAAAATTTAAAAAAATATATTAATGAGATGTTTGTTGCAACAATGAGTTAACTCCACATTCAGAATCACACATCATTCTAGAACATTCATATCCATATCCAATAACTTTGTTTTGGGGTAAAAAATGGCGGGATTAGTCACCAACCCTGTTATACAAGGACCTAAAACAGCACCACCTTGGGGACCACCGCTGGCTGACCCTAAAGTGACGCCTTTTGGAGTTAACTTCTAGTTGCGACAAACACCTCATATGGTACTAATGCTTGTTGCTTGAAATTGGTTCTTTGCTTATGAATTGACCCCCAGTAATCTCATACGCTTTTGGTGACTGGTGGCTCTGACTCCTTTTGTTGATTAAATGAATACGCTTTTTGTTTTGCTACTCATCAAATTCAAATATCTCTTATTAGAAAGTACATTTGAAAAGTTTTTTTATATTGATGATTCTATAGACTCTATCTCTACTACAGGGATATCATCACTAACTAAACTAGCTCTTTTGTGTGAAAATCCATTGAAAGTACGTAACTATATAACATTACATTCGATTCAAACGTACTTTCCACAACAATAGCACCTAAATTTAAACCCAATGCGGCTATTTCCCTCCCAATAGAAACTTTTTTTACTAGCAGTCCCCCAACTGTTCATTGTAGGTTCTAGTAGACAGAAAGAGACCGGCATTGATTTCTTCCGATGGCCATCGATTTTTGCTCCCGCTGCGAGGGGTTGCCAAAGGAGCCCTCTTCCCCACAATTAGTGGGCCGTTAATCCCGAGTTATATCGGGGGGGGGGTGCTGCAGGCTGCAGCTGCCGACCCCCGCGGGGCCCCCGTAAACAACGCCCCCTCGCTGTTGCTGTCTGGTCTGTTCGAATCGTGTCTGGGATCCCGAGGTCACTGTATGACCCACTTATGGGCCCTCTATAGTCTTTTGCAAAGACGTCTTTCTTTTGAGATAGGTGGCAGATGTTAAACATGCAGAAGACGGCTTCCCTTAGTAACTTTGGTTATTACTATACACGCTGTTGTCATTTTTTCAGTGAATTTTTTTTCGATATCAGCCATTCGTGAAAGAAAAGTTCTACTTTTATTCGGGGCCTATAATTTTTATAGGGCAACCTTAGACGCTCTAATTTTGGTCTAAGGTAGGAAAGAAAGAAAAAATTATATGGACGGATGCAGTTTGCCGTCTGGAAGCTGGTTCGTATTCAGAATACAACCATACGCTTCTAGCACACATTTATGAGGGGGAAGGGAAGTGATTTTTATACATTTAACAGTCTGATATTGAAATTGATTTTAAATAAATTTAAATGTTTTAAGATTCATGAGCCATGACGAAATATTACTCTCTTTAGTTCAATCCATAGAAATCAAAAATTATGAAAATATTTCTTCTTGAAATTTTAATCCAAAACTCTATAAATGGATCTTTTTAACTCATAAAATTAACTAATTAGCATATAATAAACTGACGTTTATTACCTTTCTGTAGAAGTTGAACAATAAACAGCTTGTTTAATGATATCGAAAATCGTCTAAGCTTATGGGAATACATATATAGATGAGTTCTACTTCGTCTGGGCAGACTTCTCGATTCTCGAGTTATCTACTTTAGAGTGCAGAGGGTCATTCAGGCTCATAGAAATATGTTTTAAGATTCAAAATATGTTTTACATTTAATATTGCGTATAACACTTGCTTCTTTTTCATGATTGATTAATTGTCGGAGAACTAAATCCAAGCATTTTTGAAGCTGTTTGATAGATGTTATGATCTCAAACATAATTGACTGTCCAATCAATTCAAAAGGATATCAGCACTTTTGCTTATAGAAAAAGAAATAAACCCAATGCTTGCTTGATTCCGAACAAGACAACGGTACTTTCTTCAAGCGTTTTTTTCATTTAAAGCTGACAGGAAAAACAAAGCATTGCTCCCTCCCAACCCCGAATTCTCCACGCTTCATTTGGAAAGTTTGATTAGAGAAAGAGAAAAGGGCGATCAGAGTGTAATAAATGGAAATATCTCTTTGTCCCTTAAACCTTAAAGAGAAAACGAAGATAGTCATTTCCATCAGTTCAAAGTGTTGCGAAACTGGAGTCATTTTCTTACTGCCATTGAACTATGGTTTGGAACACAAAGGAATTGCACAGGAATTGAAGAAATATATGTCCTGATCGGTACTCAAAGAACCAGAAACGAGCAATTCGTATTCAAAATACACATAATACTTTCAAGCTAACACTTTTTGAAACAAAAAAATTACTTTCATGGGAATGAACCCCACGTAAAATGATCGTAGACCTCGGTTCATGCTGTTACAGTACATTTGAAGCATAAATTTAGTATTCTTATGCTTTTCCTGAGTGGATACGTACTCTGTCCATCCTTTATACATTCATCCTTTATTAGGAATACGTTATCTCCTATACTTCATTGAAGTGCAACCTATCATATACTTCAATTTAATTTCAAAATAAATTGGAAAATTTAACTTTTTTAATACTTTATTATTCCTCTATTATATGCATCTTCATTTTGAACAAAAATTGCTTTGCAAATTCAAAGATCGATTTAACTTACGCAAATACGCATGTTAATATTGAAGTATGTTGAACCAGAATAAGATTAACAGCAAATACATAAAAAATACTTGAAATTTTAGCACACATGAAAAATATTTACCGACCTTAAAAAGTTCATACTTATCAGTTTGAATAATCCCTTAAAAAAACTTATTGATAAGGATGTCCTCAAAACCACTTCCGATCGCGAAGGACATTTCTGCAACCACTAAAACCAAATATTGCCGATGATCATCACCCATATAAAGCTTCAAGGGCTTTCGCTTCAAAAAAGCCGGGCGTCAGGAAATACACCTTCGCTCGCTTCCTTCCTTGATGAGATAAAAAGTAGGCGACTCCGTATCACTCAATCTCAATGGCTCTTCACTGTTAATTTAACATTGCAATTAATTATTGCGTTGTGGCTGGAGAAGAGAAGCCTCTCAGTATGTCAGTGGTCGTAAAAGGGGCCCAGGGGGAAGACAAGGTGCGCCTCACTTCCGAGCGTTTAATGGAGACCACCTGTACGCCTCGACCCAGACATCCCAGCATCTTGTGATGGCTATTCAGATGTTGGCGCAGATGTTCCGTTTTTTGCAACTTTTGCGATTTTCATCGTTCAAAGAACTATCTTTACCGTCTTTATCTCGATTGGATTTTTTTTAAATTAAGTACTTCTTGACCTATGTTCTTGACATAGATTGAGAAGGTAACACCTGTTTTAAATTAATAATGAACACTTTTGGTTGATTTTTCCCAATTACAATACCAAGTTTGCATAAGTGTGGGAAGAGAATTCTCGCCCCCACACATTAAGAACGTAAGAGTAGTTGAATACTTGAAGTAGCTTTAGAAATGAAGAAATCCAGGAATTAAGACAAAGTTAATTGTGAGAGAAAAATTATTAGGTTAAAACCCTAAGTCTTCACAGCACAGAGAAGTTAAAATGACATTTGCAAATAAATTCTGATGCAGATAATTATTAGGGAGTAAATGCCTTGAAGCCTTGTTATTATATTCATAGTACGTATTAGAATCAGAAAACTTAGGTATGGGTTTTTAAAGCTTATTCCTCTGTTCTTAGTCTGCTCTTAAAGCTTAGACTAAGTCAAGAAATTCATAAATATTCAGATGAAACTTTGGTGAAACAATTAAAAGAATAAATTGGTGTTCTTGTTTGTAAGAAGACCGTACTGTCATGTCACAGCAAATTAAATTGGATTTGTAAGAACCTTTTTTTATTCTTACCTTAAGTAGAATACTGCAAGTTAGTGAAGTTACTGCAAGTTACTTGAAGTTACTGCAAGTTAATGAAAGAAGTTCCACTAATCCTTTTAAAATACGAAACATTGAGCTTACTATTAATTTTACGAAGTGTCTAAATCCACGAAAGTTGACCCATGCTAAAATATTAGCGAAATTCGTTAGAGTTGAGTTGTTACTTTCGAGGATCTAGACCAGTGTTTCCCAACCTTTTTCGGTCCATGCCCCACCAAAGCCTTTCTAAATTTTCCATGCCCCCCCCGGTCTCAGTGGCATATACAGGGTGTCCCATAAATAGTGGGTCACACTTCTAGGGGGGATAGTAGACACCTATACGAGTCAGAATCACATAGGATTCGGGGGTCCCAGACCAAATCCCAGGGAGTTAAAAATGGAGCGACACCCCAAAAAAATTATTGAAAAGTTCAATTTGTAGAAGAACTGCTATTGGTAAAAATTTAATTATGGTCTCAAAAATTGTGATTTAATATGATCTTTAAAATTATCTGAAAAGTCTTCACCTTAAAATGTTTTTTATTATGAAAAAAGTTAAAAAACCACAAAAAAATGTGAAAATTCTGCCCAAACCTCATTTTGTATTTCGCAATCCTTTCTTTTGACTTTATAATCTGAAAGATTATAGTTGTAAACCCTTAAGTCCAAAGTGTCACGTAAAAACCATAAATATTCAATGCTTGAGATCCTGTTAAAGCACGGTATAAGTCCGTTTTTTTCGTCCGCAGACAGTCGTTTTGGAAACGGCTATAGGAAACCAGTTAGCGCACGCAAAAAACGAACTTTAACAGGATCTCAAGCGTTTAATATTGATGGTATTTACGTGAAACTTTGGACTTAAGGGTTTCCAACTATGATCTTTCAGATTATAAAATCAAAATAGATGATTTCGAAATACAAAACGAGGTTTGGGCAGAATTTTCACATTTTTTTGTGGTTTTTTTAACTTTTTTCATAATAAAAAAATTTTAAGTTGAAGACTTTTGAGATAGTTTTAAAGATCATATTAAACCACAATTTTTATTACCATAATTAAATTTCTACCGATAGCAGTTCTTCTACAAATTGAAGTCTTCAAAGATTTTTTTGGTGTGTCGCTCCATTTTTAACTCCCTGGGATTTGGTCTGGGCCCCCCGAATCCTATGTGATTCTGACTCGTCTAGGTGTCTTCTATCCCCCCTAGAAGTGTGACCCATTATTTATGGGACACCCTGTATAGAAATATATTTTGAGAGGGAGCCAAAATTATTTCTTAGTCCCTCCCTCCTATGCATATTTAATAAGTCTAATGAAGCTTTTCAGAAAATTTTTAGGCAGAATTTGCATGGTAAAGAACTAAATAAGGTTATGAATAATTAATTTCCAAGTACCAAGGGGGGTCTAGGGGTCCTCCCCCAGCAAATTTTCCGAAATTTGATTCTAGGAAGCAGGTTTTTAACTAGTTTGGTACCCCTAGTTGGGAAATTTTGGATATAAATTTTTAGGTAAGATTTGCATT
This sequence comes from Tetragnatha versicolor, assembly GCA_024610705.1. NCBI lineage: Eukaryota > Metazoa > Arthropoda > Arachnida > Araneae > Tetragnathidae > Tetragnatha > Tetragnatha versicolor. The sequence goes on along the minus strand of JANDEH010000006.1, from coordinate 6,824,463 downwards.
TTGATGAACCTAATGTAAAAAAGTTTCAAACTTAAGCGTTCTAAAAACAAAGAGATCTTGGGTCATCCCCCAGAAAAGGTTTGGACTCTAAAAACAGGGTTTCAACTTGGTTTTGATACATACTAGTCCAGATTTTGGACATATATTCTCAGATAGGATAATAGGATCAGATTTTGATAAACTTCTTTAAAAAAATTTTTTTTTAATTTTCCCCCAGGATTGGCCCAACCTGGGGGGGGGCAATTTGGTTGAAAATTTTCAAATTGCCCCCCTAGAAAATGATATTTCCCCCCGGTGGGGCGTGCGCCCCACGTTGGGAAACACTGAGCTAGACAGTGCCATAGATTTTAGAGTTGAGTTGTTACTTTCGTGTATTTAGACAGTGCCTTAATTTTAATGTTTTTCTCTTTGATGCAACTTTTCATGAGCTTATTCCAAAAAGAAGACACCCGATATACACATTTTTGCTTAAAAATCTTTTTAAAAAAATCCTAAATCACATATGTTCCTAACCCTACATTGGAAAAAGTTCAATCAACAATATTATCATCATCTTCTGAAGACTCTCAAGACACAAACGGAACATATGACCACAACAGATGAGTTTCTCCAAAACAGACGATCCTCTATCTACAACATTGAGAGAAGACGCACAAGTGCCTTTGAGATGCACGCTTGAGAGGGGGCGACGACGTACGGTTCTCGAGTCGTCCCGCGAATGACAGATGTTGCATGTAAAATAAATAAACTCGAAACAAATGCATATAAAAAAGGGTGTGCTGTAGTAAATCAGCCGCAGATGGCCTTATCGGACGTCGATAAGGAAGTGAGTTTAAAACCGACGTTTTCTTTCGACGAGGACTCCTGCCACGCGCCCAAGGTTCAACAGCTCTTGAAATTCCAAGTGATTGCACTCTCTGCCTCCTACTCCCAGATTCAAATCTTCAGAAGAGAGAAACAGAGATTTGAATTGAGAGCAGATATCTTGAGTTCTTGGGCTTCGTTACGTGGAATCTATGCTGAGAGTTGGAGAAAATATTTTTTCTCGTTATCGTATCTTCACCTCTCCTCTATATACTACAGCTCCTTTATCGATGCACAAGAAGAAACGTTTATTGACTAAAAACGAACACTGATTTTTGAAGACCCCTCAAATATGAAAAAATATTTGTTAATTAAAAGTTTAAGATTCTTTACGTTCACGGGATTAGCAAAAAACTGGGAAATTAGACTTAATTGAACTACATCATCTTTTAGCAAACTTGAAAAAAGTATGGTTATAAGTTCAGTAAATATGAAAAATATTTAACTCTCTAATCACGAACTTGAAAACCTAAAAGACATATTACTTGAATTATTGGGTGGGGGTGCCAAGCTCCTATTCAGAATTAGGACCTCATCTTAAAAATCTTCAATTTCTGTAATATGTTTGTTTACCTGTTTAGAAACTATGTCCATATTGATACGACGTATTTATTCCAAGTGCAGAGTTTACAAATATTTTTAAACATCGCGTAACATCGAATCGCATACGCTTACTGCCTGAAAATCCTTTGAAAACTTTACAACCTCAACCTAAAATTATAAAAGGGGATAAGGGCACTAAACATAAACACCTATCACTACATGTAGGAAAAAACAAATGTAAGCAATATTCACCTCCATTAATTATGGTGTTTGTGAAACTGCACTCGACTGCATCGCTGCATCTTTTCTTTAAATACCGGCTCCACACTGAGACCCATGTTTAGTCGAAAACAAAATTTGTATTTCCGCTTTCTTCAGTATAAAAGATGTGAGTTAAAAGAATAATACTCTATAATCTTTAGGATTTTAGTTTTGGGGATTAAAATTCACTGAGGACAGATACATTTTGGGCATTTAACGTTTATTTAACGTTTAGATTTGATACCTTTCTCAGAATATACAATATTTTGTAGATCCTCACACAGTAGGAAAACATCTCATTCCAAAAGTGTAGCAGCTTCTTTCGATTTTCACACGTAAGAGTAGTTCGGGTCTTTCATTTCAAGTTTTATCGTAAAAAATTAAAACTTCCTCCCAATTATATCTAAAAAAAATATCAAAATTTTGCAATAGTAACAACTAACAACAGATGAAATGCCACCGTTAAAAGCAATAGACAAGACAATTTAAAAGCTTCGTCACGAAACTTAAGCAACCATCATGAAATGAACTCCAAATGAGTCAAGGGACTATTTAAGAATCAAATTAATGAGAAGACAGTGGTTGTTATTATAAGAACCCCCGTGTTTTTAGAAAGACAAGAATTTTCTATGAATTTTAATGCCTCCTTACCCATTATTGTTCTTATTACCATCATTTGCTTCATAGCAACCTCCCATTTGAGCCCCTGTGATTAAAAATCCCAGCAGAAACAAGTATTAGTTACTGTTACATCATCACCACTCATGCATGTCGCTGATACTCCTAGCAACCGTTCTCCAGAGAGAGGTGTGATGCAAAGCTCCCGCGATTCCCCAGAGCTTCCCGTTGCCTAGCAACCAGCCACGTGCTGCTCAGAAGCGAGAAGAGTACGGCTTCCCCTTTTAAAAACGTCACACGGCGATGCTTAACTCTCTCTCTCCCCCTCTGCAAGTTTTATTATTTATTTATGATTATTCCACTCTGGGTAACAGTTTCATTTCATTTCGGATGACTTTTTTTGCTTGATTTTTTTACCCGTTCTGTTTTTGTATTATATATTATTCTAATTTTATTATCTTTTTTATACTTTCGTCACTCAAATGAGATTTTCTCAACGATTTTGGGGGTTCTTTTCTGAAGGGAAAATATTCGGTGTGGGATCTATCGATTGGATTGGACGATTAAAGAGACCTGCTTTTTTGCGAGAATATTTCTGAAGTGAAATGTGTCTTGTTCCGTGTTCTTCTCTTCTCCTAGCTTCAATTTAAAAATCAATATTCAGGTTAGGAGTGACTTTCATCTGATAGAAGAAATTTTTTTTCAGTTCCAGTAAAATCAAACGTTCAAAATGTTAATCGAAGAGAAATTAATATAAGATCTATTTGAAATTTTTCATATGCATATCATTCATGGAGCTTTCATTTTCATCCATTAACGTATTATAAACTCAAAGCTGCAAGATATACAGAATGGTGACCAGGCACAGTTCTGCTGTGTTTATTGACGCTGTGTCACTGTAAACTTTTACTATCGTAATTTTTATAATTATAATTATACTTGAGTTAAGTCTTAATAGACGATTAAAATCGATCAAATTAACACTTCTTGAGAAACAATACCTTTCAACTCCTTCAGCCATTCTTAAGTATCTATGTTCTGCTATCAAATTCATCATGCTGTACTAACGTTTGTGGTATAATTGAAATTTGTAGTAGTAGTCAAAAAATTTGTAGTTATGTTCATGTGCCTATATTCTCTGTTGATATGTATTGTTTTCATTGTTCTTGGACTTGGCATGGTCTCTTTTACTTAGTTTACACTAAGTATGGTTTGTACTCTAAGCCAAGGGGGATGAGCAACATCTTATTTTCTATTTATTACCTTTTCAATTTCAAGCTCAGACTTTGTCAAACCTTCCTAGCCTATTCATGTTGTCTGAGTTAACATGAAAACTCTGCTGAATGGATTTGGGTTTTCTTTTTTTGAGATGTTTTCGGGATACAATACCTAAAAAGGATTCCCAAACATTTTGATTATAATTATAAATTTTTCAACAATATTTTTATTCTTGCAAAAGTTTTAATGGAATAAAAGAGTGTAGATTAGATTAAAATTTTATGTACACAACACTTTTAAATTAACTTAATTTATTAACTACTTCTCAGCTTATGTGCGTTTTACCTCTAGATTTGTTACACTGGACTAAAATTTGCTTCCATATTCATGCGCCAGTTCCCTTCTAATATGTATTGTTTCTATACATTATTCTTCAATTTGTGGTGAGGGTTTAAAAGTCCATGAATTCATTGCCAGGTTTTGGAGTCTTTTAAGCTGTTAAAATTCTATATCCCTTTTTACAATGAAATTGTACAAAATTCAATTCCGCCCCCCCAAAAAAACTATTGTGTGTCTCAAGTAAAAAAAACTTGTTTTTTGACGATTCTTTGAAAGTTCTTGAGTTTTCTTCGATAAGGTGTGATAAAAAAATCTGCAACTTTTTGAGTGGGTCACAGGAAACCTTACCACCAGTCTTTTCTCTACGTTGTATGTCACGAATCACTGTTTAGCAGGTAGGGTACTCCACCGAGCAGCTTAATTTGAATCCGAAGGCCTCGACGTGATCAAATAGAATCCATTAAGTATTCCTTTCCTCGCCGCGAGTTCAATTAGAACGAGTGGGACGTATAAAAGGAGGAAAAAAGAATAAATCGAAGTTGTTCATTCATCTTCGTTTAATGCAAATTGAGCTTTCTTCTTGCAGGAGAATTTGCATTTCATCTTTCAAGATCATTCATACTCTTTTTTCTTTAGCCGCTATGGGTCGTTTGAAAAACCAATACAATTTTCTCAATCGTGGGGAAGACTTTTCTTTATTTCGTTCGAAGATGGCCAATGAATTTAGAAAGTTGGAAAGGCAGAGCTTTTGATTTATTTGGTAACGTCTACTTAGCTCTTATTTTGAGTCATCTTATTGTTATGCTAATTACATTGTTTGTGTTTTTCATATTCTGCTGACTAAAACTAATAAAATTTTAGAAAAATGTCATTCAAAAAAGGGTCGGTGTGCACTCCTCAATGCTTTCAAAAATAATGTCCACTTATGCTCTGTTTTTCTTTAGTAATACTACTTATTTACAGTGGAGTAGCTAGAGGGGGGATTTTGGGTTATCCCACTCCAAAAGTCAGAAATTTTCCTTTTGACCGTAGAAATGAACTTTCTTTACTCAATATCAATGGATTAACTCAATATCCCCTTCCGAAATTTTGTTGCCTACGCTGCTGCTTTTTGAATTGTTTCCCTTGAGTATTATATAGTTAATTCCCAATTCGATAGATCGATTGAAACTTTGGAGAAAGATGTCTGAATGGAATCGCTTAAAATGATCATCTTTGTTTTTAATAAGCAGGGAGGGCCGGCCAACTGTAAAATTATTTTCCAGACTAAATGAAGAACATCTGACATAGGATAACTGAGATTTTGCTGGATATAAAGTGGATAAGACATGGGCGAATTAATATTCATGAACGATAAACGATATTATTCAGAAATCGACATTTTTTCTGCATTACTCAAAGCTTACCAACTTGGTAGCACTCACCAAAATTTAATAAAATTTACAGAAGGTTTTCTAACCTTCAAAAATATCGGTTCATATCACTACTTCCAAGTTGTCGAACGGGAAAGCGAGCCTTACCCTAATTACAGAACATTCACGACTCAACGCTTTTGAATGCGTTACACAAAAGGATGATCTCACACACGGGCAATGATCATTAGACGGCAAAAAGTTATCATTAGACCGTCCGAATAAAGCGCCTTTCAATGTCATAGCTCCTTGATGCTGTATCAATTAGAAAAAAACGTGTAATTTTCTACCAGGGGACGCCGGCGATCTTGAAAAACCACCCAGAAAAGCTTCCATTAAAAAGTGAAGTAACCTTGCCCAAAAACTCACAGATGGTAATGGGATTATGTCAAATCTTGAATCCACACGCTTACTTTTAATCTGAGGAATTCGACGTTTTTTATAAATGCCTCCTTAATGGCCGTTTGATTGAGGGAAGCCTGGATGTGCCCTCCGGCTATCCTCAAAAGATGGAGATGGCGATATTGGCAGTAAAAATTCCAAGCTAGATGGGATCAAAAATGAGTTATGAAAGCATTCTTTTAATCCAAAACCAGCGACGCCTGTTCTCCAAGACACATCCAACGCTCTCATAAAATAAAGCATTAAAAAGAGCGCTCCTTTTGTATTACACCCTGCTCTTTCAATGAATAAAATTCGTGACCAACAGGTATAAAAAAGCCTAATAGAACCTCCTAAAAAAGCATTATAAAAATACCGTGGCCAAGGGATCAAGGCCACGGTGCGAATATCTGCCCTTGAAAGGCAATTTTTTCGCTCCGGCAGAGTAGACTTCCACCGTTTTATGCGTTATGGTTCGGATTGTGTATTGTTTTTAAGCGAGGGGCCCGGATAGGGGGCTTTGCTGATGCTTGATACACAGTGACAGGGGAAGAGAGAAAGGAGAAAAAAAGCTGCTTTTTGTTTGGAAGTCAACGGCACTCTTGAGATTGCGCCTGTGCAGTGTAATTTTGATGTGTTTGTACTTTTTTTTTGACAAGAAGGCAACCAGTTGGATGTGTATTGTTCTCTTCGCCCACGGAAATAGGGAATTTCTTTTGTTGAGAAAGAAATCCTGTTCGATGATTATTTTTTTGTTAGGTCCATATCAGGAGTAGAGTTCAAGCAGTATCTTTAGTAGCATAGCTCATACCAAATATGTCAAGTTTACGTAAAAGCAACAAGAAGTAAACGAAATTTGGCCATACATGACAGAAATTGGACGAATCTTGAACGTTTGTGCTGCTTGGGATAAAACTCCGGAGGTTGCAATCACCACTATAGAGAGAGAAGCCACAATAATCACAACTCGACAATTCTAAATAAATTTAAAATATATTTTTAAATACAACTCAGCCCAATACCAATTGGATTTGACACAACTACTAACTACATTTTCATAACTAATTTCTCTTCTGGTGTGTTTAATGAAATAAAAATATTTAATATTTTTTAGGTTTGATGGTAGGATTTCAAAACCAAAATACCTATGTCATTCGGACCTGAACCGAACCGAAACTGAGTGAAATTACCTCTGCCCCGATAGTAAAAAGCATTTATGTTATTCGGATCAGAGATATTGGAAAGTTCTTCTGAATTCTTTATAGATAACATAAAGGTTTCATTTCAGAGAAATCTTGTTCAAACTCATTTATATATTTCGAAGATTTTTGTTTTCATGAAGGGTACACACCAATAAGGCTTGTCGATTTTTCCTATTAAAACAAAATTTGAAAGGGGATAATGGAAATGAACACATTTATGACTAAATAATTTATTTAAATTGACATTTATCTACCTCAAGCATTGTAAGGGCCTTTTTATAATGATTAAAAATTGAAATAACCATATGCAATAAAACCACTACCATCCAAAAAAAAAGGAAGACAAATTTGAAAGATTTTCCTATATACTTTTGAAATCATCATACATGAATCCTGCGAGTTTTCATTAGACAGAGACTACCATTAAACTTTTGAGTTTTCCTAAAAATAATTCAAATTGTCTCCATCATAAGTTCTCGAAATTCAACTTTCAGGTTTTCTCTCAAAAGGTCACCTCTGCACATTACTATCCCATTAGCGGCCGCAAACCTATTTGCCTCCGATTTCGTTTTATAAAAAAACCCACACAGGTTATCGCCCATGTTTCTGCAGGAGCAACAAACACCACGTCTGATGTCTCGCTCATTACACCCTTCTGAGAAAGCCCGAAAGGAATAAACCACACCGGCAAAAAGTCGTCTAGGACGGAATATATTCAGCGGAAAAACAACATCTCTTGCATGGATAAGCGTGATCCATCCGATTCTGTCCACGTTAAATGTCGAATTAAAAGAGGGAAATGAGGGAAGAGTGACGCAAACCTTAAGGAATATAATGGGCCACCCACAAGTAGCTCTCAGGATCCAGTTTCTCGGGTAAAAAAAGACAATATCTCTCATCCTCGATCGAGCGTCGTAATGGGAATATTTCGGATATGTCGTCAGGTTCAATTGTTCGAAAATCATTTTCTGTCACGGGCAAACTCGGGTTTCATTTCTGGGGGTTCTCAGTGTGCGTTTTTTTATGTTCTGAATGGAAGTGTTTTTGTGGCGTAGTAAAGGAAGTGGAGATGAGATTATGTTCTTGGATGTTCCAATCTTTTTAACTCACTGTGGAACTGCAGCGATCAGTAGATTATACCTACTAGCCGTGTAATTTCGAGATTGCAGCATTGAATTAGACTAAAAAAATTCAGATGGTTGAATTTTTTTTAGATACGGGATAGTTCCTGTTATTCCATTTCCTGTTATTAAAGAAGATACTTATTGAGTTTTCAAAGGAGATATATTCTGATCCTAATATCGCCCCTTTAGAACTGCAATATTACCCTTGCAAAAAATTACTTAAGTAACCCCCTTTTTTTTCATATTAGAGTTCGCTTGCAGATTCATAAATAAATTGCATTTCCGCGCTTATTTACAGCTTTTGTCACTTCCTAAACACCATTCTAAAACTTTCTGCCTGTCAAAGATAAAGAGAAATATTATTAAAGTTATAAAATTGAATGCATTTCTTAAAAAAAAGCCATAAAAGCTTATCAATAAGAAAAATCCTATAATTTTTTTGAGTTTTTTTATTCTCTTTATTAATTGAATTTGAAAATATATTACAGTTGCTCAACTATACTCTACTTTTGAAAAGTAGAGAACAAACCAATTTTATGCAGCTAATTTAATATTCATCTTTTATAGCCCAGAAAAGTATCAATTCAAATTTAAATTATCTCATTTATATAAAACTTAATTTTATTAATTAAACGCATCTTCTCAAAGAACCATTGAAATCTGTAAAAAGACCAGAAACAATATGCTGAAATAATAAGAGCGTCAAATAAGGTCTACAATATAAAACTATTAATATAAAGTATAAGACAGCTGTTTTAGACTTATCATTATTTTGAGTTAGGAGTTGTATGATTATCAGATGATTCATTTTGCACAAAGATTTTACTCCAAATTTACATGAAATACAAATAAGGAAAGGAAAAAATTGGATACATCAATCAGCATTTGATACTGCTTTCACTGATGACGAAATTGGTACTTAGAGCTGCTTCATATTTCCCTTACCAGTGTTTTCTCCACTTTCGAAGGACGTATATAATACGTAATACCTATTTCCTATTTCATTACGATAAGTTTTCACCTGCTTTTAGGTATCCAAAGTGAAACCTATTTTCTTTAAGAGACACGTCTTTCCAAAATTCCCATTATCTTCATCCATTACCATTAGATTATTTTCAAATGGTTCCAGGGTTCAAAATACCCTGGAATTTTTTTTCGTTGCAACATATGTGTCTATTTTTACCTCAAGTTATCTCAGTTATTTTTTTAATTCAAAAACAATTAAACAACAAACAAGAGCAACCGTATAGTAAAACAATAGTTTAAACGTGCTGTGTAAGTGTATGATTAGATTACGAAGTGTAAGTGTATGATTATATTAGAAGACGAAATTAATTAAAAGATTTTAAATTATCCAATATTAACAATAATAATAATAATAATAATAATAATAATAATAATAATAATAATAATAATAATAATAATAATAATAATAATAATAATAATAATAATAATAATAATAATAATAATAATAATAATAATAATAATAATAATAATAATAATAATAATAATAATAATAATAATTGGTTGGTTGGTTGGTTGGGTGTTTAGAGGCTTCTGCTTGCTCCTTAAGAGCCGCTTATGCCTTCTTTTTCCAGAGTGCTAATAGAGTTTCCTAGAGATCTGATTCTAGTCTTTTATTGGTTGATATAGTCCGCCAGCAGAAGGAATTTTTCTAATGCCTTCATTGCCTTGATGTTTGGTGGATGGAGTTCTAAAAAGATGTTTTCGGAAAGTGGCGTTGGGAAAATTGACTTTATCAAGTCCAGTCTAGCTACGTAGTAGATTGGGCAGAGGCATAGGACATGTTTCCTGTCCTCCACTTCTCCGCAGATACAGTTGGGGGATGAAATTATGTTATTTCGAAACAAGATACTTTTTGTTATTAGGGTGTCAGTTCTGAACCGAGCCAGTAAAACGTCCCCGCGTCTGTTAGAAGGGATCTTGCGTATTTTCGGGGATAGGTGGTTCAGGTGACTGAAGTTTCGGGAATATTTAGTAGAATTCCACTCCATCATTTCTTCCACTAACATGTCTTTTTTTATTTCCCGGTAAATGTCTTCAAAGGACAGGATGTTCATGTTTTCGGTGTTAGTGTCCGTCATTGCCGCTAGTCTGTCCGCCTTTTCATTTGGGGCAATTCCTTTATGACTTGGTACCCATATTAAGTCTATTTTTTGAGCGATTTTTGAGGCTTGGGATAGGGAGCGCTGGAGGTCAAGAATCACGGAGTGGCTCTTAGGGCTGATAGCGAGCATTGATTGCAGGACGCTCTTGCTGTCTGTGATTATGATATAATGGGAGTGCGATGTTATAAATTTCTGGATACAGCACTTGATTCCTAGGGCTTCGGCAGTGAAGACGGAATTTAGCTGGGGGATTCTCATTACCAACCCCTGTTCGGAGGCTTCATTCCAAGCCGCGAAAGATGTAAAATTGGCCGTTTTCGAACCATCTGTAGCCAGGATGATGCTGCTATGAAAGTTGGCTCTAAAGTCCTTGTAAAGTTGAACAATCATACCTTCTGGCAAGGATTTATCTTGGAAAGGGAGGACGTTAATGAGGATAGAAATCTTCGGGTCCTTCCAAGGGATGACTGGGTAGGAATACTTTATAATGTTGTCGGGAGTCACTCTGTATTTTATTTCCAAAGATTCCAGCTCGTCTCTGAAAAGGGTATTATCCACTCTAGATTCGTCCAGGGAGTAGAAAGGGGAATGTTTATCTAGGGAGAGTTGTCGAAGAATAAATTTCTTTTTTAGCATGTCATGTCTTGTTCTTAATGGCATGGTGCCGGCTTCTTTTCTTAAGACTGGGAGAGGTGTGAATTTAGGGAGACCAGTAGCCACTCTCAAAGCAGCATTATAGATTATTTCCAGTTTCTTTCGGGTGTAGTCTGGAGCGCCCGAAGTAGCAGGGAACCCAAAATCAAGGAGGCTCCTTATCGTAGAGTTGATAATTTGTATCATATGATAGGATTTGACGCCCCAAGTTTTCCCAGAGATTACTTTCAATGCGTTCATTCTCCGCATGCATTTTTTCTTCAGATAGTCTGCGTGGTGGCTAAAGTTGCAATTGGAGGAGAAGGTTACCCCAAGTATTTTCATGTCATTCGTCCATTCTATGCTTTTATTGTTTAACGAGAACGTCGTGTTAGGAACCTGTCTCTTTTTAGAGAGATTGATGGCCTGGCATTTACCGGGGCTTATCGATAATTTCCAGTATTCGCACCACTTTGCGATCTGTGTCAGGGAGAATTGAAGACTGTTCCTCAACATTTGGAAAGAGGTGTTTCTCGCTACGAGAAAAATATCGTCAGCATAGATGAAACAATCTGTCAGCGGGTGAATGGCCTCATATATGTCCTTCATAAAAAGGGTGAACAGTATAGGTGATAGAACGCTGCCTTGTGGGATTCCCCTGTTGTTATTGAATTGGCGGGAGAGTGTTCCTCTCCATCTGACTCTAATGGTTCGGTCACTTAAGAACCCGAGTATCCAGTTTAGGAAACGGCCGCCAAATCCCAGACTAGCTAGTTTATGGACTAGACCTTCCTGCCAAATAGAGTCGTACGCAGACTTTATATCGAGTGATATGCATATGATATGTTGCTTTTCTCTATGTGCTAATTTTATTTCGTTATATATTTTGGCTTGACAGGACTGGCAGTCCTTGAACGGAAGGAACCCCATGTGGTTGTTATCTAGAAGGGGGAATTCTAGTAGAGTATTTATGATTCTCTGATTTAGAATTCTTTCGAATATTTTGCAGATTACCGACGTGAGTGCGATCGGTCTATAAGACGTAGTGAGGTTTTTGGGGCGGTTTAACTTTAGAATTGGGATGATAAGTGAGGATTTCCAAATTTTTGGAGGCCCATCTTCGAATACTTTGTTTAGAGTTATAGTTAGGTTTTCTAAACTTGACTGTGAGAGGTTATGAAACATTCGGATAGAGATCCTATCTTCCCCTGGGGATGAAACCTTCGTTTTGGAGATCGCCAATTCTACCTCTTCGGAACTAATCTCTGAATTCATCTGAGGGAAATTATCATTACTCATGTCGGTTGGGATGGCTGGGAGGGATTCCGGCTCGCTTAAACTCTGAGCAAACGCATCTGCTTGGAGGATTGGAGACTGAACTGCCTCATCAATGTCTTCAAAGAGGAAATTGCTGGTTTGTTGAATCTCGCTGCGGTTATTTACGGACTTTATAATTTTAAATATTTTTTTTGATGATCCCGATGAACAGCACAGCCTGTCCCAGTAATCGTCTTGCAGTTTCCTTATGGTTCTTCTTAGGCGTGAGGCTAGCTTTTTGTACTCTAACCAGTACGTCTTAGATAAGTGTGTTCTTGCTAGACGTAGAAATCGTCTTTTCTGTCCCAAGAGGTAACTACACTTCGATGTCCACCATATTGGGAGATTTGCGGATGGGAATACTTGGATGGTTGTGTTTTCAGTGGTTATTGCGGAGGATTTTTCTTGAAGTTCCTCGATGGTAATGGGAGCTTTTAGGAGGGTTTCCACTTGGTCTTTAATCGTATTCCATTTTATTCTCGGGCGGGTTGTAGTTCTAGGATGAAAGTGCCTAGCTGCTTTGTATGAGATGCATATTGGATGGTGGTCACTATCGAAAACGTCTGGGTGGATCGAATACGATAGCGAGGTAAAAATGTCCGAAGATGCCAGGGATAGGTCTAGGAGTGATTCTGTGCCATCGGGAGCAAGGCGGGTGGGAGATCTAGAGTTTAGGATGACGATGTCATTATTTGCGATCCAGTCTATGACAACTTCTGCTCCGGCTGAATTTGTCTTGGCGCCTAGGACGATGCTGTGGATGTTGAAGTCCCCCAAGATGAGGAAAGGGGGGATCAGAGAGGAGATGAGAGAGTCCAGCCAGGTCTGTGAAAAATTACCTCTTGGAGAATATAGGTTGATTAAAGTTAGATATTTTTTTTGTATCTGTATTTTCACTCCCATACATTCGTTGTCTGAAGGTGGAAGATTTATATCTAAAGTGGTTGAGGGGATAGAGCTGTCCACGCACGTCATGAGACCTCCACCCCTCCCGCCATGGCGATCCTTCCGGTACGATATCTTGTTGGGAAGACCAAAGTGGCTGCCCTTTAAAAAGGTTTCTTGTATAACTATTATTTGGGCGTTAGAGAAGATCTTGTCATTTAAAAAGACTTTTTTGTTTGTTATTGATCTAGAGTTCCATTGGGTAATATTAATCATATTGTAAAGCAAGTAGGGTGTCAGATTCGTCTATTTTATCTTTTGTCGATCTTCGCATCTGGGTTTGGTAGCTATCAGTTTTTGAGGAAAGGATTGTCTCTCCTGCTTAGGTTGTTTAAAGAGATCACTACTGGGTTTCCTAGGTTGCTGTTTCCTTCAGTTTGCGTCGGAGTGATTCCGTTTAATATTTCTTCTGTTTTAATTTCATTTGCGTTGTTTTCTGGGGAGAATGCATCGGTGAATTCCATTCTTTCTTGTTCGGTGTTGGGTGAGTTTAGGCCTACATTTTTATTTTCCCCGGTTCCTAGGTTTCCTTTGATGTTTTGACTTTCTTTCTTTTTTTGTTCTAGTAGAAGGTTTCCTTCAATATCTTCTTTTGTTAGATTGTTTCTGTTTACGGTGTCAGTCACTTTTTTTCCTCCGTTGGATGATTTCCGTTGTTTTTTGCTTGCTGGGGGGGTTGGATCCTTCGTTTCTGGGTTTCTTGCGTCTCTGATGGCTTCTTGAATGAGTTTTTTCGTATTTTCGTTTGATTCATGCATTAGAGTTACAAACTTGTCAGTGATTGCTTCTAACAGCCCTGAGAAGTGGTTTCTTTGTTCCTCCAGCATTTTTTGAAAAGATTCTGTTAATTCTTTGTGTGTTTCTTTGGTTTTTTCCTCTGATCCAGATTTGACTGCATTGGCAATTAATTCTGTGTTGTTTTTATTCTTCGTTTCTATAGCTTCATCTTTCGTTTCTTGTTGAGTTCCTGTTTTGACTACTGCTGCGTATGATTTAGGGTCACTTTTAGTTAATCTTCTGGCTTCTGTTATGGACAGACCGTTGATTGCTTTTATTTCCAGGATTTCTGTTTCTTTTAGGTACTCGGGACATGATTTGTCGTTTGCTTTATGGTTTCCTTGGCATTGGCCGCATTTTGGGGTTATCGCTTCACACTCTTCCGACTGGTGATCTTCTCCACAATTTATACATGTTTGATTTTTTGTACAAAATTTTGTAAGATGATCGTATGACCAACATTTCGAACATTGTCGGGGTCTGTCTATGAAAAGGTTTATTTTCCGTTTTGTCATATAGATTTTAACGAAACGGGGTAGTGTTCTTCCAAAAATTGAGATTAATACCGTTTCAGTAGGTTGAAAACCTTGATCTGTTTTTCTAGTAAATCTTCTTATGTTGTGGATTTTTATATCATTCTCCTCTTCCAGATCATTTTTTATTTCTAGGGGTGAAGTATTAGCTAATATTTTGAAGATCAAGAACCTGGTCGTTATACACTCCAACTGTATTCCAGGCGTAACCTCTTTACCCATTATCGCCCGTGTGGCGCATAACTCTTTTGCAGTTTTTAGGTTTTCTGTTATTGCAAGGATGTTCCCATTTCTTGCATGAATTATTTCTTCGATGCTTTTGATGTTTGAAATCTTTTGCTGAATGCTATCCTTGATAAGTTTAGGATAAGCTTTTGAAATTTTTTCCGTTGTGGGTTTAAAAACGATCACGAACTTTCTGGTACCATTTTTTGCCGCTGCCTCTAACTGATCATTCAGACTTAGGTTTGTTTTCCAGAAGTTGTGGTCTTCGTCTACCTGCATCCCTTTTTTCTACTGCTCTAGAACTTTTGTTCTTGAAACATAATGGAATGGCCAATAAAGCTTAATAATTGAGATTCAAGTTGTAAACAAAGTGTAACTAAACAAAGGTAATGCTAACAATGTATTATAGTATGCGATATTAATGGCTCAAATGCTTGGAAAATACTTTTTGGATAATAAAACTGCTTCTGGTTGACGGATGGCGGATTTTAGATGTTCGGTGCTTGCTTAACCGCTGAATAGTTGAGATATTACCACTTATTTTTATATTAGCATGAATTGTCACTATTAAAAAAGTTTAAAGATAGGAGCTTATATTTTCCCTACTTCATATATTGCAACAATCAGACTTTTCCATAATAATAATAATAATAATAATAATAATAACAATAACAATAACAATAACAATAACAATAACAATAACAATAACAATAACAATAACAATAACAATAACAATAACAATAACAATAACAATAACAATAACAATAACAATAACAATAATAATAATAATAATAATAATAATAATAATAATAATAATAATAATAATAATAATAATAATAATAATAATAATAATAATAGTCACTATGGAACTCGCTTGAGTCTTGAGGATTAGTCTTGAGAAAATAAAGAGTACGGCTTTGTATATTTGCATTTTTGAAGGTTGAGGTGTTGATTTTGTAAGTGTCGTTTTGTGGAAAGTAAATATTAGAAAGGAGAAAAGAGTATTGCGGAAAAACGGTCAAGAAAGCAATTGACAACAAACGTAGGTTTTTTTGATTTGAACTTTAGGTATTTTTGTTATCGCCAAAGTTTGGAACTATCAAGTAACAGGACTCTCTGTCGGTTTTTAGTTGAATTAGGCAACTTTTGAATAGTTCGAAGTACAGAAATCAAGCAGTTGGAAGTTTAAGTCTAGAATGTGGGAGATTTCCCCGGTCCCTCCGGACATTAATATGCAAGAAAATATGGATTCATGTTTCTGGAGCAGGGAACTCACCTGTAAGGAACAGATAGAATTCGGTCACTTAAATGGATCTCAGAAGTTTGTAGTTGTTTACACTCCCTCTAATGAAAAGGAAAGGATCCCTAAAAACAATCCAAAGCTGATCAAAGAAAGCTTCATGACGAAGGTCAACTCCATAAAGAACGTTCAAGACCTTATACATACCAACAACGGCAAAATAATGGCAATTACGGCAAGTAAAAATACGGCTATAGAGTTGGCGTCTATCAAAGCAATAATTGGGAAACAAGTGGGGACTGCTTTACAGCTTGAAAGTAACTCTACGAGATTCCTTCTCAACAATATATCAATTACAACTACCCTTGAAGAGCTAAAAGAAGAAATTGAGTTTGAGAATGATCTAAAGGTACACAGTCTCCGACGGTTTGTGAGAAAAATCAATGGTGAACAAATTCCAAGCGAATCAGTTCTGGTAACGGTTTTCGGTAGACTTCTACCAGAATCAATTAAACTCTGGATGACCACAAGAAAAATAAAAATGTTTGTAGACAGGCCCAGGCAATGTCAAAACTGTTGGGAGTACAGTCATCCCACCAAATACTGCAGGAATGAAAAAAGATGCAAAAGGTGTGGTAAAAACCATACCCATATAGAGTGTAAAGCAGAGTTAAATTGCGGCCTCTGTAATAATAGTCATGTGGCTTCCAGTGACGAGTGTATCTTCTATAAAAGAGAAGCAGAGTTACTTGAATTCAAAGCCCTAAACGGTCTATCCTATGGGGAAGCGAGGAGAAGATTCACGGAAAAATCCACGGTCAAGTCCTACGCTAAAATAACAACACAGAACGTAAATCAAAGGAACGATGTAGTAGTCCAAAAAATTATAAATGACAACAACATGGAATTAAAGAATCTGCTAGTGGAAATAGTGAAAAAACAAGAAGAAAGAGCGAATAACCAAGAAGAGCGTATGAACAAAGTATTAGAAATGATCACCTCTCAAATGTCTCAGCTAACTAAAGTAGTGATGGATCTAAAGTATCAATCGACTGGAAATACAAGCCAAGAGAAAGAGTCGCCAAAAAGGAGAAGACAGAAAAAAAACGACTCCAGTGTTGTTACAAATCCAAGTAATTCAAATGTAACAAAGGATGAAATAGAAAAGCATATGATTACTTTAAGTAACCTGGCGTGCAGGCCCTTAGGATTTGGAAGTGATCAGCCACCTCCGGTGTCGTAAGTTCTAGAGGCCAGGACTGCACCATAGGGAAAAGTTCTTCTTTTTAAAGTATCTTTTTTATACATTATAGATTCTTTATGGATTTTAACATTATCCAGTGGAATTGCAGGAGTATTAGTAACAAAACGCACTGGTTGCAGTCCAAACCTTTTTCTTTAGCTTCAATTTTAATATTTCAAGAAACTTTCCTGAATGTGAAGTCTACTTTAAATATAAACAAAAAGATCGTGTACAGGTTAGATAGAGCAGATTCTCTCGGCGGTGGATTAGTGTCTTCAGTGAGTGAAAGAGTCTCATCTCAGATAATCGCTTTGAACCTCCCTTTAAGCCAAAACGAAGCCCAAGGAATACAAGTGTTCAACAAAGGATCCACTCTTTCTATTATAAATATTTATTCTCCACGAGGAAAATTTACCAAAGAATGGCTAGATGCTATAATAAACTCAGTGGACCCTCCTTTCTTAATTGTGGGGGATTTTAACGTGCATCACCAAAACTGGGGTGCTGCGAGAAACTCGGCGAATGCCGAAATTCTGGTGGAATGGATCGAGAAAAACAATATTTTCATTCTCAACACAAGAGTACCCACTCATTTTTCAAACACCTCTTCTTCTTTGATTGATCTGACTCTCTGTTCTCCGGATTGCGTTTCAGACATTTCATGGGATGTTTCGGGAGACGGATTCGATTCTGATCATGCTCCAATAATAATAAATTACAAGCCTTGGAATATTGGGTCCTCTAACGTCATCCGTTACAGATACCATTGGGGATATATTAAAGAAGAACTAAACGAAGAATTGGATCAATTGGAGGAAGCCACTTATGAGGATTTTGTTGGAATATGTCAAGAAAGCCTCACTAACAATAGAACAAAACAGTTAATTAAAGGAAACACGTACCCAGCCTGGTGGAATTCAGAATGCAGCTTCTTACTCGGACAAAAGAGAAGATTTTTGAGATACCACAAAAAACATGTTCTTGCTGAGTGGTGGGTAGCCTACAAGAGATTTTCTGCGAAATTAACCAAGGCCATTAAAAAAGCAAAGAGGATTTTTTGGGAAAAGACATGCGAGGAGACTGCCAAATCGGGAAAAATTTTTAAAATAATTAAATCACTCAACAACCGGCAGCAAAACAACGAAAGCAGTTATTCTATTCTAACGGATGACAGCAAGAACAAGACATCCAATCCTGTGGAACAAGCAAAAATCTTTGAGAAAGCCTATGCATCCTCTGAAACTTTGGAAAAAATCCCCTTCGACTTCAGCTCAGATAAGAAATCTTCAGGGTCGGAATTTTTTGATTCCGAGTTCACGGCCGAAGAATTTCAAACGGCAATTAAACATATGAAAACAAAAACTCCAGGAGAAGATGGTCTAACAGTGAAAATCATTCAACAACTTTCTGAAGCCAACAAAGGGAAGTTTTTAGATATCATAAACAAACTCTGGAATACAGGAACGATTCCAGAATCTTGGAAAGTATCAACAATCATCCCTATCCTGAAACCAGGAAAATCCGCCGAAAAGAAAGAATCCTACCGTCCAATCTCTCTAACTTCAGTTATGTGCAAAATAGTAGAAAAAATGATTTCAAAAAGATTTGTAGATTTCGCTCTGATCAACAAAATATTCCACAATCATCATTTTGGTTTTTTACCATTCAAAGATTGTCAGCTTGCCTTGAAAGTAATGTATGAAGATATTAACAGAATGAGAACATCGGGAGAGTTTGTATTGTTGGTGGCGGTTGACATTAACGCCGCGTATGATTCAGTATGGCAAGATGGGCTGGTGTTAAAATGTCTTGAGGCCGGTTTACCGGGGAAGTTATGCAAATGGATTTACGAGCTAATTTCTCTTAGAAAAATTAAGGTAAAATGGCGCAACACTATCTCACAAGGAACTACCATCACCAAAGGAATCCCTCAGGGAAGTGTCTTATCACCCATACTTTTCACCATTTATATGATGGATTTATTTGAAGCAATAGGAGAGGAGGTTAATTGTATATGCTACGCGGATGACATATTTATATATGCAAATGGAGAATCCTTCCAAGGTACGTTGGCCAAGTTGCAAGCAGCTTTGGTCCGTCTTCAGAGATGGTGTGAAAATAATAAGCTCAAGGTATTACCTAGTAAATGTTCGGTCATCAATTTTTCTAGGAGAAAATCTCCTCAAGACTTCTCTCTGATTTTAAATTCTTCAAAGATTCCTTTGGTCAAACACATAAAACTCCTGGGTATCTATTTTTCATATAATTTGACGTTCCACCATCACTTCAATTACATCAAACGGAAAACCTTTAAAAAAATCAATGGCATTAAAGCAGTCGCTTCACACAAATGGGGTGCCCGCACAACGGATCTCATAAAAATAGTCAACTCGGTCGTTCGTAGCTGTTTGGAATATGGAAGCATTATTACTACAGATGCCTGTCAATCTTCTCGTGAAAAATTGGAGCCCATTTATAATGAAGCCCTGAGAGTCGCCATGGGATTACAAAAATGGACCCCCATTCCTTTATTGAGACAGATTTCCGGACAAACGTCAATTTTAATTCGTCAGAATCTATTAACTGCAAGATATTTTATAAAACATTCCGCGTTGAGATTTACTTCCCCATTATACAATAGGATAACTGAAAGGATTAAGACTCGAGAGGAACGTCCGAAAGGTATGAAAAATATGTACGAAACCTGCCAATTCTTAAATTCCTCACAAGTTGATCTTCAAGATATCATTCAATTTACTCCTCCGGCCCTTACCCCAATCAAAAATGTTTTCTTTCACATATCAGACCTACCATTCCAAAAAACGAATATCCCAGAAAAAATAGTTTTCCTCTTTGAAGAATTTATTGCACCTTATAGACGGGACTACTTTGTAATAGCAACTGATGCTTCCAAGACGGAGTCTTATTCTTCAGCTGCAGGAATAGACTTCAAAAGAAATGAGAGGTTTTTAAAAGATCTACCTAAAGTAAATTCAATTTTCACCGCCGAGGCAATTGCTCTGTTTCTAGCGATCAAGAATTTCGTCAAAGAGAAGGACCAGGATCGGTATATATTTCTTACAGACAGCAAATCCATTTTAATGGCTATGGTGAATGTCACCTACAGATCTCCAGCAGTAATATTACAGATTCAAAGGGCCCTTCATGAGGCAAGTTCTCGGGTTTGTAGTATATCGTTCGTATGGACCCCAAGCCACGTTGGGATAAAAGAGAATGAAGAGGCTGACACCTTGGCTGGTTCGATCAAGGATCAATTTCAACACCATTACCAAAAATGGATTGCAACGAACGACTTAATTAAACAAGTCGGAGGTTTCTTTTCAAATAAATCTAAAAATGAATGGGAAGGCTCCAAATATTACACAGATTTCAAGGTCCTCGACGAACCAATAAATTTTAAATATTTAAAGAATAGGGAGATGGACGTTTTAATTGCTCGATTTTTCACTGGAATGCTCCCAACAAACGGTTTGCTTTTTAGGTTTAATTTAATAGATTCTCCTCTTTGCTCTGAGTGCCATGTGTACGACTCTGCGGAGCATCGTTTTACTATTTGTGGCAAATTCTCTTATTTAAGGAAAAAACTGAAAGAGAAAACAGATTTTAAAGGAAAAGATATAATATTTCCTATTTTAATGAATCGGGCTAATAAATCAAAAAGATACCTCCAAGCTGTGGGTAACTTTCTTGTAGAGGCTTTCAGGAGCTAACTGAGTTTTGAACTTTTCTCTCCGGGGTGCCCTCCCCATCTATCGTGGTTATGCAATACGTCTGTATTATTCTTTTTTGTTATTCTTCCTTTTGAACTTTAGAAGAAGTAGACGAAATGGCCGAATTTGGGTCGTAAATGTCTCAAACATGTACATTCAATAAATAAATTCAATAAATAATAATAATAATAATAATAATAATAATAATAATAATAATAATAATAATAATAATAATAATAATAATAATAATAATAATAATAATAATAATAATAATAATAATAATAATAATAATAATAATAATAATAATAATAATAATAATAATAATAATAATAATAATAATAATAATAATAATAATAATAGTAATACTAATAATAATAATAATAATAATAATAATAATAATAATAATAATAATAATAATAATAATAATAATAATAACAATAACAATAATAAGGTTACTAAGGGGAATCAATCCCTTCCAGGTAATCGAAAAAGTAAATACATTGAGTAAGACTTGAAATTATAAAAATATAATATATAACATTAATAAGATATAAAAAATACAAAAAGGAAAATACAAAGTACTAAAAAAGTAAATTTGTTTAAGAACAATAACCAATATTTGACTCTTAATAAACTGGTACATTCTCGCATTTATGCCTGAAAATACAGCTAGCTCCCCAGTGAGCGAAGTACCTTGTACCACAACCAATAGAAAACATTCCCTTTCCCATGGGAAGTTAATTATGGACTAACCCGGATGCTGGGTAATACTCACCATAAAATAGGCGCATTATAAATCTCCCGAAATTATTAGAACACATGCCGTCCTATTAGCTACAGAGAGCATATTATTTCTGCCTGAATCCCGTTTCATTATCAGCGTCTAAAAGTGTCTCCTGGTTTGTAAAAAGAGTTCTCGAGATGTACGTTGACTTTTTTTTATTATATTTATGCCTGTGCCATGAAGGGCTCCAGATGGTAATTATGAGGGTTGAACCCAGATTAAGGAGTAAAAATAGTTCCCTTCCCCCCCTAAAGACTCGATTTTTGAGTGAGAAAAAGATTAAGTAAGTACTCCGACATTTTCTTGAGGTGGATTTTTGGGAAAAACCAGGGACAAGGCGGATTAAATTTTTGTTAATAATATATTAATTAGAAGAAATGAAAATATTGTATTTTAATTTTAAATATTTGGTTACCTTTTAAAGATACAGTTATTACTTCATTTGTTCTTCATAATTTATCTTAAATAAACCTGTTACAATGATGTTAGATATTAAATATGTCTAAAAACTAAAATGTGTACTCAATGCATTCATATTAAATCTAGTAAGTTAAAAAACTTATGGAAGAACAATTCATAGTTTCATAAACGTATACCTACAAATTAAGAAAAACTGAAGAATATACTTTTTTAAGTAAGTGTTAGTGTCAATAACAGCAAACCATTTTTCTGATCATCATCGTCATTTAAGCCAATTCTAAACTTATATGTTAAATTTTAAGCATTTGTTTTTTATAGCTTGTTGATAGTTTGTAAAATAAACTTACATTTCAATGCAAATTTTAAAAAGTACACCTTATAGTAAAAAACCCTTGAAATTGATGTACTGAATTAGACTATAACAGAATGTGATATTGCCTGCAGATGATATATCGTATATCGAAATATATATAAACTAATAAAATTTGAATTAGATACTATGTTTTATTTCAAGAAATAAGCACAGAGTAACTCTTCCATAATTCAATAAAGGAATCTCTGGTGCAAGGAAAGGAGGAGAATGCTTGTTTGGACTGTCAGCTGAGGTGAAAGTAAAACCCCATAGTGTGCAAAAAGCAAACGAGCCATGGAAGCCACAGTCCATTCCTATATTCAGCAAGTTCAACACACTTCCTGCATAAGCACGATTAGTGTTGCATTTGGTGTACCATGTCATGATGCTTAAAAGTTGATTTCCAAATCAGAAAAGTTCAAGTTTGAATAATAGAAGTTATGGTTTATGATTTTTATTTATCCTCTAACATCTTTAGAGCTCATGGTATTTCAAAATGATTAAGTGGTTAGAAGGGACCTAATCAAGCATATAGTCCAGGGGTTCCGAAACTGTTTTGGCCCGTGGACCCCCTGACGACATTTTTCGTACCCCGTGGACCCCCTGTCTTAGGGACCGTTCAAACAGTAGCTAAAAATCTTATGTTTATGATATATATTTCTAAACCACGCATAAATTTTGTAATTTTTTTAAGTGTTTTTTCGTACATTGATAAGAATTTGATTTCCACTTCACACATTTAAAAAAATCTCTTTTTTTGTTTTTGCCATTGATACAGTTACACAACATTTTTATTAAAATTGTAGAAATAAAACTTAAAAAGTTTGAAACTAAAAACAAATCTAAAATCAGAAAAAAACAGTGATAGTTAAGTTTCATCAAAGAAGAACCATATTGAAAATATTCAATTGTAAAAAGCTAGTATCAACATTAAAATATAAAAAAATTATATTTTAATTTAAAAAATTAGGTACGTTAGGATTATTTGGGTTCAAATCTTGAAAACACGCCTTTATGATTGTAGTTTAACAAATTACACATGAGGAAATGACAGCCAATGGCTAAGGCTATATGTAACAGAATTCAAATAATAGTGTTAGTTATAATGTTTTATTAATATAACATTTAATTTATGACGATTTATCATAGAACTTTCCGCTAGCGCCCGGTTTATCATAAAATATAAAAAATTATTATTAGTCAAAGGTTTTTAAAATGTAAAAACGTAGTGCACCCTTTGTTCATAAAAACCCTTATAAAATATTATTGCAAGAAACAAGTAATAAAATCCCCATTTCAACTTTAACTCATTGAATAATTATTTCTAAAAATATAAGTAGGGAATAGGAATTATAATGAAGATTTAAACAACAACAGGGAGGGAAAACTGGAATATTAGAACATACATCTGGAATCCACATGAATCTGGTGCTTGGACATTAGTTTTCAACCACGTGAGTTTTAACCTTAAATCACCCAGTACGGTATAATTTCCAACCTGTTTCTTTGCTTTGTCAAAAGTTTGGCCACAGCGCTGAAACCTTTCTTCACCAAAAAGAAGAGGGAAAAGCAATCAAAAATGGAATTTCTTTTGACCATAACCCAGGATAACTTGTTTTTGAAACTTAGTAGCAAAGTTTTTCATTTTAATGGCATTTCTCCCATGGACCCCCTAGAAACAGCTGTGGACCCCCAATTTTCATTTTCATGCCTGTGGACCCCCTGGAAGTCGCTGTGGACCCCTGGGGGTCCATATGGACCACTTTGGGAACCGCTGATATAGTCGAATAGGAATGTTGGGCGGAGATACACTGTAAATTGCTACGGGGACGTTACAAAAAGCATTTTTCCCAAGCACCGGTTAAAGAAACAAAACAAAATTGAATTATAAAAGATTCACTACATAAGTTTAATTAGTATACCAGCTAATTAGCTTCCTACTTTGATCAAATTTGAAAGACTTGTCGAACCATGGAATAACGGATAAGTTATATTAATATATCAAGATTGGAGTCCCATTTGCCTGATGGTATTTTATTGATCAGACAGGAATTTCGTCAGGGTGCAAATGTGTATGATCATCATCTCAGCGTTTGGAGATTCTGATTCTCTTCTGCAGATGTTTCATTTGGAACTCCATTCATTCTTTGACTGAACTTTCAGTGATACATAAGAAAACAGATAAATTTAAAACAAAAACAAAAGTTAACGATATTTGTACTTTTAAAATTTACAAAGCTCACTTTTAATACTAGTTCGTCTTAAATTATAATTTAGTTTTTCAACTATCTCTCTCTTTAATGAAATGTATAAAAATTAATTTAATACTTTTCTTTGTTTATTTATCTTAAATTACCTTTACCTTTGGTACCACTATTTGTTCTACTGTACACATGGGCGTAGCCAGGGGGCTGCTCCCCCTAAGTCCCGAGTAATTTACTTTTACTTTGCTTTTAGTTAAGTTAAAAACCCAGTTTTTTACGGTCAAATTTTCACATTTTTTTATAATAACTTCATTGAAATCAAAATTATATCTAAAAATGTATGTCCAAATTTGGGTTTACGTATACCAAAAACAGTTTAAAACCCGGTTATTAGGGTCAAATTACCAAAAATTTTCTGGGGGAGGACCCCCAGACCCCCTTTGAAACTTGAGCCTTTATTACTAAACCTTACTTTTTCTTGGACGCAAATTCGAATTTTATTATGTCACAAAACTACTTTTTAGTGTCAGATTACAAAACCTTTTACCCCAAAAACAAAAACCCTCATTGTTTCCACGCTACCCACAAAACTTATAAATTAATTTCATTAAAGATCGAAAACCCCTCTCGAAACATTACTGTAACAAATTGTTCTCCAAACATATAAAATCTGTACATCTGGATGGAAATCCAGAATCAGGAAACTTTATTGATCGTGTATAACCTTATCGTCCTACCATAGGGCCTCTACACCAATTAAGACATCATACCCAATCACCCCAAAAACTCTTACGTCTCATATAACTCCCCCTATCCCCTCATCTAATCTCAAAGAGATGATGATCATCATCTTATTCAATCTCAAAAAGCACAAGCACACACTCCCAATTAGTTTCATACAAAAGCAGCATGAGCCAGCGGAGGAACGTCCTGTTCCGTCCCAGAGAGATCGGGTTCGAAGTCCGGTCGACGGTCCGGCACACTCCGCTGGACACAGGGGGACATCGTTCCCACCTTTTGTCTTCTCGCTCTCACTCAGTCAGTGGCACGAACTCAACACTAATAGCGTACGCCGCCCCCATAGCGTTACAATGGGAGGTAATTTGTCAGCCTCTCTCTTTCTCTCTTTGATGAAAAGAATGGAGAAAAAGCTATCCGGGTAATAGACCCCAAAAGGATGTGGTCAGCTGAGCTCTCGGACTGTAATTATTTGGGTTCCGATTGCAGCGTTTTTTTAATGTGTGGTAGGTAATGAGATGTTAGTTGATTATGGGGTAAGATATTCCGAATATGTGTTCGTATGAAGTGTGTAGGATTTCCAATGTTGTTTTTACAGTGTAAGAAACTTTTTTTAAAAACTTTATAATGGAGAATTGTAGCATCTCTTAAATTTATAAATGTTCAATTTATCTCCTGATTCCAAAAATGCGCTTGTCTTTTCCCACAAACTTTTTTAAAGTAATTATGTCATATTTTAATACAGAAAGCTCCTAACAATGTGACGTCACATGTCTCTCTTGGAAATGTGGGGAAACGGTTTTTTCATCGAAACACTAGGCTGTAAAAAAACTAGAGCCTAGTTTTTCCAGTCTTTCAAAGCGGGATCATAACAACAAGCGGGAGCAAGGCACATTTAGCGTCACAAGCTGTTTCAGCTCAGACAAAAAATAAGCTATTTTTAATTGAAAATAAAATTTAGGGCTTTGAAAGATAAATTAAAATGTTTTTTGGAGGTTTTAAGCCATTCTGAACACTTTAAGATTAAAAAAATTTGACTGCAATTATCCACTGTAAAGTGTGCTTTTATTTATAAAAATACTAACTGTGGAGAAATTATATTTTAAAAATAATCACCAATGTGGGGGGAGCAGTGGTGTTATTGAAAATTATATTTAAAAGTAAAATTATAATAAATATTATAATTTCCATCTGTGGCGAAGCGTGAGTTGCATACAGGGGAGGCGCTACATAAACGCATATTAGTACCTAAATTTCAACCATTTCAAGAATTTCGAGGTATTGAGATTTAAGGAAATTCATACTTGAACCTTCTAATATCTCGAGAAATTACTAAATTCGGAATAAAACTGTAAAAACTAATCTTTTAGAAACAAATTTGGCTAGATCGCGATCAGCTTTCACTTCTTCCCCTGCTTGCAACTATCGCTTCACAACTGCTTTCAATCATTCTAAAACACTTAAATCACGGGATTTATCTTAAAAGCTTTGAACTTTGTTGTGAAGAGTTAACGAAAGGTAAACCTTCTTTGTGAAATGGTATCTTATTTCTTTGGTCATTGTTTTTTTTATTTTTAATGATTAAATTCGATTTAAAATTGAATTAAAACATTACACTTTTTCACATGTGTAATTTTGATTCTTGTGTGTATTTTACATGCGTAAAATGTTATTTGTTTTTAAACATTTTCAAACTAATACTACACAACCCTGTATCGAAATAGAAAATATTTTATTATTCTGATTTAATTACGAAAAGTCTGTAATAAATAATATTAATTGTGTACTTTAAAATGATTATCTTCTTCAATCAAAACACGTTGAAGACTAAAAACTCTAAACTAATCTTTCCCCTTAAGGTCACTAACAACTGATCCGTGACAAAATCAGGTTCACATCATTCAGGAAATTTAGCTTCGCACAGGTAATTCAGGGGTTAAAAGAACAGAGTGCGTTTCAAATTATAAAAAAAGCGATATACATGCAACTAAAAGAAGAGTCCAACTGTTCTTGTGGACACACTTCAATGGAGCGCATCACACGTGAAATGGATCTGATGACTCTCTCTTTCCACATCGATTCGCCTATTTAAAAAAACCAGTCGCTTAACGAATTTCTTTACATTAGTAACTTTTTAAACGACCAGCGCCAACTTCATTTCTTTCAATGGTCTAAGAGATTTTTTACTTCGAAAAACAGTTGAGCACATACCAGACTGTTGACGAGAAAATTAAATCGTATTCAAGTGTCACTCAGAGGAAGAAGTGAATGAAAACATGAATGGGCTTGCTTCTACGTGATCGGGAAAACAAGGTGTGAAGCGGCCGAAATGAATTGTACGTTTGAAGGTGGGTTGATGAAAAGGGTTGTCGCCTGAATTAATTTAGTAATTTTGAATAGACAATAGAGAGACGACAATGATTAGGTTATCGTTTGGTTTAGTCGAAAACAAAAAGGGTTCCAGTATTTTAACCTTATAACCTAAGGATTTTTATTTTTTAAAACGCAAATTTTACAACAATTCAAGGAATAATTTTGTAATGAACATAGTATTTTAATTGAATCTTTAATTCAGTGCCGTTCATTCAATAACTTGTTTTTATTCAATCCCAGAAACTGAATTTTCCCTTGAACCCTGAATTAACCAATTTTTTTATGCAGAATATTTTTAATTCCATAAAACTACAATTTGAATAATAAACAATTTCTGTAATTCTTTTTTAGGTACATTTCCATATTTCCTTGGATAAAAAATTCATTAAAAAGTTTTAAAGTAAAAATATAAATCTCTATAAAGAACCTGAAAACAGGAAACTTAAACGTCCAAAATGAGATGTATAGTGATCTATTCTTACCTAATCTACTGTAACTATTACTAAATCCCATCAAAAAGATAATTTAACCTTTTTGCTTTTTAATTCAAGAAAAGCTCAAGGAAAGATAATATTTAAATGAAATTAGAAAAAAATGTTGTTTTCCTGTTACAATGTATAAAGAGCCTTAACAAATATATTATTATAATAAAAGCACTCAATTGTATGATACAAGTGCGAGAAAACTATAAAATGTCTCTAAAAATAACAGTGTCCCCTTTTTCTTCAAATGTATTAATGAAGTAAATCATATTATCTTTGGAACTTCTGGTCAAAACAAAATGGCCACCCTCGGACCTATTTTCGGTTCTTTTCTTGATAGAAAGACATTTTTTGGGTCAATTAATATGCTTTAAGGGTCAAAAATCATGATTCTGTTGACAAAATGTGCAATTTGTTTTAAAAAGTGACTAAAATTCAATAAAAGCTCTAAAATAAATCGGCAGTTGTTTCAAAAAAAATTTGTTTGAGACGTTTGATTTTTCGACTGTTTTACACGTTTTTTGGGGTGCTGATTCCGAATATCTATAGTTCGCTTCCACGTAGAAGGTCCTCTTCATATCAAAAATTGTGGAAAAATTGCAAAATTTTTACTCTATTTTTTGGATATTTGCATATATTTCAAAAACTATTATTGTTGTAAAAATAATAAGAGAAGATGTAACATTAATTATTGTAGGCATAACATATATTGTTGTAGGTATAACATCGATTGTTGTAGTTTAAAATAGATTGTTGTTACATAAACATAAAAATGGCTCCTTTATTTAACTATTTCCCCATTTGGACTGGAGAAGCCCATCTGGTACCAGATGGTATTCGTTAAAAAACTGAAACCCGGGCGAAGCCTGGGTCTAGCGAGTCAGCGCTAGTTTTACATAAATACAGAAAAAATAATAAGAAAATGAGGTGAATAAATTAAATGATATTATATTATTAAATGATAAATAAGTTTTCAACACTATTGAAATATGCATTATTGGACACTATCAACAAATAATCTCAGGGTTTAATGCTGAAAAAATACTATTAGTCCCATTGGCATCTCTGTCTTGAAGAAGGATTTGAAGTTTCTTAACCTCCGTTTTGTATTTTTAAGTCAAACCAGCTGTAAGATTTCTTTAAACAAGCACGCTTCTCCAAACAACAAAAAATACTTGTGTTATTTCTTAGAATTCTTCCTCTCTTTGGATATCATAATCTAAATTTAGTCCCGCGTTTGAGAGAGAAGCAGTAAATTTCTTTAATTTAGAAGTAGTATTTTTCCTATAAAATCTCGTTTCATGTTTCAAAGAGAGGATCCATGAAGTCTGTTTAGTTTTCTCTCAGAAGAAAAAGAACACATTAAAGAAAGTGGACGAAATAAGGGAATGATTAAAAGCGGAAACGAATGGCATTAACCACTTCTCTGGAAGTTGAACGACATCAAGTAGCTGCTACTGCTACTTTAGCATGTGACAAGGTTTTTTTTCTTAAGAGCTATATTTGTTGTATTTTGTTTACGTATTTTTATGTGAATTGATAAAAATGATAGTTCAATGAATGCCCCTCTGCGCACTTAAGTCAGCTTTTCCCAAAAATAGCTGCTCTACGTATTAGTACTTTTCTTCCGGTATTGATAGGACCAGTTAAGTACCAGTACCTACCTGACTTGTTATCGAGAGACAGAGCTGCAAAAGACAATATCTAGAAAAACCTTTTCTATTTATTTGTTCAGAAGTGAATAATGGATATCGTAGAAATGATGTTTTAAAGCGTAAACTTGATGCTATGATGTTTAATTATGATAATTTGTAATACTCACAGTGATAATCAATATTGATGTAATGTCAAAGATAATTTTTACTTATTTCAAAATTTTTAGTGTTTTATCCTAAAAATTTTTCAAGACAGTATTTTTGTTCTAATTGTAGGAAAAAGCCCCCGTCTAAAGCACACTGTGTTGAAAAAAAACGTCTAAAACTTTGTTCTAGAAACTAATTAATTTTTCAATGTTTTTAAAATTATTTTTCCTTACAAATCTGACTGCCAATGTTATTTAAAAGAAATTTTAATAGGGAAAATAATTATAATGATGCAATGGTTTATAAATAATGCTTCTTGTAAGATTTATCAGTTTGAATAAAGTACTAGATTTATTATGTACTAGAATTTGAATTAATTTTCACCAAATTCAATATTTTAATCAATAATAATTTCCAATTTATAAAATATTATGAAACACTTAACTTGTTTAAGCTAAAATATTTAAAATTTGATATTTTAAAAAATAAAGTTAATGAAAGATTTCATTCAAGTTATTAATCCATCAATTTTATTCTTCCAAGATGAGGCTGTAATAAAAAATATTACAATACTAGAAGGTATAAAAAACCTTTATATTCATTAGTAAAACCTAATGTTTTAACAATTTTTAAAATTATTGTAAAGTTGAAATTTAATACAAAATTTATTGCTTCAGAACCATTTTCCCAACCATTGATAAGTAAGTAGAATTAAGTCGCGCGCGCGATCTTAAAAAAAAACTTTCCAGAAACTCTGATCCGTCAAACGCATTTTCAATGGGACACTCGTATTTATATTTTATTTGTATAAATTGAAGTGATTTTATTGGAAGTATTATAAAAATAACACAGGTCTGCAAAAAAAAACTTTTTTCGAGCTGTTTTGGATATTTCACCTGAACTTTGTTATTTTTGGTGCGCTGAATCCAAAAATGACCTCCATTTTGTCCTGGGACGTCACATTTTTGGACAATTCAGATTTTTAGGTTTTATTGGGAAATGCCTTAAAATTTTGTAAAATTAACTTTTTATACTAAATTTTTTATTCAAATTTCTTCCACAAAATCTTTTTTTATGTTTTTTGATGTGCTGAATCTAAAACTGACCTCCGTTTTGTCATAGGATTTCACATTTTTCACAATTTAAGTAAAATTGTCAATTTTTAAAGAAAATAAAAGTAAATATTTAAAAAAATTATTTTTGAACTCAAACTTTATTTGAAAATAATTTTTTATGATTTTTGGTGTGCTGAATCCAAAAAATACCTCTTTTGATTTTTAAGACACCACATTTTGTAACAAATTGAGGAAATATAGCAACATTTCACATAAAATGTAAGTATACTTAAGAAGTAGATTTTTTAATCCAAATTTATTTTTAAGGTTGTTAGTTTTAAGGTTTTTTTGTGCCCCAAGTTCAAAAATGGTCTCTGTTTTGCCATAGAATGTCATGTTTCCTGACAATTTAAGTAAAATTGTAAAATAAGTCATTATTTCAATTTTCATGAAAATAGGTTCATAAAATAAAATTATTGTTACATATTCTTCATGAAAATCATTATGTAACTAAAATAAACTTATTTACACACTTTAAAGCCAATTTTTCCTCCTCATGAAACTCCCCTTGGTACCTTTACCCTTGTGAGTAGCAAAAAGAACGTTTCTTTGAACTACACAACAAAAATCCTTCATTATTCCCCGATTAAATCTTCCCTAATATTTTCTTTCCATCACTATAATGTCCTGATGAGATAGTTTACTATGTGCACCATTCACAGCTCCTAATTTTTAAAACTAAAGGAGCTAGAAATGCACAAAAACTATGAAAAATAGGCAAATTCGAATATAATTTTGCAATTTGTGAAAAATCCTGACGTATAGGATTTTTTTCAATATTTTTTTCGTTATCAGCACAACAAAATACATAGGAAATCACTAAAATTATTCAAACAGCTTTTTCGTTGCAGACCTGTGTAATAGATAGGAATCATAGAGGTGGTATTAAAATGAAACAAAATATATGACTCATCTCTGTGATTCATACCTTGGTCGTTTTTGTACTTCCTCTTTGGCCCTTTACTGAACCTCGGTAACGAAATGAAAAACTAATATTAGCTGTCTCCATTTGACCTAAGCAAACAATAGGATGGTGTCATATTGTTTTTGCAATGTATCATCAGCAATTATTGTACTTTGTTATCATATTGCTATCCGCTATCCGAGGCTTTTGAAAAGAATAAAATGAGTATATAATAATTTATTCGTTAATTTTAACTGAAGTTTTATTTTATTGTTATTGAATAAAATCAACAATAATATTGATGTACTCGTAAGTTCATTATAATTAGATAAACTAACTGCTTAGGTATTTTAACTTCTGTTTGACCATCAACGAGAAAAACAGGGCATAAAATGTTTCTAAAATAGTACTTTAATATTTGGAGAGTTTAACATTAGAAATTTGTGTATTTGAATTATTTTATTTAAAATATAGCCTTAATTTAAGAATTTATTTGAAACATTATGTATGGTGTTATTAGATGCATACCAATATTTTCATATTTTAAGTTTTTATGGCAAACTCTTTGAGATTCCAAAATACTGTATTACTGTATGCTTTTAAAAATTAAAATGCAATTTATAATAACCCTTTATTTACTTAAAAAGGTAGTAAAAGACTTTTTAAATCCTTAAATATGTTATTGCAAAATGAAATCTAGCTCTTATAGAATGATAAATATTAAAAATGTTCTTATAAGGTTATATATCGTTTTATATTCTATAATTAATGTCCTATGTAGTGCAGATATTTCTAAGAAAGGGTAAATGACTGATTAATTTGTGTACTAAAAAAGCGATAAGAAAATATTAAAATCAGTATGATCAATCGTTTGAAATAATAACAGATCTCTTTAGGGGTTTTGTTACGCCGTGACATGACTTAAAAATCAACTTTGTCATTCTAGGGGAAAAGTTATGAATGGACTGTGAACAGAAAAGGAAGTTGTAAAACAGTGAATTGATCCTTCTGCATAAGATGTCACTAAAGATACATGACGTTATACCATAACATTATTCTTTGGATGA
The DNA here is from genome assembly GCA_024610705.1 of Tetragnatha versicolor. Lineage (NCBI taxonomy): Eukaryota > Metazoa > Arthropoda > Arachnida > Araneae > Tetragnathidae > Tetragnatha > Tetragnatha versicolor. The sequence continues at coordinate 6,791,487 of JANDEH010000006.1, read as the reverse complement.
TCACGACAGTTTCTTTGTTTGGTTAGTACTTTTTATATGTTGTTAAAAAGCAATATGTGATTTAACTATAACTGAAATTACATATTTGATTGCGCCATAATATTTTAAATATTGGTAATGATGAAAACAACTATACGTCATGAAAATATAATCAAAACTATGTTAAATGCTTCCATTGGGCTTTTCCTTATTATTAATTTTTACATAAAATGTATGGATTTATCAGAAATATAAAACATACAAAAAAAACATAAGTATGATGAGCTTGAAAATAATTTGAGGAAAATTGTTTTTAAACTAAATATTAAACAACAAACAGATAAAAAATGATTTCTAAGAAAATCTTAAGTTGTTTTACTTGAAAATAAATAACTTTAAAGGAAATTGATATTTCAATATCAAACAATAAATTAAGCTCCTCCAACCTCTTCAATCTTTTAATAAAGGTACTTAACTGAATTACCCAATTGTTATCAATTTTATTCAAAGGAAACTAACGGCAGAAAAATGAAACTGGTAATTTCCTTTAAACCATCTCACACAAAAAATATGAATTGATCATCATAATAACAACTCTTGTTTAGATTACATAAATTTTAAATTGGTAGTTCAAAACTCTAAAAAGACGAAAAAGTTAGTAAATAGCTGCTTTTCAGAATGAATGTGATGAAGTCAGCAGACTCGTTCAGGGGTGAATGACTCCTGGGAAGGGGGAGGTTTGTTTATACGTCTGGGGGTTCATGACCCCTACAACGAACACTCCTCGGGAGGGACTTTCTCAACCTCTCAACTCAGCTCTTGTTTTCGGAGATAACTTTTGAGTGTCGAGAAAGCTGATAAAAAATTCCAAACTGGAAAGGAACGAATAGACAGTTTGGGGCCGTTCAAATATTACGCAAGCATGTTTTTAGTCATTTTTGGACAATGGTAAGCAAACCGCAACCCCATCTCATAATTACATAAGAAACCCCCCGGAAAAATCAAAATGCTTGAAATTTTTCTCCTAGTTTCATTTTTATTTTCGTAAAATTTATTTTTGGTTGAGTTTTTTGAAATTATTTATGCAAGAAACAAGAGATTTTCGAAAATGCAGTGTTTGTAACATCTTTTGTAAGCATCATTCATACCCCTCTCCCTCATCTTAAATGCTTACGTAATATTTGAACGGCCCCCTTTTATGCGGTGTGAGGCTTCAGTCATAACGACACAAAATTAAAGTCAATGCTCGACTTTCTTCATCATAAATATTATGGTCAACACTCACTGGTGGATGATTTCAATTTTGTTTTCTGGTTATTACTGTCTAATGTACTTACAAATAAAAAACATTAAAATTACACTTGATTAAATATTTTTCATTAGAATTAATTTTAGAGAAGACCGTGACAGCAAAAGTTAATGCATTAAAAACCCCTTTCAAATAAGAAATAGCCCGAGATGAGAATGAAACATTTGCGAAACATTTTCAGAGGATCCCACATATCTATGTATTTATTTTTTTCTCAAATAAATTTAGTTAAGACCCTTAACAGGTTAAAAAGTATCAACAACATGTTGATACTCTGTTACATTAGAAACAATTAGATCCCTTTGATTTTATTCCTCTTCATGAAAGTACACCCAAACATAAATGGAGTTCTTTACTCCAATGAGGTATTCTCACGTTTTGAGATTAAATTTTATTAAAATAGTAGATTAAAAACCATGAATAATTACGTTTACATCAAGTATTTTCGTAGCCTAGTTTCTGAGATATAAATTTTTGAAATTTCGTTTTTTGTTTGGGCGCGAAAACACTTTCGAATCACAAATCATGCGCTGTGAGGTCACATCCAATAAGAGCCCGTTTTCTGATCACGTGAAAACAAAATACACAATGGTTTTCATGCGCTGTGATGTCACATCCAATAGGAGCCGGTTTTCTGATAACGTGACTTTTCTGACGTTTTGGCAAAAATCAAATTGAATTTTAAGTTATTTAAAACACATTTTTGAACTTAAATATTAGAAATTTGGGAGTTTAAAACCATAATGTATCAAAAAAGTATAAAATCAAGCAAATCCCTCACTCCATGCAAATACCTCATTAAAATAACTTTAATTTTAATTTTTTAATTTTTGCTAGTTTTGGTGAGTAGTTTTGCATTTGTTTGCAATGTGCATATTTTATCACATAAATATTTTTCTTTGAATAACATTTCTTATCTATTTAGTATAAAATCAATTGTTTCTTTTCTAATCTTCATCTATGGTCTTTATGAAAGAGTAATAAATTAGATGACGCTATTAAAATTTATAACTACTAAAATTTATGTTTAATAGTAGAGAAAGCAGAGTATTGCAGTTAATAGTACATACAATATTATAATGATATATTTAAAAGGTGGATTATGTTTTTATTTCGTTCTTGACGTTTTTTTTGCGTCTGTCTCCGCGATTCCTTGGGTCAAAGCTATTAGCTTACATGTTTATCTCTTGAAGTTAGACGCCATAAAGAATGAATTTTATCTCTATAGTTATCTACACTCTCTATGGTATAGTTTTTTTTCTTTATACTGGCCACGCACCCTCGCCTGTTTTTCTATATAAATTGTTTACTTCTTGATACTAAAAGTACTCCTATGTGGATAAAACGACATCCCTATGAACTCACCAAGTATCGTATTTCTTTCAGATTTTATCAGTTCATTTACTTCTCATATTTTTTCCTGATTTTTTTCACTTGAGATCCTCACGATTCTTGTAAGAAAGCGTTTGACGTGGGACGCTTTTGGAATTGTTCCTTTCTTTTACCCTCAGTTTTATTAGTTTTGAAAGTTCGAATTGTTTTTCCTTGTAAAACAAAGGGATAATAAAGTATAAAAGTTTTAAATAAGCGCTGTACTGTTTTTCCAAAATTTTTAATTCAATATTTTCGGTTTATCATATTTTTCCTTTCCTATATCTGTCATTTATATTCGTGAGGTTTATTACCTTTTAACTTAACAAATCTTCTTCAGAGAATAATGCAGAATTTTTAAAGGGGATACTCTGAAACATAACTCTTCAATAAAAAGAACAAGATATAAATAAATCAGGCTATCTTTAAAATATTGCTGAATTAATATAAGGACACAAGGACTACAGTGACTCCTACAACTCTTTTTAACTCAACAACAATCATGTTTACTTTATTCAGATCCTTTTTTTACTTAAGATAACAATTGTAGATAATGAAAACAATTATTCACAGCGATTTTCTTGAATATTAAATCTTACAAACATTAAGTTTAGTTTTAAGGAAGGAAATTAGTGTTTTTCGGTTGAAATTAGTTTTAAAAGAACCGCTTTATTCAACCTCTATTTTGTTTCTATTCTTTATTATGTTTTTGAATGCTACTCGCGATAACCAAGCATTCGATTCCTAACAGCTTCGGTATAGCCCTTCCCATTAGATGTGGGAGGTTAGAAAAATGGTTGACACCCATAACGAACCCATAACCAGATGAACGCGAGTTCCAAAAATACTTTCTCCGACCGGGAAATCCCGACTCTTGATCTCTCCCATCCCGTACCTTCCTGAGGTCACGGTCAATCCTTTTCCCTGCCTTATTTAGCCACCGTACCTGAGAGTGTGCTACTACCTTCGACGGCCATCGATCATCCTGTGCCGGCCATCTATTTTCCTTTTCTTCTTCTTGAGCTAGAGCTGCCGCCTAATGACGCTCTTAATTAGGGAAAGGGCCGAGGAGTGAGAAATTCATTTTTAACAGCGTGGTGCTAATTTACGGCTTTTTTACGGTGATGTGTTCTCGATGGGAGGTTTGTCGTAAGGTGGTGATGGGATTGAGGTGAAGATGAGTATCACCTTGTTTCAAGGAGTGTCCTATCTATTATAGAAGATGCTTATGTTACTCAAGCCGTTTATCGCAATGGGTACTATTGGAAAAAAAACTATATAAGATTGTCATCTATGTTTTTTTTTCATTATGGTGGGATTTTATAATCCAAACCAAAAGTTATAATTCGAAATAGGAGTTACTGACCACTATGGTAAACTCTTAATGAAAGGGAGAATATCCCTAAATAGTTTAGTTGTACTTATTTTTCTGTTCTTGTTATTTTACTCACTTCTAATTAGAAAGATACTATGATATTTTTCTTCAATGCTTAGAGGAGTGCAACTGAAATTGAACTGAATTTCTAGTCAGTCTTTACACTCATAGAGTGTAATACACTTCATTATTTTTTCCAGCAACACTAAAAACAAATAATTTGTTTTCAAAGAAAAGAATTTTCCTTCAGAAATAATTTAATTTTTTCAGACAGTGTAAAATGAATATTTAGTATAAAGGAAGTAAACATTTATTAAAAGTATCATCGGAGCGATATTTTAATTATTAAGTTGTGAGCTATACTGAATCTGTCAAAAGGCGTGCTTTAAATACACCTTTCTGTAAACAATTCCACTATTGTAATTTACATTTTGCATCATAATATAAAATATTTAAACTTTTAAATAATCTTAAACAAAAGAAAAGCGCCTCTGACATCATTTATGCAACTTTATCCTTCCCAATCGCACTCAGCTCGGTGTCCATCACCCTTGAATATTAAGAAGAAGCGATTCAGCTTTATTTAGAATCCGACTGTCACCCCCAATCAGGAAACGCGAAGCAGTGGCTGAATGCCCCGAGCAACGATCTTTCCACCTAAAATCACGCGCCACGGATCCGACCAACAACACGAAACTCTATTGACGCGCGATTCCACGAAATAAATAATTCCCAACACTCCTTTCGCAGACGATAATTAAGTACTACATCGAAAAACTCCCCCGTTCCCAGAAATGTCGCACCTGCGATTCTTCCATTTGTAATACTAAAGTAAATTGGAGCTGAATGTCACTCGGAAAGAATTTTTCCCCGTAGAAATCTCATCCCGAGTAATAATAATAATGATGATGATGGAGAAGAGTCGTGTGCCCTTGGCCGAGAGCAGTCACCACGCGGTACGGGTACCGTTAAGGCAATGCTCTCTCTGGCTTTTCAATTTCGCTCTTGAGAGAAACTACGCAGAAGAGGCCGCCTCTGACCTTGCGAGTCTTCACCTTTCTTCTGCGGTGCGCTGTCGCGTGGTAGTTTTGGTTTCAGTTGCGAGCGAAGTTGGAATGGCTGTCGCTAGGGGAAATTGTCGGAGTGCTGGAGAGGGAGTTGGATGTTCTATGTTTCTAATGAAAACGTTCTCTGGATGTCATTTATACTTTTTAAGGACGAAAGTAAAGGAACAATAAATATGGTTTCTAACATGTTAAAGCGTCTGCTGATCATGGTAACAAATATGCTACCATTAGTTTAGATTCAATTTTCATCATGTCATATTCAGTAATAATTGCACCTTCAGGTGCTATAATTTTTAAAGTTTAAGTTCAGTCCCCAGTTTAAATTTTTTTATTTGAAATATAATATTTTTTTTATTTTATTTGGTCCCAAACTACATGAATAAGGCAAAAAAAAAATTTCCACAGTTATTTCTTGTAGTGGGCTGGTTAAAAAATATGATTTTATTGAGAACAAAAGATCATAAACTTAAAACGGTAAATAAAATGGCATTCAGACTTTTGTATTTTAACGAATTCTTTTTTTAACACTTAAAAATTACTCTAAAATATCTTTGACACTTTGACACTTTGAACTTTGACAACTTTTTTTCATACTGATTAGTTTGTGTGTTTTATTACCGTTTTTAATTTTTCTATAATGTGTGCATTGAATCTCTTTGCGACTTGTGAAAAACTTTCGGTCCCTTTTGCATAGCAAGACGTAAGCTCCAAGAGTTTTGGTAAATTGTAAAGAAAATCGAATATAAAGTTTAAAACTGTTACTTAGGTGTATATTGTAAAATAAACTCCGATTATCAAGATTTGCGATCGGCTAATTAAAAAGTACCTCACGAGTATAAAAGCATTTAAAACTTGAAAATACAAAGTGTAATGATCACAACTTTTTTTTCTAAAAATATAAAATCAATGGTTTTTTAAACTAGGGGGCTCTACCCCCTGCTCGCTACCGCTCACCCCCCCGGAACTGCTTCGCAGTTCTTTTGAGATCGCTTCGCGATCTAAGAGAGCAGAGCTCGCTTGTTTCATCTCAACAGTCCAGCACAATCCCGGGCTTGCCTGCTTAGTTAATGCTCCTTTAATACTGAAATTACCAACCACCAAGTTTTATTTACTTTCCAAGAAAGATTTTTGAGAAAAAAAAGACATGGGGGGACATAGAAAAATTAGGAAGGCTTCGGTGGAACATGGACCGAAAAAGGTTGGGAAACACTGACCTAGAGCAATCAATGTAGAAAACAAAAAGCGAAAACATGATGTAATACATGCCTTTATCTTTGCTGCTGATCTACTTCAATTCTCTCCTTTCCTTTCCCTCTCTTATGGGACCTATAAGTTTATCTTACGAACAAAATTGTCCTCTATTTCCTCATCCATTTCGAAAATTGCTCTACTGCTTGGTAAATTACTTCCCTAGCAAGGTGTCATTCTTTTCTGTTCAAGAGTCACCCTTTTGCGTTCCTCGTACTAACTGGATATCGATTTTTCACGAAAAAAAATAATGATTTGTTTCACAGAAATGGGCTTTCACAGCACAAGTGGATTTTTTACAACTTGATCTTTTGCGCAAAAAGTATACGGACTCAAACCTGTTTCAGTGAATGCATTATGTAAACTATAAGCTCGGAGCGGAATTACCTCTTGGATAAAAACTAACGGGGAAATGCGAATTGGAGGGGAAGATGAAAACCTCAACATAAATTGAGCAATTATCTATTGAAAAAGTATAAAAGTGATATACCTATATAAAATAGGGTGATAGAGAAAACTCATATGTTCGAGGATTAAAAATAATCATAACGCCAAGAAAGTGCGTGGAAGACCTGTTCTGAATCTGCTTTTATAGGTGCACGTGTAGGAAAGGCACGTGATGCACTCCGTTCTTATGATAAAAGTTTCTGGTCTAGAGTGCGTCTAATAAAAATAATAGTGGCGTCTTTTTATACAGAAACAGGAGGTTTATAAAAATTGCATGCACTCAAACTAAACCTCAGAAAATTTCACTGGTCTTTGTAAGAAATAAATAATCCTCAAACATGTCATTTTGTTTTAAATGGATACTTCATATATTTAGACTTTTTGAAGTTTGTCTACTTTACTTACCTTTTCTCTTTAAATTGGTTATGAGATATTTTGGAATTTATTAGTACTATAATATTTGCAAGATTCTAAAACCTTCTAATGCTTTAATTCATTGTTTAATTTCACTATACTGTTGCTCTATTTAAAATTTAATCATAAGAAACAATAAATTTCGTTTTTTGAAACATTTATAACTTCGGCGTTCCATGATGAGTCAGAAGAATCCCTTAGTATTAGTAAGTCCTTTATTGCACCATTTTTTCCGAACTAGCAGCAGATAGATTAATACTAAGTAAAGAAAAAACACGAGACTAAGGGCTGTTTTACATGCAGTGATTTGCAGCGACGTGACAGTCGCGAGTTGTCAAAACTTCCCTGTAAATTACCTATATATATCTATAAATGATGATGTAACTACTAAGCCATACCGCTAAGAACCAATGGAAGGACCTGGTTATTATTAACGAGGAAAGATATAGGAAATCTTTGACCATTTTGCCGGTTGAGTCTTCAGAATCGCTGTATGTAAAGGTGGAAACAAATTGGAGCCGAGCGGCGAAACGAACAGCCACGAGCACGCTCTGCGCAAGCGCAACTCGGAGGCGCTAAGAGCGGCGCTTGCGCAGAGCGTGTTCGTGGCTGTTCGTTTCGCCGCTCGGCTCCAATTTGTTTCCACCTTAAAGTCGCCCTATCACGTATGTTTTCATCATCATTCGAACATCTCCGGAATGTGTTAAGTCGCTTAATGCGCTTGTTGCTGCGGTCGTACAGCACGGCTGCTCTCGGCATGGCTTTAAAAATAAACCGATTGCTCAATGTGACCAGATGTCTTACTAAAACATGCGGGTACTGAACATGCTCATCCTGTTTTTAGAAAGATAAGAGAGAATGATGCTTGTTGCCCAAACTCTTCCTCATTTCTCGCCACGTTTTCCGATAGGAAAAGCGGAAACTGCGCAAGCGGTTGCTTGGTGAATGCGGGATCTGTTTTCGTTCTTGAAGGTTTTACTCATGCAGGCAGAGTAAAAAACGGAGGTTGTGTGTCTTATGATAGTGCCACCCTCTCACCAGATATCAGTCACATGCTCTATAAAAAGTAAACATCCCGTTGCTGTGGGATGTTGTTTTTTCTGCAAAGCATGTGGCTTTTTATAATCATCATCATAGAAATTCCATAGCATGAAAACACTACTTTTTTAGGATTTTCCATTTTACTTTTAAAGATGTTTCAAAACGTTTACTCTCCTTACATTACCAGTATCTTTTAAGAATCTTCTTTGTAAACTTGTATATTGAGATTTCCCCCCTTGAGAATTAAACACCCAAAGTGGTCAACTAATAAAATATAATTACTGAAGCTCAAAGAGTATTTCATATAATTTCTCCTACATAAAAGTTTTAAAGCAAAAATTATATTTCTCTAAATGGAAGAAAGATAGTTTTACTTCCTTCTTTTGTTGAAATTGCGAAAATACAGTATTAAATTTCTAATGTAAATGTTTAAAAATATTTATGTTATTATTTTTAAATTTATCCTGTGTTTGGTGGTTGATAAACGTTCGTTGCGCGTTTGTTCCAAACCTAAAAGAAGTTGACCGCTCTCGATTGCCTATCCAACTATGTAAAACACTCCTATCCAGAATCAATACTCGAGACTATTAAGAGATTTAGAGTACAAAGAAGAATCTTTTTAATTGTAGTAATTTTTATTGTGAATTTTTTCCCTCTATTTCCGTAATGTTTCACACGTCTGCATCATTTTATCATAATTTTCGCCCTCGTTCACGACATCTCCGAAAGATGGCGCTCGCTTAGGGATGAAGAAGATGGAAAGAGATGATCTTCAGTAGAGCTGTTCGAAATAAAAGATTCTATTGTTAAACTTTATCTTATTCAGAAAAAAGAGATCTCTAGTTTTGTGAAACATGATGTGTTTGACTTCTGCTCTGGTATCTAATTAATCGAGGCATAATCGAAAGAAATGAATGCTGCATCTTTGTGACCAGCCATAATGCTTATTGTTAGCCATAAAAGATGAGAGGATCTCAACCTATTTTGGAGAGGTCAGCGGAGAATCAAGAAGCTCCTTTATACACTTTCAAGGAAAGTGCTCTTCGAAACAGAGAAAAGGAATTAATCATTCAAGAGTTAATCAAAGGCTTAGTGTGTGTTTTTGATATCTTGTTTTGGTTGGACATTGGATTGGAATTGAAATGAAGCGTTATTTGATGATTCAGTTCGACTTTGAGGAGAGGATGAATAGAAACTGAATATATCAATTTTCTTTCCTTATTTTTTCCTTATTGGGGTTCATTGACAGTTCATTTAAATAAAATATTGTAGTTGTGATTTTGTAAATTAGATACTTATTTCAAGAAATTTCGTAGAAAATTTTTATTGGAAATGTGGAAAAGGATTTAGTGAACTTTTGGATGACCTCGTATCATCTGTTTTAGAAGATATAATATTTTAGGTTATTTCTGATAACTGATATTTTATTTTGGAAATTGAAATTAAACGTTTCAATAAAAACAATTCCATAACGTTTAATTGAATTGTAAAATAATTACAATTTAATTAAATTTTAATTAACTGTTATTGACAATACTAACTCCAATTCTCTTTTCCACTCCCTTTTGGGTTTATAAATTAACAGTCAATTTAAATAAAATAATGTATTGGGATTTTTCAACCCTACATTTTGACTCCTAAAATGTCAAAGAAAATTTCTATTTATTTGAAATATTCAATGTCATAACTTCTTCATATGTCTTAATATCACAAAATTGTTTCGAAGGAGGAAGAAATAATGCCTCGTTTGAAATAGTATTAATCTTTAGTATACTTCTAACTCAGTCTTAAGGATTAACCATTAAACTGTTTTTTAAATTCAGTTTAAAAAATGGGGAATTTAATTATTTTCTACTATAAGTGAACATTTCTCACTGTTACGCATATCAATTGGAATTGGACTTGAACTCAGTTTCAGCTCGATTCTTTCTTAAGAATCCTTTCACGTGATCAACATCAGCTAAAGCGAGAAATTGTGACTCTGACACTGGAGGTGACGCAACGCGTTTATATAATGTGTGAGAAACGATATTTATCTCCTTTCCTAGACCACATTTTGAATACGTATTCTTCAACTACATATGTCAGTGCACCGACAACATACAAAAACAAATCCGAAGAAAACAGCCACCATCCAATTCAAACAATGGGAACTGAGGTGGCTATTAAATTTTAACAAGCTGACTGTGCAGGTGGTGTTGAACTGCTGCTGTGTTATGATGATACTCTCAGCCATTAATCAGGAGTTTAAATAAATAAAAAAGGAGTGACCTTGGGGATGGAAGTCGCCGACCGATCATCCAATGGCACCACCGAAGAGGGAAAGTCAGCTGCTAGGCCTGCATTTAACATGATGCCAATCATTAGAAGCTAGGAGTCATTTAATTTCTTTACTAACCAGGGATTTTTAGAAAAAAATTGAATTCAGAAAAAGTTTCTCTGAGCACCAGCCAAAACGATTAGGAACGAGAAAATATTCGAAAATGAAAAGAATAAGTAACATAGAATATTAATGAAACATGAATGTGTAGAAAAATTTACCTAGTAAAGCAACTTGTAGCCTTAAATCAGCTCATAGACATAGAGACAGATTTAGCTTACCTGCTTACCATATGTAGGGGATGCCTAATGGCCAGAGAGAAGTAACTTGTAAATTTAGATTCAAATGAACACCACACGACATTGTTTCTTAAATATTTTGAAATTTTATTAATTAAATATTATTAATAATTTGTCCCAACTAGTGAAAGGGAAAGGCTGTCATCGAATAAGTGCATATTATGTTACGGGCAAAGTGGATTAATTGGGCATTATTAATAATGCCCAGAGTGGAGGCGGGCAAAGTGATAAATTTCATTGATAAATGCCACTGAATTTATCACATTGCTCTCCTCCAGTTCGGGCATTATTAATAATCCCCGATTTATCATATTGTCCGTAACATATACATGGTGTCTGTGAGTCTGTGGGTTTGTTTATTGTATTTCTTTTCTTGCTGATTTTTAAGGAAATATACCTAAATAAAAGTTTTGTGAGAAAACCTTTTAGGGGAAATTATTATTAATGTGCTAGGGTCAAATGACACCTGCGAAAAATTCAGAACAGGTCATTTTTGACGCACCGAGGTTCCACAACCAGCGTATTTCTAGCTGCAATACCAGCCACTGTCAGCTAGTAAACTAGCCTTCGAAGATCATATTTATGATAAATAATCATTTCTCAAATTTAATTGATGACTAAAGAGCTATTTGTTCGGGCAATGAAACCAGAGGCGGTCTGTATTGAAAGAAAAATAAACAAGAGTTCAAAATGAAACACACAAATGCAGTAAATAGTAAAATAGGAAAGGTTACTGGTAGTTAGGAAATCGAATATGATAGTGTTGCGCAGTTTGAGCCGAGAGCGTGATTCAATGCAAATCGTGTGGGATGAATCATAATCGATCGTTTTGCAGATGGATGACACAGAAAAACAGGCTGTAAACTGATCTGATTGGCTTTTATAAGGTGTTTGGTTTACGACTTGCGGAGGAGGAGAACACGTTGCTTTATCGAAAGTCGCTCTTTTATTTGGGATAAAAGGTCAGTGTGAATACAATTCACTAGAGGCGAGGAAATGATTTGTAAAAGATCTGTTGAATTTTACATCATAGTCATTAGCCATTAGCCATAAATAAAACAGAAATGATGAAAAAACACTTGGAAATTTTAAGAAAAGTATTTTTGGACGTCGATTTTTCTGATCACCTATTTTCTAAAGCAGTTGTTTCTTTTCCATGCAGATATGCTGCGCAACACTTCTAGTACTTCTAAAAAATAAAGGTATCTAAAATAAATTTTAAGATACTCAATTGTTGTAAAACAGAGATGCCTGGGAGTAAATAAACATGAATTCAAAGGCATCAAAACGCTGAAGAGCTCATAGAGATGCTGAAGAAGAGTAAAGGAATGCTCAAGATCATCAGAGAGAGAAGTTCAAAAGCAAGTAATACTGAAAAGAAAATGATTTGCTGAGGGCTTAGGAGCAAAGATATGCTTTTAAGCAAAGAGAGAAAAGGGATGAAAGAGCAAATGAGTGGGAAAGAACTGAGAAATGATGCGGAGAAAAAAAACGTTGAAAAGAAAAGTAGATGCTTAAGAGTAAGGGAATATCTTAAGCTAAGAGAGGAACAAGAGAAAAAACATGGTGATAAGTAAAAAATATAATTCTGAAGCAGTAATTAAGCGTTGAACAAAAGTGAACGAATAAAATACGGGCGTTTTATGTTTTTCGTCTCTTTTTATCAAGGTGGTGTAAAAACTCATGAAATAATAACTAAAAAGAATAGCCTTTCAATACTATTCAAGACTAAGTTATCTTAAAATTTAACAAAAACTAAAATCCACCCAACCCGCAGGTAGATCAATTTTCTGGTACTATATTTTATAGCGTTCCGAAAATTTTATATCCCACAAACAAAATGACTGGGTCGAACCACCGTTTTCACCCCTATATGTTTCTTCTCGCAAAGCAAGGAAAAAATTCTCTGGTAAAACATCTCTTTCCTAGGAGAGGTGACTTCATTTGCATGCGGCGCACTATTGTTGTTGTCCATCGTCACCCAAGGAAATGCGCACCGCTTTTTCGGAAGCACAACAGGAAGCTCCGGAGGTTTTTTCTGCGTCTCTCCCTCCCGTTCTGCGAAGAGGAGGTGCTGCTGGGCACTGGCTTCCTTGGTGGACGGTCCTTTGAACCACTGTTGTACGGAAGGAACAGTTTTTGTTGTCGGGATCACCGATTATAGTGTTATAATAATGTGGATACCTTGTGGTGCCTATAACCTTGTTGTGAAAGGACAAGTTCGATGACTTTTTATATTGAAAGTAGGCGTGTTAAAGAAAGCTCTCAACAATAATGTTCTCGATGTAGCCAGTAATTAGAAATCCATCAAAAAACTTGCTTAATTTCTAAAGAAACTTATTTCGGGAAGAACCCAAACATATTCGTAATCCCCTCTCCCATGCAAATTTGATAGATTCAAGGTAGTCTTTTGATGCAGTTTTAGGCATGCTTTGCATCCTGATGAACTTAATTTTTAAAAAAGCGAAAAATTGAGTTCCAAGCATAAAAGGTGTCGGGAGTTCCTCCCCCAGAAAATATTTGGAAATTTGACCAAAAAAATAGTTTTATCTTTTTTTACAAAAGTCCAAATTTCGGGGGCCTTAGCCCTCCCCTTATATACGCACCTGTTTAATTGTGTGCTGTGCATTCACAACTTATACCTTATTTTTCTACATTCTTTTTAAAACTGATGTGAATTTATTTAGATTTATGAAGGTTTTAAAACACTTAAATTATTTCTTATCTTTGATTAAATATAGTGAAAAAACCCATATAATTACCAGAGATATTACTGAATAAGTAAAAAAAGAAATTAAAATAACATAAAAGATATAATTCAGAACTTCATTATTCATTGAAATTACTTGTCTTGAAATACTTACATATCTTGTTTAAGCTAAAATATTAAATTTATAAACAATCCTAATTGCATTATAAAAAAATAATTATTCTGGTTTCCATTCCAAAGTAGAGATCTTGCAATCATTTCTCTAAATCAATCAGTTTTTATATAACAAAGTTATAAAATTCAATATTCGACATTCATTATCCTTTCATTCCACGAAAGAATGTAATCAACGTCTTCATTTCGAATGGAAATTAAATTCGTGTTTACGTTTTACAGTCTAAAAATATGTTAATATGAAGAGTAAAAAAAGGAAGGTGTATCAAAAATATGTAATTAACTGTAGTTATGAAACTAAAGCATAGTCTATCCGGCACCAATATTTTTTTACAACATCTCTTAATATATGACTCGATAATATATATATATATATATATATATATATATATATATATATATATATATATATATATAATATATCGATAATATATATATCTTATTAATATATGACTCGATAAGACTTATCGTTCTGATTTCCAGATACCATAAAATACACATGCTCATCTCAAGATATATTTTACTACAAAATATGTGCTTCTGAGTGCCAAGATGTCTGCATTTTTAAGTGCGAAGACTGCATAAATGAGACTGAATTAAGACAGAGACTGATTAGTAAGACAAATGATTAAGTAGACAAACTAAAAAGAAGTATTCCTTCAAATTAATCCTCCTAAAAAAATTTTTATACAAATAGTAAAAGGATTCTAAATAGAGGAAGATGTGGGGAGTTCTAAGAAATAAAATTTTCCCAACCTAAAATTTTCATGGAGAGTTTTTGTTTTTCTATTTTTTATAACCAAGACTTTTAACAAATTTTCTCTCTCTCTCTCTCTCTCTCTCAACAAATTTTCTCCAAAATCTCTCTTTTTAGATTTGACTAAATCAAATATCACGACGGAAATTGGAGTTTTTACGGGGGCTAAATGTCACCCAATTCTAAAAGCATAGCGAAAGTCCTTCGGCGTCATCAATACCCTCAAAACAAAAACAACACGGATAGCTCGAAATATTTCCCACAAGACAATCAAATCGGAAGGAAAAGAGTTACATAATATAAGAACGAAACAGACTATATGGAGAGAAAAAAAACCACCAAGGTTAAGAAAGAATAAGGAGCGCTCTGCTCGGCAGGAAACGCACATTGCCCGGAGGAGAAGGAAATGCCGTCGTTGCTAGGAGAGATAGCCGCTTTTCGCGCTCTGGGAATTTCGCTATCACCTTTACCGCACGGTGGGCAATGCCTCTTCCTTGGATTGTTCTGCTGCGGAGGAAATGGGCAAGAAGTGCCTTTTGGCCAGGAAACGGACTTGATTAGTGTGAGACGAGGGCTCTTTTAATTGCTGCGAAGGGTTTTTCGTGGTCAGTTGTGTAAGTGGTGGGCAGTTTTCTCACAGCGTTTAGAGTGTTTTTTGTTTAGTGCCGTTTCCGATGGAGTTGGGTTCAAGGAGGTTTGGTTTTTCTGTGTGGAGACACCGACAAAATACTTAGTATGACTAGTTTGTATAACTATTAATGATTAATTATTAACTATAATTAATCATTTATAGATAACCATAAGGGGATGTTTTGGTTTGGCATTATGGTAATACTAATAAAAACTTTCGAGCTTTTAAGCTGTGGTCAAAAATAAAAAATTCCTTATTTAAAAATTATTTAAAATCATTAAAATTAAAACTCTAAACGTTTCGTCCGAAAACTTCGCCGGACATCATCAGTAGAAGGCGTTTAAAAATATAAATAAAATCCTTCACAATGAATCAGCTGGATGTGATGAAGGCGTCTGCGGTAATCTGCAGATTACCGCAGACGCCTTCATCACATCCAGCTGATTCATTGTGAAGGATTTTATTTATATTTTTAAACGCCTTCTACTGATGATGTCCGGCGAAGTTTTCGGACGAAACGTTTAGAGTTTTAATTTTAATGATTTTAAATAATTTTTAAATAAGGAATTTTTTATTTTTGACCACAGCTTAAAAGCTCGAAAGTTTTTATTAATATTATGGAAACCGGCTGTGAAAAAAATTTCTCATCGTTAATTATGGTAATACGTTTTTAAAGTTAAAAATAATTGTTTAAATTCTATTAAATGTAAAATCTTTATACTTTGCTTTTAAATATATTTTTTACAGAAATGATTAAAGCAGTATTCTAAAACAAACTATCAGTATTAGGTTTATTAAAATTTTTACCTGGATCTAAAAATTGTCTACAGTTTTGCTTTATAAATAACGTCATATTGTAAAAAATTTTCAAGATATTTCAATGTGTAGATTTTGAATCAACTCATAAAAAGATAATAATACATTTTACTTTACCCAGAAGCAGCACATAAAAATTTTTCCGAGGAAAATTGTAAAGCTGGAAATTTTTTAATCAGAAATCAAGTTAAATAACTGGAAATTTCATATCAAAATCTGGAGTTCTAGCTAAGTGTTCTAAGTGTTTGTGAAACAAGAGTAAAATGTCAAGCTAAATATATTTTTACAGAAATTATTAAAGTATTCTAAAACAGTAAGTAGCGAGAAAAGTATAACACACCAACGCAGTATTTTTTCTAGTGCAGCTCGTGCTACTACGACTTGGTCATAATGTAATGTGTGGCTTTGTATTCTCATTTACTTCTACGGTTATTACAGTGGTTTTAGAAATTTATTTAAATTCTGAGGGGTTTTTGTATTTAACCTACTGATTAAGTCAGTGGCGGATCCAGAGACTCGGTTTGGGGGAGGGGGTGACTTTACCTATGCACATTTGACATTACAATCAATTTTCACTTTTACATTCAATTCATAAGAGGAAGACACATAAAATATATTTGGTAGGAAGTTCCACTTTCTACTGATTTAATTGTAAACCATTAACTACATGATTAAAGTAATTCATTTTCCGTTTTTAAAATGGAACTTCTACTTAAATGCATAAATTATAAACTAATATATAACAAGACAGACCAAAGTAAAGAAAAATTAGAGAAACAGAAAAGAAACTAAAAGTAAAATTTTCGCAAAACCACGAATGCCTTTTCGCTGTTTATAATTATTTCTTTTAGCTTTTTCTCGATTTAGAAATTTAGTAAACCATATCTTCTATATTTAAATCTATATATCTAAAGAAGTGGATATTTTCTTGTTTTTCGATAAATGTCCGCAACTTGATCATAAATTTTTACAACATCCGTTCACCTGTTCTACACGCGTTTCAAAAATCACAGGACTCCATTGGGAAAAAAATACACAATTTACAACTTTCTCCACCTTGTCCTCTATGCTGCTCAAGGAGGGGTCAAGAACCACTCGCCTTTCCAAAAGAGAATGGAGATGAGATGAGTTGTAAGAGTGCTGTCAACTCAATAATAAAGGGACGAAAATAAAGGCTGCGGACTGATCACGCGTCCGTCTGTCAACGTGCGAGGAAAAGCTCTAGAGAAGGTTGTGCAACAGGATGCTGCCCACGAAGAACAGAGGTTTGGCGACCTCAGCCCCTGGAGACTCCGAGGAAGGAAGGGGTTGAGTTGAGGAGAAGGAGGAGCGGAGGCTAAATTAAGGGCATCGAAGTTTCTTTTTAAGAAAATTAGGTACAAAAACTGGTGTAGAGCAGGAAAAAAATTTTTCAGATAAACTTAGCTCCTTTTTTCCGTTGCAATATTTTTACTTCTACAAAAATGTCTTTTCAAAAAACAAAAAAAATTCCAAACTTACGGTTGGAAAATTGTTTATTAGAACAAGAAAATAATGAAATCTACGAAATTACATAAAACATAAAAGAAACTATGTGCAAAACATTTTTATTTCTTGGCTTACTATTTTACATTAGCTTACCACTTGCAATTCAAAACAATAATGTACCCAAAAAAACATTTCAAAAGCAATTAAAATCCTTTTTTGTTCACATTTACAAATATTGAGCAGTTGTTTTGAATATGAATTCCCCAGTTTTCTATACAGGGTGTTTCAAAATTGCGTTGCACGGCTTTTATTCGGAACCAACGCTTCCTAGGGTCATGGAAGTAAGGTCTACCCCTAGGTAAGTGATCCTGTAGAATGCACTGAAATAACTTACAGCGCCCCTAGCGGCGAAATTTAAAAGTTAAAAAATTAATTTAAAAACTAAAAGAGATAGAGCAAAAACCTCAGTAAGAGTATTGTTGTCAACGTCATGAAGAACTCACTGAAAAAAAATTCATGAAAATATCTTGAATATTCGCCGAGATATTAGCATGTGAAAATAGCACTTTTTCAGGGGTTAAAAAAGAAAAAGTTCGTATATTTGCAAATTTTTTTGATTTTTTGATTAAATTTTGTGTTCTTTCAACTAAAAAAACACAAAACTACACAATAACACTGAAAAATTAGGAAATATGCGAACTTTTTCTTTTTTGCCCCCCTGAAAAAGTGCTATTTTCACATGCTAATATCTCGGCGAATATTCAAGATATTTTCATGAATTTTTTTCAGTGAGTTCTTCATGACGTTGGCAACAATACTCTCACTGAGATTTTTGCTCTATCTCTTTTAGTTTTTAAATTAATTTTTTTAACTTTTAAATTTCGCCGCTAGGGGCGCTTTAAGTTATTTCAGTGCATTCTCCAGGCTCACTTACCTAGGGGTAGACTTTACTTCCATGACCCTAGGAAGCGTTGGTTCCGAATAAAAGCCGTGCAACGCAATTTTGAAACACCCTGTATATTTATTTTCATATTATCTGCCACTTTTTCATTTAATACAATATTCCCTCCTATTTTTTATCTTGTGTTTCATGATATATTTCATACATCACATTAATTTAAAACAAACAAATAAATGAGTGTACATTATTTTCTGTGATTTTTAATAAACCTACACATGGCATATACTATTTACTCTTAGGTTACATATAATTATTATTTGGTGCTTTTTTTTCCTTTTTACGTCCTTAAATTGATTTGATTAGTTACATCTTCAATCTCCATGGTGTTGTTCCTCATAATTTCTTTTCTGAAGTCATGTCTGAAATTCTCATCATAAAGTGCTCCTTGATAAATTTTATTGGAAAGTGACCAGAAAAATTTAGAACCATTGCTTTCCATGTTTCCATGCTTTTAGAATAGCTGAAGAAAGCGAGTTTGAAGTTGTTTCTCTGACTGAAAAGCTTATTCATTTCTCGTTTATTAGATCTGAAAATATTTTTTGCATTATAATCTGGAATCCGTTTTATGTTTATTATTTTTCTTTCGTGTCTGGAGCAAATTTTTAAGGGTGTTCTATGTTTTTTCTGCATTCTTCCTTCAAACTTTACATGAATTTTCAATATTTTAAATCTATTTGTATATTTAAAGCCACGACCTTTACCATTTGTTGGTCGCAGTAGATTAAGATAGGACATTAATTTTCTTATATAAATTTGGAAACATCACAGAGGAAATTTCATAATTTTCATTCATAATTTTTATGTTCTGAGCCTCTTCCTGATAAAAATTCTAGTAGATTTATCTATTGCTTTTTGTTGTGCCATTTTAAGAGCGTCATTTTTATGTTACTAGAATTTCTACAAGAAAGAATGAAGAATTGCAGCATCTATTAAAATTCTGAGTACTTATTTATATCTGAATATTTATCAAAAATTCTCTCCTGATTCCAAAAATACGCTTGTCTTTCCCACAATTTTTTCCCAGTTAATTATGAGATATTATTACAGAAAGCTCCTAACAGTGTGACGTCACACGTGCCTCTTGTAAAATGTGGGAAACACCGTTTTCATCGAAACACTAGGCTATAAAAAACTAGAGCTCAGTATTTCAAAGCGGAATGATGTTAAACAAGGCACATTTGACGTCACAAGCTGTTTCAGCTCAGACAGAAAAGAAGCTATTTTTAATTGAAAATAACTTAAAATTTAGGGCTTTGAAAGGAAAATTAAAATGTTTTTTGGAGGTTTTTGAAGCCATTCTGAATACATTAAATTAAAAAAAATTGACTGCAATCATCCATTCTCAATGGTGAAATAAATTTGCTTTCAGTGCATTACTGAATTTTTAATGGTAGAAATGTCTATTTCCTTTCTAGGATATAGATTGAATTGATTCAATTTAAAAATGAATTTATTCAAGTAATAAGCGTTCTTATATAACACCCACAAATCAATTTCTGATCATGGTGAGAAATTTTGTGTTTTGAATTTGAGGAAAATATATCACTACATGCCCCCAAGGTTACACTCTTGAGAATATAACTTACCAAAATCTACTAGGTTGCTTTTTACTCATACGTGAATTTTGAGGAAGATATCTTATCAGAGTATCCTTGCCGGAAAAGTACACCTTGAACCATAAATATTTCAGAAAATCAGGTCAAAAGTTCTAAAATATCCGGTGCACCATCATCAGTCTCATCTCTCTACTTCCTCCCAAAACAAAATTCGCAATCCGAGTTACCGATATTAGTTTCATGACCCGAATATTTCCTCTTTACGAAACCGCGGAAAGATCATTACGAAAATTGAAGTTTAGTCGATGGCAAAGCCCGGGGAAAAAATTTCGCTTTCAGAAAAAGTTCGCTTCGTCGGGAACTACGCTTGTCTGAACAAATGAAAGTTTCGCCTCGTCTTAACCTAGAAGGGCCCCTTTCGCAGAACGAATGCTTAGGCTTAGAATAATATAATAATAAAAAAAGGAGAGTGTTCTTTACTGTAACAGCAGATGTGCCTGAGATGGATACTGGGAGCAGATGTTTTAGAGAGGCATTAAAATTGAATTGATGGAAGCTGAGTCGCTTGACCTATTACGGACAAATTAAGGTATTTATAGCCCATAAACGGGAGGCGCTGCCGGGATATTTGTTTCTGGCCGTGTTGGATTTAATTGAAGACGTATTTCTGGGAAGATATCAAAACTTCAAGTACATATATCAGTCGAGCGTACGACTTTCTCTAGCATTCATGGATGTGGTATATTATTGCTGGAATAACTTATGTCATCTATAAATAAAACAATTTCTAGCAAACAGAACTTATAAACAAACATATAAAAAGCAACACGTTTGAACTTCATTAAACCAACAATTTGTAAGTGTAATCTCACAACTCTCAAGCGTCACCTCCAACCGTGGACCGGTTTTGTCCTTGCAAGGTCTCATCAGCACAGTAGGATGGATGATGGTAACGCAAGAGAGCGAAGGGTAAGTACTAGTCTAGCCGACTATAACTGAAAAAGTGGTGACCATTGATTAGTCCTCCACTCATCCGCTGGAATGACAAGGGCATTCCTAGGACAGATTTAATTCCAGAAAGGCAAGCAAGGCATAACAAGGACGAAACCGGTCCACGGTTGGAGGTGACGCTTGAGAGTTGTGAGATTACACTTATTGTCCGCTTAACCAGCGATAAATGGTGAAATTCTAGTTTCATTCAACTACTAGTACGTTTGAAAATCAGTTAAACAGTCACACGTTTCTAATTTCTTGCTCTTTATTTTTTTTTCCTTTTGGGAACTTGTTCTAAATCTAAAAGGTCATGAGGGGCCATTCATTAATTACGTAAGGGTCCCGAGGGGGAGGGGGTTTGGAAAAAACTCTACATACCCTTACTTGGGGGGTGGGGGGTCAAACCCATTCTTACGTAAGATTTTCCAAGTTAACGTAAGCAAATTCCAATTATTCTAATCAAATTTCGATTGAATAACCCCCGAAAAACTTAAAAATGCCGACGATCTCGGTATATTATCGAAGCTTTAATTTTAAAAAAATGAAGGTATATCAGATGTATCTTTTTTATTGGAGTAGCATTAAGTTAAGATAAAAAATAAATCTGTTGAATCCATCTTCCAGCTGTCAAAAGTCGAAACAAAACAAAAGCAAAAAGAGAGAAATCTTTATTAGTTTTTAACTTTGGACTCTTAAGTAAGAATAGGGGGGGAGGGGTTTGAAAAATCTTTCAAAAATTGCCAAAATCATCCTTACGTAATTAATGAATGGCCCCAAAATTGAAATAAGTAGAACAAACACTAAACTAACTAAATATTGATAAGATATTAATATCTTGAATGGTGTATATGTTATGGGCAATGTGATAAAAACCGGGCATTAATAATCCCCGAAGTGGAGGAGGGCAATGGGATAAATTCAATGGCAATGAAATTTATCCCTTTGTCCACCTCCACTCTGGGCATTTATTAATACCCAATTAATCACTTTGCCCTTAACTATATGGTACTGGGATAATATACAATAAGTGCCACAATAAACAATAAGTGTAGGATAAAAGTTATTAAATATAATAAGTAATTTTTTTACCATTTTGTATTGCTTCTGGGAATAGTTCGATGAATAATTAAGTATAGGAGTTATTTTAACTTTGAATTGAAAGCAACTGAAACACACAGAAATAACCTTGATATAGTATATTGTTACCAAATTAAAAATTTTATTTAGTTAACAACCTTTTGTTTTCCTTCAACGTAGGACTATAATAGCAATAAGTTTTCTCATCATCTCATAAATTTGTTAAAACACGTTTTAAAAGCGTTAAATACCTTAGTTTGAGAAATGAATTTAATCTTCGGAAACGTTTGTAAATATAAAGTCTTATGTTATTTGAAATCATTGCAAAATTTTAATTGTATGATTTCTTTCAGTCTATTAATATGTATTAAATTCTTATTACGTTGCATTTTAATCTTTTATTTTGATGATTTAAATAAGAGTTCTCTTTGAAGCAGACTTAAAACTACAGTTTTAAATTTGTAATTTTTAAACACTCTTGTGCGTTTTCAGACTAATGTTATAAATTAAAATAACGAATACTTTTTTGGTTGCATGTTACATTAAATATAGTATACTATGTATGTAGTTGTTAACATGGCTGAGTTTGAAAGAGCAAATCAAGATTAATTAGATCATATTTTTAAAGAAGCTAGTTTGAAATTTATGTAGTAGGGTGATTTATTCTATTGAATTTTACAATTAATTTGTTAAAATTTCGCTTAGTGATTTCTTTAAACGATTTCAGCTTCCGAATCTCAGTTTTAAAAATGACTTAATAGATCCAAGAAAACAGAATTACATTTTTTTTAAAAATCTTGTTTTGTATCCAAAAGATTCCAACCGACTGATTTTCGCCTTCACTTTATATGAAGCATGATGGTTTAAAACAGTGGTCTCCAACCCCCGGTCCGCGGACCGGTGCCGGTCCGTGGATCAAATGGTACCGGGCCGCGGGCCGACCATTTCATTGAAAATGAATATAAATTCCTAGGTTTTACACTGTTCAACAATGTAAAAATTTCCTAGATGAAAATAGTCATTTCTTATAGATTTTGGGTCGCTGAATACGAAAATCACCATTAAAATTCTCAATTGACTCAGGATTTTCGAGGAACAGCCCCTCCCCCTTTTTACGTTTTTCGACGACTGTATAACTTTAAACTCGATTTTCAGAGTCAAAAAGCATTGTTTTAGTCTTCAAATTGCCCCCCAGGTAGCAAAAAATGTTGAAATTAATAAAATATGATAAATTTATAACCAATGGATAGGTTTAAGGGGTAATTACCCCCTAAAAATGCAAAAAATTAGCTAAAATTATAGAGGTTTTTATACGCTATTTTTTCCTCTTATTTTTTACGCAATTCACGTTTGAAGGATCCTAACCCTTATTCAAGGACCCAAATAAGGGTAATATGCAGCAATGATTTTTACTAAAAGCGGTTGAGGTGAGAGCGCCCCCAAAGCACCCACGGAAGGGTTCAATGCCGCACTTAGAGTTAAACTGTGCTGTACAAAAAAAAATTTGAAGCCACTAACTGAATTTCAGCTGATTCTTGTGTAAAATGATCTGCTGAATTCAAATATGACACCCATTTTCCTCCATCACCCTCAGTTTTTAAGGGGATGCCCCCTAATTGTTATCCACAACCGTGCATCTATTAACATCTTGAAACAAGGAATCCTCACTCCCTAAAACCGGTAAGTTTTTAAAGAACTGAAGAGTTTCTACTTAGGATAGACCTATAAGAAAAACTTCATTTGTAATCTTTTCAAAATCATCAATATTAATTCCTTAACTCGGGAGCGCCTTCGTGATTCTAGAAGTCTTCCGAACTCTTCCGCGGGGGCTTCTGAGAGGCTAACACCTCAACCGCTTTTAGTAAAAATTATTGCTGCATACTGTCATCAAATTTGGGTTCTTGGGGAAGGGTTAGGACCCTTCAAACGGGAATTGCGTAAAAAATAGCGTATAGAAACCTCTAAAATTTTTAGCTATTTTTTTCTATTTTTAGGGGGGTAATTACCCCTTAAACCTATCCATTGGTTATAAATTTATCATATTTTATTAATTTCAGCATTTTTTGTTACCTGGGGGGCAATTTAAAGACTAAAACAATGCTTTTTGACTCTGAAAATCGAGTTTAAAGTTATAAAGTCGTCGAAAAACGGAAAAAGGGGGAGGGGCTGTTCCCCGAAAATCCTGAGTCAATTGAAAATTTTAATGGTGATTTTCGTATTCAGCGACCCAAACTCTATAAGAAATGACTATTTTCATCAAGGAAAAAATTTTGAAGGTCAAATTTGTTGAACAGTGTTATTTATTTTTTGGTGTAACTATAATTTATTTTGAAGGCATGTTAAAGTACAATTAAATTAAAATTAACAAATCAAAATAATCTAGAATGTAAACATTCAACCCCCCCCTAGTGGGCCGCGGTAAAATTATCAAATGTTGACCGGTCCGTGGTGGTAAAAAGGTTGGGGACCACTGGTTTAAAAGACATAAAATTCTACGTAGTCGATTACAACAAACAAAGTAAATGTACCGAAAAGAAGATTTCCCCTTCTCCCAATTTAAACCGGGACTTAAGGAATTGTCACATAAAATTCCCACTACTCCGGATCCTATTTCTGGCAAAAGGGGGAACTTGCCCTGATTATTACCCGTTACCCGGAAAAACCGGGAAAATTTCATCTAATCTATAAATAACTGGCACCTACCTATTTCTCTCTCTCTCTCTGGTGCAGCGTAGACTTTTCCACTGGTTGTAATAAAACGATTACTGCTAGGCGTCCAGCACTTGCGGTTTAGGGGGAGATATCGGGATATCTCCCCCTAAACCGCAAGTGCTGGACGCCTAGCAGTAATTGTTTTATTACAGCCAGTGCCTGGCTGTAATAAAACTTTACGTTGGCCCTCTGTCCAAAGAGCCGAGAGAATTCCAGGAACGTTGCGGACCAATGAGTGGCTCCATTCAAGAAACGGGGTTTTCCTTGAATAAGTGAGTGATTCACGAAATGCGTTATTGATTCCTGGAATGTGAGTTACATCGAATGCGGGTTAAGCCTGGGGTCTACTGTGGTATGCAAATTATTGGTTGGAATGTGGGAGTAGATGTAAACATATCTATTCTCTTGCATATTATTGTTCTCTCAAGACAAGAGAATTCATGTTAGTCAATTGGGTCAAAATTTTATGACATTTTTCTATTAAGTTAGCAACTACATTGTCTTATTTATTTTCTGGTAACTCTAGTAAGATACTTTATCTCATCAGAAAAATGCAATGAGGAAGTTTCATATTTTTTAAATTTTCGATTTTGGGGTGTATTAATACAATATAAGATGTGAAAAATCCAAATCTGCAATCCAAATTTTCCTCAAAAATTTATTTACTGAGATATAGAAGAAATAAAAGTTGAGAAAAGTCGTAAACAAATGATGCAATCGCAAACGCTCAAAAATCAAATTTGACGTCACTCGACACTAAACAAAAAGCATTGTTGATGTTTATTCATTATTAAAATAAAAGGTCTTTATGACCTCATGAATCTGGTCTAGTTTCATCAGACCAGATGGGGATTAGTCCCACTTAATAAAAAATATTTAATAATATATTTTCCATAAATATTTGAATTTTAAGGGGAAAAATCTTAAAATATAAGAATGTAATGTTTTAAAATTAATTATTTGATTTTATTTTGGTGTTTTCATAGCTGATTTAACTTTTAAATTAGCAATTATAGAGCTTTTCTTATTAAAAATATTTAATCCTGAGGTTTTCATATTTAAAATAGTGAGTCAAGCAGATCCACTCTAGTAGAGAAATGGAGAAATAAGCGTTTTTAGCCATAAAATCGTTTATTATTTGTAAATATTCGATTTTCGAACTTGGAAAACTTGGTAGTGATCGTCCTCGCCTCAAGATACGGTTATGTACCGAGTTTTGTCTACGCCGGCTGCATAGTTTAGGAAGAGATGCTAGTTGTAGTCGTTTTGACATGCCGAGTGACATCACAAATCTGAAATCGCTGTTTTTCCCGCCTTTTCCAGAGCGCAAACTTTAAGCCGCAGTAAAAAAATAAATAATGATCAGAATTAAAAAATATCTCGGTTTTAGGGTTTTCTCGTAAGGTAGGATCGATTTAAAAAATAAAAAAAAAATATGAAACTTCCTCATTATAAAAATTCTGAAAAACACTCTCGGATTATTTTCGCATCCATTGGATTTTCAAAAGTAACAAAATTAATACAAATCGGATATTTTGATTTTTTAGTAAAGTGCTGTGAAATATCAGTTTAAAATTTTAGGTATCTAAATACACTAAACTACAACTTAAATTGATTGATTAAAATAAAATTAGAGAGGTCGAATGTTTTGGAAATAATTTAAATCAAGGATCAAGCTTTTCTTAGTCAGAGATTGTGCTTACTGAGGGGGGTGGTTAAAAACGGGGAAAAGGAAAAGATGTGTCCCTACAAATATATTTATTCCAATTACAGCACTGCCAGATATTTAATAATGGATTACTTTTAAATTTTAATTCAGAGGAAACACAATGAGAGTTAAACATATTATTTAATTTTTGAATTTTCACGTTTATTTAGTTTAAAAAATTTTATTTGTTTTATTTATTCGTTTTCCATTTGGAGTAAACAATTTTTTCCGTTTCTTTTGCACTCTTTTATTATTTACATTCAATTGGTGTGTATGAAACAGAACAAAATTTTTTTAAAATTTAAATTAGAATCCCCACAAATAATAACCTGCAGCACTGTAAAAAATGAAATACTCAAATCTGAGTAAATCGATGTTCTCATTCTTATCTAAAGCTTTTTGTTTCAAAAATGACTACCCAATGTATTCAATTTTGAACTACCCCATATACTCATATTTCAAAAAATTACTTTTCAGTCGTCAAATGTAGTAAATTCCAATTAAGTAGTTGAAATAATTCGTATTATTTCATTAGAAACGATTTTGAACGAAAAGTCATTACATATTACATACAAAATTACACACATACATAAAAATTACATAAATTATCTTAGATTACTGTACTAGTACAGTAATCTAAGATAATTTATGTAAATTTATTTTAAGTTTACACAAAAACTTATGAAAAAATTATTAATATCGTTTTATTTCCACCTTCTATGCTCCCTGTGTTTATTCGGAAAACAAAATATCTCCAATAAAAATATCTCTCGATTTTAATTACTACGAATAACGAAATATAGCAAGGCTAATTTTCTAAGGCCAGATAATAACTAAGGCGCAGATGAAGCCAAGGATATTTTACGAGCTCCTTTCAAAAACAGGGAACCTTCAAACTATCATCGAAATTTATGTCTGGAAATAACCCGGCGGAAAAAACAGCAATTATTGTTTCACCCTGCTCCTCCTCTATGGAGGCGTAATGGGTTCAAGCGCCCCGAAGATTATTATTATTGTTATTACTATCATCATCATCAACACTGAGGAGAATGCCCCTATGCATTCCGTGAACAGAAACTACGCCACTGGGTGACGTACCGGGGTTGAAGGAACGCGAACGTAAATATCGCGTCAATTAGACACGCGGTGCATTGGTGTCAAAAGGTGACCTTGGTTTGCGACATCGCGGCCTGACATTGCTTGCGTTCACTGCCATGGATGGGGGATGTGCGGGGAAGGCGATGTACAGGGAAGGTTTTTCGAGTACTGCTGCTATGAAGTTCGTGCTGCGTCTTCCAATCCTATATTCACTTTTTTAAGCTTATACGTAAAAGGGAATGTTCAATATCAGATGTTATGGTCATGTATTAAAAACAGTCGTTATAAGTAAATAACTAATTATAATAATACGTTACTCCCCTACAATACTTTTAAATCACTTAAGGTATCCGCCTACCCCTAAAATGACGATTTTCGGCTTTTTCGTCGAAAATTTGGTTCTTACATTTTCAAGTAGTTTAGACATTTATCTTTCCAAAACTTTTTTGATTTTACTTGTAGGTGAATTAGAAAAGAAATTACAGCATTTTTTTAAAAACAGATAGTCGTGTGCGATCGTATACAAATATAAAATTTAAAGCTAATTTTCTCAGAACTAAATTTTGCATAAAAACCCTCCACTATTTACATGATTACTCAATAACTATCCAAGATTTCACTCCAAATTTTTAACGGTATATAAATCATATTGTTATTAACCAGATGGACTACAGATTAATATATATTTAAGTTTATATTTTTTATTTTTATTGACGTTTTTTTGTTAAATGGTTGTAGAAATTTTGAAATTTTTCACTTACCTTTACATTTTATGCTGTAAAACAATTGCTTTTCAATATATGTCTTGGAAAATAGTCCATTCTAAAGATAAGTGTTATGTGATACTTGTGTCCAAAATTTATATAGGGGTAATAGTTTTTGGGCAAGAGTGAGAGGGGTTTTTAAAAATTCACTTAAATTTTACACAAAGTACCCCATATTTTAGAAAATAATATAATTAATTTTGTTTTTTTAGCATTTATCAATGTTTTGATGTACATTTAAACTAAAAATTAAAAAATAAATTTTGTAAATCAAGTATTTCAAAAAATGGTCTCAAAGGTAGGCGGATACCTTAATTATTAGTAACTTTTAAATAACAGTTAATACGGTATGTATCAGCAAAGGAGTTAGAATTTCTATTTGTTAAGGGGTTTTGTTTGTAGTCAAAGTTTGAAATAAAATGAAGAAATAAAATTTCATTAAATTAGAAATATTTTAATCCTGTTATGTCCTGTAGCTGTAATTTCCCTAAAAATGGGAAAACGCCTACCTTTTATATAATTTTTTTTCTTTAACTAGTAAATGGAGTTAAATCCTTTTCAAAATATGTAGTAGGAGAGTGGGAATACTTGAGCATAGGGGATACCTGAGCCACCCCTATTTTTCCCTCTTAATTTAAATTTTTCGTCCCAATTCTGGTGACATATAAACATATTTATAGTTTTCTACATTTGATGAAAAAACACATACCTCAGTACCATTTTAGAGGTGTAGTAACATTAAGTTGTTTTTCACCTTTCTGAAGTAAATACTCAGAGGAGTGTTTTTTTATTTTTGTAATGAAAGTTTTGTTTTAAGCTGGAACAACATAGATAGATGTTTTAATATCAGGTTTATTCTGAATCTAAGTTCATTAAAAAAATACCAAATCAGAGTAATTGAAAAGCTAGTTTTCGTGTCTTATAATAATGCTGCTGGTTTGTTAACACCGATGCCAATGGCTATGAATCAGGCCATTTTTTAAGGAATTTTCTCTGTGGGGGCAAAAGTCCATAAATATTTGGTTAGGGTAGGTGGGGGTAATTGTCCGCAGTTTTTGGTTTTGAATTTTTGTGGCCCACAGTTTTATTATTTTAATAAGTTTCTGGTATGGAATCTAAAGCTTAGGATGTGGCCTATCAATTCATATTTTTTCCAGCCTTGAGCTGCAAATATTTTTAGAAATATTCAACTTTAAAAAGAAAAAAAATTGTGGACATTTGCTCCATTTTTTGGGGTAATTATCCGCAGTGTGAAAAATCACCCCAATAGAATAAAATAAGAGAATTATTAGATATTCCAATTCAAAAACGTCAAAATTGAGGTATATTCACAATAGGAAGACAACACAACAATATTTGACATTATAAAACATCATAAAGCAAAGTTACTCCACAAGTTGCAAAGTTAGTCCTTTTACCGGCGTAAAATCGGCCAAATTGTCAAGAAAACTTATCATTTCATGAAACCTTGCATTATGAATTTCATTAGGTTTGGAAAGTTTTAGGACTGTCTTTCTTTTCAACAAAAGCTTCTTCTGATGGAGTTTCTGAGAACATTCCCACATTTTCAATTGCGGACAATTACCCCAAAATCAATGCGGACAATTACCCCAAAATCAATGCGGACAATTACCCCATATCATGATGACAACAACAAAGTGGTACTGATTTTTGAAAACAAAAGTAAACATGAGTATAGTGATGTAATTTCAAAGATAAATAAAGGCTCTTTTGGAAAAAAAACCAGATGGATTAAATAAATATAGCTATTCTACCATAATATGAAGAAAAAGTGAGAAAAATACTCTAACAAGGACACTAAAAACTGACCTACCTCATTTTTTTGGACAATGGATACGCTACTCCTCTGAAATTTTCACAGCCATTTGAGGGTTGTGAAAGGAACCTACTGTATCGATGCAGTCAATATAATCAAATATTATCATCAAAAAAAGGCCGTGCGGACTATTACCCCATGCGGACAATTACCCCCACCTACCCTAATGATCTGTTGCTCTTTTAGATTGACGTTGAGGGGGCATCAAGATAGTGATGTAGGGGCCCTTTTATAACTAGGGAAAACCATACTGGTTAAAAGGGGATCTGGAGGTTTCTCCCCCTGGGAAATTTTTGAAAATTAGATGCGGAAGAGCGTTTTTGGCCCAATTGACACAGCAGATATTTTAGGAATAAGGTTTGGATTTTCTTCATTTTAAATATTTACACACCAAATTAAATTATAATGGTCTGACCGAGACTGAGTATTGCCTGAAAATTTTTTGGTGCAGTTATCAGTTTACCTTTTGCACTTTGGGGGCAAACTTTCATCACCATGGGGGCAAAATAGACCACTGCGGGGGCATTTGGCCCCAAACGTTTTACTTAAAAAATGGTCTGTTATGAATACGCCTGTTAGGGTGAGGTGGTACATAGTAACATTCAGCTATAGAATATAGTACATTGATAATAACTAAAGGCTATGTTGTAGAAATTTAAAAAAAGTTTTTATGGATAAGACAACACAAGTCAAAATTATTCTTTTTTAATTTTAAGTATAATAGCTACTTCTCCCAAAGTTGTTAGTTTCACTACAGTGCGCAAAAATGTAGATATTTGTGTTACGAAAATGTTAGAATCTGAAATGTAGTTTTCATTTTTATAATTTTCTCTCATCACATCAACCATTCACAACACACCCAAGACAACATTCATCTATCCTTTTTATTTAACATTCATTCATTCATTTTTATCCATATTTTTCTCGTTACATTAGACTTTCACAACACACCCAAGAAAATATGCTTTGCATTCTACAAAATATGTACTTTTCCATAAAATGAGCGTAATATTGGAATTTTTAAAACCGTGGATGAATATATAGGTATTTGCGTATCCCCAAATGGTTGTCATTTCTATGAAAGCACTATTATTCTTACATGCAGAAAATATCTGGCTTATTTATAAGTATATATATATATTTTATGAATAGTATAATCTCCATATAAATCACTTTCCAGAAAGCTTTAACAGAGGTAGTTTCTCGTTACACCCAAAAGACAAATTACTCAATTTATAGTAATGAATTCTAACTTTACACTTGAAGGTGATTCAGTGTGTATTTTTCATTCAAAATCTCTTAATGTGCATCATATTTTATACAAAATATGTTACAGGGTGGCCGAACTATAACAGTTATTTAGATATTCCAATAATGCCACTGTTCTGATCGCATAAAAATTGTCTCAAAATACTATATTTGATTTTAGAAGTATTTAAAATCCGTAAACTTTGTTATATTGTATCGGTGCAAACTTTGATTATTCATCAATAAAGATAATTTAAATCAAACAAATTGTCATCCTATAGATTTAGAGATCAACTCAAGGTTGTGTAGTGTGAGAGAACGACTCACTTTTGCATAGCAACAGCAATAGATGTTACCTTACTACCCTAGCAACCAAACCTCCTTCATTAACTCCTATTTTTGTCTCCGAAAGTAATTCTTCAAACAGGATACAACTTTATTGCTTCGGTGCCCTAACGCCCAACTTGACCACACCCCATGATGACATTGCACTTATCTCCGTATCGTTTTCAATAAGAAAAACTTGTAACGAAATTTATAACACGAAGCTAAACCGCTCATAGTATTTCCATCCCAATAAGAAAACTCGGAATCAAAAATTCATAAACCCATCTATATGAGCTCATTGTTCTTAATTCTGCTCTCTGTTGTTTCTGTAAAGACCTACCTACTAGAAAACAACAGGATTAAGTTGCTCGTTTCACCGGTAAAGCCGCTTTTTTTTGTTCAGACGCCGAAATCTAGAGACACAAGGCCGAACAATGCCCGCTGCTGTTGTATTTCGAGAAAAGACCAGATTTCGAGGAGATAATTTTACGACGATCGGAGATTCGTTTCGAACGAGAGGGAGGAAGAGGGCGACCTTGGAACGTCTCTCAGGTGAAAATAAACGAACGTTTTCAGGGTGGAGCGGTCCCATCTCGGATGAGAAATCGTCGAATTAAAACTCGGTGTCACGGTTCCTTATAATTTGCCGCTGCTTTTGCTTCGTCTTCTTTTCTGGTAATAGTGGCCCTCAGGGACCGAGGAGAGAGTTCGATGTTATTTCATTAACAGGGATATTTTGGGACGGAATGTCGGTGAAGTACTCTTTATTTTTGAGAGCTGGTTTTGTAACTTGGACGACACCGAGAGTACCACGAGTCCTGTGAAAAACTTGTTCTTGGATGCTTAGTTACGTGCCTATAGATTTGGCGTATAAGTTTCCTTCTGTCCTCAAGGTCAAATCCTACTGCAGATAACTTCTAATTTCTCCGCCAGCTCATTAAAGAATTTCATATAGTAAAAAAATAAGGTTACCAAAAGTTATCTCCTGAAGAGGTTAAAACTTCGTTAGCGTTTTTCCACAAAATGTGAGAATGAATTAATGAATTAAAAAATAAAACTATCTGGCAGACTCAGCCTTCCAACCCTCCGGGGTCGATAAAATGGTTCTACGGTCGTTTCGCCTACTGAGAAATTTCCTTCCCCCTTTCTTCTTTTTTGTAGGTAGGTTTTTGTTAGGGAATTTGTTATCAGAGGGGGTAAAAATTTTTCCAGTAGGCGAATTGTCCGTAACACCGATAAAATGAGGACCAAGTCTACTTGAGGGAACAGGGCTAACAGGGGGCTTTGCCTCAGCTGACTCTGACTTTCAGTTACACTTTCTCTGCTCATGATCTCATCCAGTGAGGCTGGTTATACTGAAATTTAAAGGTGCAACCGACCTAGGTATTCCCTCGAGTATGCCCCCTTTATTTTTCTTAAAAAGTCTTGATAAATTCTACAGCACTTACTTACGTTTTTCATGAGCAACAGTTATGGAGGAGGTATTTTACCTACTTATACTCGCCTTTCGGTGCAAAAAGTGCTTTAAACTTGTGTCAAATTCTTATCTGGTAAGAAGAGATTCCAACAACCCTTCACATGAACTTTGAGGCATTGATAAACCCGTCATTTTATACCGCGTTTCCTGATATTCTTCATCAGAATGAACAGTTTTTTGTCAGTTGGAATGATTCCCCATCAGGGCAAATTGAAAGAGTGTTTCCAGGAGCGGATGAGTACAAATAAACTCTTCATAGCCGCATATCGTCTATCTCAAGATACCGCAAAGGGAACCCATTCCTGACTTTTCAACGGCGCAGATGATAAGCTAAATATACACTATATTTTGTAACATTTCGCTGTCGGTTATGTAAACTCCTTTTCACACTCACGCGGCCGTGCCTCCTTCTTCACTCATTTGGCTCTGTCCGAGATAAGGCGAGAGGGAGAAAAGGGAACATTTTACAGCTGCTCGCGCGGATTAAATGTTCGAAAGATTAAGCGAGTTGAAGAGAGTAGCGACCGAATGATAAGTGTGACCCTTATTATCGTTCCTTTTGTGTACTACTGCGCGACAGATCGAATCTTGCGACGCGGACAACTAGGTTTACTCGGAGGCCTGTGAGGGGAGATCTTGCGTGGGTAGTAAAAATGCTACTTCATAAAACTGATGTTAGTCGTTTTTGCTGATTTTGGAATTCCATTGAACCGAATCAGATCTCACTACAGAGTTTTTTTCTAAAGATTCAAAACTTAAACGGAGCTTCAAAGATGCCATTCATAAGATTACGTCCCATAATTTTCAGGGATTTTACACCCCTCCGTTTCCCTAAATCACACGTTTTTCCTATTTAGTGCTCCCCAATGTGATGTCATTCTTTTGAAACTTTGAATTTTATCCAAATTGAACAATTAAAGTATAATTTCAATTTTTTCATTATTGGGGAATGAACAAAACTCTTGAGATTAATGGACTGGGTGGAGTGGGGTAAAATGGCTGCTCTTGAGCCTCGAGAAAAACCAGAATGCCAAAAAAAACAATTAAGTTTTTTAATATAAAGTGCTAAAATCCCTATATCCATTTTACCCCGCTATAAGCATTTTGTCCCACCCCACCCTACTCTTTTACTTCATAATAAAATCAAACTGAATCAGAAATTCATCTTTTAGCATTTCAAAAACGTAAGAGAACATTTCCTAAAATTTGATTACTTAAAAAATTCAAAACTATTTTTGTGATGCCCATATTTATGAATATCCATCATACCATTTCCATTTAATACCAATACACGATTAAAACATTTCACTAAACTCAAAAATATGATTTATTCGTAATTCAATTTCTGATTTTAATTTCATCCCTTATTGAACTTGAACAGATAGTTAAACTCCCCTCTAACCATCTATTTTCTAGAAACTCCCAATTGTGTCTGGTGAGGGAAATTTACAGTTTCCGCTTTTTGACGTAGTTTTTATCACAACTCATTAATTCGGCTTCAGTATCCTGAACGGATGTGTAACTGAAAATTTGTATATTCATTCTGGAACGTCCGTAAAAGCCAGACCAGCAATTATTCAAATGAGCGAATGTTTGATATGAGAAGGAAACAGCTCTAGATATCCTTGTGCTCGTGCTGTTGTTATTAATTCACCGAATTATACATTCAATCGAATTAAAACAAGACGCATAAGCGAAAATCATTAATTTCGTAATAATCTGCTTTTGGTAAGCTAGTTAAGAAAATCTGTATTGGTAATAAGTAATTACTTAATCAAAACCATTTGTTTCCGCTTCCGTACAAAAATTTCCCGTAGATTTTAACTACACAAAATAAGTTTTGAGGATTTAAGGGTGTTAGAAAGGTTTTTCTGTTTTGAATGTATTAATTTATTTCGGCTTCATTTGACATGATAATAAATTTTTTAAGACAACTTTTTTCCACAACTTGTAATTTAAATGTGATCATAATTCCGAATAGGCAAATACTAAATGGAAGATTTGTAGTTTATAAATGTCCTATTTTAATCTAATATTGAAATAAAGACGTTGCCAATCAAGTAATTAAATCGTTGAAAAGGAAAATCTTGATACCTTAAAAAATGAAGCAGAAAATTATTGTATATTCAATTCATCTTAGAAACATGCCAAATGCAACCTAGACCAATAATTTATCCAAAGATTATTTAGAAACTAAAATGCAAAATAGGATTACTTTTAGTTTATTACAAAGCCCTTAAACCCATTTTTTGAGCTTTGATTCCCTGATCATAATTCATTTAGGTAATTAGAAGTTTGCTCTAATATTGAAACATTTCTTAAGCTAAATTTGTGTGTTTTGTGGTACACAAGTAATCATTAATTTATGTATCAATATTATAAACCTAATTATACTTCAAATTTTGCTGCATGGATTATACGACTAAGGAATATACGTTTGATTTACTTGCTGATACTTTTATCCACAATACTTACTTGCAACTATTTTAGTCGTCAACTTCAAAAAAG
Source organism: Tetragnatha versicolor (assembly GCA_024610705.1). Classification (NCBI taxonomy): domain Eukaryota; kingdom Metazoa; phylum Arthropoda; class Arachnida; order Araneae; family Tetragnathidae; genus Tetragnatha; species Tetragnatha versicolor. Next base: position 6,755,796 of record JANDEH010000006.1, on the reverse strand, counting down.
TTCCTGTAAAAGAATTGGAAACGTAACTGCTCAAACAGACTGAAAGAAAAGAGCAACATTGTTTGGGTCACTCTACAACACTTCTTTTTGTGTATCAGACGCCTTGACTTATCATTGTTATTTATGGCCTGATGAAAAATAACTCAAGAATTCGTGCTCTATGGAGGATCCCACGCAAAGAGTGTTTCTTTTATTTTCCCAAACGCACGTCTCTCAGTAAATCACAAGAACTCAAGTTGAACTTTTTCCTTGTTTCATGAAATAAATACATCTCCAGAGAAGATTAAGGAATCCCACTCATTTTTATCAATTCGAAATTATCTCTGAGTGAGGTCTATGCTTCTGGTTGCCTTTGACTGCTGGAATCACAGAAAATATGAAATATCCAGCAGTGTTAAATTTCTTAAAAATAACATGATACAGTTGCAAAAAATCTTAAACTAACAATACATCGACAAAGTAACTTTGAGTTGTGAATATGTATTAAACGTTTGTTCTTTGAAGGAACATGTACAATTTTAAGAGTCGCATTCATATTTGTTTGGGGAGATGGCCAAAAAACGGAGTTACAACAGACAACATTTTTTTTCTTTTGATGGGCTTCACTGCTAAATGTGTATTACTACAGTGAAACGGATTGACGGAAATGTTTTTGTTATTTTTAAGTTTTCTGGCAGAACATTATAATAACTAAAAGGACAAAGTGTTTGCAAGCATGAGTATTTATAATAAACACAACAGAAATAACGTATTCCTGAGAAAAATATCTAAAGACTTATTACATTATCTCTTATTCAAACTTAAAATTGTCAAAACAAGTTTATCAAGGCTGTCTTTTAGCTTTCATCTTTAAAAGATTATAAAATTCTATTCAATTTAAATTCTTCTAGGAAAACACAAAGGGAATTTCATTATCTTGGATATTAAATTAATAATCTTTTTGAAATGCTTTAAAATAATAGTAATTGTTTGACAAATAGGCGAAATTTAATTGAAATTGAGAATTAAAAGTCTATTAGGAGTTTGATCCTTCAAGTAAAAAAATATCCTGCTAACCTTCTAACACATATTTGTCGTTTCCAGTTTTCTGCAAAAATATTTGTTTGGCCTAGAACGGGACAAGTTGACAAACTACTTGACAAAAATTATACTAGATCATTGGTGCTTTAAGTTTTGAAAGCTAATTTACTTAATATCAGCATTAGTCTAAGTACTTTTGAATGTGATTCTTTGTGAAAACTATTTATATACTTCTGACTTCTCCCTTTTCTTTGAATAAACACTCATGTTTTTATGAATGTAAATAAATTTCATCTTATAATAGTAATTATTCATCATTCTATTAAGATGTATTATAAATCGTTTGTTTAAAAATTAATATCCTTGCAAACGCTATTTACATTTAAATTGAAAATATCGGCTAAATAAAATTATCTTCATCAGTTATAAAGTTACTCAATTTTTATTGTGACAGTTAAAATGCACGTATTACAGGCAATGTGATAAATACGGGCATTATTACTAATGCCGCGTATTTCGGGCAAAGTGATAAATAATCTCATTGACAAATGCCATTGAATTTATCATATTATCCGGGAATTATAATAATCCGCTGTTTATCATTTTGCCCGTAACACATGTACAAGATAGAAATTACAAGTTTTAAAGATTTTCATTAAGATAATTATTTTACCGTAGAAAAACTGTATAGGGGCAAATCTTCATAAAAAGCAAACCAAAAGGGATTTAATAACAAATTAGTAATACATTGGCTTCATTTTTTCTGTATGTTGTTGGATAACAAAAACATTTAAAATCCGAGAAAACGTTAATGGATGAAAACGTTATTCAGAATCTGTACAAAAACATTAAGTATTAACCAGATTATCTTATTAATTATAGTAAAACTAAGTACAGTGATCATTGTACTCCATTTACGTGAAAGGCATATTAGGTAACTTAATCTTTTCCAGCCATTGGAATTATGGGGATTTGTTTGTAAGTATATCGTCACGGTTTGTTGTGGCGCCTCAAGACATTGAAGTAAGATTTACTTTTGAAATTAAGATATAGAGTCGAGATAAGTACAAATCTACTAGATGTATCTCTAATCCACATTTGTGTTATTATGTCATAGCATAGCAGCACAGTGAACTCTTGGTTTCTGAATGTTAAATAAGAAGCTAAAAAATTGCTACAGCAAATGCTACTGATAAGGAAAACTATGATGAAAAACTATATTGATTTCATGTTAGTTTTGAAATATTATTCTACATAATTTTTCTTTTTAATTAGATTTTTACCTTGTTATATTTTTAAAAATGATTTTAAAGCCTACCTGTATGTATGATAGGGAAATTAAACTTTTCTTTCATAAACAGCTGCGCGTGTTATCAAATTGAAAGTTTCTTTTAGTGTCGGGTGATGTTACAACGAGACAAATTCTCAGACATCTGGGGGAGAGGAAAGAGCCACGTCTAAGTTGACAATTTTATAGTTATAGAATTTGAATGAATTACATGACCTGTCGGAATTTTACTTAATCACTTCAGAATTCAGGTTTTTCTTCTTCTAAGTACTTAGAACTCAGCTCACCGACAAATTCCGATCCATTTAAAAAGTTGACAGTATTCATAGACGGCTGAAACTAGACACAAAACACCTCCCACAGGACTCTCTCCCTGTCTCCAGGGCAACTGTCACCATTCCATGCTTGACAATTGCGAGAGTTGACAAAAGTGGTAGGGGAAAATTTTAACGACTTCTCTTGTCAAACCATGCATTAAGATTGTAATGTAATGTACTATAAATATATACTTTGTCAACATGATGCAAAAACATGTACTATAAATGATGCATCTGCTTTATATTTTCAAATTTTACATTGATGTTACCTAAAGTCTGAATAGGGATTAACGTCTAGAAAAAGAGAATGATTTAGCTATGCACTTATGTTCTCTGATTTTTCACAATTAATGACCATAATAAAAATCATTTTGTGAAATAAAAATATTAAAAGAAACCTAGAAAACGGTGCACTGATTTTTAAAAAGAGGTAATATTCGTTCTTTTGTTGTTGTTTTGTTGTTAGTAGTGTTAAATTAGTTTTTCAAATTTAATTCACTGGAATAACAATATATTTTTATTCTGACAATAAATAATTAATGAAAAAAAACCTTTTTAAAGAACAACGTTTTTAAAATGCACTAAAAAGTATAAAATAATTTTTTGTAACTCCTTGTAAAACGAAAAACGTGGGGATCATGCAATAATACACTAGCGGAAATAAAAATCCCAACACCAAGAAGGAAAGAAGATATCAAAGTGAAATTTATGTCTATGTTTGCACATAGTATCAATGTGAATTGATTAAAAAATCAGCCTTCCTGGATGTTAGGAGGCCGAGAAAACTAGGGAAGAGTGTTGTCTCCATAGGTGTCCATTACCGCTGTCACACGTCATTGTATTGAGTGACAGGGGCTCTAAATGACTTTTGAGGTATTGGAGGACCATGTTGCCTCCTCAGGTAGTCCATATTCATATGGTGCACCAGCGGACGTTGCATACCGGGCTAGGTGATTTCTCCTCTTTCTCCGGACATGTTTTGTGAGCGTTGGTTCTTACGAACGGATAGGCCAAGGTAAAAATGCAATATAGGGGGTTAAGAAGAAAGTTTGGACATTGCATTCAACATGTGGTTGTGCATGTTTCTCTTGAAATTTTTCCCAAGGACCGGTCTGAAGGTAAGGACGGTCTACCGGCTGAAAAACCTCAATGACGCAGCTCTGGTTGGAAAAAGTACTGGTGAATCATACCCAGGAGTTGCAAAAATTGAATCCAATGCATCCCCACTCCGTTACCCTGCATCACCACTTCGTGGAACGATTATAAAATCATCAGCTGAGTGCGCTCTCTCCATTGTCTCTTCAAACTCATACCCAACCGTCGTGGTGCTCCAAACCGAAGCAGGATTATCTCATAAACACAATGTCATGAAATTGGGATTTTCATTTCCTTATTTCGTGCACTATTGGAAACAAAAAGGTCCATTTTCAGCCCCTTGTTTATAGGCAAAGATGTAAGAAGCTATGCGGACAAAACGGACAATCCGCAGTACTGCAAACGACATCCATCCTACTGCCACTTGTCCTCAGTATGATCTACCGGTACTTTGGCCAAACAGAGCTGCTTCATTGAGGTTTTTTAGACGGTTGTCCGTCCTTACCTTCAGACCTGTCCTGGGGACAAATTTCAAGAAAAAAATACACAAACACATGTTTCATGCAATTTCCAAGCTTTCTTCTTAACCCCCTATGTTGCATTTTTACCTTGGCCTATCCGTTCGTAAGAACCAACGCTCACAAAACATGTCCGGAGAAAGAGGAGAAATCACCTACCCCGGTATGCAACGTCCACTGGTGCACCATATTAATTTGGACTACCTGAGGAGGCACATGGTCCTCCAATCCCTCAAAAGTCATTTAGAGCCCCTGTCACTCAATACCATGACGTTTGACGGCTGTAATGGACACCTATGGAGACAACACTCCTCCCTGTTTTTCTGGGCCCCCTAATATCCAGGAAGGCTGGTTTTTTAAGGGATTAACATTGATACTATGTGCAATCATAGAAATAAATTTGACTTTGATATCTCCTTTCCTTCTTGGTGTTGGGATTTTTATTTCCGCTAGTGTATATGTTACAGTTAAAGTCCGGAAATCAGTTAATTTACAGATAACCTAGGTAATTTGCAGATTAACGAGGGTAATCCGTTAAAGAGCGAATTTTTTTTCAATTTCTAAGATTACCTAGGTAATCTTGAAATTACCTAGGTATTCTGCACCTTACCGACTAGACACTCGTTAATCTGCATACTACCTGTAATCAGTTATTTTACATATTAACGAGGGTGATCCGTTAAAGTACAAAATTTTATTTTATTTTATAAAAAGTTTAAGGAGGTTGGGGGGGCTGCCGCTCCCCCAAACCCCCCTGCCCTAACTATAACCAAACTCGTTTTGGGGGTAAACAGTAACAATGACGAATCAAAAAAGGGGGATCGGTACTTTTTTCATATTACACAAAACACGCAAATCCCACAAAAATAGTAATGAAATAGCAATTTTAAAACTAGAATATAAAAACAATAATAATAGAATATTAAAGTACCAACTGAGATTTGTATCAATTGTGGTTTTCGATCTCGATTTGACAGCGTATTTCAATGAGCACTTAAACTAGCAAATCTTAATGAAAGCGCGGTGTAATCGGCTGGCAGCCTGCCCTGAACTATTGCTAGGATTCGCGATCGATTACATATGTTAAACCCTTGCCCAGGTTCCAGCGATTGTTGAATTAACGTTTGTTGAAAAGATATTTCAACAGCTGGGACATTTGCTTTCGTTAAAAGAAATCTCTGTCACTCTGAAGTCGGAGCTTCAACACAATTGTTTCAAAATACCCGTTTTAGTAGTAATATACTGTACTTAATCATGTAAATTTACAGTACTTACTTGCTTGTATTATTTTGTTTTAACATTCAACATGACAACTACCAGTGCTACGCACTAAATTTTAAATCAAAACACCAAATATGACAACAAACTACGTATTGAAACCCAACTGCGCAGGGGTAAGCGCATGGCGCAGTAAGCACCTCAACATTTTAACAGAGAGTATTGAACGAAACAAACTATTTTGAACTTTAACTATCAAGAGGCCGTTATAGTGTAGATTCCCTAGGTAAAATGCGAAAAACTCAAAAATCCGCACATTAACGACAGAAATCAGTTAATCTGAAGTTTACCTAGGTATTCTTCAGAATAACTAATTATCAACTTTAGCGGTAACATATATACAGCCACTACTCTTGTCACTCTATTTACCATTATATCCACAGTTAAAAATTATTTAAATTTATGATGAAATTAAGTTGGATTAAATACCTAATGCATGATCCCCACGTTTTTCGTTTTACAAGGAGTTGCAAAAAATTATTTTATACTTTTTAGTGCATTTTAAAAACGTTGTTCTTTAAAAAGGTTTTTTTTCATTAATTATTTTCTGGTTTTTAGTTTTGTTGTGTAAAGTTTAGAATTCGCGACCTGAACGCCATCCAAGAATTTGATTCTTTTCTCTTTATTTAAAACTAAAAAGTGTTTTTTTCTGAACTTTAACTATAACACATGGCTTTACCCTGTTTTGTTAAAATCATTGCACAGTTTTTGCCTCTAGCTATTATACAGATGATGTTGGAAATTTTTGAAACACTAGTAATATAAAAAAAGTGTTTTAAAAATATATTGGTGAGAAACTTGTCAGTAACTAATTAATAAAGTAAGTTCCTTAGATGTATTACAAATACAAAACTTGCGTGAAGTACTGCATGTACTGTGTATTACTTTTATTCTTACAAATTTTCATTTTACTAATATTTTATACAACACTTCTAAAGCCATCTTGATAACGAGAGGAGGCAAGCTGCACAACAATGATTTTTCAAAAATAAGGTCCTATAGTTGAACTTCTAAAATTTAAGTCCCCCTGGGGGCTCAGGGACAGCAAATTGAACCGAACTAACGAGATAATATCATATTGTCATCCAGATCTGAACTATGTTCAAAATTTCAAGTCTCTAGCTCATGGGGAAGTATGTTTAAAATTGATTACTAAATTCCTCCCGAACAGACAGATAGACGGACGGACGGACAGACAAGATTGAAAGCGACCTAATAATAATTAATGAAAAAAAAACCTTTTTAAACAACAACGTTTTTAAAATGCACTAAAAAGTATAAAATAATTTTTTGCAACTCCTTGTAAAACGAAAAACGTGGGGATCATGCAATAATATTTACAGCCACTACTCTTGTCACTCTATTTACCATTATATCCACAGTTAAAAATTATTTAAATGAATGATGAAATTAAGTTGGATTAAATACCTAATGCATGATCCCCACGTTTTTCGTTTTACAAGGAGTTGCAAAAAATTATTTTATACTTTTTAGTGCATTTTAAAAACGTTGTTGTTTAAAAAGGTTTTTTTTTCATTAATTATTTTCTGGTTTTTAGTTTTGTTGTGTAAAGTTTAGAATTCGCGACCTGAACACCTTCCAAGAATTTTATTCTTTTCTCTTTTTGTTTTTTCCTGAAATTTAACTATAACATAACACATGGCTTTACTCTGTTTTGTTAAAATCATTGCACAGTTTTTGCCTCTAGCTATTATTCAGATGACGTTGGAAATTTTTGAAACACTAGAAATATAAAAAAAGTGTTTTAAAAATATATTGGTGAGAAACTTTTCAGTAACTAATTAATAAAGTCAGTCCCTTAGATGTATTACAAATACAAAACTTGCATGAAGTACTGCATGTACTGTGTATTACTTTTATTCTTACAAATTTTCATTTTACTAATATTTTATACAACACTTCTAAAGCCATCTTGATAACGAGAGGAGGCAAACTGCACAACAATGATTTTTTAACAATAAGGTCCTATAGTTGAACTTCTAAACTTTAAGTCCCCCTGGGGGTTCAGGGACAGCAAATTGAACCGAACTAACGAGATAATATCGTATTGTCATCCAGATCTGAACTACGTTCAAAATTTCAAGTCTCTAGCTCATGGGGAAGTATGCTTAAAATTGATTACTAAATTCCTCCCGAACAGACAGATAGACGGACGGACGGACAGACAGACAAGATTGAAAGCGACCTAATAAAAACGTTGTAAAAACGTTGTAAAATTGGTTTAATGCTAAAATAAGCAAAAAGCAACCTTTGTAATATGCACATATGTTTATACATATGTTTAAACATAATGAGCATATTACAAACGTTGCTTTTTACTTATTTTACCTTATTTACACAGTAAAATTTTAATCGGTTTAATGCTATTAAAATATATTTAAAACTTTTAGTGATTGTAATTTTAAGTATTGAATTCGTTGTTGAATATAAAAGATTTCTTCGATTGCTCTCATCATGATCGAAAATATTTTTTTACCATCAATATTTATCTTACAAGAAAAATTTATTTACATAACTTTCTTCTCATGAAATTATACTTTATTTAAAAATAGATAAAATTAACGTACTCAATGCATAGCTTTTAGAATAACTAATAACAAAAACAAGTTCAAATAGAACTTGTATAAAAAGATAACTTATTAGTTATCAATAAATCATTTTAGTATTAATTTAACAAGGGCGTAAGTTTATTTCATTAAATATACCCTGTTGGGATGTTGGAGGAATGTAAAAAACGTTATAGTTCTTTAGACAATAATAATGTGGTAAATTTTCATTACTTTCGAAATTCTTTATTAGGAGGTATTATCTCTCTAATTTTAAGGTGGGGGTATATTGTTAAAAGTTTCTTTTATGCTTTTTTTATGCTTTGTGTAATTTTTTTATGCTTTGTGTAATATAATGTTTTTTAATAATTTCATTGTTGTTCCATATTATTTATATTATACTCATTTTTTACTGTCACCTAAACAAGATATTTTTCTTCTTGGTGACAAATAAATTTTTCTCTTAAACTTTGTATTAAACCTGAAATGTAAATAAAGATTATTATTATTATTATTATATTATTTTACACCTGTAAAACTCTTTTATTATAAAATAAAAGCTTGTTTTTATTTTCATTACATAGTGTTAAATTGTCCAGTTCAACGCTGGAGAATATTTCTACTTCTACAGGCAATTATTAAACATCACAAAACGATACTGTCAAAGCGACCACTATTGCCACGAGACCGCCTTTCGAACGATGCAGAGGTCGCGACCCCCAGACTCCAGCACCGAGAGCGTTCTCATTAGTGCATCAATTTGGGGCGCTTAAATCCAGGGACTTTACGATCCTGTTTACCTGGCCTTGCCCTCGGAATCTAATGCCTTGGGCACGAATCTCAATCTTCTATCTCCCGTTGTGATCCGTGCCAAGTCTTTTCAAGTGCACACTTTTAATGCAGTCGATGAATGGATATTGGGTATTTTTAAGAAATGTGATATAAGTATAGGGTGCGGGTAGCAATTTGTAGGCGATGTTCATCGCTTGAGAGGATGGAGAATCGTATTAAGTTTATGGCGGTTTTCGATACTGTGTTGCTTTATATTTTCAGGTTTGTACTAAAGCTGTTTTTGAGGTGAAGTGTAAAGGATCTTTTTAGTTGGGAAAACTTTTATTATTCGTATAGCATAATCTTAAAATTTATGGCGAAAAATCGATGAACTTTTTTTTATTCCTTCGAGCCGTATTGTCAGAATATCAAGGATATTCTGGTAAAATCGCATTATTCAATAACGAGATTTAATATTATCCATAACCTTAAAAAATATCTCCATTTTAAGATTTACAGACAGATATAATTAACCCGGGAAAGACGGAATTAATTTTTTTTTTCAAATTAAATTTTCCTCCTTACTGTATGCTTATGACATGTCTTGAAGTAGCCTAAAACCGTTTTTTCAAAAAAAAATTTATTATTTTAGTCAGAATAGGGTGGTACCATATGGTACCGCTAGGCTCTTACACTACCATTTTGTGCACCGTACATATTCTTATAAGTTTGAGATTTCAAAGTCAAAATAATAAATTTTTCACACTTTTATCACTTTATTTATCATTTTTAACTAAAACAACAAGTAAAATTACAATTTAGGCAATGATGATTGACAAAATAATTATTAAGTAGTTGATATTACTTTCATTATACCAATTAGTAGTTATATTTTGCTCTTAAAATCCTATTATCAAATTTATTTCTAGAAATAAATTTTGTACACACTCGTCCAAAGGTGATAAACAAACTTTTTATACCGCGAGGTAAGCTGATTTGATACGGAATTGATAATTTTTCCAATTTTCCCTTCATAATGAGTGTTAAAATTAGGATTTTTGTTAAAAAACCACAAGTTTTAGGCTTGAAAAATTTCATAAAACATATTTTGTATATAGCGTCTATAGTTTAGTTGAAGACTATGAACATTATAATGATAATTTGCATGAAATACTACCATTGTATAGATGGATATTCCAATCAATCACTTATAATATGAAATTTTTCTTATTAAATTTAGAATTATTGGCCTTAAAAATTAAAATTATGGGAAATACACTATAAATTCAATAAGTTTTTGGCATAAAAATTATTATATAGGTTTTACCTTAAAAATTAATTGATTTCACAGCATATAAAACGTTTGAAATAAAAAATACACTACTTCAAAATATTTGTACTATTTGGTAGCGTAAGAGCCTAGCGGTACCATATGGTACCGCAAGATTTCTACACCAAAATTTTCTACCTTAAAATTATTCAATCTTTTCCAAATTTGGTGTATTATTGCATAATACAATTAGAAATAATAATTCACCATTATTTAATCCATTCACTAATTTTAGGTATGAATAAATTGCACTTACATTTTCAAACGAGCCTTTTTTCGCCTGTCTTAAAAAACACGTTTTTCATTAAGCCATTAAGCAAGAATTTATTGAAATAATTAGTTATTAAATTACTGTTTATTAAAGTTTGGTCCATGTAGTAGTGACATCTACCTTCAGAATGAAAAAATAAAAGTATTTTGGTAGAAAAAAGCAGTTTTTTCGTAGTGCTGTTTGCCGGTACCATACGGTCCCGCTAGTCCTTCCCGGGTTAAGCACTAATTTTACTCATTTGAGGCCATGGTGAAATAAATAGGGGAGGGTGGGGACGATTGTAACAAAATTGTTTATTTGATCTCTAACTAAGCCATTTTTTATGTTAGAGTTATGAAAATTGGTATGAAAATAGGTTGATATATCCCAATTACAATTTTGTTATGAAAACCGTCCGGTGGACATGCATTGCAATTTAGTAAATAAAACATCGAAAATCGAAAAACGTTACAATCGTCCCAACTTGAAGGGTCAATTGTAACACAACACATATTCTTAAAAATAGATAGAAAATAAAATTTATCAGCAATTTATATTTTCTTGTTAAATAATAATTAAATACATAGACTAGAGTGGAAATAATGAACTTTTCACTCAAATAATGAGTTTTAAATAATAATGAATGTTGATGAGTAAATAATAGTAAATAATTATTCACAAGGGCAATTAAGGTATTCATAACTTAATTCCCATGTAGTACAACGAACGTGGGGCTATTTTTTGCACGAAAAATCGTTTCTCTTACTGCCCTTGATCGAAAACGTTATTGTGTTGATTATAACCCACTTTAGGATTTTCATTTTTTATTTTCTTCTGACAGAATATGTGTAATGTTATATAAAAATATCGTGCTGACGAGCAACACTTCTGATAGACTTTTTAGACACAGAAACCTCAACAGCCTCTCCCTCCATTTTTTCTAGACTAATCAGTCCCCTTTCAGTTTTCCTTTTACGTGATCTCGGCATCCTAAAACCGTAAAAATTCATAATTATATGCCAATATTAAGGGTAAGTGTGAATTATAAATCAATACATCGAAAATACTTTTGAAACATGTTATTTTCTACATTAGGGTCAGTTGTAACATGTTACAACCGTCCCCGGCTGAAGTGTTACAATCGACCCCACGTTTCCATTTTTAGTTCAACCCTCGTTTTCCGCGAAACTAACAACAGTATTATCTTGAAACTAAGCAGAATAAAACTAGGATACATGCACATACAATACATAAAATCAGTGTTGTTGTGCTTCATACCTGCAGTGCAGGAGAAGGAAAGTTACACGAAAGTAGAAATTTACTTCGATGCTCGAAAAACACTCTTTTCTCAATTACACAGCCACAACTCAAATGTCAGCCTTGGCAATCTCTGATATTCTTTCATTCACCTGCCTTATACGTACTGTCATCTCCTTTTCGCCCAGGCAGCCTCTCATTTTGAGGAAATCAAAGTATTACAATTGCCCCGCGTTACAATCGTCCCCACCCTCCCCTACTAATGACCTAAATACCAATAAATACTAATAATTGATGATGTAAAATGACTTTTGAAGTGTAAACCTTTAATTTTTACTGAAAATATAAGTCTTTGAGGTTTTCTTAAACATGAACAAAAATTATTCTGTTCACAATTGGTAAAGGTCTTTCCCTGCATTATATGACACGGCTCAGTGATTTCTATTTGTACGCCTACAAACTTTTAACCTATCTGGATCTGGCTGTTGTTTTTTAAATTTCTGGCTCAAATGCTTAAACAAACCTTTACATAACATCAGTAGCGAGTCCAAGTTTTTTCATAAAGAAGAGGCTGATTTGCCAAAAAGTTTGCATAGCCACGGATTTTCAATTTTTAAAAGAAGGAATGGAGTTTCTCTTCAGTTTGGTCATAAATTGTCATTAAAAACCATTTAACATTACCATTTCCTCATCATGAAAATAAACCCCTTCCCCTGGATTCTATACACCAATACACCCTGCATGACATCATGGTATAAAGAAATGTTCACAACTCCATTGACAATCAAATACTTGACCAATGTTTATCAACTGAAGCTATTCCTTCTCTTTCTGCCTAATTTCAATAACTTCAATAATTTCAAGTCTGTGGAGATGCCGTTTGTCGCAAATCTAAATATCTTTGTGCCACCATAAAAGCTATCCTCATGAAAGTAAAATGACCTTTAAAGCAATCACATCTTCAGAAACATTGACATGCAAATGTCATCGCTTTAGCAGTAACGCCTTGAATATTTTTATGCTATGCCTTTTGAAGGGCTTTGGTGTTGAATATTAATGTCACCTAAGAGATGGAACCTTTTTGAAACTAATGCATTTAAGGTTCTTTCGCTTAAATTTGCTGGCATTTTGATGGATTTCCTTTCCTGGAGAAAATAGTTGTTTTTGAAGTGAGAAAATTTTATTTTTTTATTCTAATAAGTTTGTAACCCTGAAAAGCAAAAATAGTGCACCTAGATTATTACGTTTCTTTAACTAGTTACGTATGTATAATAACTTTAGAAATTGATCCGCATGCAAAGGGTGCAACGAAATTTAGCACGCGATTATGTTTTATTATTTAAAGGATTTCTTGAGTATAAGTATAATTGGAGTATTTATTATTAAAAATGACGAGGTAGGGTTTTTTGCAAGTTGCTTTGACTCGTTTCAAAAAGGGAGCGTCTGAATGTAAACTAAATTGATTTGTTCGGAAGTAAAATCTTTTATTCCCTTATCAATTTTAATAACTTTAACACTGAATACCTTTGCTTACAAGATTTGAATTATTTATGTACTTAGAATCGCTAGAGTTGTTATGATAATCTCTTGAATTTTCGTTTTTCAACAGTCTTTTTATTTTACTTTTATTATTCGAATTGAGAAATAAAAACGTTCCGTGTTTACTCTAAAATTTACTACAATTTACTACGGTAAACATTTTCAATGTTTTTTTTACTGCAAATAATTTTAACATTATGAAGCAGAATTATGCTTTTCAGTACATCACTTAGCTAAAGAATAATAAATATTTCCTTTTTAAATAAAGTTTAATGTCTGAAGGTGTTTTTTTTTAATTTTGTAAAACCGTGTTTTGATTTCAGCAGATTTATAAAATGATTATTGTTTTGTAATTAATATTTATTTTTCTTCTATTCTTCACATTGAGGAATAATAAAGTTTCACTCTTGTGTATTCTTGGTAACTACCCTTTAATTTAAACTACATATTTTTGAACTTATTTTAGTAAAATACGTATTATATAAACCTAATTAATCTCTTTTATAGATTGATTAATTAATGAACTATATTATCACCATATTTTTTTCTGGAAGTGTAAGAATTATTCATTTTTCCTTATTTAGTGAAGTTGGTATGGGCTGATTGTAAAAACCTTCATTACATTAAGGGAATTCATATATTAGTGTTATTTATATCATGTTATAGTGTTTATAAATTAACATTGATAAGGTTCATTAAACATTTACGTATTTTAAACACTATTTCTAAAAAGAGGCTTATGTACTGATTAATGTAAATAACTTAATTAGAAGAACATAAGGCAATTTCGTTTGATTTTTAACTGAATTTTCCAAACCTACTGGCTGTCACTTCTTATTTGTTGTTTTGCTACCATCTCTCCAAGCCGCATTTCGACTGTAGACTTGTTAGTCTCAGGCCAAAGCCTGTCTTGTTTACGAAACTGAGAGCGGCCGCCATCTGCGGCTAATAGGCCGTAAAGGCAGGCAGGGCCAGCACGGCATGAAGGAGGCCGTAATGCGCAAAACCCGGATTCGAGAAGGGAACGCAAATAAACAGAGAGCTCCCCAACAGCTGACGGGGGCAGGTCACGGCCCCTGGGAGGGGGCAGAGCACATGGGAGCTGAAGGAAGGTTGTTTTCGATTGGGGAGGTTGGACGGATTTTGGAAATTTTCGGAGACGAGAGAAAGGTGTTTTTGTCGTTTTCTGAAGGACAGGTCTTTTGCGTAAACACGGAAGCAGATTTATTTTTTAGGAAGTTTAATCCAGAGGGTGTTTGGAGACAAGTGAAAAAGTAGTGTGAGGGCCTTTCACATCTATTTGTACCGTGTCAAGTCACTGAGGTACACAAATGGGTGTGGGGTTTGATCCCTCTTAAATGTTCTTAGGAGCTGTGGGCAAAGGTGCTTTTCCTGTGTTATGAGTTTGGACTCTTGACAGGAACATCCTCTGACCTTGCCTAGAGTAGAGATTCGTTTGAATCTTAAGCATCAACAAGATCTACATTATACCATTTACTGATAACAACTGTTTGATAATCCATGTTTGAACTTTTGAATGGGCACATTTATTTTTTTGGATTTACCTGACTTTTCATCTGTATCGTAATCTTACTCCTGTTTCCTGTATAATTCTTTTGTAAAAAAATTAAAATAAATTGTTTTAAAGGCATTATAAACCTATGGGTCAAACTGTTTTTTAATTCCCAATTTTAAATTCATCAGAAAGATCTAAGCCTGTTTCACTTCGATGTTTATTACAAATTAAATTAGTTAGAAAAAATATAGACGTGACTTTTATTTTGCTTTTGGACGATTCTCCTAGAAAAGGATTAAAAAGGGCAAAGCATTCTTTAAAAAAATACTCCCTATCTTTCATTAAAGAAGAACACTGATCTGAATGGTGTTCAATCATAAAAAATCTGTGATCTCGCCGCAAAATCCATGGATTAACAATGGCCGTCAATCCAGCGATCACTCGTGAGCGACAACGGCTGATGATGAGGCCTTTCGTTCGTCGATTTCCAAAAGATGCAATTAGCGCTGCGGGAGTGGACCAGAACCCGTTCCCGCAGAGAGCACCTCCGAGCCGCAAATTTACTTTCTCTTCGTGGAGTTTTTTCATTTATTTGTTTCTTTGAACAACCGCTCTTCCAAATCGAAAGCAAACTCACCTCCGAGGCCAATTTGGCTCAAGGGAGAGTTGGAAACTGGGCTCATAACTGTTTCAGGCGAGGAACTGGCTTGGTTACTTGTTACTTGTAGCTTATTGCTTTCTCCTGTTGTTGGGAGACTGGTTGCTGGTTGCTTGTAGACGAGTTTTGCTGTTTGGATTGACAGTTGATGGCTTTTCATAAGTTTCCATCTTATGTTTTAGGCTACTATTGTATCTTTACTGAAAACTTTATTAACACTGTTAGGTTTATCAGATTTCCTTTAAATTTAAATTATGTTTGTTGACAAGATATTGTTAAGTATCTTATATGAAGATTAAGGTGTATCGAAAAAAACTTTTTTTCGATTTTGATGACGTAATAGTGCGGAAAAGTTGTCTAAGGTGCCAGAGAGTACCTGTGAATTTTTTCAGAATTTTTGGATAATTTCTTAAGGTGCCACATTGGCCCTGAAGTTCTCCATGTTAATCCAATGGGGCGCGCCGCCAAAAAGGCCGAAAATAGGATTTTCGTCCCTCATTTCTACCCTAATCACACGAAGAATGTCTCGTCTCGAGTTATGGACTCTATATGATGTATGCTACCCGAAAAAACTTGAATAATAACTTAAATCTCTATATTATGTTGATTGTGGGCTCTGATTTGAACGAGGAAATACGCAATTTTCGACGAAATTTGAGCATACAAAAAAACGTAATATAGATATTTAGGCTATTATTCAAGTTTTGTTGGATAGCCTAGATCATATAGAGTGCATAACTCGAGACGAGACATTCGTCGTGTGATTAGGGTAGAAATGAGGGGCGAAAAACCGATTTTCGGTCTTTTTGGCGGCGCGCCCCATTGGATTAACATGGGGAACTTCAGGGCCAATGTGGCACCTTAAGAAATTATCCAAAAATTCTGAAAAAATTCACAGGTACTCTCTGGCACCTTAGACAACTTTTCCGCACTATTACGTCATCAAAATCGAAAAAAAGTTTTTTTCGATACACCCTAATGAAGATGGAGTCTTCCGGGCTTGTAGGCCGTAGTCTAGAATTAGAATTAGAATGTATTAGTATAGAATTAGTATCTTATATGAATTTAAACATCGTTATATGTATGAGAAACATAATGCACACTAATATTAGTAGCACTCTTATTCATTTAACACTCTTTCTAAGTATAAGGGAGAATTTTCATTATTTAAACTTGGAGCCATTGAAGGATAAAAGAATGGGAATTAGCTCTAAGCAAAAACCAGAAATAGTCTATGTCATATCTCTCTAAAACAGTGGGCTCACCTGGATTTAACTCCCATCATCAAATGCATTCCCCATTTAGGTCTTTCCAAAGAGATTTGTGTCTAGGAACTTTTATCCTTCAAAATAAAAAAATGAATAAGTAATAAATAACAGAAATTTTTTTTTCGCATTGTAACGATTGCTACCTTGTAGCTTTATGTATGAAGGAAAAAAGCAATTTGTGATCTAGATATGAAGAGACAATATCTGCTTTCTAGATTTTCTCTGGATCCAACCAAAAATGGTGATCTTCCAACAAGACATAGGAAGCCATTATATCTCTTAAAAAAACTAACTCGCCAAGCAAATGGGCCAGCAACTGGCCTCAGCTCTGATTTCCCATGCCACTCGCCTTCCTCCAAGGTAAATCCTCTAACCAAAGGCTACTGTTCATCATAGGGCAGTCACTCGCCAAGCGGTTTTTTTTCCTCGCTTACTGGATCAAGGCCTGACGCGATGCTTGTCCTTGGTTGGAAAGAGTGAGAGCACCTATGGATAGGTATTCATCCAATCTGCTGCAGGAGTCCATCAACGCTGTTTCTCCTTGATCAGTCGTCAAAACAAACTGCCCAAGACGCTGCGTTTTGAGGCCGCATCCTCTGCAGTGCCCGACCAAGCATGCTTTTCAAGGGCGGCGGTGCTTATTTTAGAAGAGCGCCGGTGGTTTGTTATTACCGCTGTCGTATTAGGGACTATTCGGTTATCCAAAGGCCTTGGATGAGTGTAAAACTGCTGTATGATGAGGTGTGAAGCCAATGTCGTGTTTTTGGGGAGTTTATGGGCTCGTAAAACTAGTAGTTATTGTATTGGAAGCGTTTGCGTGTGACTTCTAAGTCGTGATGATGCTCATTTGATTATGAAGAGTCCTTGAGTGTAGTTATAAAGGAAATAGCAATGAATATTCAAAGGGAATTTATAAGTTAGCACTTGAAGTAAAAACACCACATGATGAAATTTTTAATGGAATATTTATCAACTCTTAAATCTTCTAACAATTAAATTTTTTAGTGTTTCTTATAAATTAGATTTCTCCTTACTTCGTTTTACAAGAACGAGAATCTATCATCAAATCGTATAGGTATACATAAATTTATAGTTTTATAAGGCATAATAACTTTTTAAATAAGTTTAATTTAAATAGGTTTGTTAAAGTAAAATTAAAGCATTTTGATTGATTATAATGGATTGCGTTTACATAACCTGTGAAGAGAGGAAAATTTATTTCTTAAATATTTTCTGCTTATAATTTTCTGTCTATCCTGAATAGGGAATTATAGCATACTAGCGCTGACGCGCTAGACCCGGTCTTCAGTTTTTTGATAAATATCACCTGGCGGGTTACAGATGGGCTTAGCCAGTCCATTTTTAAAGAAAACTATTCTGGTGTGTTACAGATCGGCTTCGCCAGTCCATTTAAAAAATTATTTGGTGCGTTACAGATGGGCTTCGCCAGTCCAAATGTGGAAATAGTTAAATAAAGGATCTATTTTTATGCTACAACAATGGATTTTAAGCTTACAACAATGGATTTTAAACCGCAACAATCGAGAATATGCCTACAACAATTAAAGTTACAACTTCTCTTTTATATTTACAACAATGTGGTTTGCCCTGAAGTTAGGTATTAAATATGGGTTTTTAAACATAAAATCGACCAGATAAGTTATTAAGATGCTTCGATTTTAAATTATTTTTATTCAGAAACCTTCCTTGGAGCGAGTAGATCAACGTGGTATAGTTTAATAGTTAATGTAGGTTCGAAAAGTTTAAAACTATAAAGGACATACATTCAGACAGACATACATACAGACAGACAGACCTTGATTTTCCTTCGTGGCACCCTCAAACCCGTCCAAAATGTGAAAATATCGTTTTGGACCCTCTGTTAGAATTTTTCTCTTTGTATTACACGATCGGCAAAATAGCTATTAGACATTTCATGAACTGTCTAAAAAATTTAGACATTTCATGTAATTCTGGACCATTACACGATCTGTCTAAGGCTCAATTGCATTTCATGAACTGTCTAAAAATTTTAGACACTTCTTGTAACTGATCGACCATTACACGATCCGGCTGCAGTTCATGAAATGTCTAGACAGTTTACGAAATGTCTAATTTCACGATCTGGCTACGACATATATATAGACTAGCGCTGACGCGCTAGACCCGGGCTTCGCCCGGGTTTCAGTTTTTTTTATAAATATCTTCTGGTGCGTTACAGATGGGCTTCGCCAGTCCATTAAAAAAATTCTTCTGGTGTGTTACAGATGGGCTTCGCCAGTCCAAATGTGGAAATAGTTAAATAAAGGAGCCACTTTTATGTTGATGCTACAACAATGGATTTTAAACTGCAACAATCCAATATGCCTACAACAATTAAAGTTACATCTTCTCTTATGATATTTACAACAATGGGGGTTTCCATGAAGTTTGGCATGAAATATGGGTTTTTAAACATAAAATTGACCAAAAAAGTTATTGGGACGCTTCGAATTTAAATTATTTTTCTTCAGAAACCTTCCCTGGAGCGAGTAGATCAACGTGGTATAGTTTAATAGTTAATGTAGGTTCTAAAAGTTAGAAGCTCATATAATAGTAATTTTAAGTTTAGCGCACAAAAAAATTTAAAAAGTGTCTTTTTCGTACTCTTACTATTACTTATAAATCTCAGTTTGCAATTCTTTTTAAATTAGGATGGAGTTATAGACATAGCTAATTGCAAACCACACCATTGACACTGAATAAATTGCTCGCATTCTACTCTTGCTAAAATGTGTGAAAAGGGAATTTTTTTTTTACTAGTGCACAGTATTGGTGTTATAATATTAAGCTGATTTTTGATTGTTTTACTCTGATGTGTTCGTTTGTACTTGAAAGGCGTATAAAATTCGAAACCTTGATTTGTCATGTGTTAACAAATTCAGTGTTGTAAATAATGTTACGGGATATTTGATAAATAGGGCATTATTATTAATGCCCGAAGTGGAGGAGGGCAATGTGATAAATTTCAATGGCATTTATCAATGAAATGTATTATTTTGCCCACCTCCACTCTGGGCATTATTAATAATGCCAAATTGATCACTTTGCCCGTAACATCATATATAATATAATCTGTTATTTAATACTTATCATGTTGTTTTTGATATTTTATACTGTTGTAAACACTTGTAATGGGATTCACCAAATTATTTCTTCCTTCAGTTCCATTCTTTCGTAACATCAGTTACATTCAACTTTCAATATAATCCACTACTATTAACTCTTCAAATAACCACGCCTTGACCACTAATGTAATTTGGGATTAGAGTCCCAATCCGAGTTTTGATAAGCTAACTAGTGATTAGACGTCCTTTCTTAGAATGCAAATGCAGTATCCTTCAATGCATCTCTTATCACGCATTTTGAGGTTCCCGTCCTCAACCTCAGGCTTCGTCCAATCCCAAGGCGAGCGCTACGGATCCAACCTCCGAATCCCATCAATTGGGAAAGCAAACAGCCATTACGCATTCTCGTGAATTAATTGTTCAGTTTCCTGAACACGCTACAAAAACATGCCTCCATTAATTGCATTTCGTGTTCCGAATGGGTGTGACAACTGATTTATCCTTTCGAAAAAAGAAAGCGTTTCCGGCAAGGGTTTTGTTTTTCGGATGACCAGCCTTATTCCCAACGCAATGTTTATTTTAAAATTAAAGAATTTATTTCAGAGGACGCAGACTTCCTATAAAGCCGTTTTCCTTCACTTTACCGTTTCTCTCCATGCCACAACAATCGCTGCCTTTTCGGCGTGAACTGAATAATGAATTTTTTCGCTCAAAAACCAAATCCCTGTCTTAGGGCCAAGGCCGACAGGTGATCCTTTTATCGGTGTTTCAGGCAGACCGGCTGAGATTGTTTGTTTCTGCTCCTTTTTTCTGTCTTGAGTGTACTGACCTTCCTTTTTCCAAGGACAGCGGCGATTTCGTATTCAGACCATTATTGTGGTGTGTTTTGATCCTTCTTTTCTCATCGCTGTTTTGCATGATGTAATGATGATAGACGGAGTTACGAGTATCGGGCTCTTGATTCTGGCGAAAAAGTTCCATATCGTTCGTTGTGAGGAGATTTTCTTTCGTGGAAGAAAGGTTTGCAATCAGTACAAAAGGGGTGTTTCAACTTTGGAAGACCTTTGTAGAATTTAAGAAATACATTTATTTCCTTATTCAGTCAGTGCAATTGCAATATATATGCAAGCTTCAATCTTCAATTCGATGGATTCAATTCTTCAAAAACCTATACATTATTAGTGCAATTGAAGTGCTTGCAGGAATGCAGGAACAACGATCTAACTCAAACAACAGCTTTACATTAGAGTTAGATCGTGGCTGCTGTTGCTGAAGCGTCTAAATTGCACTTAATGTATATATAGCGATACTCAGAATAACTTTCACAAATATTTGTTGTATAGCAATGTTTTCTTACTTGTATTCAATGAAGAGAAAAATAATATAAGTTTCTCTCCATAAATATTTCTTTATTTGTATCTAATATAATTTTCTCTGACAAATGCAGAGTGATTATAATTAAAGTTTAGATTTTAAACGGTTATAAAAAAACTGGTCGGAATGATACATTTCATCTGACATTTGTTCTTCTTTTCTTACATTTATCAAATAAATTCATTTTAATTTACGCTGCGTTTTTCTGTGAAATTAAGTTTTGTATTTTAAACATTTGACTTAAGTTTCCTTATATGGTTTGCTTTAACAAAAATTTGATGTTAATGGGAAACACAAAAACTAGCCGTATTAAAGAAAATGTGAAGTCATAGAAAATCTCTTTCCTGAAATGCCTTATAGTGTTATAGTTTTCAATATGCAAAACCTTAGCATAAAAAAAGTGAAGTTAAAACTTTAATTAAGTTTAACTCTTTAAAACGAAGGCCGTTTTCTTTTTACTACATTCATTTAATAATTACATTATTACATACGATACTACAATCGGCATTCGTTTTCAACGAACTCCCAAACAATCATTCAAACAATTCGTAAAAACGAAAAACACCAAATTCTTTATAAATCTGTGTGCAAATTTTATGCTTACATTCTTTATTCAACATTATTTTGATTAAAATAGGAGTATTATAAATTATAAAATAATATATGCATTTTTAAGTAGTATTTCGAAGCTAAATATAAGTAAAAAACATTTGACTGTAGAAAAATTATGAGTAAATGAAATTCACTAATTAGAACTTGTGACAGAATCGGGCCCGTGGCTGGAAAACTATTATCTTCTAAACTAAACCTCTTATTTCCCCGTTCAACATTGTTTTATCAAACTTTTTAATGTATACAATAAATTTATTAAAAATTTTTGCGTGTTGTTTGAATTGTTGTAAATAGTTTGTAAAAAATATTTGTTTAAAAATTATGTTTGTGGACGGGATGAAATAAAAAATAGTGCTTTCGTTTTGAAACCATGATAGGCGAAACGAGGAACTAACTGTTCGATGTTCGTAAAATCGAGGTTCGTGATATGCATGATGAAGATTTTTGTTTTGATTGGTGCTACCATCTATAAACCTTACTGGAAGACAAATTTTTAAAGTTTTCAAAGTATTACTTGTGGGATAAAAATTATTGTTTTAAAATGTTAAATAATGTGGAAACTCAGTTTTTCTCATTTTTGGTGCTATATTATTCTTTCATAATGTATCTAAAAATTCAACCTTTTCCCAGTAATCTCCTGATTTATAATCGAAAAGTATCATTGTTTTTTTCTTCAAAGTAATACTTACAACTGTTTTCAACGAATCACTCAAATTTGTGAAAATGAATGTTACTTCGAACCTAAATATTATTTTGTTACCAAAAGAGTTTATTGAAACATAAAGGTTCTCATATATCTGATAACTCTGGATATTAAAAAGAGATGAGTTGAAGTTCGTGCTGCCCTCTCTCCTTTTCAACAAGAATGATAACCCTTGTAGGTTGGTTTTCTTGCTACAAATGAAGGTCCGAGGAAAAACGAGTTTTACAGGAACTGTTTTGTATGCATTAGTAGTGGAAAGCAAAATCAAAGGAATTGAAAGTAATTTTCTGACACTTAACAAATTTACTATTAATGGGCCCAATATTTTTATCTGGTGTTTATACGCAGAAAAATTGCGTTAAAAATTTTAAATTTTGTGAGTGCACTGCGTTAACTATTTTTAAAACTAAATCGTTCAGAGTTTGAGTTTCTGAGTATTTTTTCACTTAATATTTTGTTTTCTTTTGGTGAAAGATTTAGTTGAACAAGTTTGAATGTTTTTTTCATGTACTTAATCATTCTTAAAGCTTTATTTGTTTATAATTTTATACATAACTGTAATATAACACTCGTAAAAACATTAATATTCATAAATAGTTTTATTGCATAGTCTTATTTCAATTATGAATTTTACAATTACATAACATAAATAATCTGAATTTATGCATGTTGACAATACATAATTAAATGTTTGTTCATTTAAAAACACATTATTGTTGTTGATAAAGTTATTTAAAATATATTTTTACTTTACAAAAAAGATTTAAATGTTTTCATGAACGACCATGAGTTTTAATTGATAGCATCTACCCATAAAATATTTTACTTTGAGGTGGTAGATAATGAACACAAAGGTTGGGTAAGAGCTAGGACATATTTATTGTTTTATATAATTTTATTTTTGTATGTGCACATATTTTACATTAAAGAAATAATTTAGTTTTCCGTTATGCGTTAAAATAATTTAAAACGATGCTTAGATGATAAAAAAAATAATTGTTCTAACAGCTTTGGATTTATCCTCCATATTAATTTTACTCTGGATGGAATGAAATGAAATATCTGCATTTTGCTCACTTTTAGCTAAGCACTATTTTCGTTATGATAAACGTTTACAGCCATTGAAAGCTCAGAAAATAATTTTTGAGGAAATAATTAGATAAATAAAAGACGAGCTCATGATACGAGCACAAATTTTTTTACAATACATTTTGTGCTATGTGTGGCACTAATACGTGAACCTCAAACATTCTTAACTATTAGGTTATTATAGACATTATTTAAGGTTATATAATAGTACTAATTAAAAATGCATGAACTTAGAACGCGGTCATAGTTGTTATTTTCCAAAGCTGTAATTTTAACTCTGTTTCATCTTCTTTTACTTCCGCAAAACTTCATAAGTTTATTAAAGTATGCATTTATAGGCTATTTTCTCTTAAATTTTTCTTAAGTTAGTAACCTTACTATATATTAGAATCTATAGGTATTGTCAGCAACTTTGATATTAGTGAGATAACGTAAGGTCAACTCCATGATGAAATCCTATGACTGGACAAAAGTGACGCAGCTCATAAGTGCAATCATTAGACAAACGTAATAAAAGTTACGAGAGAAACCATTAAATATTTTTCCTAGCTATAAAATCAGTTTTATGATATTGGTTCACAATATGTATCTACCCATGAGGTATTAACCTCAAAAATACAACATTATTTCTTTGGATTATTATTTCACAGCAAAAGACTTGTTATATATCTTAGGATTAAGAGAAATAACATATTTAATTCATTAATTCTATTGCAAATAGCATTTGTTCTTCTTGTTAAACTATAACTGTTGACTAAAAATTATTTATCAAAAGAAAAATTTCTTCATTTTTAAGTTTTAAAAAGTTTTTTAGTATTACTAATTAGGGCAAATTGTGTTTTAAGTATTTACGAAGGAGAGATATGTTAATTTCTGTGTAAGTACTAAGAACATTATTGATAAGCTAAACTGTTACAACCTACCTAAAGTTATAAAGAAAAAAAAACAGAATTTTAAAAAATTTACTTTTAAAACTTATGATGAATATTTTAGGATTACAAACCATTTTAAAGTGAATTTCTTAACTTTAAAAACAATGTTTTGTTTTTAATGTCTTTTTTTTATAAACTAAACTTTTTTTAAAACTGTACTATCCCCATCGTTCCTATTAAATGAAGAGCTTTAAAAATTTTAAATATTTTTGTGGTCGATTTAAAAAAATCTTTGATGATCTAAATATTTAAAAAAAATTTTAAAGGAAATAAGTTACCTCCCAGAAGTAACATTATTTTTGAGTGTTAATGGCATCTGCTAAACTAAAGGTAATAATTTTTAAATGAAACTAAATTACGCGAACGAAATTTGCTTTATTATATTTATTGTAAATTTTTATCCTTTTTTTTAATTATCTCTTTCCTTTTTTATTTCATAAATATTTTACAAAGTAGCTAAATAAAGTACCTGATATGTGCATGAAAATTTCACAGATAAAAAATAATTTAAGTATTTCTAAATAAACACACCCAGTAAAGTGATTTTTAAAGGATTTTTCCAAGGTTGTTACTTTATTTATTACGGTGGATGTACCTAAATCCATAAACCTCAGCCTTAGTTAAAGAATGAAGCAGGATTTCCTGCGATTGGTGTCGAGACAAGTATTATGTGGTTGGACAAAGTGCCTTTTGTTTTAGCGGGATTTGTTCACCTGTCTCATCTTCCTGCTGCATTAATAAACAACCGGAATGACACTTTTTCTGATTAACTCTTTGAGAATATTGGGCTTAAGTTCTATTTAATGTTGGCTTAAGTTTAGCTACATTTCATTTAAAAGTAATCGCGCATTTTTTTATGTTTACGTGGAATGTAAATCTTTACTCCTTCTATTTTTATAATTCGGTTGGATGATCATCTATCTCGAGATTGAAATTTGAGACTCTCGAAAGTATTTCATCCTCAAAACATCCGAATTAAGCAGCTTAAGTTAAACACACTTTTGAAGTAGAATGTTTATCCATTTGATTACTTGCAATAGTTTGGTGTTAAAATGTGACAAACATAACTTTTCGACTTTAAAATTCAACTCCTTTGAGAATAATTCTAATCCTATTACTATATTTTAAATTATGCAGTTTAGTTTACAAACACTAAATAAAAAACACCACAATATTTTTAATAGAATATAAAGGATTAGTTTTATAAACATTTTCAGAGGAGTTAAATATTGAATTCCTCATAGTTATAACAGTTTAATGTTGAATTTTAAAGACCCCTTTTTAACTTGTTTACTAGTTTCTTCGAATATATATTAGCATTAAAATCTAACAAAAATATTATGATATAAAAGTATGGAATAATTCTCCAAAGTCGATATTTCATCAAAATAAATTCAAACTTTAAAGGTAAAATTTTAAGAAAATTACTTTTAGCTATTGTATAATAGGTTGTAGGTTCCTTAAAAAATTTCAACCTTTCATTTCATTTCTGGGCAGAAAAACAGATAATACCAGAAACATATATATTACGACTAAAATTAGCGAAAGAAATGCCGTCTATAAACTGGAAATCCATACTTTCGAGTTAAAGTCACACGTTTCCTGTGGGTTTTGGTATGGTGGGATGCGTTTTTAGCAATGAGGGAGCGTCGAGGAAACTTGAGAAGGCAGGAAGTCTCTCCCTCTACTGAGATTTCAGCTGAGATCCATCCCTTATCTACTTCATGATCCCATCACTATATCGAATATACTGAAGCAGGTTAGCTCTTCGAGTATCCTACGATGTTCCTAACACCGTGAGATGATGAAAGGTGAAAGGAAAGATGTAACTGTGGAAGGGGAGAAATGAGTTAAATAAAGCAGGATGTGTAATGGTTAAGTAAATTTCATAAAATATACTTATCTACTTTTTAGTTCGGAAATGATTTCTGTGTTCTTCATCAATTCCAGTTTTTTTATTAATGAATACGTTCTTCTTTTTTGTGACCGTGAGGAATGTTCGGTTTAGACTTGAATATGGGAAAAATAGGAAAAGTATTCTTTCGAAATTTTTACGACAATATCTTTATATTCCTTAATATTTATTTCATTGTACATTTTTACTGATTTAAAATTCGTATACTTACTATGTTTAGAAGACCTCCAAATACATCTATCATATAATAATTCCATCATATAATTTTTTTAAGTAAAATGCATAGGTTAAGTAAAAGGCATTAGGTTTGTTTAACTAAAAGGATATAAAATACATTTTACTTTTTCTCTTTCTGTCATACTTCAGAATTTTCGTTAAGAAAAGATACTTTATTTAATTCAAAGCAAGATAAGTACATGGCATATTACAATTTCGAAATGATACCATTTTATTGAATGTATCTAATCAAATTAATAGAGTTTACATCTCCTTAGGAAGATTCTCTAATCAAAAGAACTCTGCTGCCAATTTCGATCCGAAAAATTATTTCTCAAGATGATTCGATTAATCTGGTAACTCAATATCGGTTCAGCCATAGAGTTTTATTATTCTAACACTTGAAAGCTCCTGTCGTCTCCAATAAAACTGATAAACGCCTGATCCAGAACTCTTCGATAAAGACGGGAGCATTTAAAGTGCGATCAATACCGACATGTGCACTCCAAAATGCCCTAGGAGAAAAATGGACCTAAGCGAATACCAAATTAGATTTGAAAAAACCCCGGCACTTGCAAGTGTGTGTCTATGAAAGCTTTTTAGATCTCGCTCGTGGGATTCTCGGGCGAGATTTTGTCTTTTTATGAGGGGAAACGTCGTTCCCTTTTAGTCCAGCTATTTCACTTTGCGGAGGGTGACCTAGTTTCGAACAGATTTGTTTTGTTGGTGTTGTCGAGGGCATTTTATGGGGGCTTGAGGTCTGTTGATTGAACTGATAACATTCAGATACGGTTTACGACCTGGAATCAAGAGTGAAAGAAAATTACAATTTTTCATTTTTTAAGGTTTTATTCCATATTACATTAAATGTCAATTTTTGTATAAACACTGTAATACCTCAGAATATCTTGATTATAATGAAACAAACCGGACAGGATATTAACTCCTTCTTTGAAGAGTAAAGACCTCAGAAGAGATAATACAAGCCCGCAGAGAAAGTCTTTTAGCATAGCCCCCCTAGAATCATAAGGCCTTTCAGATAAGCTCGAAATTGTGACGTGTAATAGTTTGTGTGTTTTCAGAATTAAGCTTAATTATTAAAATTCCTTCTAATGAAACTCTCAAGCCATTTCAATATTTAATTATGAATATTTATTAATGATTATCACATTGGTATCTCACATACGTTGAAATTCAAACTTAAATAAAATGACAATTATTTATTTGAATGTTAAGCTTGGTCCTACATCATTCGGAGTTCCATATAAATTTTGGCTTCTGTAGTCGGCGCTGCAGTCTGAAAGATAAAGAAAATTCTGCTGCCGCGTTTTGTTATAATACGTTTGCCCCTGTTTTCCAACAACTTATTTCTGTTCCTGAAACTATCCTGGTTCAAACACCATCCAAAATTGGAAGTATAGTTGCGTTGATAAATAATACATCACTTTCTACCAACAATACCCTAATAAACAATACTTCACAAAGTTTGACATTACAATGATCTTTGATTGTCCTTAGCTTTCCTAGATTTTCCCAACTCGTATGTTATTGACTCGCATTTGTTTTATTCGCCATTGGAGTTTCACCAAGGACTTTCAAAGCCCTATAGGGGTAAAATGAACCTTTCTATACCTTCCCTTATTATTACAGTTGTAAAGTTTTAAAAACCACTTTCTTGTTCCACTAAAATTCTGATTAACATCATGCTGGGAAGCAATCCTACATTTTATGAAATTTTGAAAAGCAGAAGCACACAATCATGAACTATCTACCATATGAGAGTTTTATACAATTTTTACTTGCAACTTTTGCCAAGTTTGACAAGATAAATCTGTATAACAACTTATTGTTAAAATCTTAGCTACATCAGTAGCAATGATAAAAAGTATTTCACAATTTCTTTAAAAAAAATTTTGTAATCATAAAATATGGAAGTGCTCAAATATCGAAAAA
Source organism: Tetragnatha versicolor (assembly GCA_024610705.1). Lineage (NCBI taxonomy): Eukaryota > Metazoa > Arthropoda > Arachnida > Araneae > Tetragnathidae > Tetragnatha > Tetragnatha versicolor. The sequence continues at coordinate 6,727,223 of JANDEH010000006.1, read as the reverse complement.
AATCCTTACAATCATTTATCATGGAATCTGGAACACTAACGTAAGTTGCGTTAGAGACCGGGTTGACTATGACTACCCTAAGCAAAGATGGAAAATTAAATGCATTATAATTATGTAAAATAGAAAAGACTTGAGAAATGTGATATTTTGACCTCCTCCAACAAATGTTAAAAACATAAAAATACTCTTTTCAGTTTTTTCTTCATGAATTGCTGACGAACTTTAGCGTCATTCAAATCCTCTTATTTATCGTATGTGGGGATTAAATGATTGAATTTCGCTCCGTCTTTTTGCGTCAATTCCCTCGTAGAAAAATGCCCGAGATCTCAGCAGTAGTTAAGGATTCAGTTCAAGTTACTTCAATGACTTTTAATAGAGTTCTGGTCTTCAAAAATAAGTAAATAAAAATATAAGTTAGGGCTGAATATGAGTGAGGGTGAGCATAGTCTACAGACTCTACAGTGATTAAAACAAAACTATTATTTTTTATTTCCCAATCACGAATTAAGGAAAAAATTAGTTTTTTAATTTTTCAGTGTGTCTTGATGAGCATCAATCAACTTTACCCTCGAGTCTGTATAAAGAAATTTATAGTGCCTAAAGAAAAAAGTGCTTAATTTAAAAGTTAATTAACCATTAACTTAATATGTACAATATTTATTAATTAATTATTCCCACTCATTTTATTCGCTTGATACCGATTTATTTGTAAAAGTAAAAGTGATTAGTTGCAAAATTGTAAAAATGCGGGGAGAGTTAAAGCTGCTTAAAGCTATAAATACTTTTGTATTTACCCTCATAACCCAGGAAAACGGTGCTAAAAAGTGACGTTTTAAAAATTTTCATATAGAAGTTTTTTTTTCGACGGTTTTATATGTTTTCGAGGGCGCTGATTACGAATATGAAGTTTGCTCCCACGTGGGGGGTCGGCTTCATATCGAAAATCGCAAAAAATCGATATTTTTTTGCTCTTTTTTCGATTCTTCGATTATATATCAAAAACTATAAATTTCTCGAAGATAATTTCCATTACAAAGTTGAAGTAAACAAAATTTCCTACAAAATGCACTAGTCAACTTTGATTTTCTTAAGAGTGGTTTGGCCGCTAGAGCGCGCTGAAAAACATCGATTTTTTTGCCTTTCCACAAAAATAAGGAAAACGCGCGCTTCTACCCTCTACAAAATGAAAACTATTCATGTTATCAACAAAAATTTTATACCACGTGAAAGAACATTTAATTTTCTATAAGTAACGTGCTTTACATCATCATTTTTTGAGAAGGGGGGAGGGAGTGAAAGAAAGATCGATAATAAAACTGTTGCACCTCGCAGACCAAACGGACTTTTGCGGTTGTTAATCTGCAATTTGCGCATTATATCCGGTATATTACCAACAAAATGGGTTGTTTTGATTTAATTGATGACTAAGCATGCTTAAAAATATAAGTTTTAAAATTTATTTATGAAATATAGGGTGTTTTAGGCGGAAATTCAATATTTTTAAAAATTCATATATTAAATTATGGGAGTGTTTTAATGAACGAATTTTGATGTTTTTTGCATCGCTAAATCCGAATTTCAAGTTTATTTTAATTTTGAAAGTCATCTTCGCATCAAAAATTGCAAAAAATATCAAACCTTTGCTCTTTTGTTCGGTTTTTCACCGATTTTCTAAACAAATATTCATTTTAGGAAAAGTAGCACGGAACCAAATTAATGTACGTAAAATTTCCTATAAGATGCACTGGTTTATTTTTGTTTTGTGAGGAGCCGTGTACGTTTTATAGCGTTTTGAAGAAAAGCAATTTTCATGTTTTTCTACAAAAATGTGATGAACGCTCGATTTCTTCCAATACAGCTCTAAATAAGTTTAAGTTACCGACAAATAGTTTATACCAAATGAAAGTAAATTTAATTTCCTACAAAATGCACTATTTAACTTTAATTTTATAATGAGAGGTATTTACGCTAGAGCGCGCTGAATTACAGCTGTTTCCCGGCTTTACACAAAAACTTGAAAATTGCATGCCTTCGAAACGCTATAAAACGTACATCTTTCCTCGCAAAATAAAAATGAACCAGCGTATCTTATAGGAAATTTTACTTACATTTATTTGGTTTCATGCTACTTTTCCTTAAATAAATATTTGTTTTGAAAATCGGTGAAAAACCGAACAAAAGAGCAAAAGTTTGATATTTTTTGCAAATTTTGATGCGAAGATTACTTTCAAAATTAAAATAAACTTGAAATTCGGATTTAGCAATGCAAAAAACATCAAAATTCGTTCATTAAAACACTCCCCTAATTTAATATATGAATTTTTAAAAAATATTGAAATTCCGCCTAAAACACCCTATATTTCATAAATAAATTTTAAAACTTATATTTTTAAGCATGCTTAGTCATCAATTAAATCAAAACAACCCATTTTGTTGGTAATATACCGGATATAATGCGCAAATTGCAGATTAACAACCGCAAAAGTCCGTTTGGTCTGCGAGGTGCAACAGTTTTATTATCGATCTTTCTTTCACTCCCTCCCCCCTTCTCAAAAAATGATGATGTAAAGCACGTTACTTATAGAAAATTAAATGCTCTTTCACGTGGTATAAAGTTTTTGTTGATAACATGAATAGTTTTTATTTTGTAGAGGGTAGAAGCGCACGTTTTCCTTATTTTTGTGGAAAGGCAAAAAAATCGATGTTTTTCAGCGCGCTCTAGCAGCCAAACCACTCTTAACAAATCAAAGTTGACCAGTGCATTTTGTAGGAAATTTTGTTTACTTCAACTTTGTAATTGAAATTATCTTCGAGAAATTTATAGTTTTTGATATATAATCGAAGAATCGAAAAAAGAGCAAAAAAATATCGATTTTTTGCGATTTTCGATATGAAGCCGACCCCCCACGTGGGAGCAAACTTCATATTCGTAATCAGCGCCCTCGAAAACATATAAAACCGTCGAAAAAAAAACTTCTATATGAAATGTTTTTTAAAACTACCGTTTTCCTGTACTAAATGTAGTAAATTGAGTATTTCAAAATCTTATTATCTTTAATCAAGATTAGTAATTTAACTGAACGTTAAAATGATAAAAGTAATTTAATTTATTTTAATCAATATACCTAAAAAATACAGAAATTATTATTTCACTGCAAAAGAGTTAGATGTTTTTGCGGTTTTCAGGTGGTTTCCAGTTTCTCTTTTCCACAAATAGATATCCTCGTCCCTACATGATCTGCAGTAAAATTTTGGAAATTTTACAAAATATAACTATAAATATGGTTTTTTTAAACATTACCTTAACTAATTGCCCATAAAGTTTAACATAAGTACAATATTCCGGTTCAGAGTAAGTCATTATCAATTTTATTGTTTTAAAATAATTATTATGTTAATTATGTTTTAATTATTAGAGTTTCAATCACTAAAGTTGTTAAAGTTTTATTTTTATCAGAAGTAATTACTAAGTTTTAAAATTGGGGTAATCGGAGAATCAATTTAGTAAATAGAACCTTACTTAAATTTTAATTCTAGCATAATTTGCTTCTTAATCTTTTATTCAAACTGAACATTCAAGTACAAAAAACGCGGGTTAAATGACCACTTAAATAGTTGAGTTGTACTTCTTTGTTGTTGAGCTGTACTTTGTTCAAATATAGTTTTGAAAAAAATAATTTCTCTACCTGTAACTTTTTTCAAATTCCTTTTGAAAGACTCGGGAAACCGTAATTTGGCTGTGATAAAGATACATTTATTCAATGCATTAATATAATGCAATGTGTCTTCTTTTTCTTGCCGAGTATTCATTTCTTGAATTACGACAAATTATATTTTTTTCCACACAGCCCCTAATCCTCAACGCTAAAAACACACGCTCACCCAAAATCCGACCAACGCACTTCTCTTAAAACCATGTTTCCAAACAAGTCATTAAAAAGAAACTGCCATCTAAAATATTTACCCATCTCCACTGCTTGGCCAGACGCTGCTGCTGGGATGATAAATAGCGCATTTAGCCATTCCATAAAAGTATTGAGACGATTCGTTAGTGTAAATCTCACGGTCTGATAGCCTCATCTTTATTTAATTACGAAAACCACTTACATTACAGGATGGCAAACGGAAAGGTTTTGACCCACTGGTTCAATGTAACGATATTATTTTTTCACTGGGTGGCAGAAATAATTTGGAACCCTATCCCACTTTTTTAGATAAATATTAATAAGTTTAAGTTTATATTAATATCATATAAGTTTATATTAAGATTATTAACAAGATTATTATATTAAGATAGTAGTATAAGTTTTTTTAGATAAATATTTTATCATACACCGAGAAATTGTTCTTATTGATGTAAAATTGTTAGACACCTCTTTTTAAATATTCACGTCTATTTCAACTGTGATACTCATGAACTTATGTCATGACCTCCCAAGTAGATGAAATCATCAATTCTCTTTTTATTTGTATACTCACGTTCATAAAAAATGCAACACCATGAAGGACTTGTTAGATTTTGATGAAATTTACACAGCAAGTGATCTTTGTGGATACAAATAAATTATATAATTTTCGGAACAAAGGAATAAAATTTAATATAGAAAATCAGTGTTTAATGTATTCCATACGCGCTGTAATGAGAGCCTCTATACGACAGGTCATCGAATCAAACAGATTGAAATTTTGACTGAGGAGGTGATTTTCATCTAAAATTCATCCCCAACCCTAAGTTTGCCAATATTGGCAACATAACAAGCATTTTAAGCATGAGGACAAAATAACGAAATTTTAGTCGAGCTCCATAGGTGAAATTTTGGATGAAAAAATTTGTCGAGAAAGGAACTGTCTTTATTGGATGTAAAGTAAGTTTGAAACATTCCATAAAACATGTGTACGAGATTTTTTCTGATGAATTACAGCTTCAGGATCCCTTCAAAGATAGGGTATAACTTTTGGCTCCAAAAATTTTTAGAAATTTTTTTAAGAAATGAGATTGCACTCATTTTTTATCTAATGAGGTTGCCTATGGTACCCAATAGTGCTCCAGGTCAAAACACTTCTCTTCTTCACCACAGACTCAAGATAAAACACTCCAAAAATTGCGATTTTCGGCATAGCATCCAAACCCAATTTAGGTGTCATGTTAACCAAAATTGAAGGGGGATTTCTTTAAAAGAACCATTTGTTATCAGTAATCAGGCGAAAATATTTTTTTGTGGATCCCATGGTGTCTTTATGCACCGATGGAATTCCATCGATGGAGCGCTGTAAAAAAAACGATACTTGGTGAATTTTGGTGCAATGACGACCGATTAACCGATGGAGCAGACAATGATAGACCTATTTAAGAAGGTTGTCTACCGTTGATTATCTTGTCATTAGATGTTATTATACCCCTTAGACCTCAACGGATGTCATCAGTGGCGAATCCAGGATTTTTGTCTGGGGGGGCTGAGTTTCACCAATAGCTTAATTGCTATTAATGTGAACAGGAAATTTTATTATCTGCCTTATTCACGCTATAAAATCTTTCAAGGAGGCCTGCATAATGGGAGGGTGTCATACCCTTTATAAACCCCCTATTTTGCTAACCGCTATTTCATACCTTTCAACTCTGGCGGTTATTACTTCTGCGCATGCGTGTGTATTATGGTGGGTCAAAAATATTTTTTTCACATTTTCCCAGGGGCACAGCGACAAAGAGTAAGGCGAGTTGAAAATTGGGATCTGGACCCCTCATAGTCATGTCAGCACGGGATGAAAGATGCTTCATTCGCATGGCAGTGCCGGATCATTGAGTGACTTTTCGACATGTTTCAAATTGTTAGACCAGGGGTTCTCAAACTTTTTAACTTCGCGACCCACTTTTGAGAAACAAAATCTAACGCGACCCACCGACTTCAGTTATTTAAAATTAACTGAACTGAGATAATTATCTCATGCCTCCTCCCCACAGAATTTTAACTTCTCTGACTGGGGGGGTGCTCACCAACTATTTAGTTACAAGGGTATGAAATCGTTTAATTGTGGTCTAACAATGATCCCTACAGTAAAAAGGGGGGTCTGGGGGTACTCTCCCAGAGAAAATTTTAAAATTTGACCCTTAAAAACATGGTTTTAACTTGTTTTTTTAGCAATATGGGATAAATTTATCAGTTGCATCATTTCCCAAGAAAATTCTTAAAATTTGCATTCCCAGCAAAAAAAATCAGCAAAATTTCTTCAAAAAAGTGAAGGGAATTTGGACACTTTGTATGCAGTTTTCTTTATGAAAACTGCAGTTTTCTTCAAAAATTCTGCAGTTTTTTTATAAGACCGTTGAAATGCCTATAGAATGTATTCAAAATTGCTGTAAAAAAGTGCAGACTTACGTGTTGAAGTCTTATTGCTACAAAATAACTAGACTTCTTTAAGAAAACTGCACATATGACGTTTTTTTTTTTGAAGGAATTTTGGACAGGTTTTTTTGCTGGGTTGATCCCCCCGGTGTGGATGGGGAGAAACACTTAATATTTTTTCAAATCTTATTTGAATAACCGACTAGATTTGCATTATCGGCACATTAAAGTGACACACATAGTACGTATTTACATTAATTGCCTTTTCCGATCCACTCCAAGTAGTGTAGTTTTTCCTCAAATTTTTATTCTTTTTACTATAGTATGGTAATTTGATAAATTTCAAAAGTTCATCTAATAGTTTGATAATTCAAAAGTCAGTAACAGCGTTTGTGAAAAATTAAAAATCTTCTCGCGACCCACCAAAAACTGACTGGCGACCCACCAGTGGGTCGCGACCCACAGTTTGAGAAACTCTGTGTTAGACTACTGCTAGCCCTTAACGTTCAGTTACGGGCCCCCAAATATACGAATAAATCAGTGATTGAGAAGACCCTGCCCAGCCTGCGCATGCGCTATAGCTCTGAATTTGATATCATTTGCTAATCAAACCATAATGAACATACCCTGAAAATTTCAAGTTGATCGGACAGTTCCTTCTTGGTGTTGCATTTTTTATGAACAGGAGTATATTTAATGAACTCTTTTATAATTAAGAATATTACCATCTTCTCCATTTATATAATGATAGTTTTTGTCGTTCTTGATTTTCGTGTGCTTTAAAATATTTTAAGGAACTAAATAAAAGACAACAATCTGTTTTATATGCGTGCAACGTTTCTTTACTTACTTTTTTTTTACTTTAATAGTAAATTTTTTTCCATGCATTTGCTTTTTTCATGCTCATATCTACCTGACTTATCTTTACCTAATAACATGGAAACAGTAATATTTATTAACTTGTTGATAAATGGACAATAATTAATATGCATAATGTATAAAACTTAAAATTAAAGATTTTTAAAGTCAAAAAGTCCTTATCGGAGGGCGGAGAAGAACATATACAATTATATTGGGTTGTCCCATAAGTTCTGTTACTTTTTACGAAGTTTTGTCTTTGAAAATTTTTAATGAAAAACTGGTAATAGGTAGAGATTTCAAATAAAAGGGATTTTGATATATGTATATTTATGAACATATTGTGTGATTTTGATAGTTCTCGGGTTATTATTTCTTTTCAAAATGGCGGTTTGAAAAAAAGACCAAAAACGACGATTTTCGCGTTATTTTTTACTTTTGTTTAAAAAACTAGGAAGAACGCATAATTCATGGCTAAAAAAAGTTTTACTGTATATTTGAAATGTTTAGATTACGATGTCATAGTTTCAAGATGATTCGATAAGTTTAAGGTGGGAAATTTTGGCTTTAAAACTTCATATATTGGCAATTTCGCGTGTTTTTTAAAGCACGCCTATTGTTTTTCTAAGCAGCTGGTATGAAGTAATTAAAGGCAGGTGTTTTTTGAACCATAATGCTTGTTAATGCATTGAATTGATGCTATTAATGCATTGAAAGTACCTTTTCATAATATCATTCAATTGATTTATTTCTAATTGCAAGGAGTTGTTTTTATTGTAATGTTTTCGTATGAAGCGAAGAAAATTGCTTTGTTCGCTGAGCGTAATTTCAGCGAGTGTAATTGTGATAAGCTAAAACGTTGCGCGCTTGCATTGTGCGCACTATTTTCTGAGCATAAGTTCAGATATAATTTAATATACTGCATATTTTGAATACTTGGGTCTTTCCTAAGATTTTTTATTGATTTTGATGCTTTTTTCATAAAAATTACTTTGAAATTACTAACATTACTGAGGTAAGTTTTTTGCAATAGATGTTATGTTTGGGACCAAAATGTCCTAACTTAAACTTATCGAATTATCTTGAAACTGTGACATCTTAAACTAAACATTTCAAATATATAGTAAAACTTTTTTTAGCCCTGAATTATGCGTTCTTCCTAGTTTTTTAAACAAAGGAAAAAAATTACGTGAAAATGGTCGTTTGTGGTCTTTTTTTCAAACCGCCATTTTGAAAAGAAATAATATCATGAGAACTACCAAAATCCCACATTATGTTCATAAATATACATATATCAAAATCCCTTTTGTTTGAAATCTCAACCTATTACCAGTTTTTCATAAAAAATTTTCAAATACGAAACTTTGTAAAAAGTAACAGAACTTATGGGACAACCCAATATATACATATTGCATAAAACTGCAGTGTACTACAACCGTAGCCTCAACTGAACTGTATACTCGTTATCGTCATTTTTTTGTTCTTGTTATATTCTCCACTCCTAGAAAAGGCTAAGTTTCTTAGTTATTATAAAAATTTATAAATGTCTCCCCCACTTCTTTTTTTAAAAGAAGAGCTAAACATAAAATTCCATGAAAGGGAATTTTAATATTCAATATTAAATACAATAATTAAAAAAGACAAGTTTTCAAACATAAATGAAGTTAAACTGACCGAATCTATTGCAGATTAGATTGAGGAGTCGAAGAATATCTTCAGAATAAAAGCCTTTTTTTTCAAGACTAACGAGAATTTTTTTTAATTAAACTCCTCTCTTTGTTGTTCTCCCTTCACTTCACCATCCAATTTTGAAGCCGCAAAATAAACGAGTTAGGTGTTAATAATATCGTTCTTCTGGAATTAAAATTAAGTTTTGCAAAATCGATGCTCTCTTCCTGGAATTGAAGCCAATTGAAGCGATCAGATGGAGAATAAAAGAAGAGGAAAATGAGCTTTTCCAGAATTAGACATGGCGTTTTAAAAGAACTTTCTGGATATTGCTAAGCTCATGAATATGAAAGGTTGTCGCCAGCATTCCTATTAGACTTTCAGAGAAACTAGAAACTCAAGTGAATAGGATAGGTTATATGAATATTGATGAGGTGAACACAATGTGTAAATTAAGTGTTGGGTTAATAGGAGGTTTTCGGTTAATCGCGACAAGACAATATTTCTAGTTTTTGTGGCGTGTAATAACAGCGTTTTAATAGTTTTGTAGGAGAATTAAATCTTCGTGCTTTTATTACTGTGACATCAAATTTAAAAATCTGCATGCTATTTATTTAAGGATTTGTGTGACAGATTTAGTTATGATGAATCAATATTTTTTTTTGAAACTTTAGGAAGTTCTAGCAATTAGTGTTCCATTGGAAATAAGACAAGAACACCTAAAATTCTCATTCAAGATAAAAACGAATTATTTCTAATTGAAATTTGTAATCGTTTCATCTTTCCAATAAGTCAGCTCTGATAATAATCTATATAAAGTATTATAAAATGGAGGTTTCAAGTTAATTTATAATTTAGTCCATCACCACCTTCAAGTTCTTCAAGATATTCAATGCGACCTTCATTTTCTTTCCTTATTGACGAATTATTCCTGATTACTCTTAAAAAGTGAAGAAAAAAAAATACATTGATGGTATACTTAACTTTTTAAAAAAGAAACATAATACAGATTAGAAATGAACTACTTCCCCCCAAAGATCTTTATAAACATACACTTATCTCTTCTTGAAGCTAAAATTCTATCTAAATTAAAAAAAATCTCTCTATTCTAAAAAAAAGTTTTTGGTAAACGGTTTCCAGAGAAATACTTTTTAAAAACTGAACCGAATGACACATATCTGGTATCAAAATGTTCGGATTCTTTCCGGATTTCCGAGTAGGCTATTGGATTTTTTAAAAAAAATTCTCAATTTTTGAATATTTCCATTTTTATAAATTTCGGATAAGGTCGCAGTTACAAAGCAAGAAACTATGAATTTTAAAACAATTGAAAATATATTTCACTGGTGTTTTAATATTCAAATAGATTAACCCTTTATGTCCCAAATTATGTTTTTCAGAAAAAGAGTGCTGTACATTTTTTATACGTTGTCCCTATAAGTATATTAAGTATATAAGCTTCATATTAACCCAAGCACAGCTCGTTCCAAATATGTCAAGTTTACGTAACTGCAACTAGAAGTAAACGAAATTTAGTCTTACATGACGAAAATTGGACGAATTTGGACATTGGGAAGTGGGACTTACAAGCCCCGTCGGGGCTTAAAGGGTTAAATAATTGTCTTTCTATTTACAACACGAATTTAAAAAATATATTTTGTGTTATTTTTAACAATATTTATATTTCTGTTGTTCAAACGGTTTTAAATATATTTAAAACTTATGTATAATTAATTTATCTTTTATTTTTTAAATAACAAATTAACATTTTTATATTTATCTTTGTCGTTGTGGGCAACCTAATCATTACTATATTTACAATAAAATATAAACTCGCTTTCGGAAATTTTGAACTTTTGCATTTATTTTTAAAATAAGTATTATTTTTTATATCCTTTTGCAAGTATTTCTTCGGGTAGTAAAATGTAACTTTTTATTTCATAATGCCAAAACGCAAATAACTAGATAACACGGGTGAATGTTTTAGAATAAAGATAAAAATCGAAAATGTTGGAAGTCTATTGCTATGAAACTGACACAACTTCGACGTTTGTTTGTTCTCCTGAAGATAAAATTCTAAATTTTCGCGATTTTTACGATAATTACTACATTTTTCCCAGCCAATCATTACAAATTTTAAGAAAGTTAAATTTATTCCTGAGATGTTTCAGTGCTTCTTAACGGATCTGTGAAAAAAATATTACCTTGGGGAAATGGGTACAAGAATGTTTACATTGCTCTGTTGTTATAAGAATGTTTTATACAGTGAGTAAGTGCAGTGAGCTGGGTTTTGTGGGGAATTGCGAAGCGGTCCAAAAGTTTCTGCGTAAGCAGTTAACGGGGGTTGGCGAGCGATAGCGAGCAGGGGGCGGTAGCCCCCTAGTATATTAAAAAATTCAAATTACTTTAATTAAAACAAACATTTTTTACTACTAATAACTACAAAGAATTAATTTTGGCAATTTCGTTCCCAGAAAGATCTAAAGAAACTTGAAAATCTTTATTGTGTTTCATGTAGCGATCTATCACATAATTGGTTTTATTTCTTGTACTTAGGAACACAACCCGTAATGTTTGATTAGACTGATTAGTGTATAAAAGCTTTTTTTCTAATCGCTTTATAGTTATTACTTAAGCGTTGAGTATAATGAGGAAGTTGCATGGTTTTTTTATATTTTTTTAATCGATTCCTCTTGCAAAAATAAGCAACTACCCAAAATTTGAGGCCGATCGAGAAATTTTTTGATTGCCAAAAAAATTAACAAAAATCCCCTTTTTAAAAACGTTTTCAGTCACGTGTTTTTTTCTCGACTTTTAAATTAAAATATTTAATTACCTGTACATTTTTTTGAAAAACTGACTAGATATTTCATTTTACCATACAAAAACCATACGGAACACTTGTTTGTTTTTGAAAATCTGACACATGCAACTTCCTCATTAGTTAAAATTTGTACGTCCGTATGCTTTATTTTTTCCCACAATTTTAATTATGTACATATCACCATTATCTTTTTTAGGGTTCAGTGCCTTTTTTAGACAAAGAAAACCAACTTAAACCTCTAACCATGTTTAATATTTAAATTAATTTTTAAAAAGCTCTTTCAGGCTGTGTATCTTTTTTCCATTGACTGACATTCTAATTTTAAAATCCCGGTTTCTAGGAAAGGAGTTTTAGAAAAGGTTTTTTTGTGTCATTTTTTGCAACTTGACACATCCGAGTTAAAGAAAATTAAATGCATTAGTAAAAGCTTGCTATCGAATATATTTTTGCAATAAAATTTAAATGGAAAATGGGGTTAAAATGGATAACTTTAAAGCCCGCGTCTCAAAAATTTACAGAACATAAGTTTATTGTTAATTGACTTTTAAATCAAGGCACAAAAAAGAAAATATTTAATCACTAAGAAAGTAAAAAATGAAATGTTTAAATAGTCCATTTTTAAATAGTCTTCTTTTGCATTTGCAATTAATAAGTCTAAAAAAACCCAGATGTACCTGTTTATTTTCGCTTAGAACTGATACACTCACAGAAATTCATTGCCCCAAAGGCGTCTGTGTTTTGCCCCCAGTACTTACACATAGGCATTTCTGGTGTCCATAGTTTCCCCAACAGGAAGGTATTAATATCCGTCTCTTTCTTCCTAGAATTACACAGTTAACCCTTGTATCGATCGTTTGATCCTATTTCTGCCGGATTCTTTGACATCAAACACGTAGGTCGTGGTTCATTCACCTGTTGTCAATCAAGTAGGACACGCTAAATGGTTTTAATAATATTCTCCCTCGTCGACACGAAATTATTCCTTTGAATATTTCCATTGGCATTAAATTAAATATGACTCAAAATGTTAATAAGTGAGCAATTAAATTAGAACTAAGAAATTTTTTTAAGCTTTTGGAATACACTCCTTACACGAGAATGATAGGAATTAAATTAGCACTATTGCATGTTGATGTAAGTTTTTGTTCCTAAAAGTTAATGTGAAGAGGATTAATAATTTTGAAAACACCGTCACCCTTAATGTATCAGATAACTTAAAAAGAGATTTTGTACAAGGGCTTTGGATTTTAATTTTTAACTTTCGCAACGCAGTTTTTAGAATATACTAATAGAAATATTTTTATTCTTAGAAATGAATTTGCATAGTAAATATTTAGTTTCAATATTATTCGCATATTTTTATGAATAATCTCTTCTATATTTTGTTTTGTAAATCGAAAACCTAAAATAGAAATTTTCCTTCTCCTGTTTAATTTGTTGTTCATAATGAGCACTTGTTAAGTAATGATATGCATAGGTAACTAAACAATTGATTTATTTCTAAAAATCTGCACTTTTGTTACTGTTTGACGAATTTGTTCAAAATGTTAATATCTAAGTTTCTAAGTTGCTAAAAGTTGTTCGAAATGTTAATATCTAAGTTTATCTATCTACACAATAGTTTTTCAAATAATATCTCTTAGTTATCAAAAATTTTCTCTTTAATAATTTCAGATGAAAAACTTTTAAATGCGTTTGTTTTAAAACAAAATTATTTTAGATTTTTATTTTTATAGACTATACCCTACCCTGTAATGAAAAACAATTTTAAAATTAGGACGAAATATTTTTTACAGCTAAGTAATTTGACAAGTACCAATTATGCATCCATTGAATTAATTATTTTATAAACAATCTGTCTGCATCATTGGTGTAAAAGAACACTTGAAATGCAATTTACGATAACAAAAGGAAGCTCGAGAAACTAAACGAGGAACCTCATTTCAAAACCGCCGGCTCTATGTAAACAAATACAAAAAAAAATATATTGACAATTCGCGCGCTTATTTTGGCTCTTTTCTGCCAACTAGCCGCTTCTCCCGAAGACATACCTTCGCCAAACCACTGCCGACGTCATCTGAGTTTATCGCGTTTCTTGGCGACATCGAGTGAATCTCGGAGATTTTTTTCTTCTTTTTTAGTTAGATTAGAAAAATATTTTCTTTGATAAGCATAAGAGAAAGATTGAGGTTCATTCAGTTCTCTCTGAAAACTTGAATATTTTTCAGTTTTCATAGGTTGTGTTATCAAGTGGTAGACCTATTTTAGTTAGATTTAACTATGCCGTTTTTTTTATTTTGCGGGGGGAAATACCCTTCAATGCTCTTCTTTTCAGATATCTCCTCTCTTTGCTCTCTTCTTTTAGAATTTTAAAATACAACATTTGTGTTGTACTACGATGAGGTAAACTTTATGAGAAGCTTCTATTTTTAATCTTATTTCTTTAATTTCAAAAAAATTATTTTTATTAGTTAGACCACGAACTTTACTTTTACCCGGTAAATTTACAAGAGGTGTTAACTTTTAGAGCTAGTTTCTTCTGTAAATCCCCTTTTCATCCTTGTAATATGAGGTACCCCCAAAAATCTTTTCAAAAAAGTAAAGCAATTATTACAATTAAAGAAAGTATGTTATAGAGTTAGGGGCCATTCATTAAATACGTAAGGTTCCTGAGGGGGAGGGGGGTTGGAAAAATCTCTACGTATCCTTACTTGGGGGTGGGGGGTAAAACCCATTCTTACGTAAGATTTTCCAAGTTAATGTAAAAAAATTCCAATTATTCTAATCAAATTACTATTGAATAACCCCAGAAAAAATTTTAAATGCTGACATCTCGGTATATTTTCGAAGCTTTAATTTTTTTTAAAAATGAAGGTATATCAGATGTATCTCTTTTATTGGAGTAAAATAAGTTAAGATAAAAAATAAAAATATTTTATTTACGTCAAACTGATAGTTTTAGTGTAACTGATCCTTTTCTAATATTTTATTATTTTGAAAAACAAAATGGAATCTTACGTAAAAATAGGGGAGGATGGGTTTGAAAAATTTTACGTACCCTTACATGGGGATAGGAGGGGGTCAAAAATTGCCAAAATCATCCTTACGTAATTAATGAATGGCCCCTTAAGCATATACATAACATCTATATTCATAGAATGATAGACAGTTGCATTTTCTGATGTAATCAGAGGAAATCATTTTCTTCATACTGAAATTTTAGATATGCCAGCTGAAAGTTTAGGTTTTAAATTTTGACAAAAGTTCAAGTTTTTTTATCAAAAACTGAACTGAATTCCCCCCCCCGAAAATGAGCTCCGTTAGAAATAACCAATAACCAATAGGCATAGAAAATCGTTTTCCTTCCTGATAACTACCAACTCCTTGTGTACTTAGAATTTACTTTTTCACTCTTTTACTTACTAGATAACTAATATTAATATAATGGCCCTAGAGCAATTTTCTTTATGGAAGCTTTTCTTCTTCTGTTGTTATATTTTCTTTGCCTAGCACGATTTTTTCTGTAAAAGATATGACGTAAAATTTTAAAAACGGGGCTTATTCCCTTATCGAGAAAGAAAAAACGATCGAGATCCAACTACTTGTGAAGAACGGACGATAAGAATAGTACTTAATTTCGTTACTGCAATGCAAGATAACAGTTGAGATATGATTCAACGTCTTTAATAGAGCTCTTTTCTTTTTCGTAAAATTGTTCCATTTTTGTTACCTTGAAATCTAATAGGAGATGGGGACAGCAGACTTGACAACTGGTAACGGTTCCGTCCTTGAAAACATTCAAGCTAATTCATTAGTCTTATCAACTTAGCAGACGAAAATAAATGTTGATAACATGGAATTGACAATTGCGAAGAAACTTTTATCAACAAGACTCGAAGACGGAAGTTATTGTTGTTTTTCTTTTACTTTAAAAAATTATTTAGAATTTGAGATGCAAATTTCAGATAACTAAAAGTTTGTCCAAAATTTCGACCAAATTTTTTGGTAACAAAATTTACTATGTAATAATATAAACACGAGTGATACTAAAAAAATACTACTTTTCTAGCAACTAAAATTTTAAGATTTCTAGTTTGTGTATATTTTCAGCTTTCTTTCAAAGCCATTTGGAATTACGATTTGCTACTTAAAAATTTTAAATTTCAATAATAAAGCCTTGAAATCTCTTTTTTAAAGCTTTCTAAAATTACACATTTTTACTAAATTGTTAATCATTAATTTTAAATTAATAACAATAGGGGAGAGGGGGACTGCTCGGTACACTTTTTATTAAATTATTTTTCCAATTTTTATACAATGATATTTATTTAGACACATCGAATATTTTAAAAATAGTTCTTTGCGCATCTAATGAAAAAAATTTCGAACCGTTTATCTCTTTTACTTTTAGGGATCATGTCCCAAGGATCCCCACTAGTGGCCCTTCTTGGGACACTTTCAATAATAGTGCAAAAATAATAAATTTTATTTTGAAAAATACAAAAGTAACACAAATAATGAAGAAATCTATGTTTAATAATCATAATAAGACATCCAACATATTTTAAATTTAAAATTTTTCATTGATTTTCTCATTATTGTCATGACATAAATCACTGATTTTTTCGTTTACTTACAGAAATTTTTTTGCATCAATTTCTAAATGATAATTTTCTATCTTCTTAAATTATTTAGTTATTTTAATAAAATAATTTTTTTACTCATGAGATGTTTGGGGTATATCTTTTGACATCATGTCCCAAGGTGCCTCACACCTGACTGTCCCAAGGTGCCCCATGACAGTTGACACTTTGAATGTTAAACTCTTTTAGGTTTAGCAAAAATTTTTCTATCTTTTCTAAAATATTAGTGGATACACGTATTTTAATCTCAACATAATTATAATAAAATAAATATACTTCTTTCATTAAAAAAATGCTTTTGAAACTAGAAATGATTGTAACTTTGCACCATGCAAAACAAGAAAACTAATGTAAATAAGTATCCAGACGCACCAAAGATTCCAAAACACGTTGAAGAGTAGATTTTATGGTCGTTCATAAGTACCTACAAACCAAGCACAACTTCATAACTATAAAATTGCGTCTGAAAAGTTGAGCGTCTCAAGGTGGGCCATGTCCTAGGTGCCCCACTCCCCTATGCTTACTTTTTTTAGACATCTCCAAGCTTTGCTCTACACATGAGTATAGGAGGGAGAGAGCAAAAATTACTAGTACTAACTTAGGCAGACATAGAATATGAATTTAGAGTAACTGAGAGCGTAAGGTCTTTTTTATTTGAATTTTAAGTTAGTTTGTCTTTCTTTTCTAACTCTTTGTGCTAAAAACTAGCTCAAAATATTTGTTTTTTAGTTTAAATTTTATTTTACCTTTTTTATCTGTTCAGTGAATGTTTAATTCAAATTAGTCTTTCTATTTTTTACTTTTGTCCGTTGAACTAAGCAAAAAATAAACTAATTGTCAATTAAAATGCGCTTTTAAAGATGTCTTCAGCTAAAGTTTTAATACTTTGAAAAATGGAATAAATTTATCCATTTTTTTAACAGTAAAACATTACAGTATACTTTTTTTCAATGATTGTTTTGTACACTCTAAATGGGGTTCTGAATCGCTCTAAGGTGATGTATCTAAGCCCTTATTTATCATTAGATCTGTGGGACCTGGATTTAAGTGCCCCATGGTTTGGGGGCCCGTAATTTTAAAACGTATCTATGTGAAGCAGAATATTTCTGGAAAATATATTCAATAATTTTTCTATCAGAAATTTAAAAATCTTAATCTAATTGCAATTTTACCAATTATTGTTACAAATTAGATTCTTAATTTGGGGTAAAAATTTAATAGGATAAGGGCATTCAGGACGCAGGAAGAGTCCTGCGTCCTGGATGCCCTACCTCGAAATCTCCCTTTGTTAGCTCCTGATATCATTAAAATTTTTTCAGAATTACTCATTAATTATTAATTTGCGTCTTCCTCACTATGAATTAAAGAGTGATGAAATTCCAGTTTCGCTAAATTAAATAAACTTTAAAACATCCCCATGAAAAAATTTTCCCCATTTTATTTAGCATTCAGCGCCCTCTTTGTTCAAGATCTCCGCACCGCAGTCCATTCTCATTCCTTCGCTCCTCGGTTCATGGCGTCAGTTGTTGGCGAGAATTTGATCCCCGCTCCCACGGCAACCATAAAACAGCTTTCAAATGTGTACTGTGTTGTAGCGCGGGGTGTTCAGAGATGATATTTAATTTACGTTAAATTCTGGAATTTTATGGTTTTTCATCTTGATTTGAAAGAATTGGATTAGTCTTCCTTGGTTTCTTTAGTTCACCTTCACCACCGTAGTCTCTGGTAAGTTGCAAATTATCTTCCTCTGGCGCGATTTTACCTGAGATTTCAATAGGCTTAGTCGCGCCATGTTTGGTACGTGTGCTCCCAAGATCTGGGTGTGATATATTGCAGTGGATTTAAATGAATTTTCCCGCATTCCTAACCGTTGCAGTCGATCAAAATCAGTGTGCACCTTTAATTTCTTCCCTAAAATCTCGTATTATTATCTCAATGAGAGGGTTGCGGGTCTTGGACATGCCACACCCCCTATGATGTAAATAGAATGGTTTCGAAACGAGTGTTTCACGCGCTTCCATGCTCCGATTTTATAATGTAATTTTTAATATTTCGGACTTGAAATATGTGCCGAAATTGACTGTGAGTTCATTTGTACTGTAACTGTATCATTTTACTTGTGAAGAGTTTGTTTTGTTGTCGGATTGGTTAATATTTTGGTGCAGTCCATCAAACGTGTACCTACTCACCGAATCTCGTCAGCATTTTTTTGGATCTTGCAGTATTGGTGGTGATTTTAAAAATACAACAACTTACTAATATGTGAATTCCTTTTTACGATAAGTATGGTAGCTACGGATTATTTCCTTCTCATATATATTTTTATATAGTAATAAAAATGGGTGATACATTGAAGGGCAGTATTTTGTATTGATTAAAAGTTAACAAAGTCACAGTTTCTATCATTTGTATTGTAAATATGATTTTTTTCATTAATATTTCTGTGATTTATGCAGATATTATAATTTACAACCATTTAATTGCAATACTTATTTTATATATTTTAACATTTTGAAAGTAAATGAGAAAAATATCGTTTAAAGCTAGTTTGAAGTTAATTTAGTGTTTTAAGAAATCAATACTTAAAAAAACAATCCTTTGCTTGGAGCTTTTTACTTTTTATGAAACTCTTCTTGTAGTAGGTACCAATTATTTTACTGTTAGTGGAGCATGAACTGATATTTCTGGAGACCACTAATTTGGAACGTGCAATCTGCCTGTCAGACACAGATCCAGATATTTTTAAGTTAACCAATATGTTATTTTGGTATTTATTTATTGTAAAGTCGACCATTCAGCAGACGTTTAATGGTTTAATTCACCTTCACAGCTATACAACAGTCAATATCTATTGACTGTTGTATAGACTAGAGATGGGAATGGCCGGAAAAAAACCGGAAACTTTGGGAAAAAAACCGGTTTTTTTCCAGTTTTTTTCCGAAGGGTTTATTTCTTTCCGGAAAAATTGAAAATGTCAATATTTAAAATACTTTATTTTAATATATTTTATAACCGATTTTTATATATTTTATAATCAATATCAATTAAAAGATTATTTAGATGACAATCTTATACAATTAAGTACTTATTAAATTAAGTTTTAACCATATAATAAGCATTTTTTCCCAAAAAAGTTCGATTCCACTCGGGAAAAATTGAAAATTTTTCTGTTTGCATGCATTAAAAAATTTTTTACATTCTAATGTTTTCTCATTTGATATTTTTTATACTCAATATTTCACATGAAAACACAAATTTGGAAAAAAGTAAGCAAGATAAATTATTTTAACCTCTAAGTGTTATTTATTTTACTCTCTAAAAACAAAAATAATTATGCAATCCAAATTAATATCAATAATACCAATTAGGATTAGAAGAAATTTAAATTTGGTATTATATATTAATTATAAAATGCAGCACTTTAAAAATATTTTAACCATTAAATTAGATGGTCTAACAATCATAAGCATATGAAATGACTTACTAATACTTCTCAAGTTTCTCTGCTTAATCTGAATTTTAAAAAAATTTCGATGAGATTTCAAAGTTTGGGATTATTGGAGGCTTTTTACTGGGTTGCTTAAAAAATATTTATGGTGTAATAGTATTTATTGAACAATGAACAGATTAATATCATGAAAATTAAATAAAAAAAATAAGTTCTAAATATATTTAAACAAAACAATGAAAGATTTTTTAATTTGGAACAGCTTTCGTCTACAGGTACGGCGACTTTCAATCAACTAGACCAGTGGTTCCCAACCTGGGGGTGATCGCCCCCAGGTGGGCGATTTGTGTTATCAAAGGGGCGATAAATAAGTTGGGGGCAATTGGGGGGCGATAAGTAATCAAAGGGGGAAAATAAAATAATACTGTACTGACAGACTATTCAGACTTAATGTACCAAAACAAATTAAAACCCTGTTCCTTAGGGTCAAAAATTTTCTGGGGGAAACCCCCATACCACCTTTTGTACTTCAACTTTTTTTATTTAGTTCATCAAAATCTAAATCCTACTTAAAAATATGTCTAAAAATTAGGAAGAGGTATACCATAACTAGTTAAAAACCTGTTTTTTGGAGTCTTATTTAAAAAAAACTTTCTGGGGGATGACCCCCAGACATAAAATTGCTTTATTATTTACACTTAACTTCGAATTAAAATTGGACATACAATTCGAATGAAAAGGGGGGTGATATAGGTGTTAGTCAATGTCTAGAAAGGGGGCGATGGGCCACAAAAGGTTGGGAACCACTGAACTAGACGCTTTTAGAAGACGCCAAGTGGCCATATATCGATACCACGTATCCAAGGGGTTATAACCGTTGGCGACTTTCAAAAATCGCCGTACCCGTAGAAGAAAGCTGTTCCTTTAATTTTTTTAAATGATGACTTCAACATTTTTTTTAAATTGGCAGAATATAATTAAAACTTCTCAACCTTTCTAAGAAAACATGATTGCAATGATTATATGCAAAAGGTTAGGATCAATTATGTATATTGATGTTAGATATTATAGCAAACATCTGTTATTTGTTATTGGATCACGTATACAAAATTAATTCATCAAAAGTACTTTATGTTTAATAGATAAATATTACATTAATGTTATTTATAACAATCACATGCTTTATATTTATATAGCATATATTATTTTATAGTTATAAAAACTGTAGTTTTTTAGTTGTAAAATTACTCATAAAATGCTGCATATTTTTATTTTGGAATAATTATTTTTAATTAATCTTTAATGAGTTATTAACTTATAATATATAATGACTAATGATTTTATACACAACGAATGATTATTTAGCTTCTAAAATAAATATGTGTTCAAAAACCGCTCTTTTCTAAGAGAAAAGGTCAATTTTTCCGACTTTTCCAATTTTTCCGGAAAAAAACCGGCTTTTTTCCTGTTTTTTTCCGCCTTCCCAAAATTTCCGGAAATTTTCCATCTCTAGTATAGACATGTATTCATTAATTAATGTTTTTGAATCAGCATCACAGTTAACAG
Source organism: Tetragnatha versicolor (assembly GCA_024610705.1). Lineage (NCBI taxonomy): Eukaryota > Metazoa > Arthropoda > Arachnida > Araneae > Tetragnathidae > Tetragnatha > Tetragnatha versicolor. Next base: position 6,705,875 of record JANDEH010000006.1, on the reverse strand, counting down.
GATAACATGCAAGAAACGTCATTTTTAAATATCTTGTTAAAGTAAGCACTGAATTTTGAAATACATGATATATTGTAATTTGTAGGTAACCTTCTATTGAAAAGTTAATGTGTACCTAAATATTATTAAAAGAACGGTGGTCTGTCCAAGGCAATTTTACTACCGTTTTCCGGTACCTTCGTCACAATGTCACCATTTGATAAATAGGCAGGGGAGAGCGGGGATGAATGGGGAAAAAAATGCTAAAATTGAAAAAATATACATTTTTCAATCCTATAACAAGTTTAAAACCAATAATTGAACTCTTGGTTACATTATAAATGTGTGTATTCAATCAATTACCCATTATTTAAACTCCAAAAAAAGTTTTTATGAATGCATGTATTTTGTCTCATTCATCCCCGTGGTGGGGATGGATGGGACACCAAGTGGGGATGAATGGGACAGTTAAAAAAAGTTCAGAAATTTACAAAACAACAAAGTTATTTTAAATATTGCACAACGTTTAGCTTTTTAAAGGAACAACACACTTCTATTTTCCTAAGAAAAAAATTAAAAAGGCATTTAAAGGGCGAAAAACAGCCTACATTTATTCGACTACATGATGAGTAAAATTAACCCATGAACTGAAGCAAATACTTTTGTTCTTTCAGCTCAGTGGTTGAAGCTGGTGTTATTTCTATTAATGCTACTCGCTTTTTATGGGTTTGTACTTTTAGGAGTGCAAATAGATGATGCCTGGACCTAACCCCCAAAGCCATTTCTTTCCTGCAGTAACATTTTCCATGCCATTTTGAAGGAACTTTTCGTAAAAATAGAGCATAAAAACCTAACTTGTTTGAATAATTGTTTAACCATAACATATTTGAGATGACAGTTGCAACTATTTGCTCATTAAGACTTTGCATATTCACACATGAGTTTGGAACATAAAACACAAGTTTAAACATAATTTTTGCACCCTATTTTAGTAAAATTTATCAGAAGTTAATTAAATGAGTTGAATATAGCAAGCTATTGATGGAAAGTTTTGGAAACAGGGAATGAAGTGATGATGGAACTGTCCCATTCATCCCCGCAACTCTTGTCCCATTCATCCCCGTACCCACCTATTTTTGAAAAACTAAAATTAGACTAGGAAAAAATCCATGGATTTTCTTCATTTAAATTGGAAACTATATACTAATATAAGTACTCTTTCAACACACTGTAAAATTTATAACTTCAGTTAAATTATTTTTTAATAAATTAATAATTATTTTTTTAAATTAAATTTTTTATACAGTCGAGTTTGCTTAATGTGATCACGGTTAATGTTATCAATCGGATAATGTTATCGAAATCAACAGGTCCCGATCATTCCTATTTAATTTAATGTAAAATACATCGTTTATTGTGATCAACTATGCATCAACAGGCCGCTTAATGTTATCGAAATTTGTCCATATCCCCTAAAAAACGCCTGCTTTCGAGTTTCGTTAATTTCTTTTTTCTTAAACTGAGTATAAGTTCACAGTTGCACTGTTATGTTTCTTTTCTTTGAATGTTAGAAAAATAAACATTCGATGTTCTCTGACCTCATACATTGAAAGAAAAAGGTTAAAGGGGGGGGGCTTTGATTTATCAGGGGTGCATCCAGGATTTTTTGCCAGGGGCTGTTTTTGGGAATTTTGTGAAAAACGGAATTGAATTTTGTGAAAAACAGAGTTGAATTTTGTGAAAATAACTTTTCAATCTGAAATAAGGTCCTATTTCTGTAATTATATTATTTTTTTTAAATAAAATTACACTTAGCGAGTGCATATAGTTTGATTAAAGTCCGTTTTTGGGAACCGGAATTTTGTGAAGGGGGCTGTTTTTGAGGATCCGAAATTTGTGAAGGGGCCGGTTTTGAGGGTGGGAATTTTGTGAAGGGGCCCCAATTTCTTTCTACATCAGGGGTTCCCAACCGGTGGTACCCGGGAACGTCTCAGGTGGTACGCGTGAGTCAAAACACTAAAAGAAAGGAACTAAAAGAAAATTTTATCGATCTTAGAAGATAGTTCCATGCAAGATTATTTTAAAGAGAAATTTTTAATTAACTTCTGGATCGGATGTAAAACCGAGTACCCTTTGATCTGCTGGCAAGCTCTGCTATTTTTGATGCCATTTGTTACGAGTTACTTGTGTGAGAGTGGATTTTCTGAACTCTTGTACATAAAAAATAAGCATAGAAGCAGAATACGTGTTGAAGAGGACTTAAGAGTGAAGATAAGTTCCATCATTACTCCTAATGTTGATATTTAAATCACGTGCAAACAACAGCAAATTTCGCACTAAACACTTTAAAAGTATGTTTTGTATGATGATTAATTTTTTCTGAGTTTGTACTAATTTTTTATTTGTATGTTTTTAGACCTAAATAATAATAATTAGGTATAATAAATAAAACTAAATTAATACCATTTTCATCTTTTTATTTCTCCTTTATTCTAAGCATTTTATAAATAAACAAATATCTTACCATTAAATATGAAGTTTTCTCAGGAATTTAATTCAAAAAGCCTTTGAACCCTTATAAAAGAGTAAATATCATACGTGTATTAAAATATTTAGGTCTAGTGGTACACCAAAATTTCTCAAAAAATCAAGTGGTACACAGGTGCAAAAAGGTTGGGAACCCCTGTTCTAGATGCACCCCTTTTTATTAACTTCAAAGAAATAATTTTTTTTCCATTTCAGCACCCGTATTAAAATAAGATAAAAAACCATTAAGTGTCTTAATTGCTTGTAAATTATTTATAGCTTTGTTTTAAAATGGGGTCTTGGGGGTTTCCCGTTTCCCCCAGGAAATTTGACTCTTATAAGAACTCGGGTGTTGTAGGAATACATATTATTTAAATGTAAGTAATTATTTAATGTAAATGTGTTAATTTAGATTCAAATTGGAATGGTTGGCGGGGGTCCTGGAAAAAGTGCCCAAACCTGCGAACCTGGTTCGGGGGAAGCCACTGCAAGCTTCCATAGGTGCAATACATAGGTTCGGGTAAATTTCGGTTTGGTTCGGGGGAAGGTTACAACTTTTTCCAGGTCCGGTTGGCAGTCTAAGAAATATCCTCTCGCCATCCAGATGTCTCTTGACCTTGACCCAGAACAGGGGTTTCCAACTTCCAAGTAACTCAAGGCGAGGGGCACAAGTGGCAGGCCACAAAATATCTGGCTCCTTTTTACCCATAAAACGTCTGAGGATGTATAAATTTTTTACCCTATACAATTTTTATTATACAAATATTACTTAAAAGGGGGAGGTCTTCCTCAAGAAAATGTTTAATTTCCCTCAAAATGGTGTTTCAGGTATGTTTTGATACTCCATTTTGTCTCTTCTCTCGAGGTTGACGGTTGACCTAACCCTTCATAACCCCTTGCTACACTCCAGGAGGAATTTCAGGGTATGCAATCTCCCTCTCGAGATACCAAACTTTCAATTTTTCACCATAGAAGATGACCGAAGATATTCCATAATCTAAGAGGTAAATAGGGGGTTCGGGGGTCCTCCCCCTAAAAGTTTTTGAATTTGAGTATGCTAAAAATTGCCATGGAGCTGAATTTTGGGTGGTTTTCAGGGAGCTTTTAGGCCGAACAAAATAATATGGCGGGCCACCGGTTGGAAACCCCTGACCTAGAAGATGTCCTATTTTAAAGCCAACACCATTTTGCTTCAGAAAATGGGGAAAAACTGTCTACTATTTTACTAAGAATACATGTTTTTGAAAAGCAATAAATATCCGAAAAATTGCCGTGGGAAGCTAGTTTTTTTCTAGAAAATTTAATGTTAACCTCAAAAATTCAGGGAATTTTATTTTTTAAATTGAGTGAAAACTATTTAATAACCCTTTAAATAAGAAACAGTTTTTAGTGTATTTCTTTATTTCTTGTTAATATAAATTTAGTTGTTACTAACTCCTAGTTGTCCTATTTAAGCCTTTGATTGATTTGTAGCTGGTACTACAATAGCGAATAAACCATATGGTTTTTAATACCGCTCGCTCTTTCCGATACCTCAAGCTACAGATCGCCGACTTCCCAGAAAGTTTCTTCACACCCTCCAATCCGTTCCAGCGATTTCTAATTGTCTCTCTCTCGGAACTTCTCTTTACTCAACCGTATCTCTCCACTCCTAACTTGCCTTTAATCGAAGGTGTGCATGACCTTCCCGAATGAAAAAGACAAATAAATAATACCGGCCGTATAAAAGCCCGGAGCCTCGCTGGGCGTGTCCCGCGACCCAAGTTTTTGCCCGGTTTACACATTTTTTACGGAAGGCAGCACACTCGGATCTGCGAGTCAGTGGTTTGCTGCGGGGTGGGGCCGAGGGATCTCGTACTCTTCCAGTGCTCTGGAACGTATACATTTTTAATGCGCAGATTGTATTATTGTGTGCTGTGATTGAGCAGTGGGCCGAGTTCGTGTGGTGTAAGTGAATCGCGTCTCCCCCTTTTTCTTTTTGCTGATGAGTGGATGGTAATTGGAGAGGGACATGATATGGTTGTGGATGGGAATATTTAACTTGTGTAAGAGTAAAGAATTAGTCCCTGTGGGAAGTGTACTGTGAAATGTAGAAGATATTGTGGTGTTCATTCCTTTTTTTCTCGGCATTTCAGTTTTTGTTAGAACTCGAGAAAGGCGCCAGAAAAATAGGGGTTAGTTGTCTTATATAGGCCTTGGAATTTAGCTACGGACTAAGCTAAATTTGTAGACAACCAGGTTTGGTGGCTAACAGAAAAAATATTTAAGTTTAATCTGACTCCATCAACCCTATTTTTGTCTAATTTCAATTATCCAATTTCCCAAATTCACTATTTCTGGTCGTTCATTCCTCTTTGGCCAACTCTAGAAGTGTTTGCTCCTTTTATTTTCTATACTCACAAAATTTTTGAAAATGTTGAAAGTTAAGAACCCTTTCAGAGATTTATTGCTCTGTCAATCAGTGACTCTTTGAGTTCTTTTGCAATTTGGCTTATTACGTAAAAGGTGCGTACCTATGCATATTTTACTCAAAAAATCATTTCCATCATTGTTTTCTGCCATTCCATCATCCTTAGTTTTTTGCGAATTCTTATTTTGTTGGATCGATGCATGAAAACGAGCGATTCAACGCATTTTTCTTCTCTCTGCTGTAACAGTTGTGCAATTTCGCGTTGTCAAACCAGATTTCCGCTGAAGTCCAATATTGAAGAATGAAGAAATGCCCTTTATTTCCTTGTCACTCTTGGCGACTAACCAGCAGGTGTATGGCCAAACCGGAAAAGACTTGCCCCTACCTCCGGTAGTTACATCATTTAAACAAGTCTCGGTTCTGATTCATCATCTACTTAAAATAAAAACAAGAGTTTCTATAGCAACCGAAATCGAATAGTAATTGTCAGCGGCTTGTCTCGTTGTAGACACAACTTTGAATGTAATCTAATGTTCAGATGGGGTTCATGGTGGAACAATGGTTGTCTAATCATTTCGTTTGAAGTATCAATTTTAATTTTTATGGTGATGGATGAGCTTTATTTAATTCTTTAGTCATTTGGAAATTTGAATATCATCGATATAATTCATGGAAATTACGTTTGAGTTTTCCCCAAGCGGTTTTATTGATACAGTTCTAGCTAAAATTTGTTTGCTGTTATTGTTAATAGACTTTTAGATTTGTGTGTTAGTGTGTCTAGATAAAATCTTTTAAAAATGTATGAGATTACGTTCAACATATCTGATTACTTAATAAAATAATCAGATATGTTGAACGTAATCTCATACATTTTCTCATATCATTTTAAGAAAATTTCCGCAGAATTCCACTGGAGTGTTTCCTCACATTTTGAGTGACGGGGACGTCGGCAGTAGGGAATTTTCAAAATTCTCTTCGCTCCAAAAGCTAGAAATTTTAGTTTTTTTTGTCATAGAAAACTATGAAAAATCCTTATTCCTTCGGAATTTTAATATTTCATCTTTACTATTTGTTTTATATGGCTCGGCTTAGCAGCAATCCTTTTCCCAATTATCTCCCTACCATCTCGTCACATTTAACATTATCAGCTCGTTAATTCGAATTCAACGATCAACCAAATCCTTCGTCGCCATCAGACGATATGATCAGATCCGCATCTCTCGAATTGTGGATACCTAAACCCTGGGCTTAACCAATTAATTGACCGAATGCATCTTTGCCGTGTCCCACTAATGGTGAAATGATGTTTGGAATGACGCAATCAGTGTCATTTCTGTTGATGATGCGAGATTCATTGCTGCTTGGTCGATAAAACGGTGCCCGTTCGGGAGGTCGATATATCCGGTCTCCCCAACCGGTTGTTTTGGGCGACTCGCTGCTATCTTCGCGCTTCCCGTGGTCATCCCTGGAGGGGGCGGAAGCTGACCGATGGTGAACAGGTCTTCGGAGACTTTCAGGTGTGTGTGCACCGAAGAATCGTGGATATTCATTCTTGTCACATATGATATGGGGTGGACTTAAAACCAATGTCGGTCTAACTACATTTGTCTTTGATGGGAATTAAATGGAAAGTTGAGTCTTTAAATCCATTTAAAAACCGTGAGGTTCCCCTCCGGAAGTCACTGTAAAAAAAATCTTCGGTACTTTTCCGTTAGCCGGGCGCAAATGTCGCCAATTGTGAGCAAAGTCGCCAAGCAAAGCGAATGACCAACGGAAAAATTTGCCGGAATTCCTTTTTTTGGCGATTTTTTGCTTGCGCCCGGCCAACGGAAAAGTACCAAACCTTCCCCTCTACTTCCCCTAAGCTTGTGTATTCAGGTTATTCTTGTGGGAATATACAAATCCAAATCAAATAGCCATCTTAAAATTCTACCGTGGTAAAAATGTATTGAAATGGTTACCTCAGCTTCAGCTACTGTAGTTCATTGAAAAGAACTATCGCGCCGTTAAATATTTGTAGGGCTCGACCGATGGCATTTTTTGGCCGATGGGCCGATGCCGATTGTTTGAAAATTTCCATCGGCAGGCCGATGGTAATTATTTGGCCGATGCCGATGGCCGATGCTTAAGGCCGATGGAAAAAATGCAAACCATTTGGCCTTAATTTTTTAGAAAAGCATTAAATCTATCGCAGAGCCAGAAATGAAATCTTTTTTTGTAAAAATTTTTGGCCAATTTCTTTCCTTGAAAACTTTTTTACTTACAAGGAGCAATCCGGTTGCTTGGGGGATCTCCAGAAGTGTTTCAAAATAAGATAAAACACTAGCTTAAAAGTAGAAAATTTATAAACAATTCTAGCTCAAAGCAATAGCTCCCCTCAAAACTCCCTTTAACTTAATACTGTTTTGGTGCCTAGGGAGATTGGAATTTTGGGGTTATGGGATAAATTTCGTTCATTTCTATAGTCAAAAAAGAAAGTTTTCTGGATTTCAGGAGGGGCTATTCCCCAAATCCTCTCCTCTGGCTACGCCCCTGAAGAGTTGGCCTTATTTAAAAAGCTTTATATAGTAAATATCCGGTTCATTCATTGTATGGACTATTGTGGAAATTAATAGGATCGCTCCTGTTCTCGTGAGTTCTTACAACCAAATTTACAACTTAAAACTAAATTTGGAGCAAGATGGAGCAGGATCACACTCTTTTGTCTATCGCTTCATGTTATTATGTTTTTTGCGAAAAACATCGGCCAAACATCGGCTTTTAGATGTTTTTTTAGGCCGATGGGCCGATTTTTTCCTCAAGTTAACATCGGCCGCCGATGTCTAGGCCGATGGCTATTTTTTCAAACAATCGGCGCCGATGCATCGGCCAAACCGATGCATCGGTCGAGCCCTAAATATTTGTTTACCTTTTACACCTTTACTTCATTTCTCCTTTTGGATCTGCTATGTTTTCTCTTTTGTAGATCCCCTGTTACAAATCCAGGATTTTAAAAACAGACTACCAAAGCTATTTGTTGAATGCTTCCCTAAAACCATCTCTGCATCTTCTCTATCGATCTTCTCACCATTAAGCTTGTTAAACACGCCTTCTAAAAGCCTAATCCATTCCATGAGCCTACTCACACCGAACAAATCCAGTTAATTGAACAACTCTTTTATCGTGAGAGCGTGTATCGTCAAAACCGTTTTATCGTCCGTCAACTGCTATACCCCCATCAATTCTTCCGTATCACCTTGTGAAAGTTTGAATGTTTTACACCGATTCTCGGGCTCTTAAAATTGCATGTTGGCGGAATCGTGCTCCACGATTTGATGGTAATTGGGCAATTGAACCCTTAGGAATAGGTGTTTTGTTTCGTCTGGCGTAAGTGGTGTTTACGAAGCGTTTTGTAACTGATTCTTTTTATTTAAAGCTCTGGTTTTGATCCTTTCGTATTTTGTTTTTGATATTTAATGAACGTAATTTTGGTGAGCGATCTTCGTGCACTTCGAAACAAGTTTGGATGATCAATTTAAAAGATCTCGAGAGGATTTTTTCCCAAAAGGTTTTCATCTTGCTTAATCATGTTTGATTTATAGTGTTATGGGCATGAGATAGAGAAATTAATGTTTTTCTGAAGATATCTGAAATTAAGTAGCTTATTATTGCATGTAATTTTCAAGCAGAATTATTCTTCCATTTACTATATTATTTTCATATTATTCAACTACATTCTTATTTTGTTATAAAATTACATTCTCTTTTGCATTCAATTATTTTCTACATGCAGTTTTATTCTTCATATTTTAAGCTTATTCAACTTTTATTCATCCTAAATTTAGGTAAGTGATTGGAATGGGTGTCGTGTGATTCAATTGAATTGCGTTTTAGTTGGTGTCTGAGATTACTTAATGCACATCACATCATTAATGTCGTCTATGACTTCTGTTAAAAAAAATGGACAAAATCTTACAAAAAAATGCCAAATGTTTCGCATTTCTCCCTCTTTAATTTATGTAGCGATGCGCCATTGCCATACTGTACATAACAGACGTCAAAATTTGGAGGGTGGGTTAGGGGGTTCTCCCCAAGGAAAGTTTTTGAAATTTGACTCTTCACAATAGTAGGGTTTGAACTCAATTTGAGATCCTTTGGGTTACATCCTAAGTGGATTGCTCCTTCTGGAGAATTTTGGAGGGGGTGATCCCCTAAATTCCCCTTGGATATGGCCCTGTCGTATATTGATTGATTCTTGTTGACTGGATGTGCCGAAATCGTAGAATGAAATTGCTTTTGTGTGTACCTCCCACAAGAACCTCTCTCAGGAAGCTGTATCGATTCGTTCCAAAACCAACCTGAATTCGCTTCTCCCCCTGTAGGAATGCTACGGATATTCCAGTTCAGCCTGCAAGCACCCATCCCTTCCCGTTCCGAAAATAATACATGCGCTCCCAAAAGCAAATGCTCGCCTGCGCGTTATATATGTGGGGTACGGGGTTAATGGCTCACAGATTGCCCCCTCTCAGACAGCACATACCTTTCTCTTCTCTGGAGCTGCAGGTGAGGAAGGTACACAAGGACCTTTGTTCCGGACCGTGAAAGCCAGCCTTGTGTGGTGCCGGCCCATTAGAGAGGTGTTGTGACTGCTCTCGTAGGGTTTTTTAGTTGCATTTGGCACTGTCTTTAGTGCTCAACACTCCAGTGATGAAGCTATATGGTCTTTCTGTACGTTTTTTTACTCCTGGTTGCCTCCTTCATCTTGTTTGTCAAACAGTGGGGGTGGGATTTGAAAATAGTATGTACGTAAGACATGATGGAATTAGGTAGTGTTAGATTTGTAGAAGTATTTTGAACCTGGTAATTAAAATGTATAAAATATTGTCTATGGTCAAAGCAGGGATGCAGAAAATGTTTTTAATTTCAAGATTTTCCCCAATCCATACAAAAATTTCCCCAAAATTTTAAAAAATGATAAAAGACCTTCAAAAATTCTGAATTATCGTCGGTATCAAAAATCTTTTAAAATGTACAATGACACGAATCGCCACATTAATTTTTATTACTGTGCTGAAATTCAATTCAATAGTATACTTTTCCATAAAATTTCCCCCGATCCTAGATCGCCGGATCGCATCCCTGGGTCAAAGAAATTTGCTTGATAGATGTCTTGTAAATCTTAACTTCCCAAGCAGCCCAAATGTTAAAAGATTCGTTCAATTTTATGCGTTGCAGTTACAACTTGACATATTTGGTATGAACTGTGCTAGAGATTGATTGGTGTGAATCGATGGAAGGGCTTGGAGAGGCAGTCTTTCAGCAGAATAAGCTGCTGTGCTCTTGTAGAAGACAAAATATTTCGCTTTATCTCTACCGTATAGAATTATCCAATTACAATTTCTCTCGTTCGAAGAATAGATTAAAGTGTGAATAATTTCTGCTGACTCTGCATAAAAACATTTTGGTTTAAAGCGGAATGCAGTAGATTTTTCCAATGTAGTATAGCTGCAGAAAAGTCTGGTCGGATAAAAACACAATGTTGCATCTTGTATATGTAGCTGATTTTTAAAAATGTCTCAATTTCCTCACTTTTATTTCATGAAAAAAAATGCCAAGTGCGTTTTTTCAACCAAAAGAATCTGAATATGTGATGAAGAAAGGCGTTGCCTTCTACTCTTGCTTGGCAGCTTCTTTTATCTATTGTTTACTCAACAACTGTCAGAGCAACTCCATCTGATGTTGACGAAAGGAAGTCGTAGAACTGAGTTCGCTGTTTATGTACCGTTTCTTCTGTGACATGAGAAGTAATTTACGGTTTACTTATTTCATTATTCTCTCGTTTGGTAGCTGTCAGATTGTCAAGATATATGGGAATAAAGGGATCTAAAACACAATATCATTCAGTGAGAATGCACGCTATATTTATAAATGGCTGGTAGGCTGGTTCATCTGTACTTAGATCCTCTTTTGTTTTGTCGTGTGAATATTTTCTTCCCTATCATCATTTCAGTTTTCGTCACTTTTAATGGTCGTTTTGTAATTGAAAGCAAGTTATGAGTTGAAGAAGTAAATTTGTTTTAAAACCAAATAATTTTTTTTCTCATTCAAAGTTCGAAATTCACCTACATTTGATATAGATGAAAACATTGCCACTCCGAAGAAAGGAGAGAACCTTTAAGGTGTTATCTGAAATAGGAAATGTCTGTCCCGTCTTTATTTTTTTGAAGTTAGGGACGAAAATATATTTGAGTTTTTCAATTGAGGATGATCATTTCTTTAAATATTTATTAGCACTGCTCGAATTTAACTTCCTAATCACCAGTACCACCCACACATACAATAACTCCTCAAGTTTCCCCCATCTTGTCATTGCTCATCAAGTGCGTTCTGAACTTGTAACTGTAAGGAAACACTGTATAAAGAGTTCACTGTAGTTATGTTCTGAGTAAATTTAGCTGTTTCAACTTAAAGTAAGCAACTTTAACTAGCTTTGCCGTAGAACTGTTAAATGTATTCCTGGTTTCGAACAGCTAATGGAGCCAGAACAGGTGTCCAGACACCCGCGATTTATTCTTTGTACTGGTGCCAACTCCGCTCTAGGAGGCCACAAACTACGGAAGGATATTTGCCGAGGCTGTTCACACAAGTCAGGCAATTTATACCCTTTCGGATTTAAGGAAATATTTCGAAACGGGGTCGAGGACTGTATTTCGGCAATAGTACTACTTTTACCATGTCTTTTCAAACAAGAAAATTAAAACTTGAAATCGTCTGTGATTTGGCGTGGGGACTAGCTTTGTTGAATAATAGGGGATCCCTATCTTTTGACTAGCGGAGCATTTGTGTGGTGAAAATCTCGTCACCGACTTTAAGTTGAAAACCTTTTACCTTTGAGAGAAATAGACATTCTTTTGTAACTGCAGAGAAATTAGAGATGTTACGCAGAACGAAACAAAAATTTTAAACCTCTCGACTGGAAAAAAATCCGGAAAATATTTTTTAACACCCCACGTACTTATGAAAAATGTGTAATCTGCAGAATATCGTTTCTGCTGTTTTTTTCGTAAACATTGCAATGTTGTTTTAAGATATCAGTATTCCTCATGGCTAACTGGACCGGACGCGGCAAACACTTTTTCAGGTCTAAAAAAGCAAAAAGTTCGCAAAATTTTCTGTTATTATTTGGTGTTTTTTGAGTTAAAGGGAGGAGAGAAAAATTAATCAAAATTACTATCGAATTAATTACCAGAATTATAGGTTATTTAATGGAAAAATAAATTAGGGGCGGCATTTCTAGGACTTGCTTCATACTGGGTTAATCTACCACACGGCCCTGGCTGTCTGATGAGGGAAATGTTCTGAGTAAAACGCTCATATTTCATTTTAATAACATCGCTAAGCACTTTCATCTTCTTCCTTTGCACGACTTCTCCAAAATTATATTTCTTCATTTAAATGCCAGTCTCGCCTCACTAGAGACCCCGGATCCGGAAAGGACCTCGTCCCCACCCCCACAAAGCACTGAAGTCGCTCAGGTGTTGCGTTGGTGACGACGACCCTCTGCGACGTTCGTTATTATATTTTTTCTCTCTCTTTTACTGTTTACAAAGGCACCTGGGTTCTCGGAAAGTCGATCGTTATGTGTGGGAGTATGGCTCAGGTGCGTTCGTTGATCTCGGTGGGAGGGACGTTACTTGCCCGCCGATTGAAGGCTCCTCTCAGCTGGAGCAACGGTAATCGAATGTTTTTCAGCGCGAACACCTGATTGGTGGGCGAGGTGTTGGGAAATATTTTGTGGAAAAGCACTTGATTTCGAATACGGAGGATGTTTTTCCTTTTTGCTCTCAGAGGAACGCAAATATCGTGGATTTGTGCCTTGATGGACTTCATTTATTGTATACTCAGGTGGGGGGCAACTGCATTGCGATTTTTAACCATCAGTTCACCTAATATTTTCTAAAAAAAATAAGCATGAATAATATTTTTGCCTTCTGTGGGGATACTAAAAATCAATTTCCGTAGAAAGAAAACCATTTTTTATGAAGTTAAAAAGCTACCTTGAAAAATAAAAGGTACATAACAGATCTAATAACGTTATTAACTCTTTGGAGGATATGGTGTTATTGAAGAGCATTTTTGCAACACTTTTACTATTTATATTGTAGAAGTGAAGCGAGTGTAACCATGGGGTTTATGTTTCTTCTATTAGGAGAAGTGTTTTCAAATTGCTTCTGTATGAGCTTGGGTGAACTGAACTCTAGACATTACTTAATATGTTGAAATAGCTTGATGGTAGCAATGCGGAAGTCTTGGAAGATTTTCAAGTTATAGCTGTCTCAACTTTACGTTAGTTTATGTTAGTTAAAGCCTTTTGAAGTGAAGCTCCTTGTAATAGTTGGATGAAATGTCATCAAGAGAATTAAACCTTTTAAACAAAATTAAAATATTTGGGAATTGTTAACGCTTATTTAATTACCGCATCCTTTAATTTAAAATTCATTTATAAAACTACCGTATGAACTCAGCATAATTTCAGAATATCCCTCAATATTAAATTTTTACTCGAGTTAGAAATTTGCATAATTTTATCTCAACTTTTTAATTCTTAGGCTTTGTCTTATCTCTTTTCATCTGAAAATGTTCAGAATTATGCAGCGTCTATCTATGGGCATCGCCTGAAAGAGAAAAAGAACTATATACTTTCTGAAATTCTAAACATCTGCTTAGATTTCTGCCTTGTAATTTAACTTGTAACATCACTCAACCCCGCCCTAGTAAACGCTCAATAACCCCACCCATGAGTAAAATAAAGATTGAGAACCTCGTTAAACATGTGGTCATTTCGTAGTCGTTAATAAATAGAATTATTTATTTGCTTGTAAATCTAAGCAGGATGAGAGACAGGCCAAGACCAATACCATTTTTTATCAGGGTGGGAAAAAAACCAAAAAAAACCGGGTTTTTTTTGTTTTTTTTAAAAACCAGTGATTTTTTTTACTTTTTTTTCGTACCCCCATAAATATAGCTACTTAGTTTTTTCTGTATAAATCCATTGAATTAATAGTTAATCAATTCAGCTATAAACTAAGTGATTTAATTAATTAACTAATTAAAATTAACTTTTTAAAAAGTTAAATTTATACATAAATCAGGATTTTTTGCTGCATATAAAAACCACTGGTTTCTATTGCATCGGAAAAGTGTTTATATGTGTACATTTTAGTAAGATTTTTATTTATTATAAATAAAACCAACTGAGGTTTTTATAATGGATTCAAATAAATGGGGTTTATATGATTAAAAAAACATATTGGTTTTTATAATGGATTCAAATAAATGGGGTTTATATGATTAAAAAACCATATTGGTTTTTATTTAAAATTAAAAACAATAGTTTCTTTTCAAAGTATAAAAACCAAGTGGTTTTTATAAGACATACTACTTAAATAGCTGGTGCTGAGTGAGTAAAAAATTGTTTTTTTTGGTGCATTAAAATATCCTTTTCTTATTGAACTAAAAAAACAAGAATTTCTTTTCAAAGCAAAATATCAAGTGGTTTTTTATTATTGGTGCTTAGTGAGTTAAAAAATCCATTTGGTTTTTATAGTGCAAGGTACAATAAAATTTCTTGTTCTTAATAAATTAAAAAAACCATACTTGGTTTTTATTGAACACCACTGTCATGTTGGTGTATAAATTTAGTAAGATTTTGACTAAAACCAACAGACGTCAGACATTGCGTTGTGTTTTAAAAGGGATTACGCCATTGAGTGACAGACAATTATTTTATTCACATCAAGGTTAACAAAATAGGTGACCGGAGTGGCTCCCAGAACAGGTCCCAAAAGAAAGGTAAATAAAAGAATCAAAAATCGAAAATATGCATACCCATAGCAGGTTGGGTTCCTGCAGAGTATAATTACCCAAAAACTAACAAGGGACCCGTGGCGGAGGGGTCGATGAGCATGGATTCAAATTAAACACCGCGAACTACCGACGTCCTCCTTCGTGTTCAGCCCGCGTCTGACTAAACCAAACGGGGAAATTCCCTCCGTTGCGCTCGCCGGCTGATGCCACCGGAAGCGCGCTACTTGGGCGCTTCGAATTAGTTGTGGGTTCAACACCACAATCTCCCCTTCCTCCATTTTTTATTTTTATAGGTAGCCACTCCAATCACCCAATTCATACAGATAAACAAGACAACCTGCAAAAGAAAAAAACAAAACATGACAAAACATTGCATTTACCATTAGGAATAGACATGTACGTTAGGTAAATTAAGTACAGCAGTAGGTTCACACTAGGAAAAATTAAGTATGGCAGTTTGTTCACACTAGGAAAAAAATTAAGTATGGCAGTTGGTTCACACCAGGCAAATCCCGAATCAGGGTGGCCGGTCCTTACCCGAAATTCACCAAGCGTAAAACCGAGCCTGTAGTTACCAACATAGTTACGTATTTAAACCAAGTATTGGTTGGAGAAAAAAGATTATCACAGGAGTTGTCAGGTACCAGTTAAAAAACAATAAACACATTACACAAATTACAAATAAAACAAGCACACTTAATACCCTCTACCTGAGTGGGTGATCAGTCCACCAGGGAAAAAAAAACACAAAATTACAAGAAAAAAAAGGAAATGTAAAGGAAATAATTTTTCCTTTGAATTTTGATGCCAAATATTACTAGCATTTCATGTTTAAATTTAGAAACCAAACAAAAAAAAAAAAAATTGATAAAACAAAACTACTCACCGACTGCTCCTCCACGGATCCCACATAAAGTAAAAAATAATAACAAGTCCAAAAGATAGGAACCAAGAGACAGAGAGAGGAAGGTAGTCTTACAAGCTAGGAAAAATTACTATCTATATCTTAGGTCAATTAAGTTTGAGATGTAATAAATTACTTATTGCCTAACTACGCCTTCTTAAATTATAGGTGGAACCAGTAGGAGTGGGTGAGTCATTAAAGTTTTGAGCGTCCATTTTCAGATAGTCAAATCTTCGCGGAGCCCACTTGAGTCTATGCACATTTATCTTAGTGGTGGGTGCTTCCGGATTGTTCAGTTCTTGGATAACACACGTAGTGGGGTTCAGCTTCTGAACGATCTGAAAAGGCCCAGTAAATTTAGAGTGGAATGTAGACTTTGAGTCGACATACACAATGTCTCCAGTCCTCAAAGTTCTTTGAGATGAATTCTGTGCCTTATTCTCCGTCTGGGTTAACTGGTGTTCCTGAAGGTTTTGGAATGTGTCTTCATAAATGCCACGAATATCATGGAGGATTCTGGATACGAATCCTTGAGTTGTCAAAATGGGAAGTTCAACATCTTTGTCAAATGTGTCGAATATTAGGCTGTGTTCTCGTCCAAAGTGGACTAAGTTTGGAGAGAACCGATGAGTTGCGTGTATTGAGTTATTGTAGAAGTGCTGATGTAGATGAACAGCAGTGTTGAAAGAGAATTTGGAATTTTCCAGGCTCAGGATGGTTGATTTTAACTGGGTGTTTACTCTTTCCGATACCCCATTAGCTTTGGGATTATAGGTAGTTGCGTGGCGCAGCTGGATTCCAAGCATTCTGTGGAGTCTCTCAAAGACATCTGCAGTGAATTGTGTGCCGTGATCCGAATATACCATTGCTGGTCGTCCATGGGTGGTGATGTACTTCACAAGACAATCGCTGATGGTGTTGGCGTGGATAGAGGTTATGGGATACAACTCAAGGTGCTTGGAGTAGTGGTCAATGATCGTCAGGACATAATTCTTTTTATTTATTGGTCCGATAATATCCATGCTTATCATTTCTCCAGGGCGATTGGGTAATGGAGTTTTTCCAAATGGTGGAGACTTGGAATATTTTCTTTTGAACTTGCAGCATTCATCACAGGACCCAACAAAGTTCACTGTGTCTTGATACATCCCATACCAGAAGAATCTTTCTTTCAGAAACTTGTAGGTTTTATCTGCTCCAAAGTGAGTAAAATGACAATTTAAGAGGGCATCTTTCTTTAGGGCGTGAGGAATTACAATGGTTTTAACTATGTCCTTTTCCTTGTTTTTAGTTGAGGTAGAGATGTGCATGAGAAGATTATTTGTAGGGTCTATGTAAAAACTTAGTTTATCTTTATGGTTGCTCAACTGGAGATTGTTCTTGATCTGTATTATGACAGGATCCTGCAGTTGATGTTGATGTATTGTCTCTGCTGTCAAAACCTCTGGATCTGGGTGTAATCCTGATGTTGCATTGCAAGGCAAGATGGTATTAAATTCAGGTGGTGGTTGATTCAGCTCTTCACGAGAGAGGCAGTCAGCTAGATGATTTTCTTCGCCTTTAATATGATGGAATGTGAAATCGTATTCACTAAGTTCAAGCAACCAGCGTGAGATGACATTAGCTGGGGACTGTAATTTGGTGTAAAACATGAAGTTTTTGTAATCCGAAAGAATAATAAACTTTCGACCGTATAGAAACTCCTTGAAGTAGGTGACGCTTGAGTATATGGCTAAAAGTTCTTGTTTTCCTGAAGGGTATTTCTTTTCGGAGTCAGATAGAAGTCTAGAAAAGTAGGAAACAGGTCTTAACTCTCCTTCATGCTTCTGCATCAGTGCACCAGAAATTGCTATTCCAGATGCATCAGTGTTGATGTAGAACTGCTCATTGCCATCAGGTTGAATAATGAAGGGTGATTCAAAGAAGATCTTTTGAAGATTATTGAATTTTTCTTGGTGGATTGGTTCCCATTTATATTGTTTTGCATTGGCTAGTTTGTTGAGGTGGTATATTTCTGAGGAGTAGTTAGGAATTAAGTTTCTATAGAAGTTACAAAGTCCTAAAAACCTTTTAAGTTGTTTCTGGTTTTTCGGTGAGGTGAATGAGGTTATTTTCTGAACATTGTTAGCACCAGGAGAGAGTCCTTTAGATGAAATATTGTATCCTAAATATTCGATGGTGTCGACAGCAATTTTGCATTTCTTGGGATCCAACGTCAGATTATGTTGTTGTAATGCTTGAAGAACCTTGTCCATCTTCATGTTTAAATCTTCAATGTTGTGTCCTCCTATGATGATATCGTCCTGGTATGCTGCTACACCGTGGAGTTCTAATGGTCGCAAGACATCATCCATCAATTTCTGGAAAAGGGATCCAGCATGCTTGAGTCCAAACGGCAGGCGAGTGAACTGGTATGTTCTCCAAGGTGTTGTGAAGGAAAGCAGGTGTCTGTATTCTGGGTCGATGTGCATTTGCCAATACGCAGCTTTCAGGTCAAATACTGAGAACAAGGAGAAGCCGGCTAAGCTTCTGGTGATATCGTTGATCTTTGGGAGAGGATATGAACAACCCATGATGATACGGTTAATTAGACGCAGGTCTAAAGCTAATCTGATGGAAGGGTTCAAGGCAGAATGATCCTTCTTTTTCACCAGTATCATGGGGCTAGCCCATTCTGACAGGTTTGGTTCTATAATACCTGCATCCACCAGTTCTCCAAGGTACTGTTTGGCATTCTCCTGGAGAGACTGGGGAATAGGGTAGGGAGTTGATGAGATAGGCTCCACTTGGGTAGTACGAAGTATTGGTTGAATTACATCAGAATGTCCTAGGGTGTTAAGAGATTTTGAGAAAGCTTCAGCATTTTTCATGAGAGTGTTAAGGATTACTTGCTTGTCTTTATCTGTAACATGGTCCAAGTTAAAGTCTACTTCCTTTAAGTCTTCTATCCTCTGTTTACGTACATGGGGAGGAGCAATGATGTGTCTCACTGAGTGATTCTGCGTGTTCTCTTCAATCTGTATATCAAAGTATACGGTACCAATTCTGCTACCCTTGTTGATGGTGACTGGTGCTGAGGAAATATTTCTCACCATGATGAAAAAGGCTTTTGGATTAGAGTGTACCGAAGGATGAATCTCAAATTGGTAGTCTTGCTTGGACGGGATGAATAGAAAGTTATCTTCAGTTTCAGAAAAGTCAGTTAAGGCTACTTTAATGTAGGCTGTTTCAGTTGGATCGATTACTGTTTTTGTAGTTGTTATGGCATTGCAGGTTCTGTTATTCTTAGATATAGTTGGTTCGTCAGGAAAACTTAGAGGTATTGTATTTTGACCCATTTGGAAGTTGTTAGAAGAAAAGTCTATCGATACTCTGTGCTTTCTTAGGAAGTCTAATCCAAGGAGACCATCAAAGTTAGTTTCGGGGACTTGGGGTGACACAAAAAAACATTGCCGGAATTTGTTGGAAGCTATGGCAAGAGGAATGTCCACACAGTGGTTGAAAGGTACTGGGAGTCCTTGAACGGAGGTTATTCTTACACTTCTTGAGAGATATTTACAATTTACTGTGTCCTTTATTTTGTTGAATGTTGTGGTTGGGAGTATTGAAATGGATGAGCCAGAGTCTATCAGGAATGTAAAAGTAGAGTTTCCAATCGTGACAGGCAATAGCAGCATCAAGGGCGTAGAGTTGTTGGTGGTCATGGTAAAGGTATACTTGTGAGACTCCAAGTGAATTGGTACCAGATGACCATTGGAGTCGCCATGGTTATCTGCATTTAGTTTAAATTGTGGGGCTCTTGAGGGAGAGGGTTCTGCTGTCCTTGCATCTGAGGTTGTCCCAGGCTCTGGTAGTGCTGTGGGGGTGGTCTGCCGTCTCTCCGTCGATGTTGGTTTCTCGACTGCTGTGGAAAATGATTCCTTTGCTGCTGTGGGTACAGCCGTCTCCTACCTCCAGAACTGTCAGGATGGCGGAAGGTTCCTGGATGTTGGAAGGATGGCATCGGGTTCCTTGATCTTTGGAATTTTCTGCATTCAATCATTATATGTCCAGGCGCTCCACAGAACACACAGGTCTTGGTGTTCTGGATTCTTGGAGCCGTTGCCTCAGGGATGGGGGCAAGTAGTGCCTGGTTTACTTGATTGTGGGGCATATTTCTGGTGAGACTTGTCTGCTTGATATGAGCTACTTGAACCGCCTCGGCAAAGTTCTTTGGTTTGGCAGCAAGAACGTGGGAGCTGATAGAGTCGCTCAGGCCATTAATGAATTTTGACATCATGATTTGGTCCCGTAGTGATGCAGCTGCTGAAACATCTTCATCCGAGTCGAAGGCTGTGGCGGCATACTGTAGTCTGTGAGCGAAGTTTTTGACTTGCTCGTCAGGCCACATCTTCATGTTTAGGAATGACTGCTGTTGGTGCTCCGTTTCTTCCTGGGCAGTGAAGAAGTCAACAAAGATCTTTTTGATAGACACGAGGTCAGTTGCCTTCTTCACAGCAGGAGACTCGATGAAGAACTGCAACGCTGGACCTTGAAGCTTTACGCTGAGGATGCCCTTGATTATGACCAAGTTCCATCCATACATCTGGGCGAAGCTCCCCAGATGGTCGAAGAAGAACTCGCATGAAGTAGGCTCACCGGCGTATGATGGGATAAGCTCGATGTTCAAGGGAGTGTTGACTACAGGGTGCACAACAGACGGGAAAGTGGGCTCCATTTGAGAGGTATTGGATTGGGGTTGTGCAGAAGGAGACTTCTGCCTACGTCGTTTAGGAGGCATGTTTCCCTACTCAATATATGCACTTTTATGTGGTGTGGCACTTCTTGTTTGTGTTGTGGCACGTCTTGTCTGTGTTGTATTTAAATATGTATTGGGTAATTCCATGGCAGTGTAACATCGGTCACGTATAAATTCTCCCTTATTTCATACAAGATAACCTCCTCCTGCCTAAAAACTGGTGGGTTAGACTAACCCACCAATTTTCAGGCGGAGGAGGTTATCTTGTTGTATGAAATAAAGGAGAATTTATACGTGACTGACGTTACATGACCATGGAATTACCCTATTTGTGAATCGGGGATCATCACAATAAAATGTGGATACTCAACTTGCAAAAAAAAAATTTTTTTTTTCTGCAAGTCAAATCATTCAAGTAAGTTAAAAATTAAAATCCCGGCATCACAAGCACATTTACAAAAATAATAGTGTGGTTATGAGTGTTAACAACATGTGCAAAGGCATTTGAAGTTGTGCCTGTGCACATGTGGTTTTAAGTGTCAAGAGTGTTATATACTTTTAAGCACAAGATACACACTAAATACTAAGAGAGAAAGTGGAAATGAAAACATGTATTCAGCAATGGGGACCTGATATGGATTCCTCAGGGTTACCTAGACACAATGGCGTGTTCACGAGATCCGAACCAAGGTCGCGGTACCAAAATGTCATGTTGGTGTATAAATTTAGTAAGATTTTGACTAAAACCAACAGACGTCAGACATTGCGTTGTGTTTTAAAAGGGATTACGCCATTGAGTGACAGACAATTATTTTATTCACATCAAGGTTAACAAAATAGGTGACCGGAGTGGCTCCCAGAACAGGTCCCAAAAGAAAGGTAAATAAAAGAATCAAAAATCGAAAATATGCATACCCATAGCAGGTTGGGTTCCTGCAGAGTATAATTACCCAAAAACTAACAAGGGACCCGTGGCGGAGGGGTCGATGAGCATGGATTCAAATTAAACACCGCGAACTACCGACGTCCTCCTTCGTGTTCAGCCCGCGTCTGACTAAACCAAACGGGGAAATTCCCTCCGTTGCGCTCGCCGGCTGATGCCACCGGAAGCGCGCTACTTGGGCGCTTCGAATTAGTTGTGGGTTCAACACCACAACCACCATGGAATTTCTTTTCAAAGCATAAAAAACAAGTTCTTTTTTAATATATTAATATAAATATTATAATAAATATATTTGTATTTATGAAAAAAAACAATATATTAAGAGACATTATTTTAATAAATAAATTACTTTAATAAACCCAAAAGTTTTTCTTAAAAAATTTCATATTTTCTGGAAAAAAACCAAAAAAACCATTTTTGTGGTTTTTTTTTTAAAAAACCATTTGGTTTAAACCATGCCCACCCTGTTTTTTATCCCCCTGTCTATTCTTTCTTTGTCAATTCAATTTTGGATATGGATACTTAGATAGTGAACATGTATTAATCTATTTTACCTTAGGGTGTGAGAAGATTTTTTTATAGTAGAAAGGGTACTTTCTTTGTATACGTTATTTAGAATTTAAGATTTTATGGGGAGGAAGAGGTTTTACAGAAGTAATAAAACCCAAAAAGACCAAGAATTTTCATTCTTTTAGTTCAAAATTGGAGGGAAATAATTTTTAAATACATAGTAAAATACACTGGTTACGTCTGTGTCCCATTTTTTTACTTACGAAAATAGTGTTTGGTCAGGATTCTCTAGCGCTTTTTGCTCTGTTTTTTTTATTGGAGACATTTCTCCAACACTCGACAAGGATACCTCCTCCTTACCCTTATTATTTCCCTAATCGCTCCTGGCAGCCTCCGCAAACTCTTCTTTCGAAAGCCGTCCCAAGCCAAACCCTTCATCAAGGCATTAATTTTATCCACACGGTGAACTTGGCCTTTGCGCGTGCGACTCATTTGGAGAGGCGAGGAAGTGATGCATGCGATTGACATTGGTGTCTGGCCGCGCATTTTCCCCCTAAAAAACCATCCTTGGAAGACAATTACGACAATTGGACTCATTGTCTTTTTGTCATGCGCCGCTTGCCGGAAGTCGCAGTGACACGCTTTCCCGCCATCTGTCTTGCTTATGGCGAGTTAATGCTGTTCTTCGTCGCCTATAAACGGTTTTTCCAAACCTGTGATGTCGAGAGTTATTGCTTTTGAATTGTCGTGTTATGGATATGAGGAGGTGCTTGTGGTTGCTTTGCATAGCTAAAGATTCTTTGTTTTAGGATGAACTGAGTCTGAGATTTTTGTAAAGCAGGATTACAGTATCAGCCATAGTAAGTGTTTGGGTATGCCATGGCAACTTTGAAGTTCTCAATGGATTTTGTTCATTCCCTAGTCCAGGGGTCGGCAACCTTTTCATACGGAAGAGCCAAAAGTTAAGATTTACAAAATTTTCCAATTTTTAAAGAGCCGCCAAATTTTTTTGCTTCAATGTTATAGTATATGCTTATGTATGTTCGATTTGAGATTGAGAGGGTGATTTAAGTTGGGGAGCATTTTTACCACACATTTTTTCTGAGGTACCTCCTTTCGGGTACTTTTTACATCAAGTTTTAGAATACTTGCATACACCTAGTACAGGGGTTCTCAACCTTTTTCACTCCACGATCCCATAAAAAGGGAAAATATTTTTCGACCCCTCAGACCTAAATTGTTAAGACTTTAACATTATCTACCATATTCGCTCGCAATACGCTGCCGATACATCCGATATTTACTACTAATCGCGATTTACTATATATATTATTATACGCTATATTTTTATTACATCGTGACCCCCAGGGGTTCGCGACCCACCGGTGCAGAACCTCTGACCTAGTAAATTAAATTAAATGAATTTAATTTAAAAATTTTGTAAACAATGGGAATTCCTAGAAAAATTGGAAGGTGTGGGGGTTCTCCCCCAGAAAAAATTTTGGAAATTTCCTCTTCGTAATTAGCGTTTCAACTCCTTTTTATGCCATTTTGGATTGCACACTACGAGCACCTCTCATTATTCAAGTGGTTGAATTTTCTAGGAAAAATAGTATAAGTAGTTATAATAAAAAGCAAAATTTCGAGGGGCAAAATTTGCCCCTAAAATGTAGTGTTTTAATTCGTTTTTTAGAACTTCTATAATGATCAAATGAGGATTACTCCTCATAAGTCACAGAATTTTCAGGAAAAAACAGCACATGTTCCAATATTTTGAGGAGCATTTGGGAGTTCTCCCCCAGAAATTGTTTGGAATTATTACCCTTAAATGTAGAGTTTTGACTCATCATGAGAACTTAAAAATGTATTTTCTGATTTGTTAAGGTTTTTGATGATAAATTATTAATTTTTTTTCGTATGGAACTAAAGAGCCGCAACTTTACATCGAAAGAGCCGCATGCGGCTCGCGAGCCGCAGGTTGCCGACCCCTGCCCTAGTCAATTGTCAGCACTGGCTTATAACATGGTTTTTATGTAATGGCCCTTTTGCTCTTCGTACTTTTAGTTTTGTGTGTGCTGGGATAAATGCCCGTATACATTGTAAAAAAATATCCTTCAATGATATTGAGGCAACTTCTTTCCACACCACTTTTTTGGGTAAAGTGCCGTATTTTTTACAGTGTACCTTTGGAAATTATCTTTCTCTTATTTGTCAATTCAACCTTTACTATTAAAATTTTCCATATTCCAAGCTAAGCGCCTAAAAACTTCTCAAATCTCTTTTGGAATAATTAATGTGTTCTTGTTGGACACTTGTGGAAATGGATAGTGTACTTTGTAATGTAATGCATCTTTTTTTTGGCATTCTCAAATTTACTAAAAATCTACATTTGTGAAAAATAAATATAACTAACATAAAGCCCTGAACTCTGGTAAAATTTAATAGATGTGGGTGGGTTCTGACCTCTTAAAGGATCGCGAGAAATTTTCTGATACCACAGGAAAAACTACTGGTAGAGTATAAATTGTTGTATTAAACTAAAATTAGATAACGAGTCTAATACAACAGTTTGAACCCCTATTACCATAGCCCATTACAGACATTTTATTGCATTGGTTCTTAACATCGCATCAAATGGAACTTCAGCTACAAATCGTGCGTTATTTCCATACAAGTTTTTCAATGTGTATTCGTCACGTCACGCATATTCATTGCAGCAGCTTTGAATTTCAGCCATTGTAGAAAAACTTCCGGGTAGTTGGAGCCAGTTAAAGAAATTTGCCCTCTGTTTTTATCGCCTGAATATCTCATCATTTTCACTTAGGATTTCCAAACAATGGTCATCAACAAACCATTAAACAGTTTCTTTTGAGTATTTGCCTTCAATCGGTGTAATGAAGCGTTCAGAATGGCGTGTATGTTAATTGCTCCTTGGGAAACAGCATTCACTCTTAGTAACGCGATGATTCGTTTTATTAACTTTTTTGGTGTAATACACCATTCTCGCTTTGAAATATGAAATCTTACCCCCTATTCCTATTTTCATGGCACATTTTTATTTCGGTTCGATCACCTTAACTTCACTGCGTTTTCTTGTTTGATTCCTTTTGTCAGAATAGAGTTGGGATATTACTGTTGAACTCTCTTTAAATTACGCAATTGCCCTTTTTTGTGGAATGCGTCTTAATTTGCCCATTGAAATGACCTAATCAGACCACCCATGCGTTCCTTTCTTTAATTGTAACGTTCTATAGAAATTCCAGTTGAGAACTCGAGGTATTTATTTCCTTAATGACGGCTTGTTAAATGCTCTTACTTAACCTTTATGTCCGTCTGACCTGAGCTCTCGAGTAATTATACTATGAATGTTTCCTCTGGCAATTGGAATCACGTTTGAGACTCGTTACTTTTACTCTAGATTTATGGATCGATTCCCTGTCCCTGATCTTGTTAGTGATCAGCTATGAAAGTTACATTTTATTTTTGGAAGCTAAACTACCAAAGGAATTTTTGAATTATTTTGATGGTCTACTTTTTTAATAAACCTGTTTTATAAGGTACTGCTACTTCAATTCTTGTTTCAGACTTTTTTGTGCGGTCCATCAAATGTCATAAAGAAGAAAGAAATAAACTGAAAATATTTCGTCAGTTCAAATAATATTTTTTATAATGAATCGAGAAAAGGGTCCGCTTTAGATAACTGTCAAAAATGTTCAATGTTCAGTTCAGTTCGAGTTACTTTTCAGACTATGTGTTCGACCGCTGCAACCTTTTCTTACTGAATTTTAATTCTATCCATATTGCCTAAAACTTAACCATGTTCGAAGGTAAAAAAAGGAAGAAACATCTCAAAAGAATTTTTGCCCTCATTTATTAAAATGCGAAATGTCAGAAATTCTTAAAAGATCTTCTCGCGACCCAAGTTCAACTATTCCCTCTTGCCATCATAAACCGAGTTAGCAAAAGACTTCTAAATTCTGATGTTTTAATTATTCCTTAGCTGTCAACCTCGCGACCGTGCGCTGTCATGAATCTTCTCGTTACCATCATCCCTTCCTCCCAGTCTTCAACGGAGCCGCTCTCGGCTAAAAAAAGTTCCTCGGCTCGCTCCAAATAGGCCTCCTCTCGTGCCCTTCCCGCTCATCAATTCATATTTCCGTCCTTTCATTAAAAAAAATATTGGATGCTCGCGTGCCGACAAAGACAAAACGGGAGCTGTCATGTTCGGTTTATAGTTGAACTAGATTATTCAAATTTTCAAAGCACATTTCCATCAATATCACTATTTTTATTTAACGTAACAAAGCTAATTTTCTTTCTGTGTTTATTTATTTTCAAGTGTAATGCAATGAAAAAAATAAGCTTTAGAATTCTTTATTAATATGGTGAATTGGATTTTTCATAGAAAATTGTGCGACACCCTTCAGTTATTTCTTTGCATCTTGCTGAACTTCTATTTTAATCTCAATTCAAGTGCGTTTTTCATTCATAAATGGGACTTGAACACGAGAGGTACTTGAAAGAACAAGTGTTTAAGAAGTTCGTAGCTCTTTTGTTTCTGAAAATTGTTTTGGTGGCACTCGTCTTGAAAAAGGGTGTCGTATCATTCATTATTGCAGCAGGAGACCGTGTGAAAAGTACTGCCCTCTATTTCGTGCGGAAGCATTGCGTTCTCTTTCGTTATAATTAGCATTTATCCAATGTGTGGTAGAAGTAGAGTTTTTTGGGCATTTTTTTATGTTGTTGAGTGGGTACAAAAGTTACCCATCACCATTTTATATTTTATAAGTCCATCGGCCTAACCAGGTGTACATTCCTCAATCGGGTCAACGTGTGGGGTCCAAGGATAGCCCCAAAGGTATATTTAACAATAACCATAGATCCCAGGTGCAGACATAAACCCTTCGTTAAATTGTCAGAAATAAGAATAGAGGTTCCCATAATTTATTGAGGGGATAAGAAGAAGGCCCGGGAAAGAGTGAATGTTAATAAGATGGGGGAACCAACCAGAAGGCTAAATCTCTTGACATAAACTCCAAATGACTAACCACTGGGAACCCTAGATTTTGAGGGGCGTCCGTACTCCGGACCAGGACCAATATTATTATCTAGAAAATTCTAGGTGGGCGGAGTAATCATAAGAAGGGGGCCTATAAATGCTCCTACAAGAGATTCCAAAGGGGAGTTCCCAAAATTTTCATAGTGCCAGATTGATGTGTCCACTCTACGTCCAACCACCAGAATGATGAAAGTCTGCAAATGGGTAAGTGGATACAGTTACCCCGATATTCACCAGCTCTCTCTCAGTGTATATATGTTATGAATTAGATTATTGTTTTAGTATTGAGAATCCAGCAAAATATATAATAACTTAATTTGAAATTAAATATTCTTAAAGATAAATGATAACTGTCTAAAATTTGTATAGATGCCACATATTTATTCCTACTGTTTAAAATTTGTGTAGTATTTGTGTTAAGTGTAAATAAATGTGTTTTATCGTAAAATCCAAGCCTTTTAAATCATTTCCTAGATTCCATTGTCCTGGGTATTGTTAGTATGTTATCTTATGTTAAATGTAACTTTTAGTAAATCACAACGCAATCTAAACTCTAATAACGATCTCGGCTAATAATATAAATGTTGGTAGAAGGTAAGGGCCACCCAACAAAAGTGGTGCCGTTCCCTTTAACTAAATTAAAGTGGGTTGATCATTGATAAGTAATAAGAGGGAATGGATGTCATGGAAATCTAGATTGAATGATTTGGGAAGACTTGGATACAAATTATGAATTTACTATATTGACACAATTGTTCACCTACTTATTTAACCAATGCAAATGAGGGTAAAATAGCATTATAAATTGTATGTATAAATATTTTAAACTGATAACTCGGGAAAGAGAGTAGGAAAGGGACTTTTAGATACTTATTAGTGAAGATAAAACAAAAACAAAAATTTTTTGCTGAGTACTAAAAGAAAATGGCACCCCCTGAAACCCAAAACCCCTTGACTAATTCCCAAATGGAAACACCCAGTTTGTCAAAATTAACCGCATTCCAAACCTTAATTCCCGCTTTTGACAATGCATCTGCTGTTACAGCAAAATATTTTTTTAACACGATAGAACAATTAACGAATTCCGGAGAATTTTCGGATGAGGAAAGGCTAATCATTGCGAAGTCGCGTCTTCGAGGCGAGGCCTTAACTCATTTGATAAACTCAGCCAGCTTGTCCAACGAAACGGACTATAAACAATTCAAAGGAAAAATCATTGACTTTTTTGAGGCAAAAATAAGCAGAGCCACATCACAATGTGAATTTTCAAAAATAAAAATGCACCCCTCTGAAACTGTGAGGCAATACGCCAACCGGGTGGAAATTGCCACAGAAAACTTTTTTGGCGAAACAGACGTTACTTCAGCCCCTGTGCTTAAATTATTTGAACAAACTAAACTATCAAAATTCATAGAGGGAGTGAAAGACGAGTATAAAGCTCATATTCTACTAAAAGACCCCAAAACCATCATTGAAGCCGTAAAATTTCTAGAGATTTTAGAATCTAATTGTAAAATATTGCAACCCCAAATACTAAATGCTGTAGCCCCAAACGAGGGATTGTTCAACCAACACATACAAAACACCCACGAGCTCATAGCAGGCATTGCAAAAGAAGTAGAGGGATTAAAATTAAAGAATACGCAAGAAAATTCCTCCCAAATTTTTAAAACTAAATGTGAAATATGTCACAAAACTAACCATATAACTAGAAACTGCTTTTATAACAGTTTGACGAATAGACAAAACCCACCCAGATTATATAATGAGGGATCAAGTGGGGCTCAATATAGAAATTTTCAAACTAAACCCCAAACTAATAGATGGATTGGGAATGGAGAGAGACGGGATAACAGAGGTAGAGCTTTCTCCCCCAACAATAATTTTAACCGAGGGCAAAGAAACCGTAGTGTAAGTAGAGAAAGAGTGGGGTGGTCTAATAATTCTCAATATGTACGAACTCCTATAAGAAATCAGGGAAACTTCCGTCGGGGTCGATTTTAAAAACTTCTCAAAAATATAATGTGCAAAATCAAATCGACCCCTCACTAAGCTGCGAACCCACTGCACACATAGTAAATACAAAACTAGTAAACACACAAAATGATTTTTTCCTACCAGTAATAAATATCAAAATAAATGGGGAAACTTTAACGGGTCTTTTGGACACAGGAGCGAGTGTATCCATAATACAAAAGAAAACTTTTGATAAGATTAAACACGACCCCAAAATTAAACAAATACACAAAATTCTGAAAGTAAATGCAATAACAGGCCATGAGCTAAATATTATTGGTGCTTTTAAATTACCTATTGTGTTGGGCAATAAAAATTTCTCCCATTTATTTTATGTAGTTGAGCAGGACTTCCATGCCAATTATTCTTTGGTTATAGGTTTTGATTTTATTCAAGCCCATTCACTCATTATTGATTTTAACGAAAAGATTCTAAAATCAAATAACTTAACTATAAAGATAAGAGACGCAAATGCAGTACCCTCAACAAATAACATGCAGGGAAATTCCGCAAAATTAATTCGTAAATGCATTCTGGAACCTAACCAAATAAAAAACGTATCTGTACTAATTGAAGGTCCTGTTAAGCAAGGTGATACAATCAGTATCACATCTGTCCTAAATAACCCTGACATAAAAATCCAAAATGAGAGAGTTGACGTAGATGAATATAAGGAAGCCCATTTAACTTTAGTAAATAAATCATCGGATAGGATATCTTTAAATAAACATACTAAAATCGCGAGTATTTCTAAGCCAGATTGTCTTAGGACAATGGAGGATATAAGAAAAAAAAGAATAAGAGAGTTCAACCCCCAAAATTTTAAATTAAATCATTTACAACCATCTCAGAGAAACTCATTATTAAACCTGTTAAAAGAGTTTGCAGACATATTTAGTGATAATCTTGAGACCATAGGGTTAACAGACCAAATCTCACCAAATTTTTCAGTTGATTATTCTAAAATTGAAAGTAAACGGGCTTATCCAGTGCCACATGCGCTGAGAGAAGAATTGCAAACTCAATTAGAAAAATTGTTAAAAGCGGATATAATTGAAAGGTTTGATTCGCACATAGGACACCCTGTAATTCTAGTAAAGAAAGGCACCTCCAGTCCAAATAAACCTACTTATCGTATTGTCCAAGATTACCGCGCAACTAATGCAGCTATTAAGTTTCCAAAATATCAAATGCCCATCGCGAACCACCTGTTAGAGAAATTACGAGGATCAAAATTTTTCGCATCTTTAGATTTGCAGAGTTCGTTTTTTCAAGTCCCACTTGAGCCTAAGGACAGGGCCATAACTACTTTCAATACAGTTTTCGGAAACTTTGCTTATAAAAGATTACCACAGGGACTTAACTTCTCCCCGGGAGTCTTACAAGCATTAACCGATAAGCTTGTGGCAGATATCAAAGAACTAAATATCGCAAATTATATTGATGATTTTTGTTTAGGAAGTGATACTTTTGAGGAAATGCTCGGTAAATTAAAACAATTGTTTTTAAGAATACGGAAATTTGGGTTGACTATAAATCCCCAAAAATGTATATTTGGTGTACGGGAAATAAAATTTTTAGGGCATAAATTGAATTCTAATGGTATCACTCCCACGGACGAAAATTTATGTAAAATAGAAGATTTTCCGCGTCCAACCACGGTACGGAAAACGAGACGGTTTTTAGGTTTATGCGGTTATTATAGACGATTTTTGCCAAATTATAGTGATATCACCACTCCACTTACAGAATTAACAAAGAAAAAGAATAAATTTGTATGGACTGAAAAAGAACAAAACGCGTTTAATACTCTAAAAGATTGGTTAGCCAAGAAACCTATTTTAACCCATCCTAATTATAATAAACAGTTCATTTTGTCAACCGACGCCTCAGATAACGCTATTGCAGCGATGTTAGGCCAAAAAGATTTGCAGGGTATAATTCATCCCATTTCCTATTTTTCACGTAAATTAAATACCACTGAGTTAAAATATTCCATAATGCATAAAGAGCTATTGGCTATTGTTGAAAGTGTAAAGTCCTATACACATTACTTATATGGAACAAAATTTATAATTCGGTGTGATAATTCATCCCTGCAAACCATAAAGAACCTACCAAACCCGGCAAATCGCGTTAGTCGCTGGCTTATGTTTTTGGCTGAATTTGATTACGTTTTTGAACGAATACCCGGAGCCGAAAACTTTGCGGCAGATATATTCTCGAGGGATTTCCACTCCGTAAACTTAGTTAGGCATGTGCCAAATTTACAGGAAATAATATTAGAACAAAAAAATGATCCAAAATTGGCATTACTTAGAAATAAAATAGAAACACGACCAGAAGAACTAACCCCTTCAGAAAACAACTACTTTATTCATAATGACCTAATCATGCACTTGGGTTTGATAAAAAGAAGTATAGGAACTAACGAAGTAGAACAAATTGTTATCCCTGACAGATTAAAACCAGTGATTTTAGCTAATGCTCACAGTGCTCACTTTGGTCATGTTAAAACTTATGAGAAAATTAAGGAAAAGTACTATTGGGATAATCTGTACTCTGATTCGAAAAATTACGTGCAAAGCTGTACAGAATGTATAGGTTTTAAGTCACCAAATAGACTGCAAAAAGTCCCAATTCAAAGAAACTTAATCCCAGATCGACCAGGTCAGGTCGTGTCGATAGATTTTGTAGGAAAATTACCGCGAACTGCGCAGAATAACCAATATATAATGGTCGTTATTGACCACTTTACGCGATACATGAAATTGTATGCCATGGAAAATCAAACAGCGATAAATACAGCTGAAAAACTATATAATTACATCACACAATTTGGAAAAATGGAATATTTACTAACTGATTGTGGGACAAACTTCACAGCTCAGCTTTTTAAAACAACTGCAGAAAAATTAGGTATAGACAAATTATATACTACCCCATACCACCCCCAAACAAATGGCACTAATGAGGCCAGTCATAAAGCCTTGCGTAAAACAATATCAATTTTAGCGCGAGAGACCCTACAATGGGATAAGGAACTCCCAAATTTTGAAATGTGTTATAACAACACAATTCATTCTACAACCGGGGAAAAGCCCAGTTTTCTTTTATACGGATACGATATTGATCTACCAGATGATATTAACCATAATAATAAACCAATGTCAGATATCAATAACCCTTACCCTGAGTACATAGAAGCAAGGATGCAAAATTTGGCTAAAATTAAGAGAATAATTCGCGAAAATCTTTTAAAATCAGCTGAAAACCAAGAGAACTATCAAAATAGAAATGCTAAATTAAGGGAATTTCAAATAGGGCAATTAGTGTTTCTACACCAACCCCATTATGACAGGAACTGTCACTTACCTAAGAAAAGGAATTTTAAAGGTATTTTTCGCATAATAGAAAAACATACCCCAGTAAATTACTCTATTGAAGAGATAAATAACCCAAGGGCTAAATTAATGAGGGTTCATTCCTCACGACTTATACCCTATACCTCCAGAAATGACAATCTAATAATTAATGAACAAAATCCAGAAAATATAGAACAGACATTACCCAAACAATTACCCCATGCTGTCTTTGATGAAGGGGATTACACTCCCTACCCCATTCTGTCTGATAATAGACGGGGTACCAACAGATTAGAAAAACAAAACTCCCCTAACATACCCACAATGTCTGAAAATATTCAAAGTGATAATGGAGATCGAATTGATACGGGAAATCAAAATATAGTTACAGAAAATCGCGATACCAATACAGAGAATCAGGCAAATACTCCACAAAACAATATTACACCACAGGAAGTAGAAACTAAAAATAAAGAGGATGATGGAAAAAGTAATTCTGACCCCAATCAAACAAATGATACAAAACCCAAAAGAAAACGGAAACAGATTAACGAAGATCTGCCAAAACGCGATTTTTCCCTTCGACCACGGAGAGACAATACGGTGGCGGAGGTGCATGCAGAAGATTGGGGCACTCGTTTATTCAACTGGGCGGAGCGAGTCACGCGCCCACCGGAGGAAGAAGTCCGAGAAGGACAATCCTCAATACTGACCTTTTTGGATAAAATGGCGGATAAATTAAAAGGTGATTAAGAAATATAAAATCACGATACAAATAATTGATATTTACAAAAATTGTCAATTGATTTTTTTTCTAACTAATAATCCAAATCCCAGAATATAATATTTTCTCTCCAAACCTGTTGCCAAACCCCCTAATAACAAAGGAAACGTCACCGCCAGAATATTCCCAACCCCTCTCAAGGTCGAAACCCCTGGAGCGGCCTGCTCAATAGGTCGATCCGCTATTATGTATACAATTGACCTCGGGAAGCAAGCGACACTGTCGTGTACAGTAAAAGCAGCACGGATAGGTAATTGTAGAAATAAAACGCGGAGAGGAAAATAACTGCGACATGAACGGGAAAATGTGTATAAGTTAGTAGAAATAATCTTGGAAAGGTATTGATGAGAGAAAAAAAAAAGATTAAATTGTAATACAAAATAAATGAATAATCATCAAAATTCTAATAAAAAGGAAAAAATTGAGCCATTGCATAAATGTAAAAATTACTCATATATAGAATCAAATATAAACCTGTAAATTTGCGATTGATAATGTAACTGAAAAAAAAGTCATAATTGCGTACTGAATTGTATTAGGTCCTGAATTGTATTAGGAATAATTGGGTTGAAGGAAAATTTAATGTATGTATACAAAAAAAAAAGAGAAAAAGAAATAAACGTGTACAAGTATTAACAGACAGATACACGGAAAACCTGCGGGTCAGGTTCTTCAAGTTAAACAAAACAAAAAATAGCACAACAAAAATATATAACTATAAACACCGTGAAACTCATCCAACTAAATATAAAAAAAAATAATAAACAAAAATAAATGAGAAAAATTATTAAATAAATGGTGTAATAAATAGTGGAAATAGTGTAATAAAACTAGTGATAATCAATGGAAAACAACTAAGGTAAACCCATATATACCACAGGGTACCATGGGGTGTATATGTTGTTTATGTGTTGTTTATTCAATGCAAATATGTAAAAATTTCACACTAATGTAATAAATACTCTGAGGTTCACTAGACATTAAAATACGGCCTGATCAACCGGAAATTAATGAATGGTGAACCCGCTTACATAATTTATTCTAATAAACTACATATAGTGAAAATTGTGGAAAAAAATATTTAAATAACTTACGACGTCGGATTAACCGACAGGGTTCTTGAAACGAATGTTACCTTGTAAATAAAAATTTTCAATAATAATATCTTCCTACTAGCAATTCAATATCTTCTCTAAATAATAATTCATATGCAACTAAAATATTGGAAAATAAACATCAGGTCACAAACAAACAAATAAAAAAATCATAGCGCGTTAAATGAAAAGAAAAAGGACTAAAATTCCACGGTGTAAACCGCATTAAAATTTGAAAAAAAAAATTGCCATGAATATAAAAGGTTTCAAGACTCTTAAACATGCAACAATCTTATGAGGTAATCCCAAGTGCTAAATAATTATACAAAGAAAGAGGCAAAATAAAAAGTAATGTAAATTTGAGCCCTATGAGACATGAAATAAGGAATGCTTGAAAACAATTAAATAATCAGGGAACGATACGAAAATTTTACCGAGGTGCTGTCCAACGACTGCCTCTTCAAATGTGCTCTGTCACAGTGCAAACCAATGTTAGTAACATCCCTTCGGCCGAGGAAAAGTGCACGGACAACATACGGGCCTTTCAAGGGATCAAACGACACCGCTAAACACCATGAGTGCAAAAGCTATCTTACTAGTACCCCAGAGCTATGAATTTGTCATGGGAATTAGTCGATTCACAACCGCGCAAGCCCGACACGGACGCTTCACACAGGAGGGGAAGGTAATCACACTGTACTACAATGGTGAGGTGATCGTAAAAAGAGCGAGGTAATTGGGCACTCGGAGACACGAAATTCGGGCAGAAAAAAGCTTGTATTGGAAAGTATATAGTGAATGTTTAGGATACTTTGATAAATAACGGGACAAACATCCCAAGGACTAAATGAATAAAACTAAATGAATGATAAGAATACAACGATAATGAATAAGAGAAAAAAATAAGGGTTGAAGGAAAGGTTGAATAATGTGTCATTAATGGTAATAAAATGATATAAATGAAAGATGAAACACATTTATGAACATATTGTACGCTAAAAATTACAAATGAATTGATGATTGAAAAAAAAAGAAACAATCCAAACAGGATTGAGATTGAATTTGTAAATATATAAAACAGTTGGGATGGATACTCTACTTAGTGTTGTAGATTTGACAGAGTAAGACATAAGGACAAATAAAGTTCGTAAATGACTTTTTAAAGTATTGTCTTAATGATAATTTGTCGGTTAAATTAATGAAAGGTGAAAGTTCAAATCAGCTAAAGAATTTTCTGTTAGTGTGTATATATGTTTCAAATTTAAATTATTGTATGTGCATTGTGTTAATTTATTTTTAATATTAAAAGTGCAAGCCTTATGAAACATTCAGGGTAGATAATAAAATGAGGTTCTGAGTGTAGGCGAGAAGTATAATAAAAAAAAATGTGCTGACATTAGTTTGAGTAACAGCAATTAATTAAACTAGATAAATTTGCTAATATTGATCTCAAAAGTGATTAAATGCTTTTAAATTTGTATATAAATGAATATAAATAAATAATAATATGGAATGAATTAATATTAGTAAGAAAATGAAATTTAAATTATGTACATTTGAGAGAGATGGTGTTGTTCGGTCACTGTTTGTCCACTAACTCTTGCTTACAGCCCACAGCTCTCTGATGACATACGCTGTGTCAGAGACCACGAACATTTTCGGGAAATGAGGTCTAACTCAACCTCTGCAACCTTATCTCGAATAACCAGCTGAACCTATAGACTGGAACTTAGGTAATCGGGCTGATAACCAATGCAAGCCCATTACAGTGAACCAAAAACAATTCGGGGTCACACCCAGAAACTTCTATGAATTTGTGTGATTGCCTGAAATAACCACGGGTATCTGTTGGACAACAGTGTGGTAGCCGACTCCACCGGATCCACTTGGGCCATCCCCAGTCGGGAAGATGCCCTTCCATTGGACTGAACATTCCGACTGCTTAAGCTTTATAGAGCACTTACTTCATTCTAACGTTGGCATCCTCCCTTGGCGGTGCCTGTTCAGGAGCAACCTGCAACCTCGAGTGCACTCAGGATGATAGAAGGGTTCTCCATCGCCAACCACCCATTGCTAGTTCCTCAGGTCAACCGGCATTTATGACTGAACCACGCCGGTACGACCGCGGGTGCATATTACGATTCATCCTTCGCTTCAAAAGCCAACCGTTAGTACCTCATGCCAACCGGCATATATGACTGTCCCCTGCATCTCTATCCATGCGAGGAGTCATGCCACTTCCCACTGCTGAAGGAAGCCATACTACTAGATTCGATTCAAACTTAGTGCTTTATAGGACTCTGTGTTTGTGGTGCACACGGTTTTCCAATAACGGACGTTTGGGGTGCTCCGACGAGCATTCATCTACTGATAAAACTGTTCAACATCCCCATCGAGTACTCCGAATAGTTCCGAACTGCTCCAGTTCTCAAACTGTTTGTGCTATAGTTATCCTGCGAACATTAGTGACTTAGCTTACCTGAGTATCATTGAAGTCGAGTGAACTGTGCAAAAGGAAGAAAACATTGAATCCAGTGAACTTTTTTTTAGTACTTCCTTAGTTTTTAGAATGATTCATATATAAGTGAATTAATACTCTTTATGAATAACTGTTTATTATTTGATCTTATTTTATGCTATTCAAGGTTTCAGGTAAAACGCTTTATATAATCTAGAAATTCAAATATTTGGTTGTAGTAGTAATAATGTTTATAGACTAACAAGATTTAATGATTATCACATTGGAAAATAATTAAATTTTTTTTGAGTTATTACTGTTTTTATCTCTTTAAGAAAAACCAAATTTTTACTACTACTTTTAACCAATTTTCTGTAAATGTATTGTGTTGTCTTGTATTGTGTTTCTATTGTAACTTGTGTTGTTTAAATGTTAGGGTATAGCATGCTACCTTCATTTTAGAGAAGTTGACACATTAAGCTGAGAGAGATACTGCTGTGACCCAAAAATTTAATTTCATTTAAGGTTGAATCCGCATAAAAAAAAATATTTCAATTTTTTTTTCTTGGAGAAGTGGCAGGAATGTTGAGTGGGTACAAAAGTTACCCATCACCATTTTATATTTTATAAGTCCATCGGCCTAACCAGGTGTACATTCCTCAATCGGGTCAACGTGTGGGGTCCAAGGATAGCCCCAAAGGTATATTTAACAATAACCATAGATCCCAGGTGCAGACATAAACCCTTCGTTAAATTGTCAGAAATAAGAATAGAGGTTCCCATAATTTATTGAGGGGATAAGAAGAAGGCCCGGGAAAGAGTGAATGTTAATAAGATGGGGGAACCAACCAGAAGGCTAAATCTCTTGACATAAACTCCAAATGACTAACCACTGGGAACCCTAGATTTTGAGGGGCGTCCGTACTCCGGACCAGGACCAATATTATTATCTAGAAAATTCTAGGTGGGCGGAGTAATCATAAGAAGGGGGCCTATAAATGCTCCTACAAGAGATTCCAAAGGGGAGTTCCCAAAATTTTCATAGTGCCAGATTGATGTGTCCACTCTACGTCCAACCACCAGAATGATGAAAGTCTGCAAATGGGTAAGTGGATACAGTTACCCCGATATTCACCAGCTCTCTCTCAGTGTATATATGTTATGAATTAGATTATTGTTTTAGTATTGAGAATCCAGCAAAATATATAATAACTTAATTTGAAATTAAATATTCTTAAAGATAAATGATAACTGTCTAAAATTTGTATAGATGCCACATATTTATTCCTACTGTTTAAAATTTGTGTAGTATTTGTGTTAAGTGTAAATAAATGTGTTTTATCGTAAAATCCAAGCCTTTTAAATCATTTCCTAGATTCCATTGTCCTGGGTATTGTTAGTATGTTATCTTATGTTAAATGTAACTTTTAGTAAATCACAACGCAATCTAAACTCTAATAACGATCTCGGCTAATAATATAAATGTTGGTAGAAGGTAAGGGCCACCCAACAATGTACTCCACGCCAAGACTTGAGTTTGGGTGGACACAAGTCTGCACTGCAGAGCCCTGTATAGTGCATATATTCTATAAAACAAATATTATATTATATTTAGTAATCAGGTTTTTTTATTTAAAAGAGACCAACATAAAACTCCTTGTGCAGCACACAGTATAACACGAGGCTTTCATACGTAAGTAAAAGAAAACAGAAATC
This sequence comes from Tetragnatha versicolor, assembly GCA_024610705.1. Classification (NCBI taxonomy): domain Eukaryota; kingdom Metazoa; phylum Arthropoda; class Arachnida; order Araneae; family Tetragnathidae; genus Tetragnatha; species Tetragnatha versicolor. The sequence goes on along the minus strand of JANDEH010000006.1, from coordinate 6,667,527 downwards.
AGGGATTTATCCAGATTTTTTTGTCAGGGTCCTGTTTTAAGAATTTTGTGAAAATTCAAAGGAATTTTGTGAAAATGAAGGGCTTATAGTACAACCACAGCATTCATAACTTTTGAAATTGGCCCAAAATTTGGCTAATCTCATTCCAAAATGATGGAAACTCATTTTAAAAACAATTTTCAAGCCACTTTTGATCTTTTTTTTTTGTGAAGATTTGAATTTTGTGAAGGGTCCCTTTTTGGGAATTGGAATTTTGTGAAGGGTCCTAAAACGGACCCATTTTCTTTCTAGATGAACCCCTGGAATACAATATCTATATTACTATTGGGCAGTTTCTCTTTTATGTAAGGCGTTAATTTGGAAGATGATCTACGTGGCACTTAACCCTTTGCGGATCATTGTAAGCAAGCGAAACCACCTCTTTGCTATTTTTTTCTCCGACTTAAATTGTCGCAAAGTTCCCAATTTTTTTTGCAACACGATCTTTTGATTCTCCTCCAGACGAATAGATGGCAGCTCAATTCAACAGACAGTTTCATACTTTTCTAAAAATGCTATTTGGCAAGCAAGTTCAAAATTTGAAAAATATTAACAGTTTTAAGTACTAAAGACGCTAAAAAACGTTTTATTAGCCTTCAAAATATATTTACCAGGGCCTTGGCCATCTTGATTGATACTTTATTTCAGCAAAAAGCACTTTTAACGCCCCCATAAGGCCCCTTAAAAAGGTGGTTGCAGTCTGGTGCATCTGAACCGCATAGGTCTGGCTTTCTACCAAGGCCATCAGCGGCGCGCGCGCAAAAGGAACTTGTTTATCGACACACCTCTTGAGTTGACTTCTTTATTGCTCTATTTTTTATGGGGGAACATGGAGTATGGTATGGTCGTGGAGGGCCTTTGGGGGGGTGAGAAAGGGGTCTGTAGTATTCCGAATGGAACTGTTGATATAATTGCCGAGGCTGACTGATATTGCCAAGGAAGTCTCGTAACATTGTTCATGAGTAAAAAAAATTTTAATTTTTGAAAAATTGGGAAAAGTTAATAATATTTACTTCATTTCTATTAAATTATCTTTATTTAACTGGTTTCATTCATAAATGGGTGGCAGAAAGACCATTTTCACATGTTTTCGGTAATGCGCAACACCGCATTTTTCTAGACCCATGCGGAGCCTTGGTTGTAGAGTGCAACCACCTCCCCTGGAGAAACAGTAAGTGCCAAATTTTTAAAAATTGCTTTTATGTATTCCTTGAGGCCCTAATATTGGGTTTTAGGTGCTGTTTGCCCAGTAAAAAATTTTTTTTATATAGTGATCCTCAAAGGGGCACTTAAACAAAACCACCATATTTCTTGATGCTAGTAAAAGCTAAGAGCTTAGTTTGTGGACAGCTGACCTTAAAGAATGAAAATGTCAACTCTCTTGGGAATAGGATACCACGGAAGCATTTTAATGGTTGTTATAATATGATTATTATCTTTTCCGAAAACAAATGATTCCATCTCGTTTGTTTTGTTTCAGAACCTTTTTTTATAGCTTCATTTTCTTTTTATATCATGTCTGGGCTAATTTAGAGAATTGTTTCCGATTTCCGTTTATTCCCTGCTCCTCTCCTTTTGTTCTTTCCATCTCTCCTTCTCCCATCTCCCTTTGGTGTAATCAATTTATTGGGTAAACTCCGCCGCGGATTGCTTTCCAGAGTCATTTGAGCGATCGTAAAAAATCCCGAAACCGCTTTGGGAAAAAATAAAATTTCTAAACCGGAATCCGACGATTGTGCGGGGTCGACCTTATGCTTTCAAATGCTAGAGAAAAGAGGCTTTGGAACTTAACCTTGTCGAAAACGTGCAAAAGTCGGACAAGTGAAGCCGATTTATGTGCTGTCGCCAATGCGGATTCTTTCTCTTTCAGTTGTGGGAGTTGTAGATCATAAAATCGATCGTAAAGACTGATTTGTTTTCCCTCTAAATTGTGCCCATACATCGCAAAACGCGTACGGGTTGTATGCGTTCTGTTTCCACTGCGTCGCGAAATTCGTCTGTTTTCTGGGGACATTCGAGAGTGTTATTCGTTTTGTGACATACCTTTCGCTTTTCCTGTGTTTGTATGTCGGGCAATCGTTTTGATACCTGCTGCTGGTTATGGTAAAATGCAGGAACTATTGGAGCGAGTGGCTGGTGAACCGAATTGTTCTAGGTGTCGTCAAGAAATCGGTCCGAAAGCGGGTGAGTTGCTTTTGCACTGCCTTTGGCAATTTGAATTTTTGGAAACGTCTATTTTAAGAGGGCAAACAAAGGGGATTAAACGAATTCTTCATTGCAGGCTGAATCCTAATAATAATTGAGAGTTGGTTGAAATAAGGAAATTTGCTGAGACTACCAAAATGCTTCCAAGTCATAGCAAAATATCAGCCTAAGTCATGAAAAGTCAAAAATTTGATCATTTTTATTTTGCTATATACCCTTTTTGTACTACATTCTGTATGATCTCTAGATATAAAAAGTCTATCTCAGTGAAAAATAGTAAGTACTTCTGTTAAGTGCTAATGCTAAATACTCCCCAGGCATACTTGTATAAAATAAAAACCTTTCTGCGAACTTAAATTTTTTCCAAAAAATTTTCTGCAAGAATTTACACATTTTTAAATATCACTCTCTCTAAAAAGAAAACATTATTACTGAAATACCCAAATTGCAGGGATGAGTTTATCTAAAGATGAAAAAAGAGGAAAAAGCGCGTGAGCTTAGTTATGTATAATTTTTTTTAATGTGTGAAACAAATAATTTTAACAAGAAAAATTTCAATTTAACTGGGTTATACTCGGGAGGATTTTAAAATCTTTAAACTGGCATTAAACTAGTCATTAATATTGATAGTCTAGATAAAAATATCTTTAAACAAAGAAAGATACATATTTCACGTTATCTTCATTTGCATGAAAATAACCAAAATGCAACTAAAATCAGATGAAAATTTAGGAAATCGGTTAAATACTAGGATAATTTATTGATTACTTTAAATATAATTAAAGTACTGAATTTTTTTACCAATAAAATTTTTGCTAAGTGAAGAAAAAGTCAAATGAATTTTTAAAAGTATTATTAGAATCTCAAATCATATCAGATATGTAATACAGGTTATAATCTAAATCGATTAAAAAAACTGAATTATTTTCTTAAGTTGCTTCTCAAAGTAGCCTTTCAAAAATTTTGCAACTTACAAAAACCCCATAAGCCAGAAAAACGGAACTTTCGCGAAAAATCGCCATTTTTTTTACTTCCGGACTTGTTGGCTTCTAACTACAGTAAAGTTGTTTTTTCTACATCGCAATAACAACGCGATACGAAGCCGACTTCACCTTAACGTCCGCGGCCGTCCAAGAAAGCATCGCTGATGAAACGGTAAACTCCGCGAGCAAAAACGGAACTAACGGGAGAAGTTGCGATTTCCCGACTTCCGCGATTCCGATTCTTCCTGAAATCGCGATTCCGCGGATGGAAGCATTTGGTGAAAAACATAAGAAAAATTTATGGATCAAAAATAAATTCTGCAGAAAAATTTATGAAAAAAAATTTTTTTTGTAGTTTTTCTGCAGAGGGCAAAATTTTCTGCGAACGCCGTTCTCGCGTTCGTGTATATTATACAAGTATGTCCCCAGGTATCTCCTAAACTCAAAACACAATTTCCCTTCCACTTATTCTTACAGATGCAAAAGTTAATTTTTCACTCATTGTGTTCCCTGCTCTGAACACTACTATCCACAGGGTCAAAAAATTAAGTGAAGATTAACGTATGATGGCTGGGAGAGAAAAGTTGGGCGCTCGGGTTTCATTATGATTGCCCTTGTAATTGGATTGTTCCCAATTGGCACCTAGTATATGCGCGTATTCCACCAAAATGCCCTTGGTGATGAAACGGGATAATAAGGATACTCCATTTATAATATGTTCAGTTTCAAATGGTTTTATTTTAATGAAGCAATGGTAAAACGGTAGATGTTGAACTGTTTAAATAACCACTTTTAATGAATACTACTCTCCCTTTTTGTTGTAAAAATGTTTTAAAAAACATTTTTTGTAAATGTGATTGGTACAGGCCCGTTATTTTATGACCACCCACGTAAGTCTGCAATAACTCTAGTACTGTACGACGTTAGAATCTGACTGTCATTAGTTTTATTACGTGTTCTATAGTTCAGCTTTGGTGGAATTGGGTGGAATAGTTTTTTTATTGGAGTAAATTCTAGATGGCTGCTATTCTGACTCCCAGATGATTTCAATATTCTTCAACTGTAGTGTGAAATCCATTTAACTGAAGTCAAATAGTGTAATCTGTTATCGTTGAGCTTGTTTATTCAATCTATTGTTACCCGTTGATCTTCATTCAACAACTTGAAGTGTTGCAGTGTTGCTAAAAAGTTGAATTCTTTCCAACAACACTAGTTATCTACCGTTAAATCCATTTAAATCTGTTCTCCTGGTTTGCTTGAATAACGAGATAGTCACCTCAATTCTAACATGTCACAACGAGCGTTTTAGTGCTATTCAATTGGCGAGGCTGCTCCAAACAACTCAAGTAACCTATTATATTTACTGTGGCTACTCGCTACTCCCAATCCATTTCGTGTCTTTGATCATACTTCATTCACCAACTTGAAGTGTGGCCAAAATTGAATCCAATCCAAAAAACCAACAGATTTTTGACCTCTAAACTGCCTTCATCATCTCTCATTTTCCCATCATTTGCCTCAACGAGCTCGTCCTCTCCTCAATTGAATTTGCTCCATCCATCGGCCCATTCTGAATTCCCTCTTCTTAGCATACAATTCGAAATAGGACCCTCCGCGTGATGCAGAGCGTGACCTCTCGCGCGATCCTGTTCCAAGCCGTCTTCTTGAAGGGTGGCCAGCAGACTCTTTTTTTTCTCACGTGAATGGCGAAATGAGACTAGTGTCGCACTTTTGTCTTCATAGGCCACTGTTGTGGCACGATCAGCAGGCAGACGAATTTGAGTCCTATATAAGATTTGGGTTGAGTTTGTATTCGCATCCCATCTTAACTTATTGTCTCTGACTCATTCTGCGAGCTCATCCAAAGGCAATTTTTTGAATGTGTAGTAGTAGTATATGGTGGTAATTTCAGTTGTTACTTCTCTGTGGTTCGCCGACGTATTGACAGCGTCTGACTGCACTTGAGTACGTCTGGGGTTCGAATCCCCATTTGGCATGGCTGTTAGTTTCTGTGTGTTGAATGAATGTGCCCCCCCCCTGAAAAAAGGGTTGTGCGAGCGAATGCGCGAATTAAGTACTGCTTTCGGCATGTTTGCAGTAATAACCTCAGTCACAGAGTGTGTAGTGTGTGCTCTGCCATTGGGCGGGAAACCTTCACTGTGGTAAAAAAATAAACCATACTTGACTTTCGGGGAAGCAGACATCCGAAAACTATGCTGTGTTCAACAGTTTTTGATGTGTATGATGTTGGTATTCAAAAGCCGACCCGCCTGCATATCAGAAAATAAAATCTACATTTCAATTAAAAATAGGTTGTTTGATTTGCTTACTAACGACATGTCTTTTTTTACGAATCTGTACTTAGGGGCCGTTCAAATATTACGTAAGCACTTTTTTGGTCATTTTTAACCCCCCCTCCCCCCTTGTCAGCAAAGGTAAGCAAACCTCAAACCCCCCCACCATAATTACGTAAGAAACTTCCGGACCCCCCCCCTAAATTTTGACATCCCTATTAGTAAGTACTGTTTTTTTTCTTTGAAAATTAGGTGACTCGTACAAGGAGTGAATGAGTCGAAACACTACTTTTCGGGGTTACAATTACAAAATGTTAGGGTGGTCCAACTCCAGAAAAAAGTGCTTTCGTCAGATTTCCTAATTCAATTTTTTGTTACATTTATTTTTGGTTGAAATTTGAAATTATTTATGCAAGAAACAAGAGGTTTTCGAAAATGCACCACCTTACGTAAGCATCACTCATATCCCCCCTCCCCCCTTGTCAGCAAAAATAAGCAAAGAGCAAACCCCCCCTCCCCCCTTAGGTGCTTACGTAATATTTGAACGGCCCCTTACTTCTATGTCCCCCAACGAAGAGACCCTTTACTATTTCTATCATCTTTCATCTATCTCCATAAGGCTAACTCATGATAATTATTTTGGAAATCACCCTACAATTTTAGGTAACGATATCAATTTTCCCACAAAACACAGTAGGTACTGAATGGAGAAAAAAAAATGACTTAAAACTCTGCTCGAACATTCGACGATCGCGATAACAACGCTTCAGAATAATCCAAAAGAGGATTTTTGTTCAATGTCAATCGAATCAAGCATGATTCTCGTTTGGAAGTCCTGTTGAATGATCTTCCTTATCTGTTTAAAAAAAGACAGTGGAAAAAAACTGCTCTCTCAGCGATAAACCCCAGCCTGCGTGCCGGCTCTCGATAGTTGCGTGGCTTCCGGAGACGTGATGCATTTCACAATTCGAATTCCGCTGCCTCCACCCCTATTTTGCCGCGATCGTCCATTCTTTCCCCATCCGTTTTCAAATGCCGACCTTTTTTATTATTCGGCGCTTTAAATTTTATTATCCTCCGTCTCACACCCGTTGTGAAAAGCTTACGCATCCTCAAAAATGCGATAACCGAGAGCAGCTTCTTGTAGTGATGGACTTGTCGATTGTCTTCCTACTCCGTTCGTGCAAATTGAAAGAGCTCTTTTAAAATTCTCGAAATGTGCGTAGGTGTCGCTTTGAATTTGTCACTTACGTGGTTTGGATTGGAGGGAGTGTTGGTTGTGGTTTTTTTAACTTGAATCTTAAACTCTTGAATTGTAAAGATTATTCTTGAGGCCAGCGGCGAAGCGTGCATGAAAGCGCTGGAAGTTGATCGCCAAATTTTTACAGTTCCTTCCCAATTTGGTAATTTTACTTGATATTAGAAATTGTTGGTATGATTTTGTAAAAAAAATCTCGATTTCTTAAAATGGTTGAAATTCGGATCATGCGTTTATGTAGCGCTTCCACTGTTTGCAACTGGAGCTTTGCCTCTGTGATGTGATGGTATGATGAAAAGATGGGAAATCTGTTTCTATAGGTATAGACACTTAATAAATCTCGTTTTACTATCCGTCCCTAATGATTGATATTTTCTGGAGGCGTTAATCAATAAACTTGAATATGTTATGTTAATTAAGTATCCTTTTTTCTCAATCTCCTTTATTTTCTTCTGAACTCATCTTGGAATTCTTCCTGCTACAAATTGTCTTTACATCAATCATACAATTCTTTTATATGATCAGCTCAACACTGTTAATCCGTATAATTAAAAAATATATAATTTCCTATATTTATAAGCTTAAGAATTCACAAAGGATTTAAAAAATAATTGTAGTTGATTAAAAAGGATTCTTGTATGAGCAGTAAACAGTATGTTATTCATTTCAGGAATACATTTTAAATTACTAATAATTGGTTCATTCTCATCAAAGTTATACCATTATTAACCAGAAAATAATAAACTGAAACAAAAGAATAAAGGGATTTTTGGTAGGGTTAAATCCTATGAAACTTAGTTTAAAGTGATCTCTTGTAGCTGCTTGAATTGTTTCTTAAGTTCAAGTTAATCCCCCATTTCTCTTGTTAGGGTTCTTAAATTTATATTTTTTTTATCTCGTTCTCAGTTCTATAATAACCTACTGGCGGATTTTTACTTACACTAAAAAATTAATGAAAAAGGGGGCATTACAATTAATTAGTTTACAACCTGGTACCTTTACTTAAAAATTTGATACCTTCGAAAGATATCCGTTTTAAAAGCGTTTTTCGCCGTATAAAAACTTATTTTTGGATTGAATGTAATAATAAAAAAAGTGTTAAAACAGGGGTAGATCCAGGTTTTATATTTTGGGGCCCCTTTCATTATTTTTTGTGAAAAATGAAATGTTTTTTGTGAAAAATTAAAGCAATGATAGTTAGCAGATCAGTGCGTAAAAGTAAAATTGACTCACAAACCAAGAAAATTGTGAAAAATTCTAATATTTTGTGAATGTTTTCTTGCAAATTATCACTAAAGCTAATTTGAATTTCATGAAAGGGGCGGGGCTTTTTTATGAATTTATGTTTGTGAAGGGGCAGATTTAAAGGGGGACTTTTTGTGAAGAAGCAGCAAAAGGGCCCCAATTTTTGTCTGGTCTTTTTTTTTCTGCCTTGTAAAAGATACCAGAGTACCTGACAATTGTTTCCACCTCCGCAGCTCGGACAAAAACTTGAATCATCACATTCTATCTTCGCCCACTCAAACAGCTTTCACAATTGTGACCGGCGATATCTTCCTTTTTACCATAATGTTAAGATGACTTCTTTAAAAAGAGATTTTCTCATTTCCTCGTCAGTGAGGCACTTGGATCCTAATTGTGTGATGTAACATTTTTCGGGAGGTGCAACGAGTTAAATCAATTGTCAAGACCGGTTCTTGTGCTTTGAAAATATTATGTAGTGTCATCTTTATTTATACTTAAAACTTCTGGATGTGTTTTTAAGTGGATCAACTTATTATTGCTTATCTCAGGGAGCCACGCAAGGAAAAAGCGTGCATGCAACAAAAATCCCAGAAGGCAATCGTACAGAAAAATGTTATTCTTTATAAAGGTTTTCAACTAGAAAATATCTAGATTTCCATTTTTAATTTATTCATTATAAATTTTAATTAGCTTATTGGAAAATGATTAATTCTTGTGTTCTTTTTTATTACGTAAACCAAATTTTTTCCTACGTTTTGTCTAAAGCGCATGTAAGACGACCTCCGCTATTAAAATTATTTTTCTGTCATTTAAAACCAAAGTTTCAGTTTGATTGGGTTTATCTAGATTGGAGATAAGATAATGCAATTATTTTCGTGCGGCAGAATCTTTTTTTAGTATTCTAATCAGTTAAAGTATTTCCATTTAAAATTGAGATTAGATACCGATGGCTGGTTTTTATTCATTTTTGGGGAAATTTAAATTGGAAACTGAGCTGTCCTTTTATAAGTCTTGAGCTGTCTTTTTTCTAGAGGACTTTCAGCATTTTGGTATAAATTAAAGGTACTGTACTAATTTGAATTTACTAATATTAGTTGGGGGAAGCCAAACGACAAGTTAGGTCGTTAGGTGTTCGGGTTAGTTCAGATCGTGAGGAAGAGGTTATTTTCGTTATAGGAATTAAAGTCATCAATCTCTGAGAAATAATATTGCTCGCCTCGAAGCACTCTTGTGAACCAGGTGAGGGGAAATGATGAGGGAACTTTCAGGGTAACAGATCTTTATTTGGCATAAGATACAGCTTGTATCAGAATAGTAGAAGTAGGTAACAATCATAGTATCAATCATACAGTTAAATTTATAGGGTTCCGCCCTGGCGGCATTTAGAAGAAACATAAAATTTGCATAAGTAAATAAACAGATGGGTCACTTTAGCGTGACCAAATATTTTGAAGCCATTTTTGTTTTAAGAAATGTTTTTATGAGAATGCTTTTTAGTTGGACTACATTAATATTGTTCCTGAGTGTCTAACTGTTATAGGGTTATTTTGACACATTCTAGGATCCCTGGAATTAAATTTCGAAGTTCTTTTGTTGTGGTCATCAAGGCTTGTGCATTGCAACTTGTACTTAATACTAGCGGGGGACGATTTAAAAGGAAATGTGGAATAGGACGATTTAATATCTGATGAAGATGTAATGAATTCCTAAATACAAATTTAAATGGTTTTGTGAAATAAATATTAGTTTTAGTTCTACTGCAATAGTGGACAATAAAATAACCACTTCAAAAATGTCATCTGTAAGATTTGAAAAAACTATTTTGGGAGCGTTTGACCAGAGTTAATCAAAGTTAATGTTTTCATGACACAAATCGGCTTTATATAACAGATTCAGATAGTGAATATCTTTGAAACCACATATCCTACGACTAGATAATTTAGAGACAAGCCCTGGGAGTATTCCACACCTACATAAATTTAGTAGGTAATCAGTATTAAGTCTAATAGTCTACGTTTGCAGTTGCGTACAACCGCTGGACGATTTTCAGATAAATTCTAGGCTTTGAATAAAACCAAAAGAGAAAACTAACCTTTCAATTATATTTTGGTACGACCATTTAATGTGTTTTCATGGTTATTTCTTTCCAAATTAACATAACTTAAATCAATTTTCGATTAGTTATATTTAGCCTCTATGTTATACTATACATAGCAATATTTCCTCTCAACGAAAAAACAGTAATCAATATCAAATTTTTATTCCTTATTCGTGTTTAGTAGTGTGAAATGGTATATTTTGACATTTTCATCAATTTTAAATTTCCTCTGTTGCCCCATGATAACCCCCATATTACTGATTTTTTCTAACTGAGATCTCTAATTTGGTTTGATTTGTACGTTCTTGGTTTGGTTTAGTTGAGGTTTTATGGCGCAAGAATTTAAGTTTTCGGCTCAACCCCGATCAAATTTAGGATTGTTTACTGCATTTAAAATATGTTTGTATGTCTTTTTGTGCAGGGATAGATTTTGAAGGATTTTCAGACTCTTAAAAACTTTAACAAAAATTTAAGACTTTTCATGGGGAAAAATCAGCTTATAATAAACTGGAATTTTCAACTAAAAACTATATTTTTTATTTTTTGTGGATGTTCTTGGTTTATGATGCTAAATAAATGCCTAAAGTAAATTTTCATATCCGAGGCAGCTAAATAATTTTATTTGATTTGGGTTTACGATCTTCTTATCGATTCTTGCAGTTTTCAGACTTTTTTGTTAATCTCATCTCCGTTTGTGAAACAATCGGCACAAAATATTTGTTCAATAGCCTGATATCCGAAACCTCGTTGATTTAATGAGATTATACACCTTAAGGTACGATTTAAGCTATAACTTGCATTTCTCTTTTCTTTCAGTTCGTGATGGCCGAAGAGAAGGGAGAGGAGGAGCAGAAGCCCTCGACGGACGACAAGAAGCACGAGACAGAGACGAACTCCTCCCACAGCTCCCCCCGCCGCCTCTCCGTGTCTAGCAAGACGAAGCCCGGCATCTGCCGCGTGCGACTCCTCGACGGCTCCGACTACGAGACCGACATCGACGTGAGTCTCTCCCTTTTATTTTATGGGATGTTTTTGTGAGTGGCTTTGCGGGGAAATGAACAAATGGAAGTGAGCATGAGAGAGTATGAGCATAACCCAGTGGGGTATTTGTGGGGGGGCCTCAAAAAATTTAGTCAGTATCAGGCCCAAAGCTAGATTTCTGTACCAAGGGGAAGGGCTCAAAACTCCCTGCATATTTAATAGATTCAATGTAACTTTTTTAATTACATTTTTAGATAGGATTTGCTTCTAAATTGTAATAAAAAGCAACTTGTAATAGATTGCAATTTATGAAAAATTGTGAACAGTAGAATTTAAAGTACAAATGGGAAAATGTTTGGAAATTTGACTCTAAAAAATAGGGTTTTAACTCATTTTGGTACACTAAGTCCAAATTTCTGGAGGCTTAGGCGAGGCCCCCTTAAATATATATCTTAAATATTATATCTTATCTGGCATACCAGATTTTAGGGAGGGGATTTTTCACCAGTTAGAGATTTTCCCCAACTGTTCCCCCCTTTCGTTTGATGGGAAGTTTGTGGGATTGAACCCTAACCTATGAACATAAAGGAATGAACAGTTGCCTTCTCCAACTGTTAGAATATTTTCCATTCTTACTAATGAGGGATGTTTCATACATGGTATTCTTGTACCTTACAAAAAAAAAACTTTTTTGTTTAAAAAATTCAATTTTAAAATTATTTATTAAAAAGTTAAGCATATATTTTGTTTCAAACAGTTAGTTTTCATTAATGTTAAACTATCCCAGTGTAATTAGGGTAGCATGTGCCTTAAGTGTAGTATTAGGCAATATTTTTGTATGTGAGAAAATATGGGGGGAAAGCTTTGTCATGCGCCTTATAACATATTACTTTTTAACCTTAAAGGGACACTAAAACATTCAGATAATGACTCACAATACTATGGCAATTGAATTGACTGCAGTAAAAGGGTCTGTATTAGTTTTAGTGTCTAGGTCTAGAAAAGCAAGAATTTCTAGAATGCATAAATTATTATATATTAACAACATAAATTGTTTTTTTTATGAAACTTGGGGAAAACATTAATCTTATTTATAATTAGTAAAATAAGATCATGTACGTAAAACATTGTTGAGCTTTGTACTATAATTCTAATTGCATTATGTTGTTTTAGAGGAAAGTAAAAGGAGGTGAACTTATCGATAAAATATGCGAGTCTCTGAATATTATGGAAAAAGACTATTTTGGGCTAACCTATCGTGATGCTGAAGATGCAAGGGTTAGTATTTAATTGTTAACAGTTATAATTTTATTTGAATCCTAACTGTGAATTCATCAATGTTACTAATTGAGTTACTGACTTTATTTTTTTTAGAATTGGATTAATTTTGATAAACGAATAAGCAAGCAAATCAAAAGTAAGCATTCTGTTAAATTTTTAAAAAGTCTTGCATGGAATAAATGTATTGAAACTTTGTTTCTATACGATCAGAGGTGTGTAATTACTATAGTATTGAAATGTTTTCCATAGATGCACCCTGGGTTTTCTGTTTTGAAGTCAAGTTCTATCCCCCTGACCCTGCTCAACTACAAGAAGATATCACTAGGTAAATGCTTGAAAAATCAATTTAAAAATTACAAATCTTAAATATAATCCATACTGGTCACATGCATTCAAATTTATTTACATGTTTATACTTGATAAGATAAATGCTTGCTATTTATTTTGGTATAGTAATTGTATTTTTTTCTAGGTACCAGTTATGTCTACAAATAAGGAATGATATTCTCTGTGGAAAGTAAGCTTTTTTTATTCACATTTAAAATTATTCTAAGTAATCAATTGAGGAAACTTATTTAGTTTCTATAAATTTAATATGTTAAGAAAACATGATGAGAAATTGACATCCCTAATTGAATTCACTAATTTTTCTCGGTTCACTAGATATTTTCACGTACTAAATTATCTGAATGGGAGAGTAACGTACTTTCTAAGATGACATTGAATATATTTTAATCACACTAAGTTTTGAACTTGCATTTATATGTAGGGAAGGATTCAATCATAATGACATCAGAATTTTAAAAAATACAGTGCAACTTGGACAATTTGAACTAAAGGTACCACTAAAATGTTTAATTTTAGGAACCAAGAAAAATATTAGATTTTACCGGCTCTTTAAATGCTTTAAAAATTTTTAGTGTTGTACTGTTCTATATTGTAGATAGATATGTTTTCACTTATTTAATTAACTCAACTCTGAATTCTTTAGTTGGTTAAAATGATCTCTCATTGCTTTGGCTGGAGAGTTGTTGCCAATTTGTCTCTTATCTTGTTGCTCTTGCAGGCTGCCATGTTCATTTGTCACTCACGCCCTGCTGGGATCTTATTTGGTCCAGTCGGAGCTGGGTGATTATGATCCTGACGAACACGGGAATAACTACCTTTCCGAATTTCGATTTGCTCCAAACCAAACTCCTGAACTTGAAGAAAAGGTTGTGGAATTGCACAAACAACACAAGTAAAGTCACCTTTTTAGTATCCTCAAATTTGATTTAAGGTGTATTCAGAAATTAGATAACGAAGAAATAAGATAGAGCTTTAGATAACTGAATAATTTTAAATTAGCTTTTTACGTGACCTAAGTTTTGAAGCATTTCTAACGATTTGTTTGCTTTTGTAGGGGTCAAACACCTGCCGAAGCTGAGCTTCACTATTTAGAAAATGCAAAAAAACTGGCGATGTATGGAGTCGACTTACACCAAGCTAAAGATTCAGAAGGCATAGACATCATGCTGGGAGTATGTTCTTCTGGACTTTTAGTTTACCGTGACCGGCTGCGTATAAACAGATTTGCATGGCCTAAAATCCTTAAAATTTCGTACAAGAGGAACAATTTTTATATCAAGATACGACCAGGAGAGGTAATATTTTTCTTTCATAGATATCCAAACCAAATAGCATGTCATTAGCCAAATTTTGAGAATTTATATTTTTTTCTGCAGAAATGAGAGCTTATTGCAATTCTTGTAATTTAGCTGGTTAATTCTGCTTAAATAAAGTTGCTCTCATAAAAGAAAAATAAAAACAATGAATATTGTGTGGTTTTTTTTGAAGGCATGCAAAATGAAAAGCAAGATAGTTGGTTAAATAAATGTGTTTTTATATGTTAAAAATATCACTTTAAGTTGCAAAAAGCTGCATGGCTGCAAAAAATAAAGTTAAATTAACTTCTGTAAATAAAACTTGTTTTTTGTTTGGGAAAATATATGAAAAGCATAATTAGTGATTTCAAAGGTTTTCTGCAGACTTGAGAAAGCTTGTAACTTTTCTTATTTCACAGCTGGTTAAGATCTGCTAAATTGAAATAAGCCAATATGGTTTGCATGAGCATTATGGGAGTGCATTCCTTTAATGGCTTACAATGGTCCCTAACTATTTCAGTGGGTCCACTTATATTTTACCAAAAACTTAACATGAATGTGTTAACTGTGCAGGTGTGAGAAAGCTTGTTTCTTTGCTGGTGACATAGCTGGTAAAACTCTGCTAAAGTAAAGTCGTGCTATCTAAGATAAACATAGTTAATAGTATGGTTTCTTTGAGGGTCATGTACAAGTACATCATTGTTGTGCACTATCTGTTCCATAATTTTTATAAAACTTTAAGTTTATCTTCATTTACTCTAACACTGCTTACTTTCTGTAAATTAGGTTGCATGAATGATTTTTTTTCAAGCTAAACATGAAAAAATTAACTTAAATTCTCCAGTTTAAAAGCATCTTATTCTGGCAGTATTGCAGTTAGGATCTGCAAATTTTTAGTATTTATATTTTTTGTGCAGAAATGAGAAAGCTTGTTGCAATACTTGTAATTTAGCTGGTTAATTCTGCTAAAATGAAGTTGCTTTAAAAATAAAACGTAATTGAATATTATGTGTTTTCTTCGAAGGCATACAAAATGAAGAGTAAGAAAATCAGCTGAATAAATGTGTTTGATTTGTAAAAAACTGTCATTTTGTAAATCAGTTAAAATGATTTAATTAAACTTTTATAATATTTATTTTAATTATTTTGCAGGAAATATGAAAATCATAATTAATGATTTAAAAGATTTTCTGCAGACTTGAGAAAGCTTGTAACTTATCGTATTTCACAGCTGGTTAAGATCTGCTAAATTGAAATAAGCCAATTGGGTTTGCATGTGAACATTATGGCAGTGCATTCCTTTTATGGCTTATAATGATCCCTTTATAACTATTTCAGTGGGTCTGCTTTTATTATACCAAAAACTTAACATGAACGTGTTAACTGTGCAGGTGTGAGAAAGCTTGTTTCTTTGCTGGTGACATAGCTGGTAAAACTCTGCTAAAGTAAAGTCGTGCTATCAAAGATAAACATAGTTAATAGTATGGTTTCTTTGAGGATCATGTACAAGTACATCATTGTTGTGCACTATCTTCTCCATAATTTTTATAAAACTTTAAGTTTGTCTTCATTTACTCTAACACTGCTTACTTTCTGTAAATTAGGTTGCATGAATGATTTTTTTATCACACTAAACATGAAAAAATTAACTTAAATTCCCCAGTTAAAAAGGTACCTTATTCTGGCAGTATTGCTGGTTAGGATCTGCAAAATAAATGTGCTAATAAAAAAAGATCAAAACATTTGGGTTATACTTTCTCCAAGAAGCTTTCATTGTACCAACTGTTTAAATGTGTTTATTTTTGTGAGCTGCAGGTATGAGAAAGCTTGCTATCTTTCTTGCAGCACAGCTGTTTAAAGTCTGCATAATTACATACCATTAGCCAAATTTTCTGTAGTTATATTTTTTGTGCAGAAATGAGAAAGCTTGTTGCAATACTTGTAATTTAGCTGGTTAATTCTGCTAAAATGAAGTTGCTTTAAAAATAAAACATAATTGAATATTATGTGTGTTCTTCGAAGGCATACAAAATGAAGAGTAATAAATGTGTTTGATTTGTAAAAAACTCTGTCATTTTGTAAATCAGTTAAAAATGATTTAATTAAACTTTTATAATGTTTTAATTATTTTTTAGGAAATATGAAAATAATGGGTGCCACTCTTCAGTCTTGAGGACGGAATTCCGTCTTTTTAAAAGTTTTGTGAACAGGATTCCGTCCCGAGTTTAATATGAAACGTAAAATCGGCCGACTGATCGGCAGCGATTTGTACTAAATTTCGGTACTCAGGGATGCCAACCATTCCGGATTTTGTGGAATCATTCCGCATTTTGGCCCCGAATTCTGCAATTACGGATAAAGCTAGAAAAACTACGCTTATTAAATTTTAAAGACAATGTATTAAATTTTTCCTCTCGTTTATCTGTTTTTAGCTTCAATCCACTTAGAATTGCGAATAAAAACGATGTTGCTAGTAAAACTGATGAGATGGGCAATAAGAAGGGGGAATCAATCGGAATTCGGAATATTCTAATCTGCATGGATGATTGATTCATGGGAGAAAAAAAAGCCAAGGCTTATTTGCGTTTTCAGGGCTTTTCTACGCCATTTTTTTATAATTATTTATTGCGAGCGGGGGCGATTACGGATAAGCTTTGCCACAGGTTGGCATCCCTGGGTACTTAATATTTTGCCTAGAAATATTCCTGTTTTACACAGATACAGTTTAAACTTAAATTTTAAGGACTAATTGTTCAGATGATATTTTGTGGTTTTTCTGCAATTCAAAGAAAATAATCTAGACTGGGGGGAATATGAATAATTAAAAATATAGTTCAAAGTTCTGTCTTGCAATTTTTGAAGAGTGGCACCCATGACAACCATTATTAACGATTTGAAAGGTTTTCTGCAGACTTGAGAAAGCTTGTAACTTATCTTATTTCACAGCTGGTTAAAATCTGCTAAATTGAAATAGGCCAATAAGGTTTGCATGAATACTATGAAAATGCATTCCTTTAATGGCATACTGATGTCTAACTGAAATCGTGTCAAACTGGAATCGTGTTAATTGGAATCGGTTTTTCCCCCGTTGGCTTCAAAAAACTTAGATTTTGGCAGTGTTGCTGGTTCATTTCTGTAAAATAAAAGGGATAATAAGAAAAGCACAAGCTTTCTGGTTATACCTTCTTTAAATATTATACATTTTTAATTGTAATTTTACCAACTGTTTATGTGTTTCTATTTTTTGAGCTGCAGGTATGAGAAAGCTTGTTGCCTTTCTTGCAGCACAGCTGGTAAAATTCTGCAAAATGAAGGTTGCTATTAAAGGAACAAAACATAATTTGTTGTAGTTCTCTAGATAGCATATATTTGACCAAGTCATTGTATCTTTTAGCAATGAATTTTACATGGATGAATTCATATGCATAGCATTAATTAATTTTTACTTCAGTTTGATCAGTTCGAAAGTACCATTGGATTCAAGCTACAGAACCATAAAGCTGCTAAGCGTCTGTGGAAAGTTTGTGTTGAACATCATACATTTTTCAGGTTAGTAATATTTTTACTCATCAAAGTGAGTATAATCTCAAGAGAATCTTTCACTTTAAGAATATTAAACATCTACCAAAACGACTTTGAATCAATAAGGTTGCTACTGTTTCACCTAGCAGCAGCTATACAGGAGTTTTTGTTTTTGTAGTTATAGCCTAATGAAAAAAAATATTTAGGAATGTTTCCCTCCCTTTTTTGCAAGATTTTCCAACACCTCTCACTCTTCAAATGTAATAAAACTTAATTTGAAGTGGTTTTCAGAATACTTTTTATTATTATTAAAACAGGTTTTCCGGGCTCGTTGGCCATAATCTTGGAGATTAAGAAACATTATACGTTTTGACTCCTCTTATGGGAGTCATCTTAGTTATAATTCAAATGGGTCAATATCAATTTGTAAAAGAAAGATTTGTAAAGAAGTATAGGTGAAAATGGTGATGCCAACTGATGCATCACCATTTTCACCTTTACTAGTTTTCTTTTACGTGTTGATATTGATGTTTGAATTATAACTTTAAACTTTTTATCCTACTGAAAATGACTCCCGTAGGAGGAGTCGAAGCATATAGTGTTTCTTCATCTACAAGATTACGGCCAACAAGCCCGGAAAACCTCAGTTTTAATTATAACTAGTGATGGGCAGGTATCGATACCAAATACTTAAGTACTCGATACCTATAGGTATCGAGTGTATTCGATACCCACAAAAGTATCGATACTTTATTGACATATTTCGTTTTAAATTTTTCAATGAAGTAATCTTTATAATACCTACTGTAGATCAAACGCAGCCTGTTTCCGTTTTCATTTTGCAACGCTCAAACCCAAGTCGTTAAGAAATTTGACGCGGCTAGGTTTTTCCCCCGCCAAATCCTTCGCCTCTATCCACCTCCGTAGCTACGGGGCTTTTTGATGGATCGCTTTCAGTTTTTTGAATATTAGTCTGATTATGGATAGGCCCTAAAAAAATTGTCTCTTCAGGTTCATTTCCCGACATTGAAAAAAAGTACTCGATACCTAAAAGTACTCGATACCTATAAGTATTCGATACCAAAGTATTCGATACCTATAAGTATTCGATACCAAAGTATTCGATACCTAAAATTATCGATTTTGCCCATCACTAATTATAACTCCAGCCGTAGAAGCCTTCACAGTTTTATAAATTTTTGTTATATTTTGTGCCTAAAATAAGAAGTTAAAAATTTATTATAACAGGTTGATGTCACCAGAAGCTCCACCTAAGCCTAAGTTATTTTTGCCTCGGTTTGGATCCAAATTCCGCTATTCTGGTCGAACCCAATATCAGACCAGGCAAGCCAGTGCTTTGATTGATCGACCTCCTCCTCACTTTGAAAGGACTCTAAGCAATAAACGATTCACTAGGAGTATGGATGGTGGTATGTGGTTTACTATATATGACATGAGCTTCTAGGATTACATTGAGTTAATTTATTTAGATCTGTTTTACTAGCTGTTTTATTTTTCAAGGGATTTTGTTAGGAAAGGGAAATTTTATATGATACTTTGATGATTGTATCGCCCACATAGGTTTATTTTTGTTGAGTTAAGTTTGATAATGAATACAATTTTTTATGTAGAATATTTATGTGAAGTTATCTCCTTAAAAGTCATGATAGTTTTTTGTCTGAGGTGCAAGATGGTTTCAACTCTATACACTGACTACTCTTGATGTGTATACTTTATGTGTGAATACTTTATTGTTCATGTTATTGCTGCCTTTTTTTCCTCAATACCCTTCTAGTTGGTTTTCTAGTAATGGTTTATGAAAGTGCCATATTTCATTATATATTTTACACCATTTCTTAAAACAATTTATGTTCTTTTACTGAGTTGAAAATTTTATGCTAAGTCTATGAGAACAATATATGTTGTATCTTATACTTGTGAAATAACCCCTCCTCAAATTTGAGATAATATGGTATTATTTGCAGCCATTTCATGTGTTGATAAAGTATTTAAAAATATTTGGTGTTGTGAAGTGTTTTTACTCTTTAGAGTAGCTTTAACAAGTGGATAATTTACCATCCCTATATCTTCCTCTGCCTCATAACAGAATTAATCTCTGCTTGCTAATAATTTAGATACATTATTCAGGTTCAAGTTATTTTACCAATTTTTAGTGTGCATTGATGTGATAGATACTTGCAAAGGACTGTTTATAGAGCATGAATTGACTCGTATTGTCAACTATTGTTCATCATTTGTACTGTACAAAAATTAAAAAACTGATGAAAAAATGAAAGAAATATTTTTAAACCTTAAACTTTTGTTTTAAAATTTTTTAATGCTAAAATACAAATTGCCCTTTTGTTTGTTGCTCTATACACCTTGTGTATTTCACTTCTCGCCCATAACTATTTCCTCTTTTACATCTTGCAAAGCGATGTTTGCGCGTACATTGAAAAATCTTGTCTCAAAATTTAGCTTAATTTTGATTGTAGGCATTTAATTAGCTTATTCCAAAGATCTGATTTTTAATAAGTATAGAACTTTACCTGAATTTTTTGTAGCATTATAGTCAATACAGTAGAAAATAAATCTAAATTCCTGAACATTTACTATTTATTTGAGATATATTGCATGCAAAAATTGAGTAGAAATATTGAATAAAGCATTGATTTTTACCTCAGGGTTAGTACATGACTCGAAAACCTCTTCTCTCCTGAACTTTTCAGTTTTGTTTATAAAACGGAAATCAAGTTATTCTGTGACCTATTATTTTTACGTGGAATTTAAGATCTCAGTTTGTTTACAAAACCAACCAAACTTAGAACAATCTGATAAAAAGTAAGAACTTTTATGCGAACCAGTAGAAATGGTCACAATCCAAATTCATCTTTGTATAAGCGCTCTTCAACCGTTTCCCCTTCCCCACTTATTGGTGTGGTTTTGCCCACTCTTTTATCTGTGTGTTAGTGGTGATGATCCTCAAGAAGTGTACTAACCCTGCAGCGCTTTTGCTTGCATGTTGCTTGTGACCCTGCTGTGTTTCCCTCTATGACTCTGTGGTGTGTCTGTCCTTTCCCAGCCCCTGGCTACTCTAGAGAGCGCCCCTCTCCGACTCAAAGACCAGACGAAAGCAAGCGCCACACTCTTTCAGGTCCCCCCAGCCGCAGCGACGTGGACGAACAGTCCCTCTCAGGCGCCACCACCCCCGAGGAGGTGTCCAGGGCGGAGAAGGTCAAGGAGGTTGAGGTGGAGAAGAAGAAGGAGACTAAGGTTGGTCTAGCTTCTCGGACCCTTTTTATTGGGAAATGGTGGTTTTCTTCATTGAAAATTACAAGTGCTCTCAGTAATGTTTCATTGTAATTTCTTACTATTCTGGCTATACTTCTGTGTAGTGGCGTACCCAAGTGGAGTATACCCCCCTAAACAAATCTGGAGATTTTTTTACTATAGACAACAATTAAAATTACCCCCTTATCGCCCCTAAAATACCAATATCCCCCTCCGAAATATTTTCAGGTTAAGTCACTGCTTTTGTTTAAATGTGCTGAATTGGAGTTCATTTAACCATGAACGAAATGAAACAGCTTAACCAAAACACAAGGTAAATATTAGAAGTACACGGGTGCTTTTCAAAATTTTTTTCCTTTGGTTAAGCGAGTGGGCTTTTTCCTCTCCTCAATGCAATGCAGCAATTTTCTTTTGTTGTCAAGGTGGTCGTTATCTCAGTAGAGGATCTTCTATTGAACACTGGCAAAGGCTGGAAACTGACAGATAAAAAACCTTACTTTTGTGTTGTGTATTTGCTTCTTGCTTATAAGGAAGTATTTTTTGTCTGATAGTAAAATTTACTTGAGATGCTATGGAAAATTATATTAAGTTATGATTATCAAGAAGCAATATTATGAGGCTCTGCATAGGAAAATCAATTAGTTCTGTTTATTAATTTTGAGCTGTATTGCTGTATATCTGATGCTACTTTTCTTGAATGGCTCATAACCATTCCAAATGATAACTTTCTAAACAGCATTCCTTTCCTTACCATCTGAATATTTAATGAAGTAAAGTAGTGTAGGCTTACATGGTCAGTTGGAATGCAATAAAATATCGTCCTGGTTCTTAGACCTTGGTCTGTTCTTAATAGAGGATGTTTCGTCTGCCGTCACTGCAGACAAAACGTCCTTTCATGAACAGACCACGAAGATTTTTTATTACATTACAGCTGTTTAGCTAACATTAAGATTTAATTATGAATTGTGTGTGTGATTTGCTTATGCTCCCACCTCCATATTTGCTTGTTCCTCCATTGCTAATATAAATATTTCCCCTCAGAAACCTTATGGTGGTGTAGCTGTGATGTTGCCTATGGACATTACTCGAGTTAGAGGAAAGTCTCCCATACCTCCTGAGGTGCCTGAAAAGGTAGAGGTAAAAACTCTATCTCAGGAACCATATAAACGAGGAACTGAGGAGGTAAAAATTCTTTTTTGATATCATTAGGAAAGTCAAGTAA
The DNA here is from genome assembly GCA_024610705.1 of Tetragnatha versicolor. NCBI lineage: Eukaryota > Metazoa > Arthropoda > Arachnida > Araneae > Tetragnathidae > Tetragnatha > Tetragnatha versicolor. Next base: position 6,645,465 of record JANDEH010000006.1, on the reverse strand, counting down.
TTTAACGTTTCCTAAGAAAGTTTACTTATGCATAATGCATATTAAGTTATATTGAAATCAAATAATAATTTGGAGAAAAAATTATGGATAAAAAATTTTATTTTACTAAAAAATTGTACAGCAAAGCACTTTTTTATTTTGCACATTGCTAGAGAGCCATGTTATTTAAAGATTATTTTCTAGGTTAGTTAAAATTTAAAGCTTTTTAAATCTTTGCATGTAAATTTAGTTTGGTTTAAATAATTTGATACTGCTCTACTAGGTTTTTGGTTCTAATTTGGTATTTTTCTTTCTTTGCATGGCATTGTTCCTATTGACCCACCTGGTTATGAACATTCATCCCTTTGCATGATCCCACCATTTTTGTTTGATCTGTGATTTTCAGTCAAATAAAGAAGTTCCAGCTTCTCCCACCTCCATCAAAAGTTCCTCGACTTCTCCCAGCAACCAAGCTGATGAACACAGCGCTGTACGACTTCGATCCGAATCAAAGGATACACCCCAAAGACCCACATCTCTGTTCACTGGAAAATCTACACCTTACACTAAAGAGTACATTTACGAAGTGAACAGCTCGGAGCAGAAAACACCCTTTAGCCCTGCTGACCATGGGTTTAGCTATGAAGGACAAAGACCATCCAGTACTTCCCCTACCCCTCACGATACAGTGATGTTGGATAATTCCCCTGGCAGCAAAAGGGCCAAAGGGCTTGCGTTTACTTATGCTCCGAAGGAACCAGAGGTGGACATGTCACAAAACGAAGTTGTTTTGTCGTCTCAGCAAGTTTCTAGTGACAATCGCCTACAGGATGACAATTCAGAGTGGAATGACACCACAATCGACGAGTCCCTAAAGTGGGATGATTCTAAGGACGAAGAAATGATGAAAAACAAGGAGAACTTGGAAATGACAGCAAAGGCTGAGCAAAAGAGCAAGATGAGTTTGTTTTTATTGAAGAAGGGATCTGATAAGGATAAGAAAAGTAAAGACAAGAAGGAGGAAAAGAAATCTAAAGACAAAAAGAAGGATAAGAAAGACAATAAGTCTGGAAAGAACTCTGAAGAATCTACTCCCAACAAGAGGGACTCTGCTATTGAAACTGATTTGCAAATTGATGAAATCATTGTCGAGAACGTGAAAGAGACCCCTGTCAAGGAAGAAACCACCGAAAAGAGTGCTGTTTCAGATGAAGAGGAGAAGGCTGTAAAGGATGAAGCAGAAAAAGAGAAGGAAAGCAAATTGAGGTTGTCGTTCAAGAAGAGCAAGGGTAAGAGTAGTGAAAATGTGTCTGATGACAAGAAGCAGAAGGAGCTAGAGAAGAAGCAGAAGGAATTGGAGAAGAAACAAAAAGAAAAGGAAGCAAAGGAAGAAGAACTGAAGAAAAAGCAAAAGGAAAAGGAGGAGAAAGAAGCAGCTAAAAAGAAAGCTAAAGAAGAGAAGAAATTGAAAGAGAAGGAAGCAAAGGAGAAGAAAGAGAAGGAAAGGTTGGAGAAACAGAAGAGGAAATCTGATAGTAAGTTAGACAAAAAGGGTAAAGGCTCCCCTGAAAAAGATCCCAAATCTGAAGAAGCCAGAGAAAATGAAGAGGAGGTAGAAGGGAGCAAAACCCAGGACGATACAGAAGAAAGTAAATCTAAGGATTCTAAGAGCAAGAGCAAAGAGAGCTTACAAAAAGAAACTAAGACAAAGAAATCCAAACTGTCGTTGCCTAGCATCGGAAAGAAGAAATCCAGTAAAAAAGAACAAGACAGCTCTGACTCTTCCTCAAGCAGCTCTTCTGATGATATGGCGAAAGAGTATGGGGACAACCTGTCAGAGAATGAGAGAATGACTGTTGCCACTGGAGGGTTAGTAACTTCAACACCAAACCGCTCTTTGAGAGGCAATATTGAGGCCTTTCCCACCGAGAGTTCTAAGGACGTTTCCTTCAGTTCTGAAACGGCAGTCTTGGAACTGGACAATTCTCCATTTTCCAGCCCTCGCAGTAAGCAACGACAAACAGCAAAAGATGATAGCAAGTTTGCCAAAGAACAGACTGAGGTTGATATATATGTTTTTTAATGCTCTTAAGTTTAATATTTCTGTAGAATTTGATTTATTTAAAGTTTAGTTTTGCGGAATGATTTTTCTGCATGTGCCTGTTAAATTTGCGGTGTTGGTTTTATCCCTATTCCCTGAAGGCACTATTTAGCATAGTTGATTATTTTGGAAAAGTTTTGCTACATTTTCTATTAATTTAAAAATACCTTGGTTTATTAAATGTCTACAAAAAAAGTCATGAAGTTTAATGAGGAGCAAACAATCAAACCATGCTTTCTCCCTCAAATACAAATTTTCAGGAAACACAAAAAACTAATAACTTAAAAAATAACTAATTTAGAAACCTAATTATTGTTTGTTTAGTTCTATAACGAGTAACTGAGAAGATTTGTAGTCATAATTTACCTAAAAACTTAAAATCAATTATTATAAAATGCATTTGAAATTTGGAGAAATCACGTTTTGATCGAACACACAGGAGGAAACATGGTTTGAATGTTTTCAACATGGACAAAACACTTTTTTAATGAAAAAAATTAATCCTACTCTTCTCAAAAACTATTCTTTTTATTTCTGATATACAATGTAAATTTTTAAAATAAACATTAGGTGATTTCGTATCAATAAGTCCCCACCAATATTTTTACATCACCAACTTTACGCTGACTAACGAGCAGGTCACATGGCGAGTAAGAACAGCTATGATTGGCTGTGACTGGAGGAATCACTGTTTGACTGAAAACAGGCTCTGGAGGAAACACTTTTTGATTGAAACATCAATTTTCTAAGTAGTTATAGAATAGGTTAAAACTTGTTTTAGTTGAAGATAATAGCATTATTTTGTGCAGTTTAATGTGGAGATCATGAAAATAGCAGTAACTCGTTTTTTATTTTTTTTGGAGAAAACACGGTTTGATTGTTTGCTCCTCTAATAATGATCCTTGCTTTAAATATTAGTTACAAATGAATGTTAATACAATGATTGTTTAATTATTTATTAATTGACTTAATACAGTACTGAATACAGTAGGACCTATTTACAATGACCAGTAAGAAAAGTGCGGATTAATTTATCATGGTGCTAATTTTATTCATGGTATGTCCTTTCGATAACACAGCCATATATTGATAGCCCTATTGACATCGCTCTAACAAAGTTCTACTGTAGTAGGCACTAAAGAACAAATATGAGTAATCATTAAATCAGTCGAAAGTAGTTAAATTTTGTAGTGATCATAAGTTTTTGTGGATAGTAATATTAATTATTTGGATTTTATAATCCTTTTGACTAATCAGAAGTTAATAAAATTTAGACGGAAAGCTGGAAGGGACCCACAATTGTTACAGAATCATCTTCCTGTGCCTCGAGCTCAGTGACCACATCCACCAGCAAGAATATTTCAGGTACTGAAGTTACCACTTCTCCTGACAAATGCATTACATCGACAAAATCTTCAAAAACCAGTATGAACCAAGAGAAGACTGTGACCCAACAGGTCTCAAAGAGCACAAGAGTGATGACTGGAACTTTGGAAGATGTTCAGGTAAGAAGAATATTGGAGGAATTTTTTTCCCAAAAAAATTATTTGAGGGATTTGCCCAACTAATCTGTAAGAAAAGTAAAAATAACCTAAAATTACTACATTTTAATCTTTAAATTTTTCTCTCATCCCATCTCGTTTCAATTTTGATTTTTTTTAAATAACGTTTGTTGTATTTTTAGTTCTAGATTATCAATAAAGCGCGTTTTCAATTTACTGTTGTCAAGGTGCTTATTGTAATTTTTCTTCGATTAATGAATCAATAATTAGAGCTATAATGGTAGAAAAGAAACTAATTGAATAAGATAAGACGTTAAAATTACCATTAATATTGTACAAAATTATTTCTAGCTTCTCCATTCATTTTAAAGTAGATTACTAAGTTTCTAACTTAAATTACACTTAATAAACATTTTTAAAAATGATTTTAATGTTCTCTGGCTTTAGGCGCTTTGATATTTTCTTTTAAAATTTACTAAGGCATAAACTGTTTCTTGTGAGAAACAGTTTACTGATAATTGCTATAAATAATTCTAAAATTTACATTTACTGTGAACATTGAGATTTTAGGGACTCATACTATAAACTTGTCTTGTCTTAAGTAATTTCATTTTTATGTTGCTGGGAGATTATAATTGCACAGGGACCTGATATAAAGTTTTTTCGGGATCATGGGTTATTGAGGGATTTTTTTGCATCAGGTTTAATATTTTTAATGAAGGTTTTGTTTAAAAGGATGTTTTTATTCTCTGTTTTGTATAATTTATAAAATGATTATTTCTCTATAGTCTGCCATTGTCAAGACTGAAGCCATCAAATACGACCCTAGTACTTTAAACAACGCTCAGCACAGTACGACTTCAGTTCCTTTGGTTGCCACAGAGACTAGGAAAGTCAACTATCCTGTGCCACCTCCTCCCCAGTTTGACACGGATGAAGTGATTCTCCCATTGTCTGAAGATGGCGAAATTGTGAGCTCTTCGACTGTGTCGAGTAAAACTAAAACAGTGGAGACCATTACAGTAAGTTGGAGTAGCAAAACATTTCTTCTTTGTTACTGAAATGTATTTAAAACATTCTTTGCAAATTGGGGAAATAGTATTATTTTAAAAGAGCTTATTATTTCATGCCAGTCAGCAAATGGGAGGCTAAGTCAGTGAATAGTAGGGGGAAATGTATTTTAGCTGAGATTCTTTAAGAATCTTGAAGAGAACTTTTGAACTTAGCCTTTAAACTTTGGCAGAAAATATAAGATTTAACACTTCCAGCTCATTTAATTTAGTTTAAAGTTTTTGTTTTTAAAGCTGGTTAAATGATCAAATCTTTTTTTCCAGTATAAAATGGAACGTGATGGCGTAGTAGAGACTCGAGTAGAACAGAAGATCACAATTCAGAGCGATGGAGACCCAATCGATCATGATCGTGCTCTTGCAGAGGCTATTCAAGAAGCTACTATGATGAATCCTGAAATGACAGTAGAAAAAATAGAAATTCAACAGCAGTCCAGCTCTCATTGATTTATAGGTAAATTTTTGTTCCATTCTTGTTTTAAGCTTGGGTGAAATATAATTTTTCTTAAATGAGGAAACCACAATTATAAGGTTTGCCAAGTCTTAAAAAAAGTAATTTATCATGGCGCAAGTTCAGAGGTGCGGATGCTTGGCGAATTTTGGCTGTTTAGCGGCACATTTAGAAGCCAAATCATTCACTTAACATTAGTTAGGGTTACCATATTAGTCATCTTTACCGCTAAAAACTTGGCGCATCCGCACCTCTGAACTTGCGCCTTCATCATGAAACAATTCAAGTGGGGTTCATTTAAGTTTATCTCAATTTAAAAATTTAAATTACAAAAAACTACATTTAAATCCCCTTATTTAAAATCATTTAATTTATATTCATAATTAACTAAATGAAGAAAATAACTGATACTTTGTAAAAATCAAAACTTTATGGAAACAAATTATTTATTGCATTAATCTTCCCATTTCACATTTTAAAGCCATAAATAAATTTTCTATTAATTCCTATTACATGGTGTATTTAGTATGCATTATTTGTAATTCTTAATCTGTTATCCTTTTTTAGATTGCTATGCACAATTAATGTCACGAGGACAGCTGCTTTGCTATCTATTGGAACTGCAGAGCATCAGTACTCATCAAGAGTTCTCTTAAAAAAACTAAGTTGGATCTAATTTGTGGCGCAAAATGGCTTACTGTGATTGAGGATGTATCTGTTGTTTTCTTTGTATATAAACTTCTCTTTTGTCTTCAGGATGATGTGGGCAGTGTTCAAAACACAGTAATGTCCAAGGCTTACGAGTGCATGAGCCGTAATTCAAGCAACCAAAACTGCCAATCCTTTTTCCATTTCTGTAATGCGTTGTGGTAGACGGATGCCCAGCATGATAGGAAGTTCACTCTTTGTAAAATTAAACTCTTGAAAGAACTTGGGGCCAATCAAAATTGATGTTAGCCTAAGAATTAGGATTCATTCTCCAGTTCAATTTAAATTGCTACGATTTATTTGTTTAAATTTTAGTCAATTTTATTAGAATGACTCAGGATGAGGACTGCAGGTTGAATTATCTTGTCCAATTAGTGGATTGGGAGGCTTGATTGCTTGCTCAACTTTTTATGTATTTAATTATTGAGTTGTCTCCATTTGTGAATGTTCTATAAATCATGATTTGGAAGCATAGTTTATTTCTCAATTTGGAATCAAATTTTGTTAATGGAGCTTAGAAGGTAAAAGAAGCTAGCATTTAAAATGTTTTACCTATTGGATGATCTCAATTTGAATGTGAAATTTTTTTAAATTTATGAAACAGTGTTCCTCTTTTTTGCGTATGAGAAAGGAGCTTGGCATCTAGTAACTGCATTTTTTGCCGCCTTAAAAATGTTAAAGGATTATACTGTAGAGTGACGGAAAGGAATAAAAGTAGTTAACATTTTATGCTTGTTAAGGGTCTTGAGAAGTCATTCCTTTGATTATGAAGTTTTCTAAACACTTCTCTCCATCTTATTTTTATTTTTTAAATTTCATTTTTACACTATAGCTCAATCAGAATAAATTATAACTATTCTGGTCAGCTCCCCATTTTCATTTATGTCAATTCAATCATAAGTTATCATTAATCATTAGTTAGGCAGCTTTGGCAATTTTTATTTCAGTCCCATTATATTTTCTTTCATGGATCCATCCAGAGTATATTACTTGTACCACCTCATCATTTCTTAGGCCTGTTAGGTGTTCTACTTGAAATTTTTCCAAACCTCTGCAATTCTGCTCCTGTTTGATATGCTTCATTAATTACTTCATTGTAGTAAATGTGATGAATTTTTTAATTCATTCTATAAGATTTAGTGAACACATTTTCATTATCAAACTTGCACTCCTTAATTTCTTTTATTTGCTAATGGTGATAGGCTACTTGTTGGATCTCAGTAATTTTTTAGAAGTTGAGTTGTAACAGTTGTCTTGGAAGTCAGGGATTAAAGTAAAGTGTATATCTATATTGTTCTTTTCAATAAAGTGATAATCACATTAAGATTTTGACATTTATTTTTCAAACTACTGAAATGTTGTTTAAGTACAACTGAATCTTTTTTTTACAAAGTCAAAGCTATATATTAACAATTTTCTTTTTTAGTACTTTGGTGAAAGTTTTTTTATATTTCTATATTAATGTTCAGTTTTGATTTTGGGAGGTATGTATTTGAATGAATGGCTTAAGGTATGAGATTAGGGAAAAAAACTTTTGATCTTACCTGTGCCTACATTAATTAAAAATGATATGTTGCAAAAACAACTACTGTTACTATTGTGAAGTCTTAGGAAAAGAAATTTGTATAGAAAATATATGTTGACATAATTGAAATTGTTAAATTTGCCTCAGTGATTGAGTGTATAATGAATTATATACTTATAATAATCTATCTACATAGGAATATATATTATATATAAGTGTTGTCAAAAATTATTTTAAAATGATACTGGCTTCAGTTGGGGCATGTCCTTTTGAATAATAGTGCCTTTGTTTCTGTAAATTTCTTTTCTTTTAAGTTATCATTCCTCATTTACTTTGTTTTAAGAAAGTAGTGTTAAAAGTAATTCAACTTGGTAAAAGATAAAAGCTTGTGTATATTTAACATCAAGTGTCAATTTTTTTGCAGCTTTCAGATAGTTCAAAAGTTTTCTATCAACTGTATTTCTATGTCTTACTGTTCAATATACAGCCCATTAAGACTGAAAAATTGCTCAGATAATAGAATGATTTTTAGTCATGAAATAACTAAACTTAATGTGTGTGATATAATATATTGTGGTCTACATGTGTTCTAATGAGATTTAGATGTTTTGAGCAGCTTTTGAAATTCATTTTGTATATTCTGTTTTGTTGATTATAAGTTTTGAAATTTTTATTTTGTTGATTTTCTCTTACAAAAGCCAAGACATGCTGCTACACATTTTTAAATGCACATAGAGCATAATTAAAAATGCCATTTGTCTGAAAGCAGGTGTTAAGTAACTCCAACTGGTTCTTTTCAGTTTTTAAGAAAGTAATTTACTTACAAGAAACATTAAATACATAGAATTTATGTACTGTAACCTTTAAAGTGCAATTTTTGACTTTGTTTAAAAATTTAGAAATACCTTATGTGTAAAGTTTTAGGGTAATGTAGTATAAGTGTTTCCAGTTTTTTTTATGATTGAAAACATCAATAATTCAGCATAACATCTTAAGGTGATGATTATGCATTATTGTACTATTTCAGCCAAATCTCAAATAAGATGACAACTGTACTTTTGTGCATTTAAAAGTGTACCTAAAAAGCCCCAATAAATCATTTTTCCTCAGTTATGTTATCAATAAAATCATAGGTGTAACCAAGTAATGATAAAGATAGTACAAATAAAACAGTAAACATAAACTTTATATTCAAAATTCGACCACATGTTTACAAAGCAATCATGCTTGTTTGGTATCATCTAAATTCATGCACAGAACAGTTAACATTACCACATGAAAATTCAAGTAATTAAATGGTCTCTAGACTAGAAATATGAAGAGTTTCAGACCAATGCGGTTAAGTTACTCTTATAATAATCGGTACTTAGCCCGTCGACCGTCCTGCTGAATCCGAAAACTTAAATGGTGTCATGGCTGTGCAAGTCTGATATTTTCTGAACGGTCGACGAGCTAATACTCAAGTACCTATTAACATAAGGGTTTTAAACACTTACACAGTAATGAATAATTAAAATGTATTAAAGCATGTCAACTCTTGTTCAGCTGGATAAGAATTCGGTAAGTAACATTGTTTTCTAAACTTTCGGCATCAGTAAAAAATTCAGATAATAAAAATAAAATAGAATTTTATCATTTATTTTTTGAATTTGATAACAGATTATATGTATATATACTTCATAAATAACTTCAATTTCAACTATATTTCCTATGATAACAAGTGACTAGTGAGAACATGTAACTAGAAACTAAGAAAAACCTATGTCAAAATATTAAGAACTTTTTATAAATGTAACAAACATTTTCTAAACATAACAAATATAACATTGCATTTGGTATTTAAACCAAGTACAGATATCACATGTAAATAAACATAAGTATTCTCTGTATCTAATTTTCACAAAAAATTAAGATGAGTATTCATATCAAAGAAATTTCCAGGATTAACCCTTTCAATGATAAGCCGCCTGAGATTACCATTGAATCCTATGGGAAACTTGGGGCATCTAGAACTGAAAGGGTTAAAGGTTGTGGAAGTTTTTATGATTTTATTAAGGTATTGATTGAATATTAATACTTAAGGTTCATAAGTAGTATTCACAATTACCATAGGATGTAAATTTAATAGAAAACTGGTTTATAATTTAAAATTATTAAATATTTGATAAAGCTATGGTTTCTACAAAGTCCTTTTATTAAGTGCTTTCCTTAAGTCAAATTATTTTCTGATACACAAATCTAGGATTTTCAGATAAAAATATTTTTGGTATGAGAGTATTTAGTATAGGGAGTTTATTTTACTCTTATTACTTAAAGCTGCATAGGACACTTTTTGAGGCAACCCAAATTTTCCTTAATTTATTTAGTATCCTACAACTAAAACTGCTTTATACTTATAGTCTACTTATGTGGAAAACTTTTAACTGTAATTTTAACAGTATATACTTTCAAAATCCAATTCTGATAGCTGAATTATTAACAAAACTATGCATAAAACATCACAGTAACAGGAGAGAAAGATTAGAAAATACATCACACATGGGTAAGGCTGTATAATTTAATGCTTAAAAACCTTTTATCTAAAGTTTTAGAAAATTGCTAGATTTCATTAATATTATTAGAAAAGGTTTTAGAAAAGTAAAAAGTTTATACCAATATTTTTTTTATCAAGACATTCATTAAAATTCATTTATAGGCTTCCTTAAAATTTTAATTATTTGAATTAAAATTAATTGCCCACCTCTTATTTAATTTGTGAAAAACTTAGTTTCTAAATAAATAATTAAAAAAATACTCTGATTAAGATAGATAACAAAAAGTGGCTTTATAATTAAATTAATTCACACACACATTTTATAATGCTTCAATCATCAAAAGTATTTGTATAAAAAAGAAATTATTTTCATTTTGTAAATAAAACATTCAGAATACTGAAGCATATTAACTTAGTGTTATTTTTTTTAGAAAAATACAATACCTCAAAAACTTCATAATCTTTACAATTCTAATAGACAATGTTTTTAGTGTTTACTACTTAACAGCTATACACTGCAATAAATATATCTAAAAAGAATACAATGTAATGAAAACCAGATAATTACTGGTTATTGGAATAACAAAGGATGAACATGGAATCATGCAAATCTTAGGATTCATACATCAACCTTTGGTAATGAGGTAAAATCTCTGATGTGCTGAGAAGCAAAGAGAATTCCAAGGCTACTAGTACACCAAATTCCAAGCACATCAGATCCTTTCTATTTATGCGAAATATCACTTCGATTTTCTGCACAATAAATACAATTAATTTCAGTTACATGAATGTGAAACAAATTGTAAAAATAGGATACATTTGTTAATGAATAGATCTACTGTTAAAATTAATAAATTAAATTAATTTAATTCAGAGTAAAATTTTTATGGTAAATATGGTAGGTTTAAAATGGTAAAGAAAAGTATAAGAATATAATTAGTTGGCTCTATCAAAACTAGCTGAGTGAAATAAATGTAGTTAGGTGATTATTTAAGATGATAATCATGAAAATAAATTTGTCTTTCTTTGTTTTTATTTGAATAAACAAAGTACTAAAAACCAAATCTTGACTTACTAGATACTATACAGCAGTGGTGCCCAACCTACGGCCCGCGGGCCAAATGTGGCCCGCAAACTCGTTAAATCTTAAAAACAAAAACCACTTTCAGAAATCTCCCAAGAAAACCACGACATCGTGCTTGGCATTATGGCACTTCCATCTAAAAAAAGATGATAAAAAAGGAATTCTTCAACATCCGGTAATAATTTTTTTATTTCTCTGTTTTGGTTTTTTCTAGATACGGGGAATTTGCCATTGGATAAATATTTTTCAGTATCAGTTAGCCATTTGAATTCAGTTTATAAGGATCTTTTTAGCACCAAACTTCGAAAAGATTTCCGATCGTAAAAAGTTGAAGATTCACTCGAAATGCCGAAACTTTCAAGAAAAGTGGACAAATTCATATTTCTTCATTCAGCGAGAAAATAAACCGTATGTTAGAAGACTTATATGTAAGGAGACTGTGGCAGTGTTTAAAGAACACAATATCAAGAGACATTACGAAACGCAACAGATAATAACCTTAATTCAGTTTTAAGGATAAGTGTTGCAAATTTGGAGCCGAATTTACAAGAACTAGTATCCTCCAAACAGATGCAAACTTCTCATTGAAAACGGGTATGTTATTTTTCTTAGTGGTTAGAAAAATCCTTAAAAGGGTTTTTTATGTGGCCCGCGAGATAAATCTTCAAAAGCAAATTGGCCCTCGGGAAAAAAAAGGTTGGGCACCACTGCTATACAGGATAGCGAAGTTTTGAATTATGAAAAACATCTGACAACTTTTCCCACTAGGATTGCCACATACAATCTTTAACATCCTAACCAATAGGATAACACATTGACAAATAAGAAAACATAAAGATAACTGTTGGTGAATTGTGAGCCTATCTTGGCAAACTTAGTTACCATGACAATTTAATAAATCTAGGTAACTATAAATGCTTTTTTAGTAGATACGTTCCATTTTCTTACTAGAGACATTTTAAAGCCATTAAGCCCCACCTTCAACCCTATGGATTTGCTTTGCCAGATGTTTGCCACTGCCATCTATATTTTTAATGATTTCCACATCTCAACTAGCCTGTATAGTATCCAGTCAGCCGTGACCTAAAACATAAAACAAATAGGTTTTACAACTTACCTCTAAAAGGTTTCTAAGGTCAATACCTCTCACATCATTTAGTTTTGCAGAGAGTAGTAGACAAGCTCCAGCACAGTGTTTTCTGTTATGCTTATTAACCATAATCTATAGAGTAAGAGAAAAACATATAAGAGAACAACATAATCACCTGTACTCAATGTATAGAAAATCACCAATAAAGTATTACCTTCAAAATAAGCTTCTCAAAATAAACAAAAGCTTGAGCAACCACAGATAAATCAATATTGCACTGTAAAAAAATCATGCATAAATATCAAACATATTGAACTAACACAAGACACAATAAAGGAATTACCTCTAGTCTTGCAATTTTATACATTTCACGTTTTAAGCTGTAAAAGAAATGGGGTTTGAATGAGGAAAAGAATAATTTCAAACTTTTAATATTTATAATCATGGTTCATACAAAACATTAAGGATAGTGAATAGTTGGTTCAAAATAGTACAAGCATAAACTTCTGTGGAGTCCTGACACATCTGGACTAAGAGGCTAAATACAATTTGAAAAATCCTGAATCCATTAAGAAGTTTCATCCACAGAAATTATTTCAATGAATTTAAGCATTTTGGTTTCAGTAGCATCAATATAGTGACATAGTACCTTCAGCTATTTAGATCTAGATAGTTGTAAGACTAGTAGTAGGTACACAAATATACTAAACATTTTACAATACTAATGGTTTTATATGTTCTTAAATTGAAGTTCAGGTTTTAAGAATTGTCGAAATATTTACCTTCTTAGCTTGCTTAAAGTTAACTGAACTTGTGGAAATCTCTCCTTAAATTTGTCATTTAAATCTTTCTTTAGATCTGATGGCTTCACATAATCAATAACAGATGTCTGGAAATAAATTTTAGAGAAACATACAAGTTAAAAAGCACATTGGAAAAAAGAAATTGAAGACAGAAAACCAAACATTTTGAAAAGTCTAGGGCACTTTTGAATGTAAAACCAGTTTTAAAAAATATAATTTTTCTCACCAAATTCTTTGCTTAAAATTTGATTTACTTACTCCAAACCTAATGGATAAAATTTCAAAACATTTCCATTCTTTCATCAAAATAAAAATAATTTTATCTTGTAACCAGCCTCCTTATTTACACTAGAGAGAAAGCGAGGCATTGATGGAGATGGTTGTAGTCACCTTGTGATGTTTTGGATCATGAATTGCTTTGATAAATGCTGATAGTTTTAAGTTTTAGTTTGAAAATATGTTTTTAGGATAGGAGTTCAAAATTTGTGTTGTTAATAACAGGGTTCGTACACACTTTGAGGAAAAAAATTCAAGGACTTTTCCAGGCTACCAGATGAAAAATTCAAGGCTGACCGATATATGGTTAGCAACCATTTTTTAAGTAGTACTTCTTTCATTTTGTAAAATTTTATCTTTTCAAGAGTTTAATAATAGCGAATTTTATACAAGTTCCCAGTTACAAAAAAGGGTTTGAATAAAAATTTAAAAGGGTTTGAAAGATATATAATGTTATAAAAATGTTTTAAGTAATTTTTAAATACATGAACTTATAATGACAGATTTAATCTCAAAAATAAAAAACTACCATATATGTTCCATAAAACTTTGAATAATTATCAATAGCCATTCTAATGCATTGAAAAAAATGTGTGAATTGCAGATAATGAAAAATTAAAACATCTGCGGAAAAAAATTTTTAATCCAAGAAGTTTAATTTCAACCCCCCAAAAATTATTTTTGTGCAAGATTTTGTTAAGATGACTTTTTTCTAAAAAAATTTTAATAATGCTAAAATAATATAATTTGCCGTTCTATTTTCATATACCCTATTATCTACACACCTTGTAATTCTTTGATATTATAACTCAAAAGTTCAATTTATAAATTTCTATTTGCCTTCTTTCAAAAACAAGAAATTCCTATCATAAACCTCTTAATTTCCATCTAAATATTGGTAACATATAAAATTACTATAACAAATGAACACTTTATCCAAAAACAAGCATTTAAATCCAAGGATTTTGACGCAAAGTAAGAAAACCGCGATCGCGAACCGATCGTCAAGTTGTTTTTCCTGCCCTAGTCCCCGCCGTCAAAATGCCAACTTTACAGGCAAACGTCTGGAAACGTATGAAAATTCGAGGTTTTTCATTGAAATACCGGACCGTCATAGGATTTTTGGACTTTAACCATAAGTTAATACCCTGAAATCTTTTCTCAGCCTTTTAGAAATTAAAATTCAAGGATTTTCCAGGACTTCAGTACAAAAATTTGCTTTTTCCAGGACATTCCAGGCCTTGAAAATTAAATTTGAAATTCCAGGACTTTCAAGGTTTTCAAGGCCCCGTACGAACCCTGTAATAAAGTTTATTGATTTTTTACTGGCTGGAACTTAATGAAATGAACATTACCCCAGACCCCGAGGTCATGTCACAATTTTTAATTAATTTTAAGAACAATTTCTTCAAAGTCTTTGGTAATCTAATGTTCATAAATATTTCTAGAGTTTGGTGAAGCAGATTTTAACAAACTTATATTTTAAAGCTTAATTTATGTAACTTTTGTTTAGGCAACTTCAAAAGAGAGATGCAATAGATATGCTTTCATGAAAGTACTTACTATGTATGATGGGAATACTAAAAGTGTGCTATGCTTTCCAGCAATAAGTTCAGGGTCATCTAATAAATTAGGATGGTACATTGAAACACCCACTGGCCATGTATGGCTACATCCATAATCATTTTCTGAATCTATAAAATGGATATCAATATTCTTAAAATAAAAAAGAGTTATCAAAAGTGTTATGTGTTCTAATTATTATAATAAATCAAATATAATTCATTACTTGGTGTTTAACAATGTTATCCCTTGAATACAAAAAATATATATTCTTAAATTCAAAATGAATAAATTGAAACTTAATAAATCACAAGACTGAAATTAAAGCATAAAAAAGGAAATTTATTTCAAAACTAATTTTTAAATGAAGATTCAGACATACTTACACCTATTATAACTATTTGGAGGAGTGGATAATTTAGAATTATTCAATGAATAAATTTGATGAAGAAACCTAAATACAGTATCAGTTTCTGGAAAGACATCATAACACTTCCTTTTTGGATTATTTGAAGGGGCCAACAGATTTCCATATGAGACATCCTACAAAAGACATTTATAAATATACCAAAAGTTTTTTAATTAGTTTTCACAACACCCTTGGGACCTACAGACCTGCACATAGATAGGATTTATTAGGGTATTTTAGTGTGTGTAAAAATGGAACACTCAGTTTTATGCTTTGAACTCAATTATTCACAACTTCTGTTATATTTAGTTTTATATGATGCAAATTTTATCTAAAATGTATTAAACATTTTCATTAAACCTATTAAATGTGTATGGCAGACACTGAAAAATACTTTTTGGCCCCTCCCGAAATAAATTTCTATATACCCCACTTCTGTATATCAAGAAAAATAAAAGTAATAAAACACATTTCAAAGATTAGTTTCATCATAAAAAACAGACTTGTAGAGAATTCTATTTAAAAAAATCACAAATATTATCTCTTCTGATCATACAATAAAGATGAAAGGACTTTCTGAATTCAGATTTTAATGCTATTAATACAATACACTTGAAAGAAAATAATTAAGCAATACCAAAGGCAAAATCCCTTTAAGATTTACAGGTCTGGTCTAAATCAGGGATTCCCAAAGTGGTCAATATTAATCCCTAGAAGTTAATGGGAGGGTCAATAAAGCTCAAGAGGTTAATGAAGGTTTAGAATTCTATTAGAATTCAAGGAAAATTTAATGGTTGAAAACACTCGAAAATAAATCTGCTCAATAATTACAAAGATATAAAAGAAGAATAGTTTTCTTTGTTTTGAATAGGGCACAATTTGACCTTCAAAATATAAGGTTAAGTGGAAAGTTGTGACCCTTTTACAATATTCTTTAGAAAGGGTAGTCATAAAAGTGTTAGGGCAGGATAAAATTCATTTAAGAAGGTCGATGCTTAGAAAGGTTTGGGAAACCCTGGTCTGAATAACGTTAGGATTGTATTCTTACATGTCCTTCTTGAGGTTTCTCCATTCCAAGCATAGAAAGTAAATCAAATGGATCTGATCCATCACTTATAACTGCTAACTGTCTACTAGAAGCATGCCTCCTTCTACTCCCCTCCAGCTTCATTTCCACTCTAAATGGATTCAAAAGTACAAAAAATTATCACTTCTTATCCATAGTCTTTGTTTACAATGTGAAAGTGTTAGAATATAATGAACTACAGTAATTAACATGGATCTGCTGAAAATCATTATCAAATAGTAGCCAGGTTTACTGTAGCTACATAAGTTTTAACAAAAATTTTAAACGTATAGGTCGTCTATTCACATTTTCTTCGAAATTGCAAGCTTTAGCATGTTTCGACTGTCTTCAGTTACCCTTCACCACCTTTAAAATTGTTGCAATATTGAATATTGTTTACTTTGAATGTATCTATTCTCATCTAAACTTTAAAATTTTAGTAGCCTATTTTAAATTTAAAAAATAATGGTATTTCAAAATTGGAAGTTGTTATCATTTGCAATTTTTACATCTAAACAATTTTACATAAAAACTAAAAATGCTGTTAATATATCTGGGAATTTTTCTTAACAATTTGAGAGAATTTGTGAAGCAGATTTTTTCTCAGAGTACTTCAAAAAATGTACCTCGAGCCTCCCTGAATCTTGTTGAATGGTAATACAGAATACAAAACAATAGGAGATTTTCCCTTGCTCACTAAAACCACTCTAAAACAAAATACTTCATATGAAAATTTGCAAGATCAAAATCTACCATTATAATCCAAATACATAATCCACCATACAAATCCAAAATAAATATAGTAAAAGATACTTAATACATATTATTTTAAACGAACAGTTCCTTAATTGAGGGCCTCGGGGGGGTTCAACCATGGCCACCTAAACACTCAAGGCCGTAGAAGCTTGAAATCCTGAGTGACGTCATGCCTACTATCTCGCGTCATCGACGCGTTTAAGACAACAGCGCAACTCCAGTCTGAAATCTTGCTCGCCCCACCCCTACAGCCTGATTGGTCTCCTCAACTACGGTGAAAACGTCACTTGAATTAGACACACCGACACACGTGCCGAATATTTCAGATCGGAGAAAGTTTGATCTGAATTCGTTTTGCACATGGAGATCGAAAACCAAGAGAAAAAATGCTAGTAACTCGGGATCTTTAAGGAATACTCTAATGACAGAGGGGGTTAAAGAGCAGAATAATCCTGATCTGAAATTTGCACCCAATCCTTGGATTGGACACCTAAGATTGGACCTAAAACTAGCAAAATTTTTCTGTTGATGCATTTATTACGTAAAATTGATCGAAAAGATGAAACACCAGTTAATATTTAACCCCCCTCCATTGTAATCGTAATTTTGAAGGCTTAAATATGTCCGATCATGAGTTTTAAACCTTAAACCAGGCCCGATTTTTACAATTTTACTAAAAATTTAATCATTAAACCAGGTTTTAGTGATAAAATATTATCATTAAAATCAAACTCTGCCTAAAACCATTTTTAGGTCTTAATCATTAATTATTAAGGGGAAACCTCTTTCTCGTTGTGCAAAGCGAAACTACACAACATGAAATTGCTTTATAATAGAGCACTGAATCAACTTGAAGTTCGCGATCTCTAATTCACTTTCTTTCATCTGAAATATTCGACACGTGTGTCGGTGTGTCTAACTCAAGTGACGTTTTCACCGTAGTTTAGGAGACCAATCAGGCTGTAGGGGTGGGGCGAGCAAGATTTCAGACTGGAGTTGCGCTGTTGTCTTAAACGCGTCGATGACGCGAGATAGTAGGCATGACGTCACTCAGGATTTCGAGCTTCTACGGCCTTGAGTGTTTAGGTGGCCATGGTTCAACTAACCATTAGAAAGCTGTGTTTATCAGTGTGTGATTTGATCTTATAAAATCTTTATGGGGAGACGAGAAACCAGAAACCTTAAACATCTTTTCCAAAGTAGGGAGATTTTCTATTCATGTAGAAATTATATAAATATATATATATATTAGGCAAACAGGCCAACATAACATTTTTTAACTTTGTTTGATTTTAAATAATTTTCTTAGTTCCACTCTAAAACACATTGTTCCTTTCTTACTTAACCTTTAGCAGGGGACGTGGGGTCTCTCAGAACCTGCAAAATTTTCCCTCCCTCACCCCTACCACATGCTTGGTCAAATGGAATGGATTCTTCCGCTAACTTCACCTTTCGTGACCTTAGCCCTGACCCCTTCTAATCAGCATATTTTGACAAGTGCGACTGTACGGAAATTCCACAAATTCTTTTTCAGGGGTCCCAGAGACCTCACCTCCTGTAACAGTTTTCGTCCAGAGTTAGTACGCATGGTATTGAAGCTAGGTCCGCCGAGATTATTTATAATTATCTCTAATACGCGTTGTGTGGAAGAGAATTAAAAAAAATAGATGAAGTTATGGGTGATTTCAGTGGGGAAGATAACTGTGAAGATGATTTCTGTGAAAATTTCTAAATTGTTTGCTTCCAAAACAATGGTAAACTGATATTTCAGGCCTGTCAAAATTTGTTTCTATTGTTCTACACAGAATTTTCTCTTATTAAAATTTGCTTTATATTAAATCATAAAAACAAAACAGTTAATTCACAATATATGCATTTTTATTTTTAAGTTTAAAGAATTTATTGCACCATAATTATGGTTTCTATCGATAAATTTAAGTCTGTTGGAAAATCGTCTGGAAAAACGTTTATTTCATCATAAATTTAAAGAAAATATTTTTCTATCAAGAGATGAATGTTCAAATAACAATGTACTGAAATATCAGAGTCCTATCTTAATTAGACAATTTTTAAAAAATAAAGAAAGTTGCAGGGTCTCTGAGACCCCACGTCCCCTGGTATATTCCATTTTTTCACCTCCCCTGTTATGGGTTAAGACATGCTTGTCTAAAGTGCGGCCCACGGGCCGCATGCGGCCCATAAGCCTTTAAAATGCGGCCCAAACGCAAATTATGAAAATATTTAAATTTGCACATTTTTATTTTAAAAAAATAAATGATTGCAATATTTTTGATATAAATCGATTCAAACTGAAATAAAAATATTTAGGGAAACAAAAGGGGACCCCCTGTGACTGAATTTAAAGACGAAGATTGGGTTTTAGATTTAGCTATTTTAGTAGACTTAACAGAACATTTGAATGGTTTAAATTTGAGACTTCAAGGGAAAAAATCAATTTATTAATGATATGTTCCAGAATCCAGACAATAACAACGTTTGAAAGAAAGTTGACATTTTGGCACAATCAAATAAAAGTAAAATATTTGACACATTTCAGTACTTTGACTGCACAGAAGCCTGTGAATTGCACAAAATATATGCTGCATTAATTTCTGATTTAATCCAAGAGTTTAAAAGTAGATTTCAAAATTTTCGAAAAAATGAAGATCATTTCAACATATTTTTACCCCATTTTCCCTAGAAGTAAATAAATTACCTTCAAATAGAATGCATTGAACTGCAAAGCGGCATTCAAAGAAAAATTTGGGAATGTTTCTTCACTGGAGTTTTATAAAGATTACCTCCCCCGCGATAAATATCCTAATTTTCACCATCATGCTTTATTAAAGTTTTCAGCTTTTGGCATACCTATATTTGTGAACAAACATCTTGAAAATGCATTAAGAATTACAACCTAGTCTATTGAACCCTATATCAATTTGCTTGTTCAACACAAAAGCAAATTTATACATCTCATTAATTTGAATTATTTCTATCTTTATGAAATCCAAAATAAATTAAACGAAACTTTTACAAATTTAAATTAAATATGTACCTATACATATCTAATTAAAATTTTTAAAAATTATGGTAAAAAGAAGTTAATTTATTTTAATAAAACTACATAGAGTAAATTTTTATTTCAATTTGTGGAAAACATATTGTATGTGCGGCCCAGCAAATTTTTTTAGTTGCCATGTGGCCCTTAAACGGTCAAAGTTTAGACACCCATGGGTTAAGAACTGAAAGTGAAGAACTGAAAGGTGAAAATAGTGATAGAATTTTTTAAGATTTGGATATTCTCTTTCCACCTTATGTTTAGCAGATTTTAAAGTAATGTGTGTGCGTGTTTCAACTTTGGAATTATGGAAAGCTAAATTTCTCTGGTGTTTCTAAGAATATAAATTGTACAGGAATTTTAGAAAATTTGTGAGTTATCCCACCCCTGCAATTACTACTTTCATTTTGAATTCAGAACCTTTTTTAAATAATAAATTTATATTCTTCTTTTAACCCATTAACGCCCAAATTATTGTTTGGGGGGCCGAATTGGATAAAAATCATGAATCTGGTGTATTTTGCCTTCAATATGAATATTATAAATTTTTTTGTCAAAACAGTCATTGGTTTCTTTAAAAAAATGCTGATCTAAAAATAGATCACTGGGCGTTCGGAATATATTTTTTGTCACAGAGCTAAGTACTAGGTGAACTTCAAAAAATCCTAAAAATTAGGAAACAAATAGAAATATTAGTATTTATATTTATAAAATGCGTATTTATTCATAATTATGTGGGGGGAAATAATTAAATAGTAATAAAATTAAATAATTTACCCAAAATTAAATACACAAACAGCCTATGCTGAAAGTAATTATAGGGGAAAAGGGGAAATTGAACCAATAACTTAAAATTTATATAAGTATATTATAGAAAACATATGACACATGACATAAAATTTTAACTAATAAGTAAAATAAAATGTATTGGGTTAATTTTTTGAAAATTTTGTAGATTGGTTTTATCATAAATTAATAACATTCATGAAAATGTAACTTGATATTACATGGCAACATTCAAAATTGCTGCTTGTTTGAGCTTTTCACCAACATATTCCAATAAACTACTTACTCTGTCATAAGGTCAATTTTAAGCTTACAAAGGCTGGATAAGGGCGAATTTCAAAAACAAAAATTGCAATTCTCAATTTGAGATTTTCACAGCTCCTTGATAACCTTTAATTGCCTTATAATTTCCCCTATGAAGTATTTCAAAACTACTTGTATATCTCCTCGTATAGAATAAGTTTTTGTGAATAAACACCAATAATTTTATACCGCTAGTTGCAATGCTGTGCTTTATTGGTAATGAATCATAATGGCCTATCCTCCATTTATTCACCAGAATATATTATAAAATTTAATTAGCAATAATATAATGTTAAATTTCTAAAGAAAATCAATAGTTGACATCATCTTGAACATTACTGAGTATTCTCAGACTCATTTCTATCAGTTTTTAGTTAAAACACTAAATGATTGTATTGTAAGCAACACAGAAAAAATGAACACCCGAACGCCCAGTGATCTATTTTTAGATCGGCAGTATTTGGACTTGATTTTTTACTAAATAAATTAATTTTGACAAAACTCTGCATTATATCCCGATAGCTACATCTATAAAGATAAAATAAAATTGAAAAAGGATTCCTTAAGTGGCATACCTTTACTATATTCTTGAAAAACGCGAATGAAGATGAAAAAACTGTTAAATGAAACCCCGAGACGAACTTTAGCCCATCCCTATTACAAAATAAATTAAGCAAATGCAAAAAACACAGGGTATTAGGATTAAGGGATGTTTTCTCTTGCCATAAGTGCAGTTTCGTTACTGTTGGGTGAATTTAAGGTAATTTAAGAGAGCATTTATGACACCATGTTTAGCGATCTAGAAATAGATCACTAGGGGGGGGGCGCTAATGGGAATCTGCTACGTATTACATTAACATTAAACATACTTTAGGAAGGATGCAGTAAGACAATATTTTTTCTTCAGTTTCAAGAGGACACTAGACCAGAAAGTTTTGGGACCATAGTTTAACACAAATTCTTTTGCTTACAGCCTGTTTACCCAACACTAATCCCTTTTTTTGTAAAATTACCATTTAGTTACATAATGAAACTCCTTAATAAAAAGGACCATTACATAAAATGGGTCTGGGACAATAGACAAATAAAGTCACAACTTTTGAAGAAATACAATTATTATGAAAATTGCTATAAATTCAGTTTGACTCATTATGTTTTAATTAGAACAATATCAAATTTGTATGCTTTATTTTTACCTTTCAGATTCATATCTGTAATCCTTGAAGCTTTTGATGAATTTCACTTCCACAGCTAAAGGAAAGGATGCTTGAGATGGGCACAAGGAAGCTTTTCTACTTTGACAGCATCCAGGAACTAGTTTCAAAGAACATCTTCCATTTGTCAAATAGTAGTAGTAAAATTTTATAGAAAGGCACAAAGTGAAAAAAGTTTTTTGGACCATAAATTCAGTAATATTCACAAAATCTAAACATTAAGCATCAAGATTCAACTATTATTTGTAAATGTTCTAGTAACCTAGAAAGAGAACCCTTAGAAAAGATTTTATACACCCTTCTCCCAAAAAAAGCTTAATAAAGTGTCTGACAAACTCCAGACTATGAAGAACTTACAGGGTGTCCCAAAAAAGACTGACACATTTTAAAAATCAACAACTAATTACTCGAAAACTAAAAAAGATAAAAATACACGGTTTTATACATCCTACTCCTGGGAGTCTTAGGTGTAGAAGCATCAAACCGCGTTTTTTTTATAGTTTTTAGTTTTCGAGTTATTAGTTATTGATTTTTGAAAGGTGTCAAGTCTTTTTTGGGACACCCTGTATGTTGAAACTCTTGACCCACTAAAGTGTTTAAAAAATCTATTTTACTTACATTCTTCTTACACATAAAAGCAAAATTTTTAGAGTATTTCAGTGATATTGTTAATTTGTTATGTTAGAAAAAAATTATGAAGTAATGTATGAATAATAAAGTTAAAAGACAACCTTACCCAAACTTTCAGTGCTGTTTCCAGATGGTAAGCCATATGACTCAATGGACTTTTGATGAGATAATTTCCTCTTTTGACTCAAATTACATATCCGTGCCTTTGCTTCACTCACAAACTTGTGAACCCTATGTAATTGAAATGGTTGAAAATGAAAATTAACAATATCTTAAATTATAAGATAAGCAACTAGTTCAGCAGCTGCCCATAAATGATGTCACACTTTTCTCTATAATTTTGAGTCTATCTCTTATCTGTTTCATAAAGTGTCACACACCATCTTTTCCCCCTCTCACACACAAAAGGTTGGCGAAAACTATGGACCCCAAAATTTTTATTCTAGCTAAAGTGTACCCTCCTTATCATTTCAGAATTGAACTTTTTTTTTCAATTTTCTTCTTAGTTCTTTTGTTTTTAATGTTGTTTAAAGTGTGTGAGACCAGAATTCTTGTATTCCTATCTCCATTGTCACAAAGTATAACAGATTGATAAACCCCTCCAAGCATGACATCGTTTGTGAACCGCCTATAAATTAAAGATTCAAATTAAATACCCAGGGATGCCAATACCTGTGACGATGCTCATCTGTAATCACGCCCCCGCGTGTGCAAAATAAATAAATAAAAAACACCTGTGAGAAAAACATAAGCTATTCCAATAAGTTACAGAAAGAAAAAAATATCAGCAAAGAAAAAAGCCTTTATGTGTGTGCTTTGGCATGAATTATCCATGCAGATTTGAATATTGCAATAGATTCCCCGTATTCCTTTTGCTTATCAGTTGACTAGCCTTATTGTTTTTATTCACAATTCTAAGAAAAAGAAATATGTATTGATGAATTGAAGCTAAAATCAGATAATTAAAAAGAAAATTTTAACATATTATGTTTAAAATGTAATTAGCGTAGTTTCCAAAGTTTTTCAAGCCTTATCCGTACTAATTGCAGAATTTTGGGCTGAAATGAGGAATGATTCCACTAAATCTGTTGGCATCCCTGAATACCATAAACACTCATTGCTATTCACTTCTCCAGCATTATTCAATAAGAGAACAAATTAAGATTTTTTATCGAAGGACAAAGAACAGGTCTGGTTCGATTTTCTGACACTCAATTGCCCGACAATTTATAATATCGTTAAAATAAGAGGATCAGCAGCAGATCTAGTAGGTGGCATGTGCCCCCCTTAGAATAAAAAATTTCATTGGAAAAAGTGACATCTAAAGATAGTATCTAAATTCAATGTAATTTTGAAGCTTTGAAAGTTTTTACTGTGGTAGATAGATATTTTAAAAAACCTGGTGCCCCTCAAGAAGTCCAACCTGGATTTGACCCAGAGCAGGGTTCTTAATGTTTTAGGTCACGGTGGTTGTATGAAGCTGGGTCCTAGGATTCCCAGGATACATGACATGAACAGGGGGCTATAGCCCAATAAATCCTTTGGATAAGAATAAGTGGGATGGCATTTCAGGTAAGTGGATCCTTAGAAATAGCATATAGATAGATTTCTTCTTTTTATTTTTCAACCAATGTTATTCCTAATATATTCACTTCACCTGATATAACTTGCCACATAAAACCTCGAATTTTATGCCTAAAACCAGTGGCGTAGCCAGGATTTTCCTTTGGGGGGGGTCCAGTGCGAAAAATTTACCATTGGATATCAAAAGGTTTCTAAAATTAGTGAAATAAAGTTATAATTTTCACGTTACTTTTAATTTCTTCTCTGGTAATTAATATAGTTAATAATTTATGAATAATTAGTGTAATTAAAGAGGGGGGTTTGGGGGTCCACCCCCAGAAAATTTTTGGAAATTTGATTTTTAAAAGGAGTTTTTTTTTATTTCATTTATGAGATGATAACCGAGGAGCACCACTCCTTGTAAACCAGATAATTTTTAAGGAAAAAATGGAAAATATGACGTTTCTGAGGCAGTAGTTGATCCAGGATTCGGTTTTGGGGAGCGGCTAAAAATTTTGAAAATCAAATTGAATCTTCTTAACGAATAAATGTTAAAAAGGTTGAAAATAATCATGTTTGAATTACCTTAAGGGGGGTTGGGGGACCTCCCCCAGAAAATTTTTGGAAATTCAAGTCTAAAAAGCAGGGTTTCAACTCGTTTTGGTACGCCTAATCCGAATTTCGAACATTATATTTTCAGGAATTTATTATTTGCTAGTAGTTTTGCATTTTGACGAACTCATCATAAAAATGTTGTTTATAATAAATTCCAATTCCCAAGGGGGTCTGGGGGTACTCCCGCAAAATTTGTTTGAAAATTTGACCCTAAAAACAGGGTTTGGTTTACTCGTTTAGTACCCTTTATCGCCCCCTCCTCTTATATCTTCCCTCAATTAATACGTTTGTTATGGGGAGTCCGGGGTTCCCCCGGAAAATTTTAGATTTTAACATGCAAAAAAGGTGGTTTTTAGACACTTTTAAGGGACATAGACACCCTCTTTTGAGTAGGCACTGGAATATTTAACGCCTAAAAAAGGGTTCAAAAATTTTGGGTCGGGCCCATGGGGGGGGTCCGGACCCGGGGACCCCCCCCTTCGCTACGCCCCTGCCTAAAACCCTCTTTAAGGCTAGGGATGCATTTTCATTCCAACCACTTAAACCTAAAAAAGCCCCTTTATATTTCAAGTTCAAAAAACATTTACAGTTTATACGCATTTACAGTTTTATATATAAACACGTACAGTTTATATTTCAACAATGGGTTCAATTCCGTTAACGTTCCCGCTAAATACCGCCATGCTCTTTTGGAGACCAAAACGTATAAATATTGCTAAAATATTTCAAACTACAGATTAAATGTTTAGTTATATCAAAAACTGTTCAGTTCATCATTAAAAACAGGGGCGTCATTTAGGGGGGGCAACCGCCCCCCCAAGGTTTCAACTGTTATGCGAAAAATAGCTGCGAGTCCCTTGAAAGTTTTGTAACTTCCACAAGGAGCTTTGAGTGGAACTCAAAAAGTCTCAAAAGGAGTTAAAACACTACTTTTGAGGGTTAAATTTCAAAAAATTTTCTGGGGGAAGATCCCCAGCCCCTCTCAAAAATTTTTTCGTCGGTGGTTATACAGATTTTTCCTCCTTAGAATTCTGCCATTTACAAGACAAGAAGCTATTCCCTTTACAAGCTCCCCAAAGAGTTTGAAAGAGAAATTACAAAACATTTTCTAGAGCATACCCCCCAGCCCCCTTCTATAATTTTGACCTCTGTTAAACTGTGTTTTTCCCCTTGAAAATTCTGCCACTTACAAGAAGCTTTTCCTTTTTAGTGATCCCCAAAGAGTTTGAAAAAGAGATAAAGAAACGAGTTTAAAGTGGTAATTTCAAAAAAAATTGGGGGGAGGACCCCCAGTCCCGCTCTAAAATTTTACACTTACAAGCTTTCCCTTTTAGGAGCTCCCCAAGGAGTTAAAAGAGTTAAAACACTAGTTTAAAGGGGAATTTTTGAAAAAAATTCTGGGGGAAGCCCCTTGAAACTTTGACATTTACTTACAACTCTTTTCCCTAGAAAATTCTGTGGTTTACAGAAAACTGTTCTCTTTGGATGCAGCCCAAAGGGTCTCAAAATGAGCTAAAACACTACTTTAAAAGGCAAATTTTCAAAATTTTCCGGGGGGTGAACCCCCCATTTTTCCTTGGAGTTCACGATGTCGAATTTTGACATTACATATAATATCATTCAAATACTACTTTTCAGTGTTCTAACACCTAACCTATAAATGTGCTCGTTACGGCAGTGGTTCTCAACCGGGGGTACGCGTACCCCTAGGGGTACGCCGAGAGCTTTTAAGGGGTACGCCACGAAATATATATTTTTCAACTTTCAATGATTTTTCAAGGTTTTTATTGTAGCGTTTTCTTCCGAACAACGAAATCCGAACATTTTTAAAAATTAAAATCTTAAAATATTTTTCCATTGAAGACCCAGCAAAAAACCTTGTCCAAAATTCCTTCAAAAAAGCGTCAAAAGTGCAGTTTTCTCTAAGAAATCTGTAGTAAATTTTTTAGCAATAGGGCAGCAAATTTGCAAATTTTTTTACAGGAAATTTTGAATACATTCTAAAGGCATTACAGCGGTCTTATAAAAAACTACAGAGTTTCTAAAGAAAACTGCAGATTCTATAAAAAAAACTGCAGACAAAGTGTCTAAATTCCCTTCACTTTTTTGAAGAAATTTTGGATTTTTTTTTGCTGGGGAACGAAGGGAATGAATCGAAAATTCCCTATTAGGCTTGGAGAGATAATTTTTGGTTCACAGGTAGGTATAGTGGAGATTAAGAAGGAACCAGTATTAAAAATTATTTTTTAAACGGAATTTTAAAAGTTTCCAAAACTGTCGATTTTTTGCAATTTCTAGTCACAAAATCCTTTATAATTCTAGAATTTAGGTATAGAGTTAAACTCGTATCTCATTTTAAAGGTGTTTTTATGGCCTTTAATAAGAGTTGTAGCACTTAGTATTTTGGAGTTAAACAAAAAATTTTACATGCTTTTAAAAATTTTAATTGATCTTCTGAAAAACACCCCCTTCGATTTTTTTTAAAGAAAAAATATGTTATTCTTTGACTTATTAGCTACAAGTATGCAAAATTCCAGAAGAAGAAATGATAGTTTTCGGAGCTAGGAATTTTTGAATAAGTGTAACGCATAAAAATTCCCGAAAATGATGCAGAAAATGAACAATTTTACTAATTTTTTAAGCAAATCTGAAAGCAGGCTCATTTCTTTTTATTTAGTGCAAAAACCCTACCAAAAGAATAAATTAAATTCTTGAAAATGTATGTCCGAAATTAGGATTAGGAGTATCAAAGCGAGTGGAAAACTTGCTTTTTAGACTTAAATTCCCAAAAACTTTTCGGGGGGGAACCCCCAAACCCCCGTTTAAAGAAGTTAGACGATTATTCATGTTCTTTTAATATTTTGGTTACTATGATGATTAAATTTTTTATATTGAAAATTCTTCGTACCCCCCAAAAACGAAATCCTGGAACCGCCAATTTACGTAATATATTTAAACGAAGGTGATATTTCAACTACCAGCTGCAACTGCATGCGAGGGGTACGCAGGGAATTGTAATTTTCCTTTGGGGGTACAATCCTGGAAAAGGTTGGGAACCACTGCGTTACGGGATACCTTAAAAATGAAGTTGAGGCCCCCCAAAAAAGTCTAGTTACAGCGTGATTCAGACCCATTTAAAAAATCCTTGTCCCCCAACCAAAAACTGAAATAATGCCCCTGATTAAAAAACATAATTTTTTTTCAATACTTAGAGTACTTTACTTTCAAAAGAGATTGGCAATATTTAGCGCAGACGCTAACGGAATTGAACCAAACAATGTGATAGATTTTTGGGAAGCATACTTGTCAGGCAAATGATCAGATCCTAAAAGAACAATACTGCAAACAGAATATTAATAGTAATAGAATTAATATAGTAAAAACTTGTCAAATTTAAGTTAATATTAACATTAAATATTATTCTTCATCAACCGAAAAAAATGAACTTCATACAATAATCCAACTCAACAAACCTATCTTTGTTGTTTCTTGTCTGTATGTTGTCATAAAATCTATCAATACTTTCTTGATCTTTAAATTCTGAACCTCTTCTTTTGAGATTTCTCACTTCAGAATCTGAAGGTTTAAATATATCTTTTTTATCATCAAGAGCTTCAGTTGATTTGGGTTCAACACTAACAGGTTTGGAAGGTTCACTATGTCTTTTTGAGTCGGAAACATGCAAGGAATAACTTTTTGAATTTTTAGTCAACTTAATATTAAAATTCAATTCTTCTAAATTTGTATCCCTGTGTGTTCCATCTAGAGATATATTTGACAAAAAGCTCAGGGCTGCTAAACGTCGTCGAGAATGAATTTTTCTCGAAACGCTAGTCATAGTATTGAAATATTCATAGGGTGTGAAAGGGTTAAATTAAGAAAATGTACATTTTTATAACACTGCGCAAAGAAATTGAATAAAGTATGTTCCTAAAAATAAACATCTAATAGCGTCAAAGCAACACATATGTTTTCAATTACATAAATAAATATAAAAATTTAAATTTTTCAATTATATCACATCAGCTGTAGAGATGGAATTAGTTTTTTTTTATTTAAAAATTAAATGATGGTTTTATGAAACGGTCTTTTCGCCGAAAACTAAAAAAAATTTATTGAAGCAACAGGATCGAATAACAAAACAATGAAATCCGTCTGTTTCGATCTCTTCAAAGGCTCAACATGTAAATTTAAAATTGATATGTTATTAATGTAGTATAAATAAGCTAAAAACTTATTTAGAGCACTTCAAAATTTTTTTAAACGATGTAAAATATTTATAAATCGAATTCCCACATTTATTTCAAACTTTTCCTTGTGTTTTTAGGTTTATAGCAGACAGACCGGACGTTAAACATCGATAGTTCCATCAGATGATCGATATCAAAGTAACTTCCGGTTTCCATGTGAGCGAGCTAGCAGGCAGATGTCGTGATTGTGATGGAACTTTTTGTGGATGGTGTTCATTATTGACAATTTTATACATTAACAATCAAAATGAATGCCATAGATGGTGGAAATACCAGCAATTTTCGCGGCACGAGTCGCGCAAACACTATGGAAGGTGTTGGCGCTCGAGTTATGAGAGGAATTGATTGGAAGTGGGGTAAACAAGACGGCGGCGAGGGACATTTGGGAACTGTAAGAAACTTTGAATCTCCTGAAGAAGTGGTGGTTGTCTGGGACAATGGGACAGCTGCAAACTACAGATGTTCCGGGGCTTATGATCTCCGAATTGTGGAAAGTGCTCCAACAGGTTTGTGTACCATATTCCTGTACTATTGCATGCAGTTACACGATCTCTTGATAAAGGCGTATCGTATTTAGATAAAGTTAATATTAAAAGAAAATTTTTATTTTCTACTATTTCTAGAATTTTGAAGTAAAAGAGTTGAAACTCATAGCTTTGTCCAATTTAGTTATCACCAGTTTGTTTAATTTCTTTTATTGACAATATGACATCTGTTGTTGTCGTGTGTGACTTAGTGCGAAATCATGATATTAAATTAAAAAGAAAAGGTACGATAACACCATGGGCGGATTTAGATGGTGAACCCTGGGGGTGTAAGCTGCCCCTGATGACTTTGAAAACATGATTTACCCCTATAAAAATGGAATTTTCACAAAAAGTTGGGGGTGTGTTGCACCCCCTTAAATCCGCCCATGGATAACACATACAATAAAAACAATACCTTAGAAACACAATACTTAAAAATAGGTACACATACAATAGACACTATGCATGATTTTCAAATATATTTTAAAAAGAAAGAGCATGAAAAACTACGTAAAAAAATGCTAATTAATCTGCAATTCGATCAAATAAATTTGATTCAAAACGAATCTTAAGTTGCTCTGACGTCACTATCAACAAAAACTTCAGTACTTGACGATTCCAACTTATGACGTCATACTTCAGTAGTTCAAATTACGCGCGAAAGACATCCATTGAAAAGCAATGGTGTT
Source organism: Tetragnatha versicolor (assembly GCA_024610705.1). Taxonomy (NCBI): domain Eukaryota; kingdom Metazoa; phylum Arthropoda; class Arachnida; order Araneae; family Tetragnathidae; genus Tetragnatha; species Tetragnatha versicolor. The sequence continues at coordinate 6,614,914 of JANDEH010000006.1, read as the reverse complement.
TGCATTTATGTTGGGGTTTTTTGGTAGCCTGTAGTTTCTTATTTCGGCAGCTATGGACGGTCCTAAACAAGTAAAAAAGTACTATAAAGGATGTTAATATTTTATACTGACTATAACTAAATTTAATATTGTGAGAAAAAACGGTACTCACGTATTAACGCAACCAGGCCAAAATTCGCATAAATCGCCAAATTTGGCGACTTTACTTACGGCAACCCGACGTGGCCAAAATTCGCATAAATCGCCAAATTTGGCGCTCCAAGTAACGGCAACCCTACGTGTTACACGTGGCTCTTCGTAAAGAAAATATTATGCTTACTGATTAGATTGAAAGTCATGGGTATTTGGGATCTGCCTGCTACTGATAAAGATGCAGTTCATTTTTTTCAGGGATATGGGATTATACCAAACGAACGTACTTGTAAAAAAACTTAACATGCGTTATATAGTCTGGTAATTCAAAACAATGAAGTGTTTAAAATGAAGTGAATTAATGTAATAACGTTCATGTTTGGTATCGTCGGTATCGTAATGTTTGCGTGGCGTAAGCGAATTGTTCGTAAAGGTACAAGGATATTTTAAAGGGTAAATACATTTTAATTTATATTGTGCTGTAAAATTATCCTGTTTTATACAATTGTATCATTGCTTAATTTATCTCATAACCTATAAGATGCCGGTAGTGTATTTTGGATATCCTTTTATTATAGTATTACCTAGTAGCATAGCTCATACCAAATATGTAAAGTTTACGTAACTGCAACTAGAAGTAAACAAAATTTCGCCCTATATGACTAAAATTCGACGAATCTTAAAAATTTGTGCTGCTTGGAATTAGTCGTAGAATTCGGTCAATTGAGTAAATAATACTTTGAAATTATGTTATAACAACCTTAATTTCTTCCCTATTTAAGTTTTAATTAGTTTTGTCTACGTTTTTAACTTTCCGCAGCTTTAAATTTGGCGCGTTTCGCTCTTGGCGACAGAAAAAAACTTGGCGCCAAAAACGCGCCAAGGCGCCAAGTTGGCCAAATTTCGCCAAGTTGGAGCCGACCTGGTTGCGGTAATACGTAAGTACCGAAAAAACCTACATGACATTCATTATTTATTTACAAAATTTCCAAAGTTAGTTCCAGGGGTGCAGAATATGTCCGAACGCCCGAACGAGGTTCAGGGGAAATTCAAGCAGCTCTGGGGAAATTTTTGCCCAAGATAGAAAGAAAAACTAAAAAAATCCAATCAACATTAGCTGACAAACAAATATTTTGGGTAGTGACTCATCATAATCTCCAATTTCAACAGAAATCAGGTGAATACTGCGGAGTTACGGATGTTGAGTGTGAAAACTATGATTCTCCGCACTAAAAATCTTAGTTTTCTAGGTGAATACCTGGAAGTTGGCTTTTCCTTGCTTTCCGATTCGTATGCAGAAAAAACAACGTATTCGTGGTAAGATGGGTAATTTTCACGATAATTACGTTCTTGTTTAATCACACCCATGTCCATTTTAAAAAGTTGAGTTCCTTTTTAAAAAGTTAATTGAGAAGTTTACATTTACCTTAAATTTGAGAAAATGAGGAAATAGACAATTTTTCATATTTTAAGAAGAGGCACTTCTGAGCTATAAGATTATAAGTGGGAGACTAAAAAAGAGTAAAAAAAGGAAAGGAGAATTTCACCATTATATCGCTGGTTAAGCGGACAATAAAAAAACGAGTTTAAAAATCATTAATATTTAAATCTATGGATTACGGGAAAATTAATGAATCTGAAAGAAATTTTATTATTGAAAATAAACTACTATTTTTAATGAAATCTTATTTCGGGGGAAATTTTGGAGAAAAAAGTGTTCTGGGGAAATTTTGAACCATGAAACATTTTCTGCACCCCTGGTTAGTTCTAATGCTAAGAAACTGAATGAAAATACAAGAAATCTGTACTAAAGGAATAAAATTTTAATTCTAAAAACACATTTTTGAGTTTCAAGAACAGTGTTATCCAGTCTTACAGAGATGCATAACGGGAGAGGTCAAAAAAGTAAGTTTTTATGCTCCATGTGCTCAAAACAGTATTGCCTGAAACAAATCAACTGGTAAAGGTGATAGAGGTATTTGCTTGCTCTTACGAGCCGCTTAAACCTTCTTCTTCCCATTGTTTATAAAGTTTTTTTGTTTTTGAGATGATTATATGATGAAAGGATGAAGTATGAAGATGACTAACAAATCAACTGAAGTATGACGTCACACAAGGTTACGCCCCGTTTTGAGTCAGGTGACTTAAGGGCTTATTTTTAAACACTTTTTGCGCTTAAATTAAATCTTTTTGTGATTTTTAAAGTTGATTTTCGGGTTTTTCATGATCGAATTAGTAAAGTGGGTAAGTTTTAGGATGTTTTGCAACATAGTGCATATTGTCTATTAGTAGGGGAGATCGGGGATGAACTGGACAGCTTAATTTTTTATACCTTAACTTCACCAGGGGTCGATCCAGGTTTTAATTTTTGGGGCCTGTTTTTTTAATTTTTGTGAAAATGAAATTATTTTTTGTGAAACGGAAATTATTTTTGTGAAAATGGAATTTTTTTTGTGAAAAATATATTTTTTACGTGAAACCTAGAATTTTTGATTCACTATTTTATCTTTACATTCTTTAAATCGATTTGATATAATACCAGAAAAATTTTTAGTACTCTATAGTACTTGCATAGTAACGCATGTGTATAACGCATATAGTAACGCATGTGATTAGTTCCAATTACATCGCGAATTAGGCGCCGAGGCCCAATGGAAGCAGTCGCGGAAAAAACGGGACTTCCACGAAGAATCGCAACTTTTTAGCTTTCAAGATAGAGATTCTGAACATCAGACATGTTGGCTTTTGACTATGTTAACGTTGGGGTTTTTCTTTCATTACAATACGGACACCAGAAAAGCCGAAATCTCTTGACGCCCGTGGTTCTACAAGGAATGGGTTGCGAAAAAAACAGAACATTCCGCGAAAAAAAATGGAAACTTTCGAAAAAAACGCGATTTTTTAGATTTGAAAACGTTTTTGAGAAGGATAAATGAGAAAAAACGTGGATTCTGTAAAAATTTAGAATTGATCTGTAAAACTTAGCTGAAATCCGCAAATTTTACAGACAATCCGAGAGCATAGGGTTGCCGGATTGAAAACGCAAACTGCTGTTTTCGTCGATCTATGGATTGTATGGTTCTTTCCATTAGTTCTTTCTAAACCGAGAATCGCGTTCGTTTCGGAGAATTTGAAGGGTTTCGTTTGAAATTTGGAAGTGGTAATTTTTTGTCACTAGAAATTTAGTGAAAGGGCCGATTTTACGAAGTTTATTTTTGTGAAGGAGCCGTTCTTCCGAAGTTTATTTTTGTGAAGGGGCCGTTCTTCGGAAGTTTATTTTTATGAAGGGGCCGTTTTATCGAAGCTTATTTTTGTGAAGGGGCCGCAAAACCAGGGTTGGGTTTTTCCCGTCCAAAACTAGTTTTTCCCATACCACTGGGAAAAACTGGTAAATACCGGGAAAAAGTGGGAAATACCGGGAAAAAGTGGGAAATACTGGGAAAAAGTGGGAAAAACTTCCAATTGACAAAATAATGGAAGTATTAGGTTATGGCCTTTTTAAACATATTATAAAAACTTTTAGTTAAAAATGACTTTTTTGGGAGGGGGGTTAAAATTATTAGGTGGGAAAAATATAAGTAAGCAAGAGAATTATGACATTTAACATAAAATTTGCATATATTTTTTAATATTAATGAATTTCTCAAATAAAAATAGAGAATATTTTAAAACAAATTTACTTATAATATCTGTGTCTTTAAGAGAAGCATTATATATAGTTTTTTAAATGTAAATAAAAACGTAATTTAAATTAAATAAACGTAAATGTTAATCTTGATTGCAAGATAACTTTTTTGAAGTAACAAGGTATGATAATCCGATGAAAAGGGCATAACCCCATCAAAAGATGACATTCCTCAGACACATGATAAAACCCATATTCATAACATAGGATAAAGCTTATTAAGGTCATTTTTCTAAAAAAAGGCTGAAAAAACTATTAAAACATTCATTTTGAACAGAATAAATTCAATAAATAATCAGTTTTTCCCACTTTTTCCCATGTGGGAAAAACCTAGTTTTTCCCAGGACGGTAAATACCGGTTTTTACCATGGTATTAACCGGGGGTGGGAAAAACCTTGCCAACCCTGCGCAAAACGGCCCCAATTTTCGCCTGGATCGACCCCTGTTCACTTTAAATTTTTGTTATTTCAGCCATAAGATAGTAGTACCTAGCCTATTCAAAAAATTGTGTTCATAGACATCAGCTTCCATTTTTGTATAAATAGGACTACTAAATGTGTTTTCCCATACCAAAAGTAACTTTTATCGTTTTACTTCTATAATTATTTATTAAAAATAATTTAACTAAAGCTATAAATTTTGCAGTGTGTTGAAAGAGTACTTATAATAGTATAGTTTCCAATTTAAATGAAGAAAATCCATGGATTTTTTCCTAGTCTAATTTTAGTTTTTCAAAAATAAGTGGGTACGGGGATGAATGGGACAAGAGTTGCGGGGATGAATAGGACAGTTCCATCATCACTTCATTTCCCGTTTCCAAAACTTTCTGTTAATAGCTTGCTATATTCAACTCATTTAAGTAATTTCTGATAAAGTTTACTAAAATAGGGTGCAAAAATTTATGTTTAAACTTGTGTTTTATGTTTCCAACTCATGTATGAATATGCAAAGTCTTAATGAGCAAATAGTTGTAACTGTCATCTGAAATATGTTATGGTTAAACAATTATTCAAACAAGTTATGTTTTTATGCTCTATTTTTATGAACAGTTCCTTCAAAATGGCCGGGAAAATGTTAGTGCAGAAGAGGAATGGCGTTTTTGGGTTGGGTCCAGACATCAAAAATTATCTATTTGCACTCTTAAAAGTACAAACCCATAAAAATCAAGTAGCATTAATAGAAATAACACCAGCTTCAACCACTGAGCTGAAAGAACAAAAGTATTTGCTTCAGTTTATGTGTTATTTTACTCGTCATGAAGTCAAATAAATGTAGGCTGTTTTTTGCCCTTTAAATGCCTTTTTAATTTTTTTCTTTGGAAAATAGAAGTGTGTTGTTCCTTTAAAAAGCTAAATGTTGTGCAATATTTAAAATAACTTGGTTATTTTGTAAATTTTTGAACTTTATATAACTGTCCTATTCATCCCTACTCGGTGTCCCATCCATCCCCACCACGGGGATGAATGGGACAAAATACATGCGTTCATAAAAACTTTTCTTGGAATTAAATAATGTGTAATTGATTGAATACACGCATTTATAATGTAACGAAGAGTTCAATTATAGGTTTTAAACTTGTTACAGGATTGAAAAATGTATATTTTTTTCAATATTAACAAAAATGTGAAATTTGTCCCATTCATCCCCGCTCTCCCCTACACACAAAAACTAAGCAGAAAGACATTAAGGGGTTAATTCATCATCACAACTTGGATATGTTAGTTCAAAGTTGAAGGGACCACTAAAAACTCTAAATTAAAGAAGTTTAATCTTTTACCAGGGTTGGCAAAAAACCGTGTTTTTTTAAAAAAAACAAAAAAAACGGGTTTATTTGGTTTTTTTGGTTTAAACCAAGTTTTTTTAGAATTTTTTTTATCAGATTAAGTTATTTTAGCATTGATGTTTGAAATTGAGTTGTAAATGAGACATTTATTTCAGGGGTTGTTTATAATTGATAAATGATTTGTATATTTCAATTAATTAATTAAAATTAAATTAATTTGTTTTAAAAATAATTTTTGTTTCTAAAATATTCCAATTTGAATATCTATAGTCTGTGTAAATAAAATAGGCGGATGGACGTCATCAGTTGAAGTTCGTTGCCTTGGTAACGAAGAAGAAAATGTGAGCCGTTCTGCTTTATTTTTGCACATCAGTTAAGGCAGGCCGTGAAATTTTCGTTCGCCAACTTTAAGTTGGCGGGTAAATTTACTCATGCATTTCGTCAGGTGGGCAAGCAGTGTTCCAGAACACGATTGAAATTTCAATCGTCATTTGTACAGTTAAATTCAATCGCGATTATATCAATTGCGGCTGGAAGTAATCACGATTGTTTTAATGGAGACTGAAGCTAAATATCACCGACGATTGAAATTTCAATCACAATTGAAAATTCAATCGCAAGTATCTTTAATTGTGGATAACGATTAATCATTCAATCGCGAATAATTTCACAAGACAATTAAATTAATTGCTGAAGGTACTTATGATTACTTAAGACTTCAAGGGGATGCTGTAAAATGGCGGGTCGTACGCGATGATCAAATGTTTTACATCTTAGAATCAAACACCACTGTATTCTGGTGTGTTTCGGGAATATTTTTAATTGCAAGCGGAAAAGCTCATTTAATTAATTCATAAGCGCGACATCATTGAATTGACAAAGATCCAAACCAAATTAATATTATTTGATTTAGTGGTAATTCATTGGTGGATTTATTATGGGTAGGGGTTTCAACTGTTGTCTGGTCGTAAGTGGCCAATGATCGAGACCCCCGAAGTTGGAGAAAGGAGTGGTGGGGTTAATATTAAGGTGACGATTTTAAAACATGCAATTTAGATTCAGATTGCTAAATTTGATCTCTTGCTTTCATTTTCATAAATCTTATAACTTTAAGATCCTATTTTTGTATAAAAGAATAAAATATTTTGCCAATCGTGAAAATACTTTTTTGTTTTCAAATTTAGAGTTTTTTTGCAAATGTAACTAATATATTATGTGGCTTCAAGTTATAGATTTGTGATAGTTAATTAATAGACAATTATTGATTCTAAAATTATATAAACTTTATTCAAGAAAAAAGTCTCTAAATATGTTTAATATAGAAATTAAAGTATGTACCATATTACTTTTAATTATACCTCAAGATTTGCATGTTTTTTTTTCATAATTGTTTAAAGAAAAAATATATCAACACAATATTTTAAAACGAAAATATCTAAAAAAAATAAGTATGTGAAACTCATATTCAACACCTCAAAAATCATCGTGATGTAAGTAAGATGTTTCCGAGATAGTACTTAAATAAAAAACAGTCGCCAAAATATCTAGCGAGTTCTTTTCTCGCCAGTTCGAAAAATAGGAAGAAATTCGCTTGGCAACCTTCCAGCCAAAGCGTGCAGTGGGAAAAAAGTAAGACTGGTGGAAACCATGGCAACGCACAGGGGAAGGGTGAGGAGACTGGGGAAACCACGTGACTTTTCAACCGCCGATTCTAATTACACAGACTATAATATTATTGTAGTGAATAAAAATCAGTGTTAATTTATCTTGAATAAATGGTTGAAATAATCAAATTATTTATCTTAATTATATATGGATTAATTTATGAACTTAAGAAATTTCTTTAGAAAGAGAAAATTTTATTTTTTAAATGAGAAGTAAAAGTGAAATGTAAACAACTAATGTTAATTGAAATTGGATAATTGATAAAGATAATTAATTTGATTAATTATTAAATGGTAAAATAATCAAATTAATTATATGGATTATTTATGAACTTAAGAAATTTCTTTAGAAAGAGAAAATTTAACTTTTTTAATAAATAAAAGGGAAATGTAAGCAACTAATGTTAATTGAAATTGGATAAATGATTGAGATAATTAATCCGATTAAGGAAATTAAGGGTTTTTATTAATTTAGTAAAAAAACCCAACTGGTTTTTATCTGTTTATAAACAAACCAACTGGTTTTTAGTTTTTAACATTAAAGAAATCAACGGTTTTTATTAATTTACTAAAAAAACCAACTGGTTTTTATGACTGACAAATAAGACAAATTGGTTTTATTAATTAATTAAAATCCAAGCCACATTTTATCAGTGAAAAACAGATAACTTTTGTGTATGTTTAGTTACTCTTTGAAATAATGCTTCATTTTAAAGGAAATTAATAAATGAACTATCTCTTGCAAAATATAATAAGTTTAACTTAAGCATTTAAGGTTAAGTTTAGAGAGAATTCAATAATTAAAACCATTAAATTAAAAGATTTCTGATTTTTAATCACCTTAAAATGTCATTTTTTTTATAAATCTGACCTTTTAATTTTGTGCAAAAGATTATACTTAATAACACTTTCTTTAAAAAATCCTGAAAATATTTTATAATTTCTAAAAAAACCAAAAAACCAAGTGGTTTTTTTGGTAAAAAAACCATGGTTTAAACCAAATGGTTTAAACCGCCTAACCCTGCTTTTAACTTTAATGAAAGGTCTGATAGTGATTTGATAAATTGTGTTTTACATCATGAATGAGCAATATCATTTCAGCAATATCTTTTCTGTTCTGAAATCATTAAACTCTTCGGTATACTTATGCATTATCATGTTGACTGTGCCACTGAATCCTAAGACCAAATCTCATAGACTATGCTAGGAAATCTAATGGTCGCCAGGATTATAAGAACAAATTCTTCTGAATGGAGGTTTCAGATACTTAAATAAGTAATGAATATTCTTTTGCAAATCTTTCACAATACTGATCCTGATCACTTCCCAAATATTTTAGATAGCCTATGCCAGGGATGGCGAACCTTTTTCGGTTAGTGTGCCAATTATATTACGGCTTATGATTTTCAGGTGTCAAGTGTGCCACTTGTTATTTTTTTAATAAATTATCTTTTAAACCTTGGAAAATGAAATCTGCTATAGAGGGTCAATAGTTTAGAACAAGAGTTTCCAACTAACAAGTAAAGCCCCAATTGAAGGCACAAGTCTAGTGGTGGGCCGTAAAGTGAGTGGTGTATATAGAAATTTATTTCAGGAGGGGCCAACAATTATTCCTCAGTCCCTCCCATGCATCTTAAATAGGTTTAATGCAGCTTTTTAATACACTTTCAGTGGAATTTGCATTTTCTAGAATTTTTAACTAAGAAAAGTTGTCAATAATGCAGTTCCAAGTGAAAGGGGTCTGGGGGTCCTCCCCAGACAATTTTAGGAAATTTTACCCTAAAAACAGGGTTTTGAACTAGTTTTTGGTGCATCTAGTCTGAATTTTGGACATACATTTTTAGGTAGGATTTTGATTTTCATGAGTATGAGAAAAGTTGTGAATAATAAAGTTTCAAGTAGAAAAGGGGGGTTTAGGGGCACTCCCCCAGAAAATTTCACCCCAACAAACTGGGTTTTAACTTGTATACCTTGTCCGAATTTCGGAGGGGAGGGGGCAGGGCCTTTTCAACCCCCCATATACGCCCTTGCTTAAAGTAATAAGGCTCCTTTAGCATCCATTATTTTGTTTTCTAACGGCCAAATGTCAGTTTTCTTACGTAATTATAAGGGTGGTTGTGTGATTTGCTTACCTTTGCTGACAAAAGGAGAGGAGGGTAGACCTGGAAAAAGTGCCCGAACCTACAAACCTGGTTAGGGGGAAGCCACTGCCAGCTTCCATAGGTGCAATACATAAGGTTCAAGGGAAGGTTACAAGTTCTTCCAGGTCCGGAGGAGGGGGTCCAAAATGACTAAGAAAATGGGGTTACATAATATTTGAACTGCCCAAAGAGGTAAATGGGGGGTTCAAGGTGAAAATTTCTGAATTTCATCAAGCTAAAAAGTGTTTTGAAGCTGGTTTTAGGTAGGCTTACCATACGTCCGGGATTACCCCGGACAGTCCGGGGTTTTTAGAGCTGTCCGGGGAAATGTCCTGGGACGTAAAATGTCCGGGGTTTCATACATTTAAGATTTACCAGACAATTTTATGAAAAAATCCTGACCAAACTATTTAAAATTGCGTTTAAAGGTCTGTATTACTTCAGAAAACTTACTTTAAGTGAATTTTGTAATAAAAATTAAGTCAATCAAACAATTTTTGAAAAAGTAATGTTAAATGAAAAAATAAAATTTGATATATGTGTTTAATGTTTATTTGTTTGAATAGTTTTTTTCTTAGTTTTTAATCTTTGGTAATTTTAAACGGCACTAATAAAGAAATTTCAAAAATATGTCCTGGGTTGGCCCCGAGAAAATATGGTAAGCCTAGTTTTAGGGGAGTTTTCAGGTAGTAGGAAATCTCTGGTCTAGAATTTAAGTTTTTTGTGTGTCATTTTTAGTGAATGTCGCGTGCCACCCAGTGGCACGCGTGCCATAGGTTCGCCACCACTGGCCTATGCTATGTATAACTCTTCTTTTTGTTGAAAAAATGGGAATAAAACCTTATTCAAACCAAACAACCTCTCCTTTCTGAATCTAAAATTCATGTTTGTCATTCCAGGAAAATTTTGTAAAGTTGAAAAACAAAAATGTCATCCATGATTTAAAAGACACACACTTAGAATTAAAAAGAAGCTGAGCACAACTACTCATTTAAGACGTTCAAGTTATCCGAGTGGCTCTGTACAAAATTAACTAATAATGTAAAATTTTGGAGGTATAGAACCTCAATTATAGTACCATTGAACCTTTACATTAGTACTGATGGTACCATTGTACCTTTGATGTTTTTTCCTTTTTCTCTATTAAAAATTTAATTTTTATTAAACCTAGAGGCACAGCTTCCATAAGAGTCCTCCAGATCAATTAATTATATTATCATTAGTTCCTAAAATAATAATCTACTAATTATTTTTACCTCATAATCTAATCATAATAATAATTTTATTATGATTAGTGATAGATTTCCCATGGTTGTCATCATATGGCGGCGGAAGAACTTATCGAAATTTTTCCAACCTAGATTTTTTTGAGTTCTTATGATCTTAAAATTATTTTCTTTTATTGTGCCTCAAAACATTTATTCTTAAAAATGATCTTTTACTTTTAGGAATTAGACATGAAGGAACTATGTGTGATACATGTAGACAGCAACCAATATTTGGTATAAGATGGAAGTGTGCAGAATGTACAAACTATGATTTATGTTCCAGTTGCTATCATGGGGATAAACACCATTTGCGACATAGATTTTTTCGAATAACAACCCCTGGAAGTGAAAGGTAATAATTCAATCTGTGTCAACTAATTAATTTTACTGTTTTAAAGTAGTCAAAAAGCATTTAACATTAGAAAGATAACCAAAATTAATGTAAAGTGGTTTTGCATAGTTAGTAACGTAACACTTAGGTTTTTAAACTTTTATACCATGTTTTTTTAGATAGCCAAAGATAGCTGATTTTTATTTAAATAAGTTTCAATGGGTTCCTACCTTAAACCTATGGGAAAAACAGAATGTTCTGAATGACTTCTGACTCTTCAAGGGGTTTGACCATAACATTGACAGCCATTACTTTGAGATTTCACACCTATGGCTTCAATTTCATCCATGTGAATATTCATTATATATATTTTTGGTACTTTCGTATTAGCTCGTCCATCGTTTTCGCCAACTTCGCCAAAACATGCCAAAATACGGGATTTCATCAGAATCGCCAAAAAACATATTTTTTAACATCAGAAACATCTTTATAACATCAGAAAATAAAAAATAAAAGTTTCATGTGGTTGGGGGGGCTGCCGCCCCCCCCAAACCCCCCCTGCCCTAACTATAACCAGACTCGTTGTGGGGGAATCAGAAACAGTAATCATCAGAAAAAGGGGAATCAGTATTCTTGGATGTACCAAAACTACGGATATCACTCGGTAAGAGCATAAAAATAATTTTTTTAGCACTAACTTACTTGCAAAATGGTCGATCCTACCACCGGCGTGCATACGCAAAGCATTGAAAGACTCTGGGGCTCGGCAAAATGGCGCAACAAAGTTCACCGTGGAACGACACGAAAGCATTTAGACTCCTACCTTTCAGATGCAATCTTCATTCTTACCTTGTAAACACTGTTGAATTTACGTTCAAAACAACCTGCGCGGTGCGCACACATTATTTCACCCATGGGCTTACTGAATCAAATTGCGCGTGCTTGCGCCAGCGATCGGAACTAGCGCGATTTCGCTACTTTTTCCAGGGTTACCAGAATCAACGGTAGTGTTGCGGGGTTTACCAGACTTGGCGACTTATCGCCTCTGTTGGCAAATGGACGGGCTAATACGAATGTACCATATTTTTTTCAACAAGGACAGTTTCAGAATACAAGCACTGCAAGTTTACAAAGAAACACACTTACATAGGAAGCGAGCGAGTTTCCCCCCTTTCCGAGAGATTCAAGTGACATCACCCCCAATTGGGATTGACCTCACTCAGGGGCGTAGTCAGAGGGGGGGATTTGGGGATATATCCCCCCGAAACTCACAAAATTTCCTTTTTGACCATAGAAAACCACTAAAAATACCCCATATCCCCTCCCGAAATATCAACATCCCCCTCCGAAATTTTTTTCTGGCTACGCCACTGACCTCACTCATTGAGGGTTTTTGTTGTAATTGAATTGTTTCATAATTTTTTTTAAATTTTTGAGGAAAAGACAAACATTTTCAGATTCAGAAGAGAATTTTAGATAAGTCAAAATTTTGTATTTTAAGAGATGCTGTAATAGTTCATTATAGATGTTTTAAATTTCTTTTAAATTAATCTCTTTTTATTTGATGATTATATTTATCTCTTCCTTTCTAGAGCTTTGGCAGAGCCGAGGCGTAAAAGCAAGAAAATAGCCATTCGAGGCATATTTGCAGGAGCTAGAGTGGTTAGAGGGGTCGATTGGCAGTGGGAAGACCAAGATGGAGGAAATGGTCGTAGGGGCAAAGTAACAGAAATCCAAGACTGGAGTGCTGCAAGCCCTCGAAGTGCAGCATATGTTCTATGGGACAATGGAGCCAAGAATCTCTACAGAGTAGGATTTGAAGGAATGGTAAGTAGTTTTATTTATTAGCTAAAGAGTTGCTTCTGTGGTTCTCCAACCTTTTTTGATTTATTTAATTTTTTTTTCAGAATTGATTTTTAAGTTAAACTTAAGAGCTTTTAGAAAGTATATTCTAAGCAAAGCATATTGAAGTGATTTTAAAACTTATTTTATTTATTCATTTCATTAAAATTTAATATTTAATAGTATAGAGGAATTTGCAATTTTTTTTGTACACAATCAGTTAAAATAAAATTTGGTACTTGTGTATTATCTCGTCGACCGTTCAGTAGCTGTCAGATTCAGTGACACAGCTATAGAACAGTAGGCTTTAATAGTTTTCCGATTCAGCAGCTCGGTTGACGGGATAATATGTAAAAACCTTAAATTTATTGTATCTAATATTTAATTTAAACTGGTTGCTGTATTTAAGGTTTGCTTTTGAACTAAAAAGATTATCTAGCCCTCAAAAAAGTCCTTTTTGATTTAACTGTCATCTTTGTTACAATGTAAAGTTACTCTTAATATTACAAACTATACTCATACAATCCTAAAAACTTTCATATTCTGTAAAAAGTGTTAATAGTTTTTTAATCAATCTACAACAAAATACATATTTACATTTTTGCAAAATACTGCATTCAGTGATAGTTTTAACGCCTCTGAGAGCGTATTTCACGCATTGAAAATAGGAAATACGCTTTTAAAAACTAGCCAGGCGTATTTTCACGCTTTGAATTTTTAACAAACGTTTTGCTTAAAAAATGCATGGCACCCCACCAAAATCAAAAAATTTTCTACTCAAATTTGTAACATTAAATAAACATTTCATTTATAATGTTTAATGTAAAATAAATTATTTTATTTATAATGTTTAATATTTTCTACTTATATTAACAGATGATATAATTGGAGGGCTCAGAATTAAAATGGACCAAGTCCACTTTTTGTCATTTTTGAGTTAGCAACGCTATAACATGCACCAACTATGTAAAATTTCAGTGCAATAGTGAACCAAGTCCTAGTTCTGATAATATCAGCTTGGCAGCAGCAAGTTCTGTTGCGTTAACATGTAATTTGCTATGAAGCTTTAACTTTAAACGTCTGTAGCTCAAAAGTAGCTAAAGTGGACTTGGTTCATTTCTATTCTGAACCCTCCAATTGTTAAAAAACAAAATAGCATCCTCATTTTTTCTATTTCAGTTTGTCCATTAAAAAAAACGTTTTTATAAAAAATTTGTCTATATATAGTTTAGGCTATTTCCGTATTTCACTCCTCATAAATGAATTTCACGCCTCCTAAAAAAGTCAAGGAGTATTTTTACTAGGCTTACCATATTTTCTTGGGTCCAACCCAGGACACATTTTTGAAATTTCTTAATAAGTACCGTATCAAATCATCAAAGATTAAAAAATAAGAAAAAACATTCAAACTTATAAACATTGAACAGAAATATCAAATTTCATTTCTTTATACGACATTATTTTTTCAAAAATTGTTTGATTGACTTAACTTTATTATAAAATTCACTGAAAGTAAGTTCTCCAAATTAATACAGATGTTAAATACTGTAAAACAACGCAATTTTTAAGAGTTTTTTTCACGATTTTTCATAAAAATGTCTGGCAAATCTTAAAAGTATGAAAACCCCGGACATATTGCGACCCCGGACATTTCCCCAGACAGCACTAAAAACCCCGGACTGTCCGGGGTAAACCCGGACGTATGGTAAGCCTAATTTTTACTCCAAAAAAATCCTAAGAATAACACTGACTGCATTATTTTTTATCTAAAACTTCATTGCTCACTTTTCTTCTAAAATTTATTTTTAGTCTGGTCCAAATTAAATGGGATTTAGATTTACGCTTATTTAAGTCGTACCCTGACATAATGTTGACCTTTTCCCTTCTATTGCATAAGTTTAGGACATAATAATGTAGCTTTAATATAGCAGCTAGAAATTTTCACTTCCAAAAATCTGTTTAATTTCTCTTTTAGGCAGATTTGAAGGTTTTGAATGATGCCAAAGGTGGAACAGTATACAAAGACCATTTACCATTGCTAGGTTTGTAAAATTTGTTTTTAAAGTAACTGATATTTACAGTAGATGTGATTTATTTTAATTTTAAAAACTTTTTCTCTCAATAGGTCAAGGCCCAGGTCGTGCTGGTATACATGGTTTTCAAATAGGTGATAATGTAAATGTAGATCTTGAATTAGAAATAGTACAATCCCTTCAACATAGACATGGCGGCTGGACTGATGGCATGTTTGAGGTACTCATTTTGATGTTTGTTAAGATGAAACAGTTTATATTTTATGCAAAGTATTAGTGTTTGTAAACTGTAAGTTTAATTATGTGTGTAGAAATAACGGTTCAATTCCGTTAACATTCCAGCTAAATATCGCCATGCTCTTTTGGACAATATTTCTGATTTTTATTAAACTAAACTGCTAATGATTTAATTAAGCATTTTAATATAGGAGTTTGAAATTATTTAGTAATATTTCTACTTTTTGTTGTGCAAAAGAGCATGGTGATATTTAGCTGGACCGTTAACAGAATTGAACCGAAATAACTTATAGTGCACTTAAACTGGATATGTAAAATTATGTAGATGTCGATTTAGTTGTAATTATTTTCCTTTTGAAAAGACCAAAGGACTACTTAACCAGAATAGAACATGTGAAGATATTGGTATAAAATATTTTTAATAGTTTTAAGTACACACATTTTTTGTTTCTGGTAAAAAATTATAATACATTTTATATTTCCTTTTATGCTTTTTAGATTACTATAACCTGTTTTTCTTAAAGAGACACCTTAATGTCTGTGATAAGTGTTTATACATAAATGCGCTCATATTGCAGTGTCTAGGAACCACTGGAACAGTTGTTGGCATTGATGAAGATTTTGATATTGTTGTATCTTACCCAAGTGGAAATAGGTACTTTAATTTATATTACTTTTATTAATTTCATATTTTCCTAAATATTTTTGTATCATAAGCAAACAATGCTAATAGTTACTAATGTTTTTTATAAAAAAATTGTTGCTTTTCTTTTACTAGATTCTAGTTATTAATCAATTAGTAACAATTTAATTTATTTTATTAATTAGCTACACAATTTTACTGAATGTGTATGTCTATTGTATACTTTAAAATTTATTGAAGAGCATGTGTTTTATGTTTGCTAAAATCTTCTAAAGGCATTTGTTTATTAAATTCTTTCTTACTGTAGATGAAATATCTTTGATTATTGAGTATTTAACTATGAGATATGTTAATAAAACTGAAAACTTGTGTGTTGAAGGTGGACTTTTAATCCTGCTGTTCTTACAAAAGTTAATACAACCACTGCAAGCAATGTAGTTTCTGCTGAAGGTAGCTCTCAACAATTTGCAGTTGGTGATCTGGTGCAAATTTGTAGGGATCTAGAGCGAATAAAAATTTTACAACGAGGCCATGGAGAATGGGCTGAGGCTATGTTGCCTGTAAGTTTTTTTTTCATTACCTTAAAGCAGCATATCAGGATATACTCAATATAGCTATTTTCTAGAATTAAAGTTAAAAATAGTTAATTCATACTTTTTAATCTTGCTTAGACGCTGGGAAAGATTGGTAGAGTACAGCAAATTTATCATGATAATGATTTAAAAGTTGAAGTGTGCAGTACCTCTTGGACTTATAACCCTGCTGCTGTAACTAAAGTTGCATCTGATGATGCAATACCTGGAACTTCTAGTGGAGGTAACTTTCATAAAACATTTTGGATTGTTTTTTTTAAACTTAAGGCTCTAGTAACTAGGTGATAAATTTTTGACTTATAAGCATTTCATTACTATTGAATAATTCAAAGCTATGGACGGTGTCAACCGGTCACTAGTCACACCTCGCCGTTTAACATCCGCTTTAAGCTGAAAACTCGGATTACTACTAGTTGACCAAATCATTCAAAATTGAAATAAAAGTAAACTAGCTGTTACAACCCGGCAAAGCCGGGTTTTACAGCTAGCCTTCTTTGGCGCTGATGCGAGATTCACTCGTTACTACCTGTTCGTATTTATTCATCCCCTATCATTAAATATGCAGTTTTAATTCATTATCTTCGAAAGGGGTTTGTCTCCGATTTCACATGGCATTGTCACAAATTTATTACATTGAAATAAGTGTCATTTTATTTTGACCGGTCATCAGCCCAATCCACCGAACCGGATCTGTACAAACTTGTTCTTAAATGAAATCTTACTATCCCGATATAAACCCATTTTAAGTGTCCTAAAACCTTCCACTTTAAATTATTATTTGATTTTTATTTGTCTCATTGTTTGAAGTTAAATGTTTATCCCCTTCTGTGTAAAGGGAAAGAAGAAATACTTCAATCAAACATGTACCATAATTTTTTATAAATTCAATACGGCTCTAGTATCCCGTTGGGATAAATCTATAGTGAACCGTCAAAAATTTGAAATTCAATTTAGATGTAGATTTTCTTCACGCTCTTTAAGGACGTTTTGCCTGTGTTGGTAAAAATATTGACTAAAAACAATGAGGCAAATTGAAATCAATTTGTAATTAAAAAATGGAATGCTTTGGAGGAATGCGACCTAAAACTGGCTCATTTAGGGGTGGAAAGCTTTCTTTTAAGACCGAGTTTGTCCAAATCGGTTCGGAGGTTCGGGCTGGCGGCCGGCCGAAAGTAACCTCTCCATAGAGTTAACATTAGAGCAAAACGAAAAGAACTCATAATTTTAAAATGGAAGGTTTTTGAGGAACGCGACCTAAAACTGGCTCATCTAGGGGTGGAAAGCTTTCTTTTAAGACCGATATTGCCCAAATCGGTTCAGGGGTTCGGGCTGGCGGCCGGCCGAAAGGAAGCTCCCCATTGACTTAACATTACAGCAAAACGAAAAGAATGCATAATTTTAAAATGGAAGGTTTTGGAGGAATTACACCTAAATATGGCTTATCTAGGGGTGGAAACCTTTCGTTTAAGACTGAGTTTGTCCAAATCGGTTCGGTGGTTCGGACTGGGGGCCGGAAAAAAGTTCCTCCATAGAGTTAACATTAGAGAAATGCGAAAAGAACGCATAATTTTAAAATGGAAGGTTTTGGAGAAACGCGACCTAAAACTGGCTCATCTAGGGGTAGAAAGCTTTCGATCAAGACCGAGTTTGTCCAAATCTGTTCAGGGGTTCGGCCTGGCGGCCGGCCGAAAGGAACCACTCCATAGAGTTAACATTACAGAAAAGTGAAAAGAACGCACAATTTTAAAATGGAAGGATTTAGAGGAACGTGATCTAAAACTGGCTCATCTAGGGGTGGAAAGCTTTCGATCAAGGCCGAGTTTGTCCAAATCGGTTCAGGGGTTCGGGCTGGCGGCCGGCCGAAAGGAAGCTCCCCATTGACTTAACATGGGGGCAAAACGAAAAGAACGCATAATTTTAAAATGGAAGGTTTTGGAGGGATGCGACCTAAAATGGGCTCATCTAGGGGTGGAAAGCTTTCGATAGAGACCGAGTTTGTCCAAATCGGTTCGGGGGTTCGGCCTGGCGGCCGGCAGAAAGAAAAACCCAATTATTTTAATATATAAGATAATATTTCGAATTAGTAATTTGAATTTTCTGATAACTTTTATTATTTAATAAACATAAATTTATGTTTTTTGTCTAAAATTTCATTGTAAATTTAAGATGTTTTGAAATAAAATTTATCAGTAAGGCAAGACGTCACCTTAAGATGGAGAAATAAATCCCATAATTTATGCATTTCAACAATGCAATCGGAGTTTTCAACCGGAAGGACGGTGTCAACCAGAAGTAAGTTACTTCCAGTTGACAACGTCCATAGGAACTACTTAAAAAAATTGGAATTATTCCAAAGTTCAAATAACAGGGGTCCCACTTCTCCGGGGTACCTCAAGAAATCTGTTTTTTTGACAGCATGAACTGGAGAGGGGGTTTAAAAGTTGTGACATCACATCCTGCAGCTAAAATTCAACAAAAACCTTAGCTTGTAAAAAAGACCTTATATTGTTCTCTCCAAAGGCATCTTAACCCTCTACTGCCCATGGTAGCATATATGCTACCATAAGTTTAGCTTCAATTTTCAGCATGAAATAAATAAGTAATACTTATTTTTAATTTATTACAGCAATAATTGTACCTTTAAGCGTCATAATTTATGAAGTTAAAGTTCAGTCCTCCTTTCAAATTTTTAAAAAAATTTTTTGAAATACCACCTTTGACTTAAAATCCAAAATCGGTCCTACAAGGGTTAATTATAGCTAATTTTTTAAAATATGTTAATGAAATTAATATGAATTCTTACGATATATTTTTAGAGGAAGAGTTGCTTATATCATCTGTACAAAAAATTGCCATGTAAAAGTATTTTTTAATTGTGAAATAATTAAATTAAAATGATGGTAGCATATATGCTACCATGGGCATTAGTGGTAGTAAATCCATGCAAGGGATCTAGGTGGCATATTGGCAATCATAAAATATTTTCATGGAAAAAGAGTTTTTCTTAGCGTCAGCTGTTTATTTGAGTTAATTATCTGTATTAATTAGTCAAACTATAAAAATTTGATTAATTTATTAATTAAAAATTTAAAAAATTAATTAATTTATAAAATTTTTTTAAACTTATTTCTTAAGCTTTATCACTTAATAAACTTGGTATTAGGCAAGGGTTTAACTATATTTATTCATTTGTTCATTTTTAAATGAAAAAAAGTACGTTTTTAAAATTTAATTAATTTTTTAAATTTTTTTTAATATTTCATGAAATATCAAGAAAATTTTATGAAAAATTAAATTTAAAGCTATGATGTAATACTTAAATAACACTATGAATAACACTACTCGACAAAAAAACAGGGTCAAAATGTAAATGACACAACAAAAGCAGATTCTTGTGTAAAATGGTTCCCTGAATCCAAATCCAACCCCCGTTTTTCTCCACCACGTCAAAATTTTCGGGGAACAGCCCCTCCCCCTTTTTACGTTTTTCGACGACTTTATAACTTTGAACTCGATTTTCAGGGTCAAAAAACATTGCCTTAGTCTTCAAATTGCACCCCAGGGGACAAGAAAGGTTCAAATTAATAAAATATGGATATTCATAACAATCGGATAGGTTTAAGGGGTGATTACCCCCCTAAAAACGCAAAAAAATCGTTAAAAATAGAAGGATTTGTTATACCCTATTTATTTTGCTTATTTTTGAAGCAAATAAATTTTAAAGGGTCTTAACCCTTCCCCAAGGACCCAAATTTAATAATGATATGCAGCAAAGATTTTTTGGAAAAGCGGTTAAGGAGTTATCGCCCCCGAAGCATCCGCGGAAAGTTTCAGAAGGCTTTCTGAATCGCGCTGGCGCCCGCGCGCTCAGTGAGTAATATCCATGCCTTGAAAAGTCACAAAATGAGAATTTTCTTATATTTTAAGACTTTACTTAGTGGAAGTTCTATATTTTGATAGTTACTGGCCAGTTTTATGGAGGTTTTCCTGCCGTGCATCTAATAACAAATTGAAACAGGGAATACTTCCATAAAACTGGCCAGTTACTATCAAAATATAGAATTTCCACTAAGTAAAGTCTTAAAATATTAGAAAATTCTCATTTTGTGACTTTTCAAAGCATGGATTTTACTCACTGAGCGCGCGGGCGCCAGCGCGATTCAGAAAGCCTTCTGAACCCTTCCGCGGATGCTTCGGGGGCGATAACTCCTTAACCGCTTTTCCTAAAAATCATTGCTGCATATCATTATTAAATTTGGGTCCTTGGGGAAGGGTTAAGACCCTTTAAAATTGATTTGCTTCAAAAATAAGCAAAATAAATAGGGTATAACAAATCCTTCTATTTTTAACGATTTTTTTGCATTTTTAGGGGGGTAATCACCCCTTAAACCTATCCAATTGTTATGAATATCCATATTTTATTAATTTGAACCTTTCTTGTCCCCTGGGGTGCAATTTGAAGACTAAGGCAATGTTTTTTGACCCTGAAAATCGAGTTCAAAGTTATAAAGTCGTCGAAAAACGTAAAAAGGGGGAGGGGCTGTTCCCCGAAAATTTTGACGTGGTGGAGAAAAACGGGGGTCGGATTTGGATTCAGGGGACCATTTTACACAAGAATCTGCTTTTGTTGTGTCATTTACATTTTGACCCTATTTTTTTGTCAAGTAGTGTAATTTATAAATAAAATATTTTAATTATATTTAAAACATCTGTTTTATGACTTTGAAATTTTTTACTCTGCATTTTTAATTATTGAAATTTACTAAGTAGGCAAATTACAGGCTTAAAATAATTTTTAAAGGCATCAAAATATTTCTAATATGTTTTTAGATAAAACTATCAGTGTGCATTACATTGTATGCAAAATCAATTGGTAAAAAATATATTTTTTCGTTTTTTATTGCATAAAAATCGAAAAAATACTGGTTGAAAAAAAGAAAAAGAAAAGAAAAAAATCAGTTAAAAGCTGTAAAAGAGGAATAATTTTTATTATAAATAAGTAAAAAAGGTATTTCAGCTCTTTCCACCCAAAAATATAACTATTTTTACAAGAATTAAAAAACTTTGGAATATACCGATCTCCTTCATTTTTTACCCTAATCTGCCCATGGTAGCATATATGCTACCAACCAGAAATCCACAAAATTTTAACAAAATCAAAAATTTTTTGGCATTTTTATTTTATTTGGACCCAAACTACATGACTTAGGCAAAAAAATAACTTTTTCCATAGTAATTTTTTGTAGTGGGCATTAGAGGGTTAAAGGTTGATAGAAATGAAACTATTAGGAGAGGCAAGATTAAGCTCAAATAAAAAAAAGTTGGTTCCCGGCACTTTCAAATTCATGTATTAGACATATTGTTGGTTTAAGAGCGTGGAAAGTGACAAAGGGGGGGAGGGGGTCAAAATGGGCAAAAAAAAGTGGGACATATTTATGGATGGTCCCATTCCAGATTTTCGAAAATCTTGAGCTCAACAAGAAAGTGCAAATTTAGGTCCAATTAAAAAAATAATGCACAGCTGCAACCTTAACAGCATCTTTTATTAAGAATCCGGTCCCACCATTGGTTTTAAGCATGATTATACTTGTAAAAGTTCTGGATTTTGGAGAATTCCATTTGGGATTCCGGATAAAAGGTTCGTTTTTCTAATAGTTTTCCTGGGCTTTTGGGTTGAAGTCAGTAGCACTCCTGAAATAATAAGTGTTACATTTTTCACAAATATAATTTTAAGCTATTTGAGTTCTTGAAAGAATATTTGATTCAGTCAAAAAGTAAATATTTTTTAAGAAGATCACAGTGACTTGAAATACTCGTTGAAAGCATTGTTATATGCTTGTAAACAGAAGTCATTGTTATGTAAATTTATAATTATGTAATTATTATGTAAATTTTTATGTACTTAATTATGTAAATTTTTAAATTTATAACTAGGTATGTAAACCTAAGGTTTGTATAACTTACCCATTGTTGATACTATTTCATTCAATATAATCCTAGGAAAATTGTGTACAGTGATTGTTTCTATGGAATTCACTTAATGTTAGCAAAATAATCAAACATGTTCAGACCCTTGTCACTAGAAAACCTAACATATAGGGAATTGAAAGTGATCCACTGGATAATATTTAAGCAATATTTTTTGTGTGTCAATACATTTAATTTCTTACAAAAAACAGTTGCTTGTTAAGCTAAAATATTTACTGTTTATATATTTTTATTTTTCTCTTTAAATAACTTAATTAGAAGTATGGAATTGATGACTGTTTTAAATTTTACAGAAAGGTTAAGTGCTCTTCTGAAAAAATTGTTTGAAACTCATGTGTCTGGTGATGTAAATGAAGAACTAGTTAAAGCTGCTGCCAATGGGGATGCACAAAAGTGTGAAGAAATTTTAAAAAGATCTGAAGCTGATGTAAGTTGCACCTATTGGAATCCTCTATTACTCTTGGCGTATTACTCTTAGTGAATTTATGGTGTTTTTAATTTCACACACACTTTAAAATTAATTCAAGATTAAAAAGTTTTCAATTTTTGATATAAATTATCTTAAACTGACATTATTATTTTTAAAATCATTGATAAATTACCTATTCTTTTCAGGTAAATGGAGTGTTTGCAAGTCACACTGCTCTGCAAGCAGCTAGTCAAAATGGTCATATAGAAGTCATTAAAATCCTTTTACGTCATAATGCTGATGTTGAAATAGAGGTTTGTATAAATTTATTTAAAACATTTATTTTAATAGTATTTAGAACATCAACAGACTTTCACATAGATAACTGGCATGCTAATATTTGCTAGAGAATTAACTTTTTTCCTACTATTTCACCCCTTTGATTAGCTATAACTTTCAAAGATGTATTTTAAGATGAAAAAAATTCCTGTTTGAAAGATTTGAAGTATGTCCCTTTGTAGTCATGTAGTCAATAAAATCTTCATTTCACCCATTTTTTTCCTAACACCAGAATAATTTTATAAAACTCGCATGAAAGATAAAAGGGGGATTGAATTAAAAAAGAACCCAATATTTGGTTTTAAGTTCATATTTGTTTCTCTCCTTCTGGTTTGAAAATTCAAAAAGTTGTTTCCATAGCAATTTTAGAATGGATTCTTAAATATTTAATCAGTGCAAAGCTTTGAAAATTAGTTTTTCCCCCTCTCTTAGGACAAAGATGGCGATAGAGCTGTTCATCATGCTGCTTTTGGAGACGAGCCTGGTGTTATG
This sequence comes from Tetragnatha versicolor, assembly GCA_024610705.1. Classification (NCBI taxonomy): domain Eukaryota; kingdom Metazoa; phylum Arthropoda; class Arachnida; order Araneae; family Tetragnathidae; genus Tetragnatha; species Tetragnatha versicolor. The sequence goes on along the minus strand of JANDEH010000006.1, from coordinate 6,591,334 downwards.
GAGCTTCTTGCTAGGGCTGGAGCTGACCTGAATGCCCGTAACAAGAGGAGGCAGACCCCTCTACATATTGGTGTCAATAAGGGACACATTGGAGTTGTGAGGAGCATCTTGGAGTTGGGCTGTCGTCCAAGTTTGCAGGTTAGTGTTTATTTTTAACAGGTTTGGCTGATATATCACTTGATATGTATCATATTTATTGGATAAATAATGATATATTAAAATGCACATAAAAATTATCATTTTTTAAAATTAGTTTTTTGAATATTTGTTGACATGTTAATTAAATTATGGAAAATTTAAACCTCATCAATACAATTATCAAATGATTGAGTCAGGAAATAATACTGTATCAAACCTGATCAAATGATTACTAACTATAAATATCATTTTTAAAATTGAAAGATAATTTTAATAAATTTTTGCTATCTCGCTCGCTAAGTATGAATAAATATACTGCTGAAAAATTTAGTATAAATTAAGGAAAACTTAACACGTAGTTAAAAATATTTTCTCTAAAACAGATGAAATTAAAATGTTTACATTAAGTTCTTGACATACATTCTTATTTTTCTCATAATTATTTAGAAATATTGTCTTGGTAATTAAGATGTTAAAATGCTAATATATTGTACGTAAGAACTTATATATATATATCCAATATTTACCAAAAATATCTGATATTTTGATATTTATATAAATATTAGGATATTTACCTAACCACCTCACTGTTATTAATATAGTTTTTCTAAATTTTCTTATTCTAACTAGGACTCTGAAGGTGACACTCCTTTGCATGATGCCATTAGTAAAAAGCGAGATGATATGCTTACATTGCTTCTAGACAACGAAGCTGATATTTGCCTTACAAATAACAATGGTTTTAATGCTTTGCATCATGCTGCTCTGAGAGGAAATCCAAGGTGAGCAAATTTCCTTACTTGAGTATTCTTTTTAGGAGTTCTGGTTACCAATTTATAGAAAATCAGTAAACCCTTTCTTTGTCGGTGTCCAATGTATGCTGGCCTATTTTTGTAACAGTCGTACCTTTTGCAACTGGGTGAAAACTGACTGTGCTACGAGTTATTTTGTTGTTCTAGTCAGGGCCGTATTTAGGCACGTGCAACATGTGCTATAGCACAGGGCGGCAAAATTTTGGGGGGCGGCAGGTTGGAACAAGGCAGTGGCGTATATAACAAAGGGGGCTGAGGAGGTCCGGTCCTCCCCCCGGAACCAGACTTGGTGTTCCAAAACAAGCTAAAAACCTGTTTTTTAGAGTCAAATTTTCAAAAATTTTCTGGGTGAGGACCCCAAACCCCCACTTGTACTTGGAACTTCATTAAAGTTCATCAAAATTATAATCCAACTTAAAAATTAGGACTAGGTTGGTGTACCAAAATCAAGTTGAAACCTTTAAAGGGTTAAATTTCCAAAAATTTTCTGGGGGAAGATCCCCAGATCATCTTTTGTACTTGGAACTCTATTATTTTCAACCTGTTGTATATTAAGTTCACCCAAATGCCAAAAAAATCCTATCTCTACAAAATTTTAGACAAGGTGTACCAAAGGTTAAAAAAGTTTTTTTAGACTCAAATTTTCGAAAATTTTCTGGGGGAGAACCTTCAGACCCCCTTTTGTACTTGGAACTAAATTACTCACCACAACATTTTTATATTAAGTTCTTTTAGATGTAAATTCAAACAAAAAAATTAAAAAAACAACATTCATCATCATCATGTCTTAGTGCCTTGTGGCACAAAAGGCCCTGAGTCTTGCTTTCCACCCTGCCCTGTCCGCTGCAGCCACTCTTGCCTCCTGCCAGCTGGTCCATCCCGCTTCCTCTCTCTCTCTCTCTTTCCATTTGCCTTCTCCATGTTAGTCTTGGTCGACCTCTTCTTCGTCTTCCCTCTGGTGCCCACTCCATGGCAACACTTGGAATTTCATTTCTTTCCATTCTTAACACATGGCCAGTAAAGCGCCATCTCCTCATTTTAATTTCTTGTTCTATTGATTTCATTTTCGCTTCTTTTAATAATTTATCATTAGTAATTGTATTGGGCCAAAAAATCTTCATAATTATTCTTAAGCAGTTGTTTTGAAATGCATTTAGCCTATTTGTTTGGACTGCAGTCAACTTCCATGTTTCGGAGTTATATAAAAGGACTGATCTGACTAAAGATTTATATAAGTTTAATTTCACTCTTAAAGTTATATTTAAAGTTATATATATATACAAGGGCACACGAATAGAGAAACACGGATATTTCCTTTTCTTAATTAAAGCATTACCTTGCAATTTATTTTTAAAGAGATGTTTTGAAACCCCCCATTTGTAATCTGTAGAAAATTTAAACCCTAATTCATGTTCAATTGGATTAAAGGCTAATTTCACTCTACCATTAACCTGTAAGACTTTTAAAAGAAACAAAGGAGAGGGGTGTTTTCTTTAAACAGAAAATGAAAAATGGGGGGGGGCAATAAATCGATATGCACAGGGCGGCAAAAATCCTAAATACGGGCATGGTTTTAGTCATCTTAGTGCACTTTCTCAGCTCATCCCCCATTCAATACAAAAAGAAGATAATGTAAGGGGTAGGGCACACTGGTCTGGAGAATTACTTATCATAAAACTATAACAGGGTTTCCATTGAAAGTTCTTCCTCCTGTTTCATCCATCACTTACACTGAAATTCAATAAACTCCCTAGCAGATCCTTGAGATTTTGTTGACAGATCTTCCAGGCCCCTATCTTTATAGAGGTCAAGGGTAATTTTATAACACAGATATTGGGTCGGGTTTACTGCAGGAAAACTCAAGATCAGTTAGAGAAGCATAAAATTGTATAATTATGTTTATATTAAGGCAAGTAATTGTTCTAAACGCCTCAGGGAATCAAACATAATTTTGTTTCAATCTGTTAAATTTTATTAGAAGAAACTACAAAAAGATGTAAATTTTTTTAGCAAATTATAACTAGTATCAGTAAGCATTACCACTAGTGAAACTGACATAAATACCTTGAGATATTTCTTTTTATATTTTCTGTATTAAGATTAATGTAGGTATTTCTGTTTCACATAGTACTAGAGTGATTTTGACTTCAATAAGAGTTACAAAAGGAAGTTTCTAAAAAATGTTCTAGAATGGCTAATGTGAGAATTTTGAACATGTACTTTTTAGTTTCCCTTTTTGCTTTTTCCCTAACTGCATATAATAGGATGGCATTCAGTTAGCATATATTCAGTGACTTTTAACCCTCCCCAAAGCTAAAAAATAGTTTTTAAACAATATTCTGGATTATTGAGAGGGACTCATCACTACTGCTTCACCCTCGGATTGATGCTCAGATTTAGACTTTAGATGCATGACTTCACCTTTGTGGCTGTGGTTCACAAGTGCCCGCTGAATAAATTGAAGTAAGTACTGATATTGACATGTGTCTTGCAATGACTTCAATAATACTTCTTGCTTGTTAGAACACAAACTTAAGTTATGGGTTGGATAATTAAAACGTTTTTTACAATGAATATGTTTACTAAACAATTTTTATGAATGTAAAATATTGGCTGAGGTACCTATAGAACTGAAATTTCAATCCCTGTTTTAAGATTTTCTTAATAAAAAAAACTGAGTGAAGTTATTCAAATTATACATTATACACTTAGGTTATAAAAGTTAGAAAGCTATTAATGGCAATTTTACCTTGCCTCCTTTAGCTTTCTAGAATATCACAAGTCTTGCGACTATTTATTTAGTTATTCATTGAAGAAAACTTGCCTACTGTCAAATCCATTGATAATTGTTGGGATCTGGGTAGCCTAGTGGTTAATGCATCAGCTTCAGGATCAAACCTAAGTTTTGGAGTTTCTTAAATGTTCAAACTGCATTCTTCAAAATCTTTTTAATAATTTCAAATATTTATTAATAATAAAAAATATGAAAAAATCTTTAATTTGATAATTCACTTTACTATTGCTCATTCAACTATAAGTTGGTACTTTTTTTAGTTTTAAATATTAAATGTTATGTTCATACCTACAGGGCATAATAATTTGGAAAAGTCTTTGAGGACATTGCTTTTAAAAAAATGGGAAACACTGTTTGAATTATAATTTGTCATGGATCCAAATGAGTTTATTCGTTTTATACCTCACTTGTGAATTAATTTTGTTGGACTATAAATTTAAAAGTAAACTAAAGTATTTTATTTTATCATGTTATTGACAAATATTCTGTCAAATCAATACATCTTTCTACGTATAAAAAATAGATGTTGAAAACTTAAAAATCATGTGCTTTAAAGTCTAAGCTAAGTTGTTTCAAAAAACTGCAATGCATTGAAAAATAATTGCTTTAATTTTTTTGATTGAGGAGAATCTAACTTTTCACCTAACATACTAATAAACATTCATAGTTAAAATTCTTGCATAGTTAATGGTAAGGCTTTATCCACTGTTACCTTTTTCACTGGAATATATTCTCATAGCTGCCAATTTTTCGGATTTAGCCGGGAGATTTAAGGTTATTATTAACAAATCGTATAACTTTTTGTTTTTTATTCAATTTATCCGTTATTGTCCGATTTCATCTTATCAAGTTCAAGACATTTTAACTCGCTCACTAATCAGAAAACTCGTTAAAAAGAAAAAATTTCCTGATTAAACCGGAAGAATTGGCAGCTAAGTATTCTTCAGGCAAATAAATTTTGTCTTTAATTTTAGTATTACTAAGAATTCTCCAAGATTAAAAATATATAGATGTTATTTTGGGGATTTTTTTTCATCCTTTTTATTTGTCTACAAAATTATTTACCATGGTTCTTAAAATGTAGGTAGATTGTCATTTTAGCTGTAGGTAAAAAACATTTCTAGGAATTTTATCAACTAAATAACAAGAAGGTACAAGGGATTTATCTAGAAAGGGGCAACTAATCTCTATAGAGAAGGCCTGAAAATACATCAGGATGTGTGACGGAAATGCTCTTCACTAAAGTAGCAAATGTTTCTCTCTGGTTATGCTTTATGGTTATACGTATATTATATGAAAATCAAGGGCTCAGCCACAATTTTGCTTCTTAATTTTGTTTGTTTGGTGCAGCATTATAAATTTTAAAGTAATTACGATAACAAAGATTTTTAAAATTTTTAAGATTAAGGACCTTTCTATTTAAATTTTGATTATTTTAACTTTTGGAGCATATTTTTAAACCTTAATCTAAAAAACTGCTTGCATATTTCCAAAGTTTTTAGAAAAAAGTGACTGGTTACGAAATTAACTTTTGATCTTTTTCCATAATTTCCAAACATCAAATTTGTGAAGAAAACCAATTTCTTTCTTCACTTTAATTATTTTGGAGAATTTTCAAATATAGTACGTACTATAAGCTTTAGTTTTTCATATTTGCAATTTTTAGATCCTAAAATTTTGTAAGAATGAAAGAAAAACATGGCTTTCATGGAATGTGTCAAATATTTGCTAAGTGTTTAAGGTTTTAAATGAAGGTTTATAAGTCAAAAGTTACTGCAGTTATTGAAGTAGTTTTTAAGGATTCTATAAGGATAAGTCTAAGGATTAATTTGACTGGAATATTTTTTTACAATGTGTTGGGAGTAATAAAAAATACCTATTGCTAGCTTCATATTGCAATTGATTTTTCTCATTAAGATTGAAAATAGATACTGAATTGCTCTTTAAAAAAAGACACCAAATTTTAATAACATAAATTTATTTTCACAAAAACTACCAAATATATATAAAATTATTATCATATTGAACAACATTTTAACATAATGGCTAATAAAATACTAAGTTAATTTTCTAAAATACTGTTAGAAAACCATTATTTTGTATCTCTTCGCATCATACTAATAAAAAGGCCATCAATTAAATCAATTAGATTTTTATAACTTTTTCAAATCCATCCATTAAAGAACTGACTTACCAGTTATGGATGTTGGTTAGTTAGAGGATGAGTTTTATCCGCCAGAGTTCCATACTTCAACACATTCCATAGTTATTTAAATTTGACATATGGGACGTAAAGAAGCATGGTATCCTGGACAGTTTTTCCACTGATGAGGTCCTGTCATGAGTTTCAAATTTCACATTCAGTAGATACATCTCTGATGAATAAACTTGAGAAGAACACATCTTATCACCACTCCATGGTAGCAGTATATTTATATTCCATAGTGGTACTGAACTCTCAGCTGTAAAATAAACTTTTGTTAGTAGTTTTTTAAGGATGTGAAAAGGTCGTACTGTTTGATAAAAATAAGTAGCAAGCTTGAGGGTGTCTGGCTGATTTTCAGTTGTATCTTTGCCTATTTATGAAACAACACATGTCTTGTATCTTGGAAGTTAACTTGACTCACTGGGAGAACTACAGATAATTTTCGTGAACTTATTTACTTCATATAATCTCCCGATTGACCGGTTTAAAAGAACGTCGGTAACTATGGTATGTTCTATAGATAAAAACGCACACAAAACACTAAAATGAGTCTTCTGGACATTCTTTTCTAATGGAAAACTAACGCTTGTTAAAAGCATACCAGGTCAATTCAATTTCGGGTTTTATCGTTTCCCGATCTACAGATAGTTGGAATCTTGAGTAAAATCTCAAATAGATTCCAAGCTACTATCAGCATTTCATCGTTCGATACGAACTCCTGATTCACAAGCCATTCCACTGCGAATGGGATCCTTAAGGTTTTTTTTAATCTAAACTTAAGTAAAAGTAGGATCGCCTAGTGTGGAATTACAGCACGATTAATTGCTCCTACTTTTTATCCTTTTTTTATATACTGATACTTTCAAAAATTATTTTAGTAATCGAAACAAATTTGACCTGACAGGCCTGAAAGCTAATAATAAAACTCGACTTACCATCGGCAAGCGTTCCTTTAGAAAATCATAGTCCAAAATCTACGCCCACGTTTTAGAGCGCTCTAATTTCTTGGAAAAATTAACCTCAACTCAGGGCAATGATGCGAAAGAAGAGGCAGCGGCGAAGTGACTGAAGTCCTGACTGGGATGACAGAACTCTTTAGAATTTGCGGTAGCCCACATCCCCATTGAAAGAGGGTTCCATCAAAAGGTGCCGCCCCAGTGACACGTACTTCAAAGAACCCCCGCTTTTATCTATCCCCTATTTTCTCACCCTGAACAGTGCCGCCAATTTTTCTGGGGTCGGTTAGTTTATTAGCCTGTTGGGGTTTCCTCTTTTTTTTGAGGCTCTGCGATTCCGAAGATCTTGTCGGAAGGGGTTGTCGAATCGACGATATTGTGGATATAGTTGGAAGAAACTGTAATGTTTTTAGGAAATAATAAAGAATCCCTTTTTTATAAACGTAGATTGCTCCGATTTATCCTGCGGGTCAAATAAATTGTTGAGCAATTTAGTTTTTGCGGGGTTATGACTTTTTTACAACGAATTCAAATTAATCTTTGCCTCAAACCAACCTTTGCCAACTAAATTAAAACAAATTGTTAAGATGTACTGTTAAATTGATCTGCTAACTTTTAATTATTCTCTTAAACCTTTTAAATAAACTATAAACTGAGATTTTACCCATCAGTATCAAGACTCGGATCTATTCAGATTCTTTAATATCCTATTAAGTTGATTGATTTCAGTTGTAGTAGAAGAGAAATTGTGCCAGTTTGGGTACTAGAACTAGATACTGTGAATGGAATGCATTGTATTCAACGAGTTTTAAAAAGCTTTAACATTTAAGTAACTAGAAACTACAAAACTCATAAGTTGAATGAAAGGACCAACCCACTTACTTTGCTCCAACAAGAAAGAATGGATCATTGCTGAAACTTAAAAAATTCATTAGAGTTGGTCGGTTTAATTAATTCCCCTTCTGTGGCTCAAACGCTCACAAAAAATATAAATAGCGCAATCCAACTCAAAATTCTCATCAACTCGCCCCAAAATCTTCGTTGGAATGCCTGCAGAAAAAATGAAATGGCGAAAGCTCGGATGGAGACCTCGCTCGCAATCCGATCTTCCTCTCCCAAAGAGCCATTCCCTCCTCCCACGCATCTCCTCTCCGCCCTTCCGGAATCCCTCCTCAAGAACCCCCTAACATTAACTTACACCCCAATTAAAAAAATCAACTTACCTAAACCAATGGACAATTCCGAACCGATGGACACGCACATATTATAGAAAATGATCGACTTCTTGTTGCAGAGCGGCGTTGATAAGGAGGCTCCTCTCAGCATCCGGAGAAGAGTTCGGAGTGCACGCAGCAGATACCGAACAGAGGCGCCTCTGTGTAGTTTTTGGACCGTTTTTTTCCTCTCTCTGCCGTCGCTGGCTGCTCCTAATTGAGTATCATGACACCCCCTCTGCTGCCTGGATGTGCCTCCGCGTCGTCTGCAACTCGAGAATATCTCTCTCTCAATTGGACTGTCTGCTTGTGTGTGCCCTGTGATGTCACGATGGGTCCTGCGCGGGATTTTTTCTGTTTTTTTTTCTTCTGGGTTTTGCTTATCCGTTGTGGCGAACCGTGATGGGGTTCACAGATGTCGAGAATATGTCGCCGAGTTTGCGATTCTAGAAATACCGAGCGTGCACCTCGGCTTCCCCATGTGAAGGGTTTGGCACCAGAGTTGCCCGTCACTTCTCTGGTAAAGAACTGGGTCCCAAATATGAAGAGTTTGATGCTTATATGCCTTAATGTGTTTTAATTCTTATAAATCTCCTCTGAAAACAGGGCATGTTTATTAGGTGAACATAAAAAATTAAGTTAGCTAAGTTTTTCTGAGATTGCTTGGAGTATACAACTTTAGAGTACAAAGCTCCAAGTAAATGCCTTATAAAACTAGATATTAATTTGCACATCCTGGTATTAAAGTCCACTAAATATAGGGAGTATAGGAAACATTTTTACAAGATTCCATAAAAAACGTAATCGTATCTTTTAATAAATATTTGAATGATCTCCGTATGACTGTTGGGATAAAAAACGTCGTTACCCCAGTGGCGTTGCCAAAAAAATTTCAGAGGGGATATTGGAATTTGGGAGGATATGGGGTAGTTTTTGTCCATTTTAATGGTCGAAGAAAAGAAATTTCTGACTTTCGGGGGGGATGTATCCCCACATCTGGTTACGCCTTTGAGTTGAAATCATCCACCATTCACTAATCGTTTACCACAGTCATCCTTTTATATACCTACCGTAAATTTTGTATCTGTTTGTAATACAATTTTCTAATCGCCCACTGGATACACAGAAATGAATTTATGAAGTAGAGAAGTACCATTTATATTTCATAATATTTACAAGGTGTTTAAAATTTTTGAGATGTGGGTGGTAGAAACTAGGTTATCCAGGGGTGCAGAAAATGTTTCAGGACCCAAAATTTCCCCAGAACACAATTTCTCCTCAACAAAATTTCCCCCAAAATTAAATTTCATTAAAAGAAGTCGTTTTTTTTTTTCAATTATTAAACTTCTTTCAGATTCAGAAGTGCCTCCTTTCTTAACAGTGGCGGATCCAGGATTTGGTTTTTTTGGGGGGGGCTAAGAATTTTCATAATTCCCAATTGAATCTTCTTGTTAATGGTAATACGGATAAGGTAGTGAATGAGGAAGTTGCATGATTTTTTTTATTTTTTTAATCGATTCCTCTTGCAAAAATAAACAACTACCCAAAATTTGAGGCCGATCGAGAAATTTTTTTGATTGTCAAAAAAATTAACAAAAATCTCCTTTAAAGCGCGCGAAAACGCCAAGAGTTTGGATGTGACGTCATCTTATACTAAACATTGTTGTAAAGCAATGGAGTTGATGGTATTATTGTTGACGTCATCTTATAGTTTAAACAATAAACGTTTTCAGTCACGTGTTTTTTTTCTCGACTTTTAAATTAAAATATTTAATTACCTGTACATTTTTTTAAAAACTGACTAGATATTTCATTTTACCATACAAAAAACCATACGGAACACTTGTTTGTTTTTGAAAATCTGACACATGCAACCTCCTTATTATCCTACTGAAACCACTAAAAGGGGGGTCTGGGGGTCCTCCCCTAGAAAATTTTGGGGAATTTAAGTCAAAAATCCCATTTTTTCAACTCGTTTTGGTACGCCTCATCCGAATTTCGGATATAGGTTTTTTGCTTTTTGACAAACTTAGTAAAATATTAGACGTTTTGGGGGGCTTCAGCCCGAAAGCCTCCCCCGTAAATCCGTCACTGTTTCTTAAAATATGAAAAATTGCCTATTTTTATCTCAAACTTTAGCTACCTATAAATTTCTCCTTAATTAACTCAACTTTTCAGTGAAGAACATGTATGTGAGTAAACAAGAACGCTATATTTATGTAGTAGAAATTACTCATCCTACCACGAATACGTTGTTTTTCCTGCATACCAAACATAAAGCAAGGAAAAGCCAACTTTCAGGTATTCACCCTGAAAACTAGGATTCCTTGCTCACATCCGTAGTTTTCCCACTTTACATCCGTAATTCCGCAGTTTTCACCTGATTTCCGTTTAAATTGGAGATTATGATGCAGTCAATAGTCCAAAATACTGCTGCAAAATGATACTGTCATGATGATTGAATTTTTTAAGTTTTTCTTTCTATCTGGGGCAAAAATTTCCCCAGAGCCGCTTGAATTTCCCCCGAACTTCATCGGAAATAGTCTGCACCCCTGGGTTACTCACCCCTACTTTAACAAGCTTATAGAATTTTAGCATATTAATATTGCAAGTTCTTCAAATTAAATAAAAAAAGTTTTACCTCATGGATACATGGATCAAAATATCTTTACTTTACCTTCCTTAAACGAATCCTAAGAGTTGGCTATTAACATTATTGGAACCATAACATAATAAAACTTTTTGTAGCATGGCCTCCAATGCTTCTACTTTTCTACAGAGGAATATCATGCATTTAAATTCTTAGTTGCTATTCGTGAATTTTAGTAGCCTAATAAGTCAGAATCGATATCAAATTACATGGTGTCCATTACAGTCTTCATCACAAAGCGAGATAAACCTCCCCGTGTCCGTCCCATGCAGCGATACGAGGCCAAACTTAGATACCAGGCTCATATACCCATATTTGGATACAGGAAATATATTCCCGGGATTCGTTATTTTTACCTCGTTTAGAGAGGCCTGCACCGAGCCGATGCTTAAGCCTCTGCAGATGGTACTATTTTTGCGGAATGTGGGCACTCTCTCCGGTTAATTTTTTTTCTCCGAGTTATATCTCACCGCATCTCTTCCGACCGACTCTCGGGGGTTCGGGAGATGATTTTGATGGAGGATGTGTTGTTCTAAAGCAGTGCGTTCTGTATTAGGTTATTAGGTGTTAGGGATTGAAGTATAGAGAATGTCACTTTAATTGATATTCCTTTTCCTTGCCGTTTTTATATTGGGTGTTCATAATGCACATGAATTTTAAGTCTTTTCAATAAATGATTCTTTTAAATTTTCAGTGAATAACTTTCTTTATATAAAGTGACTGATTGCCAACTGAATTTGGTCTTTCAGAGGCTTTTATCCGCCCAGAGTGCTTTCATTTTGCATTGATATAACAGGGAGGGACTAATACAGGTCAATTTTGGTACCGTTTATCGCCACCTTCACAAAAATTCAATCGACATCGTCCCAATAATGGTGCCGAAGATCGGCGGCTTCACAGTAATTTCTTCTGTAAAAAAACATGTTTTTACAATTTATTCGCTTAAAAATAGTAATTTAATGCTGCTCTCATTAATTTTATAGTTCCCATTAAAAACAAGTAAAACATTTCACATAAATTAAATAGCTCTTACTATTATTCACAAAATTTAAAATGTGTGAATGTTTCACACAAAAGTGGAGGTTGGAGGTTAAGTTTATAATTCTGGGATGGATCGTGCCTGTATTAAATAATTTACAGGTATCGTTAAATATAAAGTTTTTTTATCTATCTTATCTTTAAAACATTCTTATTCATATTTATGAACTTTCAAGTTTATTCTTTTGAGTACATATGCGTTTTCAGCGTCTTTATTATATACTTCGGTTTGATTTTAAAAAGTATCCCCCTATGATTTATTTTAGCTTCTTAAATTTTTAAAAACTAAGATAAGAAATGCGATACAGAGTGATTGTTCGAAGTATTCCGTGCTATTTTATCCAAGAACCTCCAAATCTTGCACATTTGGATCTAGTTCATTTTCACTAATAGCCAGTATTCGTTCGCATTCTGTCACCTAGCGCATGAATCACCTCCGACTATGGTTTGATTCAGATTCCGTGAGTCACTTATTCTGGCTCCGCGGAAGCCCGTATAATTGGGGATTGCTGAGGGAGGTTATTAATGGGGGGTGTGCGCGTTGTTCTCCACTGATGCCAGGACAAATGGGGATGTGTAATTGTTGAACGTTACTCTGAACTGTAGAAATTCCTTCTCCATCGTTCATGCTTAGCAAGCAGTGACTGCAGGGCCGGATTCAGGATTTGTTTTTTTCTGGGGGGGCTATGAATTTTCATAATCCAATCGAATCTTATTGATGATCATAATTTGGAAAGAGTAGTGAATTATCCTGCTCGAACTACTAAAAGGGGGGTTTGTGGGTCCTCCCCCAGAAAATTTTTGCAACTTTAAGTAGAAAAACCTCTTTTTCTACTCGTTTTGGTACACCTCATCCGAATTTCGGATATTGATTTTATGGTAGAATTTTTGCGTTTTCACGAACTTAATTTAAAATAAAGTTGTAATAGTAGAGTTACAAGTACCAAGGGGGTCTGGGGGTCCTCCCTCAGAAAATTTATTAAATTTTGACCTTAAAATAACAGGGTTTTAACTAATTTTGGTGCATAAAATGACATATTATGTAGTGTAAAACTTTTCATTGTCCCCCTACCCCCTGGAAAATATATTAGTTGACTCTTGATGATTGGGATAACATTTTATCATTTACGATTAATGAGACTATTTTGATGTCTATAAAATGTTTTTCAGAACTCTCTAAAGCTGGGTTATTTAAGTCTTACAGCCGGTTTAGAGTGTATTATCTTTGATAAATTGGCCTATTTAATTTATTAGTATAGAAAAGGCCTGTTAAATTGAATATATCTTTCTAACATATAAAATTAAACCAACCAAATCTCCGGAACGACTCTCTGATTCGATTCGGGTTGCCGATTGCCTAAGTTGGAAAACTTAAAATAAATTTACAGATTCAGATATTTTGTATGATAAATCCAATGTTCTCTTCGGTGGGTGGGATTTTGTCATCTTTCCCATCATTTAGGATTAGGTGGTCCTGTTTTCTGATGCCATTTCAACGGGTTTGATGGCGTTTAATTTTTTTGCAAGTCTTATTTGAAAACTGTAAATTAAAACCTAAAATATTATTCCCTATATTTGAAAGATTTTTTTTTGTTTAAGAGTGCACTACAAGTAGTTCGGGGATTTTAATTTTACTAATGATATTGTTGAGAGTTAGTAGTTAGTTATAAAAGAGGTTGTGTTAACAGTAAAACTGTATAATTTGCTTTGAGTTCTTGTTTAGTGCTGTTTTAATGCAGTTAGTATTTTATGTAAATATTGATTTTTATGTGTTAATATGAGGCCCCACACCATAATTATCATTTGTTTTTTACAAAAGAGATCGAGAAGAAAATATGAATAGATAGAGGATTTAAGTGTATGATATTGTTTACCCCTGGCGAAAATATTTACGACAGCTTTTCCCTCTAGTGCTATGCGAATACTGTTGTCAAAGCTTCCTCGTTCCTGGGTTGTTGATGAGAAGAAAGATGATGGCTATACTGCTCTTCATTTAGCTGCATTGAATAACCATGTTGAAGTTGCTGATCTATTAGTTCAAGTGGTAGGTTTTTAATTTATTTAGCTTTTATAGTGATATGATGACAAAATGCTTTGAGTTAGTTTTCTTAATTCTAACTTAAATATTTTAGGGCAGAGCCAATATGAATTTACAGAATGTAAACCTCCAAACACCTTTGCATTTGGCTGTGGAACGACAACACACTCAGATAGTTAGGGTATGAAGAATGTTTTTTAAAAATGGGTTTATGTTGTGAATGATGTTTGAAGTAATGTAATACTTAACTTTTGCAATAATTTGTATTGAATTGAATACTAAGGATGACGTTTTACTTTTGCTGAAAACAAACTTTTAACAGTGCTTTCCCCATTTTATCCATTTTTTATGGTTTGAAATGTAAAAGCTTTAAATTAATATAAATTACATAATTAAATAAAATAACCTGTTATTTAAACCAAAGTAATGTAGCTGATTGCAAAAATTTTGTGCATTTTCTTGTTTTTTTCTTAAGTTGTTGAAGTGGATAAAGTTTGATGCATAAAAGTTCCCCACTAAAGTGCGGAAATTTTATATTGAACACCCTAGAGAAAATCTAAATGAAAACAAATTAAATGACTAATTTTTATAACCGATGATTATGTAAATTCTCCTTTCATGCTTGAAAAGTTTGTCTGTGAACTAATGGAATACTCTTTTCAGCTGCTAGTTCGTGAAAAATGCAACCTCAATATTCCAGACAAAGATGGTGACACACCCCTTCATGAAGCTTTACGACATCACACACTTTCTCAACTTAGGCAACTGCAAGATATTCAAGATGGTGGCAAAGTCGGTGTTAGCAATGAAACTACTCTCAGTGGAACGTCAGAAGTAAGTAGTACAAACTTTACATCCCTGTGCTTCATTTCTGGGCACACTAATTCCTTTGGATTGAATGTAGATGCCTCCAGATTAGATTTTACAACCAGATTTCATTTCATTAGTTTCCATGTTCATCTTTTAGTTAAATAGGTTATTATACTTTTTTGTGACAGTAAATAATTTAAATAAAACATGTGTTAATGACTACTTAACCTTGCTGATTTAAAAACAAGTAGTAAATGTTGTTGCGTTTTTTTATTTTCTCTGTGACAAATATTACAATATAAATTTCTCAGTATTTTTTTCAGCAAGTGTGCCTTTATTTTCTTGCTCCTAGTAATTAAGCATAAAGTCAGTGCTTTCTTGGGGGGAAGGGGATTTTCTCAGATAATTTATTTGCAGTTTATCATATGCTTGCGTGTCTAGTTAATGATTGTTTGTATTTTAGCTCTTGATGGGGCTGGGAACTCAGAGTTCTGATAAGAAAAGCAATGCTTCTATTGCTTGTTTTTTGGTATCTAAAGGGGCAGATTTGAATGTGAAGAACAAAAAAAGTCAAACACCCTTGGATTTATGCCCTGATCCTCATTTGCGTAAAGCCCTGATAAAGTGTCACCAAGAGCAAGCAAAGTAAGTTTTCCTTAGTGTTTTATTCATTCATAAGCAGAGAACTAAACTATGAAAAAGCTATATTATGAGAATAGGTATGGCTTGAGATAAAATGTTTTTTGATTTGAACAAGCTTTCATGTTTAGCTTATGTCTATGAACTTGTTTTTCTTTTTTTGAATTGTGACTTGAATCAGTTTTTTTTTAATTTTATCATTAGTGAGACAGGCAAAACTACATCAACATCATCACCTTCTCAAGATAATGAAACTTTAGAGGAATGTATGGTATGTTCAGATATGAAGCGGGATACTTTATTCGGTCCTTGTGGTCATATTGCAACATGTTCGTTGTGCTCTCCAAGAGTCAAAAAGTGCCTTATGTGTAAAGAACAAGTCCAGTCCCGAATCAAGGTATAATTTTTAGTGATTATTTGGAGGGCTCTTTTACTCTTTAATTTGACATAAAAATTTCTGCTAAACACTACCTTTGATATCATTTATTGCAAAATTGTGTTTTTTTCATGTGCTATTTTAAAAAATATTGTTGTTTTTCTCTTACAGATTGAAGAATGTGTTGTGTGTTCTGATAAAAAAGCTACTGTTCTTTTTAAACCCTGTGGTCATATGTGTGCATGTGATGGTAAAGCTTAAAATTATTTCTTAAATTTTTAGAGTTAATTTTTTAAAAAATATGTTACAAGTTTAACACTCAAACCTTTTGTAGGTTGTGCTGCTTTAATGAAAAAATGTGTTCAATGCAGAGCCCAAATTGATAAAGTGATACCTTTTATTGTTTGTTGTGGAGGAACTGGTGAGTTTTAACTATGTTTAATTAATTTGCTTTCTTATTTGTTTGGGAGGAGTGTAAAAATATATATTTTTATCTAACTTCATGATAAGCTAGAAATTTGAAACTCTATAATTTAAATGGCATAATGAGGGCAATCATAATAAAAATATACTGTAACTTAAAATAAATTTTAAACTTATCGAATAATTTATTTGCACTAAAACCTTTCATTCAAAATTAAGTTTATTAGTGAGTTGTTTTCAATAGCATTATAGTTTTATTTGACTTTTTAATAAAACACACTATCAGATATTTTCCTATACTTTTGCTTGTTTTTAAAATCTGACAATACAGTTAATAATTTGTTAAATCATAATGTATGTAATGTAATAAAAACTTTGCTAATTGTTACAATTGTGCTCTTTGCAGTACTTAAAACTTAATTTAATACTAGGGCACACCAGAAAAAAGTTAGGGGATAATCTGCAGTTGGGGGAGTTAATTATCTGCCCTTTCCCATTCAGAATTCTACGCTTCCAAAACATATAATGTGTTACTCTACTAGTATCTTCAAAAAACTAAAATGAATTGCCTTGTTTTACAGTGACTTGGGCCCAACTCGGGCAATCCAACCTTTGCCCATCATTCCTTCAAGGATCTTCTCCTCCTTCCCCTGGTATGTTGATGAATAATGGACCTGATATTCAGAAGCTTCAACAGCAGTTGCAAGATTTTAAAGAAAGGGTATGATTCATTTTGCATTCACTTCTGATACTTACATTGATGTCTTTTACATGCATTTCAAATCCTTTTAAAAGTACCTGCTTTGTTAAAAACTTGCCAGTTTTGAAAAATAGGTTAGGGGAGAGGCGGGTTCATACACTCCTGGAAAACTCCTTGAAAATTATTTTAATTTTCAAGCACTATGGAAACTCCTTGATTTTCATCATGACATTTTTCTAATAAATTTATCTTGTCTATAAAAATAGTTTCAATCCGCCTTACTTTCGAGAAAAAATAATGGGTTACCGCGGAAAAATCTGGAATTTTCGTGAAAGTGAGTGATTTTAAAACCTGATTCAGGAATGCAATTGGCAAAGCGTGGGTTTTAAGCTGTGTAAAAAATGTTCTCACAAATACTCCTTGAAATTTTTAAAAACACTCCTTGAAAACTGCTTGAATACTCCTTGATTTCGATTTGTGTGAAAAATTGTATGAACCCTGGAGAGGGAAAAAAGTAAATAAATTCTCAAAACTGGCTGTATTTTTTTTCAATCCACAAAAAGTATTTCCCAAGTACTGACATTTTAATTAGGTTTCATAAATTTTTCCTGTTATTTTTATTTACTTCTAACAGGCATGAGATTCTTCCAATTTTTGTCGGATTTTCCGACTTTTTCCGATTTTTCTGAGAATTTTCAGATTTTTTCCTCAATATTCCCACCGCAAAAAAATTTAGACAAGGTGTTGAAAATAAGCTAAAACCTTGAATTTTAGGACCAATTGGAATTGAATTTTAGGACCAAATTTCCAAAAATTTTCTGGGGGAAGACCCCCAGATTTGTTTTATACAAAAATATAACGTGACTACAAAAAAGGAAACAAAAATCTTTATTAAATAGCCAAAACAGCTTAACATAATTTTTCTTACTGGTGAAAAGAAAAAAGCTATAAATAAAAAAATTAAATGGTGTTTAAGGTTTAATTGAGAAAAGCTAAAAAGCCAATGTGATTTATTGGTAGAAATTGTATATTTTTCTTTTTACATCCGTTGGTTTTCACAACGCTGCTAAAGAAAAAAAACTCATTCTTTGCTCAGGGCCAGGGCTGCTGAGACAGCAGCACATTTCTCCTAGGCATATTCAAGTGCTCAATTCTTGATATTTTGATTTGATACGAAAAGCTAATTATCTCAACAGATTTTATACCTCATTCGGTATATTTCTGGGTGCTGATCGACCCAGAGAGAAATCTGATGGTGAGACAGCAGACTGATGTGCTTAAGAGGAGGGAACACTTACTAGCATTAGGACTAAAAGCAGATAATTATAAATAGAGAAAGGGTAATAACAAGGAATAAAGAGATAATTTTTGAAATACTTTAATGGTAATAAAAACTGGAATTTTGGAAAATTTTGGTTGGGGGTGCTGCAGCCCCTATAGACGAACCTCCATTGCTTCTAACTTTTTCAATGACACTCATATTTTACTAGAAAAATATTTGTGGGGCATTTCACGATATTTGTAGAGTCCATAACAATTAATTTTTTCATATAAAGTTGTAAAAATTTGAAATATTTTTCTAAATTTTCTTATCTGACACTTAGCATATTAGTACTTGTTTATGTGTATAACATTTGCGTAGAAATTTTTTTTAAACTTTCAAATTTATATAGCATACTAAATGTTACGGACTCTACAAATACCGTGCAATGCCCCTTATGTATTTATCTATGAAACTATGTATCTTTATGAAACTTTAGTACAACATTTTATACAGTATTTGCTACCATTAAAACCAAATAAAATTACACAGTCATAACTATGACTAAAATATTATAAAAACTGAAAATTAAGCTCTACTCAATTTTTTGTGTACTCCAAAAGGCATTTTTAGCAGTGGCGGATCCAGGGGGTGGAGGATCCAGGGGATCCCCCCCCTTGGAGACCTAAAAAGGTTCTCAAAATGAGTAAAAAACCAACTTTTACAGGTCTAATTTCAAATTTTTTCTGGGGGAGGACCCCCATACCCCCTTTAGTATCAAAATGGGGTATTCAGTGTTTATTCTTAGGAAATCCCCAAAATTTTGACACTTTGGGTCAAAAAGTAAGGGTAATAGTGTTGAAAAGTGCCCCGCTTAGATTCAAAATGTTTCTAAAAATGAGTTAAAAACCTACTTTTACACTTCAAATTAATATTTTTTTCTGGGGGAGGACCCCCATATCCCCAATGATACCACAAGGGGATCTTGTCTGGAAAAGTGCCCCCCCTTGGAGCCGTGCTGGATCCGCGCCTGATTTTTAGATGAAATAAGTTAAAATTATATTATTTTAAAAACATTTTATAAGGGTCATTGGCTGTTTTTTACTATATTACCTTATTTTACCTCTTAAGCAATTGAGAAAATGGAGTTATGTTATTTGGTCACCTTAAGGGTCTTTCATTTAAATATTGATTTCATACTATAACAGTTTTGTTTACTTTTACAGACGGTGTGTCCAGTTTGTTTGGATAGACAAAAGAATATGATATTTTTATGTGGCCATGGCACCTGCCAGATGTGTGGGGATCGAATGTCAGAATGTCCGATTTGCCGTAAAGCTGTTGAGAAACGTATTCTGTTGTACTAACCACTCATACTCAAGATAGTTTTTTTATATTATTTTGCCCCCACGAAAATACCTTTACATGCACAATATCAGTAACAAAATTGTTTATTCTGTTTTACTTCTGATGTGATATTATGTCTTTAAATTAGATCACCTAATTAACAGGGTGTCTCAGCTCTACTGGGTTGAGTTTTTTTAATGAAAAAACATTTTTTAAACCCGTATGGCAATTAATTTAATTTGAGTGCAAATGTTATCAGTGTATTTACTTAATTCATTTATGTAAAAATTTGTACTCATTTACAGAAACATCTGGTTTTTAAAAAGATACTCATTGTTTGTTTTATTGTGCTGTCTGAAAATATTTTTCATTTCTTGTGAGGTTTGTTTGACATAGCTTTAAAAAGCTTTTGTTGGAAATGTACATATATAAATCTGTATCCAAAGATGTTATGTGATCCTATAGTGTTTTTACTATGGTTGGTTGTAATGGAGATGCAAGCTGTTCCATTTGTAAGCTCATATTTGTAAATCTTGCTAAAAACACATTTGATGTGTTAAGAAGGTTTTGTACTTGTTTTTTGATGGAGAGACCAGCATTTTGTAAATTATAATTCTCAAGTTATGGACTTCTATAATACTCTAGAATTAAGAAGAGTATTGGAGTAATGCGCTTATTAATTGATCTTGTAAAGGTAAAAAAGGAAAAAATATTTTTAACTCTGATATTGTGAACGTAGTTTTGAAATTCCAAAGATTTAAAATTGTTATATTAAAACTTGAATAAATTAGTTAATGAATTCATAAGATAATTATATTTAATTAATACTTTTATTTCGTTTTTAGTTTTAAAAGGGTGTCTACCTGTCATAAAAATCAAATCTGGTTTCTGTAAGGTTTTGAATTTTGAAACATTAAAGTTTCATTTCTTAGAATGTTACTCAATGGTTGTCTGTTGGAGGGATCCTTAGTTTTTATCAATTTATGATAAATAGAAAAAAGAGGAGCAAAGCTGCATAAAAAGTTGTGAAAAGTAGGCACCCTATGCCACATTTACTAACCTATAATTAATTTTTGTTGCTTTTAAGATTAACATGTATGTTTTATGAATTCTGTGATTCTAATATTGGGTTGTCCCATAAGTTCTGTTACTTTTTACGAAATTTCGTGTTTGAAATTTTTTTATGAAAAACTGGTAATAGGTGGAGATTTCAAACAAAGGGGATTTTGATCTATAAATATTTATGAACATAACGTGTGACTTTGGTAGTTCTCGTGATATTATTTCTTTTCAAAATGGCGGTTTGAAAAAAAGACCGAAAACGACGATTTTTGCGTAATTTTTTTCTTTTGTTTAAAAAACTAGGAAGAACGCATAATTCATGGATAAAAAAAGTTTTACTGTATATTTGAAGTGTTTCAATTAAGGTGTTATAATTTCAAGATGATTCAATAAGTTTAAGGTAGGAAATTTTGGCTTTAAAACTTCATATATTGCTAATTTCACGTGTTTTTTACAGCACGCCCATTGTTTTTCTAAGCAGCTGTTATGAAGCAAATAAAAGGCAGATGTTTTTTGAACCATAATGCTTTTTTACACAGTTTAAACATTGAAAGCATCTTTTCATAATATAGTTGAATAGATTTATTTCTAAATTCCAACGAGTTGTTTTTATTGTAGTGTTTTCGTAGGAAGCAAATAATTGCTTTGTTCGCATAGCGTATAAGTTCAGCGAGTGTAATTCGGATAAGCTAAAATGTTGCGCGCTTGAATTGTGCGCACTACTTTCTAAACTTAATTACAGAGATAATTTAATATACTGCATATTTTGAATACTGGGGTCTATCTGTAAGCTTTTTTATTGTTTTTGATGATTTTTTGTGAGAATTTCTTTGAAATGATTAACATTACTGAGGAAAGTTTTTTGCAATTGATGTTATGTTTGAGACCAAAATTTCATAAGTTAAACTTATCGAATTATCTTGAAACTATGACATCTTAATCTAAACATTTCAAACATACAGCAAAAATTTTTTTAGCCATGAATTATGCGTTCTTCCTAGTTTTTTAAGCAAAATAAAAAAATTACGCGAAAATCGTCGTTTGCGGTCTTTTTTTCAAACCGCCATTTTGAAAAGAAATAATATCACGAGAACTACCAAAATCACACATTATGTTGAAAAATATACATAGATCAAAATCCCCTTTGTTTGAAGTCTCCACCTATTACCAGTTTTTCAGAAAAAATTTTCAAACACGAAACTTCGTAAAAAGTAACAGAACTTATGGGACAACCCAATAATTATATACAAAATCTAGTCACATAGTTTTAAATTTTTTCTCTAAAAATTAATTGAACTAAATGTTTTTCTTTTCTTAAATCATTACATTAAATAATGTGTTGATTTTATATGCAGTAATATATTTGAATTTTGTTCATTTGTGTTATTTTAAAAGGCATTATTGCTTATTATTCAATTTAATATGCTTTTGGTTTTGTACCTTTTATTCTTTGTGTTTAGCATGGTTTAAAAGTATGATTTTTTTTCTCAATACATGAAAGAGAAGTGATATAATAACAAAACTTATGTATCACTTATATATATTGTTAATTTAATTTTATATTGTAAAAAGATATTTTTACTGAATGACTGCTGCTTCTTGCATGAACTGAAACCGGTGTTGTGTTGCATTTATATGAAAATCCCTTGTTATCCTACAATTATTTATTTGTTAAAGCTGTAACTTAGTTTCAGCAGTTTATATCTACCATATAATTTGTCTACCGTCGCTTGGCGGAGAAAAACCGGTTTCTCTACATGTGGAAGGCAGAGAAAACTGGTTTTTGTCCGCCTTCTGACAGTAGACAAGTAATACTTAATAGGCAGTTATAAAAAGCTCTGCTTACTTAAGTATTGTAGCATAATTAGAATTTATATTCTGTATGAAACATGTTTTGTGCACATTTAATGGAAATCTAAATAATTTTACTACATTGGAAATATTGCTTGTTTAGTTAAACAAGATTGAATTGTGTCAAATATTATGTATAATAAATATTAGTTTGTATAAATAGTTTTGTTTAATCATAAGATTTTATGCATTTTAAGTTAAGTAATTTCTTACTTTTATCATGCTAGAAATGCATATCAGGCCCTTTTTAAAAGAATAATATTTCATTTATGCAAAAGACATTCCATCTAAATGTTTCACAAATAAACTGTCAGTTTAAAAGAAAAATTTTGAATGGCCATCAAGTGGGCCTCCATAGGGAACGTAACCATACTATGTGACCCATTTTTTACTATTTTTGACCCCCCTCGGTGACCACTTAAGTATATGCCAAGACCCCCTCCCCCTCTAGTTTTATCGTAGCAATTCATAAACACTGTTTTCATTTTTTGCAAGCAGAAAGTTTAAAAAAATTAATTTGTTTTAGGGAGTTGATAGGAGGGGATAATAATAATTACAGGGAGTTGAATTACACAATTTGGAATAATCCAAGTTGCTAAAAAATTCTTATTCACAGGGTTTATAGTACAAACTCAAAAGGGGGTCCTGTATTTATCCTAACCTATGCAAAGTTTATACCACAACCTTAAAAGCATGCTAAAAATAATCTTGAGTAAATTTGAATTGAAAGTAGATACCTGGTTCTTGCACTAATACCCTCAATTAGTTTTGATTGTGAACCCCTTTCTAGCTTTATTGAGATACTACTTAATTTTGATATCTAGTTAAAAAATGTACAGTCTGGGAGTGCTATGAAGTTTTACCCTTGGATTGGATTTGGTGACATATTTTCCTGTTTGTGTGCTTGATCTCAAGGATCCACTTATAAACCTTTGTCAAGAAGACGGACACAATTGGAATTTTTATTCACACAGAAAACGCCCAGGAATCGAACTCAGCGACTGGTACAGCCCGTAAGCAGATAGCGTAGTGGGCAGCATGTAAAGCTACTAGGCCGCCTGGTCCCCAAGTTTTACCCTTTTTTACTGTTTGAAATGTCTACTCCATCTAGGAAGACACCTATTTTCTGGAATGATTATTCAAGCTACCTAAATTAAGGTTAAACAGTAAAAAAATCAACAGACCCCCAAGCCAAGGGTCAGGGTACCACAGATTTTAAACCACTGATTTAGGTACTTGCTTGTGATATATGAGGATGCTTGTACATCCCTGGTTCTGTTAATAAATTTTTGAAAGTGGTCATGTAGACGGGCGGATTCAGGATTAGGTTTTTGGGGGGCTAAGAATTTTCATAATCCAATTGAATCTTCTTTGATGATCTTTGAGGGTAGTGAATTATCCTGCTCAAACTACTAAGGGGGAATGGGGGTCCTCTCCCAGAAAATTTTCAGAAATACAAGTCCCCACTTTTTCGACTGGTTTTTGTACGGCTCAACCAAATTTCAGATAGAGATTTTATGTAAATTTTTGCGTTTCAACAAACTTAATATAAGATAGAGTTGTAATAATAGTTTCAAGTACCAAGGGGGTCCTCCCCCAGAATTTTTTTAAAAATTTGACTTAAAAATAACAGGGTTTTGACTCATTTTAGTGCATAAAATTCTATAACTTTTCTTTCCTTTTTTGGGGGGGGCTCAGGCCCCCTAGTCCCCCTGGATCCGTTAGTGCATGTAGAGGAAACGGGCAACTTTCTAATATTCTAGTACTAATTCTGTGTTAAATCCCAATTTTCCGTTAAAAATTTTTGATACTTATGTTGCTCTGCAACAATTTGTTAACAATAACATTTTGTTAATCCCCTTGTGTTAAATAAATTAATTTTCAGGTTAAATAAATTTCACAAATATTATCTGCATTAAATATGAGAATATTTAACCCTCTTGCCACCCTGGGCCTCATATGAGGCTCCTACTTATGAGCTCAATTTTGGTATGATGTAAACAAGCAAATTTATTTTCTTTTCATTCACTGATTCATGTAGACTTCTACATGGTTTCATATGAGACTTCTACATGGTTTCTGAATTCATTCCTAAATGGCAGCAAGATGATTTGTACCTCAATGTTTACATTTTAAGCTGTGATGCTTGTGAAGAGAAAATACTAGCTAGATACTAGCTTCTGTAGAACATTTTTTATAGGTTGGTAGATATTTTCTTAATTCGTAATCTTCTAATATTATGACCATGTCTTTTAATAAGTTCTGAACCAAGTATTTTCTGTTAAAATGAAAAAAATATGGCCTATACGACCTCATATGAGGCTCATAAAAATAACTAGGAAGGAGTGCACAGAAAAAAAAAATTTTCCAGACAAATTATAGGGGCATTTTGGATGTATTGAGAAGAAAAAAAGTTTTTTCACTTTTTTGATGTTTTGGTGCTGAGAGGGTAATGCATAACTGTAAACGTTTTATAAGGTAGTGAATTAGTAATATTTTTTGCTTCCTGGTGCTGAAATTACTGAATCATTGATAACTCAAAAGTATGTAAATTTCTAATGCCCTTCCAACAAAAAATAGTACCTTTTTCTATTAAAATTAGGAACCAGGTAGGATGAAGTAATCAGGAGGCGAAATATACCACTGAGCGAATGAAGTACTGGCGAGACACCGTTCTACTCGTGCTCTTGGTCCCATGATGCACTGCGCGAGGAGACGAGAAGAAGGGAATGTCATTTGCTCCGTGGCAGAGTGACATAATATATTTAGTCTCCTTCCTCCTCTCACTCGGTTCATTCATTGGACCAGTCGCGCAAGGTGTTCTGGGATTGTGAAGCACATAAAGGAAAACCGCCTGCTTCAAATGTGCGCTACTGCAAATCCATATTTCACGATCCGTTAATGCCTATAGATTTCATCGTTACGTCAGAGAAACTTCTCTCTGCGTCTCTGCGCAAGCTCCGGAACTTGCACTCACTTAGCTTCTACTCAATGGTGCTGCCATCTACATTTGAACTTACCCGTTATTAGCACAGGCAGTAATTTTTCTGTATAAATGATCGCTGTAAGAAATTTGCATTTCCACTTATTTAAAGAAAAATAGATTGATTTTTTGAATATAATATAATATTAATCATTAGTTAAAAAAATTACTGTAAATGTACACAGGTTTTGCAAAATTTCATTTCAAAGTTATATAACTACCTCCACAAAAACCCACTCTATTTCTATTTTAAATGAACTAATATTTTTCTTCCATAAATAATGAGTAATTAATGTTTAAATTTTAAAAATACTTCAAAAATAATAATTTCTTTATGTAGTTTGATGTAATTTGAACACAATTTTATTTTTCCATTGTATTCCTAAATTTTTATTTTAAAATAGTTTGATTTTTTAACATAAAATTATCTCTTCTGTACAGCCACTGGACTTGAGTACTTATTTATAAATTACTAGCAGATATGCCCGGCACCGCACACGGGTGAAAAAGTATAACCTTTACTTAAATGAGATGATTGCATTTTCCTTCACCAAATTTTTATTATATTAGCCTCTTTCACAATTATACTCGCATACATTGTATTTGTTCAATCAAAACTCTTGGTAAAAATTTCATGATTTAAAATTTAAAAAAAAGAGTACACAAAACAAAAACTTGCAAAATAACAAATATTGAATATTTTA
This sequence comes from Tetragnatha versicolor, assembly GCA_024610705.1. Classification (NCBI taxonomy): domain Eukaryota; kingdom Metazoa; phylum Arthropoda; class Arachnida; order Araneae; family Tetragnathidae; genus Tetragnatha; species Tetragnatha versicolor. Next base: position 6,565,332 of record JANDEH010000006.1, on the reverse strand, counting down.
TAACCTTTTGACAGTGAAAGAAAAAAAAAAGGAAAAAAGCTGCACTGTTATTAGACACATTTTTTTCACTTTCTATACTATTCTAACATAAAATGCACATTTTATGCTTCCATGGTTTACTATAAAATGTTATTTTTATTTTATTATAAATAAAAATCCTTTTAATAATTTTAAATAAATTACTCAGTATTTAGTGATGACAAAAAACAAAAATTAATGCAATAAAAATCAAGAAAAAGTACAAAAATAAAATTTATTGAAATGTTGAAAGGAAAGCAAATTACATTGATGGAAACATTTATATGCAAATGAGGGTTCTACTCCAGAATCCCGGCGCAAGCGATTAAGTCGCCAATAATGATGCAACCAGCGCAAAACGGAATATCACCGCTTGTAACCCTTTGCTTGTAAAAAATAACAACAATGCCATTCCATAAAACTTTTTATTTAAAAATTAAACATTCAAATAAAAATATTTTAAACTACACTTACCAGTTTTAAAATTTTAAATTTCGTTGAAATATATTTTAAGATTATTAATATGATTTTTAAACAGACATATATAGTTTTTCTTTTAATAACTAGTTATTTACATTATGTTTTTTTTATAACAATGTGGTAAGCAGATCTCTTTTTGAGCAAAAATAAAGCTAGGTAAATCTCGGAAATAAAGCTGTCGCCAAAAAATCTGTTGGCGAGATTTGCGCCGGCTTTCTAGAGAAGTACCCAAATGAGCGAGGAAATTGATATACATTATGTGTGTATATTGAAATTCACCAATACTTCCAATCAGTTTAAATGCTTTGTCCACCATGAATAAGAACATTCGCTCTAATTACGAAATATTACTACTCATATACAGATGAACAGAATATTATACAGGGTGTTCGGAAACACCGTGGACAAACTTTGAGGGGTGGTTGAGGGGACCTAGACAAGCATATTTCGAATTGGAATGGAGGGTCGCAGATACACTGTTAAAGTGCTAGAGCCCCTAATGTTGTGTGAGGGCATTACAAAAGGAGGTTTTCTTAAGACCCGTTTTACGAAACAAAACATAATAGAATGAAAAAAATTGCTGCATGAGGTACAGCAGTATCCATACTACTTCTACTCTAAATTTGAACAAAATTGAACAACTTGTTAACCCGTATTATAAAACATGCAATATTTGTTTTCTTAGTGTAATGGTATTTTTTACACCAACTGCCATAAAAATATTGTTACACTTAGGGAAAAAATATTGCAAGATTTATTATTCCCCCCATGGGTTAACAAGTGGTCCAATTTTGTTCAAATTAAGAGTAGAAGTAGTATGGATACTGCTGTACCTCATGCAGTAATTTTTTTCATTCTATTATGTTTTGCTTCGTAAAACGAGTCTTAAGAAAACCTCCTTTTGTAACGCCCTCACACAACATTAGGGACTCTAGCTCTTTCAGTGTATCTGCGACCCTCCATTCCTATTCCAAATATGCTTGTCTAGGTCCCCTCAACCACCCCTCAAAGTTTGTCCATGGTGTTTCCGAACACCCTGTATAGACTCCATCGACGAAAAAACTATATATACAAATACGTCAAGTTACAGTGAAAGGATGTTATTTACAATACATGCATAATTTAATTACCCTACAAATTTGTGCCTTAAAATATCTTAAAATACTTTAAATAAGTAGGTACTAAAAGCATATGCAAGAAAAAACATTATCCTGCCTTAAAGTTTAAGACTGGCAATCAGACTATTTTAAAAATACTTCATGGAACAAATTCTTAATAGGCAAATTATTAATAAACATTAACTAATTATTAGTTATAATAACACACAAAATAAATACATACAGATTATATTACCTCACAGAAATTTAAGACATATGTCGTCGCTGTGAAATCAAACTGGCATATCTGCAAAATGAATACTTTTCACAAGAGCATTTTAAAGTTTTCCCATGTGATACTTAAAATAATAAAACTGTACTATTGTACATCATCTAAGTAAAATTAAATTATCTCACATCTTTCCACCTTGAAGGTTTTAAAGCGACTGGTGTATTGCGCAATAGATCTCAGATCTGTCCTCTGATAAACAAAATGGATATTCCCGATTACATGCATACTGGTCCAACGTGATCTGACGGAGTTCTATTCAACTGACTATTCAACTATTCAACTGGAGTTCTATTCAATCCCTGACATCGCTCAGGTCAAGGTGGTAGAAACTGACTGTACCACTTTTTGATTTCTTTCAAATATTTATGTTATGAGATTCCTTTAGATGCTTCAGAAATTCTTCCTGTGTTGTTGTTTTGAAGAAACAGTCTTCTTAGCATTCATACTGTGAAATATCATTTAGCTGCTCCAAATTCTTTTTGATGTGATCCTGGCACACTCATTTGTGAGCTTAAATAGCGAGACTTGCTGACTGACTTTTTACCACACTCACATGTGAAGAGACTTTCTGATAAATCCAAACAATTTACTTTGTGAATTTCAGCAGAGTTGGCTTTGAAACTCTTTCCACAATTCTCACAAGCTATGGATTCCATTTTTGTGGCACATCAATCTGAAAAAATATTGCATTTCAGTCAAGGAAAGCTTTATTTAGACTACTTCAGAAAAAAGTGCATTTCAATCAATGAATTGCTTTATTTAGGCAACTTCAGGGGACATAGTGATTTTTTAACTTACCTTTTCCTTAAAAAACCCAACGATTAGGACACGTTCTTGTGTATTTATTTGTAAACAACACGCTTCCCAGTTCCTTCAAGCTCATTTAGTTGAAGTTCCGGAGCTTGCGCAGAGAGAAGTTTCTCTGACGTAACGATGAAATCTGTAGGCATTAACGGATCGTCATATTTCGCCTCCTCTTTACCATCCTCCCTGGAAACAACACATCTAACATGAAGTTTTACATTTGATTTACTCAGTTCAATCCCAAATTTTTATTTAAGTAAAACTGCTAAAATTTTCTGATAACTATTAATCTTGCTTTAAAAAAGATACCTGATAAGTAAATTTCTAATACGCTACCAACAAAAATAGTACCATTGTTTTTTTTTCTAAAATTAGGAGCAACACAACTAATTTAAATCCGATTTTACACTTAATTTTCTACTCAGTTCAACCACAAATTTTGATTTGGATAAAAATGCTAAAATATTCTGATAACTATTAACACCTTGCTTTAAAAAGTACCCAAATTCATTTTTGTGGACTAGATGTAAATTCAGTGGCGCATCCAGGGAGGGGGCCATGGGGGCCATGGCCCCCCCCGAGAAAATTTCAGAAATAGTTAAAACCCCTTTTTCAGAGCTAAAATTCAAAAAAAAATTTCATTGTAATTCATGCGATGTCTGACAAGAATAAAAACAAGGCAAAGGGGGGGCATGCTCATCCCGAGAAAATTTCCAAAATAGTTAAAACCCCCTTCTGTTTCTGATTTGCCACCATATCTTCGGACGGGGAGATGCTTGGGGCTGGTGAGGAATGCTAAAAATGGAGTGTCCAATTTCGTTCAGGTGCAGTTTCAAATTTATGTATATCCCCTTTCCTGTTATCGCTTCCCCCGTGACTTGACAAGGGGACCACTGGGGGTGACATTTTCTACTTGAAAAGGTGGGTCAGTTCAATATTTGTAATTTTGTTCTCGAGAAGTTGGTACCTCAGTGCTGCTGGATTAGCGGAAGAAACTATTTTTTCAGCTCCAGGCTTCAGTAATGGTAAGTTGTTTTAGTAATTAATCAGGGCCGTATCCAAGCGGGGGGGCTCATCCCCCCCGAAATTTCAACGTCAATTTTTTACTTACTGTTTTTCCTTAAAAATTCGTCTTAAAACGCATAAAACCACTACTTTTAAGGTTCAAAATTCAAAATTTTTCTTGAGGAGAACCCCAAACCCCCTTGAAATTTTGAAATATATTATTACAGATTACAGTCGTTCCTTGAAAATTTTGGGACTTACAAGAGAAAGAGGGAAAGTGGAAACTCGGGGGAGGAAAAAGGGAAAAATTACTCCAAAACGAGTTGAAAATATGCCTTATTAGACTTCAATTTCCAAAAATTTTCTGGGGGAGGACCCCCAGACCCCCCTTTAGGACATTAGAAGACAATTTTGATATTGAAAATTCTTCGCCCCACCCCCCAAAAAAAACAAATCCTGGATCCACCGCTGTCTACTTACCTTGGTCACCACCAAAATCGACCTAAAGTTTCCAAGAAATTTTTGGCCAAAAATCCCCCGAAAAAAGTTAGTTACGGCCCTGTAATTAATAGTTATACAAATTAGCTATTGTAAGCAATATTGAGTTGTAAATGACTTTAAATATAAAAAATCTTAAGTCTCTACTTTCGAATAATAAATTTCATTCCTCCATTAATTTGCAAAAGTTTTTGAAATTGTTTTTTCTTGAACGGGATAAATTTGATTTCATATTTTAACTGTTTTTCACTTCAAAAACCTAGTTCCTCTAATGATCTAATTAAAAATATTCATTTTGCATACAAATTAATGTTTTTATAGAGAAGTATCGTATTTTTCCAAATGGCCCCCTCCGAAAATTTGGTCTGGATCCGCCCCTGTGTAAATTAGTGATGGTGTTAATCCTCACAAAATTTCCAAAGAGGTTCCAGAGTCGAGTATGGTGTATCTACCCTCTTTTAAGTTTTCATTTATCCAATAAATATCATGATACAAGTGATCTGATTACATATTGGAAAACCCTGTGATTAGCATGTGTGCAAATCTTGCTAATCCAATAACAATTAAAAGCTACACAGCTAATTTAAATATTTTGATTTATCAGAACACTAGGCGCCTACATCTGGCTAATCCACAAGTACCAATGATGTTTTATACACAGGCTTCACTGTAAATAGCGACCTTTTTACGGTAACGGTTTTGAACCTTTTAAAAATTATTAATTTTTACTACTGGCTAAAAATTTGAATTCCTTGGTTTTTTTTTAGAAGTAAAATAGAGATTTTAGATTAAGAAGATACACAAAAGATAAAGAATGTGTTGTTTGTACAGATTTAAAAAATCATAGTTTTTAAAAAATTAATATTTTCCTGTCTACTGATCAGGGCCGCCGAGAGCCAAGCCGGGCCCGGGGGCAAAGTTGAGAAGCGGGCCCCCCCAGTCCAGGCCCCCAGTTTAAATTTTTACTACCCCTAGTTTTATGATCCTAAAGAACACTCAGGATGGATGGCTCAATTAGTTAACAAATGACCCATCTAGCACGCAGTGGCGGATCCAGGATTTGGGGGGGGCTAAGAATTTTCATAATCCAAGTGAGTTTTCTTGTTAATGATAATACGTAAAAGGTAGTGAATTATCCTACTCAAACCACTAAAAGGGGGGTCTGGGGGTCCTCCCCCAGAAAATTTTTGGAAATTTAAGTCAAAAACCCCACTTTTTCAACTCGTTTTGGTACACCTCATTCGAATTTCGGATATAGATTTTTTGCGTTTTGACATACTTAGTAAAATATTAAACGTTTGGGGGGGGGGCTTCAGCCCGAAAGTCCCCCCGTATGTTCTCATACCCTCGTATGTTGTTATGATTAAAGGAATCACATATTCCGAAATAAATTTTAAATTGATTTTCATAAACGTAGTAAAATTTTTGTTTGAACATGCCTTTTAAAAATATCATTAAAAATATGATTCTACGATATATTCGGTTTCTGTAAATATTGTACTAATATAGTTATATTATATTTATACGGGGGGGGGATCCCAAATTAACTGAATTATTTCAAAAATTAATAAAAAATTAACTAAATGAAAATGAGATAAAAACAAGCGCTTTTCTGCAAACTACTTTTTCAGCCTGGAAGTTTTTTCAACCCAAAACTTCATAGTTCTCAGCCGTTTCTAGAAAAGCATGAACTCAATCGAATTCGGTTTCTGTAAATATTGTACTAATATAGTTATATTATATTTATACGGGGGGGTCCCAAATTAACTGAATTATTTCAAAAATTAATAAAAAATTAACTAAATGAGATAAAAACAAGCGCTTTTCTGCAAACTACTTTTTCAGCCTGGAAGTTTTTTCAACCCAAAACTTCATAGTTCTCAGCCGTTTCTAGAAAAGCATGAACTCAATCGAAAAACAATGGCCCAAATTACTATTTTAAAAAACAGGGTAATTAAAATTTGAAATAGTAATAAAAAATAATTCTAGAATCAAATAAAAATTATATTGAACCCTTCTTTCCAGTTAAATTTGCGTATTTTAAAGCAATTTGGCAAATTAAGCTTAATAGATTTGTGAATAAGAAACATTTAAATTGTAACAATCCTAAACCCTTAATTTTTTAAGTCTCTGTGGAGTATGAAATTTCGTATAAAAAACATCCAGGCTTTAAGAGTAGTCAACAAACCGTATGTTTTTATCTCCTTTATTTTTTTTATTAATTTTGTAAGAGTATATTATTTAATTTTGGGACAGCCTGTTACAATGACACAGACAATATACATTACTTTTAAACAAAATTTAAAAATCCTTTATTCTTAAATTTTATTTTTATTTAATATTGTAATAAATTTTCTTGTTTTAATGATTTAAATTTTTTCATCATCGAAAATTTTCATTTTTTAAAAAAGAAAATTAAGCAAATAGCAATGCCCTTAAAACCCCCAACACCAACATTATACAAAACATGAGACAAAAACAACTAGTGAAATGCAAAATCCGTATACTATTTCAACCGATTCTTATATTTCATTTTCATTTAATAATGGAATAAATTTTCTTGTTCTCTAAGTCTATTTTTTTTTTGGTTTACAAAACGTTTCATTATCGAAAATTAAACAAACAGCAACCCTCCAGCATATGTAAAACAAGAGACAGAAACAACTAGAAAAATACAAAGATGTATAATACAAATACTTTCAAATGTATTTGATAGCTGAAATTTCTATTATCTAAAAAATGAATAGAATACTCACCTAGACGTGCGGTACGGTCATCTTAGAAGACTAACGTTATTAACTTTTTCAAGTACGGTAACTTTCAAACAATCGGGAAAAAACTTAATTGGTTTTTAAAAAAATTTTATAAACAGAATACATGTTTAACTAACGCTTTCTTCAACTACATCCACCTGGTCTGCATGGGTAAATGGCTTGAAACTAAAATTGTCTCCACTGTCCTCTGCGGTATTTTCCATTTGGTTAAGGGGAGTAAAGGGGGCCTCATTTCCTGTTTGTTCTGGCTAACGAAAGACCTTTCCGCAAACAGGGTTGGGGGGTGTCCGGTTCGGGCCCTTTCGTACCTTATCTTGTGACAGTTCCTGGAATGTGTTGCAGCTGGTGTGTGTAGTAGTGGTGGTAATTATCTTAGTTTGGAAACGCTGGAGATAGCATTCCGGGAGGAGGGGGCCCGGGTCCCGTTCTAGGAACAGAAGGGTAGTTGAGTTGGGAGAAAAATCTATGAATGGGTATTCTTGTTTCAAAACGTTTAGTAGTGTATCCCAAGATGGAGATTCTTTACGGGCCCCTATAGGACTTGGAAAATCCCCGGGCCCGGGGGAAAGTGCCCCTTTTGCCCCCCCTATCGGCGGCCCTGCTACTGATCACTTGATATAGCCTACTTTTAGATATTTTGTTTCATTTGAAGCAGTTTTATATACACTCGAACCTGTTTTTGTGCGAATTTTTTTATTTTCGGTCCTTCTTACAGCAACTTTTATATACCGCACAAAAAAATCTCAGAAAAAAGACCGGAAAATTGAAAAAAAGCACAATAAAGGACCGCACAAAAACAGGTTTGAGTGTAACTCAAATTGTCTTTATTTTACTCCCAAAAATATTAAATTAACTTTTAAAAGGCACAGCTTTAGAAATAGTCCTCCAGCCGCCATGTTTACACACAGCTCATGATGTCTGAAAACCATAATGATCTAATTATTAATATTATTATTAATAGATCCTAAAATAATCTACTAATATTATTTTTGGATCTAATAAAAATAATATTAATACTTAGATCTCTATGGTTGTCAGTCATTATTTAAGCTGAGAGTAAACATGGTGACTGGAGAACTCTTTCTAAAGCTGTTCCTTTTTTAAAAAATACAGTAGAACCCGATTATCCGCGGTGCGGATTATCCGCGAGTGCCTGGAAACAAATTTTTTAACGATGAGAGCAAATTTTAGATGAGATTAGAGACAATTTAGATGTAGAGCAAAGGTTTCTGCTGTACTGTACATATTTTAAAAGTTTTACATATCATGTTTTTTGCACAATAAAACAGTTTTAATGCTAAAACATTTTTTTCGTGTTTTCACATCATGTTTAGTCTTTTTTCGGGTTATCCGCGATTTTCGCTATCAGCGTTACGGGCCGCGATATTCCACAATGACTAACTCCCCAGCTCTAGCGCCGCCAAGGGTGCCAAACGAGTCGCTTTTCCAACCACGCCAAACCTTGCGGCTCTCGCGAAACGAGATTTGCTGTAATATTTTTTTCGCCGCGTCGCGTTTTAAGGAGTGCGAGTGTTGTGTTCAGTGTTTTTAACCATCTTTGAAGAACAGTTCTTAATTTTCGTTTTGAATAAATTTCTAATATAATTATTGTTATTATTACAAGTAAATATGGTCGCATACCTGTGTTTTGTTTCATTTACAAATTTTCGTGTATTAGCAGTTACATTTTTTTGTGCATTATCTTATATGTAATCAATTTATTAACCGCCTATATAATGATACATACCTTCTTACTGACCATTCATAAATGGTTGGGAAGAGAGTATTTCAAAATTTATTAAAAATTCTAACTATAAAACTCAGTTTTTTAAAAACATAAAAATTATTATTTATGCTAACTTTCCATTTTATGTGCACAACTTATATCAGTTAGCTTTTCAATTAATTCTTAATTAATCATTAGGTAATTAGCTGTCTAAAAAGTTGATATAGCCAATTAACTTTATGCAACTAAAAAGTGGTAGGATGCATATTACGTCAATACCCTATTTTTGTGTAGAATCACTTAAATTTTATTCTAAGGGTATTAATTCACAGATAAATTTCTTAAAGTAGATGTATTGTCTTTTCAGAAATCTGATATTGCAGAGTTCTCTCAAATCCTGCATTTCAATTTATTTACATAATTAAGCTATAAATATTCATGCCTTTTTTTTATTTTTGGGTATTTTATGAATAATTACAAATTTTGCCCAAAATGTAATATATTATGAAGTTGCAAATCTACTAAATTTGCTGTTTAAATCTAAAAACTCAATGCTAAATTTAGCTATAGTAAGTTGTGTATTCAGGAATGTCAATCGGAAAGGCTCCATTTCACGTTTCCCATTTCAGTCGAACTTTTACCTAATAGGTGTTTTTTCAGTTAGTGGGAAAAGTTGATAGAGAGAAATCACAAATATATTACTCAAATAACTTCCTATAAAAACTTGAAAATTTAGAATTTTTAATGTTTTTAGAATTTATTAAATAAAAAATTAGCATTACATTATCTTCATATTTTCCCTAATTTAAAGTACATACTTTGTAATGTTTAATTGCATATATACCTATAAGAAGTACATATTATAAGTACCTTCTTTTTTAATTACATAGACTCACAGCCCAAATCAAAAATAAATTTCAAATGAATTTTTTACATGACAATATTACCTTAAGCTTATATATATGTTTACAATTTATTTAATTATTCTTAAATGTTTTTAGAATTTATCAAATAAAAAAATTAATATTACATTATCTCCTTATTTTCCCTAATTTAAAGTACATACTTTGTACGTTTAATTGCATATATACCTAAAATAAGTACATGTTATAAGTACCTTCTTTTTTTAATTACATAGACTCACAGATGAATTATCTAAGTATAATTTCATCATTATTACTCTTCTCATCATCTAGCAAAAGGCAATAATCCGTTCTTAAATCACCCGAACAATTTTCTTTAAAACTGTTTAAATCCATCACGAATTCACGATCAAAGACGAGCTATAAAAATAACAAGTACCCAAGTACAAAACAGCGCACGTGACGTACTTGCTTTGCCTTGGCTGTGTGTGGAATGCGGGTTGCCGCATTGGACGAGGGAGGGTTACCAAAAGTGACCGGGCGAATGACTCGTTTGGCACCCTTGGCGGCGCTAGCGCTGGGGAGTTAGTCATTGTGGAATATCGCTTACGGGCCATTCCATGAAAAAGTGGACATGAGGGTCGAAATTTCAAATGGGTGTTATAACTATAATTTATACATCAAATTAAAGGTAAAGATATGACCCAGATGAAATTACAGAGAGCTAAGCTTTAAAAAATTTTCTTGTATACTTTTTGAGGGCTCAAAGTTAGAATAAATTAAGAACTTTTCAAGTAAGTAAAATAGGGTATTTTCATCTTGACCTAAACAATACTAAAAGCAGCTAAATTTTCATTAAATATGCATAATATCATTGTTTGTGACCTTCTTTACCTTATAAAACCTTCAAGTTTTAAAAATATTTTTTGAAAATTAATTTTTGGTGCCTTTGAATTTATGTTGTCCTTCCGTCACAAAAAAGATAGAAAAGTTGTTCTACAAGATTCAATTTTCATCATAAATCCTTTAAACTTTCAGATGTTCTGATTGTTGCAGTTCTGAACCCATGTGATGTAGTAAAAAATTTTAAAATTTTTATTTGTGTGATTTTTAGTGTGACGGGTGTGACAACATTTAAATTTTTTTTTTAAATAGTTGAATGATTTCTAAAAGAAATAAAAAATTGTATCATTATAATTTTTAAACATATTAAGACAGTCATGGCTAGCAAAAAAAATAATTATTAAATAATAAATAATTTTATTAATTATTTTTTAAAATGCGAGTTAATCAAAATTTGATTAAACTTTTTGTAGGTTTTTAAAGAAAAGACATTTGTTTACATGACATTTAATGTACATAAAAAATAAAAATTAATAAAAAATAAACTACTTTCACATTTTCCTAACTAATCATAGCTATTAATTGAAAAAAATTTTATAGTGAAGAGTTTTATAGTTGACTTATTCAAAATTTATTAATACATACTATTAGATTATCCAGTACTTACTAATACCTATAGGTATAGACTCATTCTCAAATCATTATGATTCCCATTTTTATATGTTGTAGTAATCAGTGATAAATTGAAGCAAATTTTGTATTTAAATATCCTTAGAGCCGGAAAAGTTTTCTCAACTTTAAAATAACTTTGTTATTAACGGGTTGAGCATCAGTTTAAAAACAAATATCATTCTTAAAGTATATGCTACTTTCTCATTGGTTTTAATTTAGAATGAAATTTTACACTTTTTTTACACATACCATGCACTTTATAAAATTGAGGTATTCCAAAGTCTAGACGTGCAATATTGGAAAATTACGGAAAGCAACACTAAAATTTGATATGGAAGGTTTTATATGAACCCAGGAAATAAGGGAAATATAAACATTGCTTTTTACACCACATTAAATGCTAGAAAATAAACTTATACTGATATAAATAGATGGAAAACTCATCAAACCCAACAAAAAAAATAATCAACCCTAAAAGTTTTTAAAACATCATAACATGTGGTCAGTTTTATAAATTTATGTTTGTATAGTAGCTTTAACCAAGTTAACTGCCTATATTGATCATAGTTTATTCAGTAAATAGCCTTAAATAGCATAATTCACACTGTGTCACACCCGTCACGCAGAAAAAAAATTCTTATAAATTAAATTACATAAATATTTTAATAAATTTTATGTATTATTCTTTATTTGAATCTCCTTTATAATTAAAAAAATGCTTGATTCATCTTACATTCATAAATTCACAGGAATTTTAACAAATGTGTAGGTAAGTGAAAACTCTTGTCCCGTGAGCGTCACACCCGTCACAGCGTTTTAAAATTTTAAAAAAAATTTTAAGTTGTTGAAGTTTTACTTTTGTTTCTAAAATTAAGTATAAGCATAGGACAACATACTAAAAATACTTTTTAGAGATTTAATGGGTAATATATCCTCCCAAATTTAGATACAACCTCGAAAATTTTCTCTGATTGTCACACCCGTCACCATGGAATGGCCCTTACCCTTTCCACCCAATTGCGCTGATAATCGGGGCTCTACAGTATATTAATGAATTTGGAAGATTAAATATTCAATTGAGTCAGAATGATACAAAATCTAAATATTTTATTGTAAAATAAAAAAGTTGAAGAGTTTCCAAGTATTAAGTAAGTGAATTATCAATGAGTATCCATGAACTGAATATCTCCCATTAGGTAAATAGTTTTCGGTAAGGGCCTTGGTTGAGGTGACAGCACAGTTATGGCTTGTCTCTCACAGTCAACATTAGTTACACAAATGAAGCCTGCAACATTAATTCGAATGACATCTTCATCCACACTTTCAGCAAAACTGATACTTAGAATATGATGCAGAAGATTTTGTCCATTTTGCACTAAAACCAGTTTGGTTCTTTTGTCTTCAGGTTTCATTCCAAGAGGCATGCAAGAGTCTGGTAAAGCAGGAGCACCTATTTTATACACCTTGATGTCAGAGAACTTAACATCAAAGGAATGAGGATAAAGATGTGTTTTCAGACCATAAAAATACTGTCGAATTCTTCCATCTTGGGCCTCTGCTCTAGCATGCTGGCTACGTTCAACTACTCCACCAGACTTGGGTACAAAAACAATTTGGATATCATCAGGCATGTCCCGTACAAGTTCATTATACAGTCTCTCCTGATCAATGACTAATATGACATTCACACCGAAAGCTATAGCAGCATGCTTGATTGACTGATAGCCTTCGCCCTTAACCCAACCACAGGTATTGATAATACTTCCACTGATACCTGCTTTTCTGTTAGCTTCAGAGTTTCTCATCTCTACAATAGAAGCCAACTGCGACACTAATGTATTGTATAGCATAATATTAACTCCTGGACTTTTGTGACCAAAATGGTAGACTAATGGAGCACTAGATGAGAATCCTTCTTCCACATCAGCTACTCTTTCTACGGGTAATGCAGATATAGTTCCAGGAATAGAGATAGCAGATAATTCTACGTCCAAATCAACATAAACAGGACGTCTGTTTAATCGAACAGCATAATTTAGGAGTATACGACATAAGGTAGTTTTCCCAACATCAGATGGGCCTGTTATCAAAACCATGGGTCCTTTAGTATCGTTTTTTTCAGCTTTTACTCGCATTTGTTCAAGAGCAGCATGAAGATTTACATAAAAGGTCATAGGGGTTTCCTTAGCTATGTATGCAACTTCGGGTTTTCCTACCAGCTCTAGAGTGCATCCATGCCAAGTAAAGACAGCAACTTTTTCACCAGAAGAAAAATTAAACTTCTTATTTTTGACCAACTCAGTGCCAAATATTTCAGCAGTTCCACTTTTCAGCTCCACTGTCACTTTACAAGTAGCTTCCACTTCAAACCGTAGTTCTGTTTGTTCATCTAGTTTGAATTCCTGAGCATCACTTTCAGTGTTGGTTTCAGTTTCTTCAGACATAATTAGATTTGCACAGAAGAAAATTGGTACACAAACGAAGAGTATTGATCTCAAATTTTTAAAATACCATATTTACACTTCACACGATTCGGTACCAAGGTTAATTCGGTACAAAACTTTACTTGATCTTGTTTTGTTGTTGTGTGTCTGTGTGTGTTCGTGTTGATGCTGATAAGACTTTTGCTTGCTGATGAAAAAGCCGCTTTATTTTCTTCTTATTTTTGTTCTGAATTTTGTTTTCTGAATTTTTGTTTTGAATTGTTCTACTTTATATGATTTATACCACTGAGCTTTACATATTTCAAAGGCATTCAGAATTTGATTAAAAAAAGATATCCAGTTAATTTTCCAACTGCAGTAGCGGGAAAACATTTTATCTTTGTGCTCTATTTGTAAACAAATTCCAGAGAAGCATTCATCAAAACAGATTAAACGTGTTTTTTTTTCAATTAAAAATGAAGATATCTCGACAAAGAAAAGTAAAACGATATTTAAATTTCTATAAAAATAATTTCCAATTTAGAACTCCATTTCAAGTATTAATTGATTCCACCTTCTGCCATGAAGCTTTAAAGTGGAAAGTAAATATCAAAGAACAACTGCCCAAGTATTTAGAAGATCCTAATGTTAGAATTTTTACTACACCTTGCGTAATAATGGAAGCTGAACTGTTGGGTTAGTATTTTACTTCTTATTCTGCTGTATAAATCTTGTTTGATTATAACATTACCAAGCAAAACAATGAAAAATTTCAATGCTCTGTAATTTGATTTTCTAATAGAGGGTAGTCGTCAGGGGTGCCGATCTGGGGGTGCTCGAGCAACCCTTTGGGTTGCTTCCAAAGAGACAATTCCTCAATTCATGGTTTGAAGTAATTGTTTGATTTTGCCATGAATGTTAGGAAAAAAGACAGTATACTTAAGGATTAGCTAGGTGGGTTCTTATGTATTATGCCCACAACCGTGCCGCTGAATCCCAAAACAATATCAAAGCATGAAAAAACTCCAGCTCTCAATTGTCGCCTCCAGCCATGAACCGGTTTCGCCCTTGTCCGTGCTCATCAGCACGGCATCAAGGCCGCCCATAGGGGGCAGCAACCCCGACAAATGTCGTGGGGCCCGGAGGTTTAAGGGCCCGGGCCCACGAGTACCACCTTGTTTTTTAGGCCAAGACCTGTACTAGGTATTTCTTTATTTACCAAATAAAAAAAATTGAACTCCCAGAATTCCTTTTATTTAGCATATTCAGTTCCCTAAACGAACGGGCCCGTCAAAAAGTGGTCTCTCTTTTTCAGAAGTTTCTTCTCAGGTCAACGTCGATAAGGATCCCATTTCACTCAATTCCTTTTCCATTGTGGGGACAGGAAGAAGCCTGACTGGCGACGAATTCTGTGTGAGAGAGAAACACGAGATTACACAACCCCTCTCCACTTGACCACCCACCCCCCGCACACTACTCTCGATGGTTGCCATTAGCTGATAACAGGAAGACTACTGAATGGTTTTCCAAAAACAAACCATAAATTGGAAGGGGACCCTCCGACAGCTTTCCGGTGGGGATCAAGACATCCCCCGAACTCTCCCGAGGCCCAATGTGACGATTGTCCATGTCTTGTGTTTTGACGCCCTTCTCCCCAAGGGGGTCGAAACGATCTCTGGATCTGGGTGGTCTGGAAAAGTGGAATATCGCACTACCCTTTTATGACCCCTTTGTTCTCGCTATCATTTTGAAAACATGTGACCAGGGGGACATCTCTATAGAGGAGATGACATTTTTTTCTTGAAGAGCAGAGCAGTTCAACAGTTGTCTATTTCCTGACTTTGTTCTCGCTGTGTGTAGAACTCTCTCTTTTTGTGCGTAGTTTCGAATTTGGATTAATTTGCATTTGGTTTCAACAAAGGCAAGAAAACTTTATAATTATAAAATGTGTGAGAGCATTGCAACAATGACTTTCGCTCTCTTTCATCCGAGCTTATTGTTTTTATTATTGAAATATTTATGGGGTTTGTGTGTGTGTGACTTGAGAACATGTGGGTATTGTGTGTTTTATGTGTATCGTTTTTAAATTTTGGCGTATTTGGGAGGACTTGTAAAGTGTATTTGTTATTCCAACAGTCATGTGCTACATTTTTTAAACTCGAAGAAAAGTTTTGTTGAAGGGGTATCCCATAAGATATCTTTATCTTCATGATAAAACTGAGTAAAATGGTACATTGTTTTTAAGTTAAATCATTTTCTTTTGCGCTAGTTTTAGTTTTAGTGCATTTTCCTAGTTAAATTAGGATCAAAAGGTGTTTTTTTAAATGTAATTTAAATTTGGAAGCATGTAAATTGGAGTTTCCGTTGTTTATGATTACTTACTATTTTAATCATCTGCTTAGATGGTTATCATACGATTTTCTGAGTACTTTCTGAAATTTATTTGTTTTAAGCTCCAGTAAAAATAGTGTTTAAGATTTCAACGTATTTCTCCTTAATTTCACAGTTTACTTTATCTATTGGGCTTAATTACATTTTAAATGGTTGTTTAACATTATTTTTATTTATTATTTCTAAGTTGATAAGAAAATGAAAATTATTATCGCTCGAAAATTGATTACAATAAAAAAATTGTTTTTTTTTACAGAAATATGTCCGATTATGTCCATAAATCCGGTGCTCAAAAACGTTTAGAGAAACGTAAAAGGGATGACCAATTTTCAAAGCAAATAGCAAAAAATAAGATGATTGGTTGTTACTTTTTACCAGTCGATAATACGACCGAGTTTAATGTGGAAAGCGGGCCTTCAGAGGGAACATTATCATCAGAGGAAACAATAGTTTCTGTACCTGAAATTGAAAATCCCCAGGAAGAATCTGATGAAATCTAATGTTGAAGTCTACATCCCTCTTCAACATCTAATGTTGAAGAGGGATTGAGGGGCGAAAATGAAAACTCTTCCGGGATGGGAGTTCTCGTTTCGAGATACCGCGAGAGACGGGAAAGGAAGAAAAATTCCCAGCTAGTTGAGGGGCGATTTTGCTAGATAGGGATGATAAACAGCACGCTTTGAACACTTCCTAAATAAATAACCAGTTTGTTAGATTCGCAATTTGTTGTCTGAACATATGTGGAGTATAAAGTTGTCTGTTTTATCGTATTATATATATGTTACTTTAAGAATACTTAGAGAATTGTAAATTCCTTATCTTACTTTAAAAAATAAAAAAGTTTGGGGGCCCGTGAAAATAATTTGTCGGGGGGCCCGGGAGAGTTATGGGCTGCCCTGCACGGCATAGGAAGGCAACGCAAGAGAGCGGACGGAGAGCTTTTAGTCTCTAGCCGACTTTAACGGAAAAAGTGGTGACCATTGATTTTTTAATATCAAAGCCCATTGACTGTACTACAACTACCACCCCCTGTCCCCCTTGACTCTGATGGTTGCCAAACGGTTGACGGTATAATATGTAACTACTTCCAGGTGTAAGTGTCAAGTTATATGCTAAATTCACAGAGATGCCAACCTTTCACCAAAACTTATAAAATATCTTAACTAGCAGTGTTTCTTTTAATTGTTAAATTTTTATGTGTATAAAATAAAATGTTGCCGATATGATCCGATTGATTGGAAAATATTGCACCCAACTAATCTTAACCCTTTCAATACGGCAAGCAAATCAGTTAAGTGCAATTTTGGAGCTTGTTTGATCTCTTGGGGGACAATTGAGATGAGATATCCATTGGATCACGATGTGCTTGGAGGCACAATTTGGCGTTTTATTGTGTTCCTTGAAGTTTTTCAGCAACTGGGACATAATTTTGCCTCAGCCGTAATATCAAAAATTTTCCAGCCTGGGACAGCATATGTCCTGGCCGGTGCAAAAGGGTTAAAGCAGGGGTGCATCCAGGATTTTTTACCAGGGGCCTTTTTAGGGAATTTTGTGAAAAACGTAATTGAACTTTGTGAAAATAATTTTTCATTCTAAAATAAGGTCCTATTTCTGTAAATATATAATTTTTTTTAATAAAATTACACTTAGCGAGTGCATATAGCTTGATTTAAGTCTGTTTTGGGGAACTGGAATTTTGTGAAGGGGCCGTTTTCTTTCTAGATGCACCCCTGGTTAAAACCAAAAATGCTTGTTTTTTTAGTAACAAAGAGATTGAATTAATTTTTTACAGTACATGTAACTGCAAAATGGAATTGGGGACCATTCCGTGACTGTCAAATTCAGCAGCACATCCATAGAAAAGTCAATGGGTTGTTTACCGTTTTCGGATTCAGCGGTACGGTCGACGGGATAATACGTAAGAACCGGAATTGGATATGAATGTTAAACTGTAAAATATGTAAAAATTCTATGGTTTGCCAACTTTTTCAGGTCCTCAAATATTTGGAGCAATGCTTATTGTTAAACAATTCAAGCCTAGAAAATGTGGTCATGAGAAAAATCCTCTTTCTGCAGCTGAATGTCTGTTATCACTTATAAGAAATACTAATCCAGATCATTACATTGTAGCTACACAAGATAGAGAACTCAATGAAAAGGTATGTTGATTTCATTATTTCTTTTTTAGTGAAATATTTTTACATTTACAGTTATTGATACACATGTATTTTTATATTTAATGTTTTTGCTACATTTTTTAAAGATATGCTTGTAATAGAATTCAATATTTAGACTTAGAAAATATCACTACTTGAGGGGACATCCAGGGCCGCCCATAGGGGGCAGCAACCCCGACAAATGTCGGAGGGCCCGGAGCTTTAAGGGGCCTGGGCCCACGAGTTCCACTTTGTTTTTTTAGTCAAAGTCTGTACTAGATGTTTTTTTATTTTCAAAATAAAAATTGAACTGGCTGAATTCATATGATTTAGCATATTCAGTTCCCGAAACGGACGGGCCCGTCAAAATGGTCGGTCTCTTTTTCAGAAGTTTCATCTCCAATCAAATTCTGAAACATGAGATAACAGATAACACAACCCCTTCCCAACGTGACCACTTCCCGCACACTGGAAAAAGCTACCAATATTTCTTGCTATGGCATTTTATGCACCAAAATGAGTTAAAACCCTGTTATTTTAAGGTGAAATTTTGAAAAATTTTCTGGGGGAGAACCCCCAGACCCCCTTGGTACTTGTAACTCTATTATTACAACCTTATTTTATATTAAGTTCGTCAAAACGTGGAAATTCTACCATAAAACCTATATCCGAAATTCGGATGAGGCGCATCAAAACAAGTTGAAAAGTGAGTTTTTTTTACTTTAATTTCCAATAATTAATAATAATTTTAATTTCTGGGGGAGGACTCCCAGTCCCCCTTTTAGTAGTTGGAGCAGGATAACTCCACTACCCTTTCCATATTAAAATCAAAAAGAAGATTCAATTGGACTTTGGAAATTCTTAGCCCTCCCCCAAAACCAAATCCTGGATCCGCCCCTGCATTCAGAATTTATGAAATTCGGTTTGCAGGGGTTTTCGAGGGTGCTCTCTCCGAATCTGTAATAATAAATGAAGTTTTCAGTAGAATAAAGTAGTTATAAATGCTACTCCTTCGCCGGCCAAACATTGTCCTCTAGCGGACTTGGGTTCCTATGAAAATCTTGTTGGTCATGGCATGACAGACATGCATGCTAATTTTCTACTCGACCTTTTGAGATACCCTGTATATTTTACTTAAGGGATACTTTTAGAAATGTAAATTCCTTATTATACTTCAAAAAATTTAAAAGTTAGGGGGCCCGTGAAAAAATTTTGTCGGGGGGCCCGGTAGAGTTATGGGCGGCCCTGGGGACATCCATAAATTACGTGAGGTCAAAAAGGGGGGGAGGGGTTTGGAAAAATCTCACCAAGGGGGGAGGGGGGTCGATTAAAATCTCACGTCAACTTTTTAAGTTATAAATGAAACGATTTTTTCTTAAGTATAAGAAAGGAATAATACCCTCAGATAAGATTTTGTGGTGATTTTTAGGCAGAATGTCCTTATCCCCCACATCATTAATGATGGAAAAGTTTTAGGTGCTGTGAAGCCCTAAATGTAAACGAATACGATAGAAAATTATTTTTAAAGGTTGTAGGTAAATCTCACGTGGGGGAGGGGGGTCCAGCAAAATCTCACCAAGGGGGGAGGGGGTCCAGATTTTAGAAAAAACACCCCACGTAATTTATGGATGTCCCCTAAGGTTTTGTTTATTGGAATCATTTTTTAAAAACCCATAACATTTACCCCTTCGGGATGGGTGGCTCAGATGTGACGCGAGATGCTCCTATAGGCTGGCTGGCGCACCGGTGGGCCACCACTTAAAGAGGCCCAGAGGACGGGTGGCACAATATGATACACGATTAAAACTTCATATTAATATTTTTAATTAAGTAAGTCATATTAATATTAATTGTAAGCCAGAATATTTTTCAGAATTTCAGGACAATAGGGGAAAATAGCGTTTTTTCAGGAGGTTTTTTAAAATTTCAAGACATGTATGGGGTTAACAGTGCTGCAGTTTTACAGATCCTACGCTGTGCACTTCTAAAGATATGTTTGTCTCATTAGACATTTTGTTACCTGCATTAACCCTTTCAGTCATTTACTGCTTGAGATTGTCATTGAATTGTATGGAAAATTTGGAGCAGCTAGGACTGAGAGTTAAATTGTAACCTTTCGTTTGCTATTAATCTTTTGACAATAATTGAGGTGCTTCATCAAGGAGGAGCTAACTCCAATGAAAAGCTGCTGGATTTAGCCAATTGGTGTTTCAAGTCTAACTTTTTCCTGATTCTTCTATTTATGAAACTAATTCTTCAAATCTTTCAGTGCAGAGAAATACCTGGAGTACCAGTTCTGTACATAGGGCATAATGCTATTAACTTAGAAAAGCCATCGTCTCTGAATAACGACGTAGCTGAAGAACAAATGAAGGCAGTAGTAGAAACTTCCGATTATCAGACTGCAGTGCTGAAAAAATTGAAAAAGGAAGTACTAGGTGAAGAAGAAAAGTCAAAGAAAAGGAAGAGGAAAGGCCCTAAGCAACCAAATCCATTATCATGCAAGAAAAAGAAAGTCAAGCAACCTGAGCCACAGACAGAAAAAACATCAAAAAGAAAACGCCACAAGAGAAATAAGAAAGTTGACCTTCCTCTAATACTTCCCATAAATAAAAATGAGTAAATATTTAAAACCTGTTTAATTTTATAGTATTTTTATATTATGTCTTAAGATGGAAATTGTTTTCTTTTTTATTTTAAAGCCATATAAGGACTATCATTGTTGTCAAAGATGGTTGCATAAAGACTAAAATAATTTGCAATGCAAAATAAAAGTTAAAATTTTACTGCAAAATGAGCTTTCAATGGACGTAGTAATTAAATTTTGAAGTGGGTACGGTACATATTGGGAGAGATACAGTTAAGCACGGTTTATACGACTTTTCCAATTATGTCGTTTTCGTGAAGTCCCAATTAATTTTAATACATAAGGGGTCATCCATAAATTACGTGAGGTCAAAAAGGGGGGGAGGGGGGGTCGATTGAAATCTCACGTCAACTTTTTAGGTTAGAAATTATACGATTTTCTTTCTTTTTTAAGTATGAGAAAGGAATATATAAGAAGGAAGGAGAAAAATTATTTTTAAATAATCTCACATGGGGGGAGGGGGGGTCCAGAATTTGGAAAAAACACCTCACGTAATTTATGGATGACCCCTAAGATAGCACTGAAGATATGAAAAATAAAATAAATATTCAGGATAAACTATAAAAGTATTGGTGTTTAATTTAATAATTATTTTCAGTTTAAGAACTGTTTTGAAGTAACTTTTCATTTAGAATACCTCCTAATATATTGTATTTACTTAAATATGCATTAGAAACCTGATAATCAAAGATGTTTTTAATTATATGTTAGTCCCTTGAAAGACAAATGGTGCTTTATATAATATGTGCATCAATATTTTTTTTGCTACCCTAGCAAGCCTAGTCCAAAATTTCCCTGGAAAATAACTTTTTTATTGTTAAATACATATTTTAGCCACTGAAATTTTGTAAGGTTCAATAATATCCAAATAATCTTGAAATGGATTTTATACCATTTTTGTCACCTCAGATAAAAAGAGCCTCTTGTATTAGAACGATATTTTAATCAGCCTTTTTTCTCAAATTTAAACTACCAGTAAAACTTTCCTTAACCATCTCGGCACCAGAACATCAAAAAAGTGAAAAAACTTTTTTTTCTTCTCAATACATCCAAAATGCCCCTATAATGAGGAAGTTGCATGATTTCTTTTAATCGATTCCTCTTGCAAAAATAAGCAACTACCCAAAATTTGAGGCTGATCAAGAAATTTTTTGATTGTCAAAAAAATTAACAAAAATCCCCTTTTTAAAAGCGCGCGAAAACGCCAAGAGTTTGGATGTGACGTCATCTTATACTAAACATTATTGTAAGGCAATGGAGTCGATGGTATCATTGTTGACGTCATCTTATAGTTTAAACAATAAACGTTTTCAGTCACTTGTTTTTTTCTCGACTTTTAAATTAAAATATATAATTACCTGTACATTTTTTTGAAAAACTGACTGGATATTTCATTTTACCATACAAAAACCCATACGGAACACTTGTTAGTTTTGAAAATCTGACACATGCAACTTCTTTATTTGTCTGGAAATTTTTTTTCTTGTGTGCACTCCTTCCATTTTTTCAGTTTAACAGAAAATACTTGGTTTAGAACTCAAAGTTATGTTATCGTAACTAATGGATTTGAAACAATCTTACACTAGTGAAGGGAAAATATATTAGTCCAATTAATAAAACTAAAAAGTCGCTTACTTTGTATTTTGTTGAATTTCTCCTTTCATGCTCCATAATATCTTTTCACTTAAAAAAGCGGCGTGTTGATCCATAGTTAACCACATTAAACAATGAATTTTACATTAAATAAAATAGGAATGATCGGCACCTGTTGATTTCGATAACATAAACCGTGATCACATTAAGCGGATTCGACTGTATCTGAAAACTCTTACAAATTGATTTTTTCAATAACTTTTTGGGGTGTCGCTCCATCTTTAGCTCCCTGGGATCTTGTTTTGGGCCCCCTAAACCATATGATTCCGACTCGTCTAGGTGTACATTCCCCCCAGAAGTGTGACCCAACATTTATGGGACACCCTGTTTATTCTATCTAAAATTTGACTAAACCTTCAAAAAAGTTTTCTTTTATTTTTCAATTTAAAAATATATATAGAAAATTGCCCAATGAAAATTAAGTTGGTTAGTGATTAAGTGAGAACCCAAGGACTGTGGGAAACTTGGTAATGCGTTTACCTTATCTTCAAGCTATATATGAGCAATTATAGCCTGGAAACACAAATTCAATCATTTAAGATGAACTACATAAAAAAGCTTTATTTAAAAACATGTCAGAAATGTCTTGTGCAATGAAGTATGAAGTGATTCGATTGTTTGGAGCTTTAAGGTGTCTTGGGGGCAGTGCCCTTCTTTCCAATGAGGGATTTGTGAATATGTGGGATGACACCACCTCCAGCAATGGTTGCCTTGATCAGCGAATCCAATTCTTCATCACCACGAATGGCCAACTGAAGATGACGAGGTGTGATTCTCTTCACTTTTAAATCTTTACTAGCATTTCCAGCCAACTCAAGCACCTGTGGAAATGGAAACAAATTTATTAAACAGACCATACTATACTTTACAGCAACGTTTCCTGAACTCAGTACGTCACTATGCGGAAGGAGAAAGTGAGTAAACACAAAGCCTGTTGGGTTGATAGGAGGAAATTCGATACGCGAATCGTGATAAAAAGACTATTATTACATGGGTTTAACGAAATAATCATATTTTAAAATTGATGTTCTTTGTTTCACTTGAAATTCAGACACAGCAATGGGAACTACTTTGTTAGTGACATAGTAGGTTCACCTTAAGTTGCTGTCTAGTAGGGATGCACAACCTTTTTGGGAGGGGGGCCACTCACATAGTTGATTGAGACACGGAGGGCCGCAAACAGTAACAGTACAAATAAGGTAGAATTTGCATCTCAAGGAACTTAATATAAGATGTGAATAATTGAGTTTATACCATTAAAGGGTTCTAGGGGTCCTCCCCAGAAAATTTTTGAAATTTAACCCCAAAAAAACAAAGCATTGACTGTTTTTGCACATTTAGCCCAAATATTGCACATATATTTTAAGATGGGATTTGCATTTTGATTAACTTAATATTTATTTAAAAAATGATAATTATAGAATTCCAAATGTAAAGGGGGGTCTGGGGGTCCTACCCCAGAAAAATTTTGGAAATTTGACCCTAAAAAACAGGGTTTTAACTTATTTTAGAAATCAAGTTCGATTTTTTTTGGGGGGACAGGCCCCCAGCCTTCTGCTATCCCCCTTGATAGCATATCTGAACCAGGTTATGATCTAATAAGAACTAAAAAAATACACTGCATTATTATCTAATCTTGTTTCAAAGTGATCTTTTTGCAAAAATTTAGAACTTCGGAAATCCTTAAGAAAAGTTTGTTGAAAATACTAAAATTGATAAAAAAAAGCTCTGCCAGAGGTATCACTAGACTTATTAGACTCCTCTGACCACGCTTAAATTTTTCTGCATTGCAATTACAATGTGAAAAGAAGCCAGCTTCAACTAGGCGCCGTAAAAACGGCACTTTCGCGAAAAATCGCTATTTTTCGACTTTTCCGCGGCGCGTGATCCTAAACACCGGACTTCTGGCTTCAAAACTTCAAACCATTGTTAGGTTGTTTTTTCCACATCGCACCGTCGCACAAACAATACAAGAAGAAGCCAACTTCAATTTGGCGCCCGCCCAAAAATCGCGGCAGGAACGGAACACTTCGCGAGCAAAACGAAACTCGAAAAATCGCGATTTTCCCGACTTTTTTCCGCTATAAATCGTCACTTTTTCTCGGTTAAAATAAGGAAAGTAACAAAAGTTAGGAATTATCTGAAATATCCAAATTCGTTCGCGGGCCGCATGTTGATGGTTCGCGGGCCGTATGTGGCCCGCGGGTCGCAGGTTGTGCATCACTACTGTCTAGTATAGGAACCATTCAATAAATTTAGGGCATGGGTGAAAGTTAAGAAATTTTTCCAGGATAGTTTTTAATACCTTCAAATTTAAGTCTGAAAAATTAATTTTTTTATTAAAAATTTAAGAAATATTTTCAGCAAAATCCTCAAGTTTTTTTACTCCTGGCAACAGGGTCCCAACTCAATTTTGGAAATAAAATTCCCTGAATTTTCCAGGTTCAGTTTTAAGTCCTTCCAGTAAACTTTTTATAACATGTGAAACAAGTTTAAAAATAAAATCAACCTTTTTCTCAACAAAGTTTAACCCTTTCAATATGGCAAGCAAATCAGTTTATTGCAATATTAGTGCTTGTTTAATCTCCTGGGGGACAACTGAGATGAGATATCTATTGGACCATGATGCATTTGGCAGCACAACTTGGGCATTTTATTCTGTTATTTAAGTTTTTCAGTAACTGGGACATAATGTTGCACAGCTCTGCAACCCCAGTAAAACTTTAAATAATAACTATTAAAGGGAGAATTAGTGTAAAACATCTTACTTCAGCAGTCAAGTATTCAAGAATAGCAGCACTATATACTGCAGCTGTGGCTCCCACTCTGCCATGGCTGGTGGTGCGATGCTTTAAATGACGATGAATTCTACCAACAGGGAACTACAAAATACAAGAAATAATCATTGAACAATTGGAACAAGCAATCAATTTTTTATTAATAATGAAAACAGGGTTTCAGATTGATGCCAGAGCATGGTCAGTCTAGTTTTTTTAAAAATGTACTCAAGATTATCTAATTCTTTAAAAGATAATGCCAAATTAAAAAACCCTAGTCCCTATAAGTTTGACAGAAGCTATGCCATTAACATTATTCACCTTACTCACTATGTTTAAAAAAGATAATTTAAATTTTGTTATTGAACTTTTGCCATTCATTTACCTTTTTGATTATTGCTTCAATTCCTTTAACCGTCTCAGTAAATTCCACCAAGCTATTTTAAACACCAAAAATTAGAAATATTGCTAATAATTTCCAAACTTGTAGATTTAAGTGTCCAGTAATATCAATAACTACTTAGAACGACCATCAAATAACCCATAGTTTTTTTTCTAAATTTGGATATATGGCGTCCAAAACTTAGGGTACTTAGGGCGTAATATACCGTTGACCGTTCAGCAGCCGTTAATTTTTTAATCGCATGGTTATCTGAAAACATTGAAAATCAAAGACTTTTCAAGGCCCTTTTTCGCAGACATTTAAAAATTAGTCGTATTTCAAGACAAGTCATTTTTCCCGCATACAATAAGAATGAGAGGAGAAGTCACTCTTCAATGTCAGTTTGTAGAACTGACTGCAAGTTATGTTCATAAGAGTAAAAGAAAATTTCTAATAAAAAACAAAGAAAGATCTGAAATAATGAAGTTCGATTAGTGGTCGAGTGAAAATTCAAGGATCCAAGTCATTTTCCCAGGACCTAGAACGGTTTTCAAGGACTTTCAAATACCCAAATTTAGCCTTAAAAAATTCAAGGACCGTGGGAACCCTGTAGCGGTACAGCTATATAACAATCAATGGGATTTTAAACGTTTTTGGATTCGGCGGCACGGTTGATGGCATAATATGTAAGACCCTTCCTTAAATATTATGTTGAGAGATACAGTATAGATCCAATTATTCGAATCGCTGATTATCCAAACAGCTTTCAGAATACAAACCTACGCTTTTAAACTTCGTTTCAGTGCTTGAAAAACGAAGATAGATAGAATTTCTTAAAGAAAATTAATGCAGACAGCAACAAGCAATTAATTTGTATGCTGTTTTCAAGTGTTTTTAAGCAATTTTCTATGGAAACCCTATTTCCGGCCCGATTCTTTGTGTTTAAGCTAAGGGAACATACCCATACTACGCAACCCAATTTTTGCCCCCCCCCTCCCCCTTGGTGACCATCCGTAGTATATGCCGAGACCCCCCTCCCCCTCTAGTTTTCACGTAGTAATTCATAAATACGGTTTGCCATCATTTCAGGGCTCCCATTGAGTTACACTTTCAGAAATAGTAGCAATAGTCTCCTCAAATATGAAAAATAGTCTCCTAAATAGTCTCCCAAATTACGAAAAATAGTCCCCTTAAATAGCCTTCCCAAATAAAATCCTCCCATAAAAAATAGCAGTAGATTTTTCAAATAAAATAGATAAAAGCTGAAAATACTAAGAAAAATCACAAATCAAACAAAAATAGAATAATTAGGGATGCAAGTGCCCAACAGGGGTTTTGGAGTACCTTTGGAGCAGGGGAAAATACCATTTTGGAGCAGTAAAATCAAGTTTCAGGGCAGGAAAAATGCCATTTTGGAGAAGAAAACTGAACTTTTAGAGCAACTTTATTTTAGTGGTCAAAAATAAGATGGAGTAAAATAGTATTTTACCTTTTTTTAATTCAGAAACTATTTTATAAGCCTAACATATTAACTTTTTGAAATCGTTAAAAATTACATAAGC
Organism: Tetragnatha versicolor; assembly: GCA_024610705.1. Classification (NCBI taxonomy): domain Eukaryota; kingdom Metazoa; phylum Arthropoda; class Arachnida; order Araneae; family Tetragnathidae; genus Tetragnatha; species Tetragnatha versicolor. Next base: position 6,538,269 of record JANDEH010000006.1, on the reverse strand, counting down.
TGCACCTTTTTAATTCACTAGTTGGTAACTGAATCAGACTTGTCAACCTCTCAGTCAAAAATCAGGGGGAAATTTTATCGATGTTTAGGCCTTTAAAACCAATTTAAATAATTGAATTTCTATAACTTGAAAATTCAAGTGAATTGTGGAAATAATTCTGATAAAAAATCTTTGCTAAGTTAGATTATTGAACCAATACCCTCAGTTTTGGAAATTTAAATAAATGTTAGTTAAATGAAGCCATTTACAAAAACTGAAAAAGTCAATGTTCGCAGTGAACTGTTGTCAACCTGAGTCCCAAAAGCAAAAAAAATGCTAAAATTTTATGGGAAAGATGTGTTATTGAAACAAAGGAACACAATAACATTCCACCCATAATTAGAAAATATGAAAGGATTTATTTATTCTTACAAATTTAATTTCTTTTGGGTTCTCCCCAGAAAATGTAGTAAATTTGACAGACAAGACATTGACTAGTTTTTGTATAATAGGTCCAACTTTTGGACATATATTTATAGGTAGAACTTGCACTTTGATAAACTTACAATTTGAAAAAAGTTTTCAATTATAGAGATCCAAGTGCAAAGGGATTCTGGGGGTCCTCCCTCAAAAATTTTAAAAATTTGACCCTATAAAACATGGTTTTAGCTTGTTTTGGATACCTAGTCTGATTTCATTTTTTATTGGGGGGGTGAGGTCCCCTACCAACCCCTTGATATCATATCTGAAACTGAAAAAAGTTATAATTTAACAAGATTTTTTGAAAAGGGCTGTTGTATTATTATCTTATCTTGCTTAAAAAAGATCACTAGACTTATTAGGCTCCTCTGACCAATTACGATATGAAAAAAGCCAACTGCAATTAGGCGCCAAAAAACGGTACTTTCGCGAAAAATCGCTATTTTTCGACTTTTCCCACAGAATGCGATCCTAAACTCGACTTGATGACTTCTTATCCTTGAATCTTGAATAGTTTTTTCCACATCGCGCTTACAACACAAGAAAAGGCCGAATTCAACTAGCGCCCGCGGCCGTCTAAGAAAGAAGTCGGGGGAGGAACGAAACACTCCGCAAGCCAAACGAAACTTCAGCGAAAATTCGCGATCTTTTCGACTTTTTTTCGTTATAAATAATTCGTTATAAAATAGTCGTAAGATCGCGACTTCTCGCGAAAGTTTCGTTTTGTTCGCGGATTGTCCCGTATCTTCCGCGACTGCTTTCGTGAACGAGGCGCCAAGTTGAAGTCGGCTTCTTCTTGCGTAGTTATGCGATGTAAAGAAAACAACTTTACTGTGGTCAAAAGCCAATTTTTGGCACAATTCGTCCGAAAATTCCCTTTTTGGCGCAATTTCGGCCAATAAAGTGTTTTTTGGAGCAAGTTGTTGCAGGGTACAATGATTGGCGAAATCGGCGCAGCACTTGCATCCCTGAAAAACACAAAAAAAACGAAAATAGTCGCCCAAACTAAAAAAAAGTAGCCAAAATCTTCGAAAATCATTGAAAATAGTCGCTTTTGGCCCTTTTTTGCTTAAAATAGTCTCCATAGTCGCCCAACCTCGAAAATAGTAGCAATAGTCGCCTTTTTAGTCGCCTATGGGAGCCCTGTCATTTTTTGCAAACAGAAAGTTTAAAAATATTAATTTTGCTTAATTTGTCTAATTTTAATAATTAATTTGGCAAATTTCAACAATTTGGCTTAATTTTGTCGTATTGACTATGTGACGAAACCCTAAGCCCCCCTCCCCCCTGTGACAGAGCGTGGTATTTTGAAGACCCCCCTCCCTCCCCAGAATGGGTCACGTAGTATGGGTACGTTCCCTAAGTTCTTAGATCAGATGCTTGGTTGTCCAAGTACTTTATAGCAAGTAATGGCTAGCAAAGAACTCGTGAATTTTTCGGGAAAAATCCAATTATCCGAATGGGGTCTGGTCCCAATTGATTTGGACGTTCTATTGTATTTGCCTTATTAAAAAACTCGCCCATGCTATTTCTGGTGCTGTATTACAACCAGGTGCCAACCTTCTTGGCGACTTTTTCGACATCATAATCCACTATATCTGCTGGATTGCTAGAAAATAAGTTACTGCCCTAGTTGGAAACACCAAGTAAACAAGTGGCACCCGACTGTATCATGAAACCATGTTTTTCAATGAAATTTACCCAACTTTGAAAAGGAACACTCACGGCTGGGATTCCTTAAAAAACCTGCCTGGCACATCCTGACCCAAACTGGTAGAAAATTTAATACATCCCTAGGTAAAACTTTCGAGACTGGTGCTAGTTAGCAGCACCAAAATATGTATGTTTATGTACTAATGAACATTTTCGACTTGTTTTATTAACATGCAAGAAGTTCAGTGATTAAGCAGTCTGATAATACTTAACAAACTTGTCAAGATCCCATCCTGTGAACCCCACTTAACAAGAGAATAATACTTCTCAATATTTACCAACACAATTAATTCATTCATTATTTAAGTTTATATTCATGTATATGAACAAAATCATCTCTCTCATTACTTTAAATAACTCGCATGAAATAAAATATCTGTAATCAAAGCTAAAACAAATGCGACGCCAAGTTCTTAATATACTCTACCCTAATAAATATCAGTTTAATTACATAGATAAACAATCCAAAGGTTAATTGTTTGCCAACTAGTAACAGTAAGCTTGGAATTTCAGTTGAGAATAATAACACGTGAAAAACATTCATTTAAGTCCAGTCAGCCGCAAAAGATGAAAACATTTTTAACAAACTTAAAATACACAACATATTTTACCTGAAGTCCAGCGCGTGCTGATCGGGATACAGCCTTTGCTTTGGATTTTCCCGAATCTTTGCCTGCTTTTCCTCCTGCCTAAAGTATAAAATTTTTAACAACTGTTCAAATACTAGATATACCAAAAGTGAAAATGTTACCATCCTACCATTTTCAACACGTGAATCCAAATAAAGTTAGAGGATACAACCACAAACGAGCACCACACCAACAAACACGCTAAAAGTGGCAAAGAAAAAAATTATAAAAATTTAACGAATGCGATGAACCTACGCCACTCACTTCGCGGGAAAACTCGAAACAGATTCATTCTCATTGGTTGTTAATATCAGCCAATGATGTAGCGATCAAACCATTGCCAAGTAATGTTACATAAATATTTAACAATACTTTGAAATCACAGAAATTGATATCTATGCCTAAATACAATATATCTTCTATTTTTATTATAGGAAACACATATTATAATAATGCTTTAAATAAGTATTAAGTACAAAGAAAGGCTAAAAAAGATTATTATTCTTCATCTGGAAATAACAAATTACTAAAATTGGATGGCAGTGGGGAAAATCGTCATGTGATTGGTTTTCTGCAAGTTTTTGTTTTGGTTATTATATTACAGGTTTTATTTACACTATGGCGTAATTTGGAGATGTCGGGGGGAAAAGATTCAAAGTTGTCAATGTTGAAAAATATTACTTGTTTTTTTATCGTTTTAAGCATTAATAAAATGTGAATATCAATTCACAAGTTTGACAATAATGAAGCTTTTGTTCAGATTTCTCTTCATTATAGTCTTGGACATTTTAACAACAGCAGGTTTCTATTGTATTTACCATTTACTGTCTATTTTTTAGTCCTTTTTAGTGTATCAATGCTAAAACTTTTTCTTTTATAGTACACTCGGTGCCAGAGCTGGACATCATAAATGACGGGCCTACAGTCCTCGGTTCGAATATTACATTTGTCGTCCAGTTACGAAACTATGAACCGAGGCTTCTGAAGTTTATGTTTGATGATGGCATTCAAAAGGATGAATTTACAGTACAGGGTGTGAACTTAAATATAAGTAGAGGATTTCCTTCTAACCTATACAAAGAGGATACTTATTTCATGAATATTACTGTTACAAGAGAAGTTATTTTATGGGAAGAAACAGTTGCTTCCAATTTTACCAAATTTGAATTGAGGAGTGAGTAGTTTTTCTGTACTTTTTTATAAAGTTTGAACGAAATTTTATAACTTAACAGTTTGGTTTGTTGGTATAGATACCGCCATGCATTTTTGGGAACCAAAAAGTAGAAATGTTGTTAAATAATTTTAAACTCGTAGATTTAAATATATAGATAAATAACTGTTCAGTTATCAATAAAAATGGGATTAATAAAAGCTTGGGGATATTTAGTGGGAATGTTAACAGAATTGAACCGTAAAGATTTAAACTAGGTCCTCCATAGGCCATAGGGAAAATAGCGATGAGTGACCATGAGCAGGAGATAAGTTGCTGCTATAGAGCAGTTGCCAAGTTGGTGGTTAAGATGGAGGACCTGTCTCCCTCACTTTCAGAAACGTTGGCACATCCCAGCTTATATGTGTCATTCTATCTCCAGTCTGTGCAGTTCTGTTAAATTCATCCCATTAAAAATAGCCTGTTTTTTGTATCTACAATAAATATTTTTTATCATTTAATATAGCTGTATATTTTTAATAGTAAATTTTCAATTTTGGAGTTAGGATTTATGTCACATTGTGGCCAAAACTGCCTACACTAGACAGCAACGTTAGTAGACCCTACGATGTCACTAACAAACAAAGTAGTTCCCATCGCGGTGTCTAAATTTGGAGTGAAACGAAGAGCGTCAATATTAAGATACGATTATTTCGTTTAACCCTTATATATATAGTGTCTTTTTATCACAATTTGCGTTCCGAATCTCCTAGCAACCTAATAGGTTTTTTGTTTACCTACTTTCTCCTTCCGCGTAGTGACATACAGGGTTCAGGAAACGTTCCTGTCGAGTATAGCTACTTTTTTAACTATAAGACAGGTAACAGAATTGTATTAAAAATTCATTCCAACAGTTTACGTTTTTCCATAGTCCTTTATGGATTAGGACAACTTAAGGGAAACTAATTTCTTGTGTTTAAGTTGACTATTTTAATTAAAGAACCTTTCTCTGTCTGAACGAAGAACTTCATAGACTTATAAAGATAAAAACTAAATTTTGAGTTACTCAGTTTTTTCCCTGAGTGATACACATTTGCTGGCATCATCAGATAAACTCGTATTTTTGGTTATGGGAAATCAACAAGATATTTGTGCGAGTTTCAGGACAAGGAAAAGAGCCAATGACAATTTGGAACCCTTAGTGCACAGTAGAGAGATGTAATATAACCCGACCCATTGACGCCAAGAATGCGGATTGTTGTGGTTTCTCTGGAATATCCTTATAATTTTTTTTTACTTTTAATGCTACCAAAATAAGTTCCTTTCATTACTGTGTGGAAAAAATTCCAACAACACTACTAGTTAACTATTAGTTGAGCCAGTGAAGCACTTCTCAAATTTATTTCAATAGTGATTACATAAATAATGTAAAAGGTACAGCTTTAGAAAGAGTCCTCCAGCTGCCCACAGCTCAAATGATTACTGACAACCATAGAGATCTAATTATCTACAGTAACAGACCCTTTATCCCGGATTTCGGAATTTTCTGGATTTCAAGTCCGTTCCGGAAAAAGCACCATTAACAGGGGTGGATCTAGAAAGAAATTGGGTCCGAAAATGGCCCCTTCACAAAATTCCGATTCTCAAAAACAGCCCCTTCACAAAATTCCGGTTCCCAAAAACGGACTTTAATCAAGCTATATGTACTCGCTAAGTGTAATTTTATTTAAAAAATAACATATTTACAGGAATAGGACCTTATTTTAGAATGAAAAATTATTTTCACAAAATTCAATTCCGTTTTTTACAAAATTCAATTATGTTTTTCACAAAATTCAATTCCGTTTTTCACAAAATCCCCCAAAACAGCCCCTGGCAAAAAATCCTGGATGCACCCCTGATTAAAGACTTAGCTGCTTTAGTAAAACCAAAATATCAGCTGAAACAACATAGTCCATGCCAATAGTAACGGAACAAGCTAAAAAATTCCGGCAAAGCACGTGGGTTGTCGTGGCAAGAACCTATTGAAGCAGCAGCCAATTTTGGCACAGCTGTTTAAGCGTGGGGATGATTCGGCCGCATCGGCCTGCGCCAAATTGCCCCATTCTGCACCGAGACAATGTCATAAAAGGTGCGGCGCAACCATTGCACGTCGTAGCAGCAATTACTCTCTAAAAATTCTTCAAAATATAAAAAACAATTTCTGAACGCAAGCCAGATTTAGGGTCCTTCCGGATTTTGGGTTTCCGGATAAAGGGTCTGGTACAGTATTATTAGATCCTAAAGTAATAATAATTAAATTATTTTGGGATCTAATAATATTAATGATTAGATCTCTATTGTTAGTCATCATTTGAGCAGTGGGTAAACATGGCTGGACTGGAAGACTCTTTCTAAGGCTGTTCTGTAATAAAAAATATAAATTGGTCTCCTTGTGATCCTTTGGAACACCTGCTGTTTTCTAAAACAGCTTATTAAAATGCAATTATGACGGATTTTCATGAAAATCTGTTTGCAAGGTAATTAATCCTCCAGTATTTTACTGTAAGTTCCCTATAATCTAAGATTCGAGGTTATGTGATGATGCCAGCAATATGGTGTTGTTCATTCATCTCCGAGATAAAGTTTTACCTACCTTTAATAAGCAATAAGTTTTGACCATATAGTAAAAAAGTAAAGAAAATTTAGATACACTGTATTATTTGTAAATGTTTATTTTTAATGCTCATTTAACTCTTGATTACAGAAAATTTAATAGGTGCCATTGATGTCTATCAAAGTGACACAGAGCATGTTATTGATGTTGATGAGGTTGCCATTGGTGAAAATGTATCTCTAGTTCTGAACCTTGTAGACCATAGTGGATACCTAGATGATGCTGCAGTGGATTATAGCTGGAGTATTGATTATGAAAAGCAACTTACTTTGGGGAACACCCTGATATACAATTTTACTGATCCTGGTATCAAAAATATAATAGCTATTGCTACTGCAAGCTTTCCAAACAATGACTACAAATATGGTTATTTTGAAAGAAAAATAAATGCAAAAAGTATGTATTTTTGTAGTTGTAACTGAAGAAATATTTTGTACTTTTGTATGCAAATTATCACTACGATAGTTTATTTATTAAAGTGTTTTATAGAGTTAATTTTTAAATAAGATCATCAGCATTTTTCATTTGCAGCAATTAATTTATTCACTGTCAATTCAATACTGAGAAGGAAAAGTTCATTTAGAAAAACCTTTATTTTCAACATTACTTTAAAGTATATTTGTGAACTATTTTTTCAGTCCCTGTCAAGAGTGTGAATATAACTGGAAACCCTTTTATATATCATGGAGATTTTCTCAACCTGAATGTAACTTGTGATGGAACGTAAGTATATCTGATGGTAGCTTTATTTTATCAATCTCAGGACGTAACATAGAAGTTTAACTATAACTTTAATAAATTTCTACCTAATCTTTTTGCTAGTAAGAATCATGCTTTATCCAAATGAAGAAGTCTCAAGTTTAAAAAGATCCTATTTATTTTATTTACAATCTAGATCTTACTTTTATTCTCCATTCTCTTTGCATAATAATTTGAGTTCTAAAGTTATTGCAATTAAGCCACTTTTAAAAAGTAAAAGATAAAAATAATTTAATTTAATCATAAACACAGTTTGTTTTCAATAGTCTTTCACTAGTATTAACAAAAATAACAATGGAGGGAAATTCCACTTTAAACTGTTGAATGTGTATCAAAGTATTCCAATTTATACTTGATGTTTTCCTTAAAAAATATGGTTTTAAAATATAGATTAATCATACCTTGCTTAGAAATCTGCAATCCATCATCAAGTCATGAGCCCATGATTTAGGTGTGTTGTCAACCATTTATTTGAAGGGTGCCTTGTTGAAAACTAGAAATTATATCTTTTCATCCCTTGTCTAAAATTTAAATGGTAAATTCCAAACTTATCTCTACAAATATAAGAGCCCTAAATTTTACTTTTAATGTTTGTATTTGTATGTATTAACCAGGGTTGTTACGTTTAAAACACTCATTTTAAACATGTTTAAAACAAAGCAAAAAAACCTTGTTTAAAACACATATATTTTTTAGCCAGTTGCTCCCTTTATTTAGGCAACAAATTTACCATTTTCTAGTGTGGATTACTCAGAGCTTAAAAAGAAGTGTCAAGTATAAGGCTTGGGTACAAACCACCAAATCGCTCTGGCATAGGCAGTACATTACTTGATAAAGAACATGATGCTGTGAAGAAATCTTACAAAAATAATTTAAATGAACGAACTGTTTGTGGTGTATTTAAAAGTATATCTTTATTAATCTAATTTCAATTTGAAAAATCAAACTTTAATCATGGGTTTTCTTAGCCATTCTTTGTCCAGGGTAAAAAAACCAAATAAAACGTTTTAAACAAAAAAAACATGTTTAAACAAATAAAACATGTTTTTTGTTTTTATTTAAAAAAACATGTTTTTTTTCCGACCCTGGTATTAACATGGGAAAAGTCTTCCCTATTATTTCAGGGTTGCTTGATTTAAATCACTTGATTTTATTTAAATTAAAAATGTTAGACTACCACAATTTAAATAAAAAATTAATTGTATGCTTTAAAAATGTGGTTTGCAGTTATCTCCTTATAGCTTTTTAAGCTGCTAGGCATACTTGTATAATCACGAACACGCGAACCGCGTTCACAGAAAATTTTGCCCTCTGCAAAAAAACTACAAAAATTTTTTCAGAAATATTTCTGTAGAAAAAATACAAAAAAAAATTCTGCAGAAAAACTACTTAAAAATTTTTTTTAGAAATTTTTCTTCAGAATTTATTTTTGATCAATAAATTTTTCTCATGTTTTTCCCTAATGCTTCCGTCCAGGCTTTCTGTTTACGCAACTGCGTGGCCATAGAGCAATAATTAGGAATCCCCCCATAGAGCAATAATTAGGAATCTCCAATTATATTAAAAAATACAATAATGTATATTACTTAAAAGTTTTAAATCACTGGTATGAAAAATAAGTATCAATGTAAGCATGGATAAAAATGATTATGGTACAATTTGGGTATTTCAGTAATAATGTTTTTTTTTGAGAGAGAGAGAGATTTAAAAATGTGTAAATTCTTGCAGAAAATTTTTTGGAAAAAATTTATGTTTGCAGAAAGGTTTTCATTTTATACAAGTATACTGCTATAGTCTGTGTAATTAAAATAGGCGGTTGGACGTCATCAGTTGAAGTTCTTCACCTAGGTAACGAAGGAGAAAACGTAAGCGATTCAGCTTTATTTTTGCACATCAGTTACGGCAGGGCGTGAAATTAAATTGAAACTTTGAATCTTAAAAGTTTAAAACTAATTCGGATTTTAAAAAAAAGAAACGACAGTCTTTTTGAAAAAAATAATTGTATATTTGTTTAAAATTTTGTACTTCTACCATGATTAGTTTTTCTTTTATAACGAAAAAAAGTGTTCCGATTATTTCATTGGCTGCTGCAACACGAGTTAGATTCAATGACAATCTCGGGCGGTTGTGGGCTTGGCGTGATGTGGGAAAAAATAAGACTGGTGGAAACCATGGCAACGCACAGGGGAAGGGTGTAGACAGGGGAAATTACGTGACTTTTCAACCGCCAATTCTAATTACACAGACTATTGGTATGTAAGTGGGAGATATCAGTTCAAGTTACTCTACATAAAATCGGCTGCAATTTTAAGAACAAATTTTTACTACCAATAACAAAAATGTTTATCATGAAGATGGGTAAATATCAGTGTTTAGAATCAATAATTGTGATACACTAAACAAGAAATAAAATCTTATAATTTTTTTACCAGTTTTCAACTTTTTAAATACAACTATAGTATGTGGATTATTTTTATTGAGAGCTTGTTTTTATAATTTAGTCATGTTTTTCAAACTAATGTTTTCTTATACAAAACCAGATAATATAGCTGTATTCTCTGTGTGCATGACTGTCAATAAGTAGCTTATTTAATTTTCTTTTTTTTTGTCTCTAATAAATTACTATTTTAAAGAAATAAACACAATTCTTTGGGGTAAAATTAATTTAACTGAATCAATATAATTCAAAGATTGATTTTAATTTTATAACAAAAATTAGGCATGGTTTTTTAGTAGTAATCATTGTCAATTTTCAAACCTTATATTGATTTCAAAATTTGGCAAAATAGTTATAGAAAGAAGGATAAAAATCTTACATTTACTCTTTCATTCTTTTAGGACGGGAATCTCACCGGTGAGATGGCAGTGAACTCTCTCTCTGCTTCTTTTAATCAATTCAATTAACTAATGAAAAAATAGATAAAAATTGGGTTTTTAAGTAATGCTGAATTATTTTATCCTATTGAATTTACAATGTCAGTATATTATTAACCAGTTTCGGTACTTTTTCGTTAGCCGGGCGCAAGCGAAAAATCACCCTTAAAAATCATTCATTAATATTTGTTAATAGTTAAACCTAAAAAACGTGATTTAAATCAAATAAATCTGATTTTTCTATTTTTTAAATAAAAAAATCAGCAACCCTGCATTATTTACTGTTAACGTTCTCCAAATAAAATTTATGAATGCTTACACTTTTGTAATCATATAAATTATGTTTATGAAGTTGGGTAATATCTGTGTTTCTTGAAATTACATATTTTATTCTTATGAAAGTTTTTTTGTATTTTCAGCCCTCCATTCATCTACTGTTTTGAAATTTTAAGTAGCAATACAACAAATGGGAATTTTACTTGCAAACATGTATCAACCTTCACAACATGTCACATGGAAATCATCAAATATTTTCAGAAGGATGGCACATACAATGTTGGCATTTATATAAGTAACAATGTTAGGGAGGTAAAGCGCGTCATAGAAGTTATCGTATACAGTGGTGAGTATTTGGGTTAAGTCTATTAAGTTTATCAAAGTTGTTTGGATTTAGATTTCAAGAACTCATTTTCAGTGTTTTCTTTTCTTAAAATAATTCATCAATTAGCTTCTAAGGGTTAAAAAAATTTATTGGAGTTAAGAATTCTTCAATATCATTATTTGTGTACATAAAGTCAGTTTTCAGTTTTATCTTTGCATAAACTAATGTACAGTGGGGGGAAATTGGGACACTTCAACGTAACTTTCCATTAGAAGTGTCCCATTTCCCCCCTCCCTTCCATTGAAAGTGTCCTATTTTTCTCTAACTGTACTTTCTAATAAATATATTTTTCTCACTAATTAATATTAATTCATTTTTTCCAGTTCCTGTACATCCTACATTATCTCTTATCATAGTCCCAATAGTTTGCAGCCTTCTTACATTGATTATTATAGCCTTTGGAATTTCATATTATGTGCAGCAAAGAAATAAGCTAGCCATAGAAGTTGCTAACTTTGATTTTCAAGAAGAGTCTGATTCATATACTGAAAGAACTTTTTTTGAAAACATCTTGGATTCTTTTAGCTGTAGGAGATGCACTAGTTATAGTTTTGCTTGTGACAATCCTGGTGAGAATGAGCCTTTAGTTTGACTGGATTCTCAGTATTTTCTGGCTTTACTTCTCTCAGTGGAAGCCATTGAACTCAGTGTTTTTACTCTTATTTTTAAAAACATAAAGGTTAATATGCCCTGTGATATATCAGAGTTTTTAATTAAAGTTGTAAGTTGTTTGATTTAAATTATTTTCTATTGTAAATAAAACTGAACTTTTATTTTGTTTTGAGATTATTGGTTTAGAAAAACATAAATATAGCTATAAATTCAGCTTCATTTGTCTTCCTAGGCCCCAATAATCCAAATGGTTGTATTAAAAAAGGGATGAATATATTGATGATATATTTCTGTTATTTAATTTAATTACTGGAACATTTAATTTTTACGCTTCATATTTTGAGGTATTTAATAAATTTCAAAATTATTCTAGTTTCACATAAATGGCTTCTTATGATATGTGATATTTGTTTATATTATACTAATGATATGTAGAATGTTTTAACAAGCCTGCCCTAACTCCCCTACATGATTGCATAAAAAATTCCCAAAGAACTTATACATCTACAACCCATTATTTTTGAGAAAATTTCCACAAATGCAATGCAACAAAGATGTTAAAATATATATTGCTCATTCTCTTGTGCATTCCATGAAATGTATTGTAGAGGTGTTGTTCTTAACACGTTCGCTGCTGGCACTTTTAACGAAAACTGAGGGCAGTACTATCGTACTGTTCTTTGACGTTTCGGATCGTCTGTATACATTATACCTTTCTTGATACTTTTCCATTATCCCGAACTAACAAGTGCTATCACTTCTTACTATTGCCAAGTTCGCATCTTTGGCATGTTTTTGCGATGTGCCCTAATTCCCATAGGCGCCGACTCCATAGGGTTTGAGGGGGCTTGAGCCCCCCCAATGTTGGAAGAGGGGGGGCTAAGCCCCCCCAATATTTTTAGTAAAAATCTACCTATTTTCTTTCATGAACTAAAGAAGGCAATGTATTGGACGTCGTTCTTTTGGTCCCGTTCACTTGGTCTTCACTAAGGGTCTCAAAATGACTTAAAACACTACTTTCTAGGGCAAAAATTTCAAAAAAAATTTGGGGGAGGTCTTTGAAAATTTTGCTTCTTAAAATGAGCCTCGGCTCTAAGGGTGGAACCCAAATAGGCTTCAAAAAGAAATAAAACGCTATTTTATGGTGGAAATTTCCAAATTTTGGGGGAGACCCTCAAAATATCGCTTTGCTTGGAATTTTCAATGTTTATAAAATTTTGAAATTAATTTCAACAAAATTAATGTAAAATGTGCAAGTCATCTAACACTTGAAGTAAAAACGAACTCGTGAGTAGGTATCTCAAAAAAATATTTAAGTCAAAATCCCTCCCGAAACAAAACTAGTTACTGCTCTGTGTAGTTGATTTTAAAAGCGATATAAATCCACCTTCATTCTTCGCGATAGGTATTTCATTTTTTGTGTTCAATTAAATTTTTTTAAATAATATTGTGCTGCTTTTTATTTGAATTTTCATAGCAGTGGTCCGCGGACCTCCGAGGGTCCTCAGCCTAGGGGGTCCTCGAGTTACCTTTTGATAGTTTCAAAACAAATAACACTAGTTTAAGAGACAAATTTCAAAAACATTTCTAGGGGAGGACCCCTAGTCACTCTCGAAATTTTGACATCTCTAGTTGTAATATTTTCCTTAGAAATTCTATTCTCTTTTGGGGGAACCAAAAATGTCTAAAGAAAAGCTGTAACACTACTTTTTGAGGCAAATTTTCAAAATTTTTCTGGGGGAACCCCCCAGACCCCTATTATACTTCGAGTAATTGTAAAATTTTAACATAATGTGGAATATGATTTGAGTACTACTTTTAAGGAATCTAAAACTTTATGTATAAATATACTCCTTAGGGGTACTTTAGGAATACTTTGGACTTTGGATGTTCAAAATCTTGGGGGGCTATGTCTAGCATTAGTGGTGATCGAAAGTTTAAGGACCGCTTTTCATACCTGCCAACCGTTCCGATTAAATCGTATTTGTTCCGATTTTTTACTGTTGTTCCGAAAATACGATTTCAGTACCGAATGTTCCGTTTTTACGTCCCCTTGTCCCGCCATTTATTTTCGATCTACTCGAATAGTGCAATAATAAGGCGGAGCAAGAATCGCCTTTCATTCGACGCATACGCGAACGTGTTATTGCTTGCGAAAATACGAAGTAATTCTGATCCATGCTGTAATAAATCTTTCAGTGCTGACCTATTAAAAAGGGCAAAAGCAGCTACTTTTGTAGCACTTAATAAAGATTAATTTTTCTATTTTCCAAATAATATTTGCTTATTTCACTGTTTCATTTTATTAGTACTTACTAAGTATTTTTAAATCTTTCTGAGTTATTATGTATGAAATTCCCAGTGTTTGACATCTTGAGTAATTTTTGTTATTCTATTTGCAGAAATTTAAACCTAGATAAAAGGAAGAAAAATTTAACTTTATTATATCCCGGTATAAATGTAGATAATTATTAGTCAAAATATAAAGGTATAAAAGACTTAGTCCTCTTAATGACCATAAGATACCTTAGAAAAGAGATAAAAGTTATGAATTACAAGCTCTTTTTTTTAATAATACCCCTTTAACACATTCAAAATGTGTCGTGAATGTTGTTCCTATTTCTGTTTCTGAAATGTTGGCAGGTATGGCTTTTATATGGAATAACTAATATCTTTTTTGTCTAGTACTGGCCCCCCCAATATTTGATGAAAGTCGGTGCCTATGCTAATTCCAGCTTTCCTAAAATTGGCATCAGTAATTATTTCATTTCTTTTCAGGTACCATTATGCATGATTTTTTGCCTAAAATTTTATGTCTTGGATAATAAATTATTACCTTATTAAAATTTGATTGAATTTCACCAGAAGGCTGACAGATCGTTTGATTCACTATAATAAAGATCTAACTCACAAGAGTTTACACTTGGACCAGTTATGTTGTAGATTTCTAACTAAATGGGGACTGAATTGTGTTAGCTCTGTTATTGGATTGAATCAGACCCAAACAGAAAAGCTCTGTTATGGTATTTTAGAGTACCAAGCTCATAAACAGAGGGTTAAAGGTGAGATTCTTGAAAAATATGATAGATATCGTTCTATGTCACCTGTACAACCGGTGAAATAAAATAAGCTAAGAGACTTGAAGGGCACTCATGAAATTTAGAATGGGCTAGGTTTTTAATGAGCGCTTTAAAATAATACGTTTTCGTTTAGGAAAAATTCTTTATGCTATGTAGGAACAGTGCTTTGATTTTAGTAACATTTTCACCAAGGCTATATAGTTTCCCTTGACTATACAACCACTTGAGTCTTAGTGATTACTCATTCCGCAATGCCAAAATGCGTTAGTCGGGTTTAAAAAGCATTTAATGGGCTTATGTGATCGCGATCCTGGTGATCACGGGGTCGATGGATCCCGTCCTCGCAAAAAGCAAAACGTCTCCATGGTTACCAGACCTAAAAGCTTGTGTAAACCATATTTTACTCATTTAGATGCAGATATTAATATTATTACATATATTTTCTGGTTTGTGTGCTTGATCTCAAGGATCCTCTTATAAACCTTCGTAAAGTAAGACAGACACAAACAGAATTTTTACTGATACAGAAGAGAGAAAGTACACCCACAGGACGAGACCGGAATCGAACCGACGGACGGGACGATGGTACAGCATGCAGACTGTTAGCGTGGTGGGTAGCGAGTGAACCCACCAGGCTGATCCGTCCCCAACTATTTTATTTTAGTTAAAAGAAATTTTCTAGATCTAAGGATGGCATCAAAAGGAAATCCCTCTAATTGCAGAAATAAGGAAAGTGTTTACATGTTCCCTCGCCAAAAGACGCCAGCTTAGCAGTAGATAGTATATAATAAGTAAAAAATTATATATACGTGATCAGCACTGAACATGTTAAGCCATTTTTATGTACTCTGTGGAATCTTTGTGGGAGTTTGGATCAACTTTTTAAACACCTAATTTATAGAAATTTTAATCAACAGGGATTTTTTTAGTTTCAAACCATGACTTCCAGTGCTTAGTGAGACTGATCATCAAAAAGATGGTTCTAGATCTAGCACCCATGTTTTGATGCTAATTAACTGAATTACAAATTACTCAAAAGGACATCTTTATAAGTGTTTAGTTTGAAAAAATTCGGAATTAATACGTTTCGACCGCCTGAGTGAAATGACCCTACGACTTTCTATTTAAATTAGAGTACGTATGGGCAACCTCGGGCCGGATCTGGCCCGCCATGCCATTTGTCCCGGCCCGCGGAACATTTTAGATTTTAGTACCAGAACAAGTTAAAATCCTGTTTTTTTAAGGTATAATTTCCAAAATTTTTCTGGGGGGATCCCCCAACTCCCCTTAGGCCTTGGAATTTAAAACTATTTTACAATAAGTTAATAGAAATCCTACCCAAAAATCCAAATCTAAAACATTCGAACTAGGTGATCCAAATCTAGTTAAAAACCTGTTTTTTGGAATCAAATCTCCAAACATTTTCGGGGAAGGACCCTCAGACCCCCCTTTGGTAGTTGGAACTTTATTACTACATTCTTTAAGACGCAAATTCTACCCAAAAATGTACTGTAGTGCTACATAAGACCTATTAAATATAGATGGGAGGGGCTGAAGAATAATCTGGGGCCCCTCACAAAATAGAATTTTTATTTACACCCCAGAGATTAATCTAACTTATGCATTACACTTATAATAATTCTTAATCAAGATCATATAATTCTATGCCAGATTAATGTTTAATTTTAGTACTAAAACTGTATTTCGATAAAAAAAACCCTTTTTTTTCAAAATTATACCTATTATCTACTCTATGGCCCTCCACGTCATTTTAATCTTAGAGTCCGGCCCACAGGTTCAAAAAGGTTGCCCATACCTGAATTAGAGTATGGGGGTACAATTAATTAGTGAATTTAAGTATAATTGATTTTAATGAGTTCTAAAGGCATATTAAACAGTTTTATCACATTGGCAAACTCAAAATATTTTTTGTCCTGAAAAAATGGGTAATTTTTCCCATTTTTTTCAAACTCAAGGGCTCTATAGCAGCGGTTCTTAAACTGTGATCCCTGGGGGTCCGCGAGCAGTGGCGGCTTGTCCATAGGGGCTGTAGCACCCCCAAACAAAATTTTCCAAAATTACAATTTTTATTAGCTTCAAATGTTGAAAAAATATTTCCCCCTTTATTAGGCTTACCATACGTCCGGGATTACCCCGGACAGTCCGGGGTTTTTAGAGCTGTCCGGGGAAATGTCCTGGGTCGCTAAATGTCCGGGGTTTCATACATTTACGATTTGCCAGACTTTTTTATGAAAAAATCATGACCAAACTATTTAAAATTGCCTTTTTTTACGTTTTCTAACGTCTTTATTACTTCAGAAAACTTACTTTCAGTGAATTTTGTGATAAAAATTAAGTAAATCAAACAATTTTTGAAAAAGTAGTGTTAAATGAAAAAATAAAATTTGATATTTTCGTTTAATGTTTATTAGTTTGAATAGTTTTTTCTTAGTTTTTATTCTTTGGTAATTTGATATGGCACTTATAAAGAAATTTCAAAAATATGTCCTGGGTTTGCCCCGAGAAAATATGGTAAGCCTACCCTTTATTCTTTGTTATAGTCCTTTTTCAATTTATAATTCTTTGCTATTAATCATAATGCTAGAAATCATTTCCTTCCTTATATATAAGCACAGCAGTCCAAATACTCCGCCGTCTCACCAACAGATTTCTTTCCGGGTCGATCAGCACCCCCAAATATACCAAACGACATGTAAAACACTAGCTCTATCATATCAAATCAAAATATCAAGAATTTAACATGCAAATCTGTTAGGAGAAAAGGAGGTGACAGGTTTTTGGATATTAAGTGTGAAATCGAAATATTTTTATTTTCTTGTTAGTATATTCTTTTACTTAATTTTAAGACAGAATCAGATTTAATAATACTTTGTACTTATCAAATCTGATTAAGGCATCTCTAAAACCTATCAGAATTTTTTTAAAGATATTTATTTGGTATTATATTGCTTATAAGCTTGGTACCACCATACCTTTTAGTGTTTCCCAAATTTTCAAAAAAATTTCTGGGGGAGGACCCCCAGCCCCCTTTAAATTTTAACCTCGATTTACAATTTTTTCCTTGAAAATTCTTTGGTTTATAAGGAGCTATTTTCTTTGGGTGTTTCCAAAAATGTCTCAAAATGAACTAAAACATTACTTTTAAGGCAAATTTTCAAAATATTTCTGGGGGAGACCCCCAGACCCTCTTTATAACTGGAATTAATTGTAAAATTTTGACATAATGTGGAAAATTTGAGGGTACCTTAGGAATAACGTTGAGTTAACCCCCTTGAAACAAGTTTGTTACTGCTCTGGCTGTTCAAAATCTTGGGGGGCTGCAATAACTGGCAGTTACAATAGAGCTGCCGTGCGATCGAAAGTTTAAGAACCACTGTTCTATAGGTTAACCTTAAAGCTAACTTAGAAGGCTGAAACTTCTTACACTATCTATTAGGACCCAAACAAATAAGAAAATTCCCTGACAGTGTTTTTTATTTTTTGAGACACCTTTATATCACCATATTGTAAAAAACGTATAGCAAAATGTCATAGTAGACTATCGCAAACTAGAGCTGCTGAACAAAAACGGATGCTATATCAGCAGGTCAAATATTTACAGAATCAGCTTTAACATTCCCTGCACCAAGAAAAAAGGGGGGGTTTTTTTGAAGACCAGTCATGTTTTTCCATTAGTATAGAGAGGACAAAACCGAAATAACAACTTGTACTACATATTTTCTTTGGTCTCTACTGCATGATTACAAACAAATTTCAGTGTTTTGTGCCATTAAGGCTCAGCAAGACAAACTCAATTTTTGTGAATTTTGAGATATTTATCAACAGGCACTGGACATAGGTTAAAATGTCCTGTTCAGGGATGGAAATAGGCCTTAGCAATTTTTTGTTGCCAGAAAAGATTAATACACAGGTAAGTAATTAAAAGATTAAAATCATCACAGGTTTGGTTTTATTCTGTTCAAGATCAAATAAATGGTTTTGAAGAAAAAAACACCTAAAATTACTCTTATTTTACTGACCGAAGAGAAGGAAAAATGAGAGTTATGCTGAACTTTAAATGACAAAATGCATACTGGTTTGTAAGTGGTTCATCTCAAAGTACAGTCGCATACCTGCCAACATTGGGATTGTAAAAAACGGAAGATTTTAAAAATCAAGGTACCCATGGAATTTTTTTTCTTAATCGAAGTCAAGGATACCTACCATAGTTACTACACCTAAGTAAATAGGTAGAATGAATGGATATCTTTCAGTACAAAAAACATAGATTTAATATCAAATGAACACACCTAACTTTACACACACATTAAAAAAACTAATTTCAGATCAATTCAAATTTATTTCCTTTCAAATATTCTTAATGTTAATTTTTTAAGGCCTTATATGTGCAAGATTTAGCCTTTTTTAGAAAATTGTTATCAAGAATTTCTCAAAACATTTCTGCCCTTTTCAAAAACAGGCTACTTGAATTATTTGGACAAAAAACGGAAGATATTGATCGAAAAACGGATGACGGAAGATTCTCTTAAAAAACGGAAATCTTCCGGCTAAAACGGAAGAGTTGGCAGCTATGCAGTCGAATCCGCTTAATGTGATCGCAATTGTCCGAGATTAAACTGATAACATTATCCAATCAATAACAATATGCAATCTTATATCAAAAAGCAGCAAACAGTGTTTCTAGATTGTTTGCTTTAAAATCAAAATCATGTAATCGTTATTACTGTATCTAAAACACTATTTTTACACTAAGCACTTGGCATCTTAAAATTTTAAAAGGAATATATTTGCTCACTTAGTATTTTTATTGGTATAGAAGTCTTTTTTCACTCCATTATATGCTTCCACTCCAATAAATAATCTGAATTTCAGTAAACCATAGAGTTCAGTAAATAAGGGAAAATCAAAATCTCTTACCAGAAACATCTGCAAGGCGCTGATGGTTTCTTTAACCAATCACAAGTATGGATCACAGACAGTGTTATTCCCAGGATTTTTTTGAGGAGTAAAAATACTCCTTGAATTTTTTTGGGAGGAGTGAAATACAAAAAGAGCATTAACCGAGACAAATTTTCCATAAAAACGCTTTCTATTTTAATGGAAAAAATTAAATAGAAAACAACATAATTATAGCAATGTTAAGTATTAGTAGAAAATATTAGACATTATAAATAAAATAATTTATTTCACATTAAGCATTCTAAATGAAATATTTATTTAACTAGGGGGCTCTGCCCCCTGCTCGCTATCGCTCACCAACCCCCGGAACTGCTTCGCAGTTCTTTGAAGATCGCTTCGCGATCTTAGCGAGCAGAGCTCGCTTGTTTCATCTCAACTATCCAGTAAAACCTGAAACTTGTCTGCTTAGTTAATGATCATTTAAAATCGAAACCTTTTATCTCTCTAACTTATCAATAACTTAAACCATTACTACAAAAATATCAAAATAAAACTGTTACTAAAATATTCCTTTTTAGTTTACCAATAATTTAACCGAAATGTTTTCAAAAATATCCAGCAAGTCTACTAAATATCATCAACCATCTTAGAGAAAAAACACATGCCATTAAAAAAACTTTTAAATTTATAAAATGCACGTGTGTATCTAGTGAATCATTGGGAATAAGAAAGCAGACTCTTAAAAATAATCGCCTGTTTCTCTAGTGAACGACCAGAAAGAGAAGAAAAAATTGAAACTTGGTATCTTAATAATTCTAAAACTAATTCGAATTTTTTAAAAAACGAAACGCCAATCTTTCTATAAAAAATAATTGTATGCGTGTTTAAAATATCATATTTCTACTGTGATTAGTTTTTCTATTATAACGAAAAAACCGAAAAAGAGTAAAAAATTTCGAAACTTTAGAATTTAATTACTCCAAAGATAATTCGAAAAAAGGGCGACGAGGTGCAAAACTTCATACCTAAGAGTATGTGTCTGCAAAAAATCATGTTTCTGCTGTAAATAGATTTTTCTGGGGGCGAACTCGCAGCCGAAAAAAATAATTTTCGACTTTGACATTAAATAACTCCAGAACTAATTATTTAATTAATTAGGTCTGGAAACTGAAATGACCCTCATACATTTGTCTACCAATGGTCAAAATTTCATAATATTCCTTTAAATAGTTTTTGCGTAGTGATAGTTCAAAGTGTTCAAAAATAAAATTTTCAAAATCAGCGGCGGTGATGGCGGCGGCGGTCACTGTTACTTTTTTTTAATATAGAGAGATATTAAAAATTTAATCTCCTTTTCCTCTGATTTTTTCACATAGTTACAGCTCTTTCAAAATTAATATCCAAAATGGGTTCGAAATCCATACAATCATTTCCATTTGCATTAAAAAAACCTACCACTTTTGTGAAAATTCAAAGCGTGAAAATACGCCTAACTAGTTTTTTAAAGCGTATTTCTTATTTTCATTGCGTGAAATACGCTCTCAGAGGCGTTAAAAATATCTCTGATCACAGAGGTATGGATCCGGACCCCCCTTTAACTGTTTTCTTTCAATATTATGCAGAATGTTTTCTTATTTCTTACTCACACTGAGTTTCAGAAAATGATGCACTAGTGGGGCAGATGTTAACTTGAACAAATTAACCATCAATACGAAACTCGAAAGCGGACGTTTTTTTGGGGATATGGACAAATTTTGATAACATTAAGCGGCATGTTGATTAATAGTTGATCAAATTAAACAATGTATCTACATTAAATTATATAGAAATGGTTGAGACCTGTCGATTCCAATAACGTATTCCGATTGATAACATGAACCGTGATCACATTAAGCAGATTCGACTCTGTTCTACGAATATTTTTACTTTAGAAAATAAAAATTGTAAATAATTTATAAAGTAACAAAACAAACTTGAAAGTAATTTTTTTATCACAAAACCTTAAATAATCACAGAAAATTAACAATCTAAATATTTGTCGTGTAAAATTACAATTCATTACAATGAACATAAAAATTTCATACAAGAATTTTCATAACAAAACTAAGTTTTCACAAATATTGGTATTCTAAAATCAATTTTATACAGAAATTTGATAGAAGTTGGAATTTTTAATCAATATTACATTTAGCAAATGCAAAATTAATTTATACCAAAGCTAATTTATAACTGGTTTACTTTCAAATACTAAATTAGGTAGCAACAGTTGGGAAATGTTTGAACAACTTTGTTTGATATTTCTTGCTAAATATATATTTTAAACATTATGAACTTGGATATAAATAATAAATGTATTATTTAAATCTATAACATGAAATGTATTCTCAATAGTCTACGACCCACTCATTTTCTGCCATGAAAGCATCCACAACTTCTTTGAGAGCAAGATTTGGAATTAACTGTTCTTGAACAAGAGGAATTCTAGTGACAGGGTCAAAGTGCCCAACCCTCTAAAACAAAAATGTAATAAAATTCTCAGTACTTCAAAAGGAAAAAAAGGAACAATTATAACATCTTATAACTTTAAAAATTGAAAAAAATTAAGCTAGGAGATCACAGAAAGCATTATGAGTGGCAGTAAGCTTTGTTTAGTTTAAGTTAAATATGTTTACTTTTTTATCATAAAACATTATTGCACTTTTTAAAAGTTGATGAGTAACTCATCACCTCAGTATCAAACATTACCATCTCTGTTGGGCAAACTTCGGGAATCCTGATCCTTGGCGATGGGATCGTTGGAGAAGCTCATTTGATTGGTTTTGATCTTTCCAGCTCGATGATGTCAGGTCAGGGCTTACGAACCAATCAAATTAGCTTCTCCAAGGATCGAGATTCCCATAGTTTGTCGAACAGAGAGTTTGTGTTAAGGTGACAAACTGTTCAATGGAAGAATTTTCAACAAAAAAGGTTTAATGTAAACATGTAGACTTTCACAGCCGGTTCTATTATTTGTAAAATTCATGCTTTCGGGCTTGTAGGCCGTGTTCAAGAGATAAAAACCAAACGTTTCGTAGACGTGGTACATTCGGCCAGGCAGACGTGGTACATGGAATGTACCACGTCTACCTGGTGAATCGGTGAACTGACGCTTTTTATTCCACTGATGATGTAGGGCACAGTTTCCAACGAAGCGTTTGGTTTTTATCTCTTGAACACGGCCTACAAGCCCGAAAGCATGAATTTTACAAATAAAAAAGGTTTAAAACATTAAGAAAAAGTTTTAAATTTATATTTGATCCTATTTAATCACTTATTTATTGATACAAAAGGTAGAACCCTTCGTTCAATGACTAACAAGTTGAAAATGTGGTTCAATAGAAGAAAACAGTACTTTGATAAATTGACAAATTCACATTCAAAAATAATAAAATACTAAAGCTTTTTAGCTTCATAATACATACAAATACATCTTTTTAATTTTTGATGGCAAATATCCCCAGTTAGTGCATTGAACAGTTCAATAAAGGATGATGATGATTAAAGACAAAACTGAATTCAATAATAAGCGCACCAATGTGATTTATGCCCAAAATATAGAAGAACCCCAAGAAGGAATATTTCTTATCTACATCACCAGGCATTTTCAATTTAAGATAAAAATAAATATACAACTAAGTCTTGCTGTGTGTGTTTAAGTTAAAAAAAACTATTTTAGATATTGATATAATAATTAATAGCTGTAATTTGAATTCTGTATGTAGGAAAAGCTTTTTCTAAAAAAACTAACCTGTAGATGTTCCTCAATATCTTTTCTATCGTATGTAATTCCGCTGGGTGTGATAACAGGTTCTCGCATAATGTCAAAGCTAATCTTTCCACACAAATAATCTGGAACATCCCTTTTCTATTGAAAACACAAGAAGTTAATAATGAAGTCATATTTTCAAAAGTAATTAGGCTTCAATTTTTGCAATAATTGGTTGAAGACCAGAACATTAGCTTAGGGTTCAAACTTAAATACCCTTACAAATGTGTTTAGAAAAAAAATAATATAATTTGTCACATTATATTTTAAATACAGTCGAGTCCGCTTAATGTGATCGCATTTGTCCGAGATGAAACTGATAACATTATCCGATCGATAACAATAAGCGATTTCATATCAAAATGCAGTAAACACTGTAACTAGATTATTTGCTTTAAAATCAAAGTTATGTAATCGTAACTAATAGATTGGAAACAATCTTACATTAAATAAAAGGGGAAATATAAGAATAGCACAATTAATAAAATTAAAATAATTGCTTACTTTGTATTTCTATTAGAGTAGAAGAATTTCTCCTTTTGTACTCCATTATATCCTTTTGTTTAAAAAAATCCCTTAAATTAATCTGAATTCCAGTTAATCTGAATTCTCTTATCAGAAACATCTGCAATTCGGCAATGGTTCCTTTCACCAATCACTAGCATGGTTTGGTCCCCCCCTTTACCCATTTTCTTTCAATATATGCGGAGCATCAAATATTTTCTCTTTCTTACATAACAGTGCAACTGTCTGATTTTTACAAAAAAGAGCGTCAGATGCCTTAGGGTGGGGCAGAAGTTTACTTATAAAAATTTGACCTTCAAAAGGAAACTCGAAAGTGGAAGTTTTTAGGGGATATGGACAAATTTTGATAACATTAAGCGGCGTGTTGATCCATAGTTGATCACATTAAACGATGAATTTTATATTAAATTAAATAGGAATGATCGGGACCTGTTGATTTGGATAACATTATCCGATTGATAACATTAACCGTGATCACATTAAGCGGATTCGACTGTATAATCAGACTCAACCTCCAAGGAAGATTTCCCATAGTACTGTAATGAACCTTTCCTACAAATATTAAAAATCAGATGATGGTAGAGACAAATGTAATTTTTTCAGGATTAAAAGCAGACCTAAGACCTTTTCAATAACTGATGTGCAAAATAATTAAGTACCTTGCAGAAATTGAAAAGTACTTACTATTCTTCTTTCATCAATTTTATCAAACATGTTATTTAGTTCACTTTGATATTGATCCTAAAAAGGAAGGAATATTCGCAAGTAATTATTCGTGGTAGAAATAGCCAAGAATATTATAATATAAGGGTAAAATTTCTAGTGTTATAGGCAATTACAGTGGAATCTCTAGAAATGATACAAAAAATGCAAGAAAACTGCTGAAAATATTTAAAAAGAACTGGATTAGTTTGGATACATGTATATGTTTTGGGCAATGTGATAAATTCAATGATATTTATCAATGAGTACTTATCACTTTATGAAGCATGGTGCTTGTACAGCCACAGGTCTGGGGTTCGATTCCTGGGTCCCGGACTTGGCAGGGTCGACTCATCCTTTAATCCCTCCAGTGGGTCGATAAAATGAGGACCAAACATGCTTGGGAACTAAGCACTGGGGTCTAGCATAGGCTGACCACTAGGGTGTATCGAAAAAAAACTTTTTTCGATTTTGATGACGCATTAGTGCGGAAAAGTTGTCTAAGGTGCCAGAGAGTACCTGAGAATTTTTTCAGAATTTTTTGGATAATTTCTTAAGGTGCCACATTGGCCCTGAAGTTCCCCATGTTAATCCAATGGGACGCGCCGCCAAAAAGGCCGAAAATTCGTTTTTTGCCCCTCATTTCTGCCCTAATCACACGAGGAATGTCTTCCCTCGAGTTATAGACCCTATATGATCTAGGCCAGGGGTCCCCAACCTTTTTGTACCTAAGAGCACATACCAGAATATTGGTCGAATGGGGGGCACCATTTATTTTTTCAAGATAAATTTATAGTTGGTGGACATAGTTAATAATACACACTACATATAATGCACAAAAAATTTAATTTTAAAAATTAATTTAACATTATGAATATAGTTAGTGTTGATATTCTTTTGTAAATTAAATTACTACTAAATTACTTGCAAAACATACTAAGTATAAAAATTATTTATAAAATATATAAAATACATTGCATTTCACTGGCCAGCGCTTCATAATTGGGAGATTATGATGAAATTCTTGCCCGCAAGCTATCGTCAAGGTGTTCATCTGTACGTCGTGATCTATATATTTTTATTTTATTATATTCATTGTCGAAAATGATTCACATAAGTGTGTGGAACCAAAGAACTACTTTATTTTATATGCTGCTCTTTTTAAGAATGGAAATTTATTTCTATCAACTATATTCCAGAATTTCTCATATCATCTGATAATAGTTTTGAGGATAATGATCCAAAATTTCTATTCTCGCCTTACTTGAAATTCTGAAATGTATGTTGGGATTTCATTTCTAGAATTTTGTGGGATAGTGGAAAACTGAAATATTTTATCGTTGGGCACAAGCAGCGGGCGCACCTAGACCGATCGACGGGCGCCATGGTGCCCGCGGGCATAGGGTTGGGGACCCCTGATCTAGGCTATCCGACAAAACTTGAATAATAGCCTAAATATCTATTTTACGTTTTTTGTATGCTCAAATTTCGTCGAAAATCGCGTATTTCCTCGTTCAAATCAGATCCCACAATCAACATAATATAGAGATTTAAGTTATTATTCAAGTTTTGTCGGGTAGCATACATCATATAGAGTCAATAACTCGAGGGGAGACATTCCTCGTGTGATTAGGGCAGAAATGAGGGTCGAAAAACGAATTTTCGGCCTTTTTGGCGGCGCGCCCCATTAGATTAACATGGGGAACTTCAGGGCCAATGTGGCACCTTAAGAAATTATCCAAAAATTCTGAAAAAATTCACAGTTACTCTCTGGCACCTTAGACAACTTTTCCGCACTAATGCGTCATCAAAATCGAAAAAAAAATTTCGATACACCCTACTGACCACCTAACTGGGACATATGCCTTGCACCCCAGGGCCCCACAGTCATGAAAACGAAGATGGGCATCATAGGCCTTGGCCCACTAGGGCTGTTGTGCAAATGAGTTTAGTTTTATTGATAAAACAATGTAGGCTTATACGGCCAGAGTTACAATTAAAACTAAAATCAGCTTCTGGGCCTATTGGCCGTTGTCTTGAGGATGTTAAAATGTTATCTTCAAGACTATGGCTGATTTTAGTTTTATTTATCACTTTGCCCAAATTATGTGGGTAGTATTAATAATGCCCGGATTTATCACATTGTCCATAACATTACACTAACATTATATACATAAATTAAAAATCCTAAGAAATTCACACACGGACAAAAGAATGAACTGAAAACACTAATTTTGAAATAACCATTCTAATAATGTGGAAAGGGAGCCATTTGGGTCCAGGTCGGTGTAAAATATTTTTTAAAGGATAATATCTCCTGCCCTTTGCATAAAAGCTTTGCTGCCTTCTGTCTTTGCTCATTCAGCACTTGAACTTTGGAAATATTAGGGTAAAAATGAAAGTGGTCATTTTTACTCGGCATTGTAAAAAATAATTATTTTTCAGCATTTCTTTCTTATGCATAGAAAGGGGGGTGTAAAATATTATTTTCGAGTAAATATATATTATCCCCCCGCAGGGCAACTAAAATTTTGCAATTTTCAAAGAAAATAGCATTTTTTCTGGTTTTTTCGTACAGACTTTTTTGGGGGTACATAAGGTAGTTTCAGACAATTGGTTAAAAATGGATGATTTCACAGTTTCAGGGGAATACATCCCTATTTCACTTCTCTTTGGTACAATGAGGGGGCTGTGGTTCAGGTATTAAGCAAGACTAAAATGATTTAAAAAGCCAATTTTTAAGTTTTAATGCTTAAGTTTTGAAAGGAATGTACCTCGAACCCTATTTTGGGGTAAAACTCAGTATTACACACTACTTGTTGTCACCTTAGAATAGCAAACTACCCATCTCTGAAAAATAACACACCACTTAGTCAACCAGTTCCAATCGAGGTATTGGTGTTCCTTTCAGTCCTAGCTGCTACAAATTTTACATAGAATTCAGTCAATCTCAAGCAGTCTAGGACTAAAAGGTATAAGTGTTGATGTGGCAACCAGGTTGCTACATATAACCCAATCATAAGTATAAATATAATTAGCATTTATTCTAGTAAAGTATTACACATACAAGAACTACATTGTTTCTTAGTGCTTGCCTTGTTGTATTAATGATACTTAAAATTTTAGGTATTAATAGTACAAATACCTTACAATTAACTAAAGCATTTATATGCTTATAATGTGCCTCTTTCTGTTATACTATGGACAAAATGCTTTGCTCATTTGACTTATCTGCTTTTATAATTTGATAGATCTGTTTGATGAGGAAACAAGAGGATGGATACATCACAGTAAATCCCTAAGGATGGGGGATAATGCTTTACGCTGAACCTACAGTAAAATCTAATTCAGAAGTTTGAGATGGCCCAAAATGATACAATATGGTCGTATTTGGACCAGTGGCCACAGGCAACTGTTGCGGTTTTTAGAAGTGCCCGGCTGTTTTGGGTATAACCTTTCAAGTCTTGAGGACACAAATAGAAAATATTCCTTAACCTATGTATTGTAATCGTGCTAATATTAATATTGATATTTTCCGATATATTCCCATCGCCCAGTCATAGTTCTAAAGTACAACACTCTCCCGTAATGGGTATAGTGTGGTTTTATGAACAATTATAAAATTTAATAGCAAAAAAATTGATCCCAAATTATAACTTACCATAGACTTATGGACTTAGTTTAAATAAATGCTAAGAGAGTTTACAAAACAGAGTAAAAATTAAAGGATATTATTCTTACAAATTTTTCTGTAAGCTTGGAGATTTCAGATTTACTTTTGATACCAATTTCTTGAAGTGCAGCTATTTCCCTAAAGGAAAGAAAGTTTTCACTGAGGGCCATCCATCTTCAGCAAACAATTCAGAATTAAATTTTGTTTTCAAACTTCATAATTACCAAATGGTAGGTATTTTAAAAATAAAAAATATGTTTAAAGTAAATGGAAAAGCTATAGGCTATAACATTTGCTTAAGAGTAAAATTCAACTCTATATAACAAAATATCATGTCCCCGTTTATAAACAAAACTTTAAAAAATTGACTTTAACTAAAACAAATAAATGCATTTTTAAAAGAAAACACATTTAGGCATGAATTGCAACCCCTCCTGGATACAACCCTGATTTGTAAAACTTTTTACTTGAAATATACATTTAGACATCATGATTCATATTATGCAGGCACTAATCCAGAATTTCAAAACTTAGCCCCCATTTTTGTGAAAAACTTACACAGCATTTTAATTTAAGTGAAATTTTTTATAAATATTTTAAATGGGAACTATTAAATTAATAAAAACAGCATTAAATTACTTATTTCTACAGTTTTATAGCAATTCAAAGACTAATTTAACCATAAACTATTTACCCATCTTTAAAAAATAATTTTAGAATTTTTGTGAAGGTGTCGTTTTTGTGAGTACATTTTGTGTGAAGGTGCAGATAAACGGTACCAATAATGGCCTGCATTAGTCCCTGTTATGTATGATTGATCTTTAATTAAGTTAGGCTTGATCCACATAACCAGGACTCTACTGTAATCCTTTATTACTCAAATATATGTTTATTTGATAGTCACCTACAAGCAGGCAAGGTTCACATGCTAATATCTCCGCAAATATTTAAGATATTTTTATGAAACTTTTTTCCGTGAGTTTTTCATAACGTTGCCAACAATACTCTCATTGAGGTTTTTGCTCAATCTCATATACTTTTTTAATTAATTTTTTTTACTTTTTTATTTTGTCGCTAGGGACCCTAGGACACGTTGGTTCCAAATAAAAGCCGCGAAACGGACTTTTGAAACACCCTGTATGTAAGGATCAAGTTTCAAAAATTCCAAAGGGAAGATCCTCAAACCCCCTCCACCTTAGATATTTTGAAGTTTATTTATAAACAACTTCTTCTCCCGTGAAAATTCTTTGGCTTAAATTTGATTGAATTGCTTTGACTTTGGTTTTATGCTAATTAAAGGCTTAAAATGATCAAAAATTAGTTATTTAGGGTCTAATTCCCAAAACTTTTCTGGGGGTGCCCTCCAAACCCCCTTATACATTGTCTACAAAATATTTCCTCTCTTCAAAGATACTATGGTTTTGATTTCAATGATAGTTTACGATACATATTGTTTCCCTGAATAATATTTTTTATGACATACCACGTAGGGGGGGACTAAATACAACAAGGGGGTCTTAAGTGATACTTTTAGAACCCAAAATTTTTATTTTTGCTCTAAAGGTAAAGGTGATGGTCTGAAAAAGTGCCCCCTAGGGATCCTGCTGGATCTGCGCCAGCCTACAAGATCCTAGGTTACTATCAACTATTATTTTATTTTTCATGTGAGAAATAAATAAATAAAAATATTCATTGAAAGTATGGAAATGTTTATAGCTTGATATAATTTCAAGTTCAAATGATGAAATCAATTTAGTAAGAATAAGGAATCCTTATTACCTTTCCTTATCTTCAAGAATAAGCCTATTTAAGTAAGATTGGAGTTCAATTTCTTGACCTATTCGTTTTTCTTCTTGAACAGTCCATCTCTTCTTTTTAGCAATTCTTAATTGACTAGCTATGTCATCTCCAAAGTTAAGTTGCTGCTCTTTAGCCAAATCGCTAGCTAAAAAATAATAATTTGAAGGACTTTAATAATCAGGTTTTAATTAATTGGAGAACCACTGGTAAGAATGAACTCATATTATACCAGATTATTCTTGAAGCAGGTGGAATTTTGTGGAGGTGAGTAAAAAATAGTTAAAACATTGACCTATTGTGGGCCTGTCAAAACCCCCTTAACCCTTTCAGAACTAGCTGCCCCAAATCTCCCTTTGGATTCCCCCAATGGTAATCTCAGTAAACCAAATTCAAATTTATCCATTTTCAAACTTCTATTTATCTATTATGCCTGCTTTTAGTTCCCTCTCAAGCACTCGTGACGACTACAGCTCTCCATTTTAGTATTTTTTTCGGTTCTTACAAATTATCCCGCAGTCCATGCCATTGAATTCAAAAATGTTATCAAAGCCCATGGATTGTTTTATAGAAAATTACCAAGATGTTTTAAGTGCAAAGTAATTTCTGTTACTTTTTATTGTTTTAATCAATATAACAGTAGATTTTAATAAGTTGGTTTGCAATTTTAGGCGATAGCTCTGTGATCTAACACCTAAAAAAGCTTGGCGATATTTAACGGGACACATAATGGAATCGTACCAGGTATCTAACCTGTTTATAAACTAATATAGTTCAGGGGTGCAGAATATGTCAGTTGCCCGATCATGGTTTGGGGGAAATTTAGGGAAAATTTTCTCCTAAGTTTAAAAGAAGAAACTCTAAAAATCCAAGTTGTTACTTTCTATGAATATTTTTGGTAGGGGACAATATCATACCCTCCGAATTCTATGAAAATTAGGTGAAAACTACGAATCTACGTGGATAAAACCAGTTTTCTTGGTAAATACCTGAAAATTGTTTTTTTTCTTAGGTTTTAATGGAAAAACAACGTATCTGTGACAGTGACAGTTTTCACTAAAATCCACATTCTTGTTGAATCAAAACAATGTTTTTGACTTATAAAGAACATTTCATACTTGAAGTGACATGCATAAAATAAAAAAAGGTAATTAGTTCATAAAAATTAAAACATGGATTATTATTATTCAACCTAGTAGAAATTCAGTAATAAAGAAAACTACATACTTCATAGTAAAAATAGTATTAACACGAACTAGAAAGAAAATATGGGAACATTTTTGAGGAAAATTTGAACTAAATTAATAGGGTTCTGGGGAAATATCAGGCCCTGGAACTTTTTCTGCA
This sequence comes from Tetragnatha versicolor, assembly GCA_024610705.1. NCBI lineage: Eukaryota > Metazoa > Arthropoda > Arachnida > Araneae > Tetragnathidae > Tetragnatha > Tetragnatha versicolor. The sequence goes on along the minus strand of JANDEH010000006.1, from coordinate 6,506,907 downwards.
CCCCTGGTATAGTTGCCCACATTACTGAGCACAGTATCACAACCAAAAAGTTTTTAATACCTCTTTGCAAATTAATAATAGCTTCATCATAGTTTTCAAGTTCAAGCAGAGCTTGGCCATAAAAGAAATGTCCTTTGACAGATGTACCATCCAGTTCAAGAGCTTGCTTGCAATCTTGACTAGCAAGCTCCCATTGATGCAATTTCAAATAACATAATGCCCGGTTTGTGAAATACTGGGGTATGTGAGGGTTAAGAACCTAGAAAATAAATTATGGAAAGCATTATAAGCTCTGTGTATTGCTTTAAAAGTAGTATGTTTACTTACAGAAGTAGATTTCAAGTTATTCAAATTTCTAATTGATAATTCAGTTAAAAACTATCTAGCATATATATTACATGAAACGATTTAAAATTGCCAAAAATAAAGTTCTTACAATGGCTTTACTGTAACAAGAGATTGCATCGTCGAATTTTCTGGCACTGAAGAGTTTATTTCCTTGCTCTTTTAACTCAGTAGATGACATACCTTGTTTCATAATTAAACACTCTACAGATAGTAAAAATTAAAAGGTACATATTCTCTTTCAAGAAACAATCATCTGCCAGTTCAAATGAAACTGGAACAATCTTAGGAAATGCGTTAGCAAAAATTTTGTTTACTATCATTAAAAGTCTGTTGCCAATAATAAAAACGGGCTGCTTTTAAATTCAACTGAAATTCAGCTCTACTTTAAAATGCATAAAATATACTTCATTCATTAATAAAAATAAAATAAAGTACATAGAAGACGTTTTTGGAATTATTTTAGTACGGTAAAATACTTTTGCCGGTTGGAAATCAGAAATGAAAAATGAACTCTTGATTTTTGACATTCAAGCTGCTGTTTAACAACTCAACTTGCAATTCAATTTTACAAAGAAAACAAAAACGCGCGAACGCGGTTTTATTTTTCAAAATTTCATTTGCTAGTTTCTTTTTCTTAAATTAAAAGTCTACTTGTGACTTGAGTGTTGTGTTTGCATTTACGGCTATTTACTGCTTCAAGCAACATGGCGATTAAAGGTAATAGACATGAAAGAAGATTAGGGCAAATTAGTACTATGAGATTGATAAGTTACGATAATGACTGATTTGAAAAGCAATGCATAGAAATGAAAACTGTTGTGAATGTGTTGGTAAATTTTAAGAATCCGGGCCATGGCGATTTCTTGGTGAAATGCTTACCTCTGCTTACTCCAAGGGAGTAAGCAGAGGCCTCTAAAAACCAACTTGAACTTGGTGAAATGCTTTCTCGCCAATATATTTGAAGTGGTCGATCATTTTCTAAATATGTATTAAGATACTTACAACTTAACAAAAAAATAATTTTCTCTCTATTTCTTCTAATAGGATTTATGACTTTTGATGGTTCAAAAAATAATTCTAAAAGGAAAGGAAAACCTATTTCATATAGTTCAAGAATGAAGACCAGTTGTAATAATACTGTTATCAATTATTCACCACATTTATTAGGTAAAACTGTTATCAGATCAAATAATTATATTTCAAACTAACTTGAATAATTTAAAACTGAAAGAACCACTAAAAATCTTCAGCTTAAATTTAATATTAATTTAAGGTCTACTGAATACCTTCTAGGCTCATCTCTACGAGTCAGTGGGTTTAATGTTAATCGCCAAGCAAAGCCACTGGGTTTGTTTAAATTTTTATTAAATTATGTGATTAATAATTATTCTATAAAATTATTTATATAATATTCTTCCCTTATTTCGGATATCGGATCCAGCGAATCCTCTGAAATGTGCATGCGTCCTCCGTACAAGTCCACGTCCAAAATATAATTTTTGGACTTATTTTTAAATAATTCCCCAGGTCGGGATTGAACTATGGATCTCTTGGATGCAGAATGTGCACCTTACTGTAGAGCCAGCAGGATATACAGTAATTGTGTTAACTTGAAATCAGTTTTCCGAAGTTAGGAGAGAGACTTTGGACCCAGAGAGGCAGACTTTTTGGCGACAGCAGTCGCCGGAAGAAATCGTACAAAGCAACTTTTGTTGGCGTTGCATCAATATTGGCGAATTTATCGCTTGCGCTTGTATAATGGAAAAGTACCAATAATAGCATCCAATTTAATAAAAAAGGAGAATTAAATTGTATAACCTCTAAACCAGCTCGGGAGAAAAAGAAAATCATATTTCTTTTATCAAGAAGCCGGTAGAAATACTACTTAAATTATTTAAAAAATGTATTTCTTTTTTGTTTGAAGCAATTTTAAAATGTTTAATCATGGTACAATCTTCCTAGATTGTCTGAAAAAGGTGCTAATGATTTTTGTAACAATTTGGCATAAAAATAGTCCACTGAAAATAGAGTTGAACCTCAAACAAATTGCAATAAAAGGTTTCTCAACAGTTTTCACTTAGAAATGACCTCAATAATAACATACTAAAAATCGGCCAGGCGGAAGTTTAATTTTTTTCAAATTAAAAAAAAGGCAGAAAAAAAAATATAGACATGTGATACATGTTTATAGGTTATTTTTGAGTGCTGAAACCGAATATTGCATTTAGTTTGGAAAAAAAATTGAAATTTCAATTTTTAAATTTTATTTGAATAATTAGCTATATGAAAAAATTTAAAAAAACCCTAAAAACCTAACAATAACATCAAAAAAGATAAATCCAACAGTTTTCATTTAGAAATGACCTAAATATTAACATACTAAAATTTAAAAATTTTATGAGTTAAAGAAGTTAAATTTTTTTTCAAATTTCCATTTTTTTTTCGAAAAATAAATTTTTTTTTCAAATTTGTGCCAAAAACTTTAGAGGCTTTTGAAAAGGTCATTTTTTAGTGGATATTGTCCACAGATAGTTATATAATGGAAAACCGGTGGAATTGACCCTCAATGAATTAGTTAATTATTTTAAATGCTGATGTAAATATGCCATTTTTTCACTTCTTTCGGAATTTGTACTACATTTTACCAATTTCAAAATTTTAAATAAAATAATTAACTAAATCATTGAGGGTCAATTCCACCGGTTTTCTATTATATATAACTATCTGTGGACAATATCCACCGAAAAATGACCTTTTCAAGAGCTTCTAAAGTTTTTGGCACAAATTTGAAAAAAAAATGCATTTTTTGCAAAAAAATGGAAATTTGAAAAAAAATTTAACTTCTTTAAAACTTGTAAAATTTTTAAATTTTAGTATGTTAATATTTAGGTCATTTCTAAATGAAAACCGTTGGATTTATCTTTTTCGATGTTTTTGTTAGGTTTTTTAAATTTTTTCATATAGCTAATTATTCAAATTAATTTTAAAAATTGAAATTTCAATTTTTTTCCCAAACTAAATGCAATATTTGGTTTCAGCACTCAAAAATAACCTATAAACATGTATCAGGTGTCTATATTATTGTTTTGGTTTTTTAAAAAATTTTTCGGCCATTTTTTTAAAATATAAAAAAATTAAACTTCCGCTGGGCCGATTTTTAGTATGTTATTATTGAGGTCATTTCTAAGTGAAAACCGTTGAGAAACCTTTTATTGCAATTTGTTTGAGGTTAGGCCCTATTTTTAGTGGACTAAAAGGTGGATTTTATGGTTTTTAAATGGAAAATCTGATATTTCAAAGTGATATGTGGTCCAAGTCTACTGTTTGGGAACAGAATAAGAGAAGAAGCAAAATTTATGGGTGAACACTCTTCAAGACTCCCCGATGAATACGAAAAAGACTTACAAAAAAGCCAAATTTCACTCAATTGAGAAAATCGTAAGGACAGGGATTAGCAGAGGAATCTGGTTTTGAGTAAAAAGATATTTAGAGAGAAAATCTGTTACGTTGCGTTTTCATATATAGCTATAGTAGAAAGAAGCGCAAAATCTGGAACATTTTCCTATTCATCCATAAAACTAGACAAAAATCTGTGTTCCTCTTGTATTCTGTACTGTCTATGAAGCTTCACTTTTTCCTATCTTTGGCCCTTCTCTTCCTGATTTTAAATCTCCTTCTACCTCATATAGCCATCTCTTTCTGGGACGTCTGACCTTTCTCTTTTCCTCTTGTCTTTTCCTATAAATTTTTCTTGTTGCTCTATTTTCACTCCAAATGTTTGAGCCATTGTAATTTATATTTATCCATCTTCATTTGTATCGCCACATCATTTGTATTCATTTGCATCACCGCTTCAGAGCGATATAAACTCAAACCATTTCATGTTCCAATTATCGTCACCAAATTATCCGTCCTGTTTTGCTGTATCTTTAAAGGTTTTGTAACACTAGGATTTTTACAGTGTGAGGTTGTTAGCCCCACACCCAACCTGAAGGGCCAGTTCCCTGATATAATCTCCAAGCCCCTGCTGGCTATGGGGGACAGGGTCTCAGGCTCCGTTTTGCAGAGACAGTTTTCTTCATTTGTTAATACTCGAGCTTCTGAATGTGTTTTTTCTTTCTGGGCTCTTATTCCACAAAACTCTAACCAATAGTGATTACAATTCAATCTTACTTTATTAGTTCTGAAGCAGGAGGGCATCTACATCTAAGGAGTTTTTTTAAGCCCCCACCCCCAATTTTACTGTAATATCAAATTTGTTATGATTCTAAATTTTCAGATTTTTTCCTCAAACCTCCCACCGCAAATACTTGGGACAAGGTATTAAAAATAAGCTAAAACCTTGAATTTTAGGATCAAATTTCCAAACATTTTCTGGGGGAGTACCCCCAAACCCCCCTATTAGTACTTGGAACTCTGTTTTTAAGTCATTAACATGCAAATTCTACCTAAAAATATATTTCATGCAGTTTTTCAGACTTTTTGCTTTTTTGTCAATCTCATCCCTGTTTTGTTAAAGATTAACCATGAATTAACAAGGCATGGTGGTTAATTTTCAAGGCACCAAATCTCTTGGGTTAGGTTCCCTTATAAGAAACCAGTGGAAACACATTGAAATTGCTAAGCAGAATGTTTTTATTAGGGTGCTCTTATTTAAACTGTCTAATGGGTGCCCTTAGTCAAAAAAAGCAAACAATACCTTTGATAGTGTTTATTTGTACTAGGGGAACTTGACTTAGGGCCTTCCTATAAAGGTACTAGATTTCTTCCCAAATGCTTGCCAATTTAATGACTAAACTGTAACTAAAAGATAACCAAAGAAATACTCTCTTTGTAAACTAAAAAAGATGTAAAATACCTAAATTCCAGGTTTTAATTTATGTTTGTTTATTGTATGAATTCATTTTGTTATGTATCTTGTTTTAGGAGGATACAAACAAAAAATCAAGACTCTATCTGAAAATAACAAAGCCCTTGTAGAAGCTCTTGAAAACTACCGCTATAAATGTTCTGAAAAAGAAAAAACACTTATTCAAGTATCAACAGCAGCTTTGCAAAACAGCATAGTGAGTATTTTTACTTTTTATTTACATATGAAAAACTAAAACATTAGTTCTTAGATTTACAAGTTAATGCCGCTGGTGGAAAAACCATGGCAATAAGCAATGGCAGAAGCAGATTTTTGTCACATAAATGGGTTATTCTCCACAAAACGCAAACTTTCAAGATTTCAAAATAAGAAAAGGTTTTTGATTTTAGTAATAACTTGATGTTGAATTTAATTCACATATCTTTACATTGTAAATATAATATTCCCCTGATCATACAGGGCTCACACGCCTGCGCCAAACTGTGCCAAAACCAAATTTTGATACATACTGATACAAATTGCCTATTTTACCAGCTCCTGCGCCATTTTCAGAGACTACTGTACTACGGATTCTCTGTAGTTTCTACGGATGCTGTCGTTAAACTACGGACTACGGATAACATCGAAAAAGCTACGGAAAATCGGAAATCTATCATAAAAAGCACTTAGAAGCGCAATTTTTTTTCCCAATTCTGCTCTATTTTTAGGATATTTTTTCTTGGACGGCCGGCGGGCGCCAAATTGAAGTTGGCTTCTTGCGTTGTTAGTGCAATGTGGAAAAAACAACTTTATAGTGGTTAGAAGCCGTCGTTCGGTATTTAGAATTGCATTCTGCGGAAAAGTCGAAAAATAGCGATTTTTCGCGCAAGTACTGTTTTTCCAGCTCGTAGTTGAAGATTGCTTCTTTTCACATAGCTGCCAAGTTTGGCGCAAGTTCAGAGGTGCGGATGCGCCAAGTTTTTAGCGGTAAAGATGACTAATATGGTAACCCTAACTAATGTTAACCCTACAGTGCATACTGTTGCCATTTAGCACCACAACATTTTTCTCCATTTCCTACTCGAACTTTCATTTCCAAATGGCAATAACATGCTTTAAGTACAATAGATATAACATTTCATTGTATTAGCACTTTAGACTGCCAGTAGATCACAGCAGGGGTACTATTTTGAGACATTTATTAGTAGCTAGTGAGACGAAAGTCAAGACACAGAAAACGCCAAAATAAAAGGACCATATAAAGTAAAATAAAAAAAATTTTCAGCTTGAACAAAAAATGTTCTGAAAAGATAAGTTGTTTTTTTATATTTTTAGAGCATTTGGTTTTATTTCACTTCACAATTAATTTCACAAGAGACACAAATAAATTTCACAAGGACAACGTTTTTTGCCAATAAAAAGTAGAAAAAAATTAAATTAAATTTTTTTAGTATTTTTTTACTAATACACACCATAATAGAAGTTACATATTTGATTTTCAAGTGAATTTAAAAAATCATGCATTGTAGGGTTAAGTGAATGATTTGGCTTCTAAATGTGCTGCTAAACAGCCAAAATTCGCCAAGCATCCGCACCTCTGAACTTGCGCCCCAAGTTTTACGGATTGTCCGTAAAATTTACGGATTTGCACCAAAATTTACGGTTTTACGGATCGACCCGAAATTTTTACGGAATTTTACTTTTTTTTGCATTTTTCCTCCGTTAAAATGTAAACAAATCTTGTTACGCCAAATTAAAGTTTTGTCTGCCTTTTCTAGGCGTTTGGAAACGGGTAAATCGCGGAAAAAGCCGCGATTTTTCGCGAAAGTTTCGTTTTGTGCGCCGCGTGTTCCGTTTCTTCCGCGACTATTTTCGACGGCCGCGGACGCCAAGTTGAAGTCGGCTTCATCTCGTGTCAGTATTGGAATGCAGGAAAAACTACTTTAACGTGGTCAAAGCCAACATGTCCGACGGTTAGAATCACGATCTTGAAAAGCCGAAAAATAGCGATTTTTCGTGAAAGTTCCGTTATATCCGCGATTGCTTCCTACCGGCGCCTAATTGAAGTTGGCTTCCTTTCACTATTGTATTTTCATTGTAGAAAAAACAACTTTACTGTGGTCAGAACTAATTACTTAGGATGTGAATTATCACTAGACCTAATAACCTCAAGTAAATAAAAATTGATAAGCTGTAAAAATTGGATAAGAGCTGATAAATTAATAGAGGTTTAAGTTAAGTATTTATGAATTAAATCTACGTACATTATTTGTCGTAATCACATACCTGCCAACATTTCAGAAACAGAAATAGGAACAACACGCACGACGCATTTTGAATCTGTTAAAGGGGTATTATTAAAAAAGTGCTTGTAATTCATAACTTCTATCACTTATCTAAGGTATCTTATGGTTATTAAGAGGACTTAGTGTTTTATGTACCTTTATATTCTGACTAATAATTATCTACATTTATACTAGGATATAATAAAGTTAATTTTTTTCCTTTTATCTGGGTTTAAATTTCTGCAAATAGAATAACAAAAATGACTCAAGATGTTAAACACTGGGAATTTCATACATAATAACTCAACGATTTAAAAATACTTAGTAAGTACTAATATAATGAAACAGTGAAATAAGCAAACATTGTTTGGAAAATAGAAAAATTAATCTTTATTAAGTGCTACAAAAGTAGCTGATTTTGCCCTTTTTGATAGGTCAGCACTGAAAGATTTATTATAGCATGGATCAGAATTACTATTTTCGCAGCTAGCAATGCCTGTAGAGTATCAGAGTCCATGGAACCAATTCTGAGAGTCAGTCTTGTTCTTACGAACTAGACTTAACACCCTTTCACTAAGACTAAACGCCTTATAATTGCATAATTTGAGTTGGTCGAAAATGGCGGGACAGGGGGACGTAAAAACGGAACATTTGGTACTGAAATCGTATTTTCGGAACAACAGTGAAAAATCAGAACAAATACGATTTAATCGGAACGGTTGGCAGGTATGTAATCAAAATTATGGTTTTCATGTCGTACGAAAAGTTTTACTGATGCAAGTTTAAAATATAATGAAGGGGATGCTTTTGTAATTTTAAATTACAAAAGATTCCCTGCAATCAAATTGCTACAAAAGACATTTTTTATGCTACAAAACTTGGTTTTACCTGCTACAAAAGGCATTTTTTGTGCTACAAAACTTGGTTTTACCTGCTACAAAAGACATTTTTTGTGATACAAAACTTGGTTTTACCTGATACAAAAAACATTTTTTGTGATACAAAACTTGGTTTTACCTGATACAAAGGACATTTTTTGTGATACAAGACTTGGTTTTACCTGATACAAAAATTGATACAAATATTATAAAGTGAGTGTGAGCCCTGCTGATCATAGAAAAATTATTTAAAGTTTAAATACAAAGGAATTTCTTGGAATTGAGAAAATTTCCAAGTGCATTAAAAACGTCATGCCTGTAGATACTGTTTGTCCACGTACATAATAAAAACTTAATGCCATGATTTAAAAAAGTTTTAAAACTTTTTTTGTCTGGTTTGGCCCTTTGGCTTGTGTACCATCAGTTTTGAGCAAAAAAATTTATAATTTAACTAAAATATTTATGATTTCACTTTCAAAATTAGGTGATTAAATAAGTTTAAAAAGCTATCGAAATTGGCATACTTATACACCTTTGGCAATTTTTTTCTAGTCTGCTAAGGCAAAACTAAACAAGCTAGCTAAAAATTTGAAAGAATTTCTACAGTCTGTTGAAGAAATTATATCCCTTATGAACACCAATTCATCAGCTTATCCTACAATGTTTGTTCAAAATATGTAAGTATTTTTATTTAATAGTACTAGTGTTCTGGATTTCCTTTCACATAAGCTCATTTAGCACTTTTACAGTCATGGAATTACATTTATTATATAGTTTCTTTAAGCTATAAAATACTAATTAACTTCCAGTTAATAGTTTTTTAAGTCAGTTATGTTTGTTTTCAGGAAACCAAAAAAGCCTCGAGACTGCTTAAGCAAACTGATTGAATCTATTTCAGAAGAAACTTCATCAGAATCGGATGACTTTTTAATCACTAAACCTCCTTCAAGTCTAGGTAGTATTGTAACATGCATTTAAATTTAGTATTGTTGCAGGTGGCTAATATAAATTTTTATTTATTGAATATTGTTATCAGGTTAATCTGCCTTAAATCGCATATAAAGTGGAGTTCACTCACTGTATTACTGTTTTCCATTCTAAGTCAGAATTGTATTAATTTTAGGTCTTTGAATTTTTTTCTCTTAAATACGAAGAAATTAGTAGTCAAATATGGAAGCTGATAACTTTGTTGTAATAAAATAGGCATCTAATCATAAAAACTATTCTTGGTTTGTTAATTTTTTTCCCATTTTCTGTGTTATGTCAATCGGAACACTTCTTGTATTCATACTTAAATTTTACATGCATTGTGGCCTGCGAAATTAATCATAATACATACTTGTTAACTTTTATGGATTCTCCGTAAAATCTATGGATTTCTGTCTAGTTTTCTGGAGGGCTCAGAAAATTTTCCAGATTTTGCGTTTATTTCCACTTAGCTATCCATGATAATGTAACGTAACGGATTTTCTCTCCAATATCTTTTACTTCAAAACAGATTCCTCCGCTAATCCTTGTCCTTGCGATTTTCTCAATTGAGTGAAATTAGGCTTTTTTTGCTTCTCGTATTCTGTTCCCGATGCGGAAGAAACAACTTTTCTGAGATTGGACATGTGATCCATTATCCTGTCTCCCTCAATTTGCATTGATGTTTTTAAGGCTTGGTAATGCGGAAAAGCTTCTTGCATTCCAATTGTAGCAGCTCAAGCTTATTTAAATTGAATTTTATCACATCCTGCTATGAATATTGATGAAAATGTAGGAATATTAAAAAAAGCTATAATCATAATCTATATATATAAAATCCAAATACCACTGACTGATTCATTCATTCATAACTCTCATCACGAAATCTCCAAAACTGCCGGACCGATAGGCTTGAAATTTGCGAGAGACCTTCCTTTCAGCCATTAGACGCGCACTAAGAAACGATTTTAAAATCGAACGACTCCTTCCCTGCTTTTCGGTGCTTTTTCCGCTCCGTTTTACCCATTGAAATAGCATTGTGCATTGTTGAAATGCATAAATTGCAGTGTTTACTTCTCTATCTTAAGGCGACGTCTTGCCTCACTTGAATGAATATAAATTATTAACATTTATACATATTTTATTATTTACAACAAAATTTAAGAAGAAAAACAGTGTGAATATCTGTATTTAAATATTATAACAGTTATCAGAAAACCGAAGTAAATTAAAATAATTAAATTACTTTCTTTAAAATTTTTATTTCTCAAAAATAAATACATTTAAATAGCAAGAATTTAAAAGTTTCCAAGGAAACGAGCTAAAATTTCATTGTTTCATAGGGCATCGTTTACTAGACTATGATCATTAGATTTTTATTATAAGTAGCAATCTGTTTTTACTCTTTCAGAGTAGCTTTTAAAGAAGTTGGTTTTATTAATAAGAAGACAAGCTTACTTGATAACTTTTTATCGAGGGATTTTTGAAATTTATTTTTTGCGGAATTTTAAAAGGATAGCGGGAATACTTCATGAAAATTCAGTTAAAGATTTTAAACACTAGATTTAAAACAAAAAGAGATGATTTCAATTGGATTGTTTTTATCACATGGAAAGGATAAATGTTTGATGGAATGAGATATCACAGTTGGAACTGGGATGGGGAAAAGGAACCGGGAATACTGGGATGAAAATTATTGGAAACACCTGGATATAAAAATTATCGGGAACCGGGGTATGTAAAGGTACCGGGACATGAAAAGGTACCGGGAACACCGAGATACGAAAAGGTACCGGGAAAACCAGGATACGAAAAGGTACCGGGAAAACCGGGATATGAAAAGGTACTGGGAACACCAGGATATGAAAAGTTTCCGGGAAAACCGGGTTATGAAAACTATCGGGAACACCAGGATATGAAAAAAGTACTGGGGACACCGGGGTTATTGGTGATTCGAAAAATCGGACATATAACTTGAGAACTTTAAAAAATGAATTAATACACTTCACCCGTGCAAGGCCGGGCAAATCAGCTAGTATTATATATAAAATTGTTCCTATAATTAAATTTAAATAAATAGGTTGAGAAAAAGGCACATACAAGATAGTCAAGTAACCATATTGGTTTGTAAAATTAATTTTATGAAGGATAATAATTAAAGGTGCAATTTTGTAATGTTATGCAAAAAGTTTTACCGATGTAAGTTTTCAAACGTTGGCAAGTATGATACAATGAAGTGTGCCCTCCGTGGTCAAAAATAAAGTTTGGAAAATTTGGGTCTGTTAGAAAAATCAACTTGTAGCATTGTAGAATTCATCACATCGTCGCTTTAAACTAATACTGCATTATCTGCAAACGTACTTTTCTGTTATCCTGGCGCAAACGTCGCCAATATCAAACCAGAGAGTGCGTCGATATCACGACTGTCAGAATCCCGACAGGGTCAGAATTCCGACTGGTCAAAACCCCGACAAGGTCAAAATCCCGACAGGATCAGAATTCCGACAGGTCGGAACATCGACAGGATCAGAATCCCGACAGGTCGAAACCCCGACAAGGTCAAAATCCCGACAGGTCGAAACCCCGACAAGGTCAGAATCCCGACAGGTCGAAACCCTGACAGGGTCAGAATTCCGACTGGTCGAAACCCCGACAAGGCCAAAATCCCGACAGGATCATAATCCCGACAAGGTCAAAATCCTGACAGGATCAGAATTCCGACAGGTCGGAACATCGACAGGATCAGAATCCCGACAGGTCGAAACCCCGACAAGGTCAAAATCCCAACAGGATCAAAATCCCGACAGGACCAGAATCCCAACAGGTCGAAACCCCGACAAGGTCAGAATCCCGACAGGTCGAAACCCTGACAGGGTCAAAATCCCGACAGGTCGAGACCCCGACAAGGTCCAATTCCCAACATGGTCAGAATTCCGACAGGGTCAAAACCCCAACAGGTCGAAACCCTGACAAGGTCAAAATCCCGACAGGTCGAATCCCCGACACTTTAGAATTCCGGCAGCTCAAAACCCAACAAGGTCATAATCCCGACAGGGTCAAAATCCCGACAAGTTGAAACACCGACAGGGTCAAAATCCAGACAGGATCAGAATCCCGACAGCTCAAAACCCCGACAGGGTCATAATTCCGACAGTTCGAAATCCAGACAGGGTCAAAATCCAGACAGGATCAGAATCCCGACAGCTCAAAACCCCGACAGGGTCATAATTCCGACAGTTCGAAATCCCGACAGGGTAAAAATGCCGACAGGGTCAGAATCCCAACAGGTCAGAATCCCGACAGGTCGAAACCCCGACAGGGCCAGAATCCCGACAGGTCGAAACCTCGACAAGATCAGAATTTCCGATTCCTGATTCCAGCATTTTCGCCCTGTCGGGATCGTGATCCTGTCGGGATTCTGACCCTGCCGGGATTTCGACCTGTTGGGATTCTCGTCCTTTCGGGATTTCAACCTGTCGGGGTTGTGGCCCTCTCTTAATTTCGACCTGTCGGAATTATGACCCTGTCGGGATTATGACCTGTCAGGATTCTGATCCTGTCGGGATTTCAACCCTTTCGGGATTTCAACCATTTCGGGATTTTGACCTGTTGAGATTCTGATCCTGTCGGGATTCTGACCTTGTCGGGATTTTGACCCTGTCGGGATAATGACCTGTCAGGATTCTGATCCTGTTGGGATTTTGACTTGTCGGGATTCTAAACCTTTCGGGATTCTGACCTTATCTGCACTTAGACCCTGTCGGGATTTTGAATTCTCGAGATTCTGACCCTGTCGGGATTCTGATCCTGTCGGGATTCTGACACTGTCAGGATTCTGATCCTGCTGTGATTTTGACCTGTCGAGATTCTGACCCTGTCGGGATTCTGACCCTGTCGGGATTTTGACCTGTTGAGATTCTGATCCTGTCGGGATTCTGACCTTGTCGGGATTTTGACCTGTCGGGATTCTGATCCTGTCGGGATTTCAACCCTTTCGGGATTTTGACCTGTTGAGATTCTGATCCTGTCGGGATTCTGACCTTGTTGGGATTTTAACCCTGTCGGGATTATGACCTATCAGGATTCTGATCCTGTTGGGATTTTGACCTGTCGGGATTCTGACCCTGTCGGGATTTTGTCTTGTCGGGATTCTGACCTTGTCGGGATTTCGCCCCTGTCGGGATTCTGACCCTGTTGGGATTTCGACCATGTGTAGATTATGATCCTGTCGGGATTTCGACTTTATCGGGAACCGTTGGAATTCTACATTATTTGGCGATTTTTCGCCTGCGGGAAGCTAACGAAAAGTACGTTTGCAGATAATGCAGTATTAGTTTAAAGCGACGACATGTTTTAACACTTGCTAACAAACTAGATGGTGGCTAAAGAACAGTTTTAAATCGAAGGTTTAATTATGTAATAATGTTTAACAGACTATTCAGTGATACATTTTTATGTATACCTGGTCAGCTTAAGAGAACTAAGAATTCAATTGTAATTTGATAAAAAGGCACCTTAATGTATTTGAAGATAAGTGTTTTAAAAGTATTATATGTTCTTTAAGCTTATAAAAGCTATCCATTTTTATACATTTTCCAATTTTCTTAGTAGGGATTTAAGTATGATACAAATGTATTCTTTATTTAATTATTTGTTCAGTACCTGATGGTGTTGTTTGGTTACAGGTGAAAATGGAAGTTGTATGGAAAAGGGAAACACTAAGTCTTCCTCTTTAATTCCAACTAAGATATTCACAAAATCAAAAAAAATAAATCAGAAGAAAATACCTTCCATCCAGAAACCAAGTAAAGCAAAAGTTTTAGAAACTCCTTCAGAATCTCTGTTAAGAAAACAAGACTTCTCTTCTGATATCCCCAAACCTCTTCCTTCTAATAAACGATGTAGGAATTTGAGTGAAGTTCAATTGCATCAAGATATTTCAAATCACACAACAAGGAAGAAACAAAAACTTAATCCTCTTTGTGAATCTGAGAAAACTATTAAAAAGAACAAACACCAAACAATTAATCTAAATCCTGAACCTTCTGTAGATAAAATACTACCAGATCCCGTGATTTATGTAATAAATACTGACCAACCACAAGCTAATTTGCAAGATGTTACTGTGGAAGAATTCTACTCTACAAATGTTTTAGACAAACCTCATGAAGACATAGCTTTGCAAAAAAACAAAGTCATATCCAAAAAGTCTAAGATTAAGTTAGACTCAAAAGCAGGTAAGACTAATAGACATTCAAAGAAAAATAATGATGAAAATCCAAGTAATAATATTATTTCCAGTCATAGTAGTAAAAGAACTAAAATCTTAGCCAAACCCTTAAAACCTCAAGTTAATAAAGATGAAAACAAATCTGAAACCAATATCAAGGTTACAAGCTTTGATGAAAAAAAATGTTTTGAAAAAAGCAATGTGAGTAAATATTTAGATAGAAATGACAGAGCACTCCAAGAAACCATAGGAAGTAGTGAACAATTGCCAAACAAACAAATTCTATGTTCGGTTGAAAACATTCCCTGTGATGAAGCAATGAAAATAACTGTCACTGCAGAAATTCATAAACCACCTTCTGATAAACTGGCGGAAAAGAAGAGATACTCTTCTAACATCCCATTCAAGATAATGCAGCCTCGTGTGGTACTGTCAGACATCCGTGAAACTTCTTTGTGGAGAGAAAGTGGTGAAGGAGACTGTTTTGTAGAAGTCCCTTTTTTAAGAGTTCAAAATAAAGAAGGCATAAAAAATAAAACAAAATTGAAATTGACAGGAAGGAAAAATTATAAAACAAGAGGTGTGTAGTTCTAGTTTTTAAACTAATTACTCTATTTTTTATATTTTTCTAGTGTTAATTTTAAATAGTAATTGTTCAAAGTTTTCCCTCCAAAACTTATTTACATTTCTTAAAATTAACTAAAAAGATTAATTTGTCTACTTTACATTGTTAGTTTTATTTTTATTCGGTTATTTTACCTCTGGGTCATCCATAAGTCATAAAAATGAAATTAATTCAGATATCATAGGCCTTGGCCATCATGTCTTGTGTGTGGAACCAATTAGTTTAGCTTAAAAGATTTCAATAGTAATGAAAAATGAAACTTTTATAATATTATTTGAAAAAAATATTAAAAATGCATGAAAAATAGAGGCAAATAAAGCTCTTGCATCCTTAAAGCTGTGTAATTTGAAAGTTAAGAGCAGGAAGGGTAAGTAAATTCTCTCCAAATCAGCTCAAGGAAAGTTTTTCTGCCAACCTTTTTCTCATGAGTTAAAGGCAAAAAAGTTGCAGTGCTAAAAAGCTCTCGAAGTTTTTGTAATTAATTTTCCTTATGGATTATTTAAAAAGCAGAGAAAAGTATTTTATCAGTTATATTAAATTCCGTTAATCTTTTTATTCTTCTGACTTGGTTGAACAGACTTATACATTCCTATAAACATATATTTATATATCTAGTTCTTTTGTTTAGGAAGTTTACCTTCTCATCCCAAGTCTTTGAGATCATGCAGAAGCAAACCAGTAATTAGTTATAAAGAAAATAATTTAAATAAGTAAGTTCTCTAATTTACTAATTTAAACAACCTTTACTTTTAAAAGCATATGAGTTGCTTTACTTTTACAGACCTCAGATTTATGGACAAGAAAGTAGGTTGCGCCACACAAAGGAGAGTGGGGTGTGCTCTTTGTGTGGTTTGGGGGATTCCCTCTGCACTTCAGTGTGAGAAAAGCCTACTTGTTCAGTAGTGCCCAGAAGGCGGCAGTGAAAAACTCTAACTATGACTCTAGCTATTGTGATAAAAATGTTTCCTGGATATGGAAAGGTGGTTATGTGTTACTCAATTAAGGTTCGGATTTAGCATTTTAGTCCAAGAAAGTTAGCTCAAAAAAGGGGTTTAAGTGTAACAAATTGTAAAAGAAAGTTTGATGGTTGATTCTTATAGGAAATTTTCCGTAGAAAACAATAGACAATATGCATGATTTTCAAATTCATTTTTAAAAGAAAGAGCATGAAAAATTACGTTGAAAAATGCTAATTAAACTGCAATTCGATCAAATAAATTCGATTTAAAACGCATTTAAAGTTGCTCTGACCTCACTATCAACAAAAACTTCAGTGCTTGACGATTCTGACTTGTGACGTCATACTTCAAGTTCAAATTACGCGCGAAAGGCATCCATTGAAAAGCAATGGTGTTTGCATTTATGTTGGGGTTTTTTGGTAGCCTGTAGTTTCTTATTTCGGCAGCTATGGACGGCCCTAAACAAGTAAAAAAGTACTATAAAGGATGTTTAGTACCTATGTGCAAAAATACAAGTGTTAGAACACCGGATGAATTGTTTTTCTCAGTACCAAAAAATGAAAGAATTCGTCATAAATAGTGTAACTTTATGCTTAGAGACACAAAGAAACAAACAAAAACGTGATGCCAGCTGCATAAAATGTAATAATTCATAGCAAAAGAAAATTTTTGTGATACTAGTACATTGACATTGCTATAAATGGAATGCTTGATTATCATCAGTTTAAATTAATAAACGCGAAAGAATTTAATGAAGTCAAATAAATTATTTACTGTTACAACAGTTCAAAAATTCAAAGATTTTTTGGTTTTTAAATGTGTTTTACATTTTTATTTTACTAGTGATATTTTAAATATTTTATACTGACTATAATTAAACTTAATATTGTGAGAAAAAACCTACAAGACATTCATTATTCTCTCTATATTAAAAAAAAGTTACTGTCACCGCTGCCGCTGCCGCTGTTTCAGAAAATTTAATTTTTCAACTCTTTGAACTCTCATATCGCAAAAACTACTTGGTAGAAATTTATGAAATTTGAAACGTTTGTAAAGGAATATTTGGGGCACATTCTCGAACAAAAAGCTAACTGATGTGATAATTAGAACTGGGGTATTTTTAAGGTCAAAGTTGAAGTTTTTCTTTTTTCGCCGCGTAATCCAGTTCAGCAAAATCTATTAGCAGCAGAACTATGATTTTTTGCAGCCTAATACTCTGAAGTATGAAGATGTGCACTACGTCGCCCTTTTTTCGAATTTGGTTTAGAGTAATTAATTTTTTAATTTTCGAAATTTTTGACACTTTTTCGGTTTTTTCTATCTAAAATGAAAACTAATCACGGTATCAATATGATTTTATAAACACTTATATTCTTATTTTTTAGAAAGATATTGGAGTTTAATTCCAAAAAAAATTCTAATTAGTTTTGGAATTATTAAGCATCAAAGTTTCATTTTTTTCATAGTTTTAGTAGGTCTTTATCAGACGTGTTTAATTTTTTTATATTTTATATTTGCCTGTTCACTCTGTTCACTAGATTGTCGCGAGCACTGATATTTCAATTTAAAGTTTTAAAGTGCACATTTTTGCTCTAAGTTTGCAAGCGATATAGTATAGACTTGTTTCATAATCTTTTAAAGATACTTCGATATTTTTTGAACTACTAGAGAAATTAATAATTTAACTATTTAGAGTGTTATTTGTGCCGATGAAAGGAAGAGGATTTTCGAGAAGTTTGCTTTACTCTGCTAAAGATCGATTGCAGATATTACAGATCGCGAAACGATCTGTAAAGAGCTGCATAGCAGTTACGGGGGTTGGTGAGCGTAAGCGAGCAGGGGGAGGTAGCCCCCTATCCATTAAATTATTGATAATTTAAAAAGGAATATTTCAGTAATAGTTTTATTTTGATATTTTCGGGGTAATGATCCGAATTAAGTTATAGAAAAGTTTGAGAGATAAGAAGTTTCGATATTAAATGATCATCAACTACACTCTGTTCATTTAGAATTAGCGCCTGAGAGGTAATGTATTAGAAGCATATATTATTCTAATTATCGTCAAAAAATTTTCTTCTGCAAAGACAAGTCAGCCTAAGCAGAAGTAGTTAAAATACTGTAGAAACAATCGGTCATTGAAGTTGTCTGATGAGCGTTATTAAGCATTGTTGAGCGTTTTTGATCCTTTTTCAGGCGCCTATTCTAAATAAACAGACTATAAGCAGACAAGTTCCAGGTTGTACTAGATAGTTGAGATGAAACAAGCGAGCTCTGCTCGCTAAGATCGCGAAGCGATCTTCAAAGAACTGCGAAGCAGTTCCGGGGGTTGGTGAGCGATAGCGAGCAGGGGGCAGAGCCCCCTAGTTATTTACAAAATTTCCAAAGTTAGTCCAAATGCTAAGAAACTGAATGAAAATACAAGAAATCTGTACAAAAGGAATAAAATTTTAATTCTAAAAAGAACATTTTTGAGTTTCAAGAACAGTGTTATCCAGTCTTAAACAGATGCATAACGGGAGAATTCAAAAAAGTAAGTTTTTATGCTCCATGTGCTCAAAACAGTATTGCCTGAAACAAATCTCTTGAAGTATGACGTCACACAAGGTTACGCCCCGTTTTGAGTCAGGTGACTTAAGGGCTTTTTTTAAACACTTTTTGCTCTTAAATTAAAACTTTTTGTGATTTTTAAAGTTGATTTTTGGGTTTTTCATGATCAAATTAGTAAATTGGGTAAGTTTTGGGATGTTTCGTGACATAGTGCATATTGTCTATTGCGAAAAGTCTTACCCCTTATTTTTTCTACTAAATTCTAATCATTTACTGTAAAAGTTATAATTTTATTAACGATTTTTAGTAAGTAAATAAGTTAAAAACGATTGTCCGCCATATTGGCTAAAGGACACGTCGTAGCTCTTTTTTTGTATGGCTTTTCACCATCGTTTTCTACGGAAGATTTAGTATAAGAATCAACCATCAAACTTTCTTTTACAATTTGTTCCACTTAAAACCTTATTTTTCTTGGACTACCTCTTGAACTTTTAAAGATATTACTAAAAATAGCCAGTTATAACATTGTTAAACACTATTGATTTAGTACAAAAAAATTAATACCAATGAATAGTAGGAATAAAATAAATACATGAAGAGTTTAGAAGTGAATTTAAAATTATGTGAATTTTAAGTTTGATATTATTTCCAAAATTCTTTTTTTTACAGGAAAATGAGAAGAAGCTAGACAGGTAAAGCCTGTGTTTTGACTTATTTTATTACAGTAGAGCCCCGATTATCCGCGCAATTGGGTGGCAAGGGTACCGCGGATAGCGAAAATCGCGGATAACCCGAAGAAAGACTAAAAATGAGGTGAAAACACGAAAAAAATATTTCACCTTAAAAACAATGTCTTATTGTACAAAAAACATGATTTGTAAAACTTTTAAAATATGTACAGTACAGCAGAAACCTTTGTTCTACATCTAAAATATCTCTAATCTCATCTAAAATTTGCTCTCATCGTTAAAAAATGTTTTTCGTGGCACTCGCGGATAATCGGGGTTCTACTGTATATGAAATTTCTCCTAACTAAAAAATTAATGCTTGGTGTTGACTAAACCATAATGAATCATTATATGGGCATAGAAGAAGATAAAAGTAAAAATTTTCTTACTTTTTAACAAATTAACTTGACTGTTCTGTTAAATTATAGTTCTAGACCAGTGGTTCCCAAAGTGGGCAGTACCACCCCTGGGGGTCATTATTACAGTAAAAGAGGGTGTTGACTACATTTTAAACTATGCTTAACATTAAAAAAATCCAGCGAGTAGCTTAAAATCCCTTTTAACATGTAAAAATTCCCCAGACCCCTTTTTTATCTGGGGATTGAGATACCAATAATATTGATAACTTTTAAGATGAATACAGGAAATTTTCAGTAGAATATACCAAATTCCATTTGAACATAGACAAAGATTTCAGTTCATTAAGAAATAGGTAAAGAATTACTTTTAAAAAGTTAGTGTCTTATAAAAGGTAGAATTAATTACCTAATTATTTCCAATTAAATTTAAAGGTGCATATAAAACTCGTCTTTTGTACACTGTCCATATATATAGGGTGTTTCTAAAGTCCGTTTTGCGGCTTTTGTTTTTGAAACCAATGTGTCCTAGGGTCACAGAAGTAAGGTTTACCCCTAGGTAAATGACCCTGGAGAATCCATTGAGATGACTTACAGCCCCCTAGCAGCGAAATAAAAAAGTTAAAAAATTAATTAAAAAACTAAAGCATAGGGCAAAAACCTCAGTAAGAGTATTGTTGCCAACATTATGAAAAACTTACTTATTTCTCATACATGAAAATCATACCACAAGATGTTCAACTAGTGGGAATACAGGGCCCAAGAAAAAATTTTCCCTACCAATAACTTAAGGATATAAATGGGCCCTCCATTGATAATGGAGTTTCATACCACATTTGGAGCAGTGACAGAAATATCTATGTGAAAGGTATTTAATGGAAAATTTTATGTTTTTCTAAAGAATATTGTTATTCCTAAACTCATTGCATGTTTTCAAATGTGTGTGCTACCTTTAAAATGGCATTTTTAAGGTTCTATTGAGAGATATCGGTCTGATCATCATTTTTGGCAAGTTTTAGCCTCTGGGTCATTTTTGGTAAGTGGTATCAGACCGTCAACCATGTTATTTAGTAGCTCTCCCATGTGCTTGAATGCGTTTAGGTCTGCGAACCCAGAAAGTACCCTTATTCTTTCAATATCTTTACGTATGAAAAACTTTAAGGTAGCCAAATTGTTAAAGTTAATTAAATAATGTATCTTTAGTTAGAAAGTGAGTGGCAACAGTACCCCATGACAGTTTAGTGTTTACCTTTTTTGTTTACTTTTTCTGATGCCGTCCGCATGAAAACGCAGCGCGTTTATATGTCTTGTCACCGATCATTTTTGTACATACTCATATCATATAATATGTAACCAAGACAATCATAATCATCTTAATAAACAAGATTAACAGGTCATGAGGCCCAGGATGCTAATTGCGCACTCGATGCAAAAAGATTGAAACTTGGTTCAGATGCCGAGGTAGATCGGATCGGCTTGCGCGTAGTTGAAAACCTGAGCATCGTCAATCGTCATGGATTCAAATAAGATTCAAGTGAAACCACTGAGTGGCAAGAGCGACTGGCCGATATGGAAGTATAGGATCCGGTTCGTGCTCAACTGCCGTGCAGACGCCCTCGAAGTTGTTGAAGGAACTCTCCCGAATCCTGATGAACCAGAAGCGGGTGCAAACGCAGCAGCCCGACAAGCTTACGACGCAGCGAAGGCAAGATATGGCAAGGCCAACAATTATGCGATGATGGTCCTCACAAACTCAATGACAGAAGAAACGGTCCAGAAGATCATTAGATTTGTAGACGCTCGAGAGGCTTGGTTGGAGCTACATAAGATCTATGAGGATTCCTCTGACAATCAACTCTACCACACATGCATGAGGTTTTTCCAGGAGGCCTGGGAAAATGGAGATATGGCTGCCCACTTATCAAAGCTGAAAAACCTTTGGGAAGAATTGAACAAGGGGCTAGAGATGAAGAGGGAGAACAGGCTGCCTGAGATGTTGCTCATCTGTAAGATACTTGACAGTTTGCCACCCTGTTATCGTCCCTTCAAATCCACCTGGCTTTTGCTGAGCGATGAAAAGAGAACTCTGGACGAGTTAACAACTCAGCTCTGTTCCCATGAAAGAGAATTAAAGAAGGACAGTGTTCCAAGCATCAAGAACGATGAACAAGAAGCTCTAGTCACCCAAGAGACTAAGATCAAAATCAGCAAAAACAGTAAGTGTGCCTATTGCCACCGTAAAGGACATTGGGTGAAAACCTGTAAAAAGTGGATCGCTGACGGAAGACCACCGAAAGCAAGCGCTTCCCATTCAAGGGATGGAGGAAGCAGGGTTGCAGCCAACTTCACCCTTGTGGCTCTGGATGAGGAAGTGAATTCTTCCGAGTCAGGATCAGAGGACTGGTTCATTGATAATGGGGCATCAAAACATGTGACCAACAGCACTCAGTATTTCTTTGATTTTGAGAAATTCCAGTCACCCCACAGCATTACAGTTGCCAGCGGCAAGGCTTTACCTGCTGTTGGGAAAGGAAAAATTAACATAGTAACTGATGTTAAAGGTGACATACATTCCATTGTTCTCAAGAATGTATGGTTCGTGCCTGAAATAAGCAAAAATCTGTTTTCGGTACTGGCTGCCCAAGATGAGAATCAGAACAGCGTGTTTGAATCAACCTATAAGGACTGTGTCTTGAAAATAGGCGGGATACCAGTGTTGCATGGAACAAGAAGTGCTGGTGGAGGCTTGTTCAAAGCTGCCATGACAACACTACCTCCAGACAGGAACATCACGGTGGACATGGCTACTGAAGATGTTCTCCAACTATATCATGAAAGATGGGGGCATCAAGACAAGAGACACGTAAAGGCTGTGCTAGAGAGGGAGTTAGACCTAAAAGTTAAGCTTGAAACCGCTATATGTGAACCCTGCGCTTATGGGAAAACACATCGACTAAAGTTTGGTCAGCGGAAAAAGGCAACTTCTCCTGGAGAACTCATTACTACTGACATTTGTGGCCCCTTCGATGAATCTCACAGAAAGTTCAGGTATTTTGCAATCTTCAAAGATAGCTTTACCAAATTCAGGTATTGCTACTTCCTTAAACATAAATCAGAAATACAAGACATTGTGGGTGGATTCATTAACCATGCAAAGAACCTCGGGCACAATGTTAGAGAGATCCTTAGTGACAACGGGGGTGAATTTGATTGCGAGAATGTCAGAAAAGTCCTAAGGGAACTTGGAGTGACTCAGAGGCTGACTTCACCATACTGCCCAGAGCAAAATGGTAGTACTGAAAGGGACAATAGAACCATCGTTGAAATGGCCAGAACTCTGAAGTACGGAAACAAGGAAGTAGATTTCCCTAAGTCTCTATGGGCAGAATTTGTCAGCACATCTGTCTATGTTCTCAACAGAACAGGTAAATCCTCTGTTCCTGATACAACCCCTTTTGAACTGTGGATGGGCAAGAAACCAAGGATCAGACACTTGAGGATCATAGGATGTGTTTGTTTTGCCCATATCCCTTCTCAGAAGAGGAAGAAGATGGATAAGAAAGCTGTAAAAGGATACCTCATTGGTTATGATGGTGATGAGAGGTATCGAATCTATATCAAGGAAACAGGAACTGTCACTTGTTCTCGAGATGTGGTATTTGATGAAAAGCCATCAACCTCCAACCAGGAGACGTCCTTACCTTATCCATATGAACACAAAGATCCAGAAAAGGAAGATCCTGAGGAATCCAGCCTAGAAGATCCTGAGAAATCTGGCCAAGAAGATCCTGAGGAATCCAGTCAAGAACCTTGCCCAGGAAAGAACTCTGAAGATGCCAGACCAAGGAGACAGAGAAACACACCTAAGTGGACTAAAGACTTTGTTATGGAAGACTCGTTGACCTATGATGAGCTGGCTGTGACAACAGACAAGCAAGAGTCCAGTTGACTGGCTGCTGGGGACAAAAGACCCAAGAATCTTCAAAGAGACCCAGAAACTCTCAAGGAAGCTTTAAACAGCAAGGATGCTGAAGAATGGAAGAAAGCGATAGACGAAGAGTTGGGAAATCTCAAGAGGAACCACACTTGGGAGGTAGTCCCCAGGCCAACAGACAGGAGAGTTGTGAAATGCAAATGGGTTTTCAGGAGGAAAATAGAAGCTGGAAGCGTGAAAAGATATAAGGCAAGACTAGTGGCTCAGGGACACACTCAAGTAGAAGGCATCGACTACAATGAGACGTTTAGCCCGGTGATCAAGTCCAAATCCATAAGAGCTTTATTGGCATATTCAGTTGAGGCCGACTGGGTAGTTCACCAACTTGATATCACCGCAGCCTACTTGAATGGCAAACTGAGAGAAACCGTTTACATGGAATTGCCAACCACTTACTTGCACCAGGGACCATCAAATGAAGTCTGCTTATTGAAGAAAAGCCTGTATGGCCTTCACCAATCAGGAAGAGAATGGAATATTTGTCTAAATAAGTTCCTCCTTTCTTTTGGCCTAAGTAGATCAAAAGCAGATCCCTGCGTGTATTTTGATGATAAAAGGAAACTCATTGTAGGAGTTTATGTGGATGATTTGCTGGTGATGTCTCCAGATGAGAAACTCATCCAGGGGTTCAAGGACAGTCTTGGTTCAAGCTTCGAGACCAAAGACCTGGGAGAAATCCACAACTTACTCTCCATCAGGATTGAGAGAGGCCAAAGTGGGTCAATGACTCTTGACCAGTCTGCATATACCAAAGAGTTACTGGAGATTACCGGTATGCTTAACTCAAGAGGTGCATCTACCCCTTTGGACCCAGGGATGAGGTACATACCTGCTACTGCGGAGGACTGCTTGGATCCTGATGGAGCATACAAGTACAGAAGAGCCATCGGAGGACTACTGTACCTGGCAGGCGGGACGAGACCTGACTTGGCCTTTGCGACCAACTACATGAGCCAGTTCAATAGCCGCCCAAGCAGAGAGCACTGGTCTGGTGTGCAGCACATCCTTAGATACTTGGCAAACACCAAGGACCTCAAGCTAACTTATACCAAGACGGGTAAGGAGCTTCAACTCTACTGCGATGCGGATTGGGCCGGCGACAGAGTGGACCGTCGCTCCTACAGTGGTTATGTAGTCATCCTGGCTGGTGGTGGAATCTCCTGGAGCAGCAAGAAGCAAAGAACTACAGCTTTGTCTTCTGTAGAAGCGGAGTACTTAGCTATGTGCTCGGCAGCTAAGGAAGCACTATGGTTCCAGAACTTCTTTGTGGAGGTCTTCAGAGAAGACGAGTGTTTCCCTCAAGAGATTTCTGTGGACAACCAAGGCGCAATTTCTTTAGCCAAGAACCACCAGACTTCCGAAAGGAATAAGCACATAGACCTCCGATATTTCTTCCTGAGGGAGAAGGTCGAGGAGGGAAAGCTTTCTTTCACCTATGTGAACACTAAAATGAACTGGGCAGATATGTTTACCAAAAGCCTAAGTAGACTTTTGCTTCTCACTCAAAGACAGGCTATTGGGTTGAAAAATTATTAAATTAAGGGGAGGTGTTAAAGTTAATTAAATAATGTATCTTTAGTTAGAAAGTGAGTGGCAACAGTACCCCATGACAGTTTAGTGTTTACCTTTTTTGTTTACTTTTTCTGATGCCGTCCGCATGAAAACGCAGCGCGTTTATATGTCTTGTCACCGATCATTTTTGTACATACTCATATCATATAATATGTAACCAAGACAATCATAATCATCTTAATAAACAAGATTAACACAAATTGTGATTTTTTGCAGCTTTTTCACTCTTAAAGATAAATCCTTGACCCGATATGTGTTCTAAAAGGAACAAATGTTAACGATTGCAGATATCAGTGAAAAGCTCTGCGGCTTATGGGGGTGTTGAAACGGCAATAGTTTCAGAGAAGGAATTCAATCTCTTAAAAACTCATTTTAAAAAAAGAATCAAGAAATTTTTAGATATTTCTTTCTTTTCAGATATGTACTTGTCTATACACACTAAAAAATGTTCCTTTTTTGAATGTTAATAACAGATGCTGTTCCTGTAAAACTACAAATTTTTTTGCCGTATTAACACCCCTTATACAGAGGTGCCAAGTATTACGATTTGTCCGTAATAATTACGGAGTCGATTAAAAATTACGGATTTTTGAATTCTCAAAAATTTTCGCGCTTTAAAAACTATATTTGGTTCCATTTTATCTATGCGAATTTCCCATGGTTTCGTCAACCTGTAGCCCGGATGACAACGCTGGGAAATTTCCTTATTGTTTTCATCGTGTTGAGTGGAATCTGGACCTGCCAAGGGCGTATGCAGGATCTGATTAAGAGGGGGGCAGGTCATAAACTTAGAAACAAATTTATTTGGAGTACTCAAAAAACTATTGCCCCCTTAGGTGGATAGGTTTGCATTTCCGTGATTGAGTCCGTGATTTCAGTTATTCTGAGTTTTCTCAGTGCCGTAACTAAGACTTTACATTAACATATGCTAAGTTTAAGATATCCTCAATAAAAAAAATATTTTAATGCAAACTTCAAGTAATACAGGGGGTCTGGGGGTTTCCCCCAGAAAAATTTTGAAAATTCGCCTCTAAAAATTGCATTATTGCTCCATTTGAGACCTTTTAGTTTCCATCTGAAGATAACAGCTTCTTGTAAACTACCGATTTTTCTTGGGGAAATTTTTTTAAATAGACGTCAAAATTTCGTGAAGTCTAGGAGTCCTCCACCAGATAATTTTTTGATATTTGCCTCTTTAAAATAGTGATATATATCATTTTGAAACCTCCTCTTTGATGAAACACTCAAAGAAAACAGCAACTTTTAAGCGGCAGAATTTACAAGGAAAAGACACTGCAAAAGGCGTCATAATTTTGGAGAAGGGTTTGGGGGTTCTCGATAAAAAATTTCGATATTTGACCCTCAAAAGTAGTGTTTTAACTCATATTGAGACCCTTTGAGTTAGTTTGAGTTACTCCCAAACACAAATTGGGTAGAAATTTTTGCCTTTTCTTTTTCCTCTGATTAAATAAAAAAATCCAGTTTTCTAGGGGGGGCAGCTGCCCCCCCCTGCCCCTCTCTGCATACACCCATGGGACCTGCTATTGGTTAATGGTGCTCTTTGAGGGCGGAGCAATGTCGAACCTTTCTCCTGAACGTTGAAAGCGAAAGCAAATTGCAAATAAATTTTTTGTGAAAGCAGTAATGCAAATAAACTTTTTGTTTGTTATTATTTTTATCTCAGAGCCACGCTGAACGTAATTCCATCAACGTATTTTGTTTCTCCGAACCATTATGGATAAATGGTTAAAGCGAAGTCGGGATAAAAGTTCCGAAAGTTCTCCTGGCAATCCTTCAAATCATAATTTTGAAAGTTCTCCCGGCAATCCTTCAGATCGGGAAAAAAATTCCGAAAGTTCTTCCGGCAATTCTACAATTCGGGATCATCGGAGGAATCGACAATTGTAATGCAATGCAGTTGGATGATTCTGAGGACAGTCGGGACAGTGAGCCGCCACCAGCGAAGAAAACAAAGAAAGCTCAAAAATATCGCTCAGAATATTCGAAAGAATGGCCGTGTTTATAGTGCAATCAAAATTATCAGGATTTTTTTATTTTAATTAGTAATTTCTTTTAATAAGCATTTTAGGGGTATCAATTTGTTTAATAAGGGAAATATCCAAGATTTATGCAAGGATGATTGTTTTAAATAAGTGAGCTGTTTCAATTATGCAAACAATTAAAATGTTTTTCTATTTGACATACATTACATTACAATGACATACATTATTACTGTTTACTCCAGATAAATAAGAGTTCAATAAATTATGTTTTTCTTTTCAAAAATTGTGATATTTTTGTAGCACACACAAAAGAATCACCCAAATCGCAATCGTAAATTTGTAATGCAGTTACATCCTGAGGACCGTGAGTCACTGGCAAAGGTTACTGATAGGTTACTGATTACATCAGCTCTGGTTACTGAAAGCTGTTCTTGAAACTTGGCACCTCTGCTTATATGCCATAGAGCTTTTCACTAATGTCTACATGTGTTCTCATGTCCCATTTGCTCCTTTTAGAAGACATTGTAGACAACCGAGTCTTACAATGTTTCTAAATGGAACTTAGAAAATCAAATAATCTATTAAAAGTAAAAGAAAAATTAACATTACATTAATTTTATATCTAATTATCTAAAAATATACCTTTTATAAAAGACATTTAACCATTTTTATCAAGCTCTCACGAAATTCCACAAATAAAATAGAATCCATTATTAATTACAATTGTTTATTTAATTCTGTAAATCTAAATTAGAAGAAATTTAATAAAAGTTTTTATTTCAGCAATATACCTTACAAATAAAAACTTTAATTTTTCTCATAGGAGAGGTTTAGCCATGTAACTTTTATCTTTTATGTATGTACTAGCTGATATACCCGCCGTTGCTCGGGGGGAAAAGGCTTTTCAAATTGTGTGTTAAAATAAATAAGAATTAGTTTCTTCACTATATTCCCTTACAGGGCGGGCGTCATTTAGGGGCAATAGGGTCGACTGCCTTCCCACTGGGGTTCTTCTTTGATGCTATACTTCCTTAAGATGTAAAAAGCTTTAAAATTACCACCTGTTTAGAATTAATGTGTGAAATGCCCTATTTTAAGAGTGATATTTTAAAATTTTAAAATGTTGCAAGGAGCCCCTTTTTAACCCCCTATTTAAAGGTGTTATATCTTTGTTCTCTTCAATATCCGTTGTTCACTCCATCCTTTTCTCCAATTGGTAATGCCTTGTTAAGCAAATTCTTCCAACTTCAAAATGGAAGTAAAGGTCTATTTTTAAACAGCTAATTTCTACTGACTTAATATTTATTCCCCCCTTCATCCCGCTGTTTTCATAAAATTCAAAGCAAATAAAAATAAATACTTTCCTGAAATCTAAAACAAAACCTAAAAAAAGCTTTTCAAATTACAGTGTTAATAACCGGTTTTTAAAATTGAAATTTAAAAAAGGTCAGGGGGAGACCCCCTGAACCCCCCTTGGTTAAGTTATTACTAACTCAATTCATTAAAGAAATCGTTTTCAAACATGAAATAAAAGTAGACATCATTTCATCAACCATCTAAAATGCTTCTGATGAAATATTGTTATTTTAAATTTTTATTGAATGGGTTAAATAGTTTTAATTTATTGTAAAATATTATTTTATCGCAAATTATTTCTTTATCAGATTTTTTCTTTAAATTCTACTCACTAACTCACTATAAAATATTTTTAAATAAATACTAGGGAGCTACCGCCCCCTGCTCGCTATCGCTCACCAACCCCCGTAAACTGCTGACGCAGGACCTTTTGGAATTGCTTCGCAATTCCTACAAATTCCAACTCGCTGAACTTGATACACTTTATAAAACTTTTAAACAATCTACAGAAAAAACGTCAACCAACTTTCCAAAAAAACTTCACCAAATCCCCTCCATGAATAAATTTCCCTTAAAAGTTTGAATATATATTAACTCGAACTTTAATAAAAAATTAACGATCAAAAATTTAAATGAAATGTTTTTAAAAATATTCATTTTAATTATTTTTAATCTATGATCATAAGAATAACTAATTGTAATTGTAATTCGGATAAAACAAAAACCATTATTTTAAAGTAACTCGTTAGTATAATATGCCTAGTGTTTATCATTCATATTTTTTTAAACCGAGACTTGTTAAACAATACCGTTTTCAGCAATTGAAAATAATAAGAGACAAAACATCACTCTATATTTACAATTAATTTCGATAAAATCAGACTAAAAATTATAAATATTGGACAAAAAGTGTGAAAATTTAGTATAAAATGGAGTACATGTAAGTTTTTAGAATATGTTTTTATCAGTCTTTGAGTGATATTTCATCAAGAAAGTACTTTCTTTAAAAGGTGAAAAAACCTGTTTCATCTTAAAATATAGCGTCAATCGGTCGTTGTGATTGGATGCATAATAATTTGATTGACAGTACTTGCTTTGTAACTGCGACCTTATCCGTTATCTAAAAAAATGGAAATATTTTAAAATTGAGAATTTTTTTGAAAAATCGAAGGGCTTACTCGGAAATCCGGAAAGAATCCGGACATTTTGATACCATGTATGTGTCATTCGGTTCAGTAATTAAAAAGCCTTTCTCTGGAAACCGTTCACTAAAAACTTTTTTTTAGAATAGAGAGATTTCTAACAATAGAGGTTTTGCGTCACCTGGAATGAGCAATAACCGTTATCAATTTAACATTGAAGCTACGCATAGGAATTTAGAAAAGGGCCAAAAAAGACTGCTTGGAATGCTTTGATTTTAAAAATTCTTTTTGGAGAACCTTCCCAATTATGTGAAGAACAACATGCTAAAATTTCATACCAATCGCATTAATAAGGTGGGTGTTAGAAAGCAAAAACTAAAAACCGGAGTAAATATTCAAACCCCCGTGCACCCCCTCCAGAATGAAGTATCGAAAAATCCAGAAATTACTTTCTTTGAAATATTCTTTAGAATATATTACTAACCGGTCGCTTCGAAATATCAAATTATTAGTATGTTTTTCTTCTAAAATGTAAAACTTTGTTTATGCTCAGTAAAATTGGGTTTTGGAAATTTTTAGACCTCTTAAAATTCGAATATCAAAAATTCGAAAAATGCCTTTCTAGATATTCTGAATAGGTACCTTCCTGCGAAGTTACGAAGATCTAGGGTCATTTGGGACGGTGCTAGGCTCAAAAACGTAGAAAACACTCCAAGCACCCCTGTGGGTCAGGAAAAAAGAATTTCGAAAAATCCCTTCTTAGTGCGCGTATACACCGTAAAGTCTTCCACCACACCAAGTTTCGACTCTTTAGCCCCGGTAGATTTTGCTGTGCGTTGATAGGTGAACCGATGAATCGGTGAATGAACCGTAAAGCTCTTTTATTATTATAGATATAGAAGAGAATATACTTTACAAATGACTAGAGATGGAAAATTTCCGGAAATTTTGGGAAGGTGGAAAAAACCTGTTTTTTTTCCGGAAAAAATTGACCTATTTTACATAGAAAAGAGCAGTTTTTGGAAACTAAATAATCATTCATTGTATTATAAAAAAATCATAAGTAAAATAAAATATATTATAAATTAAAATATAAATTATAATCATTAAAAATTATTTTATACTTCCAAAATAAAATTTCAATTTTACAAGTAAAAATAAACCCATTTCATAAAAACATGGGTTATATTATATGGTTCAAATTTTATTTTTAAAGTACTGGATTTAATAATTTTTCACAAAATTATCATAATTCTGCACTGTGCAACTGTTCTGTGTTCATTAATACAATTTTGAATGCACATTTTTGTTCATGTAGTAAAATAACAATACTTAGATGTACATTAAAATTAGTTTCTCTTGCAGCTCTTACATTTTTTAAGTTTGTTTTCATGTGTGACATTAAATATCTAAAGAAAAAGCATTGCAAAGTAACTATAATATGTTTGTGAAATTTTTTTTTATTGCAAACTTAAAAATTTTCAGTTTTTCCGGAGTGGAATCCAACTTTTTTGGGGAAAAAATGCTTAATATATGGTTGAAATATCATTTTTAAGTATTGTATAAGAATATAATCTAAAACATTTTTAATTGATATCGGTAAAATAATTCTGTAAAAAAGTATTTGAAATTAACATTTCAATTTTTCCGGAAAGAAATAAACCCTTCGAAAAAAACGTTTTTTTCCCCTAAGTTTCCGGTTTTTTTCCATCTCTACAAATGACAATAACTCTTCTGATGAGTGGAAATGGTGTTGGTTTTAATCAATCCCAGTGTCCTCTCATGAATCTATTAACCCTGGAAGGGTTCACACCTACACACAAGTTACAGGTTTAAAAAACAACAGTATAAAATAGTTATTTTTCTTCTTTTTCATAACCAACAAATAATAATATTATATTATTAGCAGGGCTCCCAGCAGGTCTCTTTTTTCCCTAAAAGTCTCTTTTTTCACCTGAGGTCTCTAAAAGTCTCTTTTTTAGGATCAAGGTCTCTTTTTTTCCCTACTTTTAAGGGTTAGATTTACAAAATTTTTCTGGGGGAGCGCCCCCAGACCCCCTCTACCTTTGAAATTTTTATGTCTTTTTTATCCTGTGACTTTACGTAGAAAATTCTGACTTACAAGATATCGGTCTCTTTGGGTGTTAGCAATGGGTAAACAATATTAGTTGAAACAATAAATCCCTGTATCTTTACTTGGGGTTCATATTTTATACAAACTGCGAACAAAATTTTACAGGGTCTGTTAGTTTGAATCAATTCGTCCCCTTCCACAACCCCCCCCCCACAAAAGTCTGGTTATGGGTTTCAAGTGTGAAATTACTTTTAGGTTGCAGAACTGATATAACTTGATTATAATCAAGGCATCTATTAGGGTAAAATACAAAAATTTTACGGAAGCCATGGAAAAAATTGTATGTGAAAAATAGTCTGAAAAGTATTATCCGAATAAATTATAAGTATTATCCTGTTTTGATTATGTTAAAGGGGTATGAAGGATAAATATGACCTTATGACATCCTTATTTAGCGGCATAGCCAGGATTTTCCTTTGGAGGTCCAAAAAATGCATTATTGTAAATCAATAAAATTTCTGTAGTTACCCAAATATATTGGTCATTTTAAACTATACTTCTCTCTGTTAATTAAGAGGTTAACTCCTCTGTTAATTAGGATCTCTCCTCAAAAACATTTTGCAAATTTGCCCCTTGGAAACAGTGTCGAACTCGTTTTTGGCCTCAGGCCCATAACTAGATATTTGTTTTGGGGATTTGACTCAATACTTATGAGAGTACTAAATACTTATGAGAGTTTTTACATGCTTTGTTTTAAAACGCTTACTGTGATAGGATGTTAATCTGTGGGCAATAAGTCTAAAGTTTGAGGGCGCTTCACCAGAAAAATTTTGGAAATTTGATCTTTTGAAGCAGTGTTTTAGCTCATTTTGAGACCTTTTCAGTTACATCCAAAGACTTCCTTGTAAGCCACACTGAGTTTCAAAGGGATGTTTGGGGTCCTCCCATAAAAAATATTTGTTATTTAAACATTAAAAGAGTATTGTGTAAACTCGCATATTTGAGCCCTATTGGGTTACAACTACTAGTAAAGAGGATCGTTTTTTTAAAGTGTAGAATTTTTATGAGAAACACAGTATCAAAGTTTCTCCCTTGAGTGGCAACTGGTTATTATAAAATCAAAACTATAGGGTCTAAAATATTTTAGGTCTGAACCCAAAGAACCCCCCCTTTTGGCTACAGCACTATTTTTTTATTCAAGAATAATCTCAACTTTTCAGTTTTTTAATTTTAATTTGGTTCAAGTTACGAAAAGTATACTTTCTGTTTTGAAGGATTATCCGAATACTTCATTTCAACATTTAAAAATTACCTTGAAAATATACTTTTTTTATTATTTTAATTTAATTTTTTTATTGAACCAAAAATAAAAAAAGGACACAATTACAAGTTCACATAGCCACCTGGGATCTCAATCTTTGGCAATCAATCGCCTTTTTATCTAGTTTTATAACATTAACTATTTTGTGAGGATAAAACTCTGAAATTTTTGTTTCATCGACCTATTTTTTTTCGTGACACTATTAAATTTTGACTTAAAATTTCGGTCTTTTTTTCCTCTTTTTTAAAGATATTAGGTCTCTTTTTTCCCTAAAGACAAACCAAATGTCTGCTGGGAGCCCTGTATTAGTATATTTAAATTTGAAACAAAGTACTTAGCTTGAAATTAAACTGCAGGACAAATGAGATAAACAGGAATTGGGTTGATCACAAAAAAAGAAAACTGGACATTCACTGACTGTGAGATGTGGCATAGGAAATTCTATAGGCGAGGCTAACTGATGTTCTCCCGAAAGAAACCGCGTCGAAGGTCAAAAATTTTTTTCAAAGGAACGATTAAAATAGAAAATAATTTAGGTGTTCAAAAACTTTCTCATTTTCGGCAATAAATTTTTCTCATATCTTTGAACATACCTATTTCACTTTTATCTTAGAAATTTCCTCTTTTCATACCACGATTTCTCTGAGACCCTCTGTCTGGCCATAGCATCCCAGTTTGAAGTATCTTTCAACACTTCCACGCTTCGCTTCTTATCAAACCAAGTACAAGTCTGATCAATCGATTCTTTATTTGCCCCATTAATTAATCTGATGCAATACTTTTCCACATCATCACATTTCGTTTCTACTCTGTAATAAACTACTGTTGAATTAAGTGTGGAAAATAAGATAAATGAACAGATGATTTATAGGAGAGAGAAAGAGAACATGACATTTTTTATTTATGAGACGTGATTTTTTTACATATGTTTTTGCATCTGTGGTGTTTTTACTATTTCCTGGAATTTGTGATTAGAAAAACTATTTTTAAATTTCCACACATTTTTTGGATAAGTTATTTTAAAATCTTCTCATAATCTCTGAAGGCCTCACAGACCACCAGTGGTCCGTGGACCACCTGTTGGGAACCACTGTTCTAGACTTATATTGGAAAATATACTTAGTGAGCATTTGCATTCTTTTAACAGGGGGTGCTACTTTTCTGGGGTAGCCCCAGAAATCGGATTGTTTTGACACCATAAATTGCACATTTTATCGAAATTTTTAAAAATCTCAAGGGGGCTGCAGCATTAACATATTTTACAGAAAATATGGTCCCACATTGGTTCTAAGCGCAATTACATAGTAGCGTCATCATTTTGAAAAAGTTTTTGGTGCTGCGTTAACATACAGCTGTAGTTAAAACATTCCAGACTAACCTTAAGTTTTGTGAGAAAATACCCTTCAGAATAATTTTTTAAAAATCTAAACGTTTAGGATTTTGGAGCATTTCAGAATTTAAAATTATATGTTTTTTGCTTTTAATAGTTTTTTCTGGGATTTTGAGTTGAAGCCAGTAGGCTCCCTGTTTATAAGGAAATGGTTATGTTTAAGTCTTGAGTATTTTTCCATTTATATTTAATAGCTAACATTTTTTACATTATTCTTATCAATCTTGTTAATATTAAGAGTTAGTGATTAATTAATCAAAAAAATAATAATACATTTGTAGAGAAAAATATTTATCTTAATAAAATTTTTTACACGTATCTTTTTCCATAGGGTCTAAAAGAAATGATGTACCGATTCTCTACTTAATACAAAATTTTCATCCTGTTAAATGGTCATTTTTTTATTGTTATTTGTATATTAACATTCATTGAATATATTATTGTAAATCATGAGTTTTTAATCTAAGTATATGTGATTGCTGGCAAAAGAAAGTTGTTTCAAACTGTGTATATTTTTTAAAGCAATTAAACATATTTTGCTGTAAGAAGGTTGTTTTTTGCTTTAGTTGAAAAGAATGTGTTGATAACAATCCTGACAAATATCTTAGATACGCAAATGATGTTTCTTTACTTTCCCCCTTCACTTTTATAAATTACTTTTAAATATTTAGGTACACCTTAATTACAAAGAAGTTCATTGCATTTTTAAATATTCATGCAAATATTGCCAGTTTTTGCTAGTCCTGGCAATACATTAGAATCGAGAAATAAAGGATGTTTCTCAAACACAAATGAATCTAGATTAATTTAATATTAAGTACATATATTCATACAGAACCAGCTGATTATGAGGTTATTTCACCTGTTTCCTTCAGCATATTTCTAACTAATTCAAGACATAATTTTACAAAATTCTTAGTTATTAATTATTGACTAGTTTGATTTTCAAGTCTGAAGAGACATTTTAAAATTATACTTGACTCAAAAAATGATTCAATACACCATGAGACTGGATATATATTTTTTGTTTACAAAATATATAACCTAAGTTTAAAAATAATTTATTTATTCTAGCAGTAATTAGACATATGTACAGGTATTTCACTGCATTAAAGCTATTTTTGTTTCATTCAAACTTATTCGATACAATCAGCACCAGTTGTACTTTTTCCATATGCACTTATGGTACAAATATAAATTATTTCATGTTTTTGTACTTCATTTTTTAAAAACTACATTGAGATAATTGTCTAACAAGTGAGCTTTTTATCTTGTAAAATAGCACTACACTAGTTAAATACATTTATACATCAACATTTGTTTCAAGTTTTAATTGAAGTATTACAAATTAAAGGATCTTGCATTAAACTTATATTAACAATTTCTTGCTGATAAAAATTAAAACCTATTGTTTAATTCAAAATATACCATTTTTACCCCTAAAAGCTATAAAATACATAGTAATCTTTGTCATACATAAATTCTCAAAAGGCTACACAAAGTTTGAAATACCTGTGTAGTGATTTTAAATCAATATTTTTTATGATTTTTACAAGTGGTAACCTAAAATGATTTAATTAAAAATTACCAAATTCTGCCTTCACAGCATCAGCTATTTCTTCATCAACTGAACCAATTGTTTCAGCATCACTACTTTCTCCAGCCACGTCTTCTGCCACAGGTTCGTTTTTAGACTCTTCGCACTTTTTTCTCCTTTTCCATCCCTTAGGGTAATCTCCAGATGAAAGAGATTCTATGCTCGAAGAAGAGACTGAGGAGGAGCTGGCATTTGGGTTGTTTTCTTCATCAGATTCCTCACTACATGCCTCGTCAATTTCTCTGTCCATATCAGCAATGTCATCTTGAGACAAAGAAAGTCCCGCCTCTATAAAGATCTTTTCTGAAAATGAATCTTCATCTGTTTGAGTTGGGTTCTCACCAGAAGGCTTGTGCTTAGAATTATGAGGTCTTTTTCCACCTTTCCTTAACTTAATATCACTATAAAAATAAGGAGTACTTTCCCCTTCCCCAGAGTAGAATGGGGCATCTTTGGGTAGAGGAAATAGCCTTTCATCCGCATGTTCCCAGCGTTCGGAACAACACAATAACCAATCAAGGGCTACAACATGAATATCCTTGAGTCTTTTGGCAGCATTTACTTTAGCAGTTCCCTGTTTGGAAGCAACCACATGTGTAGTTCTCAATTTTGAATCCCCTAACTCCAATTCCCTTGAAACAGTAGCTCCCATTCTCTCAGCTAGTGTCCAGAAATGATGACTTTCTGGCACACAATTAGTAGGAATAACACTGCTAAAGACAATGTTAACATTCCTTAAAACTCTCCCTCTCATCTCAGGAACAATTTCTTTCAAATCAGGGATGCCTTTCTCTTCTTTCTTTTTCATCTTAGCATATTGCTCATAGTACTTTTTATGAATGGTTATGAGAATCTCCTCTAAATATAACAGGTAATCGTCAACATTATTGAGATAAGTTGAAGGGCAAGTAGAATCTTGTGTCTTGTCTTTTGTATCTTCCTTTTTCACATCCGAAACTATGTCATCCTTCGATACCTGTTGGGAATCACCTTCCTTCTCCTTGGAATCATTTCCTGGTGTGACATTAAGATCAGTACCATTTTGCTTTTCAGAAGAGCCTGAATCTCTTTCACCACTGGTACTTTCAGTTTTCTCTGGAGGTGAGGGGTTTGGAATTACTGTTTCCTTCACTTCCTCCTTTATAGGGCCAGGAGGTGGAGGGGGTGCATTAATATCTCCAGTATTGCGAAAATACCCATATGGCTTTACGTGAACTACATTGGGGGCAAAGTTCCAAACATCTTCTCGGTCATCAATGATACATACCATGCTATCACCGCGGGGAAACAGTGCCCTACAAAGCAAGTAGAATATTACTATAAGAGTAGGAAATTTAAAAAGTTCAAGCAAAATATGTAACTGACAAAAAAAACATCTTCATTCCATCTATATATAACTACAACCGTTTGTGGGTATGTATGTAACGCATCTCCTCCTAAGCCACACCGCAGGCGTGGCCAAAGCTCGGTATATAGGCGTATCTCGAGCCGAGAACGATCACTGTCAAGTTTTCCAAGCTCGAAAATCGAATATTTACAAGTAATTAGCGAATTTATAGCCAAAAACGCTTATTTCTCTACCAGAGTAGATCTGCTCGACTCACTATTGTTAACGAGATGAAAACCTTCAAAAATCAAATATTTTAACAGGAAAAACTCGATATCTGTTCATATAAAAAGGATATCAGTTGTGAAAACACCAAAATAAATTTAAAATATTCATTATCCAACGTTATTTTCCTTTATTTAAAGATTTTTTCTTTTAAAATAAAAATATTTATGGAAAAGTGTAAATTTTTTTTCATGGAAAACAACTTAAAAATAAAACATTGTTTCAAATGAAGCGGTTTACTAGACTTTTAAATTTACTAGATATTTTATTATAGTTTCAACACTGAGCTATAAAACAAACTGGAGTGTCAACCTCCGATACTCTAACAAGCGATTGATCATGCCAGCGCGGAAGGTTACAATGCCCCGATTGCTCTCAGCAATCGGGGCAAGCTTGAAGCAAAGTTGGAAGAGCATTTCCCCCTTTAATCCGCCCATGCCTGTTTTTCAAAATATTATGAGCAAAATTTTGAATGGTCGTTTCAATCTGTGCATTAGGGTGGTTACAAAAAATCAACTTTTGAAATCCTTAGGTCTCACCCCCCTAAAATGTGCCAATATGCTAAAAAATGAGATTGGCAAAGTTTCAGCTCAATCCGATAATATTAACCCGTGCCTCATCGAGGTCAAAGTTCAGAAAAACAGCGATTTTTAACAAAAATTGGTAGTTTTCGCCCCATAAAACTAGAACCGTTTGTCCCAGAAACCCGGTTAGGGTGTCATTTAATAGGTAATTTTATACACTTTAACTTTGATATAGTCAGATTTTATTTACTCAAACGGATAGGGCGCTATTTAGCATTTTCATAGTGAAGGTCCTCGAAAGCGAATTTCCTTGCAAGAACCCTGGAACATAACGAAGTCACAAAAAACTATCTTTCCCTATTCATTTTGGCTCCAAAAGATAGTATATTAGTTTATAGACCCCCTAAGAGAATTCTAGGGTATAATTTCAACCCCCCTAGGTTTCGGAAAAAAGAGAAAAAATATATATATTTTACAAATTTTTTTTACTCTTAGTGTGTTAAAGTTGGTTCAAATACATTATTAAAAGTTTAAATTAGGTAGAAGATTAATGATAAAGGGGATTAACCTTTCGTTATAACCCCTATAATCTAAGCATAAGAAGCGCAACTGTGAGAGGTTTTGCTAAAACCCATTAAAGTGATAAAAATAGCTTAATTACAAATTTTTTCATAAAAACATCTAGAAAGATATCATTTGGTGTTAAAAATGATGTTTGAGATTATTTATATGTGTTATAAAATTATAATAATAGCGCCCTTCTGGACTCTAATTTTTAAAAAACTTTTCTACCCAAGTTACTCGCTTCCAGCTAATTAAACTGAAAGTATGATCTTAGAAAAATGTATAAATCAATTTATTTGTAATATATACTTCAGTTTTCATTTGCCTATCGTTCCAGAAAATTCAATTTTAAGTGCATAACATAATTTAGTACATAAATTATCATCAAAAGTTTTCTTTCTGTACATCACACGTTTTCATATTTCTACTTAAATGCGTAGTGTGAATAAAGAAAATCAATTAAGTATGTAATTTTCAAAAAAATAGTCTCAAAATGAAATTGATTTTGTGAAAAATTGAAGCAGTGATAGTTAGCAGATGAGTGCGTAAAAGTAAAATTGACTCATAAACCAAGTAAATAATGAAAAATTCAAATATTTTGTGAATGTTTTCTTGCAAATTATCACTAAAGCTAATTTGAATTTCATGAAAGGGGCGTTTTAATGAATTTATTTTTGTGAAGGAGCAGATTTTAAGGGGGAATTTTTGTGAAGGGGCAGCGAAAGGGTCCCAATTTTTGTCTTGATCAACCCCTGCTAAGCTTATCCATTTTTACGATTAGGACTATAACTTTTAGATGTTACTTACAGTAATGCAGCGGAAGCTTAAAAGTGATATACTGTTGGAGTTTCTCAACCATAGTATTTTTCAGAGAAATCTTGTTTCCAATCTATATCAAATATTTATCATGGGAAACAATAACTTTTACTGAATATATGAAAATATTTTGAATATTTCCTATTTTACGCGCTATTTTTGTCTCCTTCAACACAGGTATGAATATAATTGGCGACTTAAGAATAAAATATTAAATATAGATTAAACATATGTAATGAAACCTTTTCATACCTATTAAAAATTAATTTTCTTCGAATGGTAGGCAAATGAAACCCCTGAGGTATATTTATTAAAAATAAATCAATTTACACATTTTTCTAATATCATACTTTTAGGTTAATTAGCTGAAAACGAGCAACTTTGGTAGAAATAGGGTTTCTTAAAATTTAAAGTCGGTAAGGGTGCTATTATTATAATATCATAGACACAAATCGCCAAATGTAATCTCTCTATAGATTTTTGCTGAAAAAATTTGTATATTAGACCTTTTTATTTATCCCTTTAATGGATATTAAAGCCTTTTTTAGCAAAACCTCTTACAGTCGCGCTTCTTTCGCTTAGATTATAGGGGTTATAACGAAAGGTTAATCCCCTTTATCATTAATCTTCTACCTAATTAAACTTTTAATAATGTATTTGAACCAACTTTAACACATTAACAGTAAAACAAATTTGTAAAAAATATATATATTGTTCTCTTTTTTCCGAAACCTAGAATAGGGAAAGACAGGAAAGATAGTTTTTTGTGACTTCGTAATGTTCTAGGGTTCTTGCAAGGAAATTCGCTTTCGAGGACCTTCACTATGAAAATGCTAAATAGCGCCCTATCCGTTTGAGTAAATAAAATCTGACTATATCAAAGTTAAAGTGTATAAAATTACCTATTAAATGACACCCTAACCGGGTTTCTGGGACAAACGGTTCTAGTTTTATGGGGCGAAAACTACCAATTTATGTTAAAAATCGCTGTTTTTCTGAACTTTGACCTCGATGAGGCACGGGTTAATATTATCGGATTGAGCTGAAACTTGGCCAATCTCATTTTTTAGTCTATTGGCACATTTTAGGAGGGTGAGACCTGAAGAAAGTCGAAAAAAACTTTTCCCCATGTTACTTGTGACCACCCTACTGTGCAATACAACTGTGCTACCAGATGGAGAAATTTAAAAGAAGATGGAAATCCTTTCCGCGGTGTGATGCGGTTTCAGCACGCTAACTAGTCACTCCAGTTTGTTATATAGCTCAGTGAGTTTCAAATTTGTTACTTTGTTCACTAGATTTATTAATTTACTAGAGCGGGAACACTGATTTGAAAATTACTGGGAACACTGGGATGGGAAAACGTACCTGGAACTTTGGGATAATAAAAACTACTTAGAACACCGGGATTTGAAAATTACTGGGAACGGAACATCGGGAGAGGAAAAATTACTGGGAACACCGGGAATGGAAAAATTACCGGGAACATCAGGAGAGGAAAAATACCAAGAACACCGGGATTTAAAAATTACCGGGAACACTGGGATAGGAAAGAGGCGCCTGGGATACCGGGAAGATTGGTTATTGCTGATTTACAAATTATAAATGTATTTTAAGAAAACTCAAAATAAAAATATTTATACACTCCACCCGTGCAAGGCCGGGCATATCCGCTAGTTCAAAATAAAAAGTATGATTCTGCACAACAGATTTATTTACATTTTACAAATAGCATGTCTTAAATTCAGTTTTTTTTATTTTAAAAATCATTTGCAACTGGCTAAAATATAAGGGATAGGTAAAAACAGGGGTGCCACTCTTCAAAATTTTCAAGACTGAACTTTTTTGTAAAATATTACACGGTTTAGCGTTTTTTCAAAAAATTCTCAAAAATGTACGTTTATACTCTACCAAATTATTCTCTTTTAATGTGTAATAACATTTAATATTATTTAATAATTAAAAATATATTTGGATACTTAAAAATTTTCTCTTTTTCAATTAAAATTCTGCAGTACTTGTACTTTCTCTCTCTCATTCTGAATACAGTGTCGGACCCTTTAACCAGAAACCTGAAATGACCCAAAATTTGGCTCACGTTCAGAATTATTATTTTATATTTTGAAAAACTTCGAAATTCTACGCGCATGGGTGGGTCCGCGCCTTTTATGACAGCGTCTCTGTGTGGAATTTGACGAATCGGCGCGGCCGCTTTAGCGCAGGCCGAATCATCTCTGCACGGAAACGGTCGTGCCAAAATCGGCTGCTGCGACGATCCACTCGCTTTGCCGGAATTTTTTGCTGAATCCTTTACTATTATTATTGTTCCAGCTTCAGCAGGTATTTTTGTTTTACTAAAGCTGAGCGTCTTAAAAGGTGTTAACAGACCGGAACCTCCGAAATTCCGGATGATGTCGGATGTTGGCCCCGAGTTTGCCGGGTAAAGGGTCCGTTATTGTAATACTAAAATCTCCCTGACTATATATACTTGGGAAGTAACCACACTTGATTAACTAAACACCATTGATAATTATGGCGCCGGGATTCACGGAACTCTTCTGTGAAGGAAGAGGGGAATTCCCCCTTCCTTCCTAGAAGAGGGTAGGAGATAAGGCCCGGAGATGCAAGTATAAGTAGCGGACATCGGCGTTCGGGATGAAATTGGCCTATTTCAGTCACAAGAAACTAAAAACTATTCTTCAAGAAAAATAAAAAAAATTCTTTTTCTGAAATTTGGCGGACGGAATTCCGTATGCCGAATTCTTCAAAAGACGGAATTCCGTCCTCAGTACTGAAAAGTGGCAGCCCTGGTAAAAAGGAAAATTTTGTATTTTTAAGTACAGTTTTGTGCAAAAAAAAGCTCCCTTTAGCATTAACCCCTTAACTGCCACGGAAAACTGCAAAAAGTGTCTCCCCAGTGCCAGCGTGTTTCTCCCGCGAGCGCGCGTTTCTTTTTCAACTCGTTAACTACTCAAAAGACTGTTTATTTCGTTCATATAAAGAAATTGCTCCCGAGTACCAGTTAAAACCAGAATCCTGACCTAATAAAGAAAAAATAGCAATAAATAAGCAGTAAATCAAATCGATCCGTTATAAGCATTTTTCTTTATTCCTTGCAGACAAACAAATTTAAAAAAATAAAAATCCATTTTTTATGCAAAGTGAAATAAAACGGAAGTGTGAG
This sequence comes from Tetragnatha versicolor, assembly GCA_024610705.1. Classification (NCBI taxonomy): domain Eukaryota; kingdom Metazoa; phylum Arthropoda; class Arachnida; order Araneae; family Tetragnathidae; genus Tetragnatha; species Tetragnatha versicolor. The sequence goes on along the minus strand of JANDEH010000006.1, from coordinate 6,463,987 downwards.
ACACAAAATATAGCATAAAAAAGAATAAAAAACACAGGCCATAACTTAACAGCTTTCATTTTTATCGCTAAAGAAAAAAATGCAGTTCGAATTCATCCCCCTACTTCAGAGAAATAAGAAATTCCTTTGGAAACACTGTCAAGGTTATTCCTGGTATTATTTTTGGTAAAAACACAGTGCAACACATCATACTTTTACAAAGCGTAGATATACGCCATTGGCACTTAACACTCGGGATTTCCAAACCGTATATTTACGTCGATAGCAGTTAAGGGGTTAAGAGAAATTCTAAAATTGATAGTTGCATCAGTAAACCCAGCACTATACTAGACAGCAACTTAAGTTGAACCTACTACGTCACTAACAAAGTAGTCTTCCTATCGCGGTGTCTGAATTTCGAGTGAGGGGACATCCATAAATTACGTGAGGTCAAAAAGGGGGGGAGGGGTTTGGAAAAATCTCACCAAGGGGGGAGAGGGGTCGATTAATATCTGACGTCAACTTTTTAAGTTAGAAATTATACAATATTTTTTTAAGTATGAGAAAGGAATACACACAGATAAGATACTGTAAATTATTTTTTAAAAATGTAGGTAAATCTCACGTGGGGGGGTCCAGCAAAATCTCACTATCTCACCAAGGGGGGAGGGGGGGTCCAGATTTTGGAAAAAAAAAGGCTCACGTAATTTATGGATGTCCCCTGAAACAAAGAACGTCAATTTCAAAATACAATTATTTTGTTAAACCCATGTATAAATAGTCTTTTTATCCCAATTCACATATCGAAATTCCTCCTATCAACGCAACAGGCTTTGTGTTTACTCACTTTCTCCTTCTGCGTAGTGACGTACTGGTAGTGTTCGGCAACTACTGGTCAAAAAGTAGTTAACTACCAACTAGTCTGGGCAAAAGTAGTTGCAACCACAAGTTAACTACTTTTTCTTGGAAGTAGTTGTAACTTGTAGTTGATTATTTCCTAGTCTATTCAATTTCATAAGATATTATACCCAAATTTTCGATTACTTTTTCTTACCTATAGCAAAAATATCATGGCTTAAGATTCGACAATTTTTGATAGGTAATAGGTATACAGGTTTTTGGTATCTTACAGTTTTCTAAGTTGTATTTATATTAGTCAGTACAGTGTTGTATATCAGGGGGGTTAAGGGTTCTAAACCCCCCTTAGCCTGAACAACAATATTGGCACAAAATTGGGCCGTTAACTTTAAGTATTGCCTTACTAATTTTTAATGCAGGAAAAACATCTAGAATCCTCTTAACCTAGCCTAAAATCGCTTTTCAAAGTTCTGGAATTTTCAGGAGAGAAAACCCTGAACTCCCTAATTTCTAGAGAGGATTTCACTTTGTCATCTGATACGTATACGTGCAATCCAAACGCTAGGTCTGAACTAGCAAAATGAAGCTCTTTTAAAACCGTTAATTTCGGCGCTCTTATTGCTTTCCTTTTAAATTTACACCAATCTGTAAAAAGGGCTCCCAGCAGACTTTTGGTTTGTCTTTAGGGAAAAAAAGGACCTGATGTTTTGAAAAAAGGGACCAAAATTTTTTAAAGTCTATTTAACCCTTTAGGCGTCCTGCCTCAAAACCTCATCTACCCCAAGATCGGCCAGCAAAGGCTTTGGGTCCAAATGCCTCCCCCCTTCTTCGGCAGTGAAGTTGTCAGTTATCGATAGCTGTGATTTATCGTTTGCGTTCCGAGCGATAAGCATATCCGGGCATTTGGTTACACACTTTCCGGCGGCAGCTGTGGATCCACGAGTGGTTTACTTTCGATCTCCATCTCCATACATTCGTATTCTTTAATTTCATGAAAATATACTGGACATAATTCTGGATACTTGACATAATTCTGAACTTTTAAAAAATTCTCTGTAATGACAGGAAGTTTTAAAGGAATATTTAGTTTAATTTTTTGTTACGTAAATGAATTTTTTTAGTAATTAGCCTATAGTATGGATGTAAACATTAGATAATAAAGATTGTAATTAATTCAGCATTTATATATAAAGTTTTTTTTTTCATTTAGAGAAGGGTAGAAAAATCCTCTATACACGGTTTCTTCATTTAAATTTTAAATTAGAAGATTCTTTCTCAGCAAAAAAATATCTTTCCTCGTGAGCTGAGAGTATGGTTTTAAAATTAGTATAGTAAGAAGTTAGCAATCGGTAAACGATTATGAGTTTCACCGCATTTGTGTATCATAATAACAAGTAAGATTTTTTACTAAAGAAAAATTTAGATAAATCTCATATGCATCGTTTTAAATGAAATACATGTGATCGAATATGGTTATAAATTATTACACAAATCGAAATACATTATAAATATTAGCCAATATCTACCATAAAGAAAATTATAAACGTATCAGGTAATAAATGTTACGCGAATTTTCGTTAGGTATTTCTATAGTATGGATGCGCTTTAAAAAATAACAAAAATTGTATGATTATTTTGGTTATAAGAACATAAATTTTTTGATTATAGCTTAGCCTTTAATGCCATTAAAATAATTTTTAAATTAGATCAGATTAGTTCACAATGGTCAATTACTGTACTTTCATTATCTCCCAAGAGGAACACATATTGAGGGCATCCAAGTGCGCCCTTTATTCCAATTCAGTGAATGTAAAATTTAGTTCGATATTGTAATGTTAAAATCTACCTTCAATCTTATGACCATTTTAATCGGATAGAATGACGTCACATACTATTTTACCTCTCTTTTGAAAAGTCAAAGTTTGAAATTCAAATAAAACAATCATTGTAATTAAACAATATTTAGATTTTACATTTCTGTTTTGAATACCTCAATCAAATAAAAATACTTATTTTAAAAATGCAGGAATTACCCTTTACGTGTTTTTAAAATTCAGTTTTATTTGTTTTATTGATAAATATAGTTTTTCACTACGTAACCAAATACTGTGTATAATTAAGTCTAAATTAATAATCTTAAAACGGACAATATATTAATTAGAATTTTACACTTAAAAAATAATACTTTTAAACATCACCCTATTTGAGTCAGAATTCATTTGTTTCTATAAAGAACATGGCCAAAAAATGAGGATTAAAACAAATTTTTATAAATCAGTGGCCTTTTTTACATTTGCGCCCTAAAAGAGTTCTCTCCCATTGCCTGAAAATAGTCATTATGACACTGAGGACATTCTGTTTACTGTGCTCAATCAACAAATACTATTACACTTTTGGGAAAATTCAGCTCTTCAAAGTTCGTTGTTGCATTTATTTGTACTATAAGCACAGTTGGGGCTGCAAAAGTATATTTCCTGGTGATGATTACGGGGATATTTCCTGTTCACTTCCGCTTCTCCCTCAAACATGTTTACAAAACCCACCTTTGATGTCTTACCCACTGGTTCGATAATTGGTGTTTTTACAGTTATAGTGTTATTCACCCGATAACTAATTTTCTACTTAATATTTTTCAAACATGTCCGTTATCGAAACATTCCTTACTTTTTTTAAAGCAATCATTATAAACTTAAAATGAATGTTTTTAATATGCTGACAAAATAGTTGGAGTTTTATCAACATAATTATTGGTGAACGGTAAAGTATAATACGGAAAATAGCATTATGACAAAGAGGCCTTAAATTAAGATAAGAGACCTAAAATTATAAGGAGAAGACTGTTGATTAAGAATACTTAATTTTGAATTGAAATTATAGTATTGGGTCTATATTCAATATCTTAAATATAGGCACCCATATTAAATTAAGGAATAAACCCATAAAAAAGTTTTAAAAAGTGTAAACCTATTTTACTTTTGATGTGGTAGAGGTTGAATAAAATAAAACTTAATTTTTCCCCCAAATAAAAGATATGGGTTTTCCATTTCAGGTTTGAATATAAAATCCAAGATATTTGTAACTTCCAACTGATTGAAAAATATGACAATGACAGTTTTTAGTTCTACAAGATCAAGTTTAACATTTTTAATCAAAATTTAACTCACATTGTCTTAAACTGTAATAAATGGACTTAGTTTTGTCAAGATTTAAAGAAAAATCCTTTTCATTAAACCAGGTTTAAATTCCTATTAAATCAGTTTCAATTTGAGTAATTAGATCAATAGTAATGAAGCTAAGAGTATAATAAAACTGAATCATCAGCGCTGACTGAAATCTTTTATAAAGGTTTCAGTTGACAAAAATAGTTTAAAAAAATTGGGGAAAATAATGGACTTGAAATACATCCCTGATGAACTGAATTCACTAAATCAATTTCCCTTACTTTTTATTTGCTAGATACGAGATGAAAATTATTTTATTACCTCCCTCTAAAACCTGCTTTCTCTATAAAATAGATAAATAATAAAAGATTATAACATTATCAAAAACCTTCACTGAATGAAAGGGAAATACGCATGCTTTCATCCAATTATAAAGTTAATTTATACTTAACGTCTACAAAATTATTGTTTTGTTGTTAACTTCAAGGATAAATTACCACCTTAGCTTGGTAACTATATTTTTACAAAGTTTTTAAAATCCTTTAAATGTTTCAAACCGATAAAAATAATAGCATTGGACTCTCAAACCCCATGGCATAATACATTTCCCCCAGTTCCGAAGTATTGTACGAGTAGCAAGCCAACTGCTAATGACTTTTGACTCAGGTTTCTTCCCCTGGGTCCCCGGGAAACTGATAAACACATCAAGAGGCGGAATCCAACTGTCAACCCACTCCTCCCAGCGCAGGGGAAAGCACACACGACACATGTCGCAGTGCCGATTTTAGACAGGAACTTGTGGACGACAGGGTCCGGGAAGGACGGCTGGTGGGTTAAAGGACAAATTACAATTCGTGGAAATCCAAGTGTAAAGTTATCAAAACCAACAAACTTAAAATCAATCTGGAAGCAGGTTAAAATTCCTTTTACTTACTGTTACTAGTTTACTTCAATGGAGTAAAATACTATCTAATCAAGTTAGAGAATTTTACTCATTTCAGTTTTTTGAAGTTTAAGCTAAAACATTAATCTCATCAAATAGTAGTGGCGTAGCCAGAAATTATTTTTGGAGGGTGCATGATGATATCGAAATTAAAGAAAAAAATTAAGGTTTTGAATTACACTAATTTTTTTCTCACTGAATGAATAACTAAATATTAAAATAAATTAATGATACATTTTAATCATGAAACAAAGAAAACTTTTGTTAACAGCAAACTAGAACAATGTATTTCATCAACACTCATAAGTGAAATGTGTCTAATAAAAGAACATTTTATTTACTTAAAATCATAAACATAAGCTGGGAGGACATAGGATTTGTTTTTTTCTGGGGGAGGGGTTAGAATTTTCATAATCCAATTCAATCTTCTTGGTGATCTTAATAGGGAAAAGGTAGTGAATTATCCTGCTCCAACTATTAAAAGAGGGGTCTGGGGGTCCCCCCAAGAAAATTTTTGGAAATTTAAGTAAAAAATCCCCATTTTTTTTATCTCGTTTTGGTACTCCTCATTTGAATTTCGGTTACAGGTTTTATGGTAGATATTTTGCTTTTTGACAAACTAAATATAAAATAGAGTTGTAATAAAAGAGTTACAAGTACCAAAGGGGGTCTGGGGGTCCTCCTCCATGAAATTTTTCGAAAATTTGAACATTAAAAACTGGTTTTTAACTTGTTTTGGTGTATCTAATCCGAATTTCAGGAATGAAAGAAATTCTAAAATATTTAATTTCACAAAGAAAGAAGTTTGGGGCTTGGGGGTGCAAAGACCCGTTGCACCCCACCCCCTACTGTCTACGCCACTGCTTGGTTGGGATTTTTTCCAAAAAATGTCTGTGAAATCTTAAATGAATAAAACCCAGGACATTTTTGCGACCCAGGACATTTCCCTGGACAGCTATAAGAACCCTGGACTGTCTGGGGTAACCCCGGACGTATGGTAAGCCTAACCATGGGGGTTGTATCTAACCGAACCAGATTTGGCAATGTATCGCCTCTAGTGGAGATGGAAGATAAAAAAAAAGACAAAACGGAATTTTTAATATTTAAAAACAGAAATTTTTTTTTTCAAAATTTTCAAAGTAAAAACCAAAATTGATAAAAAAAAAAAGGGGGAAAGGGGCTAAAAGTGTGAAAAAAGGATTTTTAGGGACTTGGGTTGAAAAAAGGGACCTGCTGGGAGCCCTGTGTAAAGTTTACTCATAATGTTCGCATCTATCCGTTCATATTTGAGGAGCTGAGAGCCAGAGTGGACCAACCCACAAAAAATGAAAAGGCGGTTTTTTTTCAGTAGAATGTAGAGACATCTATTGATTTAAGTTAGAAAACAATGCATTTTTTTAGTTCCCACAAGATGGCATCACTTTTTCGTTTGATCTAGTAATTAAAATCGCACACAAATTTAATGCCGGAATGGATTAAGCCACTTGGTCCATTCTGATTCTGACTTTCAATTGAGGAGCTGAGAGATTGATCACGAGAAGATCAAAACTAAATATTAAATACTAACCTCAAAAAAACAAGTTTAAATATTACTACAATTTTGTAAAGCGTTTTTCTCGAAATAACAGCTGCTGAGGTTGGTCCACTCTGGCTCTCAGTTCCTCCTTTATACTTTTCTTCCATTTTCTAAAATTTTTCCTCTCCTCCCTCCTCCTTCTATGATATGATGCATTGATTTACTTAAACCAGTGGTTCCCAACTCAAATATGTCTGCGGACCACTTCACTTAAATTTGAACCTCCGCGGACCATCTCTATCCCTAACTGTATTTTCAAAATTTTAACTTTTTTCAGTGCATTTATTTCTCATGGAGGTTCTAAAATTTTGACTTTTTTTCTGAAGTAAGGGAAATCCGAGTCTTACAATGTTTCTAAATAGAACTTAAAAATTCAAATAATCTATTAAACTTAAAAGAAAAATTAACAATACATTAATTTTATATCTAATTATTTAAAATATACCTTTTTATAAGACCATTTAACCATTTTATCAAGCCTTTTTATCTATTAACCCTGGAAGGGTACACACCCACACAAAAGTTACAGGTTTAAAAAACAACAATATAAAATAGTTATTTGTCTTCTTTTTCATAACCAACAAATAAGGTAACATATTATTAGATTTAAATTGGAAAGAAAGTACTGATCTTTAAATTAAACTGCAGGACGAATGAGATAACCAGGATTTCTGTTGATCACAAAAAAGCAAACTGGACATTAACTGACTGTTAGTTGTGGCAGAGGAAAATCTATAGGCGAGGCTGATATTCTCCCGAAAGAAACCGCGTCAAAAGTCAATAATTAAAGCGATTAAAATAGAAAATTATTTATGGGTTCAAAAACTTTCGCATTTTCGGCAATAAATTTTTCTCATATCTTCGAACAAACACATTTCAAGTGTATCTCAGAAATTTCCTCTTTTCATACCACGATTTCTCAAAGACCCTCGGTCTGACCATAGCATCCCAGTTTGAAGTATCGTTTAACACTTCCACGCTTCGCTTCGTATCAAACCAAGTATAAATCCGATCATTCGATTCTTTATTAGCCCCATGCCTCTCAGTTTTAATTAATCTGATGCAATACTTTTTCACACCATCACATTATGTTTCTACTCTGTAATAAACTACTGTTGAATAAAACTGTGCAAAATAATAGAAATGAACAAATTATTATTCATAGGAGAGAAAAAGAACATAAATTTTTTTATTTATGAGACGTATGATTTTTTACTTATATTTTTGTATCTGTAGTCTTTTTACTATTTCCTGGAATGTGTGATAGATTAGGAAAACTACTTTTTTTAAATTTCCACACATTTTTTTGGGTAAGTTATTTAAAAATCTTCTCACGGACCACCTCTGATGGCCTCACGGACCACCTCTGATGGCCTCACGGACCACCAGTGGTCCGCGGACCACCTGTTGGGAACCACTGACTTAAACAGAGCACAAGATAAAAAAATAAAAAGGAAACCACAACTTAAAGGGTTGCATTTATATGTCAATTGCTGGGAGGAAATATATTTCAAGGTTGCCAAATATGAAAATGTATCACTAAAAAGGCATTGTTAGTAGATGTAGCATATTTTTAAAAATTTTGATCTTTCAATATTTGTTTAAGTAGTTGAACTTTTTGAAAGTAGTTGGAACTAGTAGTTGGTGAAAAAAGTAGTTAAACTACTAGTTCAACTACTCTAAACCAAAAGTAGTTGAACTACTAGTTAACTAGTAGTTGCAACTAGTAGTTAACTACTTTTAGTTAACTAGTGCCGAACATTACGTACTGGGTTCAGGAAACGTTGCTGTGAAGTATAGTTAACTATGAATTCTATTCTCTAAGCAAACTTAGCCCATAAAGAAAAAAACATACTTCAAATTTCCAGTTTTTGAAGTGGCGTCAAAGCATTCATCTCTAGATAAGATTCGGTGAGAGAAGAGCTTTCCATCAGGATCCAATATCTGGGCTATCTTGTGTGCATAAAGCCTGGCTCCAAAAGTGCAAATGTGGAGTTCATAGTACTTGGAAATATTTTCTAAAAAAGCCTGAGTGCCTGGTCTTAATTTTGTATGATACCATGGAGAATATGAGCCATAAAGTTGAAAATGATGGACATCCTAGAATTTTACAAAACTTTTAAACAACATGTTCACCAGTTTAATTTTATTTTTTAGGAGATATTATAAAAAGGATAGAAAAAAATACTCTTTGAGATGAAAATGACAAAGGTTACACCTCAGCAATACTGAAAAATAATGAATTTTTTATGTACCTTCAGAACATTTCAGCACTATTTACAAACTTAGAATAAAGAGTAAACACTTTCAATGTCCTTATAAACTGAAAATAAGCACATTTCATTTTTCATGACCGCACCCTTTTTTAATACGCATAAGCCCTGTTCAGATGGCCAAACAAATCTACTGGAGCAATTGGTACATAACAGGGATGAGTTTGGTAAAAAACAAAAAAGCTGAAACCAAAAATCCAAAATTTTACGAGTAACACATATCGGGGATGTTGCACACCTTCAAGCATTTTGTAACAGTTATTGTATCAGCTAAACTTAAATTTTGTAGCTTATTTTTTTGTTTTAGGTTTGATATTTTGCATTTCAAATTAGAATTTAGTCAAATATTTTATTTAGATCCTCTTAAAGCAGGACATATATTCTGATTCTCAATAGCTCGACAAACAAAAGCATGTTTACAAGATAATATTAATTGAAAATACTTGTTTGCTTTATAAAAGAACTTAAAGCAAAGAACTCAGATTGCATATATTTAAGTGAATTGTTTAAAAACCTATTAAACCTTCTTAAGATTAAGGGCAGACCGTCCAACATTGAAAAACAAAATGTATTTTTATATTCCTTTTATTCATACCATATATTAAATTAACTTGATAAAAATCAAATGAAAAAATCTTTTCTACAGATATGTATGAATTTATAGAGAATAATACATTTAATTTACAAATGTATTACATAAGTTTTTTAAAATATCCAAGTAATTTTTTTATTTATAATTTTTTAAACTAAGAAAGAATGTAGTTTACAGGAAGCTGTTGAGAAAATTAAACCGATTTATCCTCTGGAAAAGCTTTGATCAATTCCAAGACTGAGCAAGAGCTTAATAGGTATTAATGGGCATTAAACATGAGTGTCAAAGACCTAATTTTGTTAAGTTTTGGTCATATTTTTAGGTAAAATTTGCATTTTCTTAAACTCAATATAAAAAAAGTTGTGAATAATAGAGTTCCATGTACACAAAAGGGGGTCTGGGGGAATTTTTCCCCAGAAAAATTTTGGGAATTTGACCCTAAAACACAGGGTTTAAACTTGTTTTGGACACATAGTCCAATTTTTTTAGAGGAGGGGTCGGGTCCCCTGGCCCCTTTATATATGCCCCTGATGATATTATGATCTTTTAAACAGATAATGATCTAAAAGGATTAAAAAAACCACTCCATTATTTTCTTATAAAGTTGCTTCAAAGCGATTTTCCACTAAAAATGTACAACTTATAAGATCTAGATCCTAAAGTAAAATCTGAAGAAATGCTGACTAAAATCGGGAAAAAATTATCTGAGATGTTTCACTAGACCTATTAGTCTCCTCTGACTCCTATTAGGCTTTTCTGCATCGCAATTAGAACGTAAGAAAAAGCGAACTTCAACTAGGCACAGGAAAAACGGAACTTTCGACATTTTCAGAGAATTTTTCGACATTTTCAGAGAATATGATCCAAAACACCGGACTTTTTGGCTTCTGACCACTGTAAAGTTGGTTTTTCTACATCGCAATAGAGATGCAAGAAACGGACTTCAATTTGGCGCCCACCACGGCCGTCCAAGAAAGTAGTCACGGGATGATACGGAATACTCCGCGAGCAAAACGAAACTTACGCGAAAAAACGCGATTTTTCCGACTTTTTCACGCGATAACTCGTAATATTTCTCGGAAATCTGGAAAATTTAAAAAGTTGGATTTTCTGAAGAAATCCAAATCAGTTCGCGGGCCGCAGGTTATGCATCCAAAATATCTCTCAATGAAAAGGCTCAAGTTTTTCCACAATACCCAAATACGAGCCGACTTTACCGAAGGTTACGTCCATCTGTAGGTTGCATGCTAGGAACAGCAAGAAAAAAAAGTTTTTCCATAATACAGTAAACGAACGAGAAGAAGCCATCTTTACAGGCTGCGTTATACGAACCTATCGCCGATGCGCGTGCGAGGTAGGAATGCCGAAGACAAAGTACCGGGAGATGGTGGAAGTTTTTTTCTCTGAAGTAGAAGGAGACGAAAAAACGGATTTTTTCAGGATTACAAAAAGCGGAAATTTCCTTGAAAAGCGGAATTCTTAATTTTCAAAAAAATAAAAAAAGCGGAATTCCGCCACAGGGCGGAAAAAACTCATCCCTGACATAAACAGAGACTCCAACTACTACGGATTCTCCGTAGTTTCTACGGATGCTGTCGTTAAACTACGGACAACATCGAAAAAGCTACGGAAAATCGAAAATCTATCATAAAAAGCACTTAAAAGCGCAAGTTTTTTCCCAATAATGCTCTATTTTTAGGATATTTTCAATAAAACAGGGTGGTTTCGTGTTGCATGCGGGGTATTCCGTTTTTCCCTCGACTTCTTTCGGATGGCGCAGCGGCGGGCGCCAAGTTGAAATCGTCTTCTTCTTGCGTTGTTAGTGCGATGTGGAAAAAACAACTGTATAGTGGTTAGAAGCCATCGTCCGGTGTTTAGGAGGACCGCATTCGGCGGAAAGGTAAAAAAATAATGATTTTTCGCGTAAGTACCATTTTCCCAGCGCATAGTTGAAGCTGGCTTCTTTTCACATTGTAATTACACCGTAGGAAAAATTTTAGCATAACCAGAGGAGCCTAATAAGTCCAGTGATACCTCTCAGATTGCGTTTATATCGATTTTAGTCAGTGTTTTCGACAAATTTTTCTTAAGGATTTCCCAAGTTGTAAATTTTTACTGATCGATCACTCTGAACCTTAATGCAGTATTTTTAAAAATCTTGTTAGATTATAACCTGTTTCAGATATGACTTCAAGGGGGATGGCAGGGGATCCACCCCTAAAAAATCGGACTAGGTGTATAAAACAACACTGTTTTTAGGATCAACTTCTAAAAAAATTTTCCTTACTCATAAGGACTACTGACAACCATCTTTGAAAGTTGGAGTCTCTGTATGAAACGAAACATGTTACCTTTTGTCACCTTCACCTTTTAAAAAATGCACAACTTTTAATAAATATACCATTGAATGCATTTATCCGAATAGTAAAAAAATAGTTCTTAAATTTTATAATTAGTTAAATGTAACAAAAAAGAGATTAAAAAGATATAGAAAGGCTATTACTGGTAAGTTTTGAGGAACGTTATCATTTGTTGTATGAATCAGTGTTTGATCAAGATCAACCAAAAGTACAAGCTTTTCAGAAGTTAACAACCTATTTTCATCATCTTGTCCCAATTTTTCAGCTTGCTGTAACAAAATTATTTAATTAGAAATAAATTATTTTTTACAAATGTAATTTAACTAAGATTAATATCTTTAATAAAATAGGTAAATGTTTAAAAACATATAAGGTAAAATACAAGAGCAAATAACTTATAAAATTTATATTTTGTTTTCAAATAAATTTAAAATTTCCATTAAATAGTTATGTTGTAAAATTTCAAAAGTCCTGACAAAAAAATGGAAAAAGATGACATTACCTCACGGCTCACTTTTAATTCTGGAACAACATGAACCATGCTAAATGTTGTTGAAGCAGTGAGTTTTTCGAAATTGTCGCGATCAAGACTGAAAAAAAATCAAATAATAGCATCCTCTAAGTTATACATTAGGTTTAAATATAAAATTTTATATACTTATTTCACACTTACATATCAAGCAGAGTTTGCAATATTATATAGCAAAAATTCTTTGAAACCATTATTTAAAGTGTACAGTTAATTCCTTTAAATTGCAGTTGCTATGCATTTTTGATTTATATCACAAGATTTTAAAAAATTTAAATCAAGCAACCTGAAGAAATTAATAATATAATCAAAACCGTGCAACTGATTATCAGAAATAAAGTTAATAATAATATGTTTAAAAATTACAACTTTTGAGTTTTTGGAGTGCTTTATTCTAGCTATTTTTGTACATTTTTTAAAGAATGGATGAAAATTCTTCATTTTTCCAGTTTTTTTACACTTTCAAAACCCATGTTTTGAGATCATATAAAGACAATCTTTCAAATCTTTCGTGTAACAAAATTGATAGTTCAACATTACTATAAAAATTTAAGTCCTTAAGTTAACAAGATACAGTCAAGTCTGCTTAATGTGATCGCAATTGTCCGAGACTAAACTGATAACATTATCCGATCGATAACAATAAGCGATCTCATATCAAAAACAGCAAACAGTGTTACCAGCTTGTTTGCTTTAAAATCAAAATCATGTAATCGTAATAAATGTATTTAGAACTCTATATTTAAACTAGGAAACATTTTAAGGGGAAAATATAAGAGTAGTCCAGTTAATAAAATTAAAATAATCGCTTACTGTGTATTTTTATAGAAAGGTCTTTCTTTTTCCGCTCCATTATATCCTTCCACTCCAATAAACCAATCCGAATTTCATTAAACAAGGGAAAATCAAAATCTCTTAGGGGACATCCATAAATTACGTGAGGTCAAAAAGGGGGGGAGGGGTTTGGAAAAATCTCACCAAGGGGGGAGGGGGGATTGATTAAAATCTCACGTCAACTTTTTAAGTTAGAAATTACACGATTTTCTTTTTTTAAGTATGAAAAAGGAAATCACACAGATAAGATACTGCAAGTTATTTTTAAAAAGTTGTAGGTAAATCTCACTTGGGAGAGGGGGGTCCAGCAAAATCTCACTAAATCTCACCAAAGGGGGAGGGGGGTCCAGATTTTGGAAAAAACGCCTCACGTAATTTATGGATGTCCCCTTATCAGAAACATCTGCAAAGCATGGATCTTGGTGTTTCTTTAACCAATCCCAAGTATGGATTCGGACCCCCATAACCGTTTTCTTTCAATATAATATACGGAATCTTTTTTTTTCTTACCCATACTGAATTTCAGAAAAAAGAAGCGCCAGATGTTCTCATGGAGAAGATTTTTACTTGTAAAAATTGACCTTCAAAATGAAACTCGAACCCAAAAGCGGTCGTTTTAAAGGGGGTATACAAATTTTGATAATATTAAGCGGATTGATTATTCATAGTTGATCACATTAAACGATGTATTTTACATTAAATTAATTAGGAATGATCGGGACCTGTTGATTCCGATAACATTATCCGATTGATAACATTAACCGTGATCACATTAAGCGGATTCGACTGTAATATAAATATTTACCTTCTAAGATCTGCACCGCATTCAGCACACAAATCCTTCATTATTACTGGATGAGTACAAGGTTCTACTTTTAATAATTCAGCACTGAAATGTAAATTAACAGTCAGCACAAAATTATCCTGAAGCCTTTTTTAGTACTTAAGGTTTAACCAGGTGCAAATCTCACCAATAAGATTTTTATTAGGGCAACATTTTCCAAATTACACATAAAAACATTATAAACAACACTGCTAGTAGATAATTAAATTGTAATTCCTTTTGATACTTGCTTAATTAGTATTATGATCAATTAAAACACTTGACATTCGCACCCTTCTATTCCTAAAATTTTTTAACAGACCATTTTATCCAACTAGTATATTGTTCAGCCTGCTTAGGGGCATATACCATGTAAAAATAAAATATACCTACTATTCCTTTTTCACCCCCGTTCTTGTGGCAGGTAATCCAAAGAAACAGGGACTGTTTCCAAAAATGGTGATTAAATGGAGAATTCTGGCAATCTAGATCGATAGAACTTGCAATTGTTTACAATCTAATTAGTTAATCGCAGTGTTGCCAATGCCGTTTATTAATAAATGGCATTGGCAACACCAAATTTCGCCAAAAATATCCCTCAAGCCCGGTAAGCTTGGATTTACTGAATATTACAATAAAAACTGATATCATTAAAGTTTACAAACCCCCCAATAATACATATATATTTATCTTCAAAAATCAGCACCACATTCTGCATTAAAACATGTTTTCCAACTCGTTTCATTATCAGCATATCGTACCTCCCGAAGAAGACTGCTCTAATATCAAAATTCAAAAGTTTCAGTACGAGTTCCTCTTGGTGATCTTCTACACGTGTCAGTGACTTGGTGAACTGTCTGCCATGTTTAACCAAGACAGTTCAAAATCCCCAGATCATTTTATGGGCAATTTATTTATTACACCATAAAACTATCACAATAATACAGCAGTTAATTTTATCAATATGTGGATAGCATATATCAGTACGATAAATTCATTTATAAATCAGCTTTAATTGGATACTTTCACCCGGAGAAGACGATAACTGTAGTAGGTAAGAGAGCTAGATTGGTTTGTCGATAGGACGTATTTCCTAATTTGGGATATCCGGTCGCTCTATAAACGTTCTGATAGGTCCATGCAATGGTGTTTACCTTACGACCCTTGACGTCAGATGAAAGTATCCCATTAGTTTAATATCAGCTAAGCCGATCAGCAATAATGAATCTATATTAATAAGGATCACTAAATCGTTGGTGTAGTATAGTCAAATAAACTAGGGGGCTGCCGCCCCCTGCTCGCTATTGCTCACCAAACCCCGCACGGAGGATCGCTTCGCGATCCTGGCTCGTAAATTATCCTTAATGATATAACCATGACCGGTTCTAATTTGATCAGTTATAGATGAAAAAGATCTCAGTATTA
This sequence comes from Tetragnatha versicolor, assembly GCA_024610705.1. Classification (NCBI taxonomy): domain Eukaryota; kingdom Metazoa; phylum Arthropoda; class Arachnida; order Araneae; family Tetragnathidae; genus Tetragnatha; species Tetragnatha versicolor. Next base: position 6,448,634 of record JANDEH010000006.1, on the reverse strand, counting down.
TAGAATAGAATGGTTCTTACGTATTATCCCATCAACCATGCCGTTGAATTTGAAATTGTAATTAAGTCTATTGACTTTTCTGTAGCTGTGACGTTGAATAAAGCGGCTGAAGAACTGTCGACGGGATAATACTTAAGTACCATAGAATACATCAGATTCTTTAATCATCCAGATTAGATGATAATTTTTTAGGGTCGGTAGCTAAGAAAAATTTCGGAGGACATTGCCATTTCGGAAAGGGGTTAATGAAGCGAATCCGGGCTGCAGGTTTTCAGCGAAATTTGGCGATAACAATTCAATGCTCGGATGCCATCGGTTTTCCACTTGGCAACAAAAAAAATCGCCAAATTCAGCTGCAGACCGGATTCGCTTCATTTACCATGATTTGTTTGAACCGTGGGTAAACATGGTGGATCTGGCCAAACTATATTGGCCAAATGAATGCGCCAAGGTGGAGACCCATCGCCAAGAAGAACTCGTACTGAAACTTTTAGATTTTGATGTTGGAGCAGTCTTCTTCGGGAAGTACGAATACAAATTCGTTGGCTCAAAATTAGGATAAATAAAGTAAAGCCCCGGCCAGTTTTTATTACACAACAATTAAAAAAATTAATATCAACAAAAACTTACCCTGGAGAAACCGTATCTCCTTCTTTGACAAGTAATTCCAAAATAGTTCCCGCGACATTGGACTTGTATTTAAGTTGGGGTTCTTTAATATCAGTTGAACTCCAGTCTTCAGGTTTGTAAGTCAATATAACGGAATTGCTCATTAATTGACCTCCAGTTTTTACCTTCCATTTCACGAGAGTAATAGATTTATTTCCATCAAAACAATATGTTTCAATGCGTGAAGCCATGTTTTTTACAACAGCCGCTACTTCTGCTTCCAGATTTAAAATGAAACTATTTCTTAGAAATAGGTTGATTGTTTGTTTGAAATATTTTGAATCATGTTCTCGTCCAGAATAAGGAACTTGCATGTGTCAGATTTTAAGGGCCGATCTCACCAACCTTCCGTTAAGCGTTTTCGGGCACTTCGAAAAAGAGGATTCGAAAAAAACATCATGCAAGTTCCTTAAAGAGGTTATGGAAGTGTTTTGAAAGGTGATTTCTCGATTTCTCCCCTTTTGGGGTTTGTTTGGGGGGTTATTTATTTGGCTCACAATAGCTACAGCTACAAAGCTTTTAGCCGCCCCTGCTTTTTTTAGATTCAATTTAGTTTCAAAGGGCCAGTGGGCTTTTGGGTCGCGCCCAATAGACCGAAGCGCCTCACCGAAACACAACTTGCTCGAACGGGACGTTTGACCGAATGGGATGTTTGACCGACAGGACTTTTGACCAAACCGTAACCTTCGAGAGGGCCACATGCAGCTGCCATCGAATCGAACCGAATATCGAATATTTGTAATGGCATCGTAAATCGAAAAAAGCGATTCAGCCAGGGGCGTAGCGAAGGGGGGGGTCCCCGGGTCCGGACCCCCCCCATGGGCCCGACCTAAAATTTTTTAACCCTTTTTTAGGCTTTAAATATTCCAGTGCCTACTCAAAAGAGGGCGTCTATGTCCCTTAACACGTTCACTGCCAGCACCCAAAACAAAAATTGGTGGCAGTACCAGTGCAGGGTTCACAGACGGTTTGCAGCGTCTGTGTGCATCATGCATTTCTTCCTACTCTTCTATTACACAGTACTAACAAATACTACCGCCAATTTGGCGTGTTTTTACGATGTGCCCCGTATGAGATTTCCTGTCATAGCTATCACTGATTACTTCATTTCTTTTCAGGTATACAATCTAGTTATATTTTCCGGAATTTTATTTCTGAGATCGAAATGTCTATATCCACGAAAGTTGACCCATGCTAAAGTATAAGTGAAATTCGTTAGAGTTGCGTTGTTACTTTCGTGTATCTAGACAGTGCATCTTAGATATCAATAACCCAAGCAGCACATACGTTCAAGATTCGTCCAATTTTTGTCATGTTGGGCGGGATTTCGTTTACTTGTAGTAGCAGTAACTTGATAAAACTTGACATGCTTGGTATGAGCTGTGCAGCTAGGGAAACTGTTCTTTGAAATAATTAAAAGTTTTGGTGTGTGTGTGTTACTCATAAAAAAATTAGTAAGCATACTAAAAGAGAATATTTATCTTTAAATTTTATTCTGAGACAGCCAGATAGTTTCATTTTCCGAGAAAAAAAATCCCTACGTAATTGGGGTCAATGCGCTTTTTAATTATCTCGTGTTAAGTATGACATGGAACACCTAACCTAACGGTGCTTCGATTTCAATACCCTTGTCTCTACGAATGTAGAAATTCTCCAAGGGCTAACCCAAGATCTAAAGTCTTTAGTCCTCCTCTCCAGTCTAACGTTTACATGATTTTTTAAGATAAGTTTATTTTTAGGACTCCAGAAAAATACTCCAGTTAGAAACCAGAAGGTTGGGAATTATACAATCAAGGCAACTTAGGAAAAATTCAAGAATAATATATTGATTGAAATAGATTCTCTAATTTAAATATTTTCAATAATTAAGAGTTTGATTTTATTCATAAATAATCCTTAATGATGTAATTTGATATTTCTATTATGGGATATTCTATAATGGGGCAATTTTAAAAGATTTATTGAAAAGATAATTTTTAATTTGAAAACAAGTAATTTATTACTTCTGTGAGTACCCAGGATTGCGTCCAACGATTCCCAAATTTGGGGTATATTTATAAGCCATCAGGAGCGTAGCCAATTTGCGGAAAATTACAAAAACCATGACTACCAATTTAATGTTGGTGTAAAATGAAATACCCTCAAAATAAAATATTGTGTGTATTAGATGCTTCCCTAGTAGCACAGCTCATACCAAATATGTCGAGCTTATGTAACTTAAACTAGAAGTAAACGAAATTTGACCATACATGACAAAATTTGGACGAATCTTGAAAGTTTGTGCTGCTTGGGTTAAATCAATATTAAGAATTTGAAGAAAAAACACAATTGCGCAAATTAGATGCAGAATCTAAATATTTTATTTTAGTTTGAAGAAACTTTCTAGGTCTATGGGTGGCAACAAGAAAAACACGAAATCTAATCGCAGAAAAAAGAGGAAAGCGGTTTTATGATTCTTCGCCAAAAGACCCCAAATTGGATGTAGATCGAAGTGTAACGCAAAAGTATGATAAATGCGTTATATACAGATGCTCCCAAAAAGTGATAACATTTTAAAGTAGACATCAGCGCTCGTTTCTCCAGGACGCGCCAGCGCGTCCTTGGCAGTGAACGTGTTAAAAGTATCTAAAAACCACCTTTTTTGCTTGTTAAAATCTAAAATTTTCCGAGGGATCCCCCGGTTTACCTATAAAAAAGTATTAGTTGAGGGACGATATAAGGGGAGGAGGCGATAAAGGGTACTAAACGAGTAAACCAAACCCTGTTTTTAGGGTCAAATTTCCAAACAAATTTTGGGGGAGTACCCCCAGACCCCCCTTGGGACTTGGAACTTTATTAAACAACTTTTTTAATGATGAGTTCGTCAAAATACAAAACTCCTAGCAAATAATAAATTCCTGAAAATATAATGATCGAAATTCGGATTAGGTGTACCAAAACGAGTTGAAAACCTGCTTTTTAGACTTGAATTTCCAAAAATTTTCTGGGGGAGGTCCCCCAAACCCCCTTAAGGTAATTCGAACATGATTATTTTCAACCTTTTTAATATTATATTCGTTGAGGAGATTCAATTTGATTTTCAAAATTTTTAGCCCCCCCCCCCAAAAAAAACCGAATCCTGGATCAACTACTGCCTCAGAAACGTCATATTTTTTACTTTTTTCCTAAAAAATTATCTGGCTTACAAGGAGCGGTGCTCCTCGGTTATTACCTCATGAATGAAGTAAAAAAACTCCTTTTTAAAATCAAATTTCCAAAAATTTTCTGGGGGTGGACCCCCAAACCCCCCTCTTTAATATGGAGCTACAGAAAACTATGTTTCTCGACGGTCTCTGTACTTAATAAAAAAATTATGTGGATCAGAACTTTCAATCAAAGTAATACTTAATCATAATTATTACACTAATTATTTTATTAATAAATTATTAACTATATTAATTAACACAGAGCAGAAATTAAAAGTAATGTGAAAATTATAACTTTATTTCACTAATTGTGGACTGGACACTTTTTGATATCCATTGGTAAATTTTTCGCACTGGACCCCCCCCCTTAGGAAAATCCTGGCTACGCCACTGGATTCAGCACTCAGCAGTGTCACAATCATTTTTCTCCATGACGTCGGCGCTCACAGGTCGACCAATGGAACTACCAGTATTACTAACGCCATCTGGCGATAAATTGACCCCATTGGACTCGCTTCACCTGACGTAAGGATGACGCGCTAGCTACCATCCAATCAGAATTCACTTCGATTCACGTGACCAATATTCGAGACCCTCCGGAGGTATCGAGCTCGTTTTTGACCACGTGACTCGATACGAGTAGCAGAAGTAACAGGTTGATAACCTGTTATTTCGATATACGATGGCAGCTGCATATGGCCCCAATATTCGAGACCCTCCGGAGGTATCGAGCTCGTTTTTGACCACGTGACTCGATACGAGTAGCAGAAGTAACAGGTAGATAACCTGTTATTTCGATATACGATGACAGCTGCATATGGCCCTGAGACAGGGCCATATGCAGCTGCCATCGTATATCGAAATAACAGGTTATCAACCTGTTACTTCTGCTACTCGTATCGAGTCACGTGGTCAAAAACGAGCTCGATACCTCCGGAGGGTCTCGAATATTGGTCACGTGAATCGAAGTGAATTCTGATTGGATGGTAGCTAGCACGTCATCCTTACGTCGGTGAAGCGAGTCCAATGGGGTCAATTTATCGCCAGATGGCGTTAGTAATACTGGTAGTTCCATTGGTCGACCTGTGAGCGCCGACGTCATGGAGAAAAACGATTGTGACACTGCTGAATCGCTTTTTTCGATTTACGATGCCATTACAAATATTCGATATTCGGTTCGATTCGACAGTCTCGAAGAGTTCAGTCTCGAAGGTTACGACCAAACGGAGCGTTTGACCGACAGGACATTTTACCGAACGGGATGTTTGACCGACAGGTTATTTGACTGACATTTTTATTAAAATACTAGCGCTGACGCGCTAGACCTGGGCTTCGCCCGGGTTTCAGTTTTTTTAATAAATATCATCTGGTGTGTTACAGATGGGCTACGCCAGTCCAAATGGAGAAATAGGCTATAATTTATAAAGAGAAAATCAGTCCTTCATTCTTTTTTTCCATTTTTCCTGCTTTTTTCACTTATTTTTCCATGTTTGAAATCCTGTTTTACCAGTCATACAAGCCAATAATAGGAAACTTTAGTACCAGTGTTGTAGTCACTAGGCAATTTTATTAATCTCTATATAAATAAAAACGTTTGTGGCTGTGTGTATGTGTTCCGCATCTCCTTTTAAACCACACCGAAGGCGTGGACATTTCCTCCATTTCAAGATTTTTTTCCTTTGAAATAAATATATTTACTAAAAAATATTTTTTTTCATAGAAAACGAGTTAAAAATAAAACATTGTTTCAAATGAGACATATCACTAGACTTTTTCATTTACTAGATCTTTTATTTTAGTTTTAAATTTGTTAATTTGTTCACTAGACTTATTAATTTACTAGACTTTTTATTATAGTTTCAAATTTGTTATTTTATAAAGGCACCAAGATATTAAACATTATCAGGAACACCGGGATTGTAAAAAGTGACAAGAACACCGGGATTGGAAAATTAGCGAGAACATCGGGATAGGAAAAATAACCGGGAATACCGGAATATAAAAATTACCAGAAACACCGGGATTAGAAAATTACCGAGAACACCGGGAGCCCTAGTCTGAGGGCATGCGAAAGATCTGGAGTACGAAACGTGACGTCAAATTGACGTCACGTTCGTGGCACTTCCGCAATCGCTAGTCTCGGGGCTTTTCCTCCGTGCGCATGATATGAAGGCCAATACGAAACTTCCGGCCTCCTCGCATGCAAACTTCCGCTCCGATTTCGAGGCGAGAAGCTGTGTGCGAATACGTAAACATTCAAAATGTCCGCTTACGCTTCTGCCCTTCACATCAGACTTGTGGTGGAAAAATACAACTATGAATGAAAAAGGACATCCGGAGGGGTGATTTTACCACTTAAAGTTCTTTTTTCTAGAGAGATCAAATTGGAATCATTGAGTTCACGGATGGTGGCCTACCTCTTCGAATTCGTGTAAGTGTATTTTAGAAAATCTCTTGCCTCATTTTTTGGTTTAATAAATCTTAATTCATTTTTATTTCCATCAATTTATCCTACAATTTGAACAGAAAATCCCATCCCCCAAGACCTTTCCTCAAACCATGTGTAATATTTAATAAAGTATTTATAGTAATTCTTACTTCCGTTTTAAAATATGTGATCAATGCAAAAACTAATCTAATGTTTACTTACAATTTGTCGGCTCTAGGTTTTAAAATACTTCATACTCCGCCCTTAAGACCATTCCTCAAACCATGTGTAATATTTAGAGTATTTAGTAATTATACTTCTGTTTTAAAATATGTGATCAATGCAAAAATTAAACGGTAATATTTACCTACACTTGTTGGCTTTAGGTTGTTTTAAAATACTTCTAAAAATGTCTTTAAATTCGCTATCACCCAAATTTCTTCTCTTAACTTTAGCATTTAAAAAGATACAAAAGCTATTTTTTCAGTTATCATTTATCTCAGATTTATTTAAGACTACAGGAAAATTATGTATTATTAAAGTGTATTTTCTGTCGCAGGTTCTTGCTGCTTATGTCGTCCTGTAGAGGTAGCTACCAAAATGATGTATCACTTTTTCTTAATATCTATATTTTTCATTCTAGGGGACCGTGGTTTTCATCTTGAGCTGTGGCTGATGACACCACTTCTATATCCTGAACTTGACTCTTCTATTTAATTCATGCCCTTCCTCTCGGAGATCGGCCATAGATGCAATGGCCCAGGGGAGCCCAGAACAGGGGGCTGCCTACAAGCCCACTCCTTAAGACCATCAGTGCAACATCCCTAGTGTGCCAAGGCCTATGATGCCCATCTTCGTTTTCGTGACCGTGGGGCCTGGGCATATGTCCCGGTTGGGTGGTCAGCGCAACGTGAGACCCCCAGTGTTTAGTTCCCAAGCATGCTTGGTCCTCGGTTTATGGACCCACTAAAGGGATGAAAGGCTGAGTGGACCCTGCCCAGCCTGGGATTTGAATCCCTGACCTGTGGCATGGAAGCGCGATGCACTGCCACTGCAAGCCCACTCACGAGGGCTTTATAATCACAGTGCTTCTGCTTGTGTGATATTGAACAACATATGTGTGAATATGTAGAATCTTGCAACGATCCTATAGTGATTCTGAGGTTGAAATTAATGATTAAGTTGGCTATAAACAACACTTCCAAGAGTTAAATTCATTTAAAGTTGGAAAAAATATACAAGCCTAACTTATAGCTCGTTTTAGGTAAAATTTCAAAATATTTTTATAATCTTTTAGAATTTAACTTTGAAAAGCATTGGGAAGCAAAATGGTCATTAAATTCATCCTCGGAACATACAGTTAAGCACTGTTTATATTTTTCTCATTTGTATGACTTTGTATTATTTGGTTCAATTCCATTAACGTTCCTTCTAAATATCACCATTATCTTTTGGACACCAATAAGTAGAAAACCTGCTAAATAATTTAAAACTCGTGAATAAAAATATTTAATTAGATCGATAGCTTTTTAGTTTATCATTAAAAATCCGAAATATTTGTCGATATTTGAGTACATGGCGATCAAAAAAGAATGGTGATATTTAGCGGGAATATTAATGGATTTGAACCAATTATTTCGGAACAGCTATGATAATAGTCGACCAGACGCCATGCCATGAATGATGCCCACTGTTCAAATGATGACATACAACCACATAGATCTATTAAACATGGCAGCTGATGGTAGGCTCTTATCGAAGCTGTGCCATTATTTCTTTACACGACACACAATATCGGTTATACACTACTCTACAGTATTGGACCAAATATATCAAGGTGTGATGCTTCAAATTAAAATATACATGATTTACTTTGAAAATATTGACGGTTTAGAATAGGTCCGTTTTTGAAGCAGTCGCCAAGTTGCAAATATTTCATGACCGATCAGCCGCAAAATCGTAAGTAAACATAGCGGCCAGGTTTTCAGCCGTCGCCAAAAGGGGACCTTTTCTAAAGCTGTTCCAGATAGACTTACATACATGTGATTCTTCGGCCAATTTGCTTAGCAAAATTAAAATCCGTCAATTCGATTTGCAAACTGAAATTCCACATTCTTATTTTCCAATCGATTTATACTGAAAACTGACCGCTAGTGTGGCCTAGTACTAAATTTAAGAAAAAAATTGGAATTTTTTTTAAATATCGAAGTATTATGAAAATTATTTAAGATTTGAGCTAAAATACTATGAATCTAGCATATGGAATCCTAGATCTTGGGCTATACCCTATCTTAGGTCATGCGCCATAAAAACCCAACCAGTGGCGGATCTACAGGGAGGGCTTTCGGGCTGAAGCCCCCCCCAAAACGTCTAATATTTTACTAAGTTTGTCAAAACGCAAAAAATCTATACCCGAAATTCGGATGAAGCGTACCAAAACGAGTTGAATAAGTGGGGTTTTTGACTTAAATTTCCAAAAATTTTCTGCCTTTTATTGCTTTGAGTAGGATAATTCACTACCTTTTACGTATTACCATTAACAAGAAGAATAAATTGGATTATGAAAATTCTTAGCCCCCCCCCAAAACCAAATCCTGGATCCGCCACTGAACCCAACCAACCTAGATCTCGGGAAGTAGAAGCCGATGGGCTCCCTCTACTTAAAATGAAGAAAAATTTAGGTATTAAATTTTTGTTTATATTTTCCGCCAATTTTTTGTGTGTGTAATCACATGTAGGGACTTATTATTTACTTTTCTAGGCATACTCTCAACAGTATTTTGAAACTCAGTTTAAGAAATTTGTGTTGATTTCTGCCTTGAGAATATTGCTATGCTATCTCAGTTGTAGATTTTGACCATGGTCCCCCATTTCTTAAATGTCACATTATGTTATCCCAAAAATGTTTACTATTAGGGGTTGTTTTGGGTCTCTGAAGGGGCCAGTGAAAAAATTTCGCATTGTTATATTATCCCCCTGCTTGACGGACGCTCAAACATTGGAAGCATTGTGTTGGTTAAGTTAAAGGTTAGAGTCCGGCCAAAAATAAAGTATTTGTGCCCCATGGGAAATGCATATTTTTTAATTAACAGTTGTTATGTATTTCTCTATATACTGTATTTTACTCCAGTGGAGTTTGTTGGATTATGAAGACAGTCTAATTTCTTTTTGTTTAATAAAGCCTGTTGTAGTATTTTTTGAATCCGGTCTGCCCAAAATCATAAACCTATCACATTGTCTTCCAAGAAGTAACATTTGTCCATTTTATGAAATTGACAGAGGGTGGGAAGAATCTTAACTGTTTAAACTTTTCATCCTGGCATCAGTATTTAATTTACCATTAAAAAAAATGAAAAGTTCCACAAAACACACCCCCAAACGAGATTACACCTTCTTTGTATTTGACGATTTATGCTAATGCACTCGATTTTTCGAACTCAAGCTCGCCCAATAAGAAAGTTGCATGTGTCAGATTTTCAAAAACAAACAAGTGTTCCGTATGGTTTTTTGTATGGTAAAAAGAAATATTTAGTCAATTTTTCAAAAAATGTAAAGGAAGTTAAGTATTTTAATTTAAAAGTCGAGAAAAAAACACGTGACTGAAAACGCTTATTGTTTAAAGATGTCAACAATCGTACCATCAACTCCATTGCTTTCCAACAATGTTTATCGTATGATGACGTCAACATACAATGATCCCAACTCTTGGCGTTTTCGCGCTGACGTTTTTTGTAAGTGGATTTTTGTTAATTTGGCAATCAAAAAATTTCTCGATCCGCTTCAAATTTTGGGTACTTTGTTTTTGCAAGAAGAATTGATTAAAAAAATCATGCATCTTCCTCATTGACTGGGGGAGTGTTTTGTGTAACTCAAAGCTTCATAAAACAGCTTTCAAGTGCTTTACTTACATAAACGGTGCTCAGGGGCATAGCCAGAGGGGGGGATTTGGGGATATATCCCCCCCGAAACCCAGAAAATTTCCATTTTTGACCATAGAAAACCACTAAAACTACCCCATATCCCCCCCCGAAATATCAATATCCCCCTCCGAAATTTTTTTCTGGCTACGCCACTGACGGTGCTTTACTGTATTTATAATTTAAATTTTATTTATGAATTCCACCATGTTTCATACTTTATCTAGCATAGTGAAATTCAGGAGTAAATTACTAAAAAACAGTAGGTAATGTGATTAATTATTAACTTTTAACAACTTTGTATATTGAGTAGAAGGAATTCAGAATGAAGTATGGAGCAAGGCATTGCAAAAGTTGTTAGAATTTCACATTTCAATTGAGTTTTGTTAATTAAAAAACTAATTATTTCTCCCAAATCGATAATACAATTCTGTTTTGCTCTCACCAGATGTTTTTCAGAAGCCTGAGGGTAAATTCAGGTGATAAAACATAATTTTCAGGAGTTATAAGGTCCCTTAGAAAAATAAAGAAAGGGTATGAAATGAACCCTGTTACACTTTATTGTTATTATTTTTTTGAAAATATTTCAATTTCTTCATGTAATGGTAAGCCACCATCTGTGAGCTCATCTTTGATTTGTATACTTCAACAAACAGTTCTTTACTTAAATGTTAAATGAAAATATTTCACGATTCAAAAGTGAATGAAAAGTATCATCCCTGTATAAAAAGCGCATAGAATACTTACTAATCTTTCAAGCATTTGTATTATGTAAAACAAACTGTCTAGGTTTTTTAAGAGGTGCCTATTTTGTGAAAACTTTTATGTGAATTTGTGAAATTTTAAGTTCAAAATCATCAAAAAAAACATGTAAATAATTATTTAAATGTAAGAAACAATTGAAAATTTAGTTAGAATAGCTAAAGGTTAACTATAGCTTCCGAGACAACTTTGTTACAAAAATGTATTTTGTGAAGGTACCTTTATTACTAAAACTAAATTTGTGAAAGTACCTATTTATGTGATGGTGAATTTGTGAAGATACCAAAAATTGGTAGTAAAAGTGCCTTGAACAGACGACTAAAGATATATTTTAAAAATTGAAAACAATAAATAAGAATTAATTTACTATTTGTTTGGGTTGTGTCATTACTCATATTTTGGTTTGAAATTGGTTCCTTTTTACATTTAAGATTTTGATTTTTTTAGATCAACAGTGTTTAATTACTACAGACATTTCTCTTTACAATTTAAATGTTTCATGTCAATATAACGAGGCATTGCTCAGACCTCGGGGCTTGTGGTCAGCCTGATATTTCAAAAAAAAATTATGGTTACACTTACCCTACTTCATCCTAACGTGTTAAGTACTTCTTGACCTTAATAATGTTTGAGTTTTATAATTTTTTTTTATTTCACTGTCTTAAAATATATGCATAGTTAAAATTTTTGAAAATTTAAGTCTAATCAGGCTGTTGAAATAGTCATGCCCCTAATTAAAATGCATTAATAATAATAAATTTACTGTTTTACATTATATATTACAAGAAACCTGTACATGTACATATTGATTCTACTTTACAGACTTTCACCCGGTCATAGCATACATTTTCAGTGGTCCCTTTCCATGTAGGGGTTGAGAAAAATGAAAAATCAGACTCCTTCGACAGGCCCAGTGCTGATGCTGTAAGTAATTGTGGGAAGCTCAACTTTTAGCGAGATTACTTCCTGCCATAAATAGAGCACTAGATATAAAAATTAACTGCTGCTCAATAAGAGACAAGAAGGTACACATAAAATCAATTTATTGGCAATTATTTCTTAATTAGTAAGCTATAGAACTCATAGCTGCTGTTTGCTTCCTCGTGCATCTGGTGGAGGACAACACTTTGATCCTCCAGTCCTTGACCTTTTTTGTCATCCAAAACTAAATATTGAATTATAAAACAACTTTTTTAAAAGTAACGTTATTGTAAGAACCAATTATGTAAGACTAGTGGAGTTTATTAGAAAACTAAAGAATCAATTGAAATAAAAATCTCCTACATAAAAAAAGAATCATGAATTTGATTTCAGTACTATTTTTAATAAGATCAGCAAAAATCTATTTTTAACAGAAAATATGAAAATGTCCTTAAAAAAATTAAGTTTGAATAATATTACACACCTTGGCTATCAAAGCCTTGTTAATATAATAGTAATTGTATCAAGTTCATTAACATTTAATAATTTGAACACAACTAAATTAACATACTCTTATCAACTTGATTAAAACATACCTACTTTTAGGGCCGATCTCACCAACCTTCCGTTAAAGATAATCAACGGTTAAGTCGTATTTAACGGTAGGTCTCTCGAAATTTCGTCTCACCAACGCAAATTAGCCTTAACCGTTCGTTAAAGTTCCCGTTAAATTAATCAGTACTTTAAGGACCGGTTAAGGTACTTTAACGACCGGTTAGGGGTAATTTTATTTGTGCTGCCATCTATAATCGTAACAGTGAAGCACAAATGGATTATTTTGTATATACTTCAGTTGGAATTCTTGTTTTTCTACTGCATGAACTTTTATTAGACTCTTGGAAAAATAAATATAAACAATTTGAGACAGAATACACATCATGACTACCATCATTATTGTATAATGACTCGTATTCATAATTAACCTATATTCCATCCAAGATGGCGGCTATTCAACTCCAAAAGCTTGACGCGATGCACCTTTTGTTCATACGCGTTGAAAAAAGTAGTTCCAAGTTATATGTGTGGTAATGCATATTAGTGTTTATATTGGCAAATAAAAGTACACTTTTAAGGTCACGAGTGTCTTTTTAATTATGTTATAACCCATCACAAAATGCCAAGTATCAAAATAGTTTATTTGAGCTTTTTAACGCCTGGTTAGTTAACCGGCGAAAAGTTAACGGGAGGTTTCGTTGGTGAGACGACTGCGATTTTAAAGATCCTGTTATATTAAACGGCCGGTTAGTTAATCGTTGATTAAGAGAAAGTTGGTGAGATCGACCCTTATCCACTGTTTAGCAAATTTCTTGGCCCCCTGAGGATCTCCATTCAGTAGTTTAGCAGCTCCTTAATAATTTTAATGATTAAAAGAAAGAAATAATCCAGTATTTAAAAATTTAAGAAAAGTAAATTAAATATTTCACACAAAATAATAAAAACGAGAAGAAATTCAAGCAGCATAGTCAACAAGAAAAAAGCGCGAATAAACCGATTACGATGAAAAATATCGAGGAAGAGGAATTTTTTCATTGGTTTTCTTCGTATCGAAAGTAGGAGGAGCTTAATATCTTCCTCATGCATGTTCGCCTCGACCGCCAATCCGTATCGTAGGCTTTCTTGTGCCCGAGACTTGCCCTTTCGGTGAAGATGCGAAAAAGATATACGGAAATAGCGTCCGAGACGGACCGCTCCGCATCTGACGTCACGATCCGTACTCCAGATCTTTCGCATGCCCTCAGACTAGGGCTCCGGGATAGGAAAGAGGCGCCTGGGATACCGAGAGGATTTGTAATATTGCTAATTTACAAAATTATAAATGTATATTAAGAAAACTTTTAAAAAATAAATTTATACACCCCACCCGTGCAAGGCAGGGTATAACAGCTAGTAATAAAATCTTAGTGCATTGAACTATAAAAACTAGTATTGTTTAAAAAATCTAATGTAGAATTGCAGCATCTCTTAAAATTCTAAATATTTAATTTTAATTTATTCAAAATTATCTCCTAATTCAGGGGTAGAAGTCGTCCTATATTTCCTATAAATCCTATATTTTCAAAAAACATGAAAAAAGCGTCCTATAAATCCTATATTTCAAAAAATAATCCTATATTCCATCAAACGACCCTACTTTCGAGTTCAAGCATACAAAATTTAAATTTAATTATCTTGAATATCCTTGAAAAATATTTTTGATACTTACTAAATGCCTAAAATTTTAAATTTTAGATGATTTTATAATTAATACAGGATGTTTACTGATCATTCAGAAGTCCTAAAATTGTATCACGGTCCAGATTTCTTCTGAAGGTTAGTGAGTTTTCAATTATTCTTAGGGCTGTTGCTTATAAAGTTGGCTTTTCAGATTCGATGAGGGCAGGAAAAACAACTTTATTCTCTCCCAATTGCGATTTTTGTGTCTCATGTCGATATTCTCGACTTTTAAACTTGGTTTTGTAAGAAGTTTACTTGTGTCCCAAATATGGACAGTTTTTGCAGGCATATTAAAAGATTACCACTTAAATTACTTGCTATTATGTAAGAAAAGCAAAGTAGTTTTTTTATAAAATATTATTCAATTGTTTTTTTATCAGGAAAACAGTCTAAAACATCTTTTCTGGGTATTTTTTTAGATTTTAAAATTATTGGAATTTTTTTTAATAATAAAAAAAAATTTTTTTTAGATTTTCCATTCATGCATTTTTACTTTTTAGATTTAATTAACTATAGTTTTACTAAAAGTAGTTTTTTAATTTATATACTTTAATTTTGTTTTCAAAGTTCATTTGTTTGAAAACTCATGAAAGTATTTAGTTGTTATATAGTTTCTCTTATTCTAGACAATTTCTGTAGCCAAATACAAGTAAATTTGTTTTTGTAAGCCTAAATACCAAACACTTAAAACTGATACAGGAGTGTCATTAGTCCTGTTACCAAACTATTGAAAATTTATTTTTGTCCTATATATTTTTTTGAAAAATCCTATATATTTTTATTTGGTCACTTCTACCCCTGCCTAATTCCAAAAATACGCTTGTCTTTTCCCACAAAAATTTTTTCAGTTAAATATGAGATATTTTATTACAGAAAGGGCCTAACAGAGTGACGTCACGCGTGCCTCTTGTAAATGTGGAGAACACCGTTTTCATTGAAACACTAGGCTGTTCAGAAACTAGAACTTTGTCTTTCAAAGCGGAATGATAGTAATTAGGCACGTTCCGTTTGGTCAAACATCCCTTTCGTTCAAAAGTCCTGTCGGTCAAACGTCCCGTTCGGTCAAAAGTCCTGTCGGTCAAACGCCCCGTTTGGTCATAAGTCCTGTCGGTCAAACATCCCATTCGGTCAAACGTCCCATTCGAGCAAGTTGTCTTTCGGTGAGGTAACGGTCGGGAAAGAGGCGCTTCGGTCTATCGAGGCACACCCCTTTATTTTACACTTGCATTTTTATATATATTTGGTCCATAATTTAATGAGCTTTATCCCTCAGTGGCGTAGTCAATTTTGGAGGGGATATTGGAATTTCGAGAGGGGATATGAAGCAATTTTAATCCCATGGTCAAAAAAGGTAAATTTCTGAGTTTCGAGGGGGCATATATCACAAAATTATTCCCTTAGAAAAACATTTAATTACAGTGCTACTGATAATTCTGATAAGAAAAAGAATATGGAATTGGATGGGACATGAGCTGCAGATGCCACCACCCCATCGGACCCATCACACCACGTTACAGTGCAGCAGTTGCTGTTGGTAATGTACAACATTTGAGTTTTCCAGTGATGTATGTAGAATTTTTTTCATTGATTCATAATACTTTTATGCTAAGTATTTTTTAGAAAGCTGTTCTTATGTCTTCGGAGATCGGAGAGGTGAGTACGCATATGATAGTATTTGCGTTCTTTCCGTTCTCTACCGCTGCCTTAACAAGATGTGTGGCTGCTGTTTCAGTTCTACCCTCTCTAAAAGATGAAAGTGTTGTCCTTCTCTTTTGCTTGCACAATTAACTTTCCAATATGATCACATCATCCTTGCTGATTGAAGGTTTTACTCAAGCCAGTTAAATTTGCTCTTCAAGATGACTGCTGGAAATGTTTCTGTACAACTCCCGTCATAATTTTCAACTGATTTAAATTGGTTGTTAAAGGGTTTAAAATCAGTGTGCTTAATCAATAATAAAATATATAAAAAATAATGAATTTTTTCAAAAGTTATATCAAGTTGCATGTCTTTCCTGTTATGGATTAGAAGTCCTAAATCTTAGTCTCATTCCGATTGTTAAGAGGGGGTCAACTGTGCTTCTGAAAAGAAACACTTATGATATTATTCATCAACAATCCAAATAAACACAAGCCAAATTAATATCTAATATCACAATTTTTATTTTAATAACAAGTAAAATAACAGTAGGCAAGATTTTTGATGCTATGCAACTACATCACACATTTGAAGCATGTAACATAAAAAAATTTATAACACTTTTGAGCTTGTAAGTAAAATGCAAAACAGATCTCAAGTCAAAAAAATCTTAACAAGTTTTTGTGCACACAAAAATGAATAAAAACTGTCCAAATAAAAACTAAATGCATTTGCAAATCACAAGAAAAAGTGGTACGTTAGGTTTAGCAGCGCGCAAAAATCAAAATTCATTAAATAAAGAATTAAAATGTACGAGCAGTGTCGCTTAAAATACTTTAAATGTTTTTATGAGTTACTTGTAAAGCATTGCAAATAAAGTTGAATTGGGGACAATTGCGCCTGATTAATTCTAAAGTACCATAAATTAAGACAGATCCAAATGCTTTAAAAAATAAAATCAATATTCATTTCACAGAACAATAAAGGTTATAGCACATAAATGGGAAACAAAATGCAAGACAATTAAAGGTTACCAAATGTTTTCAAATTAGATAAAAAGGCATTTTATCACCATAATGATTACATAATTTATATTAGAGCTCTACTAAGATAGTTACTGTGCATGTAGTTCAGCATTAAAATGTAGTTTTCAAATGTTTTTTTTAAAGTAGTATTCCTTTCACACGGAATTGTGAGATTGTATTCATTTTTTAAATATCAGTGTAGACCTATAATCACTATTTCATTACATCATTTTATTAGAATTTCATGAACATAATCTTGAAAGTACTTTTTAAAGATATTATTAGAAAAAATTATTAAAGCAATGGTTAATTTTTTTATTTACTTTCTTAAACCCCTTATAAAATCTTTATGATATTGGTAAACCTCCTTGTGAGTAGCTGTTATTAACAATGTTTTTATTTTTTTAAATTACTAACAAAGCAATTAGTTTATGTCAAATTATGTTTAATATCAAATTTTAAATTCTGCTTTTACAATATTTTCCCCACTAATTCCAGGAGGTTTGGATCTCAGCAGTTGGGAAACAATGCATTAAATGAACATAAAAAATATTATGCATGGTAAAAGAAGATAACTAAATGAAAATTTTTTTATCACTTTAAAAACAAATAATTGATTACAACCATGCATCTAAATTGGTGTGTTTTTAAACACAAATAATCAAAAGCATACATGTTTTTGAATTATAGTGGTCCCTTGTTACCTTTAAGTATACAGCACCTCCCATATGAAATAGATTAGATGGAACAAAAATGAGAAACTAATTGCACCATATTATTAAAAACTCTTATAACACATAGCCACTTTTAAATCATAGAGTATAAAATCCTCAAAAATTAAGAATGGGTAGAGTAAAGAGTTTTTACATATTTTTGTGGATATATATTCTTTATCAGCGGTAATGTTTGAGTTATCACACTATTTATCACCACATTAAAGTGGCATCCTATTGTTTGACCATCACAGTTCAAACAGGTATTGCAAACATACTAACATTTTCAGTAGGACATGCAAACATACAACCTATTATATATGAGGATGTTAGTATAAAAAGGTTATATAGAAACTCTTAGGCATAAAAATGGCTTGCACTATTATGCAAATAAAACTAACATTAAAGGAAAATACAGGAATGTTTGAATCTTTGTTCTTTAAAGTGGACAACTTGGTTTTAACTTATAATCATGTGAATACCAAAAAGTAAAGAAGCTTCAGTAAGAAATCCAATTTTTTTATTTAATGCAGTAAATACTTAGATCTTTTTCTATACGGGATGTCCCTCTCATATCAAATGGTTGGAAAAAACAATTTTAAGAAGTATCATTAATCTTATACCTAACATTGAATACTAACTATTTTCCTATAGTTGATCTATTGTAGAACTAACAATTAGAACTTATTGCATTTTCTATTTTAGGTTTAATTTTGTTTAAATCATCTTAAATGAATTGATAAAATAGTTGGTAGAATATAACTACATATTAGGAATCATCTTAATTTTGAATCTCAAGACATTAATAGGGGTTTTCAATAAGGGGTTTCTAAAAAACAACCACATTTTTTATCTCTTAGCTAAACTTTCATGCTAATAATCTAAAAATTAAAAGGTCATAACTCAATTTGACTCAGACTTGATTCATCTGATTTTTCCAGTTAAACAACAAAAAATTATGGATAAAAATAGAATGACATAAATTTTTTGGAGATTTCTCGATTGCTATGTTAATGTTCTTATAAAAATCTTTTTAAATATCTTGATAAGATACTGACATAAAAATTGGAAATTTTCCTGGTATAAGCAAAACTAACAATTATTTCTATCTTTTTAAGATCGAAATTAAAGTTTTTTAAAAATGCATGATTTTACATGTTTGATTATAAATTCTGATAAGAAACTATTATTTATGAGTAGAAAGAACTACTCATTGAAATAAAAAATATCAAAGATTAATTAAAAAACCTAATCACACACAACTTGTTTTTCATATTGTAACTGTAATTACTCAAATAAATTTTATTAAAAAGGACTTATTTTTCAACACCATACCTTTTTTCATAAAAGGTAAGATTTTTTATCAGTAGCAAGATATTAACAGAAATATTTGTTTTTTTTAAAAACCACTTGTAATAGCAGATGGTATGCACATAAATTACACTTAAATAAAATTTTTTTACAATTAGAAACAACATTATACAATTAGAACAGTGAACAAAGCATGCTCTCTACACATGTGTACATATATTACATTTAGTATATATGGAAAACATTTAGGGTTCATAATTATTTTCAATTTACTTTGACGCCTATGCATATCTATAATCTACATGCATAATTTGCATTTACACTTATTAAATACGAAAATGCTCTGATAAATGCAAATTATTACTGATGTAATGCATTAAATATAAAAAAATCCCAAGTTTCATATTAAGCAGCATTTATAAGCTATTTTCACAACAAAAATCAGTGATGATATAAGGATTGAAAAACATAATCCAACATATTTACATATAAAATGTAAAAACCCATAATAAAGTTTGATTTTGATAACAATTAAGATTTCAATCTTAAAATATTTTGCAGCAAAAATGCTAATCTTAAGACTAGAAATATCATGTAAATTTTTAACAAGCATTTTATACAACATTTAAAGCTTCCAAAACTCTTTTGAGAGTAAGTCATTTGAAAACATCACTCAGATCATTGACTAGTTCAAGACACTGAGGTAACACAACATCCCTCCTCCATAATGCATACCTGCCAACCGTTCCGATTTTCAACTCTTGAACGAATATACTACAAATTACAATACAATTTTAATAATACAATCGTAGATAGTAGAAAACAACTATCTAATTTTAAATTGTTCCGAATTTAAAAAATGGAAAACCGGGTTGAAAATTGAAAAAGAAACCGTAAAAATCGGAACGAGTTGGCAGGTATGATAATGACATAACAAAAATGGAAAATTTAACTAATGCAAAAAGCAAGCACCAGTGGTTAAATTGGAACCTTTGTAGTAAAACAAAGTCTTTCAAATAATGTTGATTTGCATGTTACTTCATGCTGAAGTAATAAAAACATATCAATCATATTTCTAGTTCACAGTTTAAGCTTGATTAGTTGGTAACTGTGTACTATTTAAGTCAAAAGGTCAATGGGTTAACCCACATTGTAATATATTTAATGTCGTAAACTTATCCTTACTCTCTTTATGATCTTTATTGGTGGGGATAAAAGAGCAAAGCATAACACACCAACAGTTCTATGGTGCTATCCTCTTTGTTTGATTAACCCAAGAATGTTACATTTCAAGTGAGACTAGGCAAATCTGCAAAATTTTAAAATCCCCAAGGTTTCGTGATACCCAAAGTTTTTAAATGAGTTAAGTTAAATCTTGCAGTAATGCAAAGTTAAAACTTGGAGGACTTCTGTTTATTAACCAGATAAGTGACTTATTATCAGCTTTAATGTGTGAATTAAACATATTTATTTGAAAAGGCAATGCACTATGAAGAACTTTCTATTGAAGCATTTGAAGTGTTTTCACATGTTGAAATAAACTACATTAATAAAAAACAGGTCCTACTTTTATATAACCACTGGGGAGGGCAGTTGCCTCCAAGGATGCATGCAATGCTCTCACTTTGAGAAGTGCCAGGTGCTTTGGATGTTGCAGACCATTGGTGCTTTTTCATTGCTGCAGTCCTCCATTGTAGGCATAATCTGCTTTGTTGTGCATGATTAATCGGTCATCCACAAAGTAAAAGCTATCGGACCGTGTTTCAAAAGGATTTGCAATCATGTCATCACCTAGTATTGAAAAATAAAATTAGATTAGACTTTTTCTTGTGAACCTTCGTGTCTTTGTAAATAATATTTTGTTATTTCTATTTATTAACTATTCAGTAAATTTAAGAACAAACTTTTCTTCCATAATTTTGAATTTAGTCATTACAATATTATCTTTTATGGCATATTTTCTCTAAACAAAAAAGTATGTCTAGTGTTAATTATATATTTTTTCCCATCATTAACAATACTAAATGTGAAATTTGTAGCGAGTTTTGAAAATATAAGAACAGAACATATATTTAATTTTTCCTTCACACAGTTGCACAGTTCCTGTACAGAAGTGATTTAAAGTAAATGATGCAGATTAATAAGTCTCTTAAAGATCCTAATAAGAAATTTTGCATATTTTTTTTAACTAACCAATTATGGAAACTATGATTTACTTAAGTTTTATTTGGATGTTACAGACACACAGATAAAAATCCTTCCTAGTGCAAGTCATATAATTTTCTACAACCTTTCAAAAGACAACCCCTTCCAGCTTTTTTTTTGGGGGGGGGGCACAGTTTAATTCAGGTAATTCTGTGCCAGTTTTAAATAAAAATCGATGGAAAATTTAATGTGACAAAGAAATTAGTTATCCCATGCTGAGCCCTAAGTGACAAAATATCTGAGGGTGCAAGAATAATTTTTTTGTTCCATTTGTTTTCATAGGGCCAATACAACAAATTCTGTAGAAGAGTTAATTAATAAAGAAAAAATGCATATATGCTTACAAGTATCGGGATCCAGCACAGGAAATTCGTATATATGTTCACATGTATTTTTGCTATTTGGAATGCAAAACCCAAATTCAAAATCAAAGGTCTTGAGGAGTTTTTCACGGTAATAATGCCGTTCAATCATCCTAAACTTGTTCACTGGTTTTGAACCAACAGTGAATTCTACACTACAAAAACAAAAAGATCATTCAATATTCTATAGAAAAATTATGCAACACCTGACATGCAACAAAGTTGGCACACATGCTAATTTCTAAAGCCCACAAAGTTAAAATCCAATCTCATGCAATAAGATTTAGTTCAAAATATGAATATTTAAAAATGATGAAAAGATTCGAGTAATTTAATAGTTATTTAATTAAATCTCTATGAACAGAGACATTCACAGTTTAGTAATTTATATATTATATCACTTAATTTTAGTCAAACAATGAATTTGTTACAATACAATAATAAAACCATAAAAATATAAGAGTTTGCTATGCATGCACTTAAATATCATCTGTCAGTCAATTCAATTTGAAAGTTTTGAAAAGCATCAAATTTTCATCCATTCATAAAACTCTGGCCTTTTGGAAAGTAATTTTTTAAAAAAGTTTAAAAGTTTCTTACGTAGCTCCTACTGTCTTTAGTTTAAGGAACTGTGGTGTAAATTGGTATCGAACAAACCGACCAGCATTAGGATCTGTGTCTTCTTGATCTTGGTCTCTATAATCCAAGTCATCATCCTCTGAAAATTTGGTACACCAAAGTCAGCAATCTTTCTTAATTTTTTTCGAAAATAATAGCAATTAAATATTACATTAATGAAAAATATAACTTCTGTTCTTATTAATTGTTTTAAATTTAAAAAACATTTTAGCAATAGTTTATAGAAATTTAAAAAGAACTTTATATCGAAATATATATTCAAAAATTTCAATAGTCAAGAATTTGTTTTATATTCTTAAAATTGTTCATATAACTAAAAATATGTTCATGTAAATATGTACAATTTAGAAATAGAAAAAAAATTTCATGAAAAAAAGCTGCATCATTCTAGGAGACACTTTTAATTGTAATATGCACCCAGTGGCATATATTAGAGGGGGTGAAGGGGTCCGAAAGGGGTACCTCTGTATTTTTACAAGATAATATACTTTTAATATTTTTTAAGAAAGGTCTGAGGTTGTTTTGATAGTAATTTATTCAGGAAAATAAATACTTTAGTCCTCAATACTTTCATCCATGCTTTTAGTTTCACCCCATGTTAAAAAGTATACTTTTAAAAAGCTTTAGCTTGTGAAAGAATTTCAGAATTTTTTACCTGGTGGAGGAGGAGGCTTTGCAATTTCAAATAGTACTGTACCAGTTTCCATGTCTCTTATTTTAAATCGTGTAAAGTCAATGTCATAGACATTTGCTTCAGGAGAACAAAGATAATCTGAAAAGGTAAGTAATGATGTACTAGGAAAAACATTTCATTGGAAACTTTACATATACAGGCTCAATTCTGTTAACTAAGGGGAGCTACTTCTACTTGCTCGTAATCGCTCCCCATGCGGAATCTGCTAACACACTTTCCTTAGGATCGGTCGCAGTGGCGGCTCGACCAAAGGGGCTGCGGGGCTGCAGCACCCTCAACCAAAATTTCCCGAAATTCCCATTTTTATTTGCTTTACAATATTTAAAAAATTATCTATTATCCCCTTTAATCTTTGTCCTTTATAATCCTTTTTCAATTAATAATTCTCTGATATGCCGTCTCGCCAACAGATTTCTATCCGATCGATCAGCCCCCGCAGATATACCAGTCGTGGTATAAAACACTAGCTCTATCATATCAAATGAAAATATCAAGAATTTAGCATGCGAATCTGTTAAGAGAAAAGGGCCTGCTTTTCAGCAGCCCCGACCAAAAGAATGATAGCTTTTTCTCTTGAGAGGGCTGTGAAAAAAAACTGAGGGAAGAAGAAAAATAAACGATTTCTACTACTAATAAATCACATTAGCTTTTCTCACTCCAACGCTGTTTTAATTTTTTATTTATAGCTTCTTTTTTTTCTTTTCAACAGAGAGAGACCAAAATCTCTTCTGATGTTTCGGTAAGTCAAAAAATATTTATGTTTAATTTTTTGTAGCCAAGTTTTTATTTCTTTTTATAATAAACAAATTGAATTCGTAATGTTGATTTTAGTTTCATTTGCTTTTGAGATACTAAATGAAATAGACTTCATCTTTGATTCTTCATAATCAGCTAAATATAGGTAAGTGACAGTTTTTGAATGCTTATAAAGTGTGAAATCAAAATTTTATATTCTTCCCATCTTTTTACGATTTTGTGAAATATTATTTGGCATTATATCGCTTTCAAGGACTTTCAAGTACCTAAATTTAGCCTTAAAAAATTCAAGGACTTTCAAGGACCGTGGGAACCCTGCAAGAATATTTTTAAAAAAATTTAGTTTAGTTTAAACTTTCAAAATAACATCTTGAAACATTTTAATATGTTTAAAAAATATAACCAATGTGATAGCAAACAAAATTTAAGATTTATAAACGAATTAAAGTAACTCTAAAAATGTCCCATCCCACCCAGGTGCCAGGTGGGGATCGGACATTTTTCAAAATTAAAATTTATGATTAATTTTCAAATATATGGTTAAAAATCACAAAGACAGAAGTATTTTACGCATTTTAAAGATTTATTGCAAAAAACAACAGTTAACAAAGAGTGCCCCCATGGACCTCTTTGATAATTGATAAAATTACATTTTTACCTCTTTGATAAAATTACATTTTTTTAATCAGTAAATTCGCTATTTTGGTGATGTTTTTAATTTTTAGCATCTAAGATAGCTAAGCAATATGTATAATAGTACAGATAACGGAATTGAACTCATTATACACGTACTTATCCATTTCAATATATGCTATCCCATCAATAAACTTGAACATTAGCTGGTAATCATCATTATTGTAGTTAGAATGTCTTTATGGAATTTTTTTACCTCTCTTAGACCCTATTTCATTCTAATAATCACTTAAGAGGAGAACTGTTCCGGTAATGAAACACACTAAAACTGATTTCCTGAAACTGAACTAAAACACTTTTCATGAAGTAATATACAATCAAGTGAGGGGTATGTAGGTCTTCAGTTATATTCTAATTTTAAAACAGCTGAGGTAAAAAATCAAGAGATAAAACCAGTTTTCTATACGTGAATAACATGAGTATTAAATTAATGTTACTGACATTTTCATGCTAATTAGCATAAATAGTAACGATAATCATAACTAACGTTTCAAATAATAAATAATTTTAAAAATTTTGCAAATAAATGGGGATGATTCAAGATTAGTTTTTAATATGGTAGATGGAATCAAATCATTAAACGTATGCTTGTTATATGGGTCTTACAACAATATGGGGAACAGCTTTAGAATAGGTCCACTTTTGGAGACCTTGGCGCCGGCCGCCATATTTGAAACCTGTCGCCAATGGTCGCCAACTTGGCGACCGTTCAATAAGTGGACCTATTCTAAAGCTGTACCCAATATGGATTCAACTGATTACATTTAACTCTAAAATTAATGTTTTAAATTAGAATAATTATTGACAAACAATATGGGTATTAAATTTCCGTTGGTTTAAGAAAGGTTGTTTACAGCAGTGGCGGATCTACGGGGGGGCTTTTGGGCTGAAGCCCCCCCAAAGCGTCTAATATTTTACTAAGTTTGTCAAAACGCAAAATATCTATATCCGAAATTCGGATGAGGCGTACCAAAACGAGTTGAAAAAGTGGGTTTTTTTACTTAAATTTCCAAAAATTTTCTAGGGGAGGACCCCCAGACCCCCCTTTTAATGGTTTGAGTAGGATAATTCACAAGCTTTTCCGTATTTACCATTAACAAGATGGTTCAAATGGATTTTGAAAATTCTTAGCCCCCCCCCAAAACCAAATCCTGGATCCGCCACTGGTTTACAGAAATGATATTTTTTTGTACAAGAACTTTTTCAAATTATAAGTTAAAGCAATTCAATATACTTCATGAAGAAAGTTATTACTTTCAGTGATTCTGTTGAGCCGTAAAACGTCATCGGGAGAAATGACATCCTTTTGTAACAACTCTTCTTCGGAAACGGGATCTACGTCGGAGGATGGATCACGTCGAGATTTTGCTTGACGCAAAATACCACCACTCTTCTTTTTCGAACCAGAATTTAAAACATTAGCGTTTTTGACAACACTCATTTTCAACTAAATTTAAAATGATTTTGTTACTTAAAATTCATTAAAAGTTATAACATGATGAACATCAGCAGCAGACAACATACACTCAGTGAAGTAAACAATTTGAGCTGGATTCCCATTGGCTAGATGTCACGCAGCGATATCGATATAAACGTTACCATCGTAGAATAAAAGTTATTTATCATTATAAACAACCCTTAAACTTGAAAATTTTGAACTGTTTGGTGCAAAACCATTGTTTTGAACAGTTTATTATGAAAATTGCTTAATAGTCATAGAATGAGAAATTATTTCCTCCATCAACACATAGGAAATACTTTTCATAAGCTTCATTAATAAATGGCATCACGAGAAATTTCTTTTTGGTTGTCATAGAAACAAGGAAACATGGTGCAATGCCGTGGAAGAAGAAGATCCTATTTTTTAATTCCATGCTCGAAAGACTTTTTCAAAAAATATGAAGAAGTTTTATTTTAACACAATAACTTTATACTATATTTAGTTTTAAAAAATATTCTGCGTGGGGAATTCTTTTCAGTTGAGAAACATTGAAAAATACCGTATGAGATAAAAAAAGAAAAAAGAAGGGACCTATTTTGTAAAACTAACAATATTTCAATAGTGGAGATAGGGGACATCTGGACGAGTCAGAATCACATAGGATTTGGGGGTCCCAGACCAAATCCGAGGGAGTTAAAAATGGAGCGACACCCAAAAAAATCATTGAAAAATTAAATTTGTAGAAGAACTACTATTGGTAAAAATTTAATTATGGTCTCAAAAATTGTGGTTTAATATGATCTTTAAAATTATCTTAAAAGTTTTCAGTTCAAAATTTTTTTATTACAAAAAAAGTTTAAAAACCACAAAAAAATGTGAAAACTCAGCCAAAACTTTATTTTGTATTTCGAAATCCTTTCCTTTGATTTAATAATCTGAAAGATCATAGTCGAAAACCCGTCATGTCCAAGTGTCAGGTAAAAAACATCAATATTAAATGCTTGAGTTCCTGTTAAAGCATGGTTTAAGTCCGTTTTTTTGTATTTTTTTGCGTCCGCTAACTGCCGTTTTGGAAACGGCTATAGGAAACCAGTTTGCGCACGCAAAAAACGAAATTTAACAGGATCTCAAGCGTTTAATATTGATGGTTTTTACGTGAAACTTTGGACATAAGGGTTTACGACTATGGTCTTTCAGATTATAAAATCAAAAGGAAAGATTTCGAAATACAAAATGAGGTTTTGGCAGAATTTTCACATTTTTTTGTGGTTTTTTAACTTTTGAGATAATTTTAAAGATCATATTAAACCACAATTTTTGAGATCATAATTAAATTTTTACCAATAGTAGTTCTACAAATTGAATTTTTCAATAATTTTTTTGGGGTGTCGCTCCATTTTTAACTCCCTGGGATTTGGTGTGGGACCCCCAAATCCTATGTGATTCTGACTCGTCCAGATGTCCCCTATCTCCCCTTAAAATATTGTACCATTTATCTGAAACACCCTGTATAGGGGTACTTTTAAATTTTTACAGTCGAAAAGTCAGATTAAAGTTATGGAAGATGTTTGTATTAAAGACTAGATGGAATATGTTTATTATAAACGATGAACATAGGGGAAAGTAGGGGCTAATGGGAAATTTTTTAATAAATTCTAGTAAAAAACAAAAATGCAATTATTTTAATTTTTATGAATTATTTTTTACAATTTTTACTATAATTTTTATGATGTTATTAATGACTGTCTAATTCTGTTTCCATCCAACCTAATTAAGTATGCAAGAATGCAAAGTCAAATAAACACAAGCCTTTAAAGCAAGGGTTCTCAAACTTTTGACCATCGCGATCCACTTTTTATGAACATTATCTAATGTGACCCACCTCATCTTTAGTTAAGACATTTTTTTAGCTTTAACTTTGATTCGGGCAGAAAATTCAAATCATTAATGTTCCCGAATCTTTTCTAATATTGCTCACTTTCTCATGCCAATAGGCAATAACAGGACATTAGGTTTGGTCCACTATTTTACTTTTAAAAGTAGTTAATTTTTCTTGAACCTCAGTGCATTAAACTTGTTTTAAAAGTTTTGTCTGGAAGTGCAATACTGACGATTCAAAGGGAGGGGTCTGTGGGGACCCTCTATACAACACCCTCTCCCAACCCCCAAGGACCCTCTATACGACTATACAGGGTGTCCCATAAATGTTGGGTCACACTTCTAGGGGGCATAGTAGACACCTAGACGAGTCAGAATCACATAGGATTTGGGGGTCCCTGACTAAATCCCAGGGAGCTAAAAATGAAGCGACACCCCCCAAAAATTATTGAAAACTCAATTTGTAGAAGAAGTAGTACTATTGGTAAAAACTTAATCATGGTTTCAAATTTTGTGGTTTAATATGATCTTTAAAATTATGCTAAACGTTTTCATTTAAAAAAATTTACTATGAAAAAAAGTCAAAAAACCACAAAAAATGTGAAAAATCTACCAAAACTTTATTTGGTATTTGAAAATCCTTTCTTTTGATTTAATACTCTGAAAGAGCATAATCGAAAACCCTAAAATTCCAAGTTTCAAGTAAATATCATCAATATTAAATGCTTGAGATCGTGAGATCCTGTTAAAGATTGTTTTTGCGTGCGAAAACAGCTCCAGAAAACGAACGTTCAGGGATAATCTACTTAGTTAGGGGCCATCCATAAATTACGTGAGGTCAAAAAGGGGGGGAGGGGTTGGGAAAAATCTCACCAAGGGGGGAGGGGGGTCGATTAAAATCTCACGTCAACTTTTTAAGGTTGAAACTATACGATTTTATTTTTTAAGTATGAGAAAGGATAAGATACTGTAAATTATTTTTAAAAAATTGTAGGTAAATCTCACTTGGGGGGAGGGGGGTCCAGCAAAATCTCACCAAGGGGGGAGGGGGGTCCAGATTTTGGAAAAAACGCCTCACGTAATTTATGGATGTCGCCTTACGGATAGATGATCGCTAAATTTCTTTTCTCTCCCAATTTGGCAAAACTTGCCAAGCTCCCACAGATCACCAAGCAAGCTTGGTCGATCTGTTGTTGGCGACCTGAAAGTTTGTTTTCTGAATCTGTTTTCAAACCCAAAAAACAAACTTTAACAGGATCGCAAGCGTTTAATTTTGAGGGTATTAACGTGAAACTTTGGATTTTAGGGTTTTCAATTATGCTCATTCAGATTATTAAATCAAAAGAAAGGATTTCCAAGTACAAAATAAAGTTTTGGCAGATTTTTCACATTTTTTGACTTTTTCATACTAAAAAAATTTTAAAGTGAAAACTTTTAGCATAATTTTAAAGATCATATTAAACCAAAAAATTTGAGACCATGATTAAATTTTTACCAATAGTAGTTCCTCTACAAATTGAATTTTTAAATAATACCGGCAGAATTTTATGGAATTTAGTTCACATGGATTTTGCAGGGGGCGCTCTCTCCAAATTTGCAATAACAACTGAGGTTTTTCATAGAATAAAAAAATTAAATGCTGCTCTTTGCCGGTGAACAATGTCTTCTAGCGGATTTACATTTGTGGACATGAGTTATTATGAAAATATTGAAAATCCTGATCATGACATGACAGACCTGCATGTAAAGTTTGGCACCAACTTTTTCATACACCCTCTATTCTAGACTAGATATAGAAAGTTTATATAAAAGTTCAAAATTTTGCCCTAATTTTGAAAATTTATGTCCCATTCTGAATGGACTTTTATCCCTACTATACGTACTTATGCCAATAATTTCAAGGACAAAACAATTATTTTTCGTCCTGATGCCTAATTATTGATAGTAACTTGATCCCATGGTTTGATAATATAACTTTACCCAGTCTTCTTCTTTTCTCAAGTCTAAACCAAGGGTCGGGAACTAGCGGACCGCAAGAGGTTATTTCCTGGACCTCCACGTAAAATGTAAAATGTGAATGGTATTTGAAAATAATATGTATTCCAAGCACACCAAAAATAGGTTGATCTTTTTATGGTTTGAATTTCCAAATATGTCTTGGGTGGAACCCCCAGACCCCCTTTCAATATAAATCTATGAATAATTTACAAGCACACTTGAAACAAAATATTTTCAATGGTCTCGAATCTTATGATTTAAGAGAGGCGCTGAAATTTTAAAAAGTTTATTTCTATCCCTATTGGAAAATTTTTTTCTGGTATTCCATAAACCAGTATGAATTATACTGGATCCAGTATAAATGATACTGGATGATCATTGATCAAGGTTTTTTACGGAGAGAAATACACGATTCCCAGGCCAATCCCCGCCCCCTCAACATTCTCCCGCTGACGACGCTCATTCGTTAGAGTGATATAGCTCTATCAAGGGTTTTTTTAAATATTTTAATTGGTTTTTCTCTGTTTTGAAACGGTTTTAACGGCAATTAACAAGAGTTTCTTTAAATTTAACATAGAAGGTAGCGTACTCACGAATTACATGAAGTATGTGTATCTGAAGACAAGAATTTATTAGTGTGTTTCGATGGACCTCGACAAAATTATTTTGGATCCCTGGTCTAAACCAATCTCATATGTGTTTTTTCTTTTCTCTTAACATTGCAATGAGAGGAGTGTGTGGGGAAAATCGCTCCACTTTTCCGCTCAACTTATTCGCTAACCGAGAACGTGGGACAGGCGAAGCGTGG
Organism: Tetragnatha versicolor; assembly: GCA_024610705.1. Lineage (NCBI taxonomy): Eukaryota > Metazoa > Arthropoda > Arachnida > Araneae > Tetragnathidae > Tetragnatha > Tetragnatha versicolor. The sequence continues at coordinate 6,418,316 of JANDEH010000006.1, read as the reverse complement.
CCAGAGCCATCCAAATGTGCTGCCCATTTCTACTAATGCCCTCCTTTGTTTGGTTCTGCTCAAGAGCTCTCATCGGGTCCACACAGGGATGGGACCAGGAAATGGCATTCCTATGGTGGTTAGACCTAACTACAGCGTTTCGGACTAACGACTTGACGCTCCGATCATCGGAAACACGTTCTTTTCTCTCTGGGTGTGTGCGTGTTTTGATTGCATGGTACACAAAAAAGGATTATATTCAAGTCGTTCAACTCTGTTTTTTTTTCGACTCGAAAAATATTTTTGTTGCCAAGGTTAAAATGTTCTCTTAGAATCAATAGTCAATTCCCTAATTATGACTGGAATTCAGTCTCGTTACTTTCGGGACAGGCCTTGTAGCATAGCCACTTTATCCACCAAGCCCTTCAATTGAATCGCTTATTTCAGAAACATGTTAAACCCCATAGGATTAACATTGCGTTTAAAATGTTTCTGAAATAAGCGATTCAATTATGAAAGAGAGAAATATGGATGAATCTCTTAAAAAATATAATTATGATATCTTGAAGTGAAACGAATGATAACACCCTCTTTTCTAGGTGTAGAAAAAATTAGAAATATTATATAATACATTTCAAAGAGAAATCGATTCTTTTTTAGACAACGATAGTATATTTTAACCACACTTTTTTGTTTTCTATGTACAAATAGTTAGTTTTAGAGATAAGATCCACCGGGCCTTATTCTCTTCCTGACCGGCAGTCAAAGTCAAAGAAGGATTCCAGCAATCAGAGTCGGCGAATACATCTTTTTGACTGCTGGTTCTGCTGATCAGGATCACAGAGTAAAGAGCTTACAGAGAGTCCAAGTGGCAGTTTTCCTTTCTCGGGACGCAGCCGCCAATCAGAAGAAGGCGAAATGGCGAAAGTGATTCCTGATTGGATATGGAACTTCTATCAGTCGGCATTTTAATTTCATCGAGGCTGCAATTTTCCCTCCACTGCCGATTTGAGTGACGTAGAGTGGCAGTGACGTAGCAGGAGTGAAGTCGAGCTATTATAGGTTGTCTAGGAGCTAAGAGGCGTTGCAAACTTCTATGGGAACCGTCTACGGGAAAATCAGTGCATTAAAAAGTTGCCTTTAGCGTATATGGAGATGGACCCTCTGTAAGCTCTATACTCTGTGATCAGGAAGCAGAGAATACGGCCACTTACCTTATCCTTGAAAAACCAGGAAAGCTGGCATCTGTATAAAAAAGGATCGAAAAGAAAACCCAAGCAGTAACATAGAATAATCTTTATTGGACCTTATGAGGCCATGGACATGAAAAAACTTATTCAATACAAACATTTCTCCTCTTTGGCATGCTGCAGAAGAGCAGTCACTTCGCAAGGCGATTAAATCTAAGAAGCGATTTTTTTTTTGAAATTTTTTATGTATGGCCGTGAAGTTATTCGCGCAAGAATCAAGGATAACAGCACATCCTGATGAGCGGACTAGAAAACAAGAGTCAAAAAATGATTGGAATGTATAAGCATCCCCAGTTCAGGAAGAAACTCTCAACTTTGGCCCCTGGAGGAGACAGAATTTGGCAGGCATCGTATTTTAGTTTGACATAGGTTTGGTTTCGTTTCAAAGCTGTTTGATTGCTGCTGCATTTTTTTGATTCATTAAGTCATTACTAAAGCGACAACACAGTGGGAAAATACTTATTGTGGAGTAAAGTTATCGGAAGTTATCTGGTCAGGAGATGAAAATCCGGTTGGTTAGCATTCTCAATTCCAAAAAGGGGATAGGTTTTCAAAAACTTCGTCCATTTTATTCAATTCTGAAAATACAGTCCATATTTGCATAAAAAAGTTCATACTAAAATTTATGAAAAACTATGAAAATAGCTGATTTGATCGATCGATATTAAGACCTCAATCTTCTCGGTAGTTTCTCAATACTGATATGTATTGGATTGATTGCTTCAAACGTTTCGCCTCAGGGGGTACAAAAATAACATTCCTTTAAATCAAAATACACGTAAAATATATCCGAGCAAAGGAAGTTTTTAGCAACAGCAACGGGAATGAAAGCGAAAACATGGAGCACCATGGTATAAAAAATCTCATAATCGCGTAACAACGACCGTCTCATCCATGAGCCAAAGTCACAATTTACACGAGGCACCAGCCGATGCTTCCAGTAAGCTCTAGAACGCTTATTAGCCAATAATCCTGCTCTATTTAGCATTTAAAAGCTCTACTGGAACACCGGTTTGGGACAAGAGGCTAGTGCCAAGGGGGGAACTTAGCCGAATCTATTGGAAGGATGAAATTTCTCTAGGAAAATATGTTAAATAAAGTAATAACCGGGGATAGAACCCAGGAACTGCTAAGCAAGTATCCTACCACTTCTCCAGTGGAGATTCTCTCAGCAACCATAAAACTTATTATAATTGGGTTAACTTTTGACGCAGGGGGAGTGCTGCGGATTGCGAAAAGTTCCTCCTTGGCACTAGCCTCTCGCCTGTTTGGGGAACGTGTAAATTGGGAGGTTCTTCACTGCCGCATGTGCCAGTTCAAGATGGGGATCTTGGAGAGCGAGTTCCTCCTGACAGTCTTGGAGAGAGGCCGCATGGGTGAGGAGAGCTCATCCGCCAGCGAAGAGTCCGGGGAGGCCTCCCGGGCCCTGTACTCGTTGATCAGTTTCTCCATCCTCTCCAAGATCTTCTCGTCCGAGTCCAGCACTTCCGAGTCGTTCAGGATCTCCTCCAGCAGCGGAGGTACCGGCTTCACCGGCGACGACTGCAGCGACAGCGTCCTCCTCTTGGGGTTCCACTCGGGGGTCCTCGCCGGCGAGGAGGACACGCTCCGGGTGGAGGAGGCGGAGCGGTGCCTGGCCCCGCCCCCTCGCCGCGGGACCGCCCTGTTGACCGGCGACGACTGGTGGAAGAGCGAGGTCTCGGAGCGGCTGGCGGCCAGGCGGCGGTGCTGCGGCGACGGCGACTGCGACATCGGGATGCGGCTGCGCACCGGCGGGGGCTCGAGCGAGGAGGAGTCCTCTTCCGAGCACCGCATCACCTTGCGCGGGGAGTAGCGGCGCTGGTGGTGGTGTCGGCGCGGCGGCTCGGCCTCCGAGATCTCGGAGGAGCTGTCGGCGGAGGCGGGGCGCACGCGGGCTCCGGAGCGGCGGTTGGCCGGCGACGTCATGGCCCAGTCGTCGCTGCTGCTTCGCGACGAGGAGTGCCGGTCGTCCGAGGAGAGACGCGACATGTCGAAGGAGCGGCGGCGAGACGGCGGGGAAGGGGGCACGCTGGACGAGCGCGAGGAGGAAGGGGTGCCCGACGACACGGGTCTGCAAAGAACAGAACATTGTAGGTCGATATTATTATCTACAAGCACCGTAATGAAATGTGGAAAGTTACTCAATAAAGAGGTGGAAAGAAATTGCCACCATATCATTGAGAGACGTTACACCGCGACACACAGTGGCACCTCCCTCCGAGTCTAGATGGGAGCTCTCTCTGTGTCACGGTAACAATTTCTTTCCACCACTTTATTGTGTAACGTTTCCATATTTATTTACAGTGAGCAAAGAAGTTTGATGATTTATTTAAGCTGGAACAATGATTGAAAGTTTTGATGTAGTGTGAAGCTTACCACATTTTAGCTAGTTTATTTTTGGTAAGATGACGAAATTTATTTTATTAATAAGTATTCAAATTTAAGGGTCTCATTGTAATGAAAATCAATTCACATTGATGCCTGAACTTGTGGGCCATATTTTGGAGACTTAACTCTATAAATAATAGGGAATTCCTTTGGAAACTTCTTAGCTTAAGTTATCAGCATAGTCTCTTAGACCTTTTTAGACATGCCTAGATAATTACCACCTAATAATCATAATGGAATTTAAAATACGGTTAAAATAGTAAATAAATTTTTTACAGTAAATGTGGGTATTTTTTTACTATGACATCTCCTCCAAAAACACTAACAATATTTCTCCAAACTAAATTGCAGAAGCAATTATTTATTGCGAACCAATAATCTTAAAACCATTAAAAATATTATTTTAAGTTGGATAGGATTGACCTCCTTAATATAAGTAGCGATAAGTCGAGTGATGCATTAAATAACACGCAACAAATTTCTTTGGGCACATAATTGATTAAAGATAAGTATTGCTTTTTTGAGTTTAGTTAAGAGGGTTAAAGTAATGTGTGTGCACTTAAATGGCTTTGCGTTCTTTTGATAACGGCATGATTAAGTGCAGGGCATATAATCAAGATGAAACCATATAACTTCTCTTAAGATTATAATTTTTTACCACTGGCCAATTTAACTTTTAAGTCTAAGTAAGTTAAGCTTTCCACAAAAATATTGGTTTAATGCAATTTTGATGTAATAATATTTCATGTACTACATTTTCACTTATTTTTTATATTTTCTAAGCTCAGTTTACAACATAGATGTTATATTAGTAATCGCGCTTTCTTTACAATAATCATTGTTTCACAAACATCTAACAGACATTTTTTTCAAAATAGAGGGATAGAAAATAAAAGATTTCAGATGTGAGTGAAATGAAAAGGAGGGCTATTGCAGCTGATAAGTGCCAAGTGGGAAAGGCTTGAGTCAGCCTTTCTCAATATGGATCCCACACTCCACTGAATGGCGATTTCGTAAAAATTAGAGACAATTACAATTTTTGGGAATTTCATAAAAATTACTTTACTACCCCATCAGATGATTAAAAATGAGTTGAAGCCCTGTTTTCAACTTTATGGAGGAGGACACCCTAAGACTCCTTTTCTGATCTGGACCTAATGTTCCTCGCAAAATTAAACATTTGATGTGAAAAAATTCCTATCCCTCCTCCATTCCAACATTCATACCCTTTAATTTCCTACATAAAACCTCTAATGCATGTATGGAATCAATGTAACAAAAAGTTAGGGGCCTTCTTAACCACATCCCTAAAAAACTCTCAAATCTTGGCTCTGGGGGGGCATGAAATTTCAAATTTTAGAAGGACGTGGGGGGCGTATGGCAGGATGAGTTTTGAAAAACACTGGCTTGTAGAGAAGGAGAGAAAGTTTTTGTCTGTGTTGTAATAGACTGAAGTGGTTGCTCTTTTATAAAAGGGTTACAAAGCTACAATATAACATAATCATCAGGAAAATGAATTATTTAAGGTGTAAAAGATGAAAATATGTTTTTTGTCCGTTTAAAACTATAAAAGGGGGAGTGTGAATCTCACTTGTTACAACAAGCAGTACAATACACTCCATCCTGAACTCTACTCTAAATATAAATGGCACAATTATTAAAGGAGATTCACAAAAACAGTTTAACTGTACCTGTGGCTATTCAGATGCACATGTATGGAACCTGAACTGGACGGAGACACTCGGTTCACAGAGATGCGTCGACCTGAAAAATGTTTGCATTTGTTTAAAATCATCTTCCAATGGCAACACTCAGTGAAGCCGAGAAAATACTCATTCAAAAGCACTTAGTTCGCTGGAGCGAGAGAAATCACCGGTTGGGAGTCATTTCCTTATTTAACTTCGATGGTCACTTTTTAACACACCATTTTGCAACTTGTGTTATACAAGTTCTCGCATTTACTATAACACGCGACCTTTCAGAAGCTGTTATTTAGAAGTTTGAATGGCACTTATTAGAGTTAAGATTTTTCTTTCAAACTGGCACAATGGTAAAATAAGTGTAACCGGAGTGTTGCGTATTACTCGAAGCCAAAACACGTATGATGCATTTTGTTCGGTAACTTAACTTCCTATTAAATAAGACTTAATAGTAGTAGTTGAAGCTTCTTCAATCTATTTGTAGTAACATTAAAAAAAATCTTTGAGGTTAAATTCGGATGTTTTATTTCTTGGAATAACAATATCTGTTAATAAAAATAAGGGTTTCCTCATGTAACTATCATTGTTCTTCCCCATTCATATAATTATACTTTACGTCATTAATTATGTCAATATATTTCCTCCCTTTTATTTTCATAATATATTAAACAAATTAAGCTCCTAAGGAGGTTAAATCGTGTCTTTTATTGACGTTTATAGGTCGTATTAGAGATAATATTAACTGATATAAATATTAAAAAATCTTAATAAAATAAAAATATCTCTCTTCAAAATAAGTTTTTGGCAATTTTTCTGTAAATTTCACCACTTTCCACACAAATTCGAGTAGTAAATTCCAATAAAATTTATCTATAAGTTAAAGTTACAGTTTTCAAAGAAATAACTCAGTCATTTCTAATGTATTTCAAAAGCTGTTCTAAAGTCATCTTCAATAAATAAAAACCAAACACTCCTCAATCGAAAAAAATTTTATAAGTGGTTATGGGACAAATCCCTCAGAATAAAAAGTACTAAACATACATCATTATACTGCACTTATACATATTAATCATAATAATGAAACATCATTAACATATTTTAAGATTAGAGATAAGATTTGGGGTAATGAAGGAATAGAAGGCGAAAAGATATTACGAAACGTGTATTCTTGAGAATATTTTTTATAAAAGTTTATTGGTTAAATAGTTAATAATGCTTTAATTTCCACCAAAAAACATAGAAAAACAAATTCTGAATGTGTACTTTTAGCTCCATTAAGGGGTCATAGGACTCTTAACAAGAAAAGCAGTGAAAACAACTTTACAAATTTTTAAAATTAAATATATCCTAAACTAAATTTTATAAAGTTGTTCTGTTTTCACATTTAGAAAGAACTACTCTTCATGAATATGAATAATATTTTTAAAACTAAATATATTTTTTAAATAATATGAAATAGACTATCGAAAAAAGCATGTTTGATAGCGGTTTTTCATACACCATGAGCTTGCGCGCATGATTGATTCCAAACAGTTCAATATTAGTGAATTATTTTTGCATACAATTAAAGTAGATGATTGTTATTATATATTCCAGCAGCATTTAACTATTTTAGAGAATATTTAATATTTTTAAAATGACATAGTTTTAGCTATTCAAATATGGGTATAATTTTCAGACTTTTATCATGATTAAAATATACAAAATGATTGAAAATGGATGAAAATGTTGGTGGATATTAAAGATAATAATGAAATTAATAAATCCTGGAAGTTTCATACTTATATATACATTAGTTAAAAAATAATCATGCGCGCAAGCTGAAAAAAACACATTCTGAGAAAAATGACTTTAAAGTTGCGTTTGTTTACAATTAGGGGTCATCCATAAATTACGTGAGGTCAAAAAGGGGGGGGAGAGGGGTTTGGAAAAATCTCACCAAATCTCACCAAGGGGGGGAGGGGGGGTCGATTAAAATCTCACGTCAACTTTTTTTTAACTTAATTAGGTGCTTATGAAGCACAAAATGCAAATAATTTTTAGAAAATAATTTTTAAAAGTTGTAGGTAAATCTCACGTGGGGGGAGGGGGGATCAAGAAAAATCTCACTAAATCTCACCAAGGGGGGAGGGGGGGTCCAGATTTTGGGAAAAACACCTCACGTAATTTATGGATGACCCCTTAGGGGGCTTTGTTTACATACATTTTTGGCTATAACTTTATAAATAATTGGAATTTTTTATGGGGTTTGTTTTAAATGAAGCAGAACTGTATACAGAATAACATATATTTTTTTCAAAAAATCGAATTTTTTGAAGATTTAAGAGTCCTAAAATAAAGACTAACTTCATTACGATGAAAGCAACTGTACCTGATTTGCAACGACAAGGGTCGTGCTTGTCTAAGTAGTGTTCCAGGGTGTCCCAACCTCCACCCACTCGAACCATCACATGATTCCTTAGAATCTGAAATAAGGAGAAAATGTATATTTCTTAGGTAAAAAGAAACTAATTAGATAGGCTCTTGAGGGGGAAATAACTTTACGACAGCACATATGAGTTAAGTTTGTTTTCCTGTATACTGTCTTCTATGAAGGAAAAAGGAGTTTTACAGGAATCTTCAATATTAGAGTGTGGGCGCTCATATTCTTCTCTATCAGAAGGAAGTTAAATTAAGATAAATAACAATAAATGAAGATAAAAGACATAACCTCCCCATCAATTTAAAAAGAACCAACTTATAACATTTACACACTCCATGCTAAACAAACTGTTAAAATTGTCATATTTCGTGTTATTATTTTCAATTTTTAAAGGAATGGTTTCTTTTCATCGCTATATTATACTTATTTTTAATAGTTTATACGCCTGTAGGAATTCATATATATCCCCTGATATTATATCGTCGCTTAAGGCGCAAAATGACATAACTGACATTTTGGCCATTTTGAGTTATGCATCAATCTTTATGCAAATCCCGGCCCCCGATCACCTGGCACCAACGATTTTGCGAAAAAATGACTCAAATCGCTGCAATCGTCAATTTTGTCATTTTAGCATAACTGCATTCGTAAGGCAAAATGACATAATTGCACGCCTTTCATTGATATTGTTAGGGACGCCGCCACAGAGGAGCGTTTCATCTCAATCCCCGGTCAAAAAGGTCTAAAATGAAGGTTTAAAACTATAATAATACTATTTTCTTTAATTAATAGCCAAACTGTTTTTTTCATCTCCTGCAAAATAGGGAAAATGCAGTTATGTCATTTTGCGCCTTAAGCGACGATATGCATAAAGGGAATGGACTATGATAGTACCCGCTAAATCCGTAGCACGTTCTATGGACTATATCCGTCTTGACGTCCCATTTTACCCATCATGTGACTAACTGAGCTTGCAATTGGTTACCAAAGAGACAGTTTGTAGTGAGATATGATAGTGAGTTTGTTTTTCCCCATCACGTGATTAACATGGGCGCGACCGAATATAGTCCATTCAAAATCAGGCAAGTAGTTTACCCCTATAACATTTACATGACGGATTTGCCATTAACAGTTTTTTAGACTTTTTGTTCAGCAAAAAACTTAAAACAAGTTTTTAAGAGAGTTTTTTGTTAAAAAAATTCTTTAACATTTTAAACGTAGATCAAAAGGAAAAAAACAACAGAAAAAAATTTTTTACTTACCCTGACGAATATTAGCAGTTGAGTTTCGCCTATTCGATATTTTCCGTCGCCCACTCTCAACATCGGGAACTGAGACGGACAAGAACATCTATTCAGTAATTCAGCAACCTGAATAGAAAGAATTAAAATGAGTTAAACTTGATTATCTGAAGTAATAATGGAAACTAGAATTATAGGTACTATTACAATTTTAAGAAGTGTAAAAAAGCATTAAAAGATAATCAAAAACTTTGTTTTAACTGTTTGAAAGTGTGCTGAAAACAAGTTAATTAAAAAATATTGGTTTGGGTTATTATAAGCTTTACGTGAGAGGTTGAAGGTTGAAATCAGTGAGATAATTTTTATATTAATACACAAAAGACCTCAGTTTTTGTTAAAAAAATAAAATTGTAATTAAAATTTTGTAATTACTAAAAAAAGACACGGCAGAATAAATAAAACATTAACATATCTACGTTTTAAAAAACCCAACGTTTCTATACCTTTTCATAATAATTTTTTAAATCTTTATTATTGTCGTTTGTCGAAATTAAAATTAATGGCAACAATAGTAAACGCTCAAAGAAATTCGGTTTGTTACTCTTCTACGACTGAATGTTTAATATGTGTGTCAAATACTTGTTTTTTAGTTTTAATCAACTCGTGTTTTACTTAAAACATCCGATTCTGACGTTTTTTACGTAAAAGAAGCTAAATAATCAATATCGGTAGGTTGTTTTTTATATATCTATTTAATATAAATAGATATAATAGATTTATATTAAGTATTTTATTTATATTAAGTATTTTATTTATATTAAGTATTTTATTTATATTAAGTAAGAATCGTTATTTTTACAAACGCTTACACTTTAAAATCACTTAAAAGTGGTTATTAGATTAGAATTTTGTGTTGAAAAAGAAAAACATTACAAATTTTTATCAATCCCGTTTTAATAACTGTCAATTAATTTACTGAAGAACCTATTATATAATTTTAGCCTAAAAGAGGGCTTAAAGTATCTAAGTTTGTGGTGCATTTTTGAGTACACAAAATTAGTGTTTTCACAAATAGTTTACAAATTTGTTTTGAAGTACAAATTCCATCCTTTTATACCAGTGGTTCCCAACTCAAATATGTCTGCGGACCACTTCACTTAAATTTGAACCTCCGCGGACCATCTCTATTCCTAACTGTATCTTCAGATTTTGGAAAAAACACTTCACGTAATTTATGGATGTCCCCTTACTAGCTCCACCCCGACGCCTCTCAGTTTTAATTAATCTGATGCAATACTTTTCCATATCATCACATTTTGTTTCGACTCTGTCTGTAATAAACTACTGTTGAATAAAACTGTGAAAAATAATAGAAATGAACAAATGATTCATAGGAGAGAAAGAGAACATAAAATTTTTTTATTTATGAGACGTATGATTTTTTACTTATGTTTTTGTATCTGTAGTGTTTTCACTATTTCCTGGAATGTGTGATTAGAAAAACTGTTTTTTAAAATTTTCCACACATTTTTTGGATAAGTTATTTAAAAATCTTCTCACGGACCATCTCTGAAGGCCTCACGGACCACCAGTGGTCCGCGGACCACCTGTTGGGAACCACTGTTTTATACAGTCGAGTCCGCTTAATGTGATCGCAATTGTCCGAGATGAAATTGATAACATTATCCGATTGATAACAATAAGCGATTCCATATAAAAAAAGCAACAAATGGTGTAACTATATTGTTTGCTTTAAAATCAAAATTATGTAATCGTAGTTAATGTATTTAAAACAATTTTATTCTATGAACTTGGCAACTTATACTTTTTAGTGTAAAATATAAGAGTAATCCAATAAATAAAAATAAAATAATCTCTTACTTTGTAATTTCCTTTGTTAGCACTTACTACACCTATGTGATTCCGCGCAAACATTCGATTTCTTTTGACATCCAGGGAAGATCAACATGAACTTTCAAAAATTTACATGGAAAAGGCTAATCACTGAAATTAATTAACAACTTAATAAGGAAAAATCAAAATGTCTTATCAGAAACATCTGCAAGGCGCCAATGGTGATAACCAATCACAAGCATTGCTTCGCCCCCCCTTTAAGAGTTTTCTTTCAATGTATGTGGAGAGCATCGAATATTTTATTTTTCTTACAATCAAACCAAAGAAATATAACGGTGCAGCTGTAAACTCATACCGAGTTTCAGAAAAAAAGCAATTGACCTTCAAAACGAAACTTGAAAACGGACGTTTTTTAGGGGATATATACAAATTTTGATAACATTAAGCGGCGTTATGATACTTAGTTGATCACATTAAACGATGCGTTTTACATTAAATTAAATAGGAATGATCGGGACCTGTTGATTTCGATAACATTATCCGATTGATAACATTAACCGTGATCACATTAAGCGGATTCGACTGTACATGGAAGAACCTAAGTCATTAATAACTTTTATTCGTGCAAATTTGAAATTTGGCGTATGTGAAAAACATTACTTTTTTTATCCTTCCTGTACTTGATGACGGCAGAGTTAGTTGGATATTGTAAATTAGTTTTTGATACTTCTTACAATATAGGATTCATATTTTTTTATAAATATTTTTATCGATAGTTGTTTAAATATAAAATCCCACATCCCTTTCAACATAAAAGAACTTAAATAATCAGTAACTGTGAGTTGATTCTTAAGTTTTAATGTGTATGTTATTTTATATACGTGTGTATATTTTTATAATGTGTATGTTATTTTATATACGGTTCTTCCTTTTCTCTCTATAAATATTTGTTTTTATAAAACTTCATAACTTTCTACTCGCAATAAACTCAATCATAATTAGTGGTAAGTTGGTCTTTTATTATGGAACTATAATTTTACTTACTTAACTTTTTTAATTACTTAAGTGAAAAACTACGCATTTTAGTTTCGAAATATGAATGGGAAAAGCTATTTTTTAATCGTCATATACTAATTATGTTCTTACGGAAACATTAGTGGAAAAGTACAGATGAATGTATGATTTTATAATAAGTTACACACTATAAAAAATCGTCCAAAAACGGCAAAAAAAAGATGACAGATCTTTTCTGTGTCTAGGAATTTCTCTGACAACTCTATGCATTTCTGTATAGAGGAATATTCTGGCAACTTTTTCTGCCAAAGTATTTTGGAACATAACAGAACCCAGTAAAATTTCCGGAATTTGAGGGATAAGAGACACCAGTCCGCAGAGAGATATGTAGTTAAATAAATAGAAAATTTTCGTTGGCTTGAGTTCCCAAAAGTTGCAAGCAGGTCGTGGAACACAAAAAAGTTCCGTCACCAGAGAAATCCTAGGTACTGGAAAGCTCTGGCAACTTTTTATGCCAGAGAACTTTTATGTTTTTCACGATTATTTTTTACAGTAGAAATCTATCTATGCTGGCAATTGTATTACATACATATTTTTAACTAGCTGTTATACCCGGCCTTGCACGGGTGGGGTGTATAAATTTATTTTTAAAAATATTTCTTAAAATACATTAATAATTTTGTAAATTAGCAATATTACAAATCATCCCGGTATCCCAGGAACCTCTTTCCTATCCCAGTGTTCCCGGTATCCCAGGCGCCTCTTTCCTATCCCAGTGTTCCCGGTAATCTTATCCCGGTGGTCACGGTAATTTTTCTAATCCCGGCGTTCCCGGTAATTTTCCTACCTCAGTGTTTACGGTAATTTTTATATTCCGGTATTCTGGGTGTCTTTATGGTAAATTTCCTGTCCGAGTGTTCTCGGTAATTTTCATAACCCGGTAATTTTTCCATCCCGATGTTCCTGATAATGTTTAATATCTTGGTGCCTTTATAAAATAAAAAATTTGAAACCATAGTAAAAAGTCTAGTAAATTAGTATGTCTAGTGAACAAATTAAGAAATTTAAACCCACTGAGCTATATAACAACAGTGTTAAAACCAGTGTTTAAAACTAAAATAAAAGATCTAGTAAATGAAAATGTCTAGTGATCTGTGTCTCATTTGAAACAATGTTTTATTTTTAACTCGTTGTATGACTGGTAAAACAGGTTTTCAAACACGGAAAAATAAGTGAAAAAAAAAGCAGGAAAAACGGGAAAAAAAGAATGAAGGACTGATTTTCTCTTTATAAATTATAGCCTATGTGTTATTCTGAAGTATAAGCTACATTATTGTAAAATTTCATTAAAATCCATTCAGTAGTTTTAGCGTGAAAGAGTAACAAACATCCAGACAAACATTCACAATTATATAGTAGTAGGATACATCATACAGTATTTGTGTTTTAAACAAATATTAAACTAGACTAGAATCAGTTCGTTAGAAATCGCTAGTTAAAACAGTTACCTGTAAAAAATATTCAACCAAGCGTAAAATATAGGTGAAACCGTATGGATTACGATAACCACATTCTGTCACATTTAAATGGATGGTGGAAGTGTTCGATTAGTATCCTTTCATCCATGAAAAAGAAACTTAGAAAATCTCAACAGAAAGTGAATACAAGAAAACAAACCCCGGTGGACACATGCCAGTGTTATCAAAACAGCATGATTAAAAAGGCTTTCAGATGTTCCAAAACTTGAGAACGATTTATTTCTATGGTGTCAATGGGCAATACGGAGTTTGGCCAACAGATATTAAGTAAGAATAGAGACACAATTGGGCATTTTTTCAATGCACTTTGGATTGATAAAAAATGAAATCTAGGTGAATGTAATCTACAAAGGATAGAAATCCGAAAAAATATATGCGCACTTAAAACTCATGGATAAAGTGTCCACGAGCCGTAGAGACGTAAGCAAGCTTTTCAAATAGTTGGTTCGACCTGGATTCAGAAGTGTAGGTACATACAAAGAGACCGAAATAGAGCGGGGCTACGTTGACTAAGCTCGCTTTTGAAGAAGAAACAGAAGAGGAGAGAGTGTGGTCATTTCTCTTAGAGAATCATAAATTTTGAGGAATTTGGAACACCTGAGTTATAAATGTGCAAATGGAATGAAGAAAGGAAGTGTTAACATTCAAGTGTATTTTAGAGGAAACAAGATTCTTTGTTGAATGAGCGTTTCGAACTCATTCAGTTATCTTTCGAAATGAATTCAAGCTTACAAACCAAAGGAATATTGTTTGGGACTTCCATAGTAAAGATTTCATAATGTCTCTTATGTATCTATTTTTATGTTGTTTTACTCTTATGACGATCAATTTTTTTAAAGAACGGAGTATGCAGTTGAAGAGGGGCAAAGATAAAATCATTATAGGAAAACGATGATTGAAAAGGCGTTGTAATTTTTTGAGGTTGTCCATTTTACCTATACAGGGTGTCCCATAAATAATGGGTCACACTTCTAGGGGGATAGTAGACACCTAGACGAGTCAGAATCACATAGGATTTGGGGGTCCCAGACCAAATCCCAGGGAGTTAAAAATGGAGCGACACCCCAAAAAAAGTATTGAAAAATTTAATTTGTAGAAGAACTACTATTGGTAAACATTTAATTATGGTCTCAAAAATTGTAGTTTAATATGAGCTTTAAAATTATCTTAAAAGTAAAATTTTTTATTACAAAAAAGTTTAAAAACCACAAAAAATGTGAAAACTCTGCCAAAACTTTATTTTGTATTTCGAAATCATTTCTTTTGATTTAATAATCTGAAAGATCATAGTTGAAAACCCTTAAGTCCAAAGTGTCACGTAAAAACCATCAATATTAAATGTTTGAGATCCTGTTAAAGTATGGTTTAAGTCCGTTTTCTGCTTCCGCTAACTGTCGTTTTGGAAAAGGCTATAGGAAACTTTGATGATGAAAAACTGATGGTTTTTACGTGAAACTTTGGGACTTAAGGGTTTACAACTATGATCTTTCAGATTATAAAATCAAAAGAAAGGATTTCAAAATACAAAATGAGGTTTTGGCAGAATGTTCACATTTTTTGTGGTTTTTTAACTTTTATTCATAATAAAACAAATTTTAAAGTGAAGACTTTTGGATAATTTTAAAGATTATATTAAACCACAATTTTTGAGACCATAATTAAATTTTTACCAATATTAGTTCTTCTACAAATTGAATTTTTCAATAATATTTTTGGGGTGTCGCTCCATTTTTAACTCCTTGGGATTCGGTCTGGGATCCCCAAATCCTATGTGATTCTGACTCGTCTAGGTGTCTACTATCCCCCTAGAAGTGTGACCCATTATTTATGGGACACCCTGTATACTATAAGCATATTATTCAATCCTTTGGTTTTAGTAAAAAAGTTAATATAAATTAAACTAAACTAATAACCTAATACGTATTTAAATATTACAAAAAAATCAATAGTCTCTTTTAGCCTTCTTCATTTGATAATGACATTAAGCACACCCATTATTTTACCAAATGAATAAAACCCTTCATCGAATCAAACCTCGTGCTATTGACAAAAAAATCACCCGAATTAATTTAAAATCTATTATCCCGAATCACTTTCCCTCCAACAGTAGTTGACGTTACTTTCTTATCAAACACACAACCGACGAAGCATCAATACGGAAACACCCCGCATATTAGAGGAAGGAAATAAAGCGGTATCAATTTATCAGATGCGCTGATTCGTTCCTAATTCTTCCGTTGAGGTGAGAAGTTTAAATGAATCCGGTAATGACCGAACAAGCGAGATTAGGGGCGATTAGTACTGGATGAGGCGTTCAGAAGCAATGAAAACCGTTATTTTTAGAACACATTAGGGCAGGGGTGTGAAACTCTTATGAGGTCCTAACGGAGATTTTAAAAATAATTGAAGAGTCCATAAAATCTAAGTATATCGATATATTTTCCTTTAGTTTAGGATAAAATTTTCAGCATATCAATGGAAATATTTTTAGCAATTAAGATAACAAAAGGGAAAAGTCAGTATTATAACGTCACTTTGCCGTAAGATAAATTGATATTTCAATAAAATTTATAATGACTAAGATAAGGATGAGTAGAGTAGTTTAGTATGAAATTTGAAAGTTGAGACTGGTATTACTCGGTGAGGATCTACATTTAAATATTCCAAGGAGGGTGGTTTAATAGTTGTGCAGGCAATTAACAAAAATGTATAAATAAAGGATTAATTAAAGTATATGTTACCAAACAATATTTTTGGAAATCAACATTAAGATATCAAATGCTTAGAGAAAAATTTGAAAGTATCGGTTTTGAGAAATAGCCATACTTTGTTTTTATGTTCTAAGAAACAATACATACGTATGATGTTTTAGAACTTAATATTTCAAAATTAATTATTCAAATTACGCTAAAGCTATTTTTCCTAGGAAAGATTATTCGTTAGACCAGTTTTTAAAGGAAAACTTTCCCCCAAACCTCTACTTACAGCACATGATTCGTATTCAAAAACGTATAATGCTTTTACGTCCATCAATTTAAACTTTTTTAGCAACCTATTCAGAATTTTCAGTCAACTAATTATTTATGAACATGTCTCTTTTTGTGTGTGGTTTCTCTATAATCCAGTTCAAGTCATGGAGATGATACGAAAAAAAATAAGAAAAAATTAGGAATCAAAATCTACACTTTTTATATTTATAATTTTAACACATAAATGTGAAGCATTTCAAAAGCATATTTACTTCTGACATTGAAATGTATCCGCGGATAAAAACTGCTCGATTCAAAGGAATCGAAGTTTTTTTGAGCGAAGCAAGGGTCAAACTGTGGGGTCCCATTTAAACTAAACTGCACATGCACAATGACCTAAAGTGGACTTAGAGGAATGTGGAATTGGCCGTCGAAATCGCACTTTAAAATCTTTTGTTCCTTGAACCCATTAACGATCCAGTGCTCCACAGATGGTTGAGCAGAACCGGGAAATTTAATGGAGCTGATCGGAAGAAAAATATCTTTTTTGCTCTCTCTTTCTCTGTCGAGATTGTCATGTTTTCTCACGAACAACCTGTCAAAGGTTTGAAATGGAACAAGTGTAAAACACACACTCAAACATTTCCTTTGTACCCTGGAGCTGAAGACAAGTGAAGAGAAAGGGGAGAAAAAACGAGAAATGTATGGTCCTTGAGCTATTCTGCCTCAAATGCGGAAATTTATTTCTTTAGAATGCAAAAATGGTGCTAGTTATGTGAAGAGCTTTTTTTTCGATAATGACCAATTCATAGGATACTAATAATAGTGGTTTTGTTTGACTTCATAACTGTTGAAGAACTTTTTATTACTTGTTTTGCTTATGCATAGGAAAAGAAAAAAAATTGCCCGTGTTGAAAAGAGCAACTGTTGAAAAGAAAGATAAAATAACCGTTGAAGTTTTGTGTTTGATGAACTGTGTTAAAAGGAAACAAATAAGGCAGTGTTTGTAAAACAACTAAAAATTTTAAGTGATTGAATTTTCCCACTTTAACATAGTGGTTTTTTTTCAAACGAAACACTCTTGGATTGAAATTCTACTAACTTCCCTTAACTTCCATTGCACCTGCTGGTGTACGAAGCTTATTTTTTTCAATTCCAACTAAATTTGAGGTATTATTTTAAAGACAAAGATCATTTTTGATGAGGAAGCAAAAAAGAGACACACGGATGTGTTAAAATTGAGAGTAAACAACACAAAAAATAAAAATTTGAGCTTTATTTATAAAAATTGTTAAGGTTTTTATTTTTTAACAACTTGGGAACAATAGAATATGTTTGCTTGTGGTCCTATTCAGGATTCCAAAATTGATACGTTTTTTGAGACAACTACATTTCTACTGAAAAAAAACCCTTCGATTTATACTATAATCAACTTTCCAGAAAAAATCAACAAGAAATGTTAATAAAGCGTGTTTGAAAAAACTTTGAAAAAAAGTGACATTCCTGTTGGTAAAAAAGTCAAAAAGCAGTTTTCACATAGAGCTAAACAATCTCCCCAAATTACAGTAAGAGCGTCATTCATTTCTCCCTAACACTGTTACACAGTCCGTGAAAAAAGTTCAAAGGCCACTATTACAGAACGGAGAGATAACGCGTAGATTGCTACCTCCGGGAGCATAGGCAGAGGAAACGCAGGCTTGCGCCCTTGCCCCAGATGCCGTGGTTCGCGGTCGGCAGAACGCCATTGTGGGGCGTCGGACCGAATCCCGGGTGAGGTGCTGGCCACCGTTACACGTTCGGGTCCTTGCACTTGGCGACAAAACTCCTCTTGTTCTTTTACCGACGGACAACCGACATATTTGCATTGCGCGCCGAATGCTCCACTGACTCTGACTGAACTGAGGTTTATGTTGCCCGCTGCGTGCTCAGGTTTCGCCCGTGTTGCCGAGAATAATTAAAAAAAAGTTACGGCCATTACGTGGTTGAATAAAAAAAAGCTCGTTTTATTTCTCTTTGAATTTGGAAGCGTGACCGATGTTTGGGTGAGGAGCATCGCCCCTTTTTTTCTATGCACTCTGATGGGGTGATGAGCGGCCTGTAGACGAAATTAAACGATTGGTTGAGTGTTTAGAATGAAGAAGAAGAAAACTTGTTGCACTTTTTTTGTTAGGAAGTATTAACCTCCGTGGTTTAAGAGTTGGTAGAGTTCAAGGGTGTTTCTTACTTAACTCTCCTCAAATTGATTTTGTTTTTGGTGTGTAACGTAGAAGCTTCTTGTTGCATTCATTAGAGTTTGTCAAAGGAGGCATATACGAATTTAAAATGTGTACAATGAAGAATGGTATTAAGAAATTAGTAGTTCTCGCAGGGTCTTAGGATACCCTCATGAATCTGCGCTGCCTGTTAAGAACCGGTACACGAGAATTTGAGAATACAGACTACAGCTTGCGACTTTATTAACAATATCAATAGTACTAAACTGTAGAACTACCTACTAACTGGTACAATGTACTATGTACAATACTGGAAAAAAATCGACTCAGACCCTATATCCCCGGAACGGCTTGTGATATAAAGACAAATAAGGTATCTTTTTTCATGGAGATTTGAAGTATATTCTATACGTAGAAAAATTTTCAAGTTCTTAGGGGGTCGTCTTCATATTAAACGAAGCACCAACTTTCGTTTTTCCTATGGGCGACATCAATGATTATTCCCGATCCTGAAGGAGCACCCCCTAAAACCCCCCAAAACCAATTTTTACGAGTATGTCATTTTGGTCCCCAAACAAAGCCAGGAGTGGGGGTTGAAGTTCGTCGAATTTACGTTGAAATATCGTTCTTTACGTTGAATTCTTGGTTTTGATCCTTACAACCATCAACCCCGCACGAGAATTCAACGTAAAAAACGAGATTTCAGCATAAATTCGACGAACTTCAACCTCTACTCCTGGCTTTGTTTGGGGACCAAATGACATAAAAATTGGTTTTGGAGGGTTTTAGGGGGTGCTCTTTTAGAATCGGGAATAATCTTTGATGTCGTCCATAGGAAAAACTAAAGTTGGTGCTTCGTTTAATATGAAGATGGTTGGTAGTTTTGGGTTTTATGGCGCAAGGTCCCTATATCGGACATTCCGCGCCAAATTTATATGAAGACGACCCCCTAAGAACTTGAAAACTTTTCTATATAAAGAATACTTCAAATCATAAAAAATGATACCTTATTTGTCTTTATATCACAAGCCGTTCCGGAGATATAGGGTCTGAGTCGTTTATTTTTTCCAGTACTGTACAATGTAAACGTAACAAAGAGTGATGAATTATTGTTCCAATCCCAGATACTGTAGTTTTAATCCATAGTACGTAGTTAACTTGCCATTCCTAGTAACTTTAAAGTAATGCAAAATACTTTACTCAAATCTCGTATAAATATAATTTAATTCATACAACAACATGTGGAGTTTAAAGAGCAATTAAAAGAGTTGCTCACTAAGATAAGAATTATTTTATTTTTCTTTAAATAACATCATTTATTTAATACATCAGTGGGGATGAAATAAAGAGGTGTATTACGTCATCACCGGTCTCGTAATGAAGTGAGGGGGAAATCACATCTCTTTACCTATTTGTCATAAATTAAGGGAAACCCCTTTTCGGCCAGACGATAAAAAACATTAGCGGCAAGAGACGATGAGTCTGCCAACTCTGCAGGAGAAATCAATACGTCTGGTGAATAATGACGATTTATTTATGGAAAGTTTCGTCATTCTGGTCTTTTATGTGATCTTGTTTGTAACAAAAGGATTTTACTTAAATTTTCTCTCTAGGATAAGCACAAGATTACTTATTCAGTCAATTAACACTTATTAGTTCTTAGAGTAGATAGTAGATACGTGCTAAAAATTTTACATCTTCAAAAAATTCTTAAAAGTATCTATTTTAAAAAAAATAGGATTCCTGAAGGTAAATGTAAAGCTTAAAATCATGGTATAAGCATAGATGGAGTAGACGAACAAATGGAATGAAACATTTTTATAATTAAACGGATGAATGAGCAATAATTAATATTATTTTCTGAATTTTTTATACTCGTTGCTGTTATTTCATGTCCACCGAGCCCAGATATCTTGACCAGGTCCAGACCACGTTGCTCTATTCTATGGTACATGGCTAGAGTAGGGGAGAGTGGGGCACATTCGCACAAAAAGTGCATTTCGGCATATTTCTCTGGATCTAGATGAGATATTGAAACAAACTCCGATTCCAATGTAAGTTAAGACCTTTCCCGATATTTTAGAATGATAATTGGTCGCATTCATCTAGAATTTCTAACCTATATCATCAATCTAAAAAACGAGAAATTTCGTGCGAATGTGCCCCATGGGTGGAGCAGTTTTGCACACGTGTGGGGCACATTCGTACACATGCAAAAAATTATACTATACTTATTTTTACGAACTAAAAATTTATGGCACTCTAAAGTAAGGGTAATTAAACGAAATATTTGGCACTTTTACATATTTTTCCGCTAAATTTAAGATTTTTTTAGAAAAAGTAAACAGCTTCAGAAAATATTGAACATCTAAGTTTTTGATGAGGAAAAGAATTGTAGTAATGAAGAGTATAATGCACATTGACATACTTCACATAATATAATTAGTTAGAAAAGTTTAACCAATATTTTACTGTCAGGTTTTATTCGAAAAGAAAAGTGAACCAACAGCTCGCTTATTAACATCTGAAACTGACGGTTGGGGAACTTGTAATACGATATTATCTTTTTGTATGAATGTTGAATCATTACTTACTGGGAAAATAAAAGTTTCGTCATTAATTTTAAAGTTTTTTAAAGTTTTTCATCATTAATTTTTAATAAACACCATTCAATTCCAAATTTTCTATTTGACCAACATAACAAAATTTTCTTTTTAGTAGCAAATTCTACTAGAATAAAATCACCTAAGTCAACTGGTATCAAACAATTATCAGGGACATTTATTTCTTCAATGTTTAAATCTGGGTCTAAATTCCTTAAAACTGAAGCTTTCTTTAAGATGTTATTTTCTATTATCACCAAATTTTGAAACAATTACAATAAAAAACAATTGAACTTCAAGTTATTAAATATACTGCACTTATAAATCACTTTCATAATCAAAAATGGGAAAGATGAGGCACATTCGCACTGTCCGAATCTGCCCCATCTTTTGGTGTACGAATGTGCCCCATCTACCAGTTCAAGCTTACCACGTCCCAACAAAATATTTATAATTAAAGCAGGGAAATAAAACCTTTCTAGAAACTTACTTTAGCAGTGCCTCAACTGAATAAAATGCTGAATGTCCACTTAAGAGTTATTTTTGATTGATATTTTACGCCGACAAAATGACAAGAAAATTTACTTTGCTGCTTCTAACGCTAGCAAATGTCTAGTACGTATACAACAAAATGGCTCAGGGCTTTGAAAATTCATGCAGGAGGTGGTAGTCATGCTTCGATTTACTGGTATTATTTTTGATATTTTTAAATTAATAATTACTAGGGGAAATGCCGTCCGTCCGAATGTGCCCCATGTGCGAAATAGCCCCACTCTCCCACTGGTTAGAAAAATATAGAGACGTGGTAAAGTATAAATAATAAATTTTATAACAGGATATAAAGCTAATACAAAGTAGAATAACAGTATCACAGTAAAATAACCGAGTAAAGATAATTCAGATTTAATACTACTTCATTTTTATAGCCTAAAACAGTAACCGGTTTTGTGAAAAGTATAGTTAGAAAAGTAAGAAAACATTATCCAAGAGAAATATCTTCGAAAGAAATTCAGGGTTTAACAAAGCGTCTACTCATATATACCGAAGAAAACTACTGCAATCCGGTCATTTATGTAAAAGAGAACAAGGAATGCAACCCTTCTAGAAAGGTAAAACTGGGGCTGCCCTTTGATTGGATTTCATTCGATCGGTGGTCTCATTTGCTTATCTCACGTGAATGGGAAATCAATACGAGTAGGAAAAACGGGGGCGGCCATTTAGGAAGAACTGGCAACAGTGGGGATGAGATAAACTAACTCTAGACTAGATTTTGCGCTTCCACCCCTTCCAGGCCAAATCGTACAGAACGAAACATTTGCTAACTATGGGAAGCGCGAGGCAGTTTTCGAACGATTTCGCATCCATCGGAGCGTGCGATCGGTACAGTATTCTCGAAAATCGGAAAGTTTATTTTCAGACCCCAGTTCTTCTATTTATTACTGTTTTCCACTTGTTTCATTAGGTCTGACGATCAGCTTTCCCATCAGGTGTAAATTGGAAACTTTGCTCTTGAGATGGTGTTATCACTGACGCGCCTCTAATTGAGGATTTGTGAAACCCTACACTGTATAAATAGTTTTATATGGATGTGAAGATTCTAACAATGATAATACCACACAAAAAAAATGACAAATATTTACAAAAATTAAATACTACCCGGGAAAAAAGGAATAGATAATATGATGATAGGTTCCCCTTTGATCCTTCAATCTGTCACATGTTAAACTTTTAAGATAAAGCATCAGAGACGAATAAATAAAACCATTATATTCTTTTAATTTTTCTTTCACTAAGTTAAACAATTCAAATAATTTTAAAATATAAAATTAAAATTATTTCATTTTAAGTTTGAACTAATTTATTTAAACGCTTTGAACACAATAAACGGTTCAATTCCGTTAAAGGTCCCGCTAAATATCACTAAGTTTTTATGAGCGCCATATATTCAAATATCGACAAATTTTTCTGATTTTTATTGATAAACTAAACACTTATTGATCTAACTAAACATTTTAATAAAATGGCCCCTGATTCAAAATCCAGTGAGTCATCTGCTTTATCATTGAACACATCGCAAATTGATGGACATATCGGACATAGTAATTTCTTCGCAAATCAGTTACGGCCTTGGATTGGGAATGTGTCTCTATTGGCTTGCTTGTAATTTATTTTTGTAATTTTGCATTGTTCCATGTGCTTTTTTGTATTTAAAATTAATTTTAGTTCATGCTGTACATTTGATGAACTTTTTTTGATTGGTTGATTGAAATTGCTTCAGAGAAAACGCGGCTAGTTTATTTATGCCGTTTGGCACCTTCACTGTATTTTTCATCGAGTAAGGTTGCGCTTGGCGTTAAAAATTATGATTTTTAAGAATTTTTTACAGCTTTTCGCAGTTAATTTTTCACAATAAGTGTTTTATGTTTTATATCATCTACAAACCCCTGTGAAAGTTTCATCCATTTGTGTGAGTTTATCCTGAAAACGTTTCCTTGTTAGTAGTAGTAACTACATTAACAGAAAATATAATATTTTGATTAAACGTATCAAACAGATTATTTTTCATGTTTTAACGAGAAAATAAAGATGAAAACTGTCAAAGAAAAACAAAATCACCGGTCACTTAAAAGCACATTGTACGATACGCTTTCCGGGGTGAAACGGATATACGGGCGTCGAAACCCAGTACTACAAACAACACAAAAAAGAAAGAAAAAACGAAAGGAAGCCACCAAATTCTATTTTCGAAACAATGAGTGCTATTGATGATGGACAGAAGAGAAGGAAGGCAATGAAGGAGAAAGACGTCGAAAGAGAAAGGTCTGCCTTCTCCCACGAAATTAACAGCTGATGGAGGATGTAGTATGTATTGCACCGAAGCCGCGAGGTGCAATTTTAGGCCCGGGGGGATGTGGAAGCGAATGACTTGTAGGAGAGAAATCGGAAAGAGGAAAGGGTTGATTCAGCGACACGTGAAAAGTCTGATTATTTCGCTCGGGCCTACTTGTTATTTATTCGAAATCAATTTCGCAAGTCAAAGAAACCTTACGTGAGAGTTTGCCTGGGTCAGGAGAATTTTGGGAGACAAAGTGATCAGAAAAACAAGTATCAAAACTTTGAGGACTCTTTTGCCAATTTGAGCCAATTTTATTTGTATTCTGTTGTTTCGGAAAAATTGTAAAAGCTGCTGTTCGCTATGAAGCCACTGAAGTCTGAACTAATTCCACTAAAATTTTTTTATACGAACAGTTGTTTTTAAACTTTTCTATAGAAATCAGCAGAAAATGAGGTAGATAGTTTTCCTCAGAGAAAATGTAGTTTTCTTCATGACAAAATGTAACAAATTTGAACTATAATTAGTCTGGAGTATACATCAATTGAAAATATGGTTAGCAAATGTTATTAAACGTGACTTTCATTTTGTTCGAAGAACTCAGAATCTCAAGGATTGGGTCGTTTTAAACTAAGCTAAATAGGTTATTGGCAAACATTTACACCTTCCTATTACAGATACCTTCTTACTAAACTCTGTTCATTTTGAACTGGCACCTGAAAATATTTCCTTCCCCCACCACCGATCGGTAACCAAGCAACTATCCTCGTCAAAGTGACGAAGAAGGCTTACTATTGGCTGCGCGAAGAGCGTAACTATGGTTACGCTTCTAGCGTGGGGGAAAGCAATATTTCTATGGCGCCAATTCTAAATGAACAGAATATAGTTATAATATTGCATGTTTAATAATTTTAAAAAGGTTTAGTAAAACAGTACACTATGTATACGCTAATAGCAGTAAGGAATCCAATTATATGGATCTGGAGAACCTCAAAACATCTCTCTTCAAAACCTTTATACTCACCACCCTGCTGAAAGTTACAGGTTTTATACAAGACTATACTCAAAAGGGTTTGGTGCCCTTTCATATAAGCCAACGCCCAGGACGTCTATTGGCACATCGCTTCTTTCCCGCATCCCGATGACTAATTTTCGGAAACATGTGTAAAAAGAGAGAGCGACTAACATTGAAGGGCATCATCGCATACCTTTCCTCTCAGTGCCGGCGATGCGAGACGGGTGTCGTGCATCCGAATGATGACCGGTGGTCGGCTTCCCACATAATATGGGAGTGATAATAATGATAAAAAAAAAGGCTGCAGCACACCCGGAAGCCTCACTAAATTCGGAAACAAAAGGGAGGCATCCTCTGCGTCCGTCCGGATTCCGAGCGACTCGATGTGGGGAGAGTGTAATGGATAAGTTGTTGTGTATGAAAGTATCGCGAAATGGAAATTGGATTGTTTTTGTGATTGGCCTGAGAAGTGGTTGCCTGAGGTGGGAATGTGGTTATCACCCGGAAAAGTGAAGTGTCAAATGTGGAGATGCATCGCTGGAGAAATTGATGAAGGACGAGTATATGAGTCTATCAGAAAACTAATATCCAAAAAAAGTGAAAAATAATACCCTCTAAACAACCTTCTTTAGTTAAAAACGCGTGAGACATAATCATTTACAATATAAAGATTATTCCAAAAAATCACTTTTATAGCTAACTGCAAAGAAAATGTTTCATTAAATACTATAATCTACATTTGTCTCGTCCATCTTACGGAACTCAATGTATGATCAGAGAATTCCTATCTTTCTATTTTTTATCTGAATAACTTAATTTTTACATTTTCTCAACTTTGGATGATCTGTTTCCTATGGAGAATTTTTTAAACAATTAAACCAGCATTTTCTTTAGAAATCGTTCATTTTGTACTGTATAGGTAAATTGTAAACAAAAACCTATGCCACACACAAAGAAATTCACACACAGAGAAATTAAGTAAGATTTTTAAGAATAGTTCCAAGCTATTCCATACAAACTGAATACAGTGTATTGCTTGTTATTAAATTTTTAGATACCTATGCAAGGAGATATGTTAAAGCTGAAAGCCTATTCTGAAGGCAGATGTCCCGAGGGTAGTTTTTGGTAGATAAGAACCATTTGCATGCAATTTAATTGTATCTAGATGAAAAATGGTAGCCATCCTGCCTTGCTGATTATAATAGAGCTGCAGAATGTTTAATGTTTATAAAGATTTATGGACGGTAATAAAATTTTCTTTCTAATTTTAAGATAAGAACGCTAAAAAAAGTTATCATGAATATAGAGGAGCAGATAATGAAAAAACCAGGTTATACTCAATTTTTAAAAAATGGTATAGAGTGTTTACCTTTATTAAAAATTAATTTTAAAAATTTGCGACAAAGTATTAATGGTATTTTTAAAGAAATAATTAATATAAAAAGCTCTTCATTAAGCCCGATATTTTAGTAATAACTGCATTATACATATTGCTTTTTCTATTTTGGTTTGTTTTTTGAAAGATTCTAATAGATTCGAAAATTAAATGTACTGTACACCATTAAGTATTAACTACTCAGTACAGTATTTGTCATGTCCGGAATGGCATTGTTTCACACTAAAAAAAATACCCTACTTCATTCATCACGATGAAGGTCAGGTTCGCCATGAATGTCACCTTAATATTACACTGAAAAACTAAGACTTTGACATGACGTACGACAGATGTTAGACGTCATCCTAGAGCAGATAAGCTGAGCCAACAAAGCAAAGCAAGAGTAATATTGGCATTAAGAAACACATGCTTAAATGTGTGTGTGGCAAATCGCTGACAAGCATGGAACACTGGGTACAGATCTGCAATGATTTGAATTGAATAGAAAACAGTTTCTCTGCAAGAATTGCCTATGAATACGTTTGAAATACTTTTAACTTTATTAAAATGTACTTTAACCGTAAAATAAGCCAAAAGATAGGTCTGTTGTATGAATCAAAATATTTGTATTCTAATTGTAATAAAAACAAAATTGCGGGTTATTTCAATAAAATCAATAGGAAGCTATAGTTCGTTGATTTTATTTTCTTATAGCAATGACTAAGCTTTAAATAAATTGAAGAATATAGTATGCCATTAGTTCAATTTCTTTTTAAAAGGTTGAAGCATGTGCTGAAGCGTTTTTATCCGATTCTTATTATCATGGCTAAGTTTTAATTTAAGAAACTAGGGGGCTACCGCCCCCTGCTCGCTATCGCTCACCAACCCCCGTAAACTGCTGACGCAGGACCTTTTGGATTTGCTTCGCAATTCCCACAAATTCCAACTCGCTGAACTTAATACACTTTAATAAAACAATTAAACAATTTACCGAAAAAACGTCAATAAACTATCCAAAAATACGTCACCAAATCCCCTCCATGAATAAATCTCCCTTAAAAGTTTAAATATATCAACTCGAACTTATCAAAAATTTAAACGAAATGTTTTTAAAAATATTCATCTTAATTATTTTTAATCTATGATTATAAAAATAACTAATTCTAATTTTTTATCAATATTCGGACCAAACAAAAACCATTATTTTAAAGTAACTCGTTAGTATAATATGCCTAGTGTTTATCATTCATATTTTTTATAAACCCAGACTTGTTAAACAATAGCGTTTAAGCAATTGAAAATAGTAAGAGACAAAACATCATTCTATGTTTACAATTAATTTCGATAAAATCAGACTAAAAATTTTTAATATTGGACAAAAAGTGTGAAATTTTAGTATAAAATGGCGTACATATAAGTTTTTAGAATATGTTTTTATCAGTCTTTGAGACTGAGTGATATTTCATCAAGAAAGTTCTTTTTTAAAAGGTAAAAAAAACATGTTTCATCTTAAAATATAGCGTCAATCGGTCGTTGTGATTGGATGCATAATAATTTGATTGACAATACTTGCTTTGTAACTGCAACCTTATCCGTTATCTAAAAAAATGGAAATATTTTAAAATTGAGAATGTTTTTGAAAAATCGAACATTGAACCGGACATTTTGATACCATATATGTGTCATTCGGTTCAGTAATTAAAAAGCCTTTCTCTGGAAACCGTTCACCAAAAACTTTTTTTTAGAATAGAGAGATTAATCGATGGTCATAGTATCACATATAGTTCAATTTCTTTTTAAATGGTTCTTAAACATGTGTTTTAGCCAATGAACTCATAAAATTGTGATAAAAATAGCATTCCATTAAATGGTTTCAATAGGAAGGTTTTCCAAAAAGAAGTCTAGGTATATACAGCTTTTACAGAACAATAATTATCTAATACCATTTAGGGTTTTATTGCCAACCATTATTGTTAAAATGATGGGTTTGAAAAGCGGTTTTTATTTTATGTCTGCTTTTTTCACTGTTCTTCTCTGTGATACTCTGTAATAAGTTCTTTTTTCCTTCTTCATCTGATCTTCTCCCCGCCTCAATCCTCCGAACTCAGCGGTAATGAGGAAGTGGAAGTTCTTTTTTTTTCATCTAAAGCTAATTCGTTTTATATCTTCCAAAAAATGTCAATGTTTGATCAACTCAAGATGAGGAAGCTGTTTGCCATTTTTTTTCACACTTTATGATTTCGTTGTTCTCGCTGACAATGAATTGAAAAAACGAGAAAGAATAACGTGAACTCCGGCTTTAAAATACCACACGAACGAAATAATGGGCATTGAAGCCTATCATGGGCGTTCTCTCTGGGTCAAAGAATATCATAGAGTTAGAGAGTGAGGAAGAAATCAAGACTTGACGATTTTCCTATAAGGAACGGAGTTCATAAGAGATAGTTGAGTGAGAGAAAAGTCATAAAGCGTGTTATTTTGTAATTAATCGAATGATTTTGCTAATGAATTCGGTGGTAAAAATAGTTTTTCTCTTTAGTAACCCATTATCATCAAATCTTCGTGGAAATCATTCGTTATTATCATAAGGACAGAGTTGATTATTATTATTATTATTATTATTAAATTGGTTTAATGAGACGAAAATAGAAAGAGAAAGGAATCCCTTAATTTGATCAACACAGAGCTACAAACTTAATTCTTTGTAGGGAAATGATCCGTTAAGAAAATTGTTTTATTAGAGAACTATTTCACCATCGTAAAGATTAGACAGCATAATATAGCGTAAACTTGTGTTTCCTCCTTTGGGTTAATTTCTAATCACGCAACAGTTTTTATTATGTAAGCGTAAAGCTCATGCAAAGTGTGACTTCCAGTATAAACTCTATAATTGTCGTTTTAACCTAATACCATAAAAACTATAAGTTTTAGTTATTAACCTTTTCGAAATCTTGGCACAAATTTATACGATTTTTCATGATAAACATCATGATAAAACTAGATTTGCTTCAGTATCATGTTTCTCCTAGTGGGACACGGAAAAACGGTTAAAAACTTATCTTCAAAGTTTAAAAAATTTATTAAAAATACTTGAATAAGTTCTAATTACCATTTTCCTCAACAAGGCAAGTAAGAAAAACCAAAGCTGGGAGTGCAGGGAACACATTGACTTCAATGAACTATCGACCGAAGATTGAAACTAAAAGCCTTTATTTGAATAAGCAACGCCACAGATAAATTTTGTAAAGTGATACAAGAGTCATTCAGTTTTGAGAAACAAATATTTAAATGAAGCAGCAATAGCAGAAAAACATCGCAGATAGGAAACTTAAGAAGACCATCTCCATGAATACACCAGTCTCATGGGATTTTTTCACTTCAAATTACCATTGACCTCGGCCAGTGTCGCACTGATGAGAGACAGCATGTCCTGACATCAACCAAAAAAAAAAGAAAGAAGAAAACAGTCGCATCCGCTCGGATATCGAAACTGTTCCATCTCATCTGGATGTGGTTCGTTTACACTGAGAGCAGTAGGAGTTCAAGGTTGTTCCTGGTTTGCTTGCTTCTTAATTGGCCTCTTCGTCAAACAGAGAGGCGATGCCACCGGAGAGAAGGCAAATATTGAATCAAAACAATGCCGGATCTCCACCGTCGCACGCGAAGAGTCGCTTTTTAATTGTAGCGACGAAAGGAAACAATGTGTGCGACACGGATTACCGATTTGTTGCCTTTTTTCGACCTCAGCGATATAGCTGATGTTGAGATCAACTTATTGGAGAGTACGTGGGGATGTGTATTTACTATTTATAGACGTGTACTGGATATGTGTTTCTATATGTGTAATAAAAGAGTTGCTATGGTCCTCCTTTGTCTTATCTTTAATTGTTAAGAACGGAAGGTATAGTTCGATACGTTGAAGTGAAGCAATTGTTAGATTGTATCGTCTTGTGGCAGGGGAAGCAAATAGTTATAAGGACATTAGTTGCTATTTAATGACATGGGAGTGCCTCTTGAGAAAATAATCTATTCGGTAATTGATGGGTAGAAACTTTTCTTCTTTTCAAGCTCTAATGCCGATTCTCGGTCGAGGCCATGATTATTGGGCTGAAGTCCTTAAAAACCCGAATGTATTCGACTACAGATAAAACCCAATTCTAATCAAAGGCAAGTAAATACTGACATAAGTAATTTAGCTAAGACTGCCAAGTGCCTAATCCGGAACTGGCCATCTCTCTTTCATTAGCTTTCACGCTAACCCAGTCATAACCAGTAAAAGAATATTAGCATGTGAACTTTTTACTGTTTGTCAGTTAAAGAGGAATAGGAGACATCTGATGCCCAGTAAGTATTTTAAACACCATAATAACGTTTAATGATTTAACATACATTAGTAAGCTTAACATAAAAAAACAAATCCGCTGGGAATTTATCTATTTTGAAAAAATTCTGTCCCCAGAACTTTATCATCTTTTATAAATAAACCTTTCCTATTAATGAATGATATGGTAAAGTACTATACCTGTAAATAAAGGATCAAAAAATTTTATCTGGTTTTTAAAAATGCACATTACAACTTCCTCAAAATATAGTTAAAAAACACTAAAGTATTTTGAAATATTCCTTCTTCATGGACTAGATTGGATTAGTGTTATATATTTTCCAGTTTGTATACTTGATCTCAAGGATCCGCTTATAAACCTTCGTCAAGTAAGACAGACAAAAACAGAACTTTCATTGACAGAGAGAAAATACACCCAGGGGGAAGGCCGGAATCAAACCGACGCGACGACAGGTACAGCACGCAGGCTGCTAGCGTGGTGGCCAGCATGTAAACCCACCAGGCTGACCCCCGTCCCCCTTTTTATTAATTTACATAAACAGATTTAGGAAAGCATTGCTTTTCCTGCTCCAATTTGAACAAGAAATACAGAATCAATCTCGTATCAGGCAGAAATGCATGCAGTCCATTCATAAAAGTCAATAATGCCACACTATAAAATATGAGCTCCACTTTTGACTGATTGAAACAGTAAAAAAAATCTCAACATTGACATACGACATCGATTTCCAACAGCCGGAGCGTCAAGACGCGTTTTGAAAAATATACTTAAAATATCGATTTCTCTTCTCCGCCCGCGTCTTGAGAGAAGATTCAGAGACGGGAAAGGAGCTTATAATGGAAGTAATATGATCACGTAGAGAAACGCATGGGATGAGAGAAGAGGAACATCACAAAAACGTTACAAAACGTCTGGGACGGAATTCGATTTCAGAGTCACGTATTTTACCCTTGGGGGATTTCATCCATTACACTGAGGCGCTAGATACTACCAGCTGGAATATAAAAGTATATAAGAAACCGTTGCCATGGTTCTTATGGGTGATATTTATGTAATGAGATGATGATGCGAATGCCGACGGCGTAGAAAATAAGGTCAAGGCGTTCGATTTTTGACGTCATTGTGCGACAAAGTATCGTGCGTGGGTCACGGAAGGGACTTTATTGCTCTTTTGTCGGCGTCATTAGTCCCTTTAAACCCCTGGAGAGATGCAGCAGGATCCGGTATTGTCTCAAACAAAGGGTTAATAATAATGCCAATGTCGAAGATCGTAGTATTGTTATTGACATAATACTGACGCTTTTTTAATTAGAAAACAATTCGAGATCTCAAAAGACGCAATAAAATAGATTCTTCGAAACACTTTAATTTCATTTTTAAGAACTTCTGATGATAACTTGAAATTTGTTTGCAATGCATTAATTTGTAAACAAAAACATATTTCCTGGAATATACAATTTTGTGTTAAGAATTTCTAAATATTTAAAGTTCCTTTTTATTAAGTAAAGTAAGTTAAAGTAAAGTAAGTATTAAGTTAAGTTAAGTATTCCTTTTTATTAAGTAAAGCATTGGCCTAGTAACCTACAGTTAGAACATTTAAAACTTAATTTATCTTAAATATAGTAGAAATCATACTATATTTAGGATAAATTTACACTGTACCGTGCTTTTAACTAGTGCTTTTTAACTAGGAACTATCGGAATTAATTGATTGCTTTCTAATTGGGGAGTATTTATCTAATACTCTTAAATAGTTTAACCCAAAACATGGATTTTATATTAAAAAACATCCTAAAACTCCAAATAATTGTATTTATTTTATAGTACAATAGAAATTCCTTTAGAAAGAGGTGTATAAAACCATCTTTGCAGCACGTGTTGTTCATGTTCATCCTTATTCGTCAAAGTTTCTCTCGATAAAAAAACGTAGGTGCTGAGTTTCTATAATGGGCAACAACAATTAGATTTTTATCACAAAAGCAATGGGGATAAGCATAGACCACAACAGATTTCATCTGACCCGGATATCGCCTAATTGGCTAAATTGTGTGTATCAATCGTTATCAAAAGTGTATATCAGCAAATTAGGAGCTTAACGAGCATACGAATTCGATCTGGAGTTCCTTTTGCATGCATTAAAAGAACATCTTTAATGAAGAGGGTATGTTCTACCACTTACGGTGTCATCTATACAAATTATAGTGTGAGACAAGTTATCGACCAACGTGAAGAACGTGAACCCTAATCTAAACATACTTTTTATGGTTACAAAAATACTATTTATAAACCTCGTTAACACACGAGAGATCTAGGAGTGTATACTTCTTTTAGTTAAAAAAGTACATATTATTTAGAGTTTTTTAAATCAAAATCCATATTATTTTATTTTAACACTAATAAAAATCCCTGAATTCTTTTTTAATTTAATTACTTTTAAATATATGCTACTTCTTTAAAACTTGTATTAACATAAATTCAATTTGTGAAAGCTTCTTTTATATAAATAAAGTTTGAACATGGGTAATTTTTTAAAGTATAAGTGTAAGAAAAACAATAATATACAGCAATTGTCTGCCTGAAATTTGTAAAAATAGTGTATGCAAAGGTAAGATTCTATTGAAATAATTTATAAATTTATATTTAATATGATATTTTGATTGGTTTTGCTTTTTTATTTGAAAACTCTTGCAATTATTTGCACATTTTATATCTTACAAAAAAACTATAAACTATATCTTATGTTGGATGGATAGCACAATTTTACGGGGATTCTTTTTTCGTCTTAACTGAACTTATTCTTAGACATCGCCGCATAAAATCAGCACGTTATAAGTTAGATACCTCATTAACCATACAATAATGAACTTCTTCGTTAGAGGCAAATTCTTCTTTATGAACCATGTAAACATTCCCATAGTGGCATCTCTAAAGAACTATGCGAAATCAATGAACTGTTATCTTTTTCCTTCCGCAATTCTTTAAGTAATTAAATGTGATTTTTAAAATAAATAAGCTTCACACGAAGAGCCTGGAAGGCAGAAAGTGCGTCATTGCATTGAGACAAGTCGTGGGAAAGCCTTTCTAAACATGGAAGTCCTTGCGGTAGTAGCATGTCGGTGAGAAAAATCAATACTACTGAGAGACTGCATCTATTATTAGACCCAAGTCGATAAATTAGAGTGCTTTAATGAGTTAATACCCCCCTGGAAGAGGAATTATTGTTATCCGGTAATGCAATTAAATCATTGAGTTTATTTGGATTTAAAGTAAATCTATTAGAGATTTTAAAACTAGTTTTTTTTCTGTTCCAAGGGGAGAAGAAAATCAACTGAATGAAGTTTAGCAAACTTATTCAATTTTCGTCGTTCCCGTCTCTATGTTAAGAACGTAAAGGGAATTTTAGTTTGAAGGGATTAATAAAGCAAAAGTATTTTTTTATTGAATTTTAAATCATTGTACGAGATTTTTGAGTCTTCTGTCAAATTATGCGTGTGATGCGATGTTAAAACTAATGAAATAAAATACTTGACATTACCTATGTCAAAAGACAAATATAAGTTTGATAAAAAATAGTATCCCAAAAATTTACCTGCGGGACATATTTTTATATATTTTCATGAGTTAAAAAATTTTAAAATAAGTTTTATATGCACATTAAAGAAAGAACAATGAGAAATCAAGGTTTCATCTAGAAAGAAAATGGGTCCGTTTTAGGATCAGGGTTGCTGATTTAAATCGGACTTTTTTGATTTAAATCAGATTTTTTTGATTTAAATGAATTACTAGTTCTGAACTTCATGAAACTGGTTAATAATATTCTGATATTGTAATTTCAATGTGATATAATACTTTAGCATTACTTAATTACCCAATTTTTGTCTATTTTATTCATTAATTAAGTCATTGAATTAATTAAGACTTTAAGAGAAGCAGTTCACTGGAATCTCACCGATGAGAAGCCCATTGGAAAAGGGTGAATTGTACTCAATAACTAAAATTTTTATCCTTCTTTCTATAACTATTTTTGCCAAATTTTGATATTAATATTAGGTTTGAAAATAAATTGTGACAATGATTACTAAAAACATCATGTGCCTCATTTTTGTGCAAAAATTAAAATCAATCTTTAAATTATATTGATTCAGTTAAATTAATTTTACTCAAAGAATTATGTGTTTATTTCTTTAAAATAATAATTAATTAGTGATAAAAATGAAAATTCAGTAATTAATAATTTATAGTAGTCATGCACACAGATAATAGAGCCTTACCCTATTATCTGTAGTTTTGTAATGAAAAAATTAGTTGGGAAAACATGACTAAAATTTAAAAAAAGAGCTTTCAATAAAAATCAACCACATATGTGTATTTTAAGATTTGATACATAAGATAAAAATAAGATTTTAATTCTTGTTTAGTTTATCACAATTATCGATTCCAAACCCTGCTATATTTACCCCTTTTTGTCATAAACATTTTTGTTGGTGGTGGCAAAAATTTGATCTTGAAACTGTAGGCAATTTTATGTAGAATAACTTTAACCTATCTCTCCCAGTTACATATCTAACAGATAATTTTTTTATTTAAATTGTGGCAGTTGGACATTTTTGATTTAAATCAATGATTTTTTTTTAAATCAAGTGATTCAAATCAAGTTGATTTAAATCCAGCAACCCTGTTTAGGACTCTTCACAAAATTCCAATTCCCAAAAAGGGATCCTTCACAAAATTCTAATCTTTAAAAAGGGACCCTTCACAAAATTCTATAGATAAAAAGTGGATTGAAATTGTTTTTAAAATGAATTTCCATCATTTTGGAATGGAATTTGCCAATTTTTGGGCCAATTTCAAAAGTTATGAATGCTGTAGTTGTACTACCAAGCCCTTCATTTTCACAAAATTCCATTTAACTTTTCACAAAATTCTTAAAACAGGACCCTGACAGAAAAACCTGAAAGAACCCCTGGAAATGTTAGTGTCTTTAAACAGGATATAATTAAGTTCATTCTACATGTTTTTATATAAATAAGAGAGAAATTTCTCCCAAAACTTATAATTTGAAATTTCTCTTTAATAAACTCACTTATTACTAAATAAATCTTTTAAAAAGTGTAAGTACTTTACTTTGTAAACAAACATGACACAGTTTCTATGTTTCTGGTTTAAATTTATTATCTCTCTATTCTAAAAAAAAGTTTTTGGTGAACGGTTTCCAGAGAAAGGCTTTTTAATTACTGAACCGAATGACACATTTATGATATCAAAATGTCTGGATTCTTTCCGGATTTCCGAGTAGGCCCTTCGATTTTTCAAAAAAATTCTCAATTTTAAAATATTTCCATTGTTTTAGATAAAAGATAAGGTCGCAGTTACAAAGCAAGTACTGTCAATCAAATTATTATGCATCCAATCATAATGACCGATTGACGCTATATTTTAAGATGAAATTTATGTTTTTCACATTTTAAAAAAAGTACTTTCTTGATGAAATATCACTCAAAGACTGATAAAAACATATTCTAAAAACTTACATTTACGCCATTTTATACTAAAATTTCACATTTTTTGTCCAATATTTATAATTTTTAGTCTGATTTTATCGAAATTATTTGTAAACTTAGAGTGATGTTTTGTCTCTTATTATTTTCAATTGCTTAAACGGTATTGTTTAATAAGTCTGGGTTTAAAAAAATATGAATGATAAACACTAGGCATATTATACTAACGAGTTACTTTAAAGTTATGGTTTTTTATGGTCCGAATATTGATAAACAATTAGAATTAGTTATTTTTATAATCATGGATTAAAAATAATTAAGATGAATATTTTTAAAATTTTTGATAAGTTGTGGTTAATATATATATTCAAACTTTTAAGGAAGATTTATTCATGGAAGGGCGGGGATTTGGTGACGTATTTTTGGAAAGTTGGTTGACACGTGTTTTCTGTAAATTTTTTTATAAAGTGTATTAAGTTTTGCGAGTTGGAATTTGTGGGAATTGTGAAGCAATTCCAAAAGGTCCTGCGTCAGCAGTTTACGGGGGTTGGTGAGCGATAGCGAGCAGGGGGCGGTAGCTCCCTAGTATTTTAAACTTTTCTAATTTAATGAGTGAAACCAATCAGCCCCCAAGAATTAAATTAACTAAAACGCCATATAAAAGAAAAATACAATCTACATAAAGAGATGAATTTTATATAAGAATGTATTTACTGTATTTTTCTTCCAAAACACAAACAATTTTTCCAATTGTGTAAAACGGCATTGAAGGAAATTAAGGTTGATTGTTTTTTACACGATGCATAGAAAGCAGTAATTGACAATGCATTCTACTTTTACGGCGTTTGAAAAAAACCTCAATGATGTTTGTGTGTAAAACGTAACCCACGTGTGTACAATTTAATTCAGTTACTCATTCACAAGCAAAAGAGTTTAAAACGACCAATACCTTGGCCTTTCTCACAGTTTGTTTAAAATTATACCGATTTTAGAAGCGGCTCATTTGGCAGGTAATGAAATGTGAAAGGACATTAGGAACAAAACAATTTCATGACGGTTTCTTTTCGAATCTTAACAAGAAAATTTTAAACCTTGACTTTAAATCTAGTTAAGTGGGATCCGATACTTTTTTTTCTACTTTTTAAAAGTTTCTTATATAAACAAGAAAATTTTAAGCCTTAACTTCAAATCTAGTTAAGTGGTATCCCCGATATTTTTTTCTTTTTAAAAGTTCCGAGTCTAAACAAGAAAATTTTAAACCTTGACTTCAAATCTTATCTAGTTAAGTGGAATTCAATACTTTATTTTTACTTTTTAAAAGTTACTTTTTTTCGTATTTACTTAACCTAATTGTGCAATTTGTAAAACAGTACTTATGACGAATGTATGTCAGTAAAATGATGAGGTGATGTGCAAGAGTACATATTATATAAACTTTGTTCTGTCAGAAATCAGAAATAAAGTAACAGAATTAACCTGAACCAATACAAGAGAGGAGGGTATTATGGAATAGTCGGGTAAAATGGAATACCGAGGTTTCAGCCATCTCTCGGGCTGTCATTACATGGGAATACCATGAAAAACTTATAGAAGACTACCATGATGCTGTGCAAAAAGAATTAAATTCTGGTTGTTGTCTTTACAGTCACTGCAAAACAAAATGTGTTTTGGGATTTCCGAAAGTTTTTGCCGGTAAATATTCAAAGATTTTAATCTACCAGTAATTATGAGACTTTAACTTTGTTATTAAGCATAATGCACACTAAAGAATAATAGTTTCTTATTCTTTAGTCATTTTTTAGCTATCAATGTTTTATCCGCCAATAAAATGGTTCATAATCCAAGATGATGTGTCGGGTATTATGGAATACTAGGTCCATTTTGATGTATCATCTGAAATTTACTTCATGCCATCAACTAAAGGACCGTAAAACAAAGATGCTGAAGCATCTGAAACAAATATCTTTTGTAACGAAAAATTCACCCGAGAGGAGAAATTTGGATTCAATGCATTAGCTGTGCTCTATGGGCTTCTAGACTGAAAAATAGAATAAATAGGCCTTAAAACATAATTTTTAGAACATAATTTTTTAAATAATGTTTTCATAGTTAAAAGTAACTATGCTCTCTTAAGTCTTATCAGTTTTTCAATAGTTGTAAACAAGTATTCCATATTACCCGACTGTTCCATATTACCCTCCATTTGTAACTTTTTCTTAAAGTACATTTTTTGATTAAAAAATAAATGCTGATTTATTTGACCATTGGCCCTACATTGTCATTAGTTATAGTATGTACTTAAAATGATTCGGCGGATTTTTATTAAAAACCAATAGAGTTATTCTTAAATATATAAGGGGTGTTCCATAATACCTTCCTCTCCTTTACTATAAAAAACCAGGTATTAGTATTAGTACTATACTAACTTATTTGGGTAATATTTCTTATCAAAATAATAAAAAGGTTTAACCCTTTATCTACAGACAGTACTTACAAGTCATACCAACTTTA
Source organism: Tetragnatha versicolor (assembly GCA_024610705.1). Taxonomy (NCBI): domain Eukaryota; kingdom Metazoa; phylum Arthropoda; class Arachnida; order Araneae; family Tetragnathidae; genus Tetragnatha; species Tetragnatha versicolor. Next base: position 6,379,549 of record JANDEH010000006.1, on the reverse strand, counting down.
AAATTACATAGAATAACCGATCCTTTATGATGTTTTTGATATTGACTATATTTTGCAGGAACACTCTTTCAGTTTTCCTCTTCCAGGATTAAAAAGCAGCAAAGGTTCTATGATGAGTATGTTTGCGGGAAATGCGAATAGATTTAACTGATATCGCCAGATAGATTTAACTAGCCCATTCGATCGGATTCCCATGACTTGTCATTTTTGTTCCCGCAAAAAAGTAGTTTAAGTCAAAAATAAAGTGTATTATTTTTAATACTTAAAAAATTGATAAAACATCCGTGTTTTTTTAGTCAGAATATTTTAGCACTCCGTGTACTGACTGACAGTACTCAAAAGTATCAATTTAAATTAATTGGCCCTAGCTGATTGAATTTTCCAAAGATGATTATTTTATTTATGTATATCCCTCAATTTTCAATTTAGTGACTCAAAAAAAGATATTTGCACGAAAAAAATTGCAGCGAATCATAATGCCGTAGATAAAGGTTTAATGCCACTGTCAACACACCGAAGAGTTCAATCTTTATAAGGTAATCACAACATATTCTACTCAACGAAAAAATTGTTTTACAATATAGATAATAGAATAGTAGATGATGTTAAGATTCTTGATATTTAACACGAATTTCTATTTATATGAGGTAGGAGATATTGTGTAAAATAATGTAATGTAATTGCATAAAAGAAGTTATTGTGCTTTTCTGCAACACAAGTTTACCATTGCAATGAAATACCATTAACAAAAAACCGGGTCACTGGGGGGGGGGTCGGTAAGCAACCAAATAGTAAATTTTTCCTGACTTCAAAGCTTAACCTTGCAGTAGTTCTTCAACTTCTCGATTGGAGTTTTTCTTATCTACATTTAAAAAAAAATTAACTTCCTATTATAAAATTTGGCGGGTTTTTTTACAGTTCATACATATTTTAAAGATTTCTATATGTATCATTATATTCATCATCAGGATCTTAATTTTTAAATGTACTTTTGAACTAATGTGGTAGTAAAAAATATGAAAGTTAGTTAAGCCAACTAAAAAGAACGTAATTTAACTTCCTTACATTTAAAATTAGTTGCAAAGCAACATATACTTAAGATATTTTTATTTAGGTAAAAGCTTTTTAGGGTAAAATAATATCAAAGAAATATGATTTCTTGTGAGAAAGAGAGAAAGGTCATGGGAACAGTTTTTCTCTTTGGTAAAAATCAAGCAATCGAAGAAAGTATCCAGATTACTCATCTGTTGAAAACAATAGATTAGATGTAGTAACCTGACTTAGTGATGCGGAAAGCAATAGATAGCCAGATGTGTAATCCTATGTATCCAATCACTTTTGAACGAATGTATTTGAATACGAAGAAAGTAAGAACCAGATTCCGTTTATTCCCTTGATATTCTTACGAGATGGGAATTGCAGCAAGGTATTTTTTCAGTACGGGAAAAGTGAGATTCAACATCAATATAAAATGGAAATTTCGATGAAACCAGAAAATTAAATTAATGCAACTCAAAACAAAATGTTTCGACTGTCGCGTATTTTTTTAAATTAAAATTTTATACCATGGATTTTTTTACTCCAAACTGTACGACCAGGGCTCCCAGCAGACATTTGGTTTGTCTTTAGGGAAAAAAGAGACCTAATATCTTTAAAAAAGAGAAAAAAGAGACCGAAATTTTAAGTCAAAATTTAACAGTGTCATGAAAAAAATAGGTTGATGAAACAAAAATTTCAGAGTTTTACCCTCACAAAATAGTTAATGTTATAAAATTAATGTAGAAATTAGATAAAAATGCGATTGATTGCCAAAGATTGAGATCCCAGGTGGCTATGTGAACTTGTAATTGTGTTCTTTTTTATTTTTGGTCCAATAAAAAATTAAATTAAAATAATAAAAAAAGTATATTTTCAAAGTAATTTTTAAATGTTGAAATGAAATATTGGGATAATCTTTCAAAACAGAAAGTATACTTTTCGTAACTTGAATCAAATTAAAATTAAAAAACTGAAAAGTTAAGATTATTCTTGAATAAAAAAACAGTGCCGTAGCCAAAACTGGGGGGGTCCTTTGGGTTCAGACCTAAAATATTTTAGACTCTATAGTTTTGGTTTTATAATAACCAGTTGCCACTCAAGGGAAAAATTTTGATACTGTGCTTCTCATAAAAATTCTACACTTTAAAAGAGCGATCCTCTTTACTAGTAGTTGTAACCCAACAGGGCTCAAATATGTGAGTTTACACATTACTCTTTTAATGTTTAAATAACAAATATTTTCTATGGGAGGACCCCAAACATCCCTTTGAAACTCAGTGTGGCTTGCAAGGAAGTCTTTGGATGTAACTGAAAAGGTCTCAAAATGAGCTAAAACACTGCTTCAAAAGATCAAATTTCCAAAATTTTTCTGGTGAAGCGCCCTCAAACTTTAGACTTATTGTACACAGATTAACATCCTATCACAGTTAGCGTTTTAAAACAAAGCATGTAAAAACACTCATAAGTAAATAGTATTGAGTCAAATCCCTGAAACAAATATCTAGTTATGGGCCTGACGTCAAAAAACTGTTTTCAAGGGGCAAATTCGCAAAAAGTTTTTTGAGGAGAGATCCTAATTAACAAATAGAAGTTAACCTCTTAATTAACAGGGAGGAGTATAATTTAAAATGACAAATTTTTTTGGGTAACTACAGATATTTCGTTGATTTACAATAATGCATTTTTTGGACCTCCAAAGGAAAATCCTGGCTATGCCGCTAAATAAGGATGTCATAAGGTCATAATTATCCTTCATACCCCTATAACAGAGTATTTCAGACTATTTTTCACATACATTTTTTTCCATGGCTTCCGTAAAATTTTTGTATTTTACCCTAATAGATGCCTTAATTATACAGGTCTGCAACCTAAGTTTGTTGTTGAATAATTTTAACGAATTTCTATGTATTTTAGGGTGCTAATAACAAAATAAATTGTTTTGAAATGTACTATACAGTAAGATTTGACACCAATTACAAATAATTTTCAAATTTATATTAATTGCTTTATTTCACACTTGAAACCCATAACCAGACTATTGTGGGGGGGGTTGGAGAGGGGAGAATTGATTCAAACTAACAGACCCTGTAAAATTTTGTTCGCAGTTTGTATAAAATATGAACCCCAAGTATAGATACAGGGATGAGGGTTCTTCACTGGAAAGTTTGGGGAAAATTAGCCTTCAAAGTATTGTTTCAACTAATACTGTTGACCCATTAATAACACCCAAAGAGACCGATATCTTGTAAGTCAGAATTTTCTACGGAAAAAGGATATAAAGAGACAAAAATTTCAAAGGTAGAGGGGGTCTGGGGGCGCTCCCCCAGAAAAATTTTGTAAATCTAACCCTTAAAAATAGGAAAAAAGGAAAAAAAGAGACATTGATCCTAAAAAAGAGACTTTTAGAGACCTCAGGTGAAAAAAGATACTTTTAGGGAAAAAAGAGACCTGCTGGGAGCCCTGTGTACGACAGACTTAAGAGGAAGGTATTTTCATACATAATACTTGTTCAAGAAAGTAACCCTTTAAATTCATTCAGGTGTTTTAAGAATTAATTAGAATTAGTACAATCTCTACAAACGTACAAATCTTTTCTTTATGAAGCTTTCATTACATAATGAGAGTGGAAACAATTCCAGTAGAGTAAGAGTATCCTTATATTTTCTAATTAATAGTTTCATTACATTAAAAAATAAGGAAATTCACACACACAATAAAGGAAATATAACCACTGAAAATTAAACATTTAAATATTCTATTCAATCATTACATTGGACGTATAAATAAAGCTAAATAAAACTAGAAACTTTCCGGATGGTCATAGAAAGTAGAGCCGATGCACCCCACACATGAGAGAGACCGCCAACACTGACCTTGACAATGGCAACACACCTGAGTGAAGGTCAGCGAAAAGGGGCGAGGTGGACAGGTATTTTGTCTTCCAGGAAAACCTTCCCAACCCCCCTTTTCTTTTCGGATGTTTCCCCAAACCCAGCATTTTTCTGCCAACTATTTCTTTGTTGATCTGAAAGAAGGGGAAGACACCCCTCCCAGTCGGTTTTCCTCCGAGATCAACCGGTAAACAGACAAAAGTGTAGTGAGTGTCTCGTATATAAAACTTAACACCGTGTTTTACGACTTTGCTTTGAGCAAGATAATTGAAAACTCCTCTGTTTTTCTGACAGCTTAGGTTGAAGGAAATACTGAGTTATTCGCTACTTCCCGTTTATGGATTAGTTTAATCTGTAAAGCGGAACTTAAATTTTGTACGATAATCGATAAATGTGGTTTATGAACGCTTTGAGGATCATCCATAAAATTGACTGATATTAAAAGTTAATGACCATTTTATTCCATGTAAAGTAATAATAGCAGTAATAAATATCTAGAAATGTTTTGGATATACGTTTAAGGTTTAACTAATTAAGTTCTCTCTCTGTGTGATAAAAATATTATATACATTTTTTGAAACGAGATAATATAAGTACATTGTTGATTTTTGGTATAAAGAACACCTTGAAGGTCAATTTAAATCATGCTATCGATGAAAATAATAGAGTATTTCATATAAAATATGTTTTAAATCAATCTGAAATTTATTTTATGTTAAAATAAAAATTCCTTAAATATCAAGCCAGAAAGAAAAATTAATATGGAGGTGAAAAATTGTATGTAAGTATGTTATTTAGTATGTAAAAACATAATATATTTAAAAATTATATTTTAAACTTAAACACTATAAAAAATATTTTTTTACGAAATTTAGTTATTAGTATAAAGTTTACATTAAAAAATATTTATCTAAAATTAATCGCTTAAAATAACACATCATATAGTGTAAGAAACACACAATTTAAGCTTGAAGTAAGAAATTCGAATAAGCAAATAAAATTCCCATTTTCTCACAATTTATTTTTTAACTTTTAAAATCGACTTTCGTTCCGCAATAATTACTTTGAGTAGGAATAATATTTCACTTTTCTTAATTGCTTAACTTCTGTAAAATAATTAAACCATTCAAATGTGAGACGTAAAATGATTAGCCCATAAAATAAAGTCACACCTCATTGGCTTGCGAAAATTCAAGTTCACATGAAATTCAAATTTCGTCCAACATCTGCTATTGTCAAACCCACCGTGACTAGAATCGAAAATACTTTCGATGAACACTGATTACAATAACTGTGAATAGAAAAATAACAATTCGGAGAATAGAATATTAAGCTCTTCTGAATATCCCACGAAGAACGTTCTTCACTTTCTAAAAATACCTTACGGCAAGTTTTCCATGAATTTATGAATATTTTGAGTAATTTTTTTAAATAGAATTGCATCGAACTTCCTTTGAATCTTTAATTCGTCTTTCTCTTCATGTACGTGATCATTATTTTAATTTCATAAATACTTTTCAAGCAGATTAATAACAGATATTTTTAATTCAAGGGAAAATATAAAAATATCATCCTATTGTATTTTTGTATGAATAGCATAATTCCCCTTACGTAAGTAAATAGAAAATATTTTTATAGGTGGGATATCTTATTAATGCAAATTATTTGAAGGAGAGACTCATAGGGCATACAACGATTATAAAAATTTTAACAATTTTAGCTTCTAAAAAGTTTTAATATTATAAATATTATCTTCCTAAGCAATTAATTTATAAACTTATGAAAATACATAGTACTCTACTACGTCGTTATTTTAGCCAAAGACAAAATTTATCGACGAGAATTATGAGTAATTAGAGTACTAAAATATCACTTGATATCCTTTCGTGAAATTTAAATTATATCACCTAAAACTATATCTTTAAATATTTTAAATTTATAATAAAGCCTTTATTTAAACATTAAAGTATACTAAATTATTTTTTACTAAGTTCTATTTTTCAAGATTTTCATATTTAATGCATTTTAACGTAGAGGTTTTATTCCAAAATTGACAATAAAATGTTCTTCTTTTTATTTTTGTAAAGTGAAACATTTAAAATAATTTAAATAAAACATGTTTTCATGGATTTTTACCTACAAATCTTATGTTCAGAACAACGATATAAAGAACTTACGCAATCATAAAACAAACCATACGTATTTTAACATCGTTGTTAACCAAAACGTCCCTTTCTCCTCAAAGGACTTCCTTTTTTAAAGTTTTAGTAGAAGGAAAAACTACTAATTCAATCCATGAATTTATTCATCATTTATTAAAGTTAAAACGAACAAATTAAATTAAACGATGAGCTAAGGAAAGATTTCTAAGATCAAGTAAATAATCCGATATCATTTTAAAGACCACCGGCGTAGAAAGTCAATCCGATCATCCTATAATTTAACTTCCGCCGTTCCTATAATTTAATTCCATCTTTAAGAATAATTTTTAAATGGTTATTTTTTTAAAATTAAATATTTACTTAAACACATATAATCGTTTTATAGAAAGACTATAATAAGTACTATTACGCCACATTTAGAGAAAAAATACATAGTTACATTAAAAAAATATAACTTGTTAAAATATGTTGCATTTCTTTCTATATATTGAAACTTTCTTTGAAATAATTTTCAACTTAGCTAATAGTTCTGCTTTTAACTAAAATAATTATACGCAACGAATGATGAATTTGCATATTTTGTGGAAATGTTGAGATTTTCAACATTCCCACAAAATAAATTGTGCAATTTGCGAGAGTAATTCACCTGAAGGATGGTTTTACTGCTGTACAGCAATAATCATTTTAAATTGATAGCTATAGAAAAGCCTGTGCTACTTGGCGCTCAATATGCAAGCTACATTAAGACATTTATTCGCTTTTAATCAAACTAAATCGAAGTATTCTAATTTCTAACTATCCAGAGATTGATTTAATAGGATTTACTTAGGGGGTATAACTTCTCTTCAATAATGACAAATTATAAATTTCTGTAAGTATTTTATCTTATGGTCAAAATGCACCCGTGACAAGGTTTGTTTTGTTAAAATAATATTTTTGATGATAATTATTGAAAAAATGTGTAAGTTGATATGCTTTTCAACAAATGAAATAGAGAAGAGAAATTGAAAAGGGGCTGAACATATTAGACGATATATTTGAAATTAGTAGTAAAAGTTGTAATAACATTAGAATTAACTGAACCTTTCTGAGTGAAACCTAATGTTTATTTTCCACACCATATATGAACTCAACTAATATTTTTCCAGGTCGTACCTGAATCTAGTAGTTTAAGTAAATGAACATTAAACAAGGTTCGTTTAAGAAAAGCGTTAAATTCAGTTCATGGTGCAAATAATGATGGTCAAACTTTCAATTCAAGGCAACGACAATTATGGAAAGTCGAAGATAGAGGTAAGGGGCCATTCATTAATTACGTAAGGGTCCCGAGGGGGAGGGGGGTTGGAAAAATCTCTACATACCCTTACTTGGGGGGTGGGGGGGTCAAACCCATTCTTACGTAAGATTTTTTAAGTTAATGTAAACAAATTCCAATTATTCTAATCAAATTACCATTGAATAAACCCAGAAAAACTTAAAAATGCTGACGACCTCGGTATCTTATCGAAGCTTTAATTTTTTTTAAAAATGAAGGTATATATCAGATGTATCTTTTTTATTGGAGTATTAAGTTAAGATAAAAAATAAAACTGTTAAATCCATCAAAAGTCGAAACAAAAGCAAAAAGAGAGAAATCTTTATTATTTTGAAAAACGAAATGGAATCTTACGTAAGAATAGGGGGGGAGGGGTTTGAAAAATCTTACGTACCCTTACATGGGGGTAGGGGGGGGGGGTCAAAAACTGCCAAAATCATCCTTACGTAATTAATGAATGGCCCCTAAGGCTATCATCTAAAAACGAAACATTGTCTTTCTATAATGTAAATCCCACCATCATGCGACATTAAATGAAAGTGCCATCAGGAGATACAAATAGATGCTACCAATGACCATTAGCTGTCGTACTAATTCCTTTTTATCCGGGCCATATTCGGAAGAAGCACAATCTTTTCTGAGACAATTCAAACTGCATTCTCAGAATATTCCATTTCGGCAATTAATACCTTTTCCCCTCCCCCCTCCAAAGTCATTAATGTGGTCATGTGAATAAATTCTACAGCTTTCTGTAGTATTAAATTTAATATATTTAGTCACCTTTCCTAAAACATATTTGAACCATAAACTGATACCACTAATACCTCAAACCTTTCAGCACAACAATGCATTGTCTATCTCGTTGATGCTCAAGCTCTTTTCAGATTGATTTAAAAATGCAAAAATCCTATCAACATACATCTACTCGATTTATTATTGAGAAACCAAGTAAAACCTATTTATTTTACACTATTATTTTCATTACATGTAAACACTATGTTTAGTATTTCCGACAGAGATAAACATCCGTTAAACAAACAGAAAACACCTGAACATCCCACAGTTCATTTCAATTTCCTAATAACCTTCGACGCTCCTGCATATTTTACATAGCATTGCAGCACAACTAAAGAGAACCACCCAAATGAATATCAGCAAAGAGATAGTAATCTCTATCTTGTGGCACGCGAAGAGAAATGATACGGTGATACCTAGATTCCTTCAAGCACTGTCCATAGGATTTTCTGACAAAAGCGGTCACAAAAATGCATATGGTCAAAGGATAAGTTGTATGATTGTCAATCCATTAATTACTTTTATGATTTAAAAAAAAACTCTTGAATTGAATTTTTTAACCTACCCCTCCCCTATTTACAAATTAGGAAGGAATATAGATTTTCTAATTTCAAATTTTTCACATCTTAATTTGAAATGTTTTTTAACTTTTTTCTTATCCATCTTTTCTGAAAATTATTTTCCCTACTTCCCAAATGATGAAAAATAACGATCTACTACGCATAATTGAAATAGTTTTTCTCCATGCTGAGAAAATAATCTTTAACTACTCTCATTTTTCTCAGAAGGAACACCAGAACTAAACCCTTCTTTTAATATTAACAGTCATTCTTACAGCTTAAACCTTTCCTACAAATGATTAAAAAGAGGAAGAGAGGGTCATACAATTTTGTGGATTCGTTTAAAATATGGTAAAATGTCATATGAAGGACTACAGCAAGAGTATCTAATAAAAAACATACATATAAAACTACATTTTTGTAACCAGGGTTAATTTGCCAAGAAAGGGACCATCCCTTCTATCACTTTTTGCAATGCATAATTTTTTAAGGATATGCTTAAGCAAATACTAAATAAAGAAGACCAGCATTAATGTTAAATCCCAACGAGGTTTTTCCATTTGTCCTGAACTCCCAATTCCTAATAAATGTTAATATATTTCTTACTCCTATAGAATTTACTATTTTTAAGCAATACATTCTATGAATCTACTACTACTACTCTGTAAAAAATAATGTTATGTAATTTTATAAAAAATACTGGTACAGAAATAAAAGCCTTCTGTGTCCTCTTTTAAAAGTTGAACCAAATCCCCTACTTTTTCAGACCATACATTTTTACCTTCATTTAACATTATTTAGCTTCTTTATAATAGAAATAGAAATCGATACTTTATTATAGGTAAAAAACAAGAGACAAACTGAAACATCAATTCATATTGATGTAATATTTAAAATTAAGATCGCAATCTTCTCAGCGACCGCAACTGTCAGTCCTTTGGTTCACTAGGACAGGCAGAGAAATCCCGTCGTGGGCCGCGGCTTGACCTTTGAGGAGACAATCGTTTTGGGATTCGCATGGAAATTCGCCTTTCGTGTGGGCAGGTGAGGCGTGATAGAATGCTCTCGTGAAAAGGATAACGGGCTACAATGAATGGATGGATGGCCTTTTGTTTCTTTTACCGAAGGTGTTTGTTTGGGTTGGTGTAATTAGGCGCCGAAAAATGTAGGTATTTGGAGGACGCAGTGTAATTGGATAGCTTATAACAATAATTTATTGTCGATTGATTGAAGTCGATGCGGAGTTTGCTGCTTGATAAATATGAAAGATCAATTGAATTTTAAGTTTAGAAAGAGTGAGTTTTTTTTGTGGCGAAAATTTTAAAATGAACCTTGTTTACACTGTTTTATTAACTAACTATTTTTAATGAGAGGTAAAACTTTATAATTAATGAATAACGTCACATTTATAAACCAGAGTGCTAAGGGGATGGAAAAAATTTTTATCCTTAAAGACCCTGCTTAGCAGGTAGAAAGAAGATGGCGCTGCATATAAACTTTAAAAAAATATTCAGTTACTTAAGAAAACATTTTGTTAAACTGAGTATTAAGGTTATTTAAGTATTTAAATAATTTAAAAAAAGCAGTATCAAAGTAGTCGAGAGATCAGTGATCGTGAAACGGTGAAAGAAAGATAACAGTGTTTAATCGAGCTAAATTAACTTTTGATTCACTTTAGCTGCAGGTTATTTTCATCAGTTTTCATTAATAAACGACTATCAAGTTGGAATTTAAATAATGTTACAGTACGATAACAGGTTTTTTAATATAGGGATGTTCAATTTAAATTATATATTATTAAAAGAGAAAAACAGACGGTCGTTAGAAAATATAACATGTTGAAGATGTTCTTTTTATATTTGACATTTGACTTATTAGAGGAGTCGTTTAAAAGATTGTTGTTGTTGTCGTGTGCCACTTGGAATAACCCAAGCTCCACAAGGATTCAAGGCAAAGGGGGTGCGGCTCCTGAGAAAGTGAGGCCCATTCGCCCATTAAATGGCAGGAGTCCGACTTCTGCCTCATGAGATGATAGATGCTGCCACTATCTATCGCCACCTCCACAATTTTGCCATGCATCTGAAGGGGAGGAAAATAGTCTCCAGATACCTGGACCCAAGGTAAACTGCGCCATGACCGACCTCAGGACTTTCGGACCCACAGATTTAACGAGCACGTACTCCGCATATACTCGATGGGTCTTCAGCGGTGTCGGGAATCGAACCCGGGACCCTCCGATCCCAAGGCCGATGCCTTAACCACTAGGCTCCCCACAGCCCTGTTTAAAAGATTAAACCAGGAAAATTAAATCAGCTGTTGACGGAATCTATTTGAGCATTAAAATATGTTCAGTATTGGAAGAAACTTAAACAAAAGAACATGGAAAACAAGTTACAAATTAATGTGCGGTTTTTGCCTTTATATTAAATAATTTAGAAATGCCTTGTTTGAAAAAACATGAGTTTTCTTGTTAATGTTATTTCTGTATTTCTAGAAATGCTGTTTTAGTTATCAACACACGAGCAAGCCTTCACACGTGTTTCCACGACCACTTCCGGAGATACGCACAGATTTGTTATGCTTTCTCCAGTTTATCTTCAAAACCAAGAACGTCGTTATCTAGAAGTAAACTAACAAAGCTTATTTGGGTTTCAAGCAAGGGAAATTGGCAAATACCGATTCGTTAAAAAGCGAGTGGAACACTGCGTGTGTACTGTGTATTGAAAACGTAGAGGGAAATTAAATATAAACGTGCGTAAACGCATCCCCCCCGAAAGCAATATTAATTTCACACCAGAGGGGGAGAAATGTAATTTGAAAAGAAATTGGGGGTTAACGAGTTAATTGAGGGTTAACGAAAAAGTTCAATTTAAATGAAAATTTTCGAATTGCCCCCCGGTGGGACGTGCTCCCCACCTTGGGAAACAATGATCTAAACCAGGTATGGGCAACCTCTTTTAATCTGCGGGCCGGACTCAAAGATTATAATGACGTGGGCCGTAGAGTAGATAATAGGTAATTTTGAAAAAAAGAGTGTTTTAATTAGAGTTATAGTACCCACTAAAGTTAAACATTAATCTGGACTAGAATTATATTATCTTTATTAAGCTATTAAGCATTATTATAAGTATAATGCTTAAATTACATTAATCGCAGGGGTGTAAATAAACATTATTTCGTGAGGAGCCCCAGATTATTCCTCAACCCCACACCCCATCCATCTATATTTAATAGGTCTAATTGGGTAGCACTACAGTACATTTTTGGGTAGGTTTTGCATCTTGAAGACCTTAGTAATAAAGTTCCATCTACCAAAGAGGGGTCTGAGGGTCCTTCCCCGAATTGTTTGAAGATTTGATTCCAAAAAACAGGTTCTAACCTTTTTACTTGTTTTGGTACAGTACAACTAGTTCGAATGTTTTAGATTTGCATTTTTGGAGGATTTGGATTTGGAATAAGTTATTGTAAAATAGTCTTGATTTATTAAGTTCCAAGGCCAGAGGGGGGCTGGGGGATCCCTCCAGAAAATTTTTTGGAAATTACACCTTAAAAAACAGGGTTTTAACTTATTCTGGTACCCCACACTTGCTCTGGTACTAAAATGGTAAAATGTTCCGCGGGCCGGAACAATGGCGGGCCGGAGGTTGCCCATGTGATCTAAACGAATGAAGAAACCATTACACATTGTGATATAATGACCCCGATTGCAATTCCCTGTACAAATTGCATCTAAATTAACGGAATTGATTTACAGTTAAAAAAGATGAGAAATTTAAGGTTTACGAACAAATGAAATGTTGAAAATAATCACAAGTGCACCTTACGTATAAGACGAAATTGACGTTTCAAAAGTGTATATAACTATTTTACCATTAATTAAATAAATTGAACGATTATTGAAATAACTTTCATATAATTGAATTGACCTACTATTGTAGAGTCATTTCGGGTCGTGCACGTACTAGGGAAATGGAGAAGTTTATGAACACCTTAAACCCTAAACCTTTTATTTTTCTACTTCAAACTTGAAGCTATCTATTTCACTAGAATGAAAATAATTTTGTGAGTTCAGATGGTATGGCATCGAGATAACTGAGATGCTGCATTGAAAGGAAAATTGTTATGACACTCTCAACACTAATTTCTATTAACTTCCAGCATTGAAGATGGATTTAGCACAGAAAAGAAAATAACATAGGGTAGGTGGGGGCAAAGCCCCGCAGTTTTCAGTATTTTTAACATTGTGATCGATAGGGGGTAGATAATCCCGAAATTTCAATTGGAGGTGTTAGATTGAGATGTTACCTACAAAACCAATCCAAATTTATACTCTTATCGATAGTATTTCAATAGAAATTGACAATTTAGTAGAAAAAAAAATTGCGGGTCTTTGCCTCGCAAAATGGGGCAAAGACACGCACTTTTGAATTTTCGTGTCCAAATAAAATAAACATGGATAAACAAAATGTTTCATCATACAAAAACACTAGAGATAATCATCTTAATACATTAGAGCCCCTATTATCCGCGGAATTGGGTGCCAAGGGTACCGCGGATAGCTAAAATCGAAAAAAGGCCAAAAATGAGGTGAAAACACGAAAAAAAATATTTCAGCATAAAAACTATGTTTCATTGTACAAAAAACATGATATGTAAAACTTTTAAAATGTGTACAGTACAGCAGAAACCTTTGCTCTACATCTAAAATCTCTCTAATGTCGTCTAAAATTTACCGTCATCATTAAAATTTTTTTTCGTAGCAATCGTGGATCATCCGCTCGCGGATAATGGATTTCTAATATATTGTTTTAATATTTTTAAGTTAACCAACAATATTAAACATAGATATAATCCGTTTTAATGAAAATTGTCAATCTGTTGTAGCAATTCATTTCAAAGTGCCCAATATCTTTCAAAAGGGAGAAAAAAGGGTTTCCGTTTGAGGATTGATATCTCGGAAACCTTTATTCAACTTTTTTAGGGACCCTGTAGATTCTAATTTCCTTTTGGGGTGAATTCCCAAAGTTTTGAAGATGCGGGTATTTGCCCCAAAACACCTGCGGGTATTTGCCCCGTTTCACTTTATTTTGAAAAACAAGCCTTATTATTTTTAGAGACATGTTAAGGAAATTATTTCAACACGAAACTGAAGTTCAAATGCTCTCTTATCATTGGCTTATGTGTTTGTATTTCTCCTGAAGCCCTATTTTATGTAATGTTTAAGTAAAAGATCAGAAAAATTACATCAAAATGATGAAAAACAAACTTACAGCATTTTTTCAACTCATGAGTGACTTAGGGGTACGAACTTTCGTAGAATGATAGGTCACAATAAGACAAACCAACCACCTGGTTTTCAACTTTTGAATCGATTATTAACAATTAAAAATCGCGGTGCGTGGTTTTGCCCCGTGCGGGTTTTTACCCCCACCTACCCTATCCTGTAATTTTTCCCACTAATTATGGAAAAATCACGATATTAATTTTCAAACAACTATATTTGATTCAGAATATTTAACACAAAGCTATCTTTACAAGAGAAGATTATCCTACAGTAATTATTAGGTGATGAAATTACTAACTTGAATATTGAATCAATCACTATGCACTGATTTAGAGCATATTAAATGGATATCTACATTACTGCATCAAGGATTAGTGTTTCAAATTATACTATCATGAAAATTAAGGCGATTATATCTGTTTATAAATAGTCTCTTAACTAAACTCTCAAAACGTATAATAAACTATTGATCCTTTGTAATTATATGTAAAACAATATTTAAATATTCTTGAACAGGTTATCGCTCGCTAACAACGTTTGGAAATTCCAAAATTATGTAAATATGGATATATTTATACCTGCCTAATCTCCCCCGTATTCCCACAGTATAAGATAAGAAGAAAAACAGCCTATTCACACGATGTTCACTAGAGGAAGCTTTTTTTGTTCGGATTCACTACATTACTACCTGTCTCTTAAGTAATTAATCATACATAAATGCCTAACCAGATTTAGCTGGTAACGGTTTACGAGTTTATCGCAGACAAAAGATAATATCTTCGAAAAACAAATGATTCCTCCTCTCTATCTCGATTGCCTTATCTTGTTTTCCTCCAGTTTTCGTCGAGATGGGCCGTCGCATGTCTGCAGTTACTCGCACCAGTAATCAGGCAAATAAAGGTGGAGGATTAGCGGGTTTGAAAGAAGGGACCGTTTTTTCAGCTATTTTAAAAGGATCTGGAATGACAGCGGTTACGAGTGAAATCTGTAATTGTATGTCTTGTGTTTCTATTGCGTGTCGATAGTTTGGAACAAATGGAAATTAGTATGAAGAAGTAAAGAGTCGGGTGGAAGATTACTAGCTGTGTAAAAAAGACGTTATTGAAACAATGAAACGATTCGGAGTTTAACTTTCGCCTAAAGAGTTGAAGTTTGGAAAAGAATATTAGGGGTCATCCATAAATTACGTGAGGTCAAAAAGGGGGGGGAGGGGTTTGGAAAAATCTCACCAAATCTCACCAAGGGGGGAGGGGGGGTCGATTAAAATCTCACGTCAACTTTTTTTTATAACTTAATTAGGTGCTATGAAGCACAAAATGCAAATAATTTTTAGAAAATAATTTTTAAAAGTTGTAGGAAATCTCACGTGGGGGGGAGGGGGGGTCAAGAAAAATCTCACTAAATCTCACCAAGGGGGGAGGGGGGGTCCAGATTTCGGAAAAAACACCTCACGTAATTTATGGATGACCCCTTAATAGTCGCGAGAGAAACATAAAAAAACAGAGACATTTTTTACACGAGTTACTGCATATTTATTTAAAAAGACATAAAATTAACCATTTATTAATAGAAAATCTCTATATTTTTAAGGGAATTCTGAAATCTTTTGAAATTTTCTCTAAACATAGGGAAAACTATATTTATACGTATACGTGCACCAACCAAAGAGTCCTATACAATATCAGAATACTTAGACGAAAAATTATATAATTCTTTCCTTTACATTTAAAGAACATAAAAACTCAATTATGCAGTAAATTTCCGGTTTAAGTCTAACCGAAATTCCAATTAAATGTTTCATTAATATTTTATAAACAAAGTAAAAAATGGCAAAGAATTGTTCAAAATAATTCGTCGAATTTAGAGCTTTTAGTAACCCATTTGGGCTGGTAAAGAGGGAGTATCCTGTAAATTCGTCTCCGCTCCTGTAAAAGCTGTTTCTCCTCTCGATGAGAGCATGCGCTGGGCACGCGAC
Organism: Tetragnatha versicolor; assembly: GCA_024610705.1. Lineage (NCBI taxonomy): Eukaryota > Metazoa > Arthropoda > Arachnida > Araneae > Tetragnathidae > Tetragnatha > Tetragnatha versicolor. Next base: position 6,363,529 of record JANDEH010000006.1, on the reverse strand, counting down.
TTCACAGGGGCTTCGGAAGAAAGAATGAAGGAATCGAAGGGCTTCTCCTCCTCCTCCCACCTCAAGGCCAAAGAACGTGACTCGGGAGAGGAGGAACGGGATTCGCATATTCGAGAGGTTTTTTTTCTAGAGTTCGCTTCGGATTCAAGACATAAGAAATATCCGTATCCCTCTCTTGAAATGAGGGTATCTGGGGGTTTATCACCTTATTTTGACAACAGATTCCTTTTCCTTTGATAACATACAGACTTTTAAAGGAGCTTTCTAATAATTCTACAGAATGAACTTCAAACAAACGCAAAAAAATCCTCCCCCTTCTTGAAATGAGGGTAATAGGGTGGGTTATCCCCTTGAAAGTAAACAAAGAAGACTTGTGTTAACATAGTTTCTTTTTTTCACTTAATAAGGGCAAGGGAGTATATCTTTTAATAACACATTGAAAGGCTAGTTTTTTTTCTGATAAAGTGATGTAAAAAGTATTCCTTCCTTCAATTAAAACAGTTTTAAGTGCTGCAAAATCGATTATTTTGTTGACGGCGGCTTAAACGAGAAATCTTAGATAGTTCGCGTATTTTTTAAGTAGGATAATCTTTTATCTGATTTTGTCTTTCACTGGGCATATCCGAAATCGATAGACATATCAAAGTATGAGGAAAATGCAAGGTCAATTCCAGTAGTAAACCCGATGCTTAGTTGATAGTGTAAATATTTGATATGGCTTTGGGGAAGACAATATCGGGGGTAGACGCACTTGATACTAGTTCAATCCATTGAATCTTTTAGGATATAGTATAATATTGCCCAAATACCCTTTATGATTTGGTGCCAGCCAAGAAAAGGGAGTAAAACTGCCCCATTCGTGAAGAGAGGCAACGTTAAGAAAAGGATGTATTTAGGGTATTAGCCATCCTGTTTTTGGGTTAATTTATTTAACGTCCCGTTAACTATAAAATGTTTTAGTCGAATTCGCGCTAATGACACATTTTTATAAACTTATTGTATTCAAAGATTTCCTTTACTTTTTCACAAATTCAAAACTAAACAAATTAAGTCAAGTTTAGAATATCTAACACATGACAATAATCACGAAAAACTTCGATACAATATTTTTTGTCTTTTCCACGATTACAAACATGTATTTTAACAGCTACATCTCTCGGTTTGCGAGAAGGTGACCCCCTATGATTTTGTCAGTTTAATGAATTCAGTGGTGATTATTACTAAGAGGTGGGGGGAGGAAGAGAAAGAGCGGTACTCACCCGTTCGTGCAGAGACCGCAGGTCGTTGGTGACAATCTGCTGCTGCGGCTGCCTGGGGGTGACGGTGAGGGGCTCGGACTCGGAGTCGTCGTCGGCCTCGTGTCCCCCTTCGTCGGAGTCGCCCCGCAGCGAGAGCGAGGAGGGCGGCGTGGAGCGCGCCCCCGCCGCCGCCCCTTCCTCCTCGCGCTGGCTCTGGGCGATCTCGGCGTCGATCTCGCGCTCCATCTGCACGAGCAGCGGGGCGGGCATCCCGAAGCGCGTGCCGCGGCGTGCCACCTCCAGCAGGCACAGCACCACGTTCTTCTCGTTCTTGCGCATCACCAGGTCGTCCGTCTCGAAGAGCAGGCACTCCTTGACGCCCAGGGCGCCGCGGCAGAAGGCGATGAAGTTGTGCACGTTGTCGCGAGCGTGGAAGGTCCCGGGCTGCACCTCCGGCCGGTACACCACCTCCTTGCCGTGGTGGTTGATGGTGCGGCCGCGGCGCGCGGCCGCCGTCAGCACGCGGTTGGCGTGCCGGCAGAGCACGGTGCCCGTCTCCAGCCGCTCCATGAAGTCGTCGGCGGTGACGGGCAGCTCGTAGAGCGCCTGCAGCCACTCGGCCAGGTCCTCTTTCATGGCGTACAGGTACTCCTCGTGGCTGCGGAACGGACGGAACGGCCGGGGCCTCCGGCCGCCCTCATCCTCTTCGAACACGGCCATCGACTGACACACTCCTCCGTCTTGTCTCGATCCGCGATCAATCCCGCAGAGCTCCGCTACACGTGACCACTGCGCCAACGGCACCGCAGCGCCGCCGGCCGGGCGCGGCGGGAACCCTTGCCGCCGCCGACTTTCGGTTTCGTTTTTCCCTTGCTTATTTTCGCTGGTGTTACTATTAATCATCGTGCTACTCTAACTGAGCAATGAGGAATCATAACTGAACCTGGGCGTGTTCCGAATTTCTTTTTCGGAAAAGGCTCTGAAAATTACTCGAATCTAAGCGCGTTTTCTTCATCTCTTCTTGAGCGTGTGTGATTTCTCTTTGCTAAGGCAATAAAAAAACATTACTGCAACTGCTTCTTAATTTCTGAGAAGTCTTAAAATTTTAGTATCGTTCCCCGAAAAAATTTTTCCAGAAATTAAAATAGATCCCTTTTACAGTGCCTCATTCCATTTTGGCCAGACAAAAGCATTTAATTTTATCCAAAATTTTAGAATTAAATTTTGTAAGAATAGGTTTTTATAATAGGGGAGAGGGGGGCGGGCACCTTGGGACACTAGAAAACCTTGTGTGTCTATGCTACTTTAATACACTTGCACATTTGTTCTATTTTCTCTAAGATCTAGGGGACAGATTTTGATGAAATTTGGTATGAACAATAGGGAGGCCCTTATTTTCGAACTTTCAAAATGTTTAGCTCCCACCCCCTAACTTTGTTCCAATGGACAAAAAAAATGATTTTTGCAAAAGTTTAGCCAAATCGGATAATATTTACCCGTCCCTCAAACGCCTTAAAGTTTTGAGTTTTTGGTAATTTTTTTTGAAAAACGTCAAAAAACCCAAGATAAAATCTTTACAATTTTTCCCCAATTTTTATTATGATGAACTACTATTATTAGATATACAATATAATGCCACAAGTTTCGTTTTTTATCACTCCTCATTCGGGAGTAGTTTTTTTAAAAAATTTCAAAACAAAAAATTTTATTGTAGTTAACCATCTATATCTATTACATACATTTATACCAAATATCAAGTCTGAAATTGGATTTAATCACATTGGGAAAACACTAAATTCCCGTACATTTGGTAGGTCCCTTAACAACAGCCCCCTAATCTAAAGTAAAAGAATGATAAACTCAAAAAAGGTCGAAAGATTTCTTGAAAGGGTTCACATGATTCAAAAACATACAAAAAGTTTCACACATAAGATGCAAAACGTTTTTACGCTAATTTTCTCTAAAAATCTTAGATCTTCCGAAAAGAGGTGAAAGCTTTTTAAAATTATACTATAGGTTGGTGGTCCATGGTCCTTTATTTGTATGGTCAAATATTTTTTTGGGTATTCCGTTGGCGACACCCCCTAGTTTTGTGTCACTATAGAAAATAATAATGTATGCAAAATTTAAGCTCATTCGAATAATAATAACGCGTGCCGCAAAAGCCTTGAAGTTTAAAAAAAACCTGATTTTTTTACAAAACATCAAAAAAACCAAAGATTAAACACTCCCATCTTCTTCTTGATTTTTTTATGATAATCTAATATAGTTATAGTTATAATGTTCCTGATTCCATTCTTCTATCACCCCAATTTCATCACCCCTTCTATCACCCCGTGATCATGCATCATGAGCATCATTTTCAAAAAGTTTTTTCAAAATTAAAAAAAAAGCAAAAAAAAATTAATGAAAAAAAAAATTTTTTTTGAAAGAATATTAAAATCCTTTTAACTCTTAAAATGAACATTACTACCAAATTTCAAGTTGAAAATAAAATTTAATCGTATAAAAAAATAAAAATACTTGAAATTTAGGTAAGTCCCTAAACTCTCCCTAAAATTATACAGCAAGATCGATTCACTCATGGAAAATTCATAAAATCGCTTGAGGGTGTCCGTATGACTTAAAACATGCAAAAAATGCCAAATAAAAAATTTGTTTTAATTTTTTTTTAATTTTGAAAAAAAAATTTTGATCATGATTGAAATTTTTGGTCATGATTCACATTAAATCAAAGACAAAAAATTAACATAAAAAATGGGACTAATTTCATGTTTTTAAGTTAGTTCTAGAGTTATTAGCTTTTTAAAAATGCTGGAAAAGCAACTTTACAAAAGTTCTTTGGACATAGAAAATTACTACAACAAAAATAAAGGTGATAAAAAACAAAACCTGGAGCATTATATCAATAAAGTTAGTAGTTTTTTATAAAAAAAATCATGAATAAAATGAGATGGTTTGATTTTTGTTTTTTTAATTGTTTTGTATAAAAATATTTGAATTTCGATTTTTTTACTCCTCTTGGTCATCTATACTTCTATTTCGAATACAGAGTTCAAATTTGGGCTGTGGGCTTCTATTAGCTGTTCGAAAAAAAGTAAAGGGTGCCCAGAACTCTACCTGAAAAAAAAGTTTTTTACAGAAGTTTTTTGGACATTAGACAATTACTACAACCAAAATAAAAGTGATAGAAAAACAAAACCTGGAAAATTATATCTATAACGTTAGTAGTTTCCTATAAAAAATCATGAACAAAATTAGATGTTTTTTCTTTGGTTTTTTAGTTGTTTTGTATAAAAATCTTCGAATTTGGACTTTTTCACTCCTCTTGGTCATCGCTTTCTAATTAAAGTACAGAGCCCAAACTTTGCCTGAATAGTTTTCTCTGTAGGTCTATAAAATTGAGGGGGTGCCGTGGCAATTTCATAACACTTTGTTTTTTTCCAATAGAAAAGTGGGCCACCCTATTGTGCATGTTTAACGAAATAATCATATTTTAAAATTGCCGTTCTTTGTTTCGCTCGAAATTCAGACACCGCGATGGGAACTACTTTGTTTGTTAGTGATAGTGACGTAGTAGGTTCAACTTCAGTTGCTGTCTAGTATAGTAGTACATTTTAGGGTCAAAATATTTTATTTTTATCGTTGTGAAACTGAAAGATTCCTCGACTACGCTCAAGATGAAGATCCTGACGCAAAAACAAGAACTTTAATTTCCTAAATAATATTCTTTATTAATAAAACTTATATCTACTAACTGGACGCAGTTTGTATGGTTTTTTGGGAATGACCCTGTACACATTTTATATTTTCTTTGCCATACCTTTATTTCCTCGCCCAAGAAGTTAACTTAATTTATCAACACGTTTAAAAAAAACGCGATTTAAAATTCCTCCCAGATAGGGCACAAGACTTGTAAAAACCAATTTCGTCAAATTTCCTTTCCAAACGAATTTTTTTATTGCTTTACAAGTACAGATACAACAAGTTTCCAAACAATACTTTTTACTTAAAACGAAGTATTTTGAACAAACAACTTAACATAACATTCTATATCTTGTTCCTACTTCAATTTCACGGTTGCTTTCCTTCTCTTTTAAATTAAATGTCGAGCGAAGAAAAAGGTGACTTCAGCGGTAAAATATCGAACCAAGTCAAAGATTAGGAGTATACTTATTAGACCGTGCTTTAGTAACGTTGGTCTGCTGAATGAAGAGGTGTAAGTCAAAGCGTTGGGGACCAATTAAGAGATTTTTGTCCCTTGATTGACAGGAGAGGGGAAGAAATTGAAACTGCGCTCTAAAAATAACTTTCAGATTGACAGGTTGGAGAGAGTAGGAGAGAAACGTTTTGACTGTGTGTGAGAAAAGATGGAAAAATGTGTGAAGGTTCTGATAGGTTGTAAGCTTAATATGGGTTCTCTGATAAAGTAATTGGTTTTACCGACGCTCTTTGGCGTCCCGCCCGAATCAAATATGACCGAATTCAAATATGGTATGGACGCCCGAATTCAAATATGGTATTATTTTGATTTTAAAAGACGAGCTGGCTAACAAAAAATGGGCCTTATTTTATTAAGAAATTAAAATCATACAAACATTGTATTTTTCTTTCTCAAAATATTTATGGTCTTAAATATTGAAAACTGAAAGTAGTAATAGAGTTCGTATCTTCAACACTTTCTTGTTTCTTTAGATTTTTCCGGAATCTAAGTTATGATAATCTTTATGTTTTAAAATAAATTTTACTACAGTATATGTAAATTAAAATGATCGAAGAATTTTAACTTTAGTTTATCAGATATAAGTTTTATGTGGTATCAAAAACGGATATAGGTGAGTTCAGATTTCTTTCTACAATAATTGTTAAAAACACATTCAATTATAGTAAGCTATTAATTTGAGTTTTCTATTTTAATATTAACATTATATATAAAAAAAAGAGAGAAAACTGATATATTGAAACGTGATGCAAAAAAAATTAGCTTTACTTCTAAAATAACTTTTCTTGAAGAACCCTGAAAAAGTGTATATTTTCTTGGTTAAATGTAAAAACCACAATAAACACAGAGTACTGCTCGTCGAACTTTATACACGAGTGCAATGCTTCAGATGACCTCAATATATACTTCATTAAAACATCTCCAGTACACAAAATCTGAAAAATAAATTAAAATATTCTTTTATTAGCATATATTTGGTATAAAAATTAATAGTTCTCTCACAGTTAATGCAAGGCTGCTCGCTACCATCCTGTGAAGAGTTATTTTTATTACAAATAATGTGATTGGAACCAAAGACCCATGCCGACGACGTCCAGTTTTTCTCACGTCCTCATTGTTAACCTGAGGATAGAAAAGAATCCTTTCCTCATATTTCTGTGGACGAAATAACTTTTTCTACCACCGATTTTTACCATATTCACCTCTAGCTGTGGACTCTGGTCGTTAACGAATCGCATCCATGCGAGACCTAACGTTAAGAATGTGTTTACTACTTTACTTTCTTATAGGTTTTTTTCTTCTAGATTTCGGTGGATTGTGGATTCCGTGCTGACAATTTTTAACACATCCCTGTTTGACGAAAAAAGGCGATCTCTCACAAAGATTAATCATTCCAGAAAGTTTTATTTGAGCGGAAATCGTTCTTCTAGCCGTGGAAGCGTTTTTATATTACGTGTTCACATAAACCGCTTTGAGAGGAATTACCACGTTAATGACGACTTAGACAGGGAAGAAATCAGGTGTTGTCGTGGATTTTTTTTAAAGCTGTTGGGTGATTATGAAATGAAGCAATTGTCCTCTGAAGAAGTAGTATAATTCCTCTTCCTCTTGATACAGTAGAGTTATAACATTCTAGGAATAAAAGGAAATCAAGCTTTTACTAAACCTCAGGGATAATCACAAGCATAGTTAACACAATGAGATATTTTCCTTCTTTTTTTAAATATTTTGTACGAATTTATTCAAATAAAGTTTAAAACTGTGTGTGGTCCAACCTTTAGTCACCGAAGGACCAATTAACCTTTTTCGAGTTCCAAAGACAGTAAAAAGAAAATAATTTTAAATAAAAAAATAATACAGGCAAGTCAAGCTTATTTCAATTTCAACTAAAGCCCTGGATGAAGCTACGTTACTTATAAAATAATAAAGCCACATAAAACTTAATTAGGATAAATATAATTAAATTTTTTTGTAAACTTTGCAGTGGTCATTTGGGTTCTACTTTTCTCTTCCGATGTTATACAGCCAGACTTTTCGTCTTCCTTTATTAGATTTTTCAACAGGTAATCGATAAAACTTATAACCACCAGTTGAATTGTGTGCACGTAAAAGCGTAACAATTTGGCATCTTTAAATCCTGTACAAGCGCAAATTAAATAATCAAAGGTGTCTTGGTATGAAAATCTATCGCTCTGGCTCGGAGCTTAAAACCCATGATGGCGGTTGTTTACACACTGACGGCTGTTTACTGTTACTGTGAACGTCCAATCAAAATAGAAAGCGGCAAGATTAAAGGAAAACGCTACTTAAGCTTTGCTTATCCAGGGCTTTAATTTCAACACTAGAAAGTTTACTCTGATTACGATTAGAGGAGTTTCACTAAAATTTTCACACAAAGAAAACGCAATGCAAAAATATTGGCTGGGTCGATAAAACATTACTTATTTTTATAGAGTTTTGTGTGCTGCATTTTAAATACTATTTTCCTTAATGTTCATATAATTCAATATACAATGTTTCTTGTTAAATCAAATTGAAAATATGTTATTAGAAGAATAGTCAATTCCAAAGTAAAGAGAAAAACTTTCTTAGGCAGTTCACAACACATTGAAAATAAAAGAGCAGGAAGTGTTTTATTAAGTTTAAAGGTTTTCTCAAGAGGTTAAAAAATACAAAATTGAATTCTAAATCCTTAAACATTTCTGATACAATACTTATAGATGAAATTTTTAATTACAACTCACTTACTCACAGCATCTACCAATTTGATGGATCATTGCTGAAATGATTAAGCCATAAGTGTGGAGATAAAATTTAAATTGTATAAACTATATTGCCCCCAACTAGAATTTCTACTGATGTTATTTGGATGTCCTTTTTTAATTTCAAGTCAAAAACACTTCTAAGGGGTTCAGGGGTTCTCTCCTGAAATCTTTTAAAATATTAGCCCCGAAAAAAATCGGATTTTAGCCAATTCCTGTTATAAAAACTGAGATTGGATTATATACGTACTACTGAATAAACTTTTAATCTTGTAATCGAATGTCATGAAATGAATATATCTTCGAGGCCCGCATACGACCTGCGGGCCAAGGGTTGGACCACACTGGTTTCAATTAAAAACTGATTTTCCAAGCACATTTCCAAGCTTTTAAATTTTTATTTAAAATATATCCGGATTTCAATAACCATCTTCAATTTCAACGTTAAAAAAGCTTGCATAAAAATATATTTTTAAAGGGAAAAATTTATCTATTGTGTTTTCTGAGTTCAAATAAATAAAAATAATTATTTAATGGGAAAAATACGAAAATAGCTAAAATAATATGTAGGGGGAAATGGGTGGATTTGATAAAAAGCGATCTCATTCAGTTTCATAAAATTGAGTCATTTTAAATATTTTTAGGAAAAAAAGTACCAATGTGAGTAGTAAGCCATTTTTTCAAAAATAGGTTTGAATTTGTATTGTATTGTTTGAATTTGAAGATACTCACAATATTGTGAGTATCAAAAAGACCCGCTTTCCCTAAAATTCTTAATATCGTGTATTGAACCACCCGTATCATAAAGTAACATGTATTTGAATCATGTCAGGAACATGTAAAAATTACATCATAGATTCAGATTGAAAAAAACCTTTTATTTTAAATCCAATGGAATGTGTGTAAAAAGAGAGGCGATGAGAAAATCTGCCAATTCTTTTTCTCTGTCTTTTTTTTTTCAAAATCAATGATAAGGTTGTATTTAAAAAAGCTTCATTTACTTTTTTGAAGTAATTTCTTCAGCTTTATTTCGTTACCTGTATATTTATGAATAAAATTCTGCATTTGGATAGATTCCTTTTCCCCCTCAAAAGGAGAAACATAACAGAGAAACAATTCAGTTTAAAGCTCCGTGATCTTTTTAGATAATTTTTTTTAGATCAGTGAAGACACCCTTGAATTTTCACCCCACACAATAACCATGAAAGCTGTTGAAAGATTAATCAGATGCATTATGCATGTCAAAGAGTTTTTTTATAAACAAGCCCGAAGGAAATCTATTGATGAAAACATCTGTCTTTGACTGTGACCCGAAGGTAGAATTAACCAATTGTGATGATTCCTAGCTTGATTTCCTTGACCTAAAAAACATCTCTAATCAATAAAAGCCATCCATTTGATTACGTGCCCCGTTAGCGTAGCACAAGTAGTGAAAGCCATTACTCATTATTTATCAAAAATATAAAAAATAATAGTATAAAAGCAACAGCTTGTAATGTTTTTTATTGTCGCTACAAACAAAAGAAATTTCCAACCTAACAAGCATTCTGTGAAGAGTGCGAAACTTTTGTTGAAGTAAAAAAAGCCGAATAACATTAATGTTGTGTACTTTTCTGCACGGTCAACGGAGTAGGCTTGGTAAAATGTTGGAGAAATCCAAGTTTCGAGTAGTAACAGATATTTCACCACAAGTTTATCGCATTGTGTCTTTGCGACAAACAATTGGGAAGATTTCAATTAATCTGGGTTAATTAAAGTTTTGATTCTGTTCGTCATTTCAAGAAGTCTAGTGGGATCTGAAGAAATTTCGCTATGGTGATCCAGAGAATGGAAGGGGGTTCTCTATTCCACTTTATCTTTTTGTTACGGTCCAGAATGGTTCATTTCTAAAGCTTTGTAAATCAGGGGATGTATTGGAGTATTTTCTTCAGATGATTTTCACATTTTTCTTATATCGTTACACAATACAATTATAACAACCAATTAGGATCCCTTCCGGAATTATTGTTGCAATTTCAAAATGAATTAAAATCAATATATCTGACGGATACAATAATAAGCTTAAAACAATCGAATAGTGAAAGATATCTAAATTTGAGGAGATTTGCATAAGGGTGATTCTCAAAATAGGAGACTTTTTCAAAAAATAAAATTTTTTAAAAAAATTTGCAGTTAAAATTCTGAAAAAAATAGGAGTTGTTAATATATTATCCTGTATACTTTACCTATAGTCAGCAGAGCTAAATATTTAAAAACTCACTAAAAAAATATAAAGTATTTCATGATCCATGCTAATGACAGTGAAACCATGCTAATGACAAAAATGATATGAAATAAATATCTTTCTAATAATAAATAATATATAATTACCATTGTGATAATAATTATACTTTACCAATTATTTATTATTAACTATGTGAATATAATTACCATTAGACATTACCATTGTGAGATACCGTGTCCTGTAATTTTTTGAGATATAATGCACATTTTAGAAGTGGTAAAAAATATAATATTTATAAATATAAAACTAATGCAAAAGCAAATCTCTACACCAAATTTTAAAAAAAATACCCAAAAGTAACATTTAAGCACATAGGAGTCATTAGCATGGCCGTTATGCCATTGGCATAGACTGAAAAATCCATGCTAATGACACTAGCACATGTCCATGCTAATGACAAACTTCAACTAAAATAAGATTATGAACCATAATATAATCAGAATACAATGCTCCTTTCTATAGCTTCTTAAAATACAAAAGTTCTATTCAAATCAGTAAAATAAAAATTTTAATTATAAAATAAGCATTAAAATTATTATCCATGGTGCTACTTTGATATACCCCCCCAAAAATTACGCGCCAAATCTGGCACTCCCTACGGACTTTTTAGGTTTGCTGTTTCTTGTTTTTTGTGATTATGTAGTAGTAATGTGTAGCCTAGTGAATTACTGGAAAAAATTGAAATTTTGAACTTTAATAATTCCAAAACTAATGAGAATTTTCGGAAAAACTAAATTACAATATTTTTATAAAAAATATTTTTGTTCTTGGTTCAAATATCAAAGTTTTACTAAGATTAGTTTTTCTGTTATATTCCACAAACGTTTCAGCGATTTCATCGGTTCAAAGGCGTTTAAAACAGGTATTTTGCTTGGCGAGAAAAAAAAGTCGCCAAATTTCCGATTTGGGGGTGTATATCAAAGTAGTTCCTGCACTCTAATGACATACAATTGATGTACTTTTCAGATATTTAAATTCTATTCAAAAAATGCAGCACATGCTTCTATTTTGACACTAAAGTAAAATGGCTAATAGTTGCCCTTGCCCTGCAAAAACTTGATTTTTTTCCCACTCTTGCCATCAGTGAAAATGAAATAATTATTCAAAATCAGCTATAATAAAGATGGCCATGCTTAAGAAATCAAATATGGAGGACAAATTTTAAATCCTTTTTATGTATTATTATTTTAATGTTAAAAATAAAATTATTGGATAAATAATCTCATTGATTCATTTTAACAAGGAATAAAATTTGTTTGGTCTTATTAACATGATACAAGCACTCAAAAATGTTGATATGGAGATGGCAGAGGCTGCTGTGGACATCCATGCTAATGACATTTTGAACATTTTTCTGTTATTTTAAGGTGTTTTTAACTGAAAAGTGAGTGATTTTTTCAATGTAAATTAAGAATAATATTAAGACAAACATATTTCACTAAACAAAAATGCTAGAAAACCTTCCAAAATTTCTTATATGCTGAAAGACAGAAATTCTCCCCTATTTTAGGAATCACCCATAACATAAAATTTTATGTTAGCATACAAAGAAATATAAAGCTACTTTTTTTATTTTTTAAAAATAATACTTTATTATTATGTCGAAGTTTATTTTAAATATAAAATAAAATAATTTAATACTTTAAATTGATCAAAAACTTTATATCTTGAAAAGAAGAAAAATAAGTAGATATTTTAAGAAACAAGTTATAAGACAACTCTTTAAATTTCATTTTACTTTATAGTAGTGGGTAGATAACTACTGCCAATACATGTTTTAAATACTAGAAAACTAACTGTGATAGAAAAATGGAACAAAAATGAAAAGTAACAATAAAATAATGCACCCATTTCTACAGTGGAAAACACTATGAAAATTATAAAATGTTCATAATAGTTTTAATACGATCATATTTTCATTAAATGAAATGAAACTATTTATGCAGAGTATTAATAAAGCTACTAAACTCAAAAAATCATCTATCTCATTTTGAATCCTAGGCAATAATTTGTTTAATGACATAAAAAACTAATACAACTTCTTTAATACGAATAATTTGCTAACAAGGAAACATTCTCAGGATGAACTCCCAGAATTGGACGAAAATTTTACAGGGGTTAGTATATGACTTAAAACACCTTCTGTAAAAAAATTAGCTGCTGAATTACAGTAGAAAAGCTGTAAAAAATTATTGAAAATTGTCATATTTAACGCCAAATGTAACCCTACAAGGCGAGAAACGCAGAGAGAACGCCAAATGGTAGAATGAACTGGCCGTGTTTTCTCTGTTGCCACTTATAAATGAGCGAATAAAAAAAAGTTCATCAAATGCAAAACAGGAATAAAAATTAATTAAAGAAGGAAAATTAAAATAAATCGTCGTGGAAGATGCAATACAGCACATCTAACATCGGAAAAAGACACAGTTTGATGTAGTTGTCGATCGTTTCAATTGGCAGTGAAATAAATAAGCCAAATATGGTTTCGTATGGTTGCTGCTTAAATCGAGTCTAAACCAACAACAGCACATTTATTCATCACCGAAGTTAAGCACTTCCAGGTACGGGCAATACTTGGGAGGGTGACTACTTCGGAACATCGCCTGCTAATAGAATTTCTTATTCTCTTGCCACATCGAGCATTTTTCTGCTTTTCAGAAAAGAATATCCATCATTCCTATTAATTTTGTCTCTAATCATAGATATATAAAATACACATAATTAATATTTTTTGTAAATAGGCATTTTTTCTGTTATCAGAATTAATTATTTGATAACTTTATTTTCAATGCAATTCTTATGGGGGGAAAAATTTTTTCTTGCCGCTTATCGGTGTATAAACCAAAAAAAATCATAGGAATATAAAAAATTACAAAAATATATACATTTTGCTTACATTTTAATCACAATAAGTTTGTAGCAGGTAAAGTACCACGACATAAAATAAAGCATGCTTTATTTGCATTATTCGGGAACTTTACAAAGCTAATTAAAGGAAAAATAAGTACATGCAATAATAAAGTAACACATAATCGAAGAGCCAGTAATATATTTTTTTAATTAGTTTAATAATATTCGGAGGAATAATCAAAACAAAATCGCACTCAAAATAAACCAATATCTTTCAAGGTGGTTCATATCTTTCACGTTCTCAAACGGTTTGATCGAGATTGATTCTCTAAATAAATACTATGACAGATCATGAAAGATCGGCAACTTTTTTCTGACCAATGTGAAAATGTGTCAAATCAGTCAAATCACGGCTTACTAGAGCTATGAAGATGTGTGTGTTTTAGAAATGTTTAATGTTTTTAATACTTTTAGGTGCGAAGCCTGATCAAGTTATCAAATATCTAAGCATCAATTTCTAAAAAATTTTTGGTTTACAAAAAAAGCACAGCCATATTGAAACCGCCAAACGAAGTCGCGAAAACTGTTTGGCGAGAAAGAGGATTGGCATACTAAAGTGGCTTCAAATGTTAGATGTGCTGTATTGCACCTTCCACGACGAAATAACGCATGAAGCAATACAAAATCATATGCAAATTAAAAAGAATACAACATCTATTTAGCATTTAATTTTTAGGAGTTATCTGTTTGCCGCATATTTTTTAAAAATGCATTGGAAACTTTATATTTTATGGCACTGTCTAAATCCACGAAAGTAACAACTCAACTCTAACAAATTTCGCTAATACTTTTGCACGGGCCAACTTTCGTGGATTTAGACACTTCGAATCAAATTTCTCATTCCATTCGATTGGAAAGTTGCCAAGTGGTGCTAAATGAATGTGTTTGGCAACTCAGAACCCAAATTTCAAATTTAAATAACTCCTCTCCTATTGAAATTCAGCAGCTAATTTTTTCACAGTAAGTGTTTTGAGTCATCTTCTTATGCCTGTAAAATTTTCGTGCATTTCTATGAGTTCACCCTAAGAATGTTTCCTTGTAAGAGTGGAATTCTAGCAAATATTTCATTAAATATTATAGTATCAAACAAAATAATACCCTTTTGTTCGATGGACAGGTGACACGAGAAAACGCGTTTTATAAACCTATCTCATTACATAGGTAGAAAAACAAGGCGATGAAATAGGATTAGGAATAGCACTTTTTTGAGTGATCTTGTGTTAGGTGAAGACTTGTGAATGCAGTGAGGGTAGTTGTGAAATAGAGCGGATGATTGTTTATTTGTAATTGAAGACTTGGATTATAGCGTCAGGTTATATCAAATTTCACTTGCCAAGGTTGCGAAAAAAAAGATGCCGAAAAGACTAGAAGATGAGGAGAGAAACCGCATAAGTTGACTGAAATCGAATCTGCGATTTAATATGGAGAAGAAAATCGTGTTCCAGTTCAGCGACTTTTTTTGTATTATGAATTTATATTCATTAAGGGTTATATGGATAAAGGTAGAAATTAAAGGTAAAGGAGGAAAAAGGGATAATAATGGCTTGTCTTTTTAACATCACGAGAAAAACGAGGGAGAAAATTTAAAACGATCCCTGGATGATCTGTGCTTTTTCTTAAGTTTTAAACTAACATGCATCGTGCATCGTGTTTGCATTTTGTTTTCCATCATGAAAAACAGTACCATCTATCCTGTAATCGTGTACACTCTCACTCATAACTGCCAACCAAAATTTTGTGAACCAAAGGGTTTTTTAATCTTAATTTTAAAATGGGATACAAATTATTAAAAAAAATTAATTAAATAATCTTACCATTGATTAAAGCATTTAGTGAAAAAGAATAACTTAATTTACCATATTAATTTCCTTTATGTAAAAACTAATGCAAAAATTTCATATGAAATTTAAGAACGAAGTAAAAAACTGTTCCTATTTATAATATCGAACTAAAAATATTTTGTTATAACTAATCTTATAGTTTTGTATTCAATCATACAATTAAGAAGTTATTGAAAAACAATTTTGAACGATTTATATCTTATTTTTAATATTTTATTATAATTTTATATATTTTTATTTAATTTCCTTTATGTAAAAACTAATGCAAAAATTTCATATGAAATTTAAGAACGAAGTATAAAAAACTGTTCCTATTTATATAATATCGAACTAAAAATATTTTGTTATTACTAATCTTATAGTTTTGTATTCAATCATACAATTAAGAAGTTATTGAAAAACAATTTTGAACGATTTATATCCTATTTTTAATATTTTATTATAATTTTTTATATTTTTGTATGACTAGGGGGCTGGGCCCCCTGCTCGCTATCGCTCGCCAACCCCCGCAACCGCTTTTATAACTCTTTCAGTTCGGTTTATTTTTGTTCATGCCTTCTCTCTAGGCACCGAGACACTCATGTGCTTCTAATGTTATTGTGTAATATAGGGTTATACAAAAACATAAATGATGAAGAGCAACTTGAAGGATACAAGTGTAAAAGAAAATTTCTAAAATCATAGCTCTTTTCCTACTCATAAGTGGAGTAATGGGCTTTTACCGGCAATTGTCCACTGCAACCGCCTGATACCTGGAGTCTCATCACCACTTACAATTGTTTAGAGGCTTAGTTTTTTACCCAGGTATCAGCCCCTTCTCTAAACTGTAAGCGTGAATCATTGACGGCAACCATCAGATGGAACATTGAAAATAGGGGCATTGCTGATATTTCAATCGAAATCTTCCCTAATCATTTCCAGTCTTTGCAGAGGGGGGGCTCAAACATATCAGGTGGATAGCTTTTGGCCGGGAGAGGCTTCCTAAAGGGGCGAGAATAAATCTCAATAGGTACGTAGCTTCACCGAAACCAAAAGACACGCAAAAGGAAGTCTGTTGACACGATCGGCAAGGAGGAGAGCTTAAAATTGAAGCATGAAAATCTTGAAGATAATCTTGTCTTGTCATTCTGAGAATAGGGAATATCTTGACTGTGTGATGATCCATAACAAGTTAACAAATGACAGCATCAGAAATGCCATCAGAGAAGCAAACTCATGGTGAATGTCCCTCGAGAGGGACGGATTATGTTATTAACACAAAGCTTGCAAAAAAAGGTTGTCCTGAGTTCCGCTGATTTAAGAGGGCTACTTTAAGTATAGTACATTAAATATCTGGAAAAATTGGAGGCGAACCATAAAGGAAAAAATCCAAAAAGTTGAATGATAAAATAAATTACTATTCACAACTTTTAGTTGTGATGAGATATTTAAACCTGTTTTCATAAACAAATTTTATTAAAATTAGATCAAAATTACCAGGAAAAATTCACATTCATTAAAATATTTTTAAGTTCTATCGCTTTAAGGGTTGTTATTAGTAATGAATACATTAAGTGGGTGAATTTGAAAGTAAGCTAATTTAAAAGTATAAAATTTTAATAAAAAGCTATCTAATATTTTGGATTTTTTTTTCTATTAAGTAAGCTAGTACACCGAAATTGAAAAGCATTAATCTAATCTGAATCAACGCTTGCTGAAGTTTCGAAAAAACAACACAAAATGAAATCATGGGAAGACACTGATTTTTAAATAGCGTTTCTGGGGTAATAATTTACGTTGACATTATTTCAAAGTTACAAAACACTAATAAAGTATGAATTACGCATCTAAAATACTCGCGGCACCTTGGACAATAGGGTGTATCGAAAAAAAATTTTTTTATTATTTTGATGATGCATTAGTGCGGAAAAGTTGTCTAAGGTGATGGAGAGTACCTGTGATTTCTTTTAGAATTTTCGGATAATATCTTGAGGTGTCACATTGGCCTTGAGGGTTCCCCATGTTATCCCATGGAGCGCTCAAGCCAAAAAGGCCGAAATTTGGTTTTTCGTCCCTCATTCCTACTCTAATCACACAACGAATGTCTTCACTTGAGTTATGGGTCCTATATGTTATAATTTACCCAAAAAAAACTTGAATAACAGCCTAAATCTCTATATTACGTTTTTTTGTAGGCTCAAATTTCGTCGAAAATCGAGTCTTTTCTCGTTCAAATTTGAGCCCACAATCAACATAATACAGATATTTAGGCTTTTATTCAGTTTTTGTCGGGTATTATACACCATATAGGGTCCATAATTCGAGTGAAGACATTCGTCGTGTGATTAGAGTAGGAATGAGGGGTGAAAAACCAATTTTCGGCCTTTTTGGCTTGCGCGTTCCATAGGATAACATGGGGAACCCTCAGGGCCTATGTGGCACCTCAAGATATTACCCGAAAATTCTGAAAAAATCACGTGTACTTTCTGCCACCTTAGACAACTTTCCCGCACTAATGCATCATCATAATCCAAAAAAATGGTTTTTTCGATACACCCTATACTGGACAACCTCTTGAGACTCACCACCACACGACTCGTGTGGATGAAGAAACGTATTTAAACTGAAAAGAAATAAACTGAAAGAATCTTGCACGTTACCTTTCATGCAAGTACCTCGGGATATACGATGTTGTTGACAGAGTCACCTTTCTTGACGGAAATCTTGATCTGTGTTCCGGATACGCACCTTGACAGAGCGACGTATAGTTGACCGTGAGCAAAGATGGGTCGCTCGATGAAAAGACCAACTCGTTCGAATGTTTGTCCTTGGCTTTTATTGATGGTCAACGCATAGGCCAGTCGAACTGGAAACTGTCTTCTATACAGCACAAAGGGCAACTGGGAATGTCCACTCGAGGTGTTGAGCTGGATTCGCGGTATATCCACTACAGTGCCCTTTCTTTCTCCTGTGATGATCTGTCCTGTCAACACTCTGCAACCTATTCTTCTCACCAAGATGCGGGTACCGTTGCAGAGTCCGTCGGCTATTGAAACGTTTCTTATCAGCATCACGATGCATCCGACTTTTAACTTGAGCTTGTGGGGTGGCATTCCTGACGGGGTGAGCGAGTTGAGATACTCGTCTGCATACCTCAAAGTTGCCTCTTCTTCTCTGGCGTCGCTTCGATCTATTCCACTGAGGGTTGCCTTGTCGATGCTGTAACACGTAACTTCTTCTCCTGGTATTCTGGAAAGTATCTTCTCGTTCATTCTGTTGACTTCGTCGTTCTGCGGTGATAGAATGATCCTAGTCACGAGATCCTTTGTGACATCTGTTACGTCTTCGAAAAACCAGTCCACCAAATCCGCGCAGACCATAGCAGAAGATTCATCGATGACAAGGGAATCCAAATCTCCGTTTCCGTACTGAAGAAGCCAGTGGGCAAATTCTTCTTCTCCTTCGCCTGCCCGCATGTTGACGTAGAGATGGTGAACTTCGAAAAGAGGCCAGAGGTGAGATGACTTGAGACACTCGTCGATGATTTGCCTTCGTGATGCTTTCTTCACGACGGGAAGGACTTGACGGAAATCTCCTCCTAATATGAAATTCTTTCCACCGAAAGGAATCTCGTTGCCCATCACGTCACGGAGAGTGCGATCGATGATCTCGAGGGCTTTCCTTGGTATCATGCTTGCTTCGTCCCATATAACGACTTCGATGTCCTGAAGTCGGAGTTTGTCTCGGTTCTTCAAGAGGCAGATGCCTTCCTCGCTCAACTCGATGGGTAGGTTGAAGAAACGATGGGATGTTGTTCCACCAGGCAGTAGTATCGAAGCGATTCCTGTCCAGGCAACGCACGCTGTCTTCTTCTTGAGGCTCAAAAGCTTGTGGTAAATCACGTTGTAAAGGAAAGTCTTGCCGGTTCCACCTGGTCCATCGATGAAAAAACATCGTGAAGGATCCTCGCAGTTGTTGGTAAGGGAGTCGATTATCCTGTGGTAAACAGCCTTCTGGTCGGGATTCAGTTTTTCTTCCAATTCCTTGCACGTTGTCTCGTGATGTTGAATGTCTATGTCTTCAGTTGGCACATTGAAGTCGCTGGGCTGTGGGAGTCCGAAATCTGAGCAGGATCTGTTCTCGGAATTCAGTTGTGCTTCAATTTCACATAGGGTGTCGTAGATGGTGCAGTCTCGTTCGGTCATCTGATCCTTGAAATTTTCCCACAGTGTCAGACCGTCCGATGGTTCGTCCCCGACCAGGTAGTAAACGAAGAAGCGTCTGAACTGTTTTGGCATCAGGATGGTTGCAGCTTCTTGCAGAACAGCTGTAGCTTCGTCGCTGTCTTCGGTGATTCCCATGGCGATCGCAGCTTCTCTGTACGTGGCATGGACGACCTCTTCGTGGGTTCGAAGGTCCGAGTAGCAGGTAGCACCGGGTACTCGGTTTAGCAAGAGCTTCAGATGAAATCTCTCGGCATCTCTAGGCGACACGTTGACAATCCGTCCGACAACTTTACAGGCTTTCTTGCGGGGAATCCACTTCTTTTCTGAGGCTTTCCAAGAGTAACTCTCTGGCAAGTTACCGTAGAGTATGTTCTTCGCATCGGAGTCTTGCTGGTTCAACTCAAACCATCCCATCAACATGGTGGTGCAATTCCTTTCGACGGCATTCTCTTCTTGTCCCTCTTCGAATGTTACATACTGCTGTCCGTCCAGATGAACAGGGAGTCTTACTACAGTGTGACTTCGATTGTGCAAGGGTATCATGTTCAATCTCCACGCTGCTTCCATCGGTCCCACGTATCGGCTGTCGATGTACTTTTCGACTTCGTTGGATTCCAGGTGCTTCATCTCCATCCTTGCTCGATCGTGTCCTTTGTGAATATACTTGTGTATGTACTTGGCTGCCATTGCCGATGCACAGTATTCGATGTTTAGATGACAATCAAATTTCTTGAGTAAGTATGGGTTGTGTGGCACGACCATCCGATTGTCGACGTAGCGGACTCTCCCTTTCACCTTTCCATGGTACGCATACATCTTGTCGGAGTTATCTCTTCTTCTGTACTTTGGAAATCCCTCTCCTGTCATGTCGGTTTCTTCACAAAACTGTTTAGGGAAATTCTTCGAACAAGTTTTCTTTTCCGTATCCCAGCAAAGAAGACCGTCTGTGTGGGGTCCATGCATCATATGGCGAAGTTGGTAGTAACGAAGAGAGGGGTCTTCGTCGGACAGTTCTGCAGTGATGAACCTATCTATTTCTTCTGGTGTCACTAATTTGCAGTCCGTTCTCAGAGCAGCCAGGATGTGCGCATGGGGTAGTCCACGTTTCTGGAACTCGATGGTGTAGACGTATGCTACTATCGGTCCTAATACTTGTCGCTCAACTAAATCTTGAATGAGTTCATTCACCTTGCTTTGGAAGATGTTCGTCACGATCGTCGGAATGTCGTTGGCAGTCGTCCCTTTAGTGAAGTGCCGATCCAAGGTCTTCGTTATTTCAGGCCACTTGGGATTGCAGGTCATCGTGATGAAGAAATCCGGTCTTCCGACTTTACGGCAAATCGCCATGGCATCCTGGTATAGTTGCTGTAAACACCTTGGAGATCCAATGTACGTAGCAGGCAAAATTACAGCTGTGCCGAGACGCACTTCACTGGCCGTGTTCAAATCGTTGTTTTCTACGTGGTCGACTAACCCTTGGTAACATTCCATACGCAGAGATTGTTGGTTGTGACGGATGAAGTCCAAGCGTTGCCGTTCCACCATGACGTAACAGTTGATGACATACTGTTGCGTCAATCTTCCAGCCTTCAGCAAGGGATTGAAAGCTCCACCGGGGCGTAAAGCCAGTCGATGTCCATAATACTGCACAGGGGTTATTTTCTTTCCTTTCTCAGTGCTCATGTTGTAGGTCCATCCAAAATCACCGTGAGGGAATAAAAGAGGAAACGTCATCGGATCAGCATGCTGAGATGTCTGCTGCATGATAGTTGTCTCGCGTCCATCTTCCTGCTTTGGATAAACTCTCAAATCTGCACAAGGGACACATCCTTCTTTAGATTCTATTATCATGGCCACTTCTGAAGTTGTCGGTTTGTTGTATCTGCGCTTGTCGTCAAATGCATATTTCACGAAACACAGCTGGAATTCCTCTCCCGAAACTGTCATCTCGTGCAGCATTCTGTACTTCTGTGCGTACGGGTTTATTTCGCGCAGCAAGTTTTCAAGTCGGATATTCAATGCAGGGTTTTCTAAATCCACCCTCATCTTCGCTGCTTCTTCCACATTGTCGTAAATGTAGATTTGGCCGTTTCTCGGTACATTTCCTTCCACGTTGTCCAAAGAAGTGGTAGCGTGATGATACACCTGCCCTTGGATCTTGATCAGTGGTGGACCTCTCCCTTGAAAGTCTTGGAAGTGGGCTCCAAAAGTTGCGAAAGCAAACGATGAATTGTAGGCTCGGATGCGTTCCCTGAACCGTTTAGACTCTTCATCTTCTGATGTAAGCAATGACTGTAAGAGGGGGGATACTCATTCAGAGGTGGAATCCTCACTTGTCCGTTGTGGCAACACGAATTAACACTTCTTCCCTTCTGTTCAGGGAAACGAACGGCTCCACAATGTGCACACTCCACATTCATTTCTCCCATCGTGTACTTTTCAACGGTGAAATAAGTACCCATAGATATATCTCCGGCCAATTCAAAATCCTTTCTGGATTTCCTTTTCTTCTTTTCTATAGCTTCTGATGGCTCACACTTTTTTGATGTGGTTGGTTCTTCTGATATTTTCTGTTTGGAAATAAAGATGTCTATCTCTTCCTCCAATGGACTTTGATGAATGTTTAATGCTGGAACACCAGTTGAAGTCGTTGGGCATTGATAATCATACTTGTCATCAGCGAAAAATTCTTGAATGGGATTTCCTTCTTTTAATTTCTGTAAATGCAGTTTATTGGCTATTCTTGCCTTTTCTCTTCTTGCAGCTAATCGAACTATTGCATCATCCGTTGGCTTATCTTCACAGTGTATCCTACTCCTGGACGCCTCACGTTTGATCCGTAACCTTTCTTCAGGCAAGTTCTCAACCGACCTTGATATACGTTTCTTTTCCAACCTTGCCTCATCCATGTTTGACACCTTGTCAGATGTACGTTTCTTCTCCAGCCTTGCTGGATCCGAATTTGACACCATCTGCGATGAACGTTTCTTCTCCAACCTTTCCGCATCCATGTTTGGCACCTTGTCAGATGAACGTTTCTTCTCTAACCTTTCCGCATCCATGTTTGACACCTTGTCAGATGTACGTTTCTTCTCCAGCCTTGCTGCATCCAAATTTGACACCATCTGCGATGAACGTTTCTTCTCCAACCTTTCCGCATCCATGTTTGACGCCTTGTCAGATGTACGTTTCTTCTCCAGCCTTGCTGCATCCAAATTTGACACCATCTGCGATGAACGTTTCTTTTCCAACCTTTCCGCATCCATGTTTGACACCTTGTCAGATGAACGTTTCTTCTCCAACCTTTCCGCATCCATGTTTGGCACCTTGTCAGATGAACGTTTCTTCTCCAACCTTTCCGCATCCATGTTTGACACCATGTCAGATGAATGTTTCTTCTCCAACCTTTCCGCATCCATGTTTGACACCTTGTCAGATGAACGTTTCTTCTCCAGCCTTGCTGCATCCGAATTTGACACCAACTGCGATGAACGTTTCTTCTCCAACCTTTCCGCATCCATGTTTGACACCTTGTCAGATGAACGTTTCTTCTCCAACCTTTCCGCATCCATGTTTGACACCTTGTCAGAAGATCGTTTCTTCTCCATCCTTTCCGCATCCATATTTGACACCTTGTCAGATGTCCGTTTCTTCTCCAACCTTGCAGAAGACATACTTGAGGACCTATTAGCAGACCTATGATCCTCCATTTTCTTTTCTTCATCTTCAGCTTTCTTTTCTTCATCTTTAACTTTATTTTCTTCTCTTAACTTCTCATCCTTCTTATTCTTTCTCCTTCTTGATTGTTTCTTTTTAGGAAGCGGCATAATGCCTTTCTCTGCGTTGATAAAAAGTGAAGGTCCAAATTAAAACTTAAAAATTCATGTAACTTGATACATAACTCATGAAGTGAGGAACTGAAAACAATTTCAATCGGAAATGAACATAATCCACGCGCAAATTCCGAAACAATAAATAAAACTTCACAAACTGTACAAAGTACTAATTATTCAAATTACAATAATAAATAATAAACAACAATAATAAAATTTTGAAATTATTTTACATTTTATCAAAATAAAATGCAAGTTCTTTTAACTTATATACAGTACCCTACAGTAATACAGTACCCGGACACCAAGGTGTAATACTTCAAATGAAAAAAAATACATGATTTAATTACAAATGATTGACTTCTATGTGTTGCAGTCTGGTTATTGCTCTTTCAGTTCTCTCATACAGTTCTCATTGCAGTTCGATCATACTCTCTACAATATTTCGGTACACCGTTTTGGAATTCTGTGTCAATTTTTGGTTTAAGAATATTGCTATCTGAGGGAAAGATTTTGACTGGTCCCCACTTCATTAAATGATGCGTTAACATATCTCAAAAAAGTTTTTTGGGGGGTTTGGTTTGTGACTCTGAAAATGCTAGAGAAGAAATTTTACATCCATTTTGATCCCCTTGCTTGACAGAGGCTCCAACATGGCAGGATGCATTGTCTTCCTGGAAGTAACACTCTACATATGAAATTGTCCGAGGAGGGGAAGAATATAATTGTCCAAAATGTTCACTCTGGAATCAGTGTTTAATTAACCACTAACAAAGATGGAGGGTTCCACGAAAAACACCCCACAAACGAAATTATGCCATTCCGAATTTGACGATTGGTGCAATGCATTTGATTTTGGTATTACAAGCCCCAAGAAAGTCTGCATTCTCTTTTGGATGAAGTGAAGCTATGTCTGGTTTGTTTTCGCAACAAAACCTAGGACAAAATCTAGGCCTTCCTTTTCACAAATTATTATCGTGGAACAAACCATTAATGTCTTATACTAATTTTGGATTATATGGAAGGATTTTTTGTAGTTTTTACGATTTTCACGCTTTAGGGCATGCTGATTCCGTTTGGTCATTTTACAGAGACCAACAAAATGTGCAATTCGTGTCCCAGCTATCGTCGTATTCCTATAGTTCCCTATAACATCAAAAATAGAGCTTGACTTTGATAACCCTCCTGAAATTGAGGGAATATACTCTAAAGTGACCACTTCCTACATCACTTCTTTCAAAAAGGCCCCAACTTTTTTCTTTTCTAAATATCGTCACGATTTCTCTCAGAACTGACGAAAGAACCTTACCAGGTCACATCTAAGCATATTGGGATGCAAAAAATTGAAGTACAGTTGGATTTTATGCAAATTATTTGGTGTACGGTTCATTACTGTAGGGTAGTGCATATAATGCGAAACTCGTACTATATAGTCATATTCTAATCATTCAGTTTTAAAATATTTATATAAATCAATTATTCTGATAATATATTACGGTACTCTACTACTAATTATGTTGTTCAATATTCAACATTCGTTGTTACTTTGGTACAGAGAAGATCTGGAACACCCTCACTGAGTATTCAGATCAGCAGTCTGGAAATTGGACCGGTGCGAAGCTGCATGATTCAGAAGTGTACAATGCAAATCCCTACCGACTGCGGTACTTATATTTTGATCCTATTAGAACACTATTTTCAGGTTATGAAAAATGAAACAGAGTTTATAAACAAAAACATGGGTTTTCAACGTGATTTCATTCTTTGAGAGATGTTTTTATTCTTCGTTTCATTAAAAATTCGAATAAGAATATTTTGCATTATAAATTGCTTTTAAACAAGAATAATAATTTAGAATTTTAATAGAGGTTTTTAATGTTATCATTCACATTTATTCATCTTTTAAAAAGTATTTCACCAGCTTACTTTCATAATTATATTTATAAGTCAAACACAAGGGTGTTTCAAAAGTCGATTTCACGGCTTTTATTTAGAACTAACGTGTCCTAGGGTGTCATGGAAGTAAGGTCTACCCATAAGTAATCCATTGAGATGACTTACAGCATCCCCAGCGGAGAAATAAAAAAGCTTAAAAAAATAAACAAACTAAAGGAGAAAGGGTAAAAACATCTGAGAGTATTGTTGCAAAGTTTATGATATATATATATACAGGGTGTCCCACGAGAAGTGGCCCAACCCTTTAACTTTTGAACCCCTACAGATATAGTCATGAAAGTGGGGTCTAGGTATAGTAAAGTGACCATGCCCTATCCGATGAGATAACTTTCAACGCCCTCTAGCGGAAAATTTAGGAGTTATAATTTTTATTTTAAAAACTGTGTTAGGTATGTGAAAAAAGTCAATGACTAAGTTGTAGAACATCATCGATTTAGTAGGAAAAGACACCTTAAGCAGAAAAATATCTTGAATAAAACCCCTAAAACGCAAGCTCAATTAGGTTGAATTCACGTAGTTTTTACGTCTTAAGACGCCCCTCACGAGGTGAAAATGAGAAATTTTTATTTTTATGATTTAAGTAAATGACTAAAAGCATTCTTAGTTCATTAAATTGAAAATTTCTCATTTTCGCCTCATGAGGAGCGTTTTAAGACGTAAAATCTACGTAAATTCAACCTATTTGAGCGTGCGTTTTAGGGATTTTATTCAAGATATTTTTCTGCTTAAGGTGTCTTTTCCTACTAAATCGATGATGATCTACAACTTAGTCATTGACTTTTTTCACATACCTCACACAGTTTTTAAAATAAAAATTATAACTCCTAAATTTTCCGCTAGAGGGCGTTGAAAGTTATCTCATCGGATAGGGCATGGTCACTTTACTATACCTAGACCCCACTTTCATGACTATATCTGTAGGGGTTCAAAAGTTAAATGGTTGGGACACTTCTCGTGGGACACCCTGTATATATATATATATATATATATATATATATATATATATATATATATATATATATATATATATATATATATATATATATATATATATATATATATATAAACTTCCTAATACATATCTCCTCGAATATTCACGATATTTTCATGAAAATTTTTAGTGACAATACTATCATAGATGTTTTTACTCTACCTCTTTAAGTTTTTTTTGTTTATTTTTAAAAATCTAAGTCATCTCAAAAAAATTTCCATGCTCCCTTACCTAGAGGTAGACCTTACTTCCATGACCCTATGATACGTTAGTTCCTAATAAAAGCCGTAAAACGGCCTTTTGAAACACTTTGTAGAATATCAATTTAGCAATCAAGGTTGTTAAACACAAGAAGGAACATTAGTTTATGAGCTATGGATAAATGATAAAAGATAAATATATTTCCCGCTGCAAATTGCTAAAAAATAAGAATTGCCATTTTATTATTGCATCCCCAAGTAATTCTAGCGTAATTAATTTTCCCTAGCAAATCATTATTTTTTATAAAAAAAAACTATATTAAAAAATAAGAAAATGAATGCTATAACAAAAATTAATAAAAAAAACCATTTTTTTTGTTTGTATTCTCTGAAATATTGGATCCACAATTATCGAGAAATAATGTTCTGATTGGTACAAAATATGGGTACCACCGCCCCCGGTAGCGATTTGCATGTATATTTCTGAATCATATGCGTTCGAAGCTAGCTAATACCACGAAACCATCTTAAATGAACTGAGTCTCGGAAGCTTAATAACGATATTGAAGAGATGACAAACATAAGAGTGTCTCAGTAATTTCCTTCAATAAAGTTTTGTTTTTCATCGTTCAACGAAATTTGAAACCTTTTATATTGCATCTGTATTTAATAGAAATAACTGATTTAGGGAAAACCCACCAATAAAAGACCCGTTGAACATAATTTAATATGAACTAATTAGTGATATCACTTATTATTTGAATATGGAAAAATAAAATATGAATACTATGCAATACATCGCCTGGCCTTGGCACTGGTGTTGAGTAAATTAGCTTTAAATATTTTTTCTTTAATGGTTAAAATTAATATTTTTTTGAAACACAAGTAATTAGTATAATAATGTTGAGAATATTTTTTCTTAAAATGAAGAAGCAAACGATTAGGAAGAGTTAATAACAATTTGGTGAATTTCAAGTGACAAAAAAATACAAAAAATGGAATGAAAGTGAGCTAGAATTGTAAAATAAATATAAACTTCTAAAATTTAAAATTTCATTCAGAATTATTAAGTTAAATCGTACCGGAAATGCTGATGAATCATGTTATTTTATTTTTAAATATGCACATAGAAACAACGTATACAAACTTTTAATTTCAATCATCTATTATTTTATAACACACAAAATGTGAACCGGAACTTTGTACACTCAATTGGTAGGGAAACTTTTCAGTATGGGATAATACAAAGAAAATTCTGAGCATCAAATATGGAGAACAAAATGGTGGAAATTATACAATAGGATAAGAAAATAATAGAAATAAAGTTGGT
This sequence comes from Tetragnatha versicolor, assembly GCA_024610705.1. Classification (NCBI taxonomy): domain Eukaryota; kingdom Metazoa; phylum Arthropoda; class Arachnida; order Araneae; family Tetragnathidae; genus Tetragnatha; species Tetragnatha versicolor. Next base: position 6,335,757 of record JANDEH010000006.1, on the reverse strand, counting down.
ATATAATGAAATTTTAGCTAGAAATTATTTATTGCAACTCTTTGCCGTATACGTATTTTCAATATTAAAAACTAATTCATACTAAAACACCAATTCCTTCAAGAACACCTTTTTTGGCATATTCTTTGAAAAATTGAAACAATTATTTTCCATTTATTTATTATTATAAAAGATTTAGAAACTTATTAACACATTATTTAAATACACAAATGAGGTAAATAAAATCTTATAAAAGGGAAAAAGTTACTTACAGCCTAAAACTTGGAAAATGGGAAGTACACTCCTTATGCTTTAACTCATTCAAAACTAAAGAGCAGTCTAAATTTATCAAATCAAATTCTAAATTGAAAATCGTTTGCATTTATTCATATCATATGCAAACGATTTCTCGAAAAACAATTTGATGGTTTAATTAATTTTTTATGTTTGAACTTGTATTCAGTTTTTAATTAAAAAAAGAAATTGGAGTAATAATCTATAAAAATTGGTTGGATATAAGCTTTTCTTGTTTGCTTAATTAATTAAATCCAAGAAGAACACGGGACAGCGGGTTCCCTTCCGAATATCCTTTTAGTAAATGAACAATCAGAAAGATAAGAAAAATATTGAAACTTTGAATCTTAATAATTCCAAAACTATTTTGAATTTTCAAAAATACAGAACGTCTAACTTTATATAAAAAATAATCTTATATATGTTTAAAATATGATAGTTTTACCTCGATTAGTTCTTCTTCCATAGCGAAAAAACCGAAGTTTCCGTTAATTAGTTTTTGCGTAGTGAGAGTTTATAGTGTTCAAAAATAAAATTTTCAAAATCAGCGGCGGTGACGGCGGTCACTGTTACTTTTTTTTAATATATAGGGGGCTCTGCCTCCTGCTCGCTATCGCTCACCAACCCCCTGAACTGCTTCGCAGTTCTTTGAAGATCGCTTCGCGATCATAGCGAGCAGAGCTCGCTTGTTTCATCTCAACTATCCAGTAAAACCTGAAACTTGTCTGCTTAGTTAATGATCATTCAAAATCGAAACCTTTTATCTCTCTAACTCATCAATAACTTAATGCGGACCATTTCTATAAAAATATCAAAATAAAACTGTTACTAAAATATTCCTTTTTAGTTTACCAATAATTTAACCGAAATGTTTTCAAAAATATCCAGCAAGTCTATTAAATATCATCAACCATCTTAGAGAAAAAACACATGCCATTAAAAAAACTTTCAAATTTATAAAATGCACGTGTGTATCTAGTGAATCATTGGGAATAAGAAATCAGACTCTTAAAAATAATCTCCTGTTTCTCTAGTGAACGACCAGAAAGGGAAGAAAAAATTGAAACTTGGTATCTTAATAATTCTAAAACTAATTCGAATTTTTTAAAAAAGGAAACGCCAATCTTTCTATAAAAAATAATTGTATGCGTGTTTAAAATATCATATTTCTACTGTGATTAGTTTTTGTATTAAAACGAAAAAACCGAAAAAGAGTAAAAAATTTCGAAACTTAAGAATTTAATTACTCCAAAAATAATTCGAAATTCGAAAAAAGGGCGACGAGGTGCAAAACTTCATACCTAAGAGTATGTGTCTGCAAAAAATCATGTTTCTGCTGTAAATAGATTTTTCTGGGGTCGAACTCGCAGCCGAAAAAAATAATTTTCGACTTTGACATTAAATAAATCCAGAACTAATTATCTAATTAATTAAGTCTGGAAACTGAAATGACCCTCATACATTTGTCTACCAATGGTCAAAATTTCATAATATTCCTTCAAATAGTTTTTACGTAGTGATAGTTCAAAGTGTTCAAAAATAAAATTTTCAAAATCAGCGGCGGCGGCGGTGACGGCGGTGACGGCGACGGCGGTGACGGTCACTGTTACTTTTTTTTAATATAGAGAGATTATAATGAATTAGTTATTTTGGAAAACTTTACTTCTACAAGGACAAATATCAATGATTATTTTCCAAGAAATTTTTTTTAATTCCTTGAAACCAAAGTGAAAGCCTTAACTTAAAGAAATAGAGATTTTATTTTAAACGAAAATTTTGAACCAATATAACCCTACTAATGCGTCTTTTTCATCATATTTCAATGCTTTTATTTAAACTGAGCTGATTTTTTTCATTGTAGTGTGGATAATAATTTGATAATGGCCGGGGGAAAATGACTGAGTAAACAGAAATCAGGAAAGATAACGATAATGACATCAAAGAAACGTGAATTGTCATGCCGCCTGTCGCAACTCTCAATAGCGAAACTTCAGTTCCACCGGTTTGTAACCCATTTTTAAACATCCTTTAGCTTTAAACTGCAAAATAATTTTTTTTAATTTCAAAGTAAATTCTTGAATAAAAATATTGCTGTTAGTCATTATTTTATGAATTGTAAACATATGTTTTGATTCTAAATCTTTTACTGATAGATTACGCAAGGTTTCCAAGTGGTCCTTCAAGCTGTGAGTACCTTTCTGATTAATTTTTGATACTTTGTATCACAGGTGTGGGTTCTTTAGCTGATTTTACCATTTCGTCGCTGTGAAATCAAACCGGCATATCTGCAAAATGCACATTTTTCACTAGAGCGCTTTAAAGTTTTCGCATGTGATACTTAAAATAATAATAAAAATGTAATATTGTGAGATAGTTCAGTTTTACTTAGATGATGGACATCTTTCCACCTTGAAGGTTTTGATGCAACTGGTGTATTGCGCAATAGATCTGTCTTGTCTTCGGATAAACAAAATAGCTATTCCCGATTACATGCATACCGGACCAACGCAATCTGACGGAGTTTTATTCAACTTAGCGATATGCCGGTTTGACATAAAAATAGACGGGGGAAAAAAAGGAATTTTTTGACACCAGTAACTCAGAAACTTGCAGATATGCCGGTTTGATTTCAAAGCGACGATTTAATAAAATGTAACGTTTCTGTACATGTTTCTTTGAAAATTTTTAAAAATATACGGTCTGACCCTTATTTTCAATGTCATTCATCAATTCATATTTTCATCATTGCTTGAAGCATACCAGGGGTACAAATATGTTGCAGGTTTTATTGTGTTCATCTCAAAACAATAAATAAAAAATTGTTTGTGGGAGTTGTTAAGTGGATAATTCAATATACATTTTTTTACATTCTCATAGAAGTTGTGATGCAAACTAAAATAAAGATCATGGGAAAAAAAGTCTTGTCATAATTTATCGCGTTTACAAATTTAATTTCCTAAATACCTTTTACAAGTTTCACAAATATTCTTTATACAGTACTTGTTTTCAATTTCTACTCATGCTATATGTGTTTTCAGGTACCGACTTAGACATATCTTAAAATAAAACTGTGAAATTCAATTAACATAAAATAGATAACAAAACCAATCAGTTCTAATTCAAGAGTAAATACTACGTAAAAATTATAATTTACTCGAAGGATTTATAATGCAGACGTAACCTGTAAAATATATTTATTTATTGGTAATGATTTTTTATGCGTTGTCTTCTCATATTTCAGACACAAAATCACACACTTAGCTTTATAAGCGTTTTTGGGGCCCCTATAGGTGTGGGGATTTAAGGGATATATCCCACCGAAAGTCAGAAAATTTCCTTTTTTGATCTTAGAAAGGGATAAAATTTACCCCATATCTCCCCAAATTCAATTACCCCCCTCCAAAATTTTTTTTCTGGCTACGCCAGTGGATGGGGCCCTGGGGCAATTGTCCCGAATAAACTCCCAAAAATCAATCTCTGTGTGTTATAAGAAAACTTAGAATTGGTTCAGGGTAGATTCAGTTAACTAAACTAAACATCTGCCCATAGCGGAAAAATATTTCCGTTAAAAAATATTTCAGATACAACTATCATTAATCCTGAAACAGTTGGATAAATGTAGTATTTTACCTTCAGATTTTTGATGGATTTTTAAAACTATCTGGCTATAATTTATTACTTCTTGGCTGGATGAGGCAGAAGTGTAGCCAAGAGGGATTTAGGAAATTATCCCCCAGGACAAAAATCCTCAGAAATTTCATTTTTTCAACGACCAAACCATCTGATATCCCGTCCAAATTTTTTATGGCTATGGGCTATGCCGCTGTAGTGGGAGAAAGTTATTTTATAGTTTAAAACTAAAATTTTTTAAATTAAAAACATAATTAAATCAGTTACCTGTGGAATTTCATGTAATAAGCAAGATCTATGTTTATAAGTACTGAGGACATTTGCTTGTGTGTGTGTGTGTTTGAAAAACAAACGTATTCCTTTGTTTTCAGAATATCGTGGTAGGGTATAAAATACGTTTTAACTGTTTTATTTTGTAATTTCGGAAATAAGTGTAATTAACAAAGTCTACATTGGAGGGAAAGTGGGACATAAAAAACTCACTAAAATACGAGCTTACACCCAGAAGAACCATCAACCAAGAGAAAACAATAATTTCTCTCAGTTGTAGGTCAACTCATTTCATCTCCACCACATCATCAGGAAGTAAAAGTGCGGGCGGCACACAAGATCTTAAAGCATAAGGGCTCTGTTGTAGCTACCTCATTTCCAATAGAGGTTGTGGAGCAGAAGAATTCTTGTCGAACAGGATCACCTATAGTTTAATCTCCTCACGATGATTTAGTTTCCACTTTCTAACGTCCGGAAATTTGGGAACAATGCTCCTTTGTGGTGAAAGGAGAGGTGCGAAACGCCCTCTGTTGCACGAAGGGTCATGTTTAATCTTTACTTTCGTATTAATCGGAAAGAGGGCAGATCGTGAATGAATGAATATCCATGAGCCGCTCGTGACCATTTGAGAGGCTTGCTTACATGAGTGGGGATTAAAGGTTGTCAGGGGTGAACAACACTCGATATTCGTGTATATTTAAAGCTGTAATGAATAAACTTTTTGGGTTAAGGAGAGGAATTCACTTTCTTCAGAGTATGAATGCACAAAGTACACTTTTTTCAGTATGTTCTGTTTTGATTTTATTGTACATATCATAGGGTCAGGTTGAGTTTCAATAAAAATCACCATACCAAAAAACATTAGTCTATAAATATAAACTGTTAAAATATCTATATCAATTTTACATCTTTATAACCATTTTACCCCAGTTTTTGGAAAGTTGTGTGGAATTTTGGTTGGGGGGCAGGATTTTTTTTAGAGGGGCGGTGCCACGCCATAACCAGACTTTTGAGTTTTTTTTAGGGGGATTTGACTCAACGTCATTTTTAAGGTACCCCTTAACCCAATTTGTAAACCGAAATCCATATGTTTGTATGCGATCCTCAATAAAGGAAAAATGGAGTGTTTTTTTCACATAAAATTTTTTTAAAAATTATGATTTCATTTTAGAGTTAAAGAAATTTTTAAGGAAAATACTTAGATGAACAGTAAACAGCATTTTAACATCCTTGGTATTGATGAATTTGTTGATTTCATTGTGGAGAAAAAAAAACACTTTTGGAGCAAATAACGGATATTTCTTCGAACACCATCGATTTCATAAAAATAACATCATCTTCACCACACTATATTTTAAGTTCATTTGGTTATAATTTGGATTTATTCCGTGTGTAGAATTAATATATCACCCATATTTGACCCAGGGTTGGGAAAAACCCGGTTTTTTAAAAAAAACCAAGTGGGTTGGGTTTTTTCAATAAAACCCTGAAAAAACCATATAAAACTGGGTTTTTTCAGAAAACCCCAGTTTGAAAGTGTGGGAAGAAAAAGTGTGTTTTTTTTTCAAATTTTAGTGAGTTCTGTCTATGTTAAATGCGTTCTGTCAAAATAATGTAAGTTTTCCAAAGTTAAGTGGGTTTTTTCAAAGTTGAAACTTTTTATACTTTGAAAACACCCACTGAAATTGTAAAAACCACCCTTATTTGAGGAGCAAACAATCAAACCATGCTTTCTCCTTCAAATACAGATTTTCAGGAAACACAAAAAACTAATAACTTAAAAAATAACTAATTTAAAAACCTAATTATCGTTTGTTTAGTTCTATAACGAGTAACTGAGAAGATTTGTAGTCATAATTTACCTAAAAACTTAAACTTAATTATTAAAAAATGCATTTGAAATTTGGAGAAATCACGTTTTGATCGAACACATAGGAGGATACATGGTTTGAATGTTTCCAACATGGACAAAACACTTTTTGAATGAAAATAAGGTAATACACATTTTACTAAAATGTTATTTTATATCATTTTGTAATTGAATAAGAGAAATATTATTATTAGAAACTATATTCGTATCAAAAAGTCCCCACCAATATTTTTACATCACCAACTTTACGCTGACCAATGAGTGGGTCACGTGACGAGTAAGAACAGCTATGATTGGATGTGACTGAAGGAATCACTGTTTGACTGAAAACAAGCTCTAGAGGAAACCAGTGCTAGAAACGCGCACTTTTTATAAAAATATCCATCCGTCCCCCCACTTTTATTTTTACAAAAATCCATCCCCTCACTTCTAAAATCCCTCCTTCCATTAAAAAAACTAGAAAATGTTACTCTAATATTTCTTTTGTTAGTAACCTTTAGTAGGGTAATTAATATATGGAACGCTTTGCCAGAAAATATAGTAAATTCAAAGGGTATGTATCAGTTTAAGCTAAAATTAGAAAGTCAGTGGGATTTGGTGAATGAATAAACAATGGACCAGCCTTGTTGGGCTTTGAGCCTGTAGCTGGGTCGACCATATTTGTATTTGTATTTGTAAAAAATAAGCTTTTTCACAAGTTAAATGAATATGATAATTTTAGTTCTTTCTGATTATAGACCAGGGGTTTCCAACTTCTAAGTACTCGCGGGCCGCAATCGAAATCACAAGTCAAGTGGCGGGCCGCAAAGTAATCTGGCTCCTTTTTAACGATGATAATTTTTTTGGGGTGAGAGTCTTCAGTATGAAACTTTTCCAGCAAAAGAGGGACGATTCCAGAGGATGTATGAATTTTTTTATACAACTCGTAGGAATACTGAATATATTTAATAATCTGAATATTACTTAAATGAAAAAGTCTTCCTCAGAAAAATATTTCTAAATTTTCCTTAGAGGATTGTTTTATCTAATTTTTGGATACTCCATTTTGTCCCTCCTCATGATAATGGTTATAAAAGCCTTCAAACTCCCTTGCTAAGCTCAGGGGGAATTTCAGGTTTTACAAACGACCTCTTGAAACTTCAAACTTTTAATTCTTACAACATAGAAAAGGATCTAAGCTAGTCCATAATCTAAGAGGTATATGGGGGGTTCGGGGGTTCTCCCCCGAAATTTTAGTGTGCTAAAAAGTGCTTTGAAGCTACTTTTTGGAGGGTTTTCAGAGAGCTTCGCGGGCCGCACAAAATGACTCGGCGGGCCGCATGCGGCCCTCGGGCCGCCAGTTGGAAACCCCTGTTATAGACTATAGTAAAACTAAATTTATTGCATTGAATCATAAGTAACTGAAGTCTGTAATAAGGAACAGTAATACCGTAATTTCGCACGTATAGTCCGCAGACACGATTTTATGTAAATTTTTTTTCAAAAATCGTCAGATAGTCCGCACCACCGGATAGTCCGCGGGCTATAAGTCCGAAATTACGTTATTTTATAATACGGCATTATTAATGTATTTTAGAAATAAAGAACTAAGTATAAATAGAAAAAAGTACTTACTAATATACCTTCAGAAATAAAACGCTAAATACAATTAAAAAACAGTGCTTATTAATTAATCACACATTCTACTACATTAACGAAAACCTTCTAAGTCCGATTCATCGGTATCAGATTTAACCGTGAAAAACCAGCGTATTATCCGCACTGGTGCATAGTCCGCAGCTTCAAATATTCGCATTTTAAACATAAATAGTCCGCGGACTAAACGCGCGAAATTACGATATTTGTAAATTATATCTTGCATTTAACTAGGGTTGATCCAGTTATTAATCCAAGGTTTACAAAAGCTACATATTTCATCTCAAAAGAAAAATTTTTTGAAGTAGAAGAATTTTTAATTTAATAACTTTAAGTAAAATTTAAGCAGTGTTTTAATTAATTTCTTTAAATGCTTATAATGCAGAAAATTTTAAGGATCACATCCTACTTTCAGAAAATGCATGAATTACTTGATAAAATTAAGACGAACATGAAAATTTTCAAAAAGGGGGAAAGGCACTCTCGGGGGGGACTCGGGTTTGGCCATCCCCCACTTTTGTTTGACCCACTTCTACCACTGGAGGAAACACTTTTTGATTGAAACATCAATTTTCTAAGTAGTTTTAGAATAGCTTAAAACTTGTTTTAGTTGAAGATAATAGCATTATTTTGTGCAGTTTAATGTGGAGATCATGAAAATAGCAGTAACTAATTTTTTATTATTTTTGGAGAAAACACGGTTTGATTGTTTGCTCCTCATTTATTGAAACCTGGTTTAAATTAAAAAAACCCATTAAAATTTAAAAAATATCCTAAAATAAAAAACCCATTCAATATTGAAAGAAATCTATTAAACTTTGAAAAAACCCACTGAAATTTTAAAATCCTCCTTAATTTTTCATATCTAGTTTGAACTTTAAACGTCCTAAATTTTGAAAAAAAACTCCTTGGAAAAAAAAGCTCACTGAAATTGAAAAACTACTATTTAATTTTTGAAACCTAGTTTAAATTTTGAAAAAACCCATTGAATTTTAAAAAATATCCTAAACTTTAAAATACCCACTATATTTTAAAAGAAATCTATTTAACTTTGAAAAAAAATACTGAAATCTAAAAAATCCTCCTTAATTTTGTACAACTAGTTTGAACTCAAACGTCTTTAATTAAAAAAAAATTCAATTATGAAAAAAACCCCTAAATTTAAAAAACCAACATAAATTTTAAAAATATCCTAAGATTTGAAAAAAACCCATTCACAATATTGAAAGAAATCTATTTAACATAAAAAAACACTGAAATTTAAAAAAAATCCTCCTTAATTTTTTAGTAAGGTTAAACTTTGAACTTTAAACGTCCTAAATTTTGGAACTAAAACCCCATTCAATGATGAAAAAAACCTTAATCTTTGAAAACTGGTTAAAATTTTGAAAAAAACCACTCAACAGCAGTTCTTGTTATGTTATTGCATTAAATGTTTTTCTTCAATATTAAAACTGCCAAAATCTTGATTTTTCTTGAAAAAACCCAAAAATTGGTCCAAAATGTATGTTTTTTCACATGTTTTTTTTAAACCCATTGGGTCCAATCCAGCCAACCCTGATTTGACCACTGCTCCATAACACTCAATGAGTATTTCACTTATTTCAGAAGATACCATTGGGCCAAAGTTACCCACACGTAATAAAACTTTTTTTTGTCAAGCAACGAAGTGAAACAAAATAATGACATTGAAAATTGTTAGAGGACTTTATAACTGACATAAAAATAGGACCTAGCTGTTTTGAATCATGTTATTTATTGCCTTTCCTGAGAAAAGTTGTAAGGTGAACAAAAATCGACATTTTGATACTTTAAAATTTTAAAACGTTAGCTGAGTGCAGGTAAAGGTAGGGGGTCTAGGGGTCATCCCCAGAATAATTTTAAAAATTCGCATCAGAAAGTAGTGTTCCAGCTCATTTTGAAGCCTTTTGTGGAACATCTTAACCCTTTATGCCCCAAATTATTTCCCTCATCCAAAATATGTCAAGTTTACGTAACTGCAACTATAAGTAAACTAAATTTGGCCTCACATGACGAAAATTGGACGAATTTGGAACATTGGGAAGTGGGACTTACAAGTCCCGTCGGGACATAAAGGGTTAAAAGAACAATTCCATGTATACCACAGAACTTTCAAGGGGAAAGTTTGGATTTGCCCCTTTTAACTAGTAAGGGGCCATCCATAAATTACGTGAGGCGTTTTTTCCAAAATCTGGACCCCCCTCCCCCCTTGGTGAGATTTAGTGAGATTTTGCTGGACCCCCCCAAGTGAGATTTACCTACAACTTTTTTAAAATAATTTTCAGTTTCTTATCCTTTCTCATACTTAAAAAAAAGAAAATCGTATAATTTCTAACATAAAAAGTTGACGTGAGATTTTAATCGACCCCCCTCCCCCCTTGGTGAGATTTTTCCAAACCCCTCCCCCCCTTTTTGACCTCACGTAATTTATGGATGACCCCTAACTTATCTCCTTTTTAAAACCTTTCTGGTAAGCGGCACAATTTCCAAGTGAAATGGCAAAAACACTGTATGGCAGGCGTCAAACTTTTAAATGGAATTTGAGGTTTCTCCCCCAGAATTTTTTTTTGAAATTTAACCCACAAAAGGAGTGTTTTAACTCTTTTTGGGTTACACCTTATGCTCCTTATTTGCAGCTGTTTTTTCATATGACGGTGGAAACCTTGGGGGCAAGAAAACTGCATTCATTTATCAAAATGATCTTTCATTGCTTCCACAAAAACTGCAGATACGAATTAAGCAAACGTGATCGGAATACCGATATCTGTATTGATCACATGGATCACATTGGTGGGGGGGGCTGCTTCTTGATTCCGAGTAACTAAAAGGCTAGGATTTTAACTATCTACTTTCCTTTATAAAACCAATCAAAGCAGAGTAGTTTTGTTGCGCACTCGAGCTTTTACACACAGAGCTCATACCAAATGTGTCAAGTTTACGTAACTGCAACTAGAAGTAAACGATGCCATACATGACAAAAATTAGATTAATCTTGAACATTTATGCTGCTTGGGTACCCTCGTCTTGCCATTGCTCGCTTGGATCGGCGATAAATTATTTTCATTCAAAAAATGGTGATTAAAATTGTAATAATTTTTTAAAAAGGGTTACATATTTCAACTATCTCTTTCCTGTCGAAAAACGTTTGTCTCAGGAGCGTAACGAGCCGTGCTAAATGCGCATGCGTTTGGACTTTATTTTTGATATTTTTGGAAAATACAATAAAATAATAACTGGGGATTGAACCCAGGAACTGCCGCATGCTATGCAGGCACGCTACCACTGCTCCAGCGGGACTTCAGTAACTTTAAAACTTATTAAAATATCTTCTTTCTTTTTGACGCATGCGCATTTAGCACGGCTCGTTACGCTCCTGAGACATATGTCAAGAACGGATTATGTGGAGTATTCCCTCTTTTGGCCCAAAGTAAATTCCTAAAACCAAAAAGAATAATTTCAGTTTCAATAACTCATTAATTGTTTAGCCAGTAATATAATAATTAGCCAGTGACACTTTTAGTGTTAAATTTGGTTTCAAGTGTGAAGAGAACCACAGACTTTATGAGTTTCGTAGCAAGTTGAGCTCTATATGACGGATATACTTTTTACACAGGTTCCATCGGGAATCAATGCAATGTTAGCAATGTGGTGGATATTTCCATCGACACTCAACAGGGAAATTGATAATGCTTTTATCACCGTAATTAACATTCTATTGAAGATGGAATTCCGATCGTGAAGAGTGTAGTTGCTACACAAAAATTGACAAGAATTATTGCTGACATTTTAACAAAATTTAGTTCTATCGGCAACCGTAACCTTTAAACAATTTCAAAACAATAGACATTAGTGTGACGTGGGGACGGATGGCCGGTTGGGTCTGCTCACTGCCTTTCACGCCAGCAGTATGTATACTGTTTCCGTCGTCAGTTCGATTCTGACCTCGCCCCTGGGTGTATTTTCCTTCTTCTTTGTGTCAGTAAAAATTCTGTTGTGTCTGTCTTACTTGACGAAGGTGTATAAGCGAATCTTTGAGATGAAGCACACATACCGGAAAATATATGTTACCCCAAAAACCAAACCAAACCAAACCTAGTGTGACGTCACTTGCTTGTTTGGATACGTTGATTCCAACCGTGATTGGTTCCGTACGGGATTACTTCCAATCACGGATGGAATCAATTTATCCAAACAAGCAAGTGACGTTATGACTAATGTCGTCTATTGAGATGTCACTTTCCTATGTGCTCTGAGAGATCACCCAGGACAAAAGTCCTTGAAATTTTTTCAATGCTAAGTAGGAGCAATTCGAAGATGGCTTTCATTATCAGATCGTTTAGTGAAAGGTAAGAGAGAATACAGAAAATATTCAATAATTATGTTTTAAAGAGTATAATTTTTATTGGACTTTTATAAGATTTTAGATATATTATTCTGGTGTTCCATCTTTTAATTTTTGAATTTGTAACAAAGTTTATAAGATAAATTTTAAATCTGATGTAACAAAAGTGCATTAACTTAACAAAGTAGAACTAATACTTTTCTTGTTAACTATTAAGGACTAGTAGGAAACTTAATTTCTTCAATACAATAGTTTTTTGGTTCAGTGAAAAAACCTTCTGTGTAGTAACACCAGCTGAATTAATTGGGAGTGGTACATTTCTCTTTATGGTAATAAAAATACAAATGCGTATTTTTGTAACATGACATGTGCTATATACTTAAACGGTCATTAAATGTCAGTTTGCAGGGAAATGAATACTGCTCCACTATGCTTTCCCTAAATAAGAGGTTATAAAATGATTCCCGCAATTTAAAAATTCCTGCTTAACAATACTAATGCAATTTGTTAGCTAAGGATAATTAATGTGAAGAAAAATTATTAGAAATACTTTTCTACCGAATTAAGGAGGGTTTAAAATTACTAATAAAATGTACACCAAGAAATTCAAATTCAATAAATAAGGTTAAACTCCAAGTAAGTCCAAACTCCGACTATCCGAATTGCTGATTACACTGTTCTACACTGAAAAAATTTCCTTGATGAAAATAGTCATTTCTTATAGATTTTGGGTCGCTGAATACGAAAATCACCATTAAAATTCTCAATTGACTCAGGATTTTCGGGGAACAGCCCCTCCCCCTTTTCACGTTTTTTAACGACTTTATAACTTTGAACTCGATTTTCAGGGTCAAAAAGCATTGCTTTAATCTTCAAATTGCCCCCAGGGGACAAGAAATGTTCAAATTAATAAAATATGATAAATTTATAACAAATGGATAGGTTTAAGGGGTAGTTAACCCCCTAAGAATGCAAAAAATTAGCTAAAAATTATAGAGGTTTTTATACGCTATTTTTTCCTCTTATTTTATACGCAATTCACGTTTGAAGGGTCCTAACCCTTCCCCAAGGACCCAAATTTCATGGCAATATGCAGCAATGATTTTTGCTAAAAGCGGTTGAGGTGAGAGCGCCCCCAGAGCACCCACGGAAGGGTTCAATGCCGCACTTAGAGTTTAACTGTGCTGTACAAAAAAAAATTTTAAGCCACTTACTGAATTTCAGCTGATTCTTGTGTAAAATGATCTGCTGAATTCAAATATGACACCCATTTTCCTCCATCACCCTCAGTTTTTAAGGGGATGCCCCCTAATTGTTATCCACTGCCGTGCATCTATTAACATCTTGAAAAATGGAATCCTCACTCCCGAAAACCGGTCAGTTTTTAAAGAACTGAAGAGTTTCTACTTAGGATACATCCAAAATATAAGATAAACGTCATTTGTAATCTTTTCAAAATCATCGATATTAATTCCTGAACTCGCGAGTGCCTTCGCGATTTTGGAAGTCTTCCGAACTCTTCCGCGGGGACTTCTGGGAGGCTAACACCTCAACCGCTTTTAGTAAAAATTATTGCTGCATATTGTCATCAAATTTGGGTCCTTGGGGAAGAGTTAGGACCCTTCAAACGGGATTTGCGTAAAAAATAAGAGGAAAAAATAGCGTATAGAAACCTCTTTAATTTTTAGCTATTTTTTGTATTTTTAGGAGGGTAATTACCCCTTAACCCTATCCATTTGTTATAAATTTATCACATTTTATTAATTTGAACATTTCTTGTTAACTGGGGAGCAATTTGAAGACTTAAATATTGCTTTTTGACCCTGAAAATCGAGTTTAAAGTTATAAAGTCGTCGAAAAACGTAAAAAGGGGGAGGGGCTGTTCCCCGAAAATCCTGAGTCAATTGAGAATTTTAATGGTGATTTTCGTATTCAGCGACCCAAAATCTATAAGAATTGACTATTTTCATCAAGGAAAAAATTTTGAAGGTCGAATTTGTAGAACAGTGTTATCTGATGTGCTTTGAGAATTTCAAAAAAAATAAGATGGAAACATATTGTGATGGGAAGTCTAAAAGCCATAGAGAGCATTTAAAAATTAAAAACTTCCCCTCTTTTATAAAACCCATCCCAAGGCTAGTATGACTGCAGCATTGTTTATCCAGTGGAACAATGAAATTTCCATCCCTAAAGTGAAAATTACAAAAAATATCTTGGAAATAGTATTAAATTAATGTTTTATTAAATTTTGTTAGTCCATTGTAAGACAAGATAATATTATTCATCATCATATTATTATCAAGTTTATGAATAAACTATTTAAAGCAATTTTAGTAATAAGAGCAGACCATGATAGAAAAATTTCCAGTAGCCTTATTGCACTTCTACCCAAGTGCCTAACCAAAAAAAATTAAAAAATAATTACTAAAAAAAGTTCTATGAGATATATCCTTTAAATACTTCAATAACAGAACTTAGCTAAAATATGGCAATCCTCCTTCTGTTTCAAACTATTTTCAAATCAATACATATTGAATGGACTAATACATTTATTAAAACTTAGTTCCTGTATTATTATTTTTCATGAATCATACCAGAAATCATAAAAGAATCTTTCCAAAAATAATGGCCCAAATGCATTTTTACAGGCTTAAAAAATCTATTAATCTAAAGAATCAGGTTAAAATATAGCCATACTGCCAGGAGGAAAACTGACAGAAAAATCAAAACTGTGAAAACTAGATCACAAACAGGGGTGTTCAGGACATAGAAGGGTGTCAGTACAAAGCAATTGTGGGGGAACATCAATGGGGTCTAAAATACTAGGGACACATATCACACCGGGAAAGTGCAACATAAAAGGGATAAGCAATAAAAAGGGTAAGTGCAAAATTAAAGGAACAAGCAATATAACGGGTAAGTGCAATATAAATGGGAAAAGAAATATTAAGGGCAAGTGCAGCACCAGGATAAAAATAAGCTCAAGGTATATTATTGCAATGCACGGAGTGTCAGGAATAAGATGAATGAGCTCAGGGGAATAGTACAGACAGAGGATATAGACATCATAGGGATAACTGAAAGTTGGGCAAATAGTGAAGATGAACAGTTATTAGAGCTGGGTGGTTTTACAATGTTCAGGGGGAACAGAGTGCATGGGAAAGGGGGCGGGGTTTTAATATATGTGAGAGAATTCTTGAACTGTACAGAATTAATGTTAAAAAGTGAAACTGAAGGTATAGAATCTTTCTGGGTCAAGCTGAATACTGACAAAGGCAAAGGACTAATACTGGGTAATATCTATAGACCTCCTGTATGCAGTGAAGAGCAGGAAAAGGGTATGTGTAATATGATAGCTGAAGCGTGTCAAACAGGAGAAGTAATCCTAATGGGGGACTATAATTATCCAAATATTGACTGGACAAATAATCTAACTACAAAAGGGAAAGAGGCAGAATTTCTAGAAGTAATACAGGATTGCTTTCTGTACCAGATGGTGTATGAGAATACTAGGGACAATGCAATATTGTGGATTTGATATTCAGCAACGATGAAGATAGGGTGCAGGATTTAGTCATAGGGGAACCTCTGGGAGAAAGCGATCATAGAAGTATAAGATTAAGTATCATTTTGCAGTCAGCATACTCAAGTAATTGTAGGGTTAATTCCTAATTTTAGAAAGGTCAACTTTCAGAAGATAAGAGAAGAGTTGAGGGAGACATTCAAAGGGGGATTAATAGCATCACAACTTTCTGAACAATGGGAGGAATTCAAAATAAAGTTAGACGGGGTGATAAAAAACATGTATCATTCAGGTAAAAGGGAAAAACTAGAAACTTGCTTCCTATGTGGTTTACAAGGGAAACCCAGAAAGCTTTAAATTCAAAACAAAAAACCTACAAAGTATATAAGAGCACAGGTAAGGACAGAGACAGGGAGGCATATCTGATAGCCAGGATGGAATTTAAAAACATGAGTAGGAGGCAAAAGCTGTCCTTGGAGGAAAAACTGGCAAGGGAGATAAATACAAATCCAAAAGAATTTTTTGCATATGCAGGTGGTAAAAATAAATTAAGTACTACACTGAGCCCGTTAGAGGGGAGGGTAGGTGAATTAATTCAAGATGAGGAGGGTATGGGAAATGTGTTAAACAACTTTTTCTGGGGGTCTTTAATGGAGAATATAAATTAAAAGATGATCATAGGAATGGAGTCTTTGCTGGGGGTACAATCAGGGATTGCAAATTTAACAGGGAAGACATAGTACATCAGCTGAAAAGTATAAAGCCAACTAAAGCACCTGGGCCGGAGATCTATCCGAGAGTATTGGTGGAATGCGCGGAAGAACTGGGGGACGTAATTCTAATGATGTTCAATAGTACTTATAGCACGGGTTGTTTACCAATAGATTGGAAGTTGGCCAATATAACACCAATATTTAAAAAGGGAGTAAAAAGTGATCCGGGCAACTATAGACCAATAAGCTTAACTTCAGTAATTTGCAAAATATTCGAATCATTGTTAAAAAGGCATATAATGTTATACTTGGAGGAAGGGGGATTGCTATCTGATAACCAGTATGGGTTTAGGAAGGGAAGATCCTGCTCTACAAATCTATTAAAATTCTATGAGAATATAACTGGGGAGCTGGATAAAAAGATAAGTGTAGATATCATGTACATAGATTTTCAAAAAGCCTTCGATAAAGTACCTCATGAGGCACTACTGTATTAATTGGAAAGACTAGGGATTCAGGGGAAAACATTGGTTTGGATTAAGAATTGGTTATTGGGTAGAAAACAGAGAGTTCAGGTAAAAGGAAGCTATTCACAGTGGACAGAGGTACTCAGTGGGGTTCCACAGGGATCAGTTTTGGGACCAATTTTATTTATAATATTCATAGATGATATAGGTCAGGGGATTAAGAATAGAATCAGTATATTTGCAGATGATTTAAAAATATTGGGGACAGTGGATACCAAGACACAAATTGAAAAGTTACAAGGTGATCTTGATAGGATTTCTGAATGGGCTGTAAAATGGGGTATGTCATTCATTTTGGGGAAATGTCAAGTACTGCATATGGGTTATAAGAATAATGGAGCCGAGTACTGGCTGCAAGGAGTAAGGGTTAAGGAGGGAGATACGGTCAAGGATCTTGGGGTGATAATACACAGTGACTTTAAAATGGGTCACCAATGTTCTGCTGCGGGTAAAAAGGCAAATAGGTTATTGGGGTATATCAAAAAGACTGTAACTTCAAGGGATAAGAATATAATATTGCCATTATATAAGGGCTTGGTAAGACCTCACCTAGAATATGCTGTACAATTCTAGGCTCCATATATGATAAAGGATATAGAAGTAATTGAAAGGGTTCAGTATAGAGCTACAAAAATAATTAAGGGAATGGCACACCTAGATTACAATGAGCGTTTGAGTAGGCTCAACATGTATACACTGGAGAGAAGAAGGAGGGGGGAATTGATTCAGCTCTTCAAGTTCGTAAAGCAAGGGGATACAGAAGGTTTGGAATTTAATAGGGATAACAGAACAAGGGGCCATGGGTACAAATTGAATAAGACTCATTTCAATTGGGATTTAAGAAAATATTACTTCTTCAATAGGGTAATAGATATATGGAACGCATTGCCAGAACATATAGTAAATTCGAAGGGTGTATATGAGTTTAAGCTAAAACTAGACAGTCAGTGGGAATGGGTGAATTAATAAAAAATGGACCAGCCTTGTTGGGCTTCGAGCCTGTAGCTGGTCGACAATATTTGTACTATTTGTAAAAGAAGTTAAGTCAAATGAGTCACACATATTTTGCACAGTACGTTTGTTCATAGTTTATGAATTGCTGACACCCCTGAATTTGAGCGGAAAAATTCCTTCTCATTACAATCATAATGTAGTAAGAAGTCAAAAGTTTTTCTCCCGGCAGTATGACTAAGAAAACTTGTAATTACATTTTATCCATAAGAATTAGTGAATTGAAAGTAAAGAAAGTTTGACTAGTACCTCTTGGACACTTTTATTTTATAACTAAGTTTTAAATACAAATTAAACCTTTTACAGCTATTTTATCACTTGTTGCACTTAATCTTCATATCCTTCAGGCAAGGCATTCACTTTTGGGTTATGAAACAGTGTCTTGTTTCCATCTCCCCAGGGGAATTTCTGAAAAAAAAAAGATGTCAAATAAACAAAGGTAAAAAGTGTTAAGTTCCAAATTTCGTTTGTTAGGGTTGTGCATTTTTATCCTAAATTATACTAGAGAACTTACACTGGAGTTCTTGCATGAGGTTAATAATGTCTAGGATATTTTTTATTTGCAGATTAGAAAAAAATTGCTGATTTTTCAAATCTGCATTTGTTTTTTATCAGTACATAGACAACAGTTTTTGTGCAATTTAATAGCAATAGTAAAAATTAATCCAATTTTTCCCACAGAAGTAAAAAATATTTTTAATAAAGAATAAAATATTATTAACATGTTTATTCCAGATATATGCTTCATATATTGTGTGGAAAGTTAAAATATATAAAAACAGTACACAGCAAGACTCTGACCTTGAAAAAGTACCCGAACCTAGTTCAGGGGAAGCCAGTGCCAGCTTCCATAGGTGCAATGCATAAGGTTCGGGTAAATTTCGGTTAGGTTCGGGGGAAGTTTACAACTTTTTCCAGGTCCGGCAAGACTCGATCTTGGAACATTTGGGTTGGGAATCTGAGCTCTTACTGCTAGACCACAAATCGTTTGCAAGAAACGAATTAATCAGATATATATAAGCACATAAATTTTTCAATCGTGATTTTCTTTGAAATTTCTGAAAAGTGCTTCTTAATACACTCACTTCCAAAAGTTAAGCACGGAACTGTTTTTTCAACCTAACACCTAGTAGAATTACTTTTCATACATGAAAATCATACCACAAGATGTTCAACTAGTGGAAACACAGGGCCCGAGAACAAATTTTCCCTACCAATAATTTAAGGGGGTAAATGGGCCCTCCATTGATAATGGAGTTCTATTACTTATTTGGAGCAGTGACAGAAACGTCCATGTGAGAGGTATTTAACTGAAAATTTTATGTTTTTTCCAAAGAATATTTAGAAGACATTTTGGGTCAAGGATTTATCTATAAGAGTGAAAAAGCTGCAAAAAATCACAATTTGGCTATCTTAAAAGTTTTTCATAAGTAACGATATTAAAAGAATAAGGATACTTTCTGGGTTCGCAGACCTAAACGCATTCAAGCACATGTGAGAGCTACTAAATAACATGGTTGACGGTCTGATATCACTTGCCAAAAATGATCCAAAGGCTAAAACTTGCCAAAAATGATGACGACCGATATCTCTCAATAAAACCTTAAAAAATTCATTTAAAGTTAGCACACCCGTTTGAAAACATGCGTTGAGTTAAGAAATAACAATATTCTTTAGAAAAAACATAAAATTTTCCATTAAATACCTCTCACATAGACGTTTCTGTCACTGCTCCAAATGTGGTATGAAACTCCATTATCAATGGAGGGCCCATTTACCCCCTTAAGTTATTGGTAGGGAAAATTTGTTCTCTGGCCCTGTATTCCCACTAATTGAACATATTGTGGTATGATTTTCATGTAAGAAAAATAATTCTACTAGGTGTTAGGTTGAAAAAACAGTTCCGTGCTTAACTTTTGGAAGTGAGTGTATTTACATAAACTAATGTTCTAGTCATACACTACTCACACAACAAAACTGACTTGAATTAATGATAGTAAGTACTGATCCTCTCCTTCTCAGTGTTGAAATGTTTTAATTTTGATTTAAACTTTGGCGAGAGTAGCTGACATACACAGTTGTACCTTAGACAATGAATCTTTTCCTCAATAGTTTTGTTTATTATAACAGGTCTCAGAAAAAGGGTCCGTTCAAATATTACGTACACACTTTTTTGGTCATTTTTAACCCCCCTCCCCCTTGTCAGCAAAGATAAGCAAACCTCAACCCCCCCACCATAATTACACAAGAAACTGCCAGACCCCCCTGAAATTTTGATACCCCTTTGAGTAAGTACTGTTTTTTTTCTCCTTGAAAATTAGGCGATTTATACAAGGAGCTGTCCTTTTTTGGGGTGTAACCCTAAGGGTTAAAAAATGAGTCGAAACACTTCTTTTCGGGGATGTAGAAAGGATTTTTAGAAAAACCAAAGTTGGTTTCTCTAGAAAATGAACTTGTTAAAAGATTTTAAACTTTTTTGATTGTGCAAACCAACTGGATCTTTAAGAGCATTGAAAAAACTATAAGGAAAGCTAACAGATTTTTTAAAATACCAAAAATATTTACGAAGAATAAACTCAGCTAGTTTCTTCATTAACTTTTAAGCTAACTTCGGTAAGAAATTTGTACATTGTATTTTGTAAATGATGAAATATTGTTTTTATAAAGAAACATATGAAAGGTATTTATCATCCCTTGTTGGATGGGTCTGTAAATAGAACAATAGATGGCCTGGTTTTGTGAAATTCCAGTTGAAACAAAGAATTAAAAATATTGGAGAGAAATTCACTTCTTTTAGGTCAAAACATTTGGAGGGTTCAGAATAGAAATGAACCAAGTCCACTTTAGCTACTTTTGAGCTACAGACGTTTAAAGTTAAAGCTTCATATCAAATTACATGTTAACGCAACAGAACTTGCTGCTGCCAAGCGGATACTATCAGAACTAGGATTTGGTTCACTATTACACTGAAATTTTACATCGTTGGCATATGTTATAGCGTTGCTAACTCAAACATGACAAAAAGTGGACTTGGTCCATTTTAATTCTGAGCCCTCCATTTGTGAATCAATTTATAAAAAAAAGTTTAAAGATTTACAGTGGCCCTTGGGTATAAAAACTAAGTATTGAAAAATTCTGAAATTTTTTTCTGCTAAAAGCTTTAAAAACCTACAACTAATGCATAATTTTCATACATTTTATATTGTAATTAAAATAATCACTAGTAAAAACAGATCCAACTTAGGAAATGCAGTGTAAAAAATACTTTTAACCTCTATGTTAAAAAGAACACCCTAGCCTAAAGGATTAAATTATGTGAATTTAAAGTGTAATATTTTCTAACAAAGAACACAACTTAAAAATTTTAAAGAACAATGTATTGATAAAAAAATTTAACATAGCAATTTAAACATGATTTTCTTGCACATTAACTTAAGTTTGAATTTGGGTAAAACTATTTTTAAAAAGATGGGTAACCTACATAAACTAAGTTAAAAGAACAAGCCAAGCATAATAAAATAGTATTAAATTGATTTTCTTTATTAACTAAAGCCCTTAAAAATACATGAACTAGTTGGATAGGTAAATACTTGTATAGGCCAGTGAGAAGGTTTTAAATGTTTCATCTACCCTAAAAGTGCTAATTTAATCCCCTTAACCCTACAGTGCATACTGTTGCCATTTGGCCAACACGACATTTTTCCCCATTTCCTACTCCAACTTTCATTTCCAAACGGCAACACCATGCAATAAGTACGATAGATATAACATTTCATTGTATTAGCACTTTAGACTGCCAGTAGATCACAGCAGGGGTACAATTTCGAGACATTTGTTAGTAGCTAGTGAGACGAAAGTCATAACACAGAAAACGCCAAAATAAAAGGACCCCATAAATTAAAATAAAAAAAATTTTCAGCTTGAAAAGAAATTGTTTTGAAAAGATAAGTTGTTTTTTTATATTTTTAGAGCATTTGGTTTTATTTCACTTCACAATTAATTTCACAAGAGACAAATTAATTTCACAAGGACAAAGTTTTTTGCCAATAAAAAGTAGAAAAAAATTAAATTATATTTTTTAGTATTTTTTTACTAATTTACACCATAATAGAAGTCACATAAATGATTTTCAAGTGAACTTAAAAAATCATGCATTGTAGGGTTAAAAAAGATCAAAAACATTAATGAAAGTTGGACGTTTCAACCCAATGAATGAGAATTTGCAGCAAATTAAAAAAATAATTTTTACCTTCTTACGAATGTACATGTAGTCGTATTTCACAAACTCAGGCCTATGATGTTCCAAGTGTTCCATATGTTCTTTTTCGGCCAGGTAAGCATTTACCATACACAATCCAATGGCAGGGAATGCCACAAAGTAGGTCAGATTTCTCCACACCTTCTTACTTTCTGTAAAAGAAGTATATTTTTAAAACAAGAAAAGAGAACATTGATAATAACACAATATATAGCACCAGGGGTGCAGAAAATGTTTCAGGACCCAAAATTTCCCCAGAACAATTTGTTTTCTCCAAAATTTCCCCCAAAATGAGAGTTTATTAAAAAAAAGTAGTTTTTTCAATTATTAAATCAAATTCAATAATTTTCACATAATCCATAAATTTAAATAATCTTTATACTCTCATTTTTAGTATTTCTTACACACTTATTATCTTAGCTCAGAAGAGCCTTTTCTTAAAATATGAAGAATTGTCTATTTTTCTCAAATTTAAGCTACCTGTAAATTTATCCTCAATTAACTCAAATTTTTAGTTAAGAAAATCGATGTGATTAAACAAGAATGTAATTTATAGTGAAAATTACCCATCCTGCCAAGAAAACTAAGATTTTTAGAGCAGATAAATAGTTTTTCCCACTCTACATCCGTAACTCTGCAGTTTTCACTTGATTTCCGTTGAAATTGGATGTTATGATGCAGTCACTACCCAAAATATTTGTTTGTCAGATAATGATGATTGGATTTTTTTCAGTTTTTCTTTCTATCTTGGGCAAAAACTTCCCCAGAGCTGATTGAATTTCCCCGAACCTTGTTCAGACATATTCTACACCCCTGAAGTCACCTAGCTCAAAAATGCCTTGTCTTAAAATGTGTTAACATAAATAAATATTATTTTTAACTTTTATAAGTCAAGAATATTAATGGAATAAATAAGAATATGATTATTAGTCAGGGATCTGTTTAGAAGAAATTTGAGTCCGTTTTCGGACCCTTCACAAAATGTTTCATGTAGTGAAAGAAAATGAACCCTTCACGAAGTATTTGGCCTTTAAATGGACACTATTTTTCACAATACTGCTAATTTGTGAGCTTATTTTCACAAAAACAGGCTTCTGGCTGAAAAGAACTAATTTAACACTAACTAAAATTCATAAAATTTGAGAAGATTTTCACAATTTTTACAAAAAACGGACCCTTCACAAAAAGTCTGGACAGACCCGTTAGTAGAAATCCCCAATCCTGCAACTGATGCATTGGTTTTTGTGTATATCAATCCCAATTCACAATGCAAAAGTCAACTCTAAGGTCATTAAAGATTTAAAAAAATTTATAGCATAGATCCATAGTTTTCTACTCAAATGATGACTGACAACCATAGAGATCGTGCTGACAACACTTAAAATTGTGTTGCTATGGGAGCTGGTTATATAAGGTATCTGGAGGGCTCTTTCTAAAGCTGTTCCAACATTTTTTGTACCCTTAGAGAAAACCTTCAATTACTTATAACTAGTTATAAGCAGAGGTGCAGAATATGTCCGAACGCCCGAACGATGTTCGGGGGAAATTCGAGCAGCTCTGGGGAAATTTTTCCCCAAGATAGAAAGAAAAACTAAAAAATCCAACATCATTAGCTGAAAAAAAGATATTTTGTGCTGTGACTAACCTCCAATTTCAACGTGAAAACAGCGGAGTTACGGATGTAGAGTAGGAAAAACTACGGATCTGCGCTAAAAAACTTAATTTTCTAGGGTTTTAACCTGGATGTTGGCTTTTCCTTGCTTTTCGATTGGTATGCAGGAAAAACAATCTATCCGTGGTAAAATGGGTAATTTTCACTATTAATAGCGTTCTTTTTCAATCACATCGATGTTCTTAATTAAAATGTTGAGTTCATTAAGGAGAAATTCACAGGAAGCTAAAATTTGAGATAATTAGAAAATATTTCATATTTTTGGGAAAGGGGCACTTTTTTGAGCAAAGATTATAACTGTGTAAGAAAGACTAAAAAAGAGTATAAAGATCATTAAAATTTAAATTTATGGATTATTTGAAAATTATTGAATCTGAAAGAAGTTTAAGAACTGAATAAACTATTTTTTAATGAAATTTCATTTTGGGGGAAATTTTAGAGAAAAAAATTGTGTTCTGGGGAAATTTTGGATCTTGGAACATTTTCTGCACCCCTGGTTATAAGTATGTTTAGTGAACTCATATTACCAGTTTTATTTCAACCAGCTTTTATAACAATTATATCACTTCCAAAAAGGATAAAAAATATAGGTTCAATTCCGGGTACTTCTCTAGAAAGCCGGCGCAAATCTCGCCAAGCAAACTCACCACATTAAAATAGCTTTATTTTTGCTCAAAAAGAGATCTGCTTACCCCATTGTGACAAAAAACATAATGTAAATAACAAGTTATTAAAAGAAAACCTATAGTATATAAGTCTGTTTAAAAATTATCTTAAATTATATTTAAACGAAATTTAAAATTTTAAAACTGGTCAGTATAGTTTAAAATATTTTTATTTGAGTGTTTAATTTTTAAATAAAAAGGTTCATGGAATGCATTGTTATTTTTTAGAAGCAAAGGGTTATACAAGTGGTGATATTCCGTTTGGCGCTGGTTGCATCATTATTGGCGACTTTATTGCTTGCGCAGGGATTCTGGAGTAGTACCCAATTCCGTTAACGTTCCCGCTAAATATCACCAATCTCTTTTGAATGTTGCCTTATATTCAAATATCGAAAAAAATTCCAATTTGTAATGAATAATTTTAACAATTATTGATATAATTAAACATTTTAATCTAGGAGTTCGAAATTATTTAGCAGGTTTTCTACTTTTTGATGTCCAAAAGAGCATGGTGGTATTTAGAGGGAACGTTAACGTAATTGATCAGCCCTAAAAAGTTTAATTTTGGTTTTGCTGAGAAAATGGGAATCCTGCAATGAACTGGCTGCTGCAGTTATGAAGGGAATAATTCCCTATATCAGGGGTTCATCCAGAATTTTTTGCTAGGGGCCGTTTTTGGGAATTTTGTGAAAAACGGAATTGAATTTTGTGAAAAACGGACTTGAATTTTGTGAAAAATGGAATTGAATTTTGTGAAAAATAATTTTTCATTCTAAAATAAAGTCCCATTTCTGTAAATATATTATTTTTCTTAATAAAATTGCACTTAGGGAATGCATATAGCTTGATTAAAGTCCGTTTTTGGGAACCGGAATTTTGTGAAGGGCCTGTTTTTGAGGATCGGAATTTTGTGAAGGGGCTGTTTTTGAGGGTCGGAATTTTGTGAAGGGGCCGTTTTTGAGGGTCGGAATTTTGTGCAGGGGCCGTTTTCGGCCCCAATTTCTTTCTAGATGCACCCCTGTATATGTAAATAGCACTAAGCTGTAAAAATTAGGTTCATTTCCATTATACCGGCGCAGGCGATTAAGTCACCAATAACATAGCTGCCAACCTGATGGAGGAAAAAATCGGAGTACTTTCATGGACTTACACCAGGAAGCATACCCACCTTTTTTTCAGTCACAATTTAAAATTTAAGCCGCCTTTTTAGTTCATAGAACTACGAAACACAAATAATTTAGATAAAACCATAAAATGATGTCTATGAAGAAACAAAAACACCCCCCTTAAAGTAGATGAAAACAAAATCATCCATAAGTTACAACCAAAGGCGTCCAAAACGATTAATCATGGTTCCTGCTTCATAACCAAGATAGAAATTAATGCTTTTTTTTGGAAAAATAAAACTTTAAA
The DNA here is from genome assembly GCA_024610705.1 of Tetragnatha versicolor. NCBI lineage: Eukaryota > Metazoa > Arthropoda > Arachnida > Araneae > Tetragnathidae > Tetragnatha > Tetragnatha versicolor. Next base: position 6,309,934 of record JANDEH010000006.1, on the reverse strand, counting down.
AAGAAAATGTACTATTTAATTCATATATTTCACTCATCTTACTCTTAAAAACTTCTTACTTACGATTGAAACATAGGTTTTTAAAGAAAATCCGAGTTTTTAGGGAAAAATCGGATTACCGGAGAAGAAACCAAAAATAGGAGTAACTCCGATAAAATCGGAGTACTTGGCAGCTATGCAATAATGATGTAAAGCCAACAGAAGTCGCTTCATTTGATTTCTTACAGCAACTGTGTTCTGTCGCCAAAAAGTCTTCCAGGCGAGATTTGCCCCTGTCTAATCGAAAAGTACCAAATATTATTCTGTGAGATGCGACAAATGGGTGACCAGAATGAAACAAGTGATGGTTTATTCATATTTTGTGGATTGGATGTGGGTACATATATTTTCCAGTTTGTGTGCTTGATCTCAAGGATCCACTTATAAACCTTCGTCAAGTAAGACACACTAACAGAATTTTTACTGACATAGAAGAGAGAAAGTACAACCAGGGCGAGGCCGGAATTGAACCGACAAGATTACAGTGAGCATGGCTGCTAGTGTGGTGGGCAGCGAGTCAACTCACCAGGCTGATCCGTCCCCTATATTTTATGAAAATCCATGTACCTAGGATATATTTAATTTAAAATATTTAAATATAATAATTTAATAATATTTAAATTTTCTAACTGCTTTTAATGAGGTGGAATATTTTATTAATTTACTTCATGTATCTTGTATTTTCCAAAGTGGTTTCGGAAAATTTTCAGAATCCACAACTCAGGCACCGCAGCCGATTTTTCGTAAAAAAAATAGGAAAAATAGGAGAGTTTAAGAAAAAATAGGAGAAAAAAAGGATTATTTTTCTAAAAAAAATAGGAGAAAAAAGGAATATTTTTCTTAAAATAGAGTTAAAATACCACAACAGATGCCAACCTGTGGCGACGCACATTCGTATTGAGTGCTCCCGCGATGCCGCAAAAAATCGATAATATTTTGCTCTTTTTTCGATTCTTCGCTTATATTTCAAAAACTATATATTTCTCGAAGATAATTTCAATTACAAAGTTAAAGTAAACCAAATTTCCTACAAAATACGCTAGTCAACTTTGATTTTCTGAAGAGTGGTTTTGACGCTAGAGCGCGCTGAAAAACATCGATTTTTTGGCCTTTCCGCAAAAAAAGGAAAACGCGCGCTTCTACCCTCTACAAAATGAAAACTGTTTAAGTTATTAACAAAAATTTTATACCACGTTAAAGAGAATTTAATTTTATATAAATAACGTGCTTTCCAGTACCATTTTTTGAGAAGGGGAGAGGGAGTAAAGCAAAGATCGATAATAAAACTGTTGCGGCTCGCAGACCAAACGGACTTTTGCGGTTGTTAATCTGCAATCTGCATTTTATTTCCGGTATATTACCAATAAAATGGGTTGTTTTGGATGAATTGATGACTACTCATACTTAAAAAAATAAATTTTTAAATTAATTTATGAAATATTGGGTGTTTTAGGCGAAATTTCAATAATTTTTTTAAATTCCTATATTAAATTATGGGAGTGTTTTAATGAACGAATTGTTATGTTTCTTGCATCGCTAAATCCGAATTTCAAATTATTTTAATTTGAAAGTAGTCTTCACATCAAAAATTGCAAAAAATCTCAATTTTTTTTCGGTTTTTCATCGATTTTCTAAAACAATATTAATTTTACGAAAAATAGCATGAAACCAAATTAAAGTAGGTAAAATTTCCTATAAGTTGCACAGGTTCATTTTTATTTTGCAAGGAGTATGTTTTATAGCGTTTTGAAATTAAGATTTTTTTTTCACTTTTCTACAAAAAAAAGTGATGAACGATTTTGCCCACTACAGCTCTAAATAAATTCTAGTTGCCGATAAATAGCTTATACCAAAACATTTAATTTCCTACAAAATGCACTGTTTAATTTTAATTTTATAATGAGAGGTATTGACGCTAGAGTGCACTGAATTAGAGCTGTTTCCTGACTACACAAAAACATGAAAATTGCTTTTCTTTAAAATGCTATAAAATGTACACCGCTCCTCGCAAATAAAAATGAACAAGTGCATCTTATAGGAAATTTTACGTAATTTAATTTGGTTTCATGCTATTTATCGTAAAATGAATATTTGTTTAGAAAATCGATTAAAAGCCGAAAAAAAGAGCAAAAATTTGAGATTTTTTGCAATTTTTGATGTGAAGATGACTTTCAAAATTAAAATAAACTTGAAATTCGGATTTAGCGATGCAAAAAACATAAAAATTTGATTATTAAAACACTCCCATAATTTAATATAGGAATTTTTAAAATGTATTTAAATTTCGCCTAAAATACCCAATATTTCATAAATACATTTAAAAATTTATTTTTTTAAGTATGCGTAGTCATCAATTCATCAAACAATCCATTTTATTGGTAATATACCGGAAATAAAGCGCAGATTGCAGATTAACAACCGCAAAAGTCCGTTTGGTCTGCGAGCCGCAACAGTTTTATTATCGATCTTTGCTTCACTCCCTCTCCCCTTCTCAAAAAATGGTACTGGAAAGCACGTTATTTATATAAAATTAAATTCTCTTTAACGTGGTATAATATTTTTGTTAATAACTTAAATAGTTTTCATTTTGTAGAGGGTAGAAGCGCGCGTTTTCCTTTTTTTTGCGGAAAGGCCAAATGTTTTTGCGATTTTCGATATGAAGCCGACCCCCCCACGTTGGAGCAAACTTCAGATTCGTAATCAGCGCCCTAATAAACTTAAAACCGTCGAAAAAAAATTCTATAAGAAATTTTTGAAAAACTACCGTTTTCCTGGGCTAAAAACAACGGAGGACAGCTTTGCCTCAACGGGAGAGGAAGCTCCGCGGCGGCCACGCCGCGTCCCGCTGGTAGGAAACGAATCACTCCATTTCGTATGCCAAAGCGTTGACAACGGACCGATAGTATTGACATCAATCCCTACCCACAACAAAAAAAACGAAGAAAGTCGATCCCAAGGGTTAAAAAAATAGGAAAAAAAAGGAGAAAAAAGCTGAAAAAAGGAGGAAAAATTAAATGGACCGTAAAAATAGGAAAAAAGGAGCTAATGTGAAAAAAATAGGAAAAATAGGAAAAACAGGAGCGCTGCGGTGCCTGCACAACTACACACATAAACAGTGGTACCCTTCATTACGTTAAGTAGGGACTTCAAACGATTAAACTATTAGATCAGAGTGTTCTTATCAAATAATTTTAAGGAAAACCTCAACATATAGTTACAGAAATCGATAATTAAATACAAATATGGTTTCCAAAACACCTCTTAGGACCAATGTTTACATTTTGAATAGAACTTGTTTGTTAAGATACACGGGTGCTCATGCAACAGAAAATGTAAACGAAAATGAAAACTTACTGGCGTAATCTTTTGGATTCGGAGGATGAAGAACAGTATTTCCTAGTGCTTTTGTAGAATGAAAATTTCTCGTTAACACTCTGAATAACGCCATGGTTGAGTTTATGAGTTTACGTTCTCGATTTTTGTCCCTAGTTTGTCCGCTGTTGTGCCCTTCTGGTTCTTCTATTTCTACTTATCAGCAGTCAAAAGGAGAAGAGTTTCAGCCAATGACTGATCAGTTTGTTTACTTTAGAATTATTATGATTGGATGAGTAAAGAGATTCTGCTTAAAATAAGTGTAAAATTTTCTGAAGTAAAAAAAATATTATTTTTCGATCGGAAAGTGATTAATTTCTTCAAAGTGTACTTATAATATTTTTAGACTGCTAAATAATATAGATATTTAAAATGTTATATATAATTAGACAAAAATTATTTTTAATCGTAATCATTTGTCACATGATGTTATTTACTATAACTTCTACTCCAAACAAAAACTGAGTTGAAATTTTATTTATTTACTTAATGTTTTGCTATATGGAAGGAGTTAATTCCATGTAAAATTACGTTATGATTTTTTTTAACCGGATCGAAACTTTTTCTTATGCAAAATGATTACTATCCGTGTAATTAAGAAGCTGAAAACAATGTATTAATATTCTATTTACACCGTGTGACAGCTGAGTGAGTATCTACTGACATGACGGCTTACCTTTTCATTGTACATTACCATATTTTAATTCATGACGCGTTATAAACATATTACTGACTTTCGGTGAAACTTTGAACCTTTTTATTTTGTATCCCTTCAGTGAAAGTAATAGATTTGTTTAATACAGAATAATTTTATTACAATAATATCGTGCCATCAAATTTCGTAAATGTAAATTAACACAATTTCTACGTATTTATAAGGTAAATGAAGCGAATCCGGCCCACAAGTTGAATTTGGCGATTTTTTATGTCGCCAAGTGGAAAGCCGATGGCATCCGAACATTGAATTGTTATTGCCAAATTTGCTGCTGAAAATCTGCGCGCCGGATTTGCTTCATTAACCAATTAGATATTTAAACAGTTTTGGTACTTACGGGCTCAAGTCTAGAAGTGGGTTCAGTTGCCAAGCAAAGTAGTAACGCCTAAGTATCAGTGAAATTGACGACAAAAAATTCACCAAGGGGCGCCAACCCGAATCGACTTCTAGGATTTTACCCTACTTGCGTAATATACCGTCGACCGTTAAGCAGCCGTTTAATTCAGCCTCACAGCTATACAAAAGTTGTCAATTTTAAAGAAGCCAGGCCATGGCAAATTCTTGGCAAAAAGCTTTCTCGCCATTGCTCGCCAAGCACTTCGCGGAACGAACATTGTAATAGAATTTAGGGTACTTCTCTAGAAAGCAAGCGCAAATCTCGCCAAGTGATCTAGCAAATATCGCTGCATTAATATAGCTTTATTTCTGCTCAAAAGGAGATCTGCTTACCCAATTGTTACAAAACAACATAATGTAAATAACAAGTTATTAAAAGAAAAACTATACATAAGTCTATATAAAAATCATATTAATAATCTTAAAATATATTTCAATGAAATTTAAAATTTTAAAACTGGTAAGTATAGTTTACAATATTTTTATTTGAGTGTTTAATTTTTAAATAAAAAGTTTCATGGAATGGCATTGTTGTTATTTTTTACAAGCAAAGGGTTACAAGCGGTAATTTTCCGTTTGGCGCTGGTTGCATCATTATTGGCGACTTTATCCTTTGTGCCGGGATTCTGGAGTAGTACCGAATTTAGGGTTGCTGTGTACTAAGCATGGTGAACTAGAACGATCCACTTGTTGTCTAACTTTCACCAACCCTTGGCGATCGGCCCGGATTGTTAAAATTAAAAAAGCCAATGAACTTCAATAACATTCTTGAATTTATCAGCATGGTCGACGGGATAATACCTAAGAACCAAAGTTTATAAGTAAAATTTTAAAAAGTTGGCCCATGGTAACTTCTTGTTTATGCGCCAGGATTTGATTAAAAAAATCCTCATGGTAGGAAAATAACAGCAAACATCGTAACAGCTTTAGAAAGAGTTCTCCAGTCCAGCTGCCATCTATAACCACAGCTTTTACAGAAACATAAATTTTATTGTTGTCAGCATAGAGATCTAATAGCACCATTAGATCTCCGAAAATAATACATTAACTATTATTATTTTAAGAATTTAAGATTATCTACTTAATAATAATAATTTTAATAATTAGTTCTCTATGGTTATCATCAGTTGAGCTGTGGGTAAATATGGCGGCTAAAGGACTCTTTCTAAAGCTGTACCGCAAACATCATACTTACCGATCTTTCACTGGGATTTTGGAACAGATTTGACTTATCCTCCATGGCAACCGGTAATTACTGCCTCAAATCTGTGTTTTGACATCATTCTTCTAGCTCTAGTTTGTGAGAGAGTTCAATAATTTAAAATTTTTTCGTCTTATTCTAAAACTTTTAAGAAAACTTTTGTTGTATTTTTAAAAGTGTTAGTTGTCTGTTCTGCTTTTAATACTAATTTTTAAATAAACCTGTTTTAGGTATAGAGCTTTCCAAATGGACAACAGAAGTGAAGAGTCCCGTACCTTATTTGGAGATACATTTGTAGATAGGCCTCTATTTGGTGACTCAAATAGAAGGGTAATCTTAATTTTTGATAAATAGTTTTGTAAGAAATCAGGCTGTTGCATGGTTTTAATCAAATGATTTGCCCTTTCAGTTGTAGATTCCCTCATATTGCCATTGAATTGTAGGTATAGCAAAATTTTGGATTTCCTAGTGTTCATCCAAGATTTTCCTGTGAAAAATAAAAACATTTTGGGAAAGGACTAAAAATATTTTAATGAATAAACTATTAAATGAGTACAGTGATATCTCGACTTACACTACCCTGACTTATGCATTTTCGGAGTTACGTGGTTTTGAAGATTTTAATTTTTTTCCATATTGTCTTCAAAGATCGTGCAACTTTCTACCTTTATTTGCTCAAAAATATTCCTCTTTAAATTTCTTAATTTTTTGTTAGCCAAGTTCTATCCTCCTTATAAAATGTGAACATTGCTTCTCTTAGAAAAGGTGAAAATGAAGGAATACTAGTTCTATTTGAGTCATTTCTGAAACATTTCCCCCGCTGTTAACTCATGATCCCCTTCAGAGAATCAAATGATGCTTTAAAATTTAAGCAAGGGTCTGTATTCTATTAAAAAAGTATTACAAATTTTTAATAGAAAAGATCCAAATGAAGAGCGGATTTTAAAGATGAAACGAGGTGTAGAAAACTTTTAACCTTTTATGAAGAAATTTTAAGGGAGAAGAAACAGTTTTTAATTTACGACTTCTCTGTTCAATTAACCTTATTTTCTATCAAAATAACTTGACAATGATATCAAAAGAGAATAACAACATTAATACTGTATCTTTTTTACTTTCTGATATTTATAATTAAATAATCATCTTATTATATAATCTCTTATTTGTGGTTCCAATTGATCATAATTTGTATGTATTTCTATGGATAAATATACCCCTACGCGAATTCGACTTACACGGTTATCGCTTAGTCCCACCTATTGGGTAAGTCTGAGGTATTTTACTGTATTAAGGGTTTATTGAAGAGTAAAACATAACCCTTTCAATTTTGACTGCCCCAAATTTTCCATGTAGGATTCAATAAAAATTTTTGGCTGTCTAGGTCTGAAGAGGTTAAAATTATTTGAAGAGAAATAAATATTTTTATTTCAAGATTTCTCTTAAATATTTTCATTCTTAAATTAATTAAAAACTATTATACATTGGGAACTCATGGCTATTTTATAATTTTATGGAAGATATAGTGTTTTTTTCTACTTTGGGATTAGCAGGGGTGTAAACTTTGTTGAGTAAACATTTTAAGCAATATTTTAAGAATTACATAAAACAATATACTGCTTAGATATTTGGATTGCTTTTTATTTAAAAAATTGATTTTTTCTGCGATTCCCAAGAAACTTGGTACCAAGGCCAGTTAATCCGAAGGTATTTTTATCTCAGAGAAATGAATTATGCCTCTATTTATGATTGGTGACACCACTAGATTAACAACCAATTGTAATTATCATTAACACATTTGTAGAATATTCTAAAAAATTTTGTTATCATTTTTAAGTAAAAGTTTCTTAAATTGCTATTTTAATTCCCCTTCCTTTAATAATTTGGTGTTGCAAAAATTCCGGTCAATGCAAAAACTGGTCAAAAACAAAAAAACTCAGCTTTACAAGTGAATAAATTTGTTTTTTATTGAACGGTTTTTGCTGACTGATTTTTGCATTGACCGAATTTTTCGTGCATCCAATAATTCATACTATATTCAATTTATATTTATATTCAAGCCTACAAAAATACTATTATTTTTTTAAACTGCTCAGTCTTAAAAAATGTTTTTTTTCAGGATCGAATAATTAACTTGTTTCTTGGTCTTTTAACTGGTGTGTTATTTGTGGTAAGTAAATCTAGCAAATTTATTATAAATTTCTTTTTCCACTTCTAGGGGTTCATCTAGACAGAAAATGAGTGTTTTTTAAGACCTTTCACAAAATTCTAATCTGCAAAAAGGGACCCTTCACAAAATTCTATAGATCAAAAGTGGTTTGAAAATTGTTTTAAAAATGAGTTTCCATCATTTTGGAATGGAATTTGCCAAATTTTGGGCTAATTTCTAAAGTTATTAATTTTGTGGTTATAACAAGCACTTCATTTTCACAAAATTCCTTTGAACAAAATTCCGTTTAACTTACAACAAAATTACTAAAACGACCCTGACAGAAAAACCTGGATGAACCCCCCTGACTTCTATATACATATGGACATGGCTAAAATATCATCTTTGTAAATTAGGAATCTGATTTGGATATTTAAATTCAAGCTTAAATACCTAATTTCCAAGTTGATAGCTTACAAATATAAATATCTTATCTTTGAGAATTGTCTTTTATTTCACACTATCAATCACTTAAATTTAACTTGTGATAGCTTTTTCGTTTAGATTTTTGCTTATTTTCTCAATGAAGATATGAATAAGAATGGTTGTTTTCTTTAAAACATTTAATTTAAATATGTTTAACCACAGCTTAATAGATACTACTACAGGCTGACCAAAATGCGGAAATCTTTAAAAATGTAGATGGCAATAGTAATCTAGCAAAGCAAATCCAGAGTTGAAGGCGGGGCTTAATGACTTTATGGCCAACAGTCAGCAGTTTCGTCTTATAAACACCCCTTTGTTTTTCCTTATTTGTCAGTGTGTTTATCCTATTGGTTAGGAGGTTATGTAACTAATTTGGGGCGATCCTAGCGGGAAAAGTTGTCAAAAGTTTTAAATAATTCAAAACTCAGTCAGCCTGAAGTAGTATCTTGTAAGCCGTGGTTTAACACACTTTTTCATTTTAACCCTTTCAGTTCAAGCCGCCCCAAATTTTCAAATGGATTCAATAGAAATCTTTGTCGGCTTATGATTGAAAGGGTTAAACATTTATTGTTGAGCATGTCATTCATCAATCAATTTCTAGGTGCAATAAGTATTACACTTATGCTTGTTTAGTGGTTTTGGGATATATAATTTGTTTTTTCTCACTCGTTATTAAATTTATAATTAAATCTGACTTAATTTCAAAATGATCATGCTTAAATGCTATCACTTTTTATTTCTCTTTGTTTTCTTTTAATGATTTATTAAGTGAAAATAATCTAAAGTGGAAAGAGAAAACTAACTATTTACAGTAGCCTTTAAATTTCATTTGTTTCAATCATTTTTTTAAGTTGTAAATTTTAATAGAAAAAAACAATGGACTTGTTTTAAATATATTTGTTCAACAATAATACTTATTTAAGGTATCTGCCTACCCCAAAACTGTTTTCATTTTACTTATAGGCAGTGGCGGATCCAGGATTTGGTTTTGGGGGGGCTAAGAATTTTCATTATCCAATTGATTCTCTTTGTTAATTAATAGTAATACGGAAAAGGTAGTGAATTACCCTACTCAAACCACTAAAAGGGGGGTCTGGGGGGAGCTCCCCCATAAAATTTTTGGAAATTTAAGTCAAAACCCCACTTTTCAACTCGTTTTGGTACGCCTCATCAAAATTTCGGATTTAGATTTTTTGCGTTTTGACAAACTTAGTAAAATATTAGACGTTTTGGGGGGGGCTTCAGCCTGAAAACCCCCCCGTAGATCCGCCACTGCTTATAGGTGAATTAGAAAAGAAATTGCAGCATTTTTTAAAACATATAGTCGTGTGTGATCGTACACAAATATTAACTTTGAAGCTAATTTTCTCGGAACTAAATTTTGCATAAAAACCCTCCACTATTTACATGATTACTCAAAAACTATCCAAGATATTCACTCCAAATTTTAACAGTATATTAATCATACTGTTATTAACCAGATGGACCTCAGATTTTTATGTAAGTTTATTATTTTTGTTTTTATTGATGTTTTTTGTTAAATGGTAGTAGAAATTTTGAAATTTTTTATTTACCTTTACATTTTATGCTGTAAAACAATTACTTTTCAAAATATGTCTTAGAAAACAGTCCATTCTGAAGATAAGTGTTATAGGAAAGGATACTTGTGTCCAAAGGAAATTTATATAGGGGTAATAGTTTTTGGGCAAGAGTGAGAGGGGTTTTATAAAAATTCACTTAAGTTTTACACTAATTACCCCATATTTTAGAAAGTAATATAATTAATTTTGTTTTTTAGCATTGATCAAGGTTTTGATGTACATTTAAACTAAAAATTAAAAAATAAAATTTTTAAATCAAGTATTTCAAAAAAATGGTCTCAAAGGTAGGCGGATACCTTAACTTATTGCTTTTATTTCATTTATATTTCAATTTTACTGTCATTGGATTGAGTGCATAACTAATGGTTTATGAGTATTTTCCTTACTTTTCATAAACCTTTAATTAACCCTACAATGCATGATTTTTTTAAATTCACTTGAAAATCATTTATTTGACTTCTATTATGGTGTAAATTAGTAAAAAAATACTAAAAAAATTAATTTAATTTTTTTCTACATTTAATTGACAAAAAACTTTGTCCTTGTGAAATTAATTTGTGTCCTTTGTGAAATTAATTGTGAAGTGAAATAAAACCAAATGCTCTAAAAATATAAAAAAAACAACTTATCTTTTCAAAAAAAATTTTTTTCAAGCTGAAATTTTTTTATTTTAATTTATATGGTCCTTTTATTTTGGCATTTTCTGTGTCATGACTTTCTTCTCACTAGCTACTAACAAATGTCTCAAAATAATACCCCTGCTGCGATCTACTGGCACTCTAAAGTGCTAAAACAATGAAATGTTATATTTATTGTACTTATTACATGGTGTTGCCGTTTGGAAATGGAAGTCCGAGTAGGAAATGGGGAAAATGTCGTGTTGCCAAATGGCAACAGTATGCACTGTAGGGTAACTTATTGCTTACTTATTTCACTATTCTTACCTTGTTTCTACACAAAAATGCCTATGAAAAATGAATTTGCCTCTAAAGAATCCCATACAATAACTCATTTAAAAAGTTATATTTCTACTGGTTTCTGAAGTAAATTATTCATTTCATGAAAAATATTTTTAAATTTTTATCGAATAGAGAAAAAATACAGTCCAGTTTGAAACTAGTTATAAAGAGAGAACCTTTAACTTTATTTACTAAGTAAGATGTTTTTATTGTTTTAGGTGACACTTTTATCAGCATTCCTTGCAAAAACTCCAATTCGGGGTCTTAACATTTATTTTGTCTTCTGCATCTCGTTGATTGTTTTATCTCATATATTGTTGGTAAGTTTTTATCTTTAATTTGCATTAATAAAAATTTTGTTACACATTGTACATTAGTTTATCTTTCAACTTTTTGACTTAATCTTACTATTTTGATTTAAAAAACATTGAGTTCTTAAAAGTTAAAGGTACTCAGGTTTGTATGTAATCATCTTAAACTTTAGGCTTGAACAATAAGGCAACTTCTCAACTTTCTGTAATATTCATGCTTGGAAATGATAGTTTGCATGAATAAGTAGACCTTGACTGGTTTTTGTTCTAAACTACAAAATACTTAGTTTGTAGTTGCACATGCACACGTATTCGCACAGCTATTGAATCTATCCCAGGTCAGAATATTAAACTGATTTTTAAGGCTTTTACAACAAAACCTTTTATAATCTATTCATTAAGTAAATCTAAATAACTAATTGACTATGAAGAATTGAATCATCAGTTTGAAGAAGGGAATAAGTCCAAAAAATGACAAATTGACTTTTTGTGCTTAAAACAATCTCCAAGCTTTGCCCTACACATGGGTGAAAAGAGGGGGAAAATAACAAACCCCTATAGGGAGATATTGCCCCTTGAAGTTGTGAAATCGATATCCATACAATGAAAATTCCATTTCTTTTTTTCGATTTTCTCAAAACTTGATTTTTGGACTTATTCCCTTCTTCAAACTGACAATTCAATTTATACTAATATTTTGGATTGGCTGACCACTATTTCTAAGTGAAGAGTTGAAATCATTTCTTAAAATGAGTAGTGATGCATCTCTACAAACCAAAAAAGAGAAAAAAGTATATAATAATTTTTCAGTTAGTATATTTAATAAATAAAGGATATTCTTAACAGTTAAAAAAGTTTGTTAGAGTTAAGCTATGAAAATAAGCTAGATTACTGTTTATTGTTGAAACCTGTCATATACACAATGTTTTTTTTACGCAAAAATTGGTACAAATGTTTTTGTCTTTTTTAAGTATGAAAAGTATAATGAATTTTGAAACTGACGATGATAGATTATTACAGCTTTTACTTTACAAGCATTTTAAAGAGTGTGAACTGTAGCAATGAATATAAAAGAACCGATTTCTCAAACACATTTTGATTTAATGTATAAGGTTTGGTAATATTTCTTTGAAATTTGTAATTAAATCATAAAATGATAAAACCATGATTAATTTAACAATTTAAATTAAGACTTTTCTCATGCAACAGTATGAAAGAGGAAAATTACTATAAAAAATCAAAAGATGTGATGTAATTTGTGGATGAATTCCACTATAAAGGACCTGTACCAGAACTTTTAAATTCCTCACTAAGTGATGTTATTTTAAAACTGACAATACCAGAAACATGCTGGAAGATAAACTTTTTGCCTTCTCAGAAATTATTTAGAGAAATTTTATCTTGAAAAATCTTAGAGATAGTATCGTAAGAATTTGAATTGAATCTATTTTGCTGTGTGTAGCAGAATAGGTGCTGTTATTGTTTGATTTAATGATGTGATTGTAGATCAGGCGGGTTAATGTATTAATATGTATGAAATTTGTTTTAGATTTATTGGTATCGTCAGGGAGATCTTGATCCCAAGTTCAGGATTTTAATTTATTACAACTCGTTTACCTTGGTGCTTTTGAGTACGTGTGCCCTCTCGTTTTTCTTCTCTGAAAACTGACAAGAAAAGAGTGAGTAAGAGTTTTTATTCATCTACTATCGCAATAGATGTATAACTTGTTTTTGCCTGTGTGAGTAGTACCAAACTTCTCGGAACTAATTTTACTTACTAACTAATAATTATATGAAAAGATTGTCATAGTTTATTATTGTATCCTTTGAAGATTGTGTTATTACAGACATTCAACTTTGATATTCCACAAGTTATTTTTTCCTGATAATAAAGTAGTTAATGAAAAAACAAAACAAAGGCATCTAAAAATACAGTTAGTGTTTAGTTTAATTTTAAGGTTAAACCTAAAGGCTATTTCTCTTTAAATAAGATGTTAATCTGAATTCAATGATTATCCCATATCTTGAGTATTTTTCCTGCATCCTGATTATTACAATTAAAATAATTCATAGTTAAGAAATTATTAACAAGTTATATAACTAATATGACTAACTTTTCTTTAGGACTGTACAGTGATATCTAAGCCATCCATGATCATTTTGCTGTTTTCGTATGCTGTTAATTGTTTTCACATCATTAGTTGTTATGTGCTGGAATCTAGTTTTTATAAAATGCCATTTTTCATTGTTCAGAAATTTCAAAGCTAAAGCCTGCATTAAAAATTATCTATTCTTTATATGATGCTGTTTGAAATTTTTTTAAATAATTTTAATAGAAAAAATTATTGTTTTAAAGATTTATTTTTGTTTTGTTTACACTATTTCTACTTTTTTAATCCACTTTTATTTTCTGTATGTTATGTTAAAACATTTTTTTATTCACTTAAAAATTTCTAATAGTCTGTTCAACTTTACAACTGACAGTGATCTGCATTAACTAATTACAAAATAACTGCTATTGTATAGCTGCCAACTCTTTTGATTCTTTCCCAAGGCACAATCAAAGGTTTTTTTTAAGTAATATTCCAAATTTCCTACAAAAAATGAAAATTCCCTTTTAATATACCTATCTCTATAACTTCCAGCTTTAGAAATTGCAGGGGTAGAAGTCGTCCTATATTTCCTATATTCTCAAAAAACATGAAAAAAGCGTCCTATAAATCCTATATTTCAAAAAATAATCCTATATTCCATCAAATGGCCCTACTTTTGAGATCAAGTATTCAAAATTTAAGCTTGATATCTTGAATATCCTTGAAAAATATTTTTAATACTTACTAAATGGCCCAAAATTTTAAATTTTAGATGACTTTATAGTTTATAATTATTACAGGATGTTTTTGTTGATCATGTAGTAGTCCTAAAATCATATAACAGTCTGGATTTCTTTTAAAAGTTAATGAGTTTTCAATTATTTTTTGGGATTTTTCCTATAAAGTTGTTTTTTAGATTCAATGAGGGCAGAAAAAACAAGTTTATTATCTCACGATTGCGATTTTCGTGTCTTATGTCGATATTCTTGACTTCAAAACTTAATTTTGGAGAAGTGTTTACATGTGTCCCAAATATGGACAGGTTTAACAGGCATGTTAAAAGATCAACCACTTAAATTGCTTGCTATTATGTAAGAAAGCAAAGTAGTTTAATATTATTATTCAAAATTTTTTTTCATCAGGAAAACAATCCTTCTCTTGGTGTTTTTTTGTTTTAAAATTACTGGGAATTTTTTAAAAACAAAAATGTAAGAATTTTTTTAGATTTACCATTCATGCATTTTTGCTTTTCGTGTTATATAGATTAAATTGACTACGAATTACTAAAAGTATTTTTAAATTAAATACCTTAGGTTTTGTTTCGAAAGTTCGTGAAAGTATTTAGTTGCAATGTATAGTGTGACTCTTATTCTAGCCAATTTTTGTAGCTAAGTACAAGTAAATTTGTAGTTGTAAGCCTAAATACCAAACACTTAAAACTGATACAAAAATGTTATTAGTCCTGTTACCAAACAATTAAAATTTTATTTTTGTCCTATATTTTTTTTTGAAAAATCCTATATTTTTTCATTTGGTCACTTCTACCCCTGAAATTGGGAAAAAAACATCTGGTCCTGCGGACCAGTGCGTCACTAATCTTACTGGTCCTCAACATAAATGACTGGTCAGCATAATTAAAATTCAATTTTTTAAAGTAACTATTGCACTTAGAGTGAATACCAAAAATTAATTTTAAAAATTATTATAAATTCGATAATTATTAAGTTTACAAACTAAATGTTAAATTTATATAAAAATTAGTAATATAAAATTTGTGAAAAATAATCAACATCACATAATATAGAAATAAGTTTAAAAACACCTTATGATTAAGTACTTTTCTTAAATGTTAGTCGAATTTATAATGTTAAAAAAATGCATCTGGAACTAGATAGTTGGTTATTTTTCGACACTGCTCTGGCAGACCAGTGGTTTGTTGACTGTATTGGTCCAAGCCATTTTTCAGTGGTCTCAAACCAGCAGACCACCCCAATTTCAAACGCTGATAACTTCTAATGCTGATAACTTCCCAAACCCTAGCTGACTTAAAAATCAAAATCCCTATTCTGCTTTTACCTTGTAGTCATGAAATTCATTAATCTTTTTTCTCTTGAATTTTCATTATTGGCAGCTATGTTATCTAATTTATTTCCTGCTCCTTTTTAAGTAGGTAGAAATGTGGCACCATGTAACTTATTTTCTTGTTATTGAATCACATTTTATGCACTTGGTAAACATTCACTAAATTTTGCCATGACAAAAAATGTCCCAGGTTTCACAATGGGTTTGCTTGGTTGATGAAGAACACTGTTCACAGTTATGTACCAGTATTGATACACATTTACATTTATTAGTGTTGACACCTTTAATTCCTATGGTTATCTTAATTTTTAAACCAGTTTTGAAGTGTAATAAAGTGATTTTTTTATTTTATTCAGTCTCGAGTTTTAGGAATGTAAAAATGACATTTTATTCAGTTCGACATTTTAGTTACAGTAGACTGGTCCTTGTATATACTTAGAATTTCTTTTAAAATGAAAAGTTCATTACAATTTTACAATTTTCTTAAAATTGTACGATTCATACAAGAATAGGATGAAATTACATTCATTTTACAATAAATACACTATGTAAATAAATTTCAGATATAAATAAGTTGCACGCAAAGGCATGGAGGGACATCAAAATTTGGTACTTAAAAAAATCTTGAGTCACAAACACCTCAAGTCAAATACAAATAATGTACAATACAAGTAAATAGAATTACATTCACCTATAAAAAGTCTCATTTGGAAGCTCACACATTTGTACTTCAACAAAACACACGGAATTTGTCAGGACACGATGCAGTTTTTGTCATCGTGTTTCCGCCTCCTCCTGAGGCTTTTCCCGCCCGAAGATTGCAATGTCCCCGATCGCTGCCTGGCCACCGCGAGAGTGTCGTTGCTGACGTAAGAAATCCTCACCCCGCCGTAAGCCCTCCTCGGGGGCAGCTCGTACGGATCGTCCTCGGAACTGGAGCTGGAACAGGTGCTGCACCGGTCCTCCTCGTACCGGCTGCGGTGGTGCATCACCTCCACTGCTTGGGTCTCGGTGGTCACCCTCTGGAACCCGGACTCCAGCTCTGAGCGGTCCCCGTAGCTCCGGCTCCGGAGCACCGCAGAGTTCCGCTTGGGGTTGTGGTGGTGCACCCTGGAGTAGGTGTCCTCGCTGGGGGTGTAGGAAGAGGACGAGGACCGCTCAACTTTCTGCGAGAGGCTGGTCTTGTGGTCCTCGTCATCGCTGGAGGGGGGCAGCTTGGCCGTGGACGGGCTGAACCGGACGATGAGTTTTTTGGAAGACGTGGTGCCGTCGCTCGCCGTGCGAGGGGTGTTGGTAGAGTCCTCGGGGTCTCTGGTGGGGGTCCCCGGGGGAGACGCGGACCCTGTGTCCCGGGTGAGGTCCGGCATGGAGAAGTGGGCGGTGGTGCGTCTGTGGTGGTAGCGACTTCGGTCGGGTTGTTGTTCTTCGATTTCTTCAACAACCTGCAAGAAAAAGAATCATTAACTTGTGTTTACTTTAATTACTGGTTAGATTTTCTGTTTCAAGGTATGTTGGTTGGCTGGCTGCCCTAAGAGTTAATCATTCTTCCTACTGAATTGCTATTAGAGACTCATCTCAATGGGAAAAGATCTACTGTTAATCAATGATGTAATCCCAAATCATTAATCCTAATACTTCACTACACCACATCGATATCCAAAGCATTCTATACACTTTAAACTTAGTATTTAAAGCTTTAATGTCGCGAAATATAAATAGTAAAATATGAATTACATTCCTGTCAATGAAAGCTTGCAACTTCCTTATTGTAGAAAAGCATCGCCGCATAAAATTTGTCTGTGCTCGCTTGGCACGAATGGTAAACCCAAACGGGGAAGGCCATTATGTCCCTGGGGTTGGATAGGTAGGGAGAGAGTGCCGAACTGGTTACTTCTCGCCAAAGAACTACTCCACCTCCCTTCCCTCTCCTTTACCAATGGGGTGCAAAAGTAGCCAAGCCAGCAACCCTGATTTCCCGCACCCCTACTCGAACTTGGATTTCCCCGCTTCCCTCTGCCAAGCGAGCGCAGACAAATAATTTATTTGTTGTATGAGTTTGTCAATTGACCTGCAATAGCGTCTGAAGTTGAAAGTTACCCTTGTGTGAAGGTGGCTAAAAGATGATGAAATCTTTAGAAAGATTTTTGAGAGAGAATTTACTGATAACTGTAGATAGAAACAAATGTATCAAGCAGATATAGCTAATTTCACATAGGAAGTTAAATCAGGTAGCAGACAAATTATTTTAAATCAGTGGAAATAATTTCATAGTACTACTTTATCAAAATTACATACTTTATGAAAGATATTTACAATAATACTTTGACTAATGGGGTCAGTTAAAGATTAAAAATAAGTTCATTTGAAGAATCTGTTCCTCAATATAAGAACCATCTTAAAAATTTTAGAAATTTTTTAAAGTTAATTTGTATTTGATTCTAAATTTTAGGAGAGGGTCAATTGTAGTCACGGATTATTTCATTCCTTGTCTTTTTATATCTATGCATAAAATGTTCATTAATGGAGCAGCAACTAGTTAACTCCAATGCAAAGCTGCTGGTGTTAGTTCCTTGATTATTCCTGCCAGTGCTTCAATTTATGAACACTTTAGGTTTATAGCATAGAGTAATTAGTTTTTGATAGAGTAATGCATGGAGGTATGAGTGGTAGAAAGAGAGGAAGTGTCCGTATCTCGCTCTCGGGGAGAAATGAAGCAACTGAAATGAAAGCCAGCTGCCGCCAGGCAATGGCTACCAAAAGAGAGTGTTTTAACATTGAGGCTTATGGGGCGAATACAGATATTTAATTTTTTTCGATTAAACTCAAACTACCGGAATCCCAGTATCTGTCAATTTTCCTCTTGAACTCGTTTACCCCACTTGAATTTACAATTGTTTCGGGCAATGCATTCCATCAATCCACTACCCTATTAAAATATAATGCTTTCTACAATCCGTCTTAAATTTTACTTTATTCAATTTGAAATTGTGACCCCTTGTTCTATTACCCATATTGAAATCTAGTCCCTCTGTGTCCCCTTGCTTTACCATTTTAAAAAGTTGAATCAAATCCCCTCTTATCCTTCTTTTCTCTAGAGTGAACATATTTAGCTTCTTTAATCTTCCCTCATAACTTAAACTGGATATACCCTTAACCATTTTAGTAGCCCTTTGCTGAACCCTTTCAATTGAATCAATTCAAATGGTACGAAAAGGTTTAAAATGCAAGTCAAAAACTTACTCACTAATATGCAATGCTTGTTTTTTTTTAAAGTTATAAATTCTAGAGGCGCAAATGCATTTTGAAGGCTAAAATAATATAAATTAATTTATGTACATACTATTTAAAAAAAAGCCTCCATAAAAATGTGCATGAAATCAAAAGAGCGTATAACGCAGAAATTAGTGCATGAAAATTTTTTATTTAACGAGTTTAAAATCCCTCTAAAAGTTATTAATTAAATCTATACAACTAAGAAGATTTAAAACAAGTTTACATAAATAATTTCTTAAATAAACTTAGATATTCATTTGCTTTTTTCCTTATTTTTATTTGAAATAGAAATTCTTTTTATTTACTGACCCCTTGAATTATAATTAGCTAATGCATAAATATATATGTATAATTAAAATAATGAATAAGCTATTAAATTTTGTTTTATTAAGCTACACAAGATTCCATCAATCGAAATAAATTCGGGAATTAATACAACATAGTATCATTTGAAATAATATGTTCTGCTTTGATTCTAAGAAAAAACATTGTATTCTTAAAATAGAAAAAAATGGTAAGGAGAGACCTAAATCGAATGTTTATGAGTGCGATGGATATCACATGATGTCCAGGTGCAATACTTTTGCAGATGTCTTAGCCTTGAGATATCAATGTAGCAATTTACCAAATCTAGGCATTTTAAGTTTTGTGACAGCCTAATTATACCGAACATTTAATTAGTATGCATTCCAAATATGTCGAGGATTTTACTTCAATAAAATTATTTTCCATTTATTTATTTTTACCTTTTTCATAACATTATTTTCTAATATTTGGTTATAATTTTTAAATAAAATAATTTTTAAGTATTTATTAATCATTGTAAATACTTGGTAGTTGGATACTATAGAAAATCTGTTTAATCCACTATTATGTAAGTTTTTAGAGAACTTTTTATTAATATAATTTCTTTATAATTAATGGATTTCCTTTAAAGATGTAGTATTTCTTGGTCTAGTACACTCTCATATGTTTTTGTGACCATAGTTTACTTAAAAGTGTCCGAAAATTGAATTAAAAGGATATTCAAAAATATTCATGCAAAATGTTTTTAAAAGTTGGGAAACTTAATTGATAGCTTGATCTAAGATTGTTGAACACATCTTTACAGGAAACAAAGTGGAAATTCGTTTAAAATATCATACGCGCTTAAGAAGATTACATGAAGAATTTACATAGGAACCTACAGGCGAGGAGCGCTTTTGGTAGCCATTTCACAAAAGTGATGCCTTCACTCAGACTTTGACGTTTCCCCTCCTTCTCTCACTCGTACCTCCATGGAGTAATACAAACATTTTTTTGCAGGGTAGTGAGTTGTGAATATGGTCGTTTAAAAAACTTAGAGTGTTTTACCTGAACGAAGACTTGAGGTGACTTAGCCATCAGAGCATCAATAGTGAGATCAGACATGTTGATGGGTTCTCTTGATCGACTGATCAATGGTGATCTTCCTTTTTCCACCAATGCGTTGCATTCAGAACTGAATGAAGCATCTCTGTTAAGTAAAATAAAGTTAGATTTTTTACACTTTAAAAACATTGTTCAAAAACACCCTATGCTTGATTTTAACTATTGGATAAAAATCATTGTAAAAAAAATTTATCTGCAAAGTTTTTTTTTCGGGTGAAGATGCAAAACCAGCAATCTCCCCTTTTTATAGCTACTTCGATAAAAAGTCTTAAATCTGGTCTAGAATAATCTGGAGATCCAAATAAATGAGGCCTGAATAAACCAGGTTTTACTGTTTTTTAGATTATTTAATAATGTATATTGTTGTAAGATGAAAACCATGAAGAAAAATAATTGAGGATTTGATAGTAAGAAACACATCCGAAAAACGGTAGCTTAATGGGAGTTGATTGGTAGCCATGGAGGTTGCCAGCAGTTTTGCGACTGTATGGTACAAAAAACTTTTGGAAAAGTTGCAGATTCCTGGTTTTGCATCTACACTCCTCCATATGAAATAGTTAACTAATTAGAAAATGACATTCATGTAAGCAGCTTAAAGAATCAATATTGTTTAGAAAACTTGAAATTTAATTTTTCTTTGAACTACACGAGTACTAAAACTTAACTACTTCAATTAAAAAGCAAAATTATTAAAATAGCTTCTAAAGATCAACTTTTTAAAATTAACACCAAAGTCTAGTCTTACAGTAGAAATTATGGGTATTTTGTAGGATCATTTTGAATGGATAAAACAACTTAAGAGTCTAAGAAAAACATTGGTGGATGAAAACCAACATCTTTTAGAAACCAAATACCTACTTGTTTAAGGAACTTATATTTTTGTTCTCCTCGTCTTGCAAGTTGGGGTCATTTGGTGGCTCCCTGGGTGGAGCATTTCTGTATGGAATCAAAGGACTCCTTGGAACTAGTGGACTCGAAGTATGGTTTTCTGTGTTATGATTTGGTGTTTGAGGCAACTTGTTTCTTTTGCTGCTGCTGCTCTGCTCCACTGTTAAAATAGCAAAGTATTGGTTCAATTTTATGATGTAGACTAGGGTGTATCGAAAAAACTTTTTTTCGATTTTGATGACGTAATAGTGCGGAGAAGTTTTCTAAGGTGCCAGAAAGTACCTGTGAATTTTTTCAGAATTTTTGGATAATTTCTTAAGGTGCCACATTGGCCCTGAAGTTCCCCATGTTAATCCAATGGGGCGCGCCGCCAAAAAGGCCGAAAATCGGTTTTCGCCCCTCATTTCTACCCTAATCACACGACGAATGTCTCGTCTCGAGTTTTGGACTCTATATGATGTATGCTACCCGAAAAAACTTGAATAATAACTTAAATCTCTATATTATGTTGATTGTGGGCTCTGATTTGAACGAGGAAATACGCAATTTTCGACGAAATTTGAGCATACAAAAAAACGTAATATAGATATTTAGGCTATTATTCAAGTTTTGTCGGATAGCCTAGATCATATAGAGTCCATAACTCGAGACGAGACATTCGTCGTGTGATTAGGGTAGAAATGAGGGGCGAAAAACCGATTTTCGGCCTTTTTGGCGGCGCGCCCCATTGGATTAACATGGGGAACTTCAGGGCCAATGTGGCACCTTAAGAAATTATCCAAAAATTCTGAAAAAATTCACAGGTACTCTCTGGCACCTTAGACAACTTTTCCGCACTATTACGTCATCAAAATCGAAAAAAAATATTTTTCGATACACCCTAAGTAGACATCCCAATATTAAAAAGAAAAACCTCATTAGCCCTTAAGAGACAAAATCTTTTGAAGAGAATGATCTAATCATTTTGAAAGCTTAAAAAATTACCAATAAATTATATTAATAAAAAAACTTACAATTTAGAGGGGGGAAATGTGTGTAGTGTGAATAAGCTGAATGATGAATTAATATTATTTTATAAGGTATGTATTTAGTTAATTATAAAACCATAATCATCACACAGCATAACAGTAATATTGTACACTTAAATGAAATTGTAAAAAAATTAAGAACCTTCCGATTTCTGGGAGGTATTTCTTCCTTTGTGCTAAATAAGTCCCTTTAGTTTAAGTTATTGGATTTTTCTCACATTCTAATAAGTATCATCTGGAAACTCCTCTTTACTCTCTTATTGGGTCAAATAATGGTTCAATATAATGGAGGTTGATGGTATGACATGCTGGTGCTACGAAATACATAACAAGTTTCACTAGCCTTGCTACACATCTAGTAAATCAAATTTGGCTCAGGCCAAATTAGCCCATTGATAGTGCATATCCTTTTCATAAACCTTTAGGATTGAAGTGCTAATTTTACTAGCTGGGGCCCTACTACCAACAAACTGGAAGTGCCTTCCGTTTTCCGTTCCAGTTCGAGAGTGAAAAGTTCACATCTTTCGCTAGAGCAGAAAAGGACTACTACCGACTCGCCACTTTCCGCTAGCGAATGCTGCCGAAACCCAGCTGGAACCGATTAGGTAGATCTATGAGTTCGAGGCTATTTTACCCGACCCATCGACCAATCACAACGATTGTTGTCATTTTTCGCGTTGTGGTGATGTAAACAAGGACGTACTTAAATACTGGGAATCAAAATATTATATAAATTAGTTATTCTTTGCTAGTAAATGAAGAAACGGTTAACGAAAACCTTGTTTTATCAGGCTGCAAGATAGTCTAATAAAATAATATGGATAAACAAGTGTTTTGTTCCTCAGTAAGTCAATAGTGATTTCAATAACTTAAAGAGTGCTGTAGTGTAATTCTCAATAGAAAATGCCCATCACTCGGTTAAAAAACATTTTGAAAATCTCAATTCTTTTATTTATTCATTACATTTTCTGCATAACTTACCTTCAGGAATTTTAAGTTATGAAGCCTGAAGCTAATAAAGCATTTAAAATCTATGCTATACTTATGTAATTTTGGTTCAACTGAAGCTCAGAAAATAAGATTCTTGTATTATTAGGTACATTATTCAAATAAACCCTTAAATGTATAACTTAACTATACCTTATCTTTGAGTTAGAGAAATGAATTTAAACAAAATTAAATGCAATTTTCTGCTTTAATGTGATAGTTGTAAGCATATTAAAAACATTACAACAAAATTCCTTGTGATTTAAGTCTTATCAAACACATTGCAGCACCCTGAAATTTATTTGAAACACTTTTGTGTATATTGAGGGACAGAGTTAACCATGAATACTTGAGGAGACTTGCATATTTTTCACATTTTAATACTTAATTTGAAATTAAATCACCATATTTCGAGGGGAATGCTCCACATTATTCGGAGAACGGTCCAAATAACTTTAGGGGACAGCGTCCCCACATCTACCCCCAATCTGCACAATGGTGTAACACCAAGACTCTATATATATGGCCTTACAACCTCTTACCTTTGGATTTCCACTTTTTTAACTATTAACTCTATTGTTAAACAGGGTATTTTGAGTTTACAGAAAAGTGGTACAGTGTACTCTCAATAAGACAAACTCTTTAACATCGAAAACCTCATTTTTCACCCTGATGTTAGGTATTCCTCTAATTAACTTGTCACATTTAAGCATTAATTAAATAAAATCTAAGGCCCATAGGGATCAATTATATTTAGACAAATCAAGCATATTATCAAATGAAGTATTAGGAATATATTTACTATCATTCCCATTACTAAAGAAATGCATTTATAATTTAATTAAAGAATTAAAAACTTGATAATAAAAGAAGCAATATTAATGAAACTAATTTTAATCTACTACAGCTTTATTAGCAAGGTAATATACACACATTATTCAAATATTTTTAATTAACACAAAATATTTTTTTAATAATTTTTATCAAACTGTTTTTTATACAATTTTCTCCTATCCATGGTATTAAATAGTTACAATGTAGTTATGTACATTTAAAAAGCATGTTGCTTACACGGCAGAAAATGCAGGATTCATATATATGGTATTTAATAATTCATGATATTTTGCAGAAATTTTTCTGATAAAATTATAAAATTTATTCTTGGGTCCTAGATGATAAATAAACAGTAGTTGTTAGGCACAGCTGACAGTGCTAGGAAAGCAGATGTTGCCTGTAAAATAGAATAAGGTATTATAAGTTATAAATATAAATAAATATAATTCAAGGGACATTCCAAAGTTTCATAATTTCCCCCCTGCAAATGCTTAAAACATAAAAATTTACTAAGAACCTATGTCAATCTCAAATTCCCTCCTAAATGAGTCAGGCATTTAAGTAACACAGAAGGGATGAGAAAGGGCACAGATAAAAAACATCTCTAGATGATGTTATTCATAAGACCTTATAATTTGTCAAGGAAATAATCCTACATATTGTTTTTAACCAGCTTATAACAAGCTGCGAGACTATCAACTCTTGCTCAAAATAATTGAGTCCTCATTGTAAATGAAAAAACATTAAATAACTGATAATTTAAATGGCTATGTAACATCTTTTTGGACTTATGGTATAGAAGAAAACAATTCTTCGCAAAGGTTGTTGTGGAACAACTATTATAGATTTTAAGTTATAATTTTGAGAATTTCATTCATTGATGATAAACATGCAAATTTTATAAGTACTTACCTCCTTTGTTGAGGAAAAGACCAAAAGTACAGGGAGTCGGGAAGGACCAGCAGTTTTCCACATTTTGGAGCATAAGAAGCCTAAAATGTATATAGTGTACATTAATTTTTAAATTTGAATAACCAGCGTATATTGAACACTTTAAACAAATTACAATTAACTCAGTGGCGAAGCCTCAGTAGCAACAGGGGAAGCGCAAAATAAACACACAATTCAAATTTCAAGATATCGAGATTTAACAAAATCTAACCAACGGTTAGCATCATGTCGGCTAACCTAATCAGAATCGTACAATAGAGGCCACATTCAGCTTTGATAAAAACGTAAACAAAACAGAAAAATTTTGATACATGAAGTATCAAGGTTTCTGTGTTGCTAAAAAACCATTTGGTTATGATTAGATGGAGAGAAATCTTGTGTGACCAGTGAGCAACTTTTTTGATAAGTAGCTGTTTTAGTGTTTGTTGAACTATTTTGCGGAACAAAGAAAAGTGAAAGCTAATGCCTACTGCCAGCGGTGGCATAAGATTTGGGTATTATGTATTGTTCGATTAATTGTCAATTATAGCTGCACAGCTACAGAACAGTCAATGAGCTTTGATATTATTTAGGATTCAGCTACATGGTTTACAGGAGTGTACATAAGAATCAAGATTTGTTTTATCGAATCAGAAACAAACATGTTTTTAAAAATGTAACCCTGAGACCTCCTGGCTCAAATCTCAAATACATTAAAACAATCTTTCTGTTTCATTACATTATGCTTTTATCAAAGCTAAATGATCATCAATTTAAATTTGTATTAATTTCAATTTTACAAAATAATTTTACTTTGCCATTATATCTGCATAGCTGCCAATTCTTCCGATTTAGCCGGGAAATTTAAGGTTATTATTAACAAACCGTATAGCTTTTTTGTTTTTTATTCAAGACATCCGTTATTGTCAGATTCCGTCTTATCCAGTTCAAGACATTTTAACACACTCACTAATTGGAAAACTCATTAAAAAATATCCCGGCTAAACCAGAAAAATTGGCAGCTATGTTTCTGATAGTTAAGGGGTTAGTTCATGATTTTGATAACTATTCATTCAAGTAGCGAAATATATTCTCGCCAATTAATACATGCGCCAAGGGAGAAAGAGTATAATTTTTTTTAAAAACTAGTGTTTGAGTACTTTTGCTTCGGTTCAATTCCGCTAATGGTCCCGTTAAGCTCTTTTAGACACCAAAAATTTGAATCATTGCTAGATAATTTCTAACTCAAAGTAAAATGTTCAGCTATATGTCAATAACTGTTCAGTTTATCAATATTAACCATAAAAATGTCAACATTTGAATTTATGGCATTTAAAACAGCTTGTTGATATGTATTAAGTAGAACGTTAACCGAATTAAACTGGATGGCAGTATTTCCAATTCTTGTACTTTGAAAAAGACCCAGAGACAATGACGTGAAAATAATATGCCGTCATTGGCTCGCCATATCATTTGTAAAGTCAAATTTTAATATTTGCTTCAAACTTTTTACATAATTTTTAAGTTGTGTCTGTTTTTCTACGCTGGGCACTTTTGAACGAAGGAAATCCAAGTTTGAGTAGTGGGGCAGGAAATCAAGGTAGCTAGCTTGGCTTTTAAGGGGACTCAGTACCTAAATTTCGGTCAAAATATCGATTTTGAGATTTTGCACTCAAAATGATGTTTATACTCTTAAGATTAATCCTGCCAAGTTTCATATTGATACGCGAATTCTAAGTATGACTTTTTTTAATTTTTCCTGGGCATAGTTTACTCATTTTAGGTTTCGGTTTCAGCGCTCAGTTTTGAGTTTTTATAATTAATTTGATTGAGCTATATTTAAGCCTCCTTTTTACATGAAGTAAACAAACCTTGTTTGCCTGTGACTGTAACTGAACTTCATTCTAACTTTAGATTGTTTACATTTTGATTTCCGCGTGCTTTTGCCGTTGCATTTCAATTTTCAAATTTTCTTCATATCATCATTTTCATATCTTGATATTAGGAGCCTGATTTAGTGCCTGCTAGATTAGAATTATAGTTTCTGCTGATTGATTATATTGATATCATTTGACTTGTTGCAATGCCAAGAACCAAAAGGAAAATCCAACACCTGCAGAATGCTGCAAATAAGCGTTGGTGTGGAGAAAAAGTCACCAACTTGGTTCCTGACATCATCACCGATTTGCCTCCAAGTGATACAAAGGAAAGGATTTCAAACCTTGGTGCTTCTATTTTATCCTGTGATGTTCCTAAGAAAGACGAAAAGGGTACCTACACCTTAGTGAATTTTAAATTAATGAACTCTCTTTTATGCGATATAAAATGCCCAGTTTGTAATACTTCTTCACTAACCTTCAAAGTAGGTGCCCAGTTTGGGTTTGCAAACAACGTGGAGCTCTCTTGTACTATGTGTAGCTATGCCAAAAGCACAACAACATCCAGTAAGACTGATTCAACCTATGATGTTAACTTGAGAGTGACACAGTCCTTCAAACACATTGGGAAAGGGTATAGCGGCATTGAGAAATTTTGCATGATAATGGATATGCCCGTATTCTCCTCGAGGACTTACAGCAGATGTGACGCAACAATAAATGCCGCTTACCAAACCACTAATGAAGAAACCATGAAATTTGTTCATGATAAAGTTAAAATAACCTACCAGGAAGCAGGATTCAGCCCACCAAATTCTAATTTAATTGACTTGGGGGTGTCTTTCGACGGGACGTGGATGACGCGGGGTCATACCTCAATCTTCGGTGTTTGCTGTGTCATCGACATACTAACTGGATATGCTGTCGACTACCAGGTTATGTCAAAAGCCTGCAGAATATGCCAAAATGCCAGAAGGGATCTTGGAGACAGCGCAGAATATGCCATTTGGTATGAAGGCCATGAAAAAGAATGCGTGATTAATCATCTAGGATCTTCGAATTCAATGGAGCTGGCTGCAGCGGAAATTTTATGGAAGCGCTCAAAGGATTTCGGTTTCCGTTACATGACCATGCTGTCAGATGGGGACTCAAAGTCTTTCACCCATTTGAAGAACTTAAAAATATATGGAGACGATGAGCTAAGGAAAGAAGAATGTGTGAACCACGTCGGGAAACGTCTCGGAACTGGTTTGCGAGAGATCGTGAAAAAATCCAAAGCTCAAGGGATAACTCTTGGTGGTAAAAAATTTGGAAGTTTGAAGGACAGTACAATAAAAAATTTGCAACGCTATTATACCTCAGCTATAATGCGACATAAGGGGGATCCTCAAGCCATGAAGTCTGCTATCTACGCGACTCTTTACCATGCTATTTCAACGGACCAAAAACCGCAGCATTCCAAATGTCCTGAGGGTAAAGAGTCGTGGTGTTTCTACAATGCAGCCATCGCTAATGGAAAAAAGCCCCAATCCCATGAAAAAGGAGTTAGAACCCCTATAAAAGAAAGTTTTTTGCCATACATTCTTCCAGTGTACCAAAGGCTAGCTACCAATGAACTGTTAGAACGCTGCACTCGTTGCGCTACTCAAAATGCAAATGAGTCTTTGCATAGCGTAATATGGAGTAAATGCCCAAAAGACAAATTTGTTATGTACAACCGACTATCATCTAGTGTGGCCGAAGCTGTTTCGGAGTTCAACATCGGAGTGCTAGAAACAGTGAAATTACATCAAAAGGCTTTACAAATTCCTTGTGGTGCTATAACGCAGAAGCTCGGATGGGTACTAGTTCAAAGAAAAAATAAATTTCAAGTTAGAAGGAAGGAAATAAAAAATAAACATGCCCGTCGCCTTGTGTCATCAGCAATACGGAGACGGGAAAAAGCTTACAGAAAAACTGAAGGCGTTTCTTATAAAGCCGGGACGTTCTGAGGTAATGTTAGTTTTTGTGTTTATATTCTTTTAAATTACAAATTCAAGTGAATATTCATTAACTTCTATGACATTTTTTTACTAAATTCTAATTGTTGGTTTAAATTTCTAGGTTTATATAATGATATTGCAATTTTTACAAATTTGCGCTACGTTACGAGGAAATTATTGCTTCCAATTAACTGTACATTTTCATATTATAGTGCTTAAAATAATATTTTTTAAAAAACAAAGCTTAAGAAAACAATAATGAGTGTATTCTGAATGTTTAAAAAATCCTTTATGGTATATAGTCACCATTTCCAAGTAGTTTCATGTATTAAAAATGTTTAAAGCTCTTTTTCTCAAAACTACTTTTTCTGACATTCAAAATGCTAAGGCTTTTTTTCTATTGGGTTATTTCACATGAAACTTGGCAAATATATTAAGAATTGTATTCTCAATAAACAAATGCATTCAGATTTTGTGTATCAGGTACAGAAAGAAAAATATATGGTCTCGAAGTGAGAAAAATGCTTGTTTTCATGATATTTTTCTGGAGTTGGAGAAAAAAATTTTTTTCTCAAAAACTATTACAGATATCTAAAATCTGAATGCATTGTTTTATAGACAATAACATTGTTTATATGTGGTAAAAAAATCATACCAAAATTTTCAATATCCAAAAAGGAGTAGCGTTTTAAAATTTGGTTAAATTTTTTAAAAATTTTTAAATTTCTTAAAAACTACATTTCAAAAAGCAAATTTTTTGCTTGTTTTATGTTTATATGGTCCTTACATATGTTTTAACCTTAAAAAATATCATATAATTATGTAAATTAAGAAAATATAAATTTTGGTACCGAGTCCCCTTAAAGCACCTTCTTCAAATGAGAGGGAAGAGATGTGGGATAGTGTTATTGGCAAGAAGAACCCCGTTTGGGGCCTAGCTCATTTAGGGTTACACTAATTGCCTATACTTCACAGCAACGTTTCCTGAACCAAGTTCGTCACTACGCGGAAGGTTGGTTGATTGACTTTTTATGGCACATGGCCCACGTTAGGGCATTTTGCGCCAAACGCGGAAGGAGAAAGTGAGTAAACACAAAGCCTGTTGGGTTGATAGGAGGTGTTTTGATACCTGAATCCTGATAAAAAGACACTATATACACGTAGGTCTAATGAAATAATCATATTTTAAAATTGACGTTCTTCCTTTCACTCGAAATTCAGACACCGCGATGGGAACTACTTTGTTAGTGACGTAGTAGGTTCAACTTAAGTTGCTGTCAAGTATAGTAAGAAAACACAAACAATATTTATAGATAAGGACACAAATGTTCTAATGGCACTTTACCTTCTTTTAAAATTGAGTAGTTCAGAAAATTGCCCTAAATGAATCATTCAACAGGGCATATCCATCTTCGCCTCATTCCCTTCTTTGTAGAAGCGCTAAAATACAATATGTACATATTAATTTTTTAGTTCATAACTATAAGGAAGAAACTTTAACATTTTTCAAATAAAATCAACACTATCTTGGGTTTTTGCAAATTATCAGGTTGACTATTCTGCTAAATCAGAATCAAAGATGATTTCCTCTTCTATAATTCAGCAGCCGAAGAGTCGAGAGTATGCGTTTGTACCCTTTTATAAAATCATAAGTTTAATTTTGCGCAGCTAAATTGCCATTTATATCAAGTAGCGATTCAGTTCAAAACCAACACGCAACATATGTGTACAAATTATCAACCAAGCATCACACATTTTGTCCTATGGGAAACTTTTCAATCGGCTAATTTTTTTTCCTCGTGATTAGTTTGTGCAATACAAGTATGATCACAGCTATATTTCAATCTTTTAATTTTTAGATTACAAGAACCATAAATGGTTTTAAATGTTCTTAAAATCAGTGGGTTTTTGAAGATTTTGTGTTTGTTAAATCATATTTGTCTTGTCCCATTAACTTAAGAATATCGAGAATAATCTAAGTAAGAAATGAAATGGCACATTAGCAATGAACAAAAGCAATATTTAAAAGCGCTTACAGAATTCTTAATCGATAATTAAATTTTTAAACGTTTTAGCACTTACTGTTTACATTCGTTTCGACTGAATCATTGTTTACATTATGTCGTATTCTACACGTACCTTTGATAGGTTTTCAAAACAAAAATTTAACTAATTCTTTTCAAATCCTTTTAGTAATATACAAAAAGTAATAGCTTTCAAAAGGAATAAACTAATGTCAAGTTAGTAATTAACGATAAAGTAAACCAGAAGTTCGAAATTCATTAGATTGTTTTAATTCTCTAGGGTTGTAATAATAGCGTATTTCTTAGTAACTTTCAAGTTTCAAGATAGATTTTGTTCAATAAAGGTAATTTCATATAGTTTTATGGGATGGAAAAACTCTTACCTTTATTTTACTTTGAATTGTTTTGGTTTGCCGTGGGTCTTTCGGTAGCGGAACTACACTTTCACACGGAAATGAGGTGCCGGAAGAAAACTCGCCGAAACCTGGCGGTCGATTCGGTAGCCACGGAAGCGTTCCAGTATTTTTTGTGCATGGTAGTAGTCCAAAGCGAAAATGACCACGTGACCCGGAAATATTTTAGGGAGTGAAGCGCTTCCAGTTGACTGGTAGTAGGGCCCCTGGTGTCCTCCCCAATTGGCTAGATTGACACTGGATACTCAGTCCCAAGCAAACTCAACACTCATTTATCACCTCCAGAGAGATGAAGTGAAGGGCTATGTTAAACCAAAGCAGCAAGCATGAGTGAATTAACACAAGACATGGGGAGCAATCCCCTCAACTTTTCAGGATATTCCATTTTTTTTAAATATGGAAGTATATTTTCTCAATTAATCTAGGAAGGGACAGTATACCCCCAATCTCTAGCTTGCCGGCCCAAGGGTCTTCCAAATTCAGGAGTCAAACCTGCGTCAGTCCTGGCAGTCAGATAAGCTAACCAGCAAACATATTTTCGAAATATCTACACTACCAATGTCTTCGACCACGGCTTACTAGATACTACTACGTATAGTAAATATTTTAATAATTCATAGATAGTTTTAAATAATTCAAAACTCGGTCAGCCTGTAGTAGTATCTAGTAAGAAGCCGTGCTTCGACCTAACCCATTCATTTAATACACCTTCCTCATTTACGATAGCCTTTGGGGATGTGGTCGCCCTGGGGGAGCAAGTTGTCCCTTATGGCTTTGGAAACATGGTTATAAAAATGGAATTTTCTCAAAAGGTTGGGGAGGCTCTCTATGACCTTCCCGTGCCTTTAATCTTGCACCCACCTTTGCTGCAGTGGACGGAGCAGTAGATGAGCCCCTTCCTGGGCAGGAAGGGCCTTCCGAGCAAGGGGAGGTGGCAGGCGTGGCATCGGAAACAGGCCTCTGTGGCGTGCCAGTGCTGTCCCTCGTGGCTCATCTGTCCCTGGTCGACGCCGATGGGGTCCCCGCAGGCGTCGCAGTACTCGGCGAAGGTGGCGTCGAAGCAGTGCAGGCAGAAGGGGCGGCCGTCGCGCATCACGTACCGCTCTCCCCCCAGCTGCCGGTCGCACTCGAAGCAGCAAAAGTGCCGCATGTGCCAGGCGCGACCCTCCGCCTCCGTGCACTCGTCTGCGAAGATGATCTGCAGGGAGAAGCCGCCAGTTAGAGACACCTCAATAAAATTCCACTGAATGAAATATATAGTAGTATAGTTCAAAACACTGGGGTCAAAAGGAAAGGAGGAGTGTAGTAGGTAGACTGCCCAAAGAGGAATTTTTTTCTTCAAATGGGCGGGTACTGAACCTATGATCCTTGACCACTGACATTTCACAGACAAAAGCTTTACTCAATTTTTATAAATAAGTTAAAACATGATAATTGGCACTTTAATTTTATTTCTACTTCCAACCGTTTTCTAGCAATAACCACGAGTTTTAAATCACCCTGGTATAGTCCCCATAAAAATTATTCATACAAACTTTACGAATCTCCTGCTTAAAATGTGTTAGTGAATAGTGATCGAACGTTTCAAGCGGGAAGCATTGGACAAATTTCGTAAAAAAAGTAAATATATCTCTAATGTATGGGGACTTGTAGAAGTGAGAACAATTACCATTCCTTTAATCATCTTATCACAATAACTTGGAAAATTTTATAAAGGGCAAAATTCTGAAATATCTTAGGATACTGTGAACATTGAGGAACCACCGCTGTTCGATATTCATTCAACATTTTCCTTCATGGAGTTCTTTTAGAAAAGTTATCAAGGTTATTTTTTTATTATTTTCCTCCATTAAGAGAGTACAATTTTAGTTATAATAATGGAACTTCTTCGATTTTTTTTGTTTAAGGTAATGAAACTGAGAATTCCCGTATTGAATCCCGAAATAGGCTACAGACTCTACTTCAAAGAACATATTTGGGAAACGGGGTCTTAAAAAATCTTACATTGCTGATTGGGATGTATTAAGAAAACACTCAAACACTCTTAAATACCAATTTTTTCGATGGTATTGGGAACTGGATTTTGGTACACGTAAACCCAAAATTGGGCATACATTTTTGATTTTAATGAACTCATTACAAAACAAGTGTTAATACTAAAGGGGGGCCTGGCCCCCCCCCCCCAGAAAATTTTTAAAAGTTTGACCCTAAAAAACTGGGTTTTAACTTAACTAAAAGTAAAGTAAAAGTAATTTACTCAGGAATTAGGGGGGGCAGCTGCCCCTCCCTGTCCCCCTGGCTACGCCCATGTTTTTAACTATAAAACGCTCAAGATTCGTTTCTATTGGAGAAATTTCAACCGAGGGCCAGTGTGATATGGCATATAAACGAAAAACGTTTAAGGTCGAGATCAATGAAGTTATTATGATTCGAGCATCCAAACTAAAATGTATCTCC
This sequence comes from Tetragnatha versicolor, assembly GCA_024610705.1. Taxonomy (NCBI): domain Eukaryota; kingdom Metazoa; phylum Arthropoda; class Arachnida; order Araneae; family Tetragnathidae; genus Tetragnatha; species Tetragnatha versicolor. The sequence goes on along the minus strand of JANDEH010000006.1, from coordinate 6,276,430 downwards.
AAGCAAATCTAACTTAACCAATATAAAAAACCCAACATGACATTTTAATCAAAATCACTTGAATGATTTAGAAACGCTGCTTTAAGAAGATAGAGGTTTAAAGGGGTAGCTGACACCATAAACTCGATGCAGAGAAATCACTAAAAATAAAAAAAACATTCTATTAAATCCTCAAGATGGCATGATTCCATGGTAGCAAGTGTCATGTCATGATAGGTCTAAAAAATATTTCGAATTCGAAGGAACTCAAAAATAAATCCGAGAGATAACAAGGTTACTTAAATAAAAAATTACAACTTAATTTAAAAGGGGAAAATAATTTTTTTCGAGATAACGTGGGTACATTATACAAAATTTAGATAACTTCAAAATAACGAAAAATTAACTGTTCTACAAAATTTGGGATTAAATTACTTACTTTAGAAGAAGATTTAACCACATCAGGACCATTATTGACACGGTTACTCTGAAAGCGCCGGCGATGTTTTAGATATGCCCCCTCTTGATAATCCCTTGGTTTCATGACGTTCTCAAAGAAAGTCAGATCACAACTATTCGAAGCGTTCTGCTCCTTGTTGATCGGTCTGTCATTTAATCCAATTGCCCATTCTTGAAAATCAGACAATCTTTTCAGCACTGAACTATGATAAGAATGCCCGCGACTCAAGTTCTGCCAGCAGTCGCCGAATGCTCAATTAACACGATGCCAAAGTTATTATACCATAGTTTTCGAGAATTCCAATTCACCACCATCAGAGCCTCTGTCACAGCAGTATAAAATATTCCGTCACAAGATAAGCTACACTAGGAACGTATGTGACTATTTCGTCAAAGGCAACAAACAGAAGGAAGTCTCTTTGATCGACGTCCGTCCGATGAAGAGAACTAAACGTAAATACGAGACTTTTTATTTGTGTTTCCCTCCAACTCTGAGAGACAAGAATGGAAATACAATGGGTTTACGATACCGAACCTGTTTAGGGGACCGCTGACCCCCCTTTCCGAGAACTTACCTAGCATTACACTCTCCCCCATCCCATTATTTACCTGAGCCTTAAGCTAAGCGGCACTCTTCAAAACACAGGTAGATTTCCCCTCAGTCGTAAGGCATACTCGAGTATGATCGCATTGAAAATTCGGAGTCTGTTTCAAGATGGAATATTTATTTTAATGGGGAAAGCTTTCTTTTTTATGTCTTTGTAATTCGTAGTTAATCCGAGGGAAACTAGAAATTCGTGCTTTTGGGAGGAGTAATGTAACTTACATTACTCCTCCCAAAAGCAAGTAAGCAAATATATTCTTGGAACTTTAGACTTGTGTAAAAAATAGTTCAGAAGGAATGTAACGATATTTAACATTTGGGAGAGGTTGGATGGTTTGATATTTTTATAACAATGACCAGGGGTCAGATTAGTCCATTTCGCACTTTGAGAGAGACAAGAAAATTTTTTATTCCTTTCCATATTTTCTTTCTAATTTAAGTTGGGTATTTCTTAAGTACAGGAAAAATTTAGAGGTACCTCATCTGTTACGAAAATATGTGATAGCATTTGACAGCAGAATGACATTGGCGCGCAAGCCCACATAATTTTTTTTGATTAATGTAAATTTTTATAACGGCGTTTCATGAAGTATTCTTACAGGTCTAAAATTGAACTTTTGACTTAGCAACTATCACAATCTACAATAGAATCGTCAAATGAAAGAAGGGAATAAGTCCAAAAACCAAGTTTTGAGAATATCGAAAAAAAACTGTATTAGTAATGGAATTTTCATTGTATAATCAGCAAATTTTTACTGGAAGTTCAAAACCATATTTAGAAAACAGAGCAATCATCAAAACAAATATAAATATATTCAAAAATATTTCACAGTCAAAATAAGTTGATGGACTCCCTTCTTCCACCTTTTGAAATTTTTCTAAATTTTTTTTTTAAAAACTCTTAAATTCATATTTAAATTATATTTCTCCTTAGTTTACAGTACACTACAAAAGGGTGAAATAAAAAGAATAAGACAAATAAAGTTCAAAATTTTAAGTGAAACGGAGTTATTAAAGCAGTATCAATGGAGTGAGTGAATATGAATGGAGTCAAACATTCCCTGCATAAAAAAAGTTAAAAAAATTTAAATTAAGAGAAAATTTTATTTTAACTTAGAAAGCTCAAAGAATATGAAAAGAAAGACAAATTAGCTTTAATTCCAAATTAACTTAAAAAATACAATGGATGGACATCGATTTCACAACTTCAAGGGGCGATATCTCCCTATAGGGGTTAGTTATTTACCCCCTCTTTTCACCCATGAGCAGAGCAAATTTTGGAGATTGTTTTAAGTCAATTTGTCATTTTTTGGACTTATTTCCTTCTTCCAACTGACGATTTAAAAATCGTGTCCAAAAATTTAGGATAATTTCTACTTTTGGGTTATAATGACTCAAATCTTAGTGTATAATCAATAAAATTCATGCTAAGAGTGGAAATATGTGGTCCCTCAAATTAATCAATCCAATCCAATTACCTTAACAATAGTTTAAGAAGGGAGTACAGACAGAGTCCTCCCTTTGACAATGGAATTCCAAACTCACTCGGAAAGGTAGAAGAAGGGTTCATGTAAGAATTCATTTAGCAAAAATACTCTGCTATTTGGAAAGGATATAATGTTCCTAAACTCCATGGACGATTTTAAGTGCGTAGTTGGCGGGTGATATTTTTGAAGCTCTCATAACGTGTTTATTTCAACTTATGTCTGAGGACCCTGAAAACTATGCTCTAAGCTAAGAGAGATTTGTGTCGATATTACCCAAACATCAAACTACAGTAGAACCCCGATTATCCGCGAGTGCCCCGAAACAAATTTTTTAACGCGATGCGAGCAAATTTTAGATCAGATTAGAGACATTTTAGATGTAGAGGAAAGGTTTCTGCTGTACTGTACATATTTTAAAAGTTTTACATATCATGTTTTTTGTACAATAAAACATAGTTTTTGTGCTGAAATATTTTTTTCGTGTTTTCACCTCATTTTTAGTCTTTTTTCGGGTTATCCGCGGTACCCTTGCCACCCAATTGCACGGATAATCCGGGCTCTACTGTATCCCCAATGTTTGCACACGAGCGTAAATTAACAGAGAATAAGAGCGTGGAGCTCACCTCGTCGCAGGCTGCGCAGCGTGGCTTGAGGCTCTCGGCGTGGTGTCGTCCGCAGTAGAGCTTTCCGTCCTTGTAGAAGTAGATGAGGTCTACCAGCAGCTCCTTGCACACGCTGCACGTGAAGCACCCAGGGTGCCACGACGACTCCGGGCCGGAGCGAGACGCGAACACCGCCATGTCGCCGCGCGGCACACTCTCTTCGCACTGCAACGAAAATCGGTGGCCAGTTAGTTCAGGCAGTGGGTCATCGTGATCCAAATTTCAAGAGAGAAATTGAGATTTAGCACAATCATACTTATAACAACTTCTAATACTATGTACCAAAACAAAAAAACAACCAAATTCGGTTTCATAAAGAATTTATATTCAAGTGAAATTACATGAGTTTTGAGGGTGTAGAGTGGTTCCAGAAATTGTGTTTTACGTGAAAAAATGAGGGAAAAACTATTAAAGGATGCTTGTTGTTCTTAACTACACTGCAGGAAATAATCGTCCACAAACATTAAAGTCCTGGCAGCAATAGTCGCCAGAGCTTTCCTTTACATGGGATTTGTCCCTGTTGACTGACTTTTTTTTGTATGCTACGATCTTTTCGAAACTTTTGTACTTTTGATATAACTTATCCATAAGAAATATTCTATTTAACTTTACATATTATCTCTCTACAGACTGATGTCTCATTTTTTCCCAACTTCGGAAATTTTGGTGGGTTTTGTCCCTAAATACTTTTGCAGAAAAAATCGTAGCATACAGAGAAATCCCGTGTAAAAGAAATAAGCCCTGGCAACTTTTGCTGCCCCAGAGCTTTTCTGTTATTGGACGATTATTTTTTGCTGTATACAGTTCAAACTGTTAATGGCACATATGAAATAAATAGCATTTTTGACAGTCACAGAAGTTTTGGATAAAATTAAGTACAAGAAACCAAAATCCGAATTCCTCACTCAGCTCAACCTACAGAGACCACCCTACCATTAAAAGCATCTCCAAAAAAATTACAACACCACGAATCCCACGCAAATTACCCGCTAATGAACACAATAACAAAACCGCGTCTGCGGCACATACCTGGGGAGAACAAAACATGACGTCCGATTCAACCAGCAGCTCCCATCTGATTAAAACTCCCCCAACCAAGGGACCCTCAAACCCCCGCTTAGGGGGTATGATGTCATCCGGATTCTGGGATTAATCCGGGATCCCGAACCCATTTTTCACTCTCCCCCTTCCACTAGACGGATCATTGAGTCTGGGTATGACTTTCACATTGTTCGCCATTATTGATCCTGCGAGAAGGGTGCCACTGGAGCTATTTGCCTCATGTGGATGTGGGAAAGCGAAGCAATTTCCCCTGGACAATGATTCAGCATTGGATAAAAAGGTTTTTTTATGGAGGAGGGGGAGGTATTTCGTTTAGTTGAGGGTTTTTAGTCGGATGCCGATACAGCTGATTCGAGGTGAAGGGGCTGATAGGGATTTACTTAAAAATTCAATGGGTGATTTAGAGGGGAAATCGGATAATTTCACCACAGGGGTCTTACCGTTAAAGTCTAATTAAAACATAGGGATTTTCCTTGATGCAATAAGTCTCGATACTCCCAGAGGGTCATTCTAAATATCGTTTCCGGATTGCATCTTAATCTTAGTAGCTGGATAGAATTTCAAACTCGCGTTGCATTCTTCAAAATAATCCTTGGTTTTAATTTCTCTCTTGATAACTCAACCAGAGTTCTAACAAGACTACTTAACTGAGGCTCACCCATACAGGTTCTACATCTTCCATATTCCATTAAAGTTATTGCATGCTAACTGAAAATTATACAATGTATTTTAATATCCTTTAAAATACCCGAGTGCTGGGCTAATGGTTGGTATCTACTAAATACGAAGCCGGGTGTTTAAGGAATTCGGAACCCCTCTCGGGTAAGGATATTTGTGGGAAGGTGGATGAATATGGCCGGTAAAAAGGAGATGTGCGAACGAATGTTTTTGTGATGTGGGCTATATTACCTCACCTGGCAATTGATCGTCTTACAGCTTCGTGATATTTGGGGAATGATAAAAAACCAAGGGTTAACTCATTCGTAGGCGCTGTTCTATCGCTTGCAAAAGATTCACCAAAAGCGACTTACTGGCATATTCACAGCCATTAGCGTCGGTGTTAAAGCCTAAATCAAAGAAGATTCCACCAATCAGAATCAGTGAAACTTTTCTTTCTTTAGCTGCTGGTTAACACGAAAGCCAATGGCTGGAACTAACAGCCTGTTACAGTAGATTACAACGTTTTTCGTCAGTGACGGGTTAACGTAAGAAGACACTACACTTTTTTAGCTATCCAACTGGCGAAAAAGACAGAGCGAGCGAGTCATCTCCGACTCGCCAATTTGGTAGCTAGTCTTCTTACGTCAACCCGTGACACCACTGACAAGAAACGTTGTAAATCTAGTATAGTGCCCTTCGCTTGTAAGCCGACAAAATATAGATGGTGTCACTTAATATTACAGTATTGGTCAGCGCAAACTTTTATGACCAGCTCGACAGCGCTTCGTAGGGTAGTGGATATCTCCCCGATCTCTTTGTGTGGTAAGGTGAGGTTAATTAGCGAACAAAAGAGCCGAAGAAGCGTTGTCGAGTCGGTCATAAAAGTTTGCACTGACCCTATGTAAATCCTCATAGGTGCCTATGTCATTGTCGTTAGAGTCACATTATTATACTCAAAATAAGAAGGAAGAGGGGTTGACTCACGTTCCTGCATGGGAGCGGGTCGGGGAGCTGCTTGAGCGTGCCCCTTCCGAGGGCCTGCGTCTTGCGCTGCTGCGAGAAGAGGCGCAGCTCCTTCTTTTCGTCGTCGTGCAGCGCGTTGCAGTAGCGCACCTCGTTGTCGTGCGGAGGGAGCTGGTGCAGCAGCTGCTTGATGCGGTACTTCTCGCCCACGCTGTTCACGTACGGCACCTTGGCTTCCGGAAGACCGCTGAAGTACAGGTGCACCTATACGAGAAACACAAGTTAATACAGATTTGAATTTATGAAGAGAAGGAGGAGACGCAGCTCAACGGTCGTATATTCACCACTAACATCAAAACCTCTAATTTTGGTAGCTGAAGAAGAGGTTTTTGAAGTTTTTGAAAAAGCTTGATTCCAAGTTAATTTTAAGGTCAGGTTAGGGATGAATACAGCCGTAAGTGTACATGAGGTATATAAAAATAAACAGTAATCCTATTGACAAGTCAGAAAATGGATAAACCTTTTACTACCTCATGGTAGCAAATATGCTACCATAAGCTGTGCTTCAATTTTCAGCATGTTTTTAAGTTATTGCAGCAAAAATTGCACCTTCAGATGGTATAATTTATAAAGTTTATGTTCACCCCTACAGTTTCAAAATTAGTTTTTCTTTTAGCATTTTTATTTTACTTGGTCACAAACTACATGAAATAAGGCAAATTTGTTTTCCACAGTTATTTCTTGAAGTGGGCATTAGAGGTATAAAGGAGATTCCATTCCGCAAAGGAAGGCAGAACCTATGGGCAGAACCCCGAGATCAGTCTCTTTTTCTTATCTTTCTGTACAATACAAATGAAATTATACCCTCAAAGTAACGAATCATTCATAGACATAGATACATTTGTAGAATTCATAGGTTAACTTTAATTTTCAAAACACCCAAAATTGCAATTTTTTGTCATCTAATAATAAAGAGTTAAGAAAAATGCGTTTTACCTTTATCAAATCATAAAGAAATCGTCTATATTTTGGCAGAAAAATTTTATTTATTACCTACCAATCCAACAACCTTCATTTGCAACAATAATATTAAATCTTAATTTAGAAAACGTAATACACAAATTTAAATCTTTTGAACATTTTTCAACAATTATACACAATAATTTATTATTCGGAAAGAAATCGCTAACCAGTTCACCCGCAAAACCATAATAATTATACGCAGAGATATTTTTAACGCCTCTGAGAGCGTATTTCACGCATTGAAAATCCGAAATACGCTTTTAAAAACTAGCCAGGCGTATTTTCACGCTTTGAATTTTTAACAAAGGCCTTTCTTAAAAAATGCATGGCGCCCCACTGAAATCGAATAATAATAATTTTTCTACTGAAATTTGTTATATTAAATAAATATTACATTTAGAATGTTTAATGAAAAATAAATTGTTTTATATTTGTAATGTTTAATATTTTCTACTAATTTTTAACAGATGCTATATTTTAAAAACCAAAATAGCATCTTAATTTTTTTCTATTTCATTTTGTCCATTGAAAAAATTTGAAAATTTTTTCGTATTTCACTCCTCCTAAAAAAAGTCAAGGAGTATTTTTACCCCTCCAAAAAAGTCCTAAGAATAACACTGATTATACGTATTAATGGAAATAACGATGAAAGTCAATTACCCATCATTTTTCATTTCGAGGAAACTGTGCAGGAATTTTCCCCAATTTAATCCCGGTAGCTTATTCTTCAGCGTCTTCACCGTTGTCCACTATTCATGTCCTTTCACAATATTTAGGAACGGAACAGGATCTACGACTAGGGCGTGACAACACTTATCTGATTGCCCAACTAAAACGGTTTTGGCGTAACAAATCTTCTTGCACTAGATCGAAACACACCTACCGAGGGTGCAAAGATTCTTCTAACACAGAGATGGAACGAACATGTTCGACAACATCCATTGTAGAGGGATGAAACGTCTAAGCAATCTCCGGAGTTATTTAGGGTTTCGATTAACTTTCAATGGTTTGTTTTTAAAAAGGATGAGACACGAGGAAAGCTTTTGATGAGAAAGTGAAATGATTGAACTAGTTTTCGTCTGCTCTCTTTAATGGTTAACTTAACTATCAGAATGTTTTTACTTATAGTAGTAAAACCACTACAGGTTAATGTTTTTTCATACTTTAAAGCGAATTTAAGATATAAAAGGCTGACATTAATGGTGAAGACATTGAAATGTCCTAGGTTAATGACTGAGAGATTAGTCATTAGAGTCAGTGGTTTAAATTTCTAAAAGATCCCTCAAAACATCGCAACTTCCACACCGATCCAAATTACAGGTATTGTATATTGAAAGGAAACTGCCATCTTGACCAATTCAGAGAATTGCAATCAAACAAAATTAGCTTGAATGATGCTAATTCCCAGTTCCCTTTAATCGTGATTCAAAACCCTATGGGATCCATCCGTCCATTAACAAAAAACAAGACCTGCCAATCCCACAAACAGAAAGAGTTCACTGAACATTCCCTCACAAAAATAATCACTCTCCTAAGAACGTGGAATCCTGTCAAACCATTTGACTGCAAATTGCATTAGCTAGCCTTCTCCACAGGCAGTGGCCATTCACTGTTATCACGGCCATTCTTTAACGAAATGAATTAGTGTCAGGCGAAAAGCAATGGAAGAAAAGCGAAGGGATGACAATTCGAGAAGTCTCATCTCACCTTCCGTCTTTTTTCTTTTTCAGAGTTTTGACGTCGCAACAAACGGCGGCCTCTATCTCCGATAGGCCATCTTTAATTAAAGTTTGTTTGGGCATAGACAAACACGCGTCCTTGGGCAACCGTATCTGGGGGAGTGGGCAAAGACGATTAGTTATGCCCACTGCCGTCAGCCGGCGTCCTCATCGGGATATGAGGAATGGGGTATGTTGCTCCAGGGTCTGGTGGTGACATCCAGAGCTGCGCACCGACCGATTTATTGCTTGTCCGAGTGCGGTAATAATGGGGCTAGGGAGGAAAATGTCGATGTTGGGTACTTAGGACGACGAAAGAATGCGCTGTAGAAATACCAGGAGGGGGCTGAATTGTTTTGATGAGAGGAATGTTTTAAGGGGATGCCCCTGGGTCTTGCATCTCGGTAACTCTAACTATGATTAATACAAGGACGGGAGGTTTCTGGAAGAATCTAGTTCGTAGGAAAGAGGATTAAACGGGAAGGAAAAGAGAGATAGCATTTGCCTCTACTGAATAAAGAGGAGATTTCGTGACAACATTAAAAACCAGATATCGATTAGTTCTTTTCATAATTACATGGCATTGTCTCTCTCTTATGCGTTTAATTTGAGTAATCTAATATCATGGCGAAGGTTACTCCAATTCGAGTTCAGAGAATAGATTTGTTAAGTTAAAAGTTTAAGTAATTTTAGATTCTTAAATGTATGTATTCGATGAATAAAAGCACTACTATTTGAAACATTAGTAGAGAGCCGATATCGTAGTACCTATACCTAACATAATTATAGGCTTTTTCTATTACTATTCAATGAATTACGCAAGAAGCTAATAAAAAAATTATAAAAAGCAATTATAGCAGTGGCTATGACCACAGTAATCGTAAAATCCTCATCACGAAAGCAAGTCTACTTTCCACCCCGTTTATACAGTACAGCCTCAAGATCGCAGTACAGATATATTGCGGTTAATTTCCGATACAAGTATGTTTGGGAACCATTCTTCCCTCTAATGACGAAATGAAACAATGCGGTATAATATTAACTGCGAGAAAGTTATATTCGGTGTTTTTCGAAAAGAAACATTTTCTTCAGGACATTCGGAGGACTCGCCAACGTGCGAAGATAGTGACATAATTGGCCTGCAACTGGTGCCCTGAGGGGAAGCACAGTGTTCTAATTAGCCTGGACTAAATTACAGAGAAGAGCTCGTTAGAATTCCATCGAAGATGAATACCCAGAGGTCAGAATAAACACCGATAGCAAGCAGTACGGACTAATCCGTCTCCCTGACGCCAATAAAAATTGTACATTGGGTATTCCAGACCACAGTTTTGAGGTTTAGTTTTAAAGAAAAAGGGTTATGTGCAGTGGTGAATAAAGGAAAGTTTGTCTAGAGCAGGGGTGGCCAACCAAAATGATGTTGAGGGCCACTTTGGAAAACCACAATACTCTCGCGGACCGCATATAAAATTTAGGATATTAGGTGCACAGAATGAAATAGTAAGTGAAATAAATATGAAGTAAATTGAATAAAAATTATGGGGAGTTTCCAAGATCCTTTGCTTAGTTTGACATATTCCTAAATAAAATATTCATTTAAATTTACCTTTAGGAGCAACCCCAAGAATAACTTCAGAAGTACATTTATAGGAACTAAACAGAAACTGTTAAAAACACTTATAATCACTCGAAACTAAGGAGCCTGTGGCCCTTATAGAAATTTATTTCGGAAGGACCAAAATTTTCTCTAAAAATTGCAGCTAGATTTTTGAACCGGGAAAGAGTATACCCAAATCTTCCTCTGATGCCCCCATGCATATATAATAGGTTCAATGCATAAATTAAAATATATTTTTAGGTGGTATTTGTACCTGGCAGACCTTAATATCCTAAAAAAAGTTGTGAACAATATAGTTCCTAGTACTAAAGGGGGGTCTATACTGTTAAGAAGTATGTTTTTGTCTTTCTAGGTTGTTACATATAAGAATGAATCTTTAAAATAGGGACCCTGAGAGGAGAGTAGCTGGTTGTTTTTGCAGTTCAAGTGAAATCTCACAGTAAAACTTTAATTTGAATTGCTCTTGTTTGGTGGCATCTTTTCGGGGAAAGGACAGTTGCAGGCTATTGTTCACTTAGTCTCGTTAACCATCTTACTCGAAGGTTGGTACGAAATAAAGCCTATTAACAACGAACACCCTCGTCGATGCAAATAAGGTTGATCCATGAGCCGACCCCGGCTTACATTCTCTGCACGGACACCACAGATCGTTAAAGAACCCCACAAAAACAAAGAGCCGCGATCTCCACACCTTCCAGAACAGAACCATTCCATTTCCATCCAAACGACAGGCGGTTCAAGGTCTCTTATCCTCTTCGACCACCTATTAGCCACCACAGCCCTTTTCTAAAACGTTCCCTCGTTAAATACGACTCGGAACAAAAGACGTCCTCTACTTAAAAAACACCGATCTCAGGAGAGCTTAAGATACTTTTTTTTCATCAACAAGTGGTGAAGGAAGCACGCTTCAGTGCCTTTTTCCACCACCGGTGGCGGGGCCCCCGTTTTCGCGCCTACTCGCACAAACTGGGCGGCCTACTACAGCTGAGGCCTTTTGCTTGACCTCCGGGACGTCACAGATCGAAGGATCGATTTTACATATCCTTCGGTTTTGGAAGGTTTCGGTTTTGGTTTCGGTTTGGAATTTCCACAAGGAATTTCACAACTTTCCATGCCCGTTTATAAAACCCCTGCATTTTCGACTCCATCATTCCTATGTGATTCTGAGTGGTCTAGGTGTGTCCTACCCCTCCTAGAAGTTAAAAACTTATCTGAAACACCCTGTATGATACATCAGATTTGGTTAAGGAAAAGCACACTAACATTGTGTAGACTAGTTAACTAATCAGGGGTACTTTCCTTAACCTCTAGAGAGATGGAAATAACGGAGAGAGGAGAAGAGAAAATTATAGAATCAAGGCTTTCTTTATAATCTCTGGCGAAGATGAGAAAACTGAAATATTTTCTGGAACGTTACGTTGGTCCAATATCAACTTTTTTTGAGGAGTTAAGAGCTGATAAAATTTTTTTGGCACTTATTTGATACTATTTGAGAAATCAGGATCCTTTAACATTATCTTCGTAGCTTTTATTTAGGAATTGATGCATAAAACTATTAAAGAAAAATTATGAGATATATCATGTTATAAAAGACATTTACAAAAACTATAACTCTTCTAATAAACATTGAGCTATTCGCAAATTTAAATCAATGTAAAAAATTCAATAAACTCCATTTTCTTCTGAAGCATTTCATTTAAAATAACCTCAATTAAAATACAAATGGGTATGTTCCTCGCACGTTAAAATATACTGGAACCTTAAAATTTTAATTTCTGTTTAAAGTAAGGTTAAACACCAAGAATCGTTGTTCTATTTACAACTACGGTGAGAAGACAAGTACATTAACGACCCAAAAGTACGTACAGTTGGATCCTTTTGAGTTAACAAAATATCAAAAAGATAAAGTTTGAACAAATATGAATAAAAGAAACCAACTTTTTGCGAAAAATAAACGGCTGCGAAAATCCCAAACATGTGCTTCGGCAGCTTTTCTGGCATCGGCAACGTCCAACTCTCTGCACCATACAATCATTATCTTTCCCAGAAGACACCAACAACACGCTATATCCAAAACAAGCTAAGTCGTTTGAAAGCAACAACAACCCAAAACAAGTTCAAATGCATCCCAACAACTATCAAACCAGTTCCAGAACACTATTTTTAAACTATCGTAAAAAAGAGAAGAAGGTTGGACTTATGGAGAGGAAATTGATATGCGTACATTAATTAATGAATATTCGACCCCAAATTATGTATGGATGCAGCATCTGGATTGGGAACATCGTACGCTAAATGGTATAAGACGGGTGCCGGCCTTGCTGGATTGTAGTATGTAAATACGGCAATAGATCATCGGTGGACAACCAAGACATTCAATAGAGATAGATGTTGAGTAATACTGTCTGGAGTGAACTTGAACTCTAAGGGGGATTACCGATCTCTGTCTAGCGAGAAAAACTCGATTTCAATAATTTTCAGCAATTTTTTTAAAGCTCAAGGAAGGAATTATGTTAAATGAACAAAAATTGATCCTCACCAAAAATTGATCACAGCCACCTCATTTTAAAATTCGGGAAAAAATGTAAATTTGAATTTGTTGTCGATTTTGAATGTAAACAGATGCTATCTAGTTGCTAACGTGAAATCAGGTCTTTAAAATATTATTTAAATTTTCTATACTAAAAATACTGTTTTTAGGTGCTCAAAGTTTTTTTTAGTGCATCACTACATTAATTCTTTTCTTCCCCTATGATTATGATATGATAAAATGGGATACATGGGGGAATCCCCGAGATTTTGACTTTTTATTTTTGATATTAGAAATCGTCAGATCTCAATTCTTTTATCTTTTATAGAACTTTGAATGCAAAAACACCTGGTGTTGTACCTTCGGACACCATAAGTGTTGTACCTACGGACACGTTCTTGTGGGTGTCTGTAGCTAATCGGCGTTTTAGAATCAGGTTTCATTTAACTGAATACATTTTAATAGATGTTAAATTAATTCTAAATGGTAATCTATTTGTCAGCAATTATTTTCAAGTGAATTTTAGATGAAAAATCAAATATTTTGTGATCTAAAATACTTTTTTAAATTTATGATTCTACTTGGAATTTAATGTAGAATATATTGTAAAATCCTAAGCACCCTATCGCATTTAATTAAGTATGATGATTAAAAAAAACTTAAAATTTCCACTGAAAAAGTTTACCACCGAATTATTTATTGTTATTACCACCAAATGCTTGCACAACTAAGTGTCGATCGAATTGGGTTTTTTTTATCAGTGAAGTTGTCAGATCAATCAGCATGATTGATGCAACTATTACCTTAAATTCTGATCTGAAAATACCATGTGATTTTTGTGTTTTTGGTAAAAAATCAAGTTTTTATCATTCAACTTCGTTTTAATGACCATTTACGATCTAAAACTACATTACTTTAAAAAATCTATTTTCAATTTTAAAAAGGGTTGAAATAGGTTATTAAAAGGTAATGCATTAATAAAAATGTTCATTCTTAGCTTTTTTCAACTAACACTTCCCTTTTTAAGGGTGTCCACAGGTACAACTGGGTCTGTCCATAGGTACAACAGGTTGTTGTACCTTTGGACACAAATTTTTCCATGCTATTATAAATGATTAAAAATCCAATTTTCAAGATTTTGGCTAGTAAAAAATATCTCTGTACTCACAAAGGTTAGGACTATAGGTTGGGCACTTTAAATGGTCAAAATGTGATTTTACCTGTCTTAGAAAAATCCAAACGTGATTTTTGTCCAGAGGTACAACACTCTCCCCTACTGATCGATTGGGATGAGGGTTGGGAGTGGCGTTTTAAATTATATTCCTCTTATGTTACTTGTTAACTTTTTCCGAGTCCAACTAAAGAAGTGATTGTTTATATATTTTGGTTATACAGGGGTTATTTGATAACAACGGAAGTTTTAAAAATAATTCTTGTGAGCGAAGGGTGCTGTCTGAAGGGATAAACTTTATTGTTAACACGAAGAAAATCCTTTCGACACTTAAGAAGCTAGAAAAGTTTATTTACCTTAAAAACTTGGACCTCTCCAAAATCCTACCTCAAAACGTAGGTACTTATGCACAATGTTATTGGACAAACACATTAAACCTCTTTGCACAGAATACAAAAAAATGTCACATCTCGAAGTCGACCACAACACCTTAAGAAAACTCGAACTCTCAACCCCGAGAAAACTCGCGCGGGTCAAAGCGCTGCTTTCAGAGCTAAAAGGCGGCTTTCAGAGTTAAATTGCACCGTTTGTGGTCCCCACAAGCGGGCGTTTAACTCTGCGAATTCTTTCAATATCTTCCGTGCTTTTTTTGCATGCACATAGTGCATTGACTCTAAATGCGTACGATTCTTTTGTAAACACTGAAGGCATGACTGGATTTAAAGGTCCGTGCGGAAGATGATGGGATTTTAGTGTTTCTTTTTTTGGAGGAAAGGATTTACCGATGTTAGTGATAGAACTGTCTTTTGGGAATACATTTAACTGAAGACGTAATAGATGGATAGATGATACACTTAAATATAGAGTCAATATCTTTTGAAGTTACAAATACTAGCATAAACGAACATCGGTACCGCACTAATTCTGCCTAAGAACTAAATTATGGGATTATGGCCATATTTAAAAGATATCTTTAGAAATGAAAATGTAAAAATTGCACTTAATAAATGTATTTGTTTGCAAAGTTAGATTATGATCAAAATAAAAATAACATTACCTTAAAGTGATAATTTTAGATAAATAACAATAGTGACCAAGAATGAAAGCGGTGAGGTTTTTTACAGAACATATTTGATTACAATCTATATTATATAAGACGCTTATGCGTGGCAATAAATGGGGTTATATTTCTTTTCCTCGGTTGGCAACAATCAGTTTGTTTACAAAATGAGTGCATTGTTTTGAAATTGTTTTAAAAACGAATATACAGGGTGTATCTGAAATGGTGCAACAAACTTTCAGGGATGATAGTACTCATCAAGACGAACAAGAATCGGTATAGAAAGGGGGGTCCCAGACCAAATCCCAGGGAGTTAAAAATGGAGCGACACTCCAAAAAATCCTTGAAAAATTCAATTTGTAGAAGAACTACTATTGGTAAAAACTTAATTATGGTCTCAAAAATTGTAGTTTAATATGATCTTTAAAATTACCTCAAAAGTCTTCACTTTAAAATTTGTTTTATTATGAAAAAAGTTAAAAAACACAAAAAATGTGAAAACTCTGCCAAAACCTTATTTTGTATTTCGAAATCCTTTCTTTTGATTTGATAATCTGAAAGATCATAGTTGAAAGCCCTTAAGTCCAAAGTTTCAAGTAAATACAATCAATATTAAACGCTTGAGATTCTGTTAACGTTTGTTTTTTGGGTGCGCAAGCTGTTTTCTAGAGCTGTTTCCAAAACAGCTGTTAGCGCAAGCAAAAAACAAACTTTAACAGGATCTCAAGCGTTTAATATTGATTGTATTTACGTGAAACTTTGGACTTAAGGGTTTTCAACTATGATCTTTCAGATTATCAAATCAAAAGAAAGGATTTCGAAATACAAAATAAGGTTTTGGCAGAGTTTTCACATTTTTTTGTGTTTTTTAACTTTTTTCATAATAAACAAATTTTAAAGCGAAGACTTTTGAAGTAATTTTAAAGATCATATTAAACCACAATTTTTGAGACCATAATTAAGTTTTTACCAATAGTAGTTCTTCTACAAATTGAATTTTTCAATGATTTTTTTGGAGTGTCGCTCCATTTTTAACTCCCTGGGATTTGGTCTGGGACCCCCCTTTCTATACCGATTCTTGTTCGTCTTGATGAGTACTTTCATCCCTGAAAGTTTGTTGCACCATTTCAGATACACCCTGTATACTTCATAGTTTTTTTGATTGTACCAATGCATTTTAGGAGTACAATCAATAACAGTATTAAAATGAAGAGCATTAAACATAAAGTAAAAAAAAGTAAAAGGTTTGTAGGCGAAAATACATACGTTAATATTGAATTAGACTTACAAGGTTTGTAGGGGTATTATCACCATTTGAAAAGATGAAAGACCTCACCTCATACATTGAAGTTGAACATACTTTCCAATTCAACAACAGATGTAACAAATCACAATCATATGCATTTAATTTGAATCAATGATAAAGACTACAGAGAATCAAGTCTTTCTATAAAAAGCTTTACAAGTCAATCCGTGACTTTTTTGAAGCGAAATTATCACAACATTCCTGACAAGAAGTCTAATTAAGTCATTTATGGGAAATTAACATTTCAGTCGGAAGGAGAAAACAAGCTATAAATTATACACCTCTCATGATTTACCTTTGATTGCTGAATAACAATAAGCAAACAAAAAGTAAGCCATATATTAAATTCTTGAAAGTAGGCGTAGAAAGTGAATACATCAAGAACATCCTTCAACCAAAACGCGCAATGAATTGATTTCTTCCATAAGTTTCAGAGCTCTAGCTACTACTGGGATCATTATCCTACGAAAGTTGCAGTTTAGTAATATCCAGTGCCAAAACATTTATAGATATTAAAATAAATATACGATTTCTCCAATATATGTTTTCACTAAAAAATAAACATAATACCAGAAGATGTTTCGTTTTAATTTTCAGCAATGAAATATTCCGATAGTAAAAAGTTACGGTTAATGAAAACACACGTAAAGTAAAATTTTGGTAACTAAAGGTAAAAAAATTGTATTTTAAATTAACTACGTATTTTCATAAAATAGAACCTCGAGACCTAGAGAGTAGTACTACAAACTTCTTTTATATTGGTTTAAATCAATCTCATGCAAACTGAGTACTGGAACGATCTTTATACTGGAACTGCTATAAGAGTTAGTCTCATCACACAATTCGTAGTGTCATTAAAAATTAGCGAACAATCAATGGAGATAACATCGTTAGAAGAACCTCTGATGGTGCCTACTTCCATGAGGAGGGAGATGAAATTCTAATGAGGACTGCCATAAAAGAGAAATGATAAACGAGACGGGACTAATTGCGATTACTAAGAGTCCGGTCAATTTATCATTCCACAGGTTCCAGAGAATGATAGAGCCCTTATCCAATTTTCATGTAAATTCAAACACACACACTTACAAGGTAGAAGTTAATTTCCAAGGTTAAAATATGAGTATTCACTGTACGAGAAATAAATTTAATAGTTATCCTCAGTTGAAGAAAAAACGATGCATGAGAAATTAGAGGAAAAAAAATGGGTTGTTTTTAAAAAGACTATTTTTACTAATAGTGAATAGTAATATGCCACTCTGTTATATAGACCAATCTATTATTGTCTTGGTTTCTTTGGTTAATTGGGGATTACATGGTATTAACTAAGCAGGGGAGTAAAACATCTTGTAATCCTTTAAGATTATCATTAAACCTGATTTATTTGTGAAACAGCACCAAAATTCTTTTAAATCCTTTTTTACGAGGTACTATAGTTTTATAAATCCATCTGTAATCAAAATAAAAACTGGCTTACATTTTGATCCCAATCAATTTACGTAAAATTGTGTTAAAAGGAATCAATGCAAAATATTTTATTTAAGTAACATTAGTTTTTAGATTTTCACTGCCTTCTTTTCAAAAGATACAATTGAGTTAATCTGCAATCACGAAAATGCCTAAGTATAAAAAATATATTTGCTTAATGTTTCATTTTTCAGAAGCCTGTCTTTATTATATTTTTCTCAGCCAAGTCATAGTGAGTACATGAATGTTTAATCAACGAAAAGTTAAATTTTTTAAAAGAAATGTACAGAAAATATTTCCTTTTTAAATTGATACAATCCCTCTGTCTTTGAAATCACGAATGTACACAATCTCACACAAACGTAAAGGTAACCTAAAAAACTGCTTCAAGTTTATGAAAAAAAAACCAAATGGAACAATCCCGGATGAAACACATACTCTTAAAAGATGAAACGATACACCGTTACTAAACCCCCCAAAAGCAGATCCTATTCATTCACTGATGCCACATAACAGCAGATAAGTTCCATTTCTGCAACCGTTTTCGGGAGGTCACAAAGAAGATGATGCGGATGAGGAGCATTCCTCTCCGCAGCGCACAAAAGAAGGACGGTAATGAGAGGGATCTGGCAACGGGGCGGGGGCGTAAAGGATCCGAGGGAGGCTCCACCCACCAAATTATAGGTTTCGGTTCGCGGACCGGGTTTCTATTCAAACAGGAGATACTACCGAGAAACTGTGTCCGAGAGAAATTATACGCGGGAATTGAAATTTTTTTAGTCTTTCCTTCTTGGCAACACTGACAATGGACTCGGTTGTGGTTGGGTTTGGAACTCTTAAGAGATGAGCGGGGGTGTATAGGGGCGAGATTGTGGAACTGGTTTGGAGCGAAAGTTCTTTGGGATGTAGTGAAAAGAAAGTATAGTAATCTTGATTGCGCATCCCAAACCTATGATTAGTATGAAGTGCATTAAGTTATTTTATTAGTTACTATTAGGGGAGTGTATATTTTCAAACGTTTGTTCATATAACTTTTTAGAAGGATGTATTGTTCGGTTTAAAGATACGGAAATCTATTTGCTTGAGAGTCATTAAAATTATAGAACATTTTTTATATCAAGGAGAGTAGACTATTTTAATTTAAAATAGTAACAAGAAAACTTTCACTATGATTAATTTATGCACAAAGGTATAAGTACTTCCTCAATCTTTCATTTAAAATATCTTTGAAAATATCAAAGGAAATACATTTGATTAAAATGTGTATATCAGTTTGTATACAAAGAAAAAAACAACAAAATTTAAAAAAACTGAATAAAATATTTGAAAAAAAATTGGAAGAAATGAAAATTAAGAAACTAAAAAGTAACATAGAGTATTTTTTATATAATGAAAAAAAAGTTCTATAAAAAGTAAACCTACTCTTTTACAGAACGAAATAACAAAAATTCATAGTTGTAACATTTTGCTTCCCTTCAAAATATGAAGTAAAAAGTATAATTTCTCAACAAATTTTTATTGCTTCAGTTCTTTAATTAGATTCAAGAACTAACACCTAGACCTTGATATATTTAGATTTAACACTTAAAATAAAAATGATTAAAGGAACTTTGAAGTCAAAAATTCCGAATAAAAATATAATTTGACAATAAAAATATGAACTAATAAAATAAGTATAAGGATACACTTCATAACTAAGTATTATAAAATCTATAAGAACAATTAATTTAATTTGTTCGCATTAATATTTTGAAAAGAAATCTATGTAATTTTTAAGCAATGATAAAATATCAAAATCGCTAAACCATAATTAGTACATCTTAAATGCTATCTATAATTCTCCAATAAACATGTTTCTCATAACGAATGTTATTAACATATTGAATTATGATGGTTAAATTTGTATTAATCCTTTATAAAAAATCCCTTGTTAATTTAAATTAAGATTCCAAATCGAAAATTAGCAGGTGTCCCTTTGGAACAAATAATGCTGAGCTTTTCTGTTTAACAAACCCTTATTATATTCTTGCCACCGTCTCAAGCTGATCAATTCAGTGATTACCGTAAAATAATGGATCCAATTCGTCTTGTCGCACATCTAAGAGGCAAGATTATAAAGGCTTTTGCATGCGCGTTATCTCCCAAGAAAAAAAGATGGATGAAGCATAAAATCCCACATAACCTTTCAGGGATCTCGTCCATAAGAAAATATTCTGTCAGAACACCTTACGGATAGCGGGCCTAAGCAAAAAGCATCTTTCCATAAACTCCGCCCTGTGGAGCCTTAGGGCTGTGACCCACCCTTCAAAACAAACTATCGGAATGCAGCCCTCCTGTTTATATGGGATAACAGACCCAGTTTTTCTATACAGGGTTTCGAAGGCCGTTTGTGGAAAAGCGAATTAAAATTATCTGCTCTGGAAAACAGTGGAAAGGTATCGTTTTAATGAGAGAAAACCATCGTAAAAACTTTAACAAAGGCAGTTTGGGTAGCAAAATTAAGAGTTTTCTTACTTTAATAACAAACCGGAGAGGTTGTGCTTTTTGGAGTCATTATCGAATGCCGTGTAAACAAAAGAGGGGATAAAATGTTAAGGGTGTAAAGGAAAGCCGAAAGTATGGTTATAAATATATCTTTTTTGAGACGATACTTGTAAATTAAGGTGCATATAATAAAATAAATTATACTGGAATTAGTTTTCAATGCCATTAAAATATCTAGAAACAACACTTTTACGTCTATCTAGAAACCACACTGAAAAGGACTGTTCTACTCTCTATTCCTGGTGTAAAAAATCCTAAATTGTTATTTTTTTTGCAATTGGTTTGCAATGTTTGTTTGGGAACGTGTATCTTTTAAAGTCTCAGATTTTTAAAATGTAAGAAACTAAAATTTATTGTATCGCTATTGGAACCAATATTTGGTAAAAATAAGTTAAGCTAAATAAGTTAAATTTTCTAGGACGGAATTAGACACATCACTTAACTGTAAATATTGTTTTGTTAGCTTCTAAGTAATTAAAAAGAGTTAGTTTTTCTGTTTTGAAGAAAATCGCTAGGAGGGATATCTGTCTCTAGACAGAAAATTTTCACCCATTGAACAGGATAAAGTAAAATTTCCAAAAGCATCGATGATACAAATGTTTAAATTCAATGTTTCTCTTGAATCAGTGTAAATGAAAAACATTTTTTCGAAATTATTAAGGGAATTGATATTTTGCAAGAAGAGAATTCAAATGGAATAGTAAACCCTTATTCCAAACAAATTCAACAGCAAATTTCTAAATTATAAAAAAATTGACTTAAAATTAAATGCATGTTAAAAAAAGGTGGACTTTCAGGGACAAACAAAAACCACTAAGTTGACATTTCTAAACAACTTGACAAAAAAGAAGCTCGAGACATAATGAATGCGGATAATCTGCAAAGCGCGATGGGATAATTACAAAGGAATTACTCTAAGCCTGATCCTAATTGCCCAGCAGATACGTTAACGCCGTTAGGTAGCTGATTGCGCCCGAAAGGTGTTGAAATCTGCAGGAAATCGGAATTTTGCAATTACCGCGGGAGACCACCCAGTAGCATTTACAGTGATTAATGAATTAAGATCGTTAATTAGACAAGAAAACTTTAAAAAACGACCACAGAGGGAGTCTTTGTTCGGCTTTTAATGGTTTTCATTCACGAATGCTAGAAAATGTGTTGGGGGCTTTTTTATAGCAGCCGACATTGTTTCAAATACTGCAGATTTTATATGGAGAAACCAATTATATTTTATAATTATTAGGAATGAGTATGAGCTATAAAAAGAGAATGGAACGTGAACGGTAAAAAGGATCCGACCATTAATGATTAATAAAACTTAAAAATGGTGAGTTTTATATTTATTGCTACAGAGAAAAGGACTTAAGGAACAGAAATATAAATTATACTGAACAAAAAAAAAGACAATGAGGAAGTTGCATTATTTTTTATATTTTTTTAATCGATTCCTCTTGCAAAAATAAGCAACTACCCAAAATTTGAGGACGATCGAGAAATTTTTTGATTGTCAAAAAAATTAACAAAAATCCCCTTTTTAAAAGCGCGCGAAAACGCCAAGAGTTTGGATGTGACGTCATCTTATATTAAACATTGTTGTAAAGCAATGGAGTTGATGGTATTATTGTTGACGTCATCTTATAGTTTACACAATAAACGTTTTCAGTCACGTGTTTTTTTCTCGACTTTTAAATTAAAATATTTAATTACCTGTACATTTTTTTGAAAAACTGACTAGATATTTCATTTTACCATACAAAAAACCATACGGAACACTTGTTTGTTTTTGAAAATCTGACACATGCAACTTCCTTATTTTTATTACCCATAGATATATGACGGTAAAAATACTGTGTATTTGAGTGTTGTTGTATACATTGATGTATTTAATATTATTTAAAAATTTAAATACACTTCTAAATTTAGAAATATAATTACCATTTTATTACTTTTGATTTAGTTTCACATATTACTATGTGCCTAAAATTATTTAATATTTAAATTTTCTATGAATGCTTTTGTAGCGAACAGAATCAAAACGTTTATATGTTCATTGTAGTACACTCATCCAAATACATAAACAAAAATAACAACTCTCCTATAAGTAATACAGAAAATTGTATCCTTTCATTCCATGAAAATGTACAAATTCATCAGGAACAGTTATTTAGGAACAGTTTCCTTTTATGTTATTAAAATGATTTGTAATTTTTGTCCCGATTGTTTCAACTGCAATTCTACTGAATGATCCATTAGTTACGTTACATTCATTAACAAAACTTAAATATCATTTAAATTTTTTGAACTGGCTAAAGAATCTGAATCATTTCACAGACGAATTACATCCTATACAATTAGTTACGAGTAAGATGTTTCTTATAGCACACTTCTTTCATAAACGAAACAGTCGTATACTCTATTTCAAAGAATTTCACGACCCACGGAATACCGCGAAATAAGCTTCGTGTTCAGAAGCTGTTTCTGTAACTAAAATAAACGTTTCTGTCTTCCCATTAAACTTGAACCACTTTCGTGAGGGCCCCAGAGATTTTCTATTAGTTATAAATGAGTAGGAAAAGGCAATTTAGCACATGGATGGTTATTTAAGTACTGGAAGAAGCTATTTGGGTTAGGTCAAGGCAATTAATGTGATAAGCGTCTCGTCGTCGTTCAATGTTTCTTTTTCCTCGTGATATGCCTGAATTGATACTAAATCTGAAGGCAAGTTAACCGAGATTCCACACTATTTAGATAGTAATGCTTCAAAGGAAATGAAAGTAGAACCACCATTTTAACATCGTGAAAGAAGGACCTAATCAAACTCTTACAAAGCAATTTCCTGACTGAATGTCAACATTTTAGAATTCCCCATTTATTTTATTTTTAATCCACCAAAGTTTGTTCCCCTCAATACGTATTAACTAGCTAAGTAAATGTTTAAATTTAACAATTGAAATTCGGTTTTAAAGAAAGTTTTTTTTTAAAGGAGTGGGAGTTTGTAGTAAATTTCCAAAGAGTAATCCATAAAATTTGTCCTCAAAATGCAGAGTATATTTACTTAACTTAATTTCTTTTAATGGCACACGCCTTTATGCTTTTAAAGCTCTCAAGTTTAATACATTAATAGAGTTATCAACACAATTTTAAATACTAGTGTAACATTTATTTCCAAGACATCCTTTAAACAAATCTAAAAAAGAAATTAAGAAACTAGTTTACTTCTAAGGTAAAAAACTGAATTCCTTCTCCATTAGAATTCCCTAATTCCTTCATTCCTCATTCTCATTCCTGAATTCCTTCTTCCCTTATTAATCACCAGTATGGCGAACCTTATCTTATCTAGCCAAGTTTGACATAAGATGCACAGCACATCCAAAACAATGCAAGATACATTTGATATGTCAAACAGTGATGGAAGAAAGCATCGTAAGATGGATAGGGTTAAGTAGCTTAATCTTTCGAAGCAATGTCATCTAAATTTTTTACATCAAATTACCGAAAGCTTTACCAAATCTTTCCATTCGAGGAATATTAGTACATTTGAAATGTAAACAAAGAGAATTGGAGATCAAAGTTAAGATTTGGACGAATGATTGATTGGACATAGAACGTTTCGGCAGCACAATTATAAAAAAACAAGATCTTTTATCAGAACACAGATTTTAAGACAAATAAAAAAAAATTCTGTTTTAGCTTAGCATACCTTTTTTTAGAAATAAAAAAAAAGAAAGCTTACGGGGTTCTTTAAAGATCTAAAAGTTACCATTAAATTTTGATGCAATAAGTCTCAAAATACACATACAGCATACAGTATTGCTTTTCCTTTAGCTACTTTACTTTTACTAAACAAAATCATGAATTTTTCAGCCAAAAGAATTTGAAGAGGACATTAAAAGGATTCAAATACTACACACACTACTTAAATTTTCAAAAATTAATGCACAGTTTTAAAATATTGTTCTAATTTAATATTAGTAAATTTAAAAAATAAAGTAGTAAATGTCACTTATAATAAAATAATTAAAAACGTAGAGATCAAAGGTAGGCTATAAAATGTTTTTAAACAGGTGATGATGTGCAGTTTCTTAAAATGAAGAAACTTCCGTCGAGAAAGTAAAGTCACAAACGTAGTGCTACTTCATATTTTATCCCTTATCACGAATATTTCGTCGTTACATGATAATGTAAATAAAATACTTTACGTTCGTTGGTTTTTAAGTGATAAATCATAGTGCAAAAAGGTTTAGTTCGTAAAAGAATAATTTAGTTAACTAACACAGTTTCAAATCACTTGTGATAAACTGTGAAAAATAATTTTTTTATGTAAAATCCCACACTATTACACATTTTTAAACTGTTATATTGGAGCAAAAAATACCTTCAAAGAGTAGTGAGTTATGTATTGAAAAACACCACAAAAGCTTTTATATTGAAAAAAATCCCGCTACCGCTTGCAAGCACGTCGCGTCGCCGTCGTAGCAAAGTTTGTTTTCCCACGCAATGCATGCTATGAAGGAAAAACCAGTTCTACAGTGACAGAAGAAAAAACAACTTCGTTTCACATCTTACGCACATTTTTTTTAACTTACAAAACCCATTTACATATACAGATGAACCCCCATTAAATTTCATGATGAACAACAAAAGGGGTAGATCCAGGTTTTATATTTTGGGGCCCATTTCATTATTTTTTTGTGAAAAATGATAAGTTTTTCTGTGTAAAAGAAATTGTTTTTGTGAAAAATTGAAGCAGTGATAGTTAGATCAGTGCGTAAAAGACTCACAAACCAAGACAATTATGAAAAATTCAAATATTTTGTGAATGTTTTCTTGCAAATTATCACTAAAGCTAATTTGAATTTCATGAAAGGGGTGTTTTTATGAATTTATTTTTGTGAAGGGGCAGATTTAAAGTGGGGGAATTTTTGTGAAGGGGCAGCAAAAGGGCCCCAATTTTTGTCTGGATCCCCTAATAGTATGAATACAGTTAAGGTTACTTAATACAGTTACTTAACATATGAAATACAGTTAAGGGATTTCGTTCTTAAAAACTTAACAAACGAAACGACACATAAAAATCATCTATCAAAAATATAACAAAGCTCATTCCTCCTTTAAAATTTTAAACATCTGTATTAATATAAAATTTGACGTTCAATCAAAAATATATATTAATAAGAGTAATTTTCTTTAGATGAATAGGGATAAAGTGTAGGGAATTCACAACGGGTTTCCTTTTTCTTTCAACAGTAATTTACAAATATTCTGCGTCAAACCAGAATTTCGATATAATCATCCCAATAAAAAAAGGCAAAATCTAGTCCAGCTATCAATAGTGAAACCACTCGAGAGCTTTGCCCAGCAACCCAATACTACTACTACTATACAGAAGATCGAAACTGTGGCAGCAGTCTTCTCGTAATGGGCAAAAGGGAAGAGAGAGCGGCGGAGACAAAGGTGTGGCCGTAATTACTTTCCTTCTCTCGGCCCCTCGTCATTACACGCTTGGCAGCTGCCGAAAAAAACCACCTGCGGCACCAGGGAAGAGGACCGTGTTATTTACACGCGGGATGTGCCCACTTGTTGATGGGTGCTGCTTGCTCGGCCGTCCTGATGATGGGGCGAAAGGGTTTTTTTACGAAGAAAATGAGAGGGTGGGGAGAAAGGGAGCTGATCATCTACTATCGTTTGAGAGCGCTGCTTTGTAGGTAAGAAGGGTAGTGTATTCTAAATGGGGACTGGGTATAGGGGGACTGGAATAAGGTTCAATTTTACACGCATTGGAAATGTTTTAAAAAGAAGCCAGTTTGTTGCTAGTTGTTTGGATGGACGAAGTTTTGGAAGGGTACAGTGAGGAGCCGTTCAAAGATTACGTAAGCACTATTACCACTTATTTGGTCATTTTCAACCCCCTTCCCCCCTCGTCAGCAAAGATAAGCAAACCTCAACCCCCCACCATAATTACGTAAGAAACTGCCGGACCCCCCCCCCCCCCCGAAATTTTGACGTCCCTTTCAGTAAGTAGTTTTTTTCTCCTTGAAAATTAGGTGACTCCTTTTTGGGTGTAACCCTAAGGGTTTAAAAATGAGTCGAAACACTACATTTCGGGGTTAAAAATTC